>CM038672.1:472763220-474072342 GCA_021605145.1 Aegilops bicornis | reverse complement strand
TAAAGGGCTAACTGCACAACTAATTGAATTCCTTTTTGAGGTTGAGTTCATCTTGAAACCGCATTTGCTTCCTAATTAAACTGAGAAAAATAAGAATATTAAAAGAAAGACTCCACAGAACATGAATGAATTCAGGTACATCACATCAAGCTGGTATGTGGCTTTGGCTGCATTTGATTCCAGAACCATCTAACAGGACCAAGGATAAGAGAAAGAGCAATGGAATCAGACTAGGGCGCCGTGGACTAGCCTGGTTCAACCCAAAATTGATCTTCTTCTTTCTTGAACGGATTTTTTTTATTTGCAAAAGAATTGGTCAAAAAACGCCCCGATCTTCCACCGACCAGAACCCACTTCTGGAGGACTGTCCGGAGAGGAAGAAGCAACAAACTCACTTCATACTAGCATCGAAAGACAAGAAGGCCCCGTAACTTCGGGAGAAGGGGTGCTCTCCTATCTTTTGATTAGGAAAGCGGCACATACCAGGGGGTAGCGACTGACTCCGAGTGCTCCTCACACAGAGTGGTTCGAATCTGACTTGATCAAATTTTGTGATGTAGCATGAATAGAGTTTGAGACGAGAAAAGCATAGATAGCTAGAGAAGGTTCTTAGGCATTCTTGTCCATCCACTTGGCAAACGAAAAAGAAACCAATCAATCAAACAACAAGTTGATGTCCTTGAATGAGTAAAATATGCAACCAACATGCTCACACAATAAAATAGCAAATGAAATATGTGACAAAGCATGCACAAACAATTCTAGCATCTGTCAAACAATTGGCGATGACTAGGTCATCTATATATGAGTATATTGACTTAGGAGTCAAATGAGAACATTTGATCATAGGTCATACTCATCGTTTAAGCTTAAGTGGGGTTACCACTTTTACATAATGCATTGATGTGTTCACACCATTAAAGTTGCTTTGACTCAATTCTTAGAGTTAAGCTCCCCCTAGATGTGAGATCCCCCCTAGAGGGATGAACTAACCTTGGGTTTTGTCGATGATGACTTCATGTAGGTGTTGAAGATGTGGATGCTCAATGTTGATGAAGATCATTTGGAGCAATCCTTTGGAGTGAGTTGCACTTTCAATACCTACACGGGTTAGTCCCACAAGGAACAAACAAGGATATCCATAGACATAGAGTAATGCACACACAAGATGATGTCTATGAAAGCATTAGATTACCTTGTCCCTTGTCTTACCAACAAGAGGGTTTGTGACTCCTTGAACAAGTGCAAGATGTGGAAGTTGATTGCACTTGTTGTTGCCAAAATGATATGAGTGAAATATGTTGGTGGAGTCACCCTCAAGAACTCTCTAGTTCTTCTTCTTCGGGATACACATCATCTTGATGGGAATCCATGGAGTTTTAGTCGTTCTTGATGAAGTAGAACTTGTCGTAGTCTTGGGAACCCACTTGACCAAGGCCTTAGGAGCTTCTTCAAATGCATCAATCTCCTCATGAAGCTTGTCCTTGCCTTTTTGCTTGTGGTCTTGTGGTGGAAGATCATCTTGAGCTTGTGTCCCCTCGAAGGAAGTAGGATCATACTTCTCTTGTTGAGGAACAAACTTCGTCTCGGGATATTGATCTTCTTCCCACTCAACTCCATTGGCATTGAACTTTCGTTCAAAACCAACACCTTGGTTCTTCCGGTGTCTTCCTTGCTTGCGTACAATTTCCTCAAATTGCTTACTCCCGGCAAGGCTCTTGTAAACACCTTTCTCTATAATTCCCTTCAATAAGCTATTTTCTTGCTCAAGTGTAACTTGGCTAAGAGAATCATTAGTGGAATCAAGAGAACTACTAGAAGCAACAACATTTGATGTAGCATGATTATTATTACTACTAGAGGAAGAATCCTTCTTTTGTTTTTGTTAATGGACTTGCTTGAGGCATGTAAGTAGATAAGAGTAAACGCTTGGCAATGTAAGTAGAACTTTTCTTACGAAGATCATCATTGATTGCCTTTAAGAACTCATGCTCTTGCTCAAGATTGAGCTTTTCAAAGCATAACTTCTCATGAGCCCTTAAAAGTTCTCGATGATCTTCAAAGATAGTTTCACGAGCTAACTTAAGAGTGTTTAGTTCTTTAGTTAGAAGCTCAATCTTCTCCTTATCATTGTCATTCGTTTTATCTTGATTAGCATGATTAATTGACGTTTCATCATAGTATTCATCACTAGAGTTGTCAACAAGTAAATCATCATCACCTAGCAAGTCATCTTCATCACTATTGAAATCAACATACTGGGTGTGTTACCTTTGGGACTTTAGCCATGAAGCATCTTCCAATTCCTTCATTAGGTGAATCAAATATGTCATAGGAGTTGGTTGACACAAGTGCTAGACCAGCAACACCTTCATCTTGAGTATATTCGGAGTTGGAGTGATAGCTTCTCTCAGAGTGATTGTCGGAGTCGGAGCCGGACACCCATTCACCAACATGAGCTTGATGTCTTTGTTTTGTGTAGCTCCTTGATGACTTGTCCCTCCTTTCCGGATCCTTGCTCCTCCGGGATGTTCTTCGTTCATAATGATCATCTCTACTCCTCCTATCTCTTGGTGGTGATTCCTCTCTTCTACTTCTCCTCTTGGGTGATTCTTCTCTTCTTTTGTGGGGTGCGTACACTCATTGGAATAGTGTCCGGTCTCCCACAATTGTAGCAATTGCGCTCTCAAGCTGGAAGGTCTTTTGTCATTGTAGGACCTTGACTTGGAGCTTCTCTCTTTGCTTCTACTCTTGTAGAATTTGTTGAAGTTCTTCACCATTAAGCTCAATTCTTCATTGAAGGTTTGTTTCTCACTTGATGATGTGGGGGCTTCACATGAGGCTTTGTAAGCACCACTTGATTTGTTGTGAAGTTCCTCCTTATCCTTGAGCGACATCTCATGAGCAACAATTCTTCCAATGACTTCACCGGCTTGAGATCTTTGTAATTGGGCATCATTTGGATCAATGTGAACACGGTATCATATTTTCCATCCAAAGCTCTTAGGATCTTCTTGATGATGAATTTGTCGGTCATCTCTTCACTTCCTAAGCCCGCAATCTCATTTGTGATAAGAGCAAGCCTAGAGTACATTTAAGCGACACCTTCATCATCCTTCATTTTGAACTTGTCAAGTTGACTTTGGAGCACATCCAACTTCGATTCCTTGACGGAGTCGGTACCTTCAAGCATATCAATCAAAGTGTCCCAAATTTCCTTTGCATTCTCAAGACGGCTGATTTTGTTGAATTCTTCGGGGCACAATCCGTTGAAGAGGATATCACAAGCTTGAGCGTTGTATTGCAGCATCTTCCACTCTTCCGCACTAGCTTCACGGTTCGGTTCTCTCCCATCAAAGAATTCACCTTGCAACCAATACACACAATAGCCCAAACAGTGGGGTTATGTCCAAGAATATGCATTTTCATCTTATGCTTCCAACTAGCAAAATTAGTACCATCAAAGTAAGGACCTCTACGGTGATAATTTCCCTCGCTAGATGCCATACTCTCCTAGGTTGTGAAACCAAGGCTATGACTACCAAAAGCTATGGAAATCAAAGAAAATGGAGACCAAAGCTCGATACCACTTGTAGGATCGAAAGTATGTCTAGAGGGGGGGTGATTAGACTACTTGACCAAATAAAAACTTATCCTTTTCCCAATTTTAGTCTTTGGCAGATTTTAGCTATCTTAGCACAAGTCAAGCAAGCATGCAAAGAGTATATGAGTAGCGGAAAGTAAAGCATGCAACTTGCAAGAAATGTAAAGGGAAGGGTTTGGAGAATTCAAACGCAATTGGAGACATGGATGTTTTTGTCGTGGTTCCGATAGGTGGTGCTATTGTACATCCACGTTGATGGAGACTTCAACCCACGAAGGGTAACAGTTGCGCGAGTCCACGGAGGGCTCCAGCCATGAAGGGTCCACGAAGAAGCAACCTTGTCTATCCCAACATGGCCGTCGCCCACGAAGGACTTGCCTCACTAGCGGTAGATCTTCACGAAGTAGGCGATCTCCTTGCCCTTACAAACTCCTTGGTTCAACTCCACAATCTTGTCGGAGGCTCCCAAGTGACACCTAGCCAATCTAGGAGACACCACTCTCCAAGATGTAACAAATGGTGTGTTGATGATGACATCCTTGCTCTTGTGCTTCAAATGATAGTCTCCCCAACACTCAACTCTCTCTCACAGGATTTGGATTTGGTGGAAAGGAGATTTGAGTGGAAAGCAACTTGGGGAAGGCTAGAGATCAAGATTCATATTGTAGGAATGGAATATCTTGGCCTCAACACATGAGTAGGTGGTTCCTTCTCGTAAGCGACAAGTTGGAAGTGTAGGTTTGTTACGATGGCTCTGTCCACGAATGAAGAGGAGGTGGAGGGGTATTTATAGCCTCCACACAAAATCTAACCGTTATACACAACTTGCCAATCTCGGTGGGACCGAATTGATAAACTCGGTCGGACCGATTCAGCAAATCTAGTGACCGTTAGGATTTTCGGTGGGACCGACATGCAACTCGGTAGGACCGATGTCGTTAGGGTTAGGGCATAACGTAATATCGGTGAGACCGATTACACAAACTCGGTGAGACTGATTTTGGTAATAAGCTAACCAGAGAGTTGGTCAGGTAAACTCGATGGGACCGATTCGCTCATTTCGGTGAGACCGAAATGTTACGAAATGGAAACAGGGAGTTTACATTGCAATCTCGGTGGTGCCGAAACGTTACGAAGGGAAACAGAGAGATTACAATCCCATCTCGGTGATTCCGAGATCCCTATCGGTGAGACCGATTTGCCTAGGGTTTCTGGCAGTGGCTATGACATCTGAACTCGGTGGCGCCGGGTAGAAAGAATCGGTAGGGCCGAGTTTGACTTTTGGTTTAGGTCATATGTGGATATGAGAACGCATCTGAGGGTTTTGGAGCATATCACTAAGCATTGTAGAGCAAGAAACTCATTAAGCAACACCTCATCCCTCCTTGATAGTATTGACTTTTCCTATAGACTCAATGTGATCTTGGATCACTAAAATATAAAATGTAGTCTTGCGCTTTTGAGCTTGAGCCAATCCTTTTATCCTTAGCATTTTGAGGGATCCACTTTTCTCATCCATGCCATGCCATCCATTGAGCTTTTCTTGAAATATTCATCTTGGAATGATGTTAGCTCAATGAGCTATATGTTGTTAGGAATTACCAAAACCACCTAGGGATAGTTGCACTTTCAAGTTCTTCATTATGATGCACTGGCCTCCGAGTCGCCGTCTTCGTCTTCCCGCCCTGTTTGCTCGGGAGATGGAGCGTGACCCGCCCCAATCCCTCAGATTGCACATGAGGGGCTGTGGGAATGGGGGCACGCGGGTCGACATCGACTTCCCGGCTCCTCAGGTCATGTACCTCCGTCGCGGATGGAAGACGTTCGCTCGCATGCACAACATGACGGCGGGGCTCGTCCTCTACTTCAAATTAATGGAGGACGGCCTGCTCTCTGTCAAGGTCTTCGGAGACTTCGGGACTCGCCTGAAGTGCTGCGTGGAGAGCTCCTCCGATGGAGATTCCGACGATGGAAGCTGTTCCTCGAGCGGAAGTGACGAGGAGGACAGCGGGGCAGATGACGGGGACGAGTCCGACTAGGCGTCGGACGCCCAGCCTGGCGGAGTGCGGCGGCAAGATCTCTGCACTGGCCGCTCCTCCGGCAGAGTTTTGCCGGGGGTGGGGCCAGCTCCTTGAACTTCTTGGGGCCGTCTCCTTGGGCGGCTGGCGTTGGGAGGCTGCGGAAGAGGAAGAGGGCGTGCGACAAGGTCATCAACTCGGAGTACGCAGGAACCAACGCCTTCATCGCGTATTGCCGGTCCTGCCGCCTCGTCTTCCAGCTCCTTTCCCGGGACCGTCATCACCGGCCCACCCGTGGGCGGCCACCGAGGTGTTCTCTTGGTGCTTTCTGCTGCTCGTAGCTCGCCTAGGCGCCCCTTTTGCCCTTTCGCCTTCTTGACCTGCCTCCTGAGGAGAGGGACAAGAAAGGGATCACGGGCATCTTATCTCTTTTTATAATTTGTAAGCCTTCGGGCCTTCGTTAAATTTAGAACTTGTAATCCCCTTGCTCATGTTTTTCATTCCGTATGAATTGTACCTGTATGGGATGTTTTTAATGAAAAAGGGATGTTTGCCGGGGTTTTCGTTCATGGGTAGACCCCACGACAAGGAGAGAATCCTTGTTATTATTTAAGATAAACGTTTTTTGCCCGGGAACAGGCCTTGTCGTCCCCCTCACTTCACTCGACCATTCTCGCGCTCTTGGCGGAGGTAGGGATGAAGTGGGCTTGGGCTCCTTGTTCTATCTCCTTGCCGCCGCGGCTATAACCAAATCCAGACCTAGGAGATAATACTTAGGTATAGAAAAAAGGGGAGCACAGTTGCCTGGAGATAAAACGAGGTTTCACATGCCCCAGTCCCGTTCTGAAATGCATGACAGAGGATGAAAGACTTATCTGGATCTGCAGCCCCCGACAACCTCATCTTGCCGCGGTTGGATCCTTGTTCTTGCAGCCCCCGGCAACTCTGGTTTGCCGGGGTCGGGACATCGGTCTGTTTCCTTTCTTCCAAGTAGCTCAGCAGAAGTGCTCATGTTCCCTATGAACCAAAGGAGGACATAAAAGAAACAGATAGACACGCACTCGACCTCTAGGCTAGGGGTTAGTCGCTACTAAGCACTATCAACTCTAACCAAGGAAGAGACTCGACCTAGCATGCATGCTATAACTTAGGGCACCAGCGCTTCATTTATTTATGCTCAGGGTCTGCGCCTGTCTTTGTACAAAGGGTCACATGCCTTGTCGGCAAAGCTTGTACAAAAGGTGGCTTGCCGGGAGGCCCGGCAAGCCGCTCCTTATGGGAAAAACTTGCGAAGATGCTCGATGTTCCAGGATTGCTCACTGGGACAACATCTTCGGTCTCCAGGCGGACTATGTCGGGCCTGGTGACTCGTATTACCCGATAAGGGCCTTCCCACTTTGGCGTCAACTTGTTGGAATTCTTGGCCGATCGAACGCCCAAGAACAAGGTCGCCTTCCTCAAAGCTTCGAGCATGAACCTTGTGGCTATGGTAGCGGCGCAAGGCTTGCTGGTAGCGTGCTGCTCTCACAGTCGCCCGAAGACGATCTTCCTCAAGGAGCGTCGCGTCATCTTGGCGCAACTGCTGTAACATCCCAAATTTTTAATTTGGAATGTTATACTAATAGATCATCATTGCATATCATATTTAATGCATTTTGCTTCGGTCCTAGAAATTGTACGCAACTCAAGGACCCACGGAGAGAGTTGGGGATTTCGATATTTTCATATTTGAGTTTTCTCAAATTTTGGAAGTAGGATCATTTGATTTTATTTATTTTATCTTCAATTATTTCAATTATATAAATTTGAGAGAGGAATAAAATGACATACCCAAAATAAAGAAATATTGAGGATTTAATAAAAAAATCAAATAAGATTTTATTTTGGATTTTCTGGCTATTTTATTTGAATTTAGGAAAAATGCGTGTTTTCCAAAAATTGCATTTAGGCCCAAATAAATGTTCATCTAAACCGGCTTGATTTTAGAAGCCGGGGAAAACTTATTTCAGGATTTTTGGAGTCCGTTTGGTATTTCTTTCGTTTGTTTTTCTGCGCGATAATTATAAAAAAAAACGTGAACCGCCTTTGTCAGTAACCAGCCAGACTCCGCTGGCCGAGGTCTTTATAGCGGCCGGGCCGACCCAGCCAAGCCGCCGCTAGCCCAAGCCGCCGCCCGCTAACCCTAACCTAACCCTAGCTCGCGCATCACCGCCGATCCGCCGCCGCCTCATGCGCGCCGGGCAAGCCGCCGCCCGTCCCGCCGCCACCGTCGCCGCCGCCGCCGCCTCGCTGGACCTCGCCGCCATCGCCGCCGACCACCGCCGCCCCGCCGGAGCCATCGCCACCGCCGACCCGCACCTCGAGGTTGACCTCGCCGCCGCCGTTTTTTTTAGAAAAACCGTTCGGTTTTTCCGTGGGTTTTTCGTCGGTTTTTTAGTTTCCGTTTTTTCGTTAGATCGGTTTTCTTCCGGTTTGGATTAATTAGCGAACGTTCACTCGTTCGTTCGTTTTTAATGAACGCGTTCATCGTTTCGATCCAGATAACGAACGTTCATTCGTTAACCTGTTCGTCGTTTTTCTTTTCTCGGATTTATTCCGCGATTTTTCTGATCGCAATTTCTGATCCGATTTTTGTTTTAGTATAACTTTTTGCTCGAAACCCTCTTTCCGAATAATCTACTCAAACCATTTTTTGCTTCTGTAAAATTTGACTTAGGTCTAGATTAGTAAACGAAGCTTGTTTTTTTTCGTTGTTTGAGTTTTGTTTTTTTCGTTCGATTTGATTCTTTTTTGCAAACCGGAGTTCTTAAGTTGAACTTTCTGGTTAGACCTCTTATTTGAGTTTTACCCGTGCATTAGATGAGTACTTATTGTATGCTTGTTTGTTTGTTTGCTTGCGATAGAGTACCCGGATTGCGCCGCTTGCTACTTCGAATCCCTAGGTTACGCGGATCATCAGCAAGGCAAGTAACACTTTGATCATACCTCTTACTACCCAGTTTTTATGCATTAGATCAATCCTCAAACATTGCATGATAGGATCTAATTAAATTGTGGGTTTTGGGAAGTAGATTGAGGTAGTACCTATTACCTGTTTTATTATCAAACCCTTGGGAGTTACTTCTACATTTGCTTATTTTGCCATGCTATGCGAGTAGACGTGGATTGGGTGAGTGATTTTTCCATGACAGATGTGAGATTGTTAATTAATGGTTTATTTAAGGTGGCAACATTAATACACATCTAGGTGGATTGAGGTACCTGGTTATTCCAGGATTGCCTGTTTCGTTTTGGACCGCCACCCAGGCTCAAAGGGATCATAAGATTATTCATGCTAGAAACTTCTGTGTGCAGCCACATGCTATTATGGGCTCTAGCATAGTTGATTAAGTCGTACGAACTCTTACAGTGGTAGACTAGCAGATGTAGGGGAAAGTAGGTGTACCGGTCTACCCATCGTAAGGTGCTAGCGCTTCTGAAAGACTATGTCTCGGTCATTCGTTTCTCAAACACCATGTAGTGCGAGAAAACCAATGGAGGAGATCGAGTCATGTGGGGAAAAGTGCACGACCTCTACAGAGTGTATAAACTAATCAACTAATCATGATTAGCCGTGTCCCTTTGGACGACACCTGAAGGAAGTAACCAAGTACTTGAAGATCGGAGTACCAAGCTTCACCGGAACCTACAACGCCACCTTACCGTAAGAGGAGCACTGGATGATTCAAGTTCAAGTTCCAGGAAGGACGTTCAAGCCAGTCACTGAGCCTATAGAGTTTTCCTTTGATGCACCAACCTGGAGTTTAGGGACGAGCATGGCAGCTCACATCACCATGGGACGCATTGGAGAAGTTTATCACCGGAGCTTAAGGATACTACCTACCAGATTTGTGGGCCGAGATGAGCAATGGGAGATGGTCAACACCAGGAAAGACAGATCAGTTGCAACTTTCATCCATGAGTTAAACCAGCACATTCGACGCCAGGAGAACCAGATGAGTTCAGGCATGATGGATCTGAAGGAAGCCATGACCAAGATCACGGAACAGGAGGAAGAACTCCAGTCTACACGCGATGGATATGAGGAGGAAATATCAACTCGAGTCGAGAAAAATGATGACCTGAAGAAGAAGCTAAGAGTGTTCATGGGATTTCCAGCAACTGGAGAAGATGAAGATCGCACTTGTCCCGAAAATTACATCATCATCGACGATGCCGACTCGGACCCGGATGATAGTGATGATGACTACATTGATGAAGCTGGAGCGGATATCATGGAGTCTTCATCGGAGCAGTTTTTCTAGTAGACCACCATAAAGTAGTAGAATTTCCTCCATGTATCTATTTTAGTCTCGAGCACTTTGTAACGATAGATAGACCGTTGTATGCCCTTGCTTGTTTGAATGAAGTGTTTTGATTGCAATTTGCCTCATGTGCATATGGGTAGTGTTTTCCCTCTAGACCTCATTCTATTCTGTATTCTCGTCTTTTCTAAACCCTCAGATGCCTCTGAGACGTGACAACGGATTCGCTTTCCCACCGGAGCTCACCCAGTTGATCCAACAGCAGAATGCATTGATGCAGATACTAGTCCAGAATTAGAATCAGCTGAACAACAACAACAACAATCCACCACCACCACCACCTGTTGATCACTTAACCCGTTTTCTTAGACTGAATCCGCCGGTGTTCTCCAGTAGCACCGAGCCTATTGTTGCAGATGATTGGCTTCGCAAGACAGCCAGGGAGTTGATCACTGCAGGATGCACAGATGCGGAGAAGGTGCGATTTGCCGCACATCAGCTTGAGGAACCCGCAGCATCATGGTGGGAGAATTTCACAGCCACTTATCCAGCAGACACCGCCACATGGGATCAGCCAGAAGCTTTTCATACTGCCCATGTTTCAGCAGGAGCTATGGCCATGAAGAAGCGTGAGTTTCGCAACTTGCGCCAGGGAGGAAGATCAGTTGTCCAGTATGTGGATGATTTCAGTAAGCTAGCACGTTATGCCCCAGATGACGTTGCTACAGATGCAGCTAAGCAAGAGAAGTTTCTGGAAGGGCTGAATGATGAGCTGAGCATGCAGTTGATGGTAGCAAAGGAAGTACAATTCTGGAGCTCAGCAGAAGCCCCGTTTTACTCCGAAGTCAGGAGGACAGGTTCAGCATACCCATGGAGGAGGTAGCTCGCACAGTCACAACGGTCCCAAGAATGGTACCGGAAATGGAGGAAGTAGTAGCCAGAATTGTACCAACCCCTCAACACCAGCCAAGAAAGATCTGAGTCAAGTCACTTGTTTTAAGTGCCAGAAGACCGGGCATTACGCAAATGAATGTCCTGAAGGCCAGACTGGAAATGGCAATGGAAACTCCGGGGAGAAGCCGAACCCTTTCAATAGAGGACAAGTGAACCACATTAGCGTGGAGGAGGTTGAAGCTCAGCCAGATGCAGTAATAGGTAAGTTTTTGGTTAAGTCATTTACTGCACTCGTTCTTTTTGATACTGGTGCATCGCATTCATACATATCAAGGGGATTTGTGGATAAGTATAGACTGCCCACTAGGGTTCTAAAAACACCCATGCTAGTAACCTCACCAGGAGCAGAGTATATGGCCAGTCGAGGATGTTTTCAAGTTCCGTTGGGTATAGGCAAACATATTTTTCCCTCGGATTTAATCATTTTGGAATCCCAAGGTTTGGATGTGATTCTGGGTATGGATTGGCTATCAATGTATGGAGGAAACATTGATTGCGCCAGTAAGTCGATTCTGCTTACTACCCCAGAAGGGAAAAGGATAAGGTATGTATCAAGGCATGAACCGAGGAGGATGCACGTAAATTCCTTATCAGGAGTTGTGCAGGAGGAAGTACTAGTAGTGAAGGATTTTCTGATGTATTTCCGGAGGAGTTGCTGGGCATGCCACCGCAGCGTAGACATTGAGTTTTTGATCGAGCTTTTGCGGACCACGGGGCCAATATCCAAGAGACCATACATGATGCCCGCAAAAGATTTGGAGGAGATTAAAAGTCAGATTAAGGAGTTACTGGATAAAGGATACATTCGCCCAAGTTCTTCACCTTGGGGATCACCGATTCTAGTGGAGAAGAAGGACGGATCGTTAAGGATGGTTGTTGATTATCGAGGATTAAATGCGGTAACCATCAAGAATAAGTACCCACCGCCAATGATCAATGATCTGTTTGATCGACTACAAGGAGCAAAGGTGTTTTCCAAGATCGATT
The DNA here is from genome assembly GCA_021605145.1 of Aegilops bicornis. Classification (NCBI taxonomy): domain Eukaryota; kingdom Viridiplantae; phylum Streptophyta; class Magnoliopsida; order Poales; family Poaceae; genus Aegilops; species Aegilops bicornis. Next base: position 474,060,475 of record CM038672.1, on the reverse strand, counting down.
CGCGATCAGGATACCATCAGTTGAAGATTCGAGAACAAGATATACCCAAGACAGCTTTTACCACTAGGTATGGGTTGTACGAGTATACCTTGATGTCATTCGGTCTGACTAACGCACCTGCATATTTCATGAACATGATGAACAAAGTATTTATGGAGTTTCTGGATAAGTTCGTCGTGGTGTTCATTGATGACATCTTGGTCTACTCGAAGAACGAAGAGGAGCATAAGGAGCACTTGCGTTTGGTATTGGAGAAGCTCAGAGAACATCAGTTATATGCCAAGTTTAGCAAATGTGAGTTTTGGTTGAAGGAAGTTGGATTCCTCGGACATGTTATATCCGGAGAGGGTATAGCAGTAGACCCCACCAAGGTTGTCACCGTGACTAATTGGGAAGCACCAACGACAATTGGGGAGATCAGAAGTTTTCTTGGACTGGCAGGATAGTACCGGAGATTCATTGAGAATTTTTCAAGGATTGCAAAGCCCATGACGGAGTTGTTGAAGAAGGATACCAAGTTCAATTGGACTGAGGAATGTGAGGTCAGTTTCCAGGAATTGAAGAAACGTCTAGTTACCTCACTAGTGTTGATTCTGCCAGATCAGACTAAGGATTATGAGGTGTATTGTGTTGCTTCACATCGAGGACTTGGAGCAGTACTTATGCAGGAAGGAAGAGTTGTTTCGTATGCGTCACGACAGCTTAAACCTCATGAGTTGAATTATGCCACACATGATTTGGAGTTAGCAGCCGTAGTGCATGCATTGAAGACATGGAGACATTTTCTTATCGGAAATCATTGTGAGGTGTACACGGATCACAAGAGTTTGAAGTACATCTTCACGCAAAAAGAGTTAAACCTCGGGCAAAGGAGATGGTTGGAACTCATCAAGGATTATGATATGAGATTGCAGATCACCCCGGAAGGCTAACGTAGTAGCGACGCTACGAGCCGTAAGAGACATGTTAATACACTCATGACCGAAGGACTGCCAAAGGAGTTAGCCGAGGACTTTTGCGAGCTATGTTTGGAGATATTTCCGAGAGGCTATGTAGCAACATTGGAAATTCAGTCGACTTTGATGGATAAGATCGGAAGCTCAAAAGATGTATAAGGAGATTGCAGAGATAAAGGAGTGGTTGAACAAGGGAAAGGCCAAGGGATTTCGTGAGGATGAGCATGATACCCTCTGGTTTGAGGACCGCGTTTATGTACCCAATGACCCTGAGATCAGGAAGTTGATTTTGCAAGAGGCCCATGACTCGCCGTATTCAATTCACCCAGGGAATACTAAGATGTACTTGGATTTGAAGGAGATTTTCTGCTGGAGGAATGAAGAAGGACATTGCCGAGTATGTAGCAGTTTGTGATGTATGTCAGAGGGTAAAGGCAGAGCATCAGAAGCCAGCAGGATTGTTGCAACCATTGCCGATACCCGAATGGAAGTGGGATAAGCTAGGCATGGATTTTATTACGGGATTGCCCAAGACTCGTTCAGGCTATGACTCGATTTGGGTGGTAGTCGATCGTTTGACGAAGGTAGCTCATTTCATCCCAGTGAAGACTACTTACACCAGTGCCAAATTGGCCAAGATTTACATGACCAGGATCGTATGTCTGCATGGAGTTCCAAGGAGTATCGTATCAGATAGAGGAACCCAATTCACCTGAAAGTTTTGGAATCAGTTGCACGAAACCTTGAGTACCAGGCTAGAGTTCAGTACCGCTTTTCATCCGCAGACAGATGGACACACCGAAAGTGTCAATCAGATTTTAGAAGACATGCTGAGAGCTTGTGCGCTAGATTATGGATCTAGTTGGGATGACAATTTACCGTATGCAGAGTTCTCGTTCTCCTACAACAACAGTTATCAATCCAGTTTGAAGATGGCCCCTTTCGAAGCCTTATACGGAAGGAGTTGCAGAACCCCGTTGTCTTGGGACGAAGTTGGAGACCGTCAGTTGTTTGGACCAAATTTGATTAAGCAGTCTGAACTGAAAGTGAAGTTGATTCGCGACAGGCTCAAGGTAGCCCAGTCCAGGCAGAAAAGCTATGCTGATGCAAAACGCAAGGAGACAATTTACGAAGTTGGGGATAGAGTTTACCTTCGGGTATCACCACTTCGAGGAGTTGCGTTTTGGTGTTAAAGGAAAGTTAGCGCCACGTTTTGTGGGACCATACAAAGTTTTGGAACGTATGGGAGAGGTTGCCTACAAGTTGGAATTACCTGAGGGATTGTCAGGAGTTCACGACATGTTCCACATCTCTCAGTTGAAGAGGCGCCACACAGAGATGGCTGATATACGGCTAAGAGATACCGTGCCGCTAGAGGCGATTCAGTTGGACAGTGATTTGAAATATGAGGAGAAACCAGTCAAGATTCTTGAGTATGCCAGCCGAGTCACCCGCAGCAAAGTTATCAAGTTTTCCAAAGTTCAGTGGAGCCACCACACCGAGGATGAAGCCACCTGGGAGCGAGAGGAAGATTTCTTTGAAAGACCACCCTCACCTATTCTCTAGCCAACCCGAATCTCGAGGGCGAGATTCATCTTAAGGGGGGTAGGTTTGTAACATCCCAAATTTTCAATTTGGAATGTTATACTAATAGATCATCATTGCATATCATATTTAATGCATTTTGCTTCGGTCCTAGAAATTCTACGCAACTCAAGGACCCACGGAGAGAGTTGGGGATTTCGATATTTTCATATTTGAGTTTTCTCAAATTTTGGAAGTAGGATCATTTGGTTTTATTTATTTTATCTTCAATTATTTCAATTATATAAATTTGAGAGAGGGAATAAAATGACTTTCCCAAAATAAAGAAATATTGAGGATTTAATAAAAAAATCAAATAAGATTTTATTTTGGATTCCGTGGCTATTTTATTTGAATTTAGAAAATGCGTGTTTTCCAAAAATTGCATTTAGGCCCAAATAAATGTTCATCTAAACTGGCTTGATTTTAGAAGCCGGGGAAAATTTATATCGGGATTTTTGGAGTCCGTTTGATATTTCTTTCGTTTGTTTTTCTGCGCGATAATTATTAAAAAAAACGCGAACCGCCTTTGTTGTAATCGCCAGACTCCGCCGGCCGGGTCTTCTCATAGCGCGCCGACCCCAGCCCAAGCCGCCGCCGCCAGCCCAAGCCGCCGCCGCCCCACCTAACCCTAACCCTAGCCCGCGCCCCGCCGCCGATCCGCCGCCGCCGCCTCGCCTCCCGAGCCACGCCGCCACACCTCGCCGCCCGTCCGTCGCCCGGCCACCGCCGCCCGCCGCCTCGCCGGACCCGCCGCCGTCGCCCGCCGACCACAACCGCCCGCGAACGCCGCCACCGCCGACCCGCACCCCGATGTTGACCTCGCCGCCGCCGTTTTTTTTAGAAAAGCCGTTCGGTTTTTCCGTCGGTTTTTTAGTTTCCATTTTTTCGTTAGATCGGTTTTCTTCCGGTTTGGATTAATTAGCGAACGTTCACTTGTTCGTTCGTTTTTAACGAACACGTTCATCGTTTTGATCCAGATAACGAACGTTCGTTCGTTAACTTGTTCGTCATTTTTCTTTTTCTCGGATTTATTCCGCGATTTTTCTGATCGCGATTTCTGATCCGATTTTTGTTTTAGTATAACTTTTCGCTCGTTTATCGGAATCAGGCGATTCAAGCGCCTAGAGTTTCGTCTCGAAACCCTCTTTCCGAATAATCTACTCAAAGCAGTTTTTGCTTCTGTAAAATTTGACTTAGTTCCAGATTAGTAAACGAAGCTTGTTTTTTCGCTGTTTGAGTTTTGTTTTTTCGTTCGATTTGATTCTTTTTTGCAAACCGGAGTTCTTAAGTTCAACTTTCTGGTTATACCTCTTATTTGAGTTTTACCCGTGCATTAGATGAGTACTTATTGTATTCTTGTTTGTTTGTTTTCTTGCGATAGAGTACCCGGATTGCGCCGGTTGCTACTTCGAATCCCTAGGTTACGCGGATCATCAGCAAGGCAGGTAACACTTTGATCATACCTCTTACTACCCAGTTTTTATGCATTGGATCAATCCTCAAACATTGCATGATAGGATCTAATTAAATTGTGGGTTTTGGGAAGTAGATTGAGGTAGTACCTATTACCTGTTTTATTATCAAACCGTTGGGAGTTACTTCTACGTTTGCTTATTTTGCCATGCTATGCGAGTAGACGTGGATTGGGTGAGTGATTTTTCCATGACAGATGTGAGATTGTTAATTAATGGTTTATTTAAGGTGGCAACATTAATACACATCTGGGTGGATTGAGGTACCTGGTTATTCCAGATTACTGTTTCTTTTGGACCGCCACCCGTGCTCAAAGGGATCATAAGATTATTCATGCTAGAAACTTCCGTGTGCAGCCACATGCTATTATGGGCTCTAGCATAGTTGATTAAGTCATGCGAACTCTTACAGTGGTAGACTAACATATGTAGGGGAAAGTAGGTGTACCGTTCTACCGATCGTAAGGTGCTAGCGCTTCTGAAAGACTATGTCTCGGTCATTCGTTTCTCAAACACCATGTAGTACGAGAAAACCAACGGAGGAGATCGAGTCATGTGGGGAAAAGTGCGCAACCTCTGCAGAGTGTATAAACTAATCATGATTAGGCGTGTCCCCGGTTATGGACATCTTGAGTATCTAGTACTTCGATTTTCGTGTGAATCTCATCATGTTACTTTAATTAATATTGTTGGGTTTGTTTAATGATGATGCTTAATTGGGATTGAGGATGCTGTCAACCTTTCTCAGTGTTTAATACCACCATGATAGTTAAATAATTTATTCCTTTGTAGTACGGAAAAATTGGCTTTACGCAAAAACTATAACCATAGAGCTATCCACCAAGCCATATATGCATGTAGTATAGCTTTACTCTTTCATTTTTCTCTATGTGTTACTTTGCCAAAGATATTCCATGTCTTTGACCCGTTTCGGGCTGCAACGCTCATGTTGCAGACTTTTCGAACGATGAGTAAGATGCTTTAGGATCGTGGTTCTATACTCGATGATGCCGTTGGAGTTGATGGACTCACTTATCTTCCAAGCCTTCCATTGTTATCATTATTAGATGGCCTTAAGCCATATCTATTGTAATAAGTTTCTCTTTGGAGACATTCGATGTAATAAGTGTGTGATTGCTACTCTGTTATAAATCCTTCAAGTATTGTGCGTGTCAAGACATCGATCCGAGGATGACAACGATGCACGTAGATCGGACTGTTTGAGGTCTGGTCGCTACAACTGCTCTTGCTCAAGCTCATCATAAGCAAGCACTCGAGGTGACCCGTATATGATTTCTATGGGGAGAACTGCTTCTACCCCGTATACCAGGGCAAAAGGTGTCTGGCTGGTGGCTCGATTTGGTGTCATCCTGATCGACCAAAGAACCGTCAGCAACTCATCAATCCAGCGCCTTCCACTCTTGTGCAGCTTGTCAAAGGTCTTCGTTCTCAGGCCTCGCAACACTTCAGCATTTGCCCTCTCCGCTTGGCCGTTGTTCGCTGGTGTGCCACGGAAGCAAAATGCACCTTGCTACCGAGGTCTTGAATGTATTGCATGAAGGTGTGGCTTGTGAACTGCGTGCCATTGTCGGTGATGACTCTGTTTGGCACACGAAAACGGCAGACCAGTCCCTTGAAGAACTTGATGACTGATTGAGCAGTCACCTTTCTCACTGCTTCCACTTCCGACCACTTTGTGAACTTGTCGATTGCAACGTACAAGTACTCAAAGCCCCCGACAGCGTGGGGGAAAGGGCCCAGTATATCGAGCCCCCAGACCGAGAATGGCCAGGAGAGAGGGTTTGTTTGAAGGGCTTGAGCTGGTTGATGAAGCTTCTTTGAATGGAACTGACACGCTTCACACTTGGTTACTAGTGCCGTCGCATCCTGGATGGCGGTGGGCCAGAAGAAACCTTGCCGGAACGCCTTTCCGGCAAGGGCCCTCGACCCTATGTGGGAGCCACATATGCGTCCATGTATCTCTGCCAACAGCTCCAGTCCTTCCTCCCGGGGGATGCACTTCATTTTCACACTTCGGCGGGTATGCTGAACCCCTTCATCCCGCGGATGACACACAGGGCTCTTCCCACGGCGGTGCCCAGGGTCACTAGCATGGTGACGCTGCTCGACGCGCACACCATGGGAAGAGCGCGCAGTGGTCTCCGGTGTGGGCGTCTTGGAGGTCGCTGCGCCGCCCGGAGGTGGCACAACGACACCCCTGGAGGGCCCCGCACCGCCTGCAGGGGGCCCAGCTCCATCTTTGGATCTGGCGACGTGCGGCCGGTCATCTGGCGCGCGAACGACACTGCTCGCCAGCTCGACCGCTGTATGGCGGTGGTGCTCATGCGGACCGTGGTTCGGTCCTGTCCGTGACCGGTCCACTACTCGTCCGTACCGACACGGGCCTTTCGGCTCCCAACGAGCCGATCGCCGTGGCCGTCTTCTTCTTAGGAGCCATGGCGATGAAGAACTGCTAGGCTAATTACTAGACCAGATTCTCACAATTGCGCCCCCTACCTGGCGTGCCAAAGATGTCGGTGTGGAATGACACCTATGGGATCACAAGAATCCCTACTACGGTTGCTGGGGCGCAGGGTTGCAAGAAGAGCAGGATTAGTAGTCAGCACAATGATCGTTTACCCAGGTTCGGGCTGCGAGGATGTGTGAAACCCCAGTCCTGCTTTGGTGGGTGTATTTCAGAAAGTTCTTGAGCTCTCGAACTAGATGTGGTGAGTGTGTGGTTTGAAAGAGCCGAATCCTTCTCCAGTATGCCATGGGCCTCCTTTTATAGTCGAAAGGGGCTGCCATAGTGGCACACAGGAGGTAGAAAGGCGCACAGTGCTATGAGCTTATCGCTCGTATCACAAGACAAGACGCATTTAATGCGCTGCTGAGGTGTCCCCTTGCTTTATTGGGGACGGGAACGAGGCCCATCCCGTCCGTCGCCGCTCCTCCTTGCTTCGACACGCGCCCTAGCCAAAGGATTTACGCGGCGCCATGTAGGCAGGTGCAGCCGAGGTGGCGCGGATGGTAGGGTCTTCACGAAGATCTGCATGTCGCCACACAGCGTGTCTTTGGGTTGGCTGGAAGCTGCATGTTGCCATGCAGTGCCTGCCAGCTGGTCGGCCTGGCAGCATGTGAACGGGCGGTGGAGACTTGGTCGGTCTTGGGCTGGCGGTTGGCCCCCTGCTGACGTCTTTGGCGAGGGCCTTGCCGGGTGGCCCGGCAAGGGTCTTGCCGTGGCGCACTGTCGTCCCCGGCAAGGATCTTGCCGGGGGTCTTGTGGTTCCCCTCGGCAAGGATCTTGCCGAGGATTGCTGTCTTCTAATCCTCATCTGATCTTGAATGTTCCTTGTCTTCACAAAGATCTGCATGCCACCACAGAGATGCCTCCCGAGCCCTGGCCCAACATGGTTGATGGTGTTTGGGGACGTGGGCTCAAGGGTGGCTCGCTCTGTTGGTGTTTTGGGCGTGCTGCCCCGGCAAGGGTCTTGCCGGGGCCGCCCCCGGCAAGGGTCTTGCCGGGGGAAACTGCTCCGCCCCTCTACTTCTTCGCGTCCTTGGTATTGGCGTTGCTCTGGTTATATTGGGCTGCGGTTTTGCCTTGGTTCACCTCCCCTGCTCTGCTTGGTGTGGCCTTGGGCGCGGCTCCGACTGCCCGTGCACAGGTAAAGGGGTACAAAGGTGCGCCCCTTCTTTTGTACACCGACACACCCGTTGTATGTGAATGTAAAGCTTATCACACCCGATCATCATGTGGTTTCTCGACATGACGAACTGTCGCAACGGTGCATACTCAGGGAGAACACTTGTACCTTGAAGTTTTAGTGAGAGATCATCTTATAATGCTACCGCCGTACTAAGCAAAATAAGATGCATAAAGGATAAACATCACATGCAATCAATATAAGTGATATGATATGGCCATCATCATCTTGTGCCTTTGATCTCCATCTCCAAAGCACCGTCATGATCACCATCGTCACCGGCTTGACACCTTGATCTCCATCGAAGCACCGTTGTCGTCTCGCCAACTATTGCTTCTACAACTATCGCTACCGCTTAGTGATAAAGTAAAGCAATTACATGGCAATTGCATTTCATACAATAAAGTGACAACCATATGGCTCCTGCCAGTTGCCGATAACTGTTACAAAACATGATCATCTCATACAACAATTTATATATCATCACGTCTTGACCATATCACAGCATAGCAAGCCCTGCAAAAATAACTTAGATGTCCTCTACTTTGTTGTTGCAAGTTTTACGTGGCTGCTACGGGCTTAGGAAGAACCGTTCTTACCTACGCATCAAAATCACAAGGATTTTTCATCAAATGTGCTGCTTTAACCTTCAACAAGGACCAGGCGTAGTCACACTCCATTCAACTAAAGTTGGAGAAACAGACACCCACTACCCACCTGTGTGCAAAGCGCGGCGGTAGAACCAGTCTCATGAACGCGGTCATGTAATATCGGTCTGGGCCGCTTCATCAAACAATACCGCCGAATCAAAGTATGTGACGCCCTTGATTCAGGCATACACTAATCATACACGCAAATGTGTACGATCAAGATCAAGAACTCACGGGAAGATATCACAACACAACTCTATACACAAATTAAAATAATAAAAGCTTTATATTACAAGCGAGGGGCCTCGAGGGCTCGAATACATAAGCTCGAATACACAAGAGTCAGCGGAAGCAACAATATCTGAGTACAGACATAAGTTATACAAGTTTGCCTTAAGAAGGCTAGCATAAAAGTAGCAACGATCGAAAAGGCAAGGCCTCCTGCCTGGGAGCCTCCTAACTACTCTTTGTCGTCGTCAGTCTCCACGTAGTAGTAGGCATCGGCGGTGGCATTTGGCTCCTAGGCTCCGACATCTGGTTGCATCTACCGGAAAGAAGAAGAAAGGGGGGAAAAGGGGTAGCAAAGCAACCGTGAGTACTCATCCAAAGTACTCGCAAGCAAGGATCTACACTACATATGCAACATTATCAAAGGAAGGCTGTATATGTGGACTGGGCTTCAGAAATGCCATAAGAGAGAGAAGGCCTAGTCCTATCGAATACTAGCATGTTCTGGAAACCACCATCTTGCAGCAACAGGAGGGAGTAGAGTAGCATAAAGTAAAGTAGTAGTAGTGTTATCAACCTCGCCGTAGATCCTTTCTCGACTCCCTGCGAGAAAGCAATCCCAGAGCCATACTATCCATTTCTCATCACAATCCATTTCTCATCACAAGTATCCAGTTCTAGTTGTATCGATCGGGATACAACTCCAAGTGTCCGTTACCATAGGACTGGCTATCGATAGATGTTTTTTCCCTGCAGGGGTGCACCAACATACCCACCGCGCTCGATTAACTCCGGCCGAACACACTTTCCTGGGTCATGCCCGGCCTCGGCCAAACAATACGCCGCAACCCGACCTAGAATTAATAGAGAGGTCAGCACGCCGGACTAAACCTATGCCCCAGGGGTCATGGGCCATCTCCCCGGGAACTCCTGCACGTTGCGTACGCGGCCGGTGAGCAGACCTAGCTACCTCCTTGAAAAAGGCAGGTGCTAACCAGTCCAACCCGGTGCGTGCCGCTCAGTCGCTGACGTCTATTAAGCTTTGGCTGATGCATACGACGCAGAACGCCCATACTATGCCCACGTGATGGTTAGTGCTATCAGGCCAGAGGCCCCTCGGATCAAATATCCAAATCGCAGTGGATCAGGAGCACGCGGTAACAAGCAGAGACTCACGAAAGATGTGACCCCGTTGCCCCATCTCGAGGGCTTGCGGAAAGGGCTAGGAATGCCTGGCCACGCCTCGTAATTATCTCGCGGGCACCCTCCAGGTCAACCCGTCTCCACATCACTCGTGGGTACCCCTCAGGGTCGACCCGCCTTTCCAAGTAACAGTTGTAAAGTCCAAGTATCCTTGTGTCCAAACATCAAGGGGAAAACCCGAGGAATCACTCCCAGTGAATTCCACTCGATGTAATCATCAAGGTGAACGTAAGAGGAACCACCCCCGAGGTTCACACTTGAGGGGTTGCACGAAAGAGTCGTACCGGAAGTGGTTAAGGCGGAATCACCCCCGATGACCACGACCGAATAGCTACACTACAGGGTTAACATCAGAAGTGCTATGGAGGTCTCACCCTCGGCACTCGATAGTAACCCAGCAGTGTCGAGCAACTAAGGGGAAAGTGATGTGCGGTGCCAGGGCCTGGTCTTCGATCCCGTTGATCGGGTGTTCGATGATGAAGCAGGGGCAACAAGGACAAGGTGGGGGTCACTGATGGATCACTAACCAACCTATACTAAGCAGTTTAGGATAAGCATGTAGGTAGCAATAAAGAGGTTACAAAAGCAGGCTATGCATTAGAATATGAGCAAACAATTACAGTAGAAAAATCTAATGCAAGCATGAGAGAAAGGAAATGGGTGATATCAGGATGATCAAAGGGGGGGCTTGCCTAGTTGCTCCGGCAAGCAGGGGTCGTCGTCGACGTAGTCGATCACAGGGGCAACATCGGTCTCGGGGTCTACCGGAGAGAAGAGGGGGAAGAAACAGTAAATATAAAGCAAACATAGCATCACAAAGCATAACATATCATTACGCGGTGCTAGAGGTGAACTAACGCAGTACTAGGTGCTACCAGTGAAGGGGAAAAACATCCAGGAAAGTAGTCCTGGTGTTTGACCTTTTCGGCAGATGAAACGAAGGTGGATTGTTGCATGTTTGCTATGCTAGGGATGTGCGGCGTACGAACGGACTGCGTATTTGGATTCGTCTCGTCATTCTGAGCAACTTTCATGTATAACATTTTCATCCGAGTTACGGATTATTTTCTATGAATTTCTAAAGTTTTAAAACAATTTCTGAAATTATTTTAAGTCGAAAATAAATGGGTAAATGTTATGGGTACACAGAAGTGTACCCAGCAAGTTGGCAAAGTGGTTGATAGGTGGGGTCCAGTGGCAGGGTTGACCTAGTCAAAGGTTGAATGGTCAAAGGATGAATAGTGTAGACAGGTCCCACATGTCATTGTCTAGGTTAGTTTGACTTTAATTAAATTAGATTACTAATGGTGGTGGCACTGTCATTGGTTAGTAGTTAAACTAACTAGACCCTAAGCTAATTTGCACGGCCGGCCAGCGGTGGTTGTACGTACGCGCACATAGTACATGCTCAGCCATGGCCACGGTTTTTAGTCGAGGCGGGCAACAGATGTAGTAGGAACTAGAAGGTAGTAGCAGCGAATGTTAAACGATAGCAGCAACGAACAGCAGCAAAGTATAGCAGCAAGCAAAGCAGCAACGCAGCGGCCTGAACAATAGGAACTAGCAGCCATACACAGCGGAAGCGGTAGAACATGAGTCAGCGCGGCAGTTCAGTTAGGGCGGCCGATCGCGCTTAGCCGGAAGTAACGGCAGCAGCGGAGGAGGAGAGTCTTGGCGCGGCCGAGGGTGGCGGCAGCGGCAGCAGGAACGGGAGCGGGCGAGCGGGTACCGCAGCAGGGCGCGGCCATACGCGGGTGAGCATGCGCGGATGTAGAGTTACAGGCGCAGCCATGGGAAGTCGCGGACGATAGCTATGGCGATGAATCGATAACGGGGAGAGGGGGTTTCGGAAGAGTGGCTCACAGAGAGGCCGTAGGCGAGCTCGGCGAGGCCGGGAGGCGTCGATGGTGGAGATCGACGGCGATGGCCGCGGCGGCCGTGGGTGAAGAAGAAGACGTGGGCGTTGTCGGTGTGGCTCCCCGGGCTCGATCCGGTGGTGGAGACGATGAAGCAGACGACAGAGAACCTCATGGACATGGCGATGCAGCGATGGGGAATCGATGGCCGCGGGATCGAAGAAGGCGCGGCGACGACATCTCAGGCATGAGGTTCAGAGGAGAAACGCGAGTGGGAGAGGGGAATTTCGGGGGCTAGGGTTAGTCAACAAAATTGGGGGAACATTTATACACCTCTAGGAGCGCTCGGATGAACGACACGAGGCAATCCAGGCATGGACGGCGTGTGTGCGCCGTGGCGCCTCTGCCTTCCTACTGTACTGAAGAAGGAGAAGGCCCATTGAGTGGGCTGGGCCGCACTATACCTATAGGTTGTATGTGAGCAGTGTTGTCTGTGGCTTTTTTCTTTTCTTTTACTGTTAAAGCTTTTAGCTCTTGTTTTAGATTTATTTGAGGTACCAAATGAGTTTTGTTACTTGTGAAACTTTGCACGTAAATCAAGCGCAACAATATTAGATGGCACAAAAAGTTTGGGGCCAAAAGGAATTGTCTAACTAATTTTAGAAATTGAAAAGGCCAATTTTAATTGCTGCTGGACCATTAAATTAATTCCCAGGGGCATTTTGGGAATCCAAATGAGGTTGGTTTCATTATGAAAAGTGCTTAGAGAATATTTTTCAAAATATGAACACTTTAGTTTGCAGTTTGAAGAAAACTTTATTTTTGAATTTATTTTAATTTTTGAATTTGAACTCGGTTTGGATCAAAGTGGGGTTTAGTAAATTACTTGCGATGACATGGCAGTTAGTGTGTGAATACTGTAGCTTAACTACCGGGGCGTTACAAAGTATAACATGCCGGTAAGCAGTATGACAATTATCGCCCACAACTCTTTGTGTTCTACTCGTGCATATGGCATCTACGCATAGACCTGGCTCGGATGCCACTGTTGGGGAACGTAGTATTTCAAAAAAAATCCTACGATCACGCAAGATTTATTTAGGAGAAGCATAGTAACGAGCGGGGAGAGTGTGTCCACGTACCCTCGTAGACCGAAAGCGGAAGCGTTAAGTAACACGGTTGATGTAGTCGAACGTCTTCGCGATCCAACTGATCAAGTACCGAACGCACGACACCTCCACGATCTGCACACATTCAGCTCGGTGACGTCCCTCGAACTCTAGATCCAGCTGAGGCCGAGGGAGAGTTTCGTCAGCATGACGGTGTGATGATGGTGATGATGAAGTTACCAACGCAGGACTTCGCCTAAGCACTACGACAATATGACCGAGGTGGAAAACTGTGGAGGGGGGCACCACACACGGCTAAGAAATCAACTTGTGTGTCTATGGGGTGCCCCCTCCCTCGTATATAAAGGAGGGGAGGAGGGGGCCGGCCAGCCTCAAGGGGTATGCCCAAGGGGGGGGGAATCCTACTCCTACTAGGAGTAGGTTCCCCCCTTTCCTAGTCAACAAGAACGGGAAGGAAGGAGCAAGGGGACAGAAGGAAGGAGGGGGGCGTCTGCTACCTCTTGAGCACTGCGTTGGATTTCCTTGAAGAGGAAAGGATGATGCAGCAAAGTAGTGTAAATATTTCCCTCAGTTTTTGAGAACCAAGGTATCAATCCAGTAGGAGGCTGCGCGCGAGTCCCACGTACCTACACAAAGCAAATAACTCATCGCAACCAACACGATTAGGGGTTGTCAATCCCTTCACGGTCACTTACGAGAGTGAGATCTGATAGAGATGATAGATAATATTTTTGGTATTTTTGTGATAAAGATGCAAAGTAAAAGAAAAGAAAAGTAAAAAAGCAAAGGCAATAAATAAGTTATGGAGGATTAATATGATGAAGATAGACCCGAGGGCCATAGGTTTCACTAGTGGCTTCTCTCAAGAGCATAAGTATTCTACGGTGGGTGAACGAATTACTGTTGAGCAATTGACAGAATTGAGCATAGTTATGAGAATATATAGGTATGATCATGTATATAGGCATCACATCCGAGGCAAGTAGACCGACTCCTGCCTGCATCTACTACTATTACTCCACACATCGACCGCCATCCAGCATGCATCTAGAGTATTAAGTTAAAGAAAACAGAGTAATGCCTTAAGCAAGATGACATGATGTAGAGGGATAAATTCATGCAATATGATAAAACCCCCATCTTGTTATCCTCGATGGCAACAATACAATACGTGCCTTGCTGCCCTAACATCCTTTGGGAAAGGACACCGCAAGATTGAACCCAAAGCTAAGAACTTCTCCCATTGCAAGAAAGATCAATCTAGTAGGCCAAACCAAACTGATAATTCAAGAGACTTGCAAAGATAACCAATCATACATAAAATGATTCGTAGAAGATTCAAATATTGTTCATAGATAATCTTGATCATAAACCCACAATTCATCGGTCTCAACAAACACACCGCAAAAAGAAGATTGCATCGAATAGATCTCCACGAGAGAGGGGGAGAACATTGTATTGAGATCCAAAAAGAGAGAAGAAGCCATCTAGCTAATAACTATGGACCCGAAGGTCTGAGGTAAACTACTCACACTTCATCGGAGGGGCCATGGTGTTGATGTAGAAGACCTCCGTGGTGGATGCCCCCTTCGGTGGAGCTCCGGAACAGGCCCCAAGATGGGATCTCGTGGGTACAGAAGGTTGCGGCGGTGGAATTAGGTTTTTGGCTCCGTATCTGATCGTTTGGGGGTACGCAGGTATATATAGGAGGAAGGAGTACGTCGGTGGAGCAACAGGGGGCCCACAAGGGTGGAGGGCCCGCCCTGGGGGGGGGGGGCGCCCCTCCTACCTCATGGCCTCCTCCCTTGTTTCTTGACATATGGTCCAAGTCTCCTGGATCATGTTCGGTGAGAAAATCATGTTCCCGAAGGTTTCATTCCATTTGGACTCCGTTTGATATTCCGTTTCTTCGAAACTCTGAAATAGGCAAAAAAACAGCAATTTCAGGTTGGGCCTCCGGTTAATAGGTTAGTCCCAAAAATAATATAAAAGTGGATAATAAAGCCCAATAATGTCCAAAACAGTAGATAATATAGCATGGAGCAATCAAAAATTATAGATATGTTGGAGACGTATCAGGCATCCCCAAGCTTAATTCCTGCTCGTCCTCGAGTAGGTAAATGATAAAAACAGAATTTTGATGCGGGGTGCTACTTGGCATAATTTCAATGTAATTCTTCTTAATTGTGGTATGAATATTCAGATCCGAAAGATTCAAGATAAAAGTTTAATATTGACATAAAAATAATGATACTTCAAGCATACTAACTAAGCAATCATGTCTTCTCAAAATAACATGGCCAAAGAAAGTTATCCCTACAAAATCATATAGTATGGCTATGCTCTATCTTCACTACACAAAGTATTTAAATCATGCACAACCCCGATGACAAGCCAAGCAATTGTTTCATACTTTTGACATTTTCAAAACTTTTTCAATCTTCACGCAATACATGAGCGTGAGACATGGATATAGCACTATATGTGGAATAGAATGGTGGTTGTGGAGAAGACAAAAAGGGAGAAGATAGTCTCACATCAACTAGGCGTATCAACGGGCTATGGAGATGCCCATCAATAGATATCAATGTGAGTGAGCAGGGATTGCCATACAACGGATGCACTAGAGCTAAAAGTATATGAAAGCTCAACAAAAGAAACTAAGTGGGTGTGCATCCAACTCGCTTGCTCACGAAGACCTAGGGCATTTTGAGGAAGCCCATCATTGGAATATACAAGCCAAGTTCTATAATGAAAAATTCCCACTAGTAAATGAAAGTGACAAAATGAGAGATTCTCTATCATGAAGATTATGGTGCTACTTTGAAGCACAAGTGTGGTAAAAGGATAGTAACATTGTCCCTTCTCTCTTTTTCTCTCATTTTTTTATTTGGGCCTTTTTTCTTTTTTTATGGCCTCTTTTCCTTTTTTTTATTTTTCGTCCAGAGTCTCATCCCGACTTGTGGGGGAATCATAGTCTCCATCATCCTTTTCCTCACCTGGGACAATGCTCTACAAATGATGAGCATCACACTGTTTATTTTTTCTTACAACTCAACAATTACAACTCGATACTTAGAACAAAATATGACTCTATATGAATGCCTCCGGCGGTGTACCGGGATATGCAATGAATCAAGAGTGACATGTATGAAAGAATTATGAATTGTGGCTTTGCCACAAATACGATGTCAACTACATGATCATGCTAAGCAATATGACAATGATGGAGCGTGTCATAATAAACGGAACGGTGGAAAGTTGCATGGCAATATATCTCGGAATGGCTATGGAAATGCCATGATAGGTAGGTATGGTGGCTGTTTTGAGGAAGGTATATGGTGGGTGTATGATACCGGCGAAAAGTGCGCGGTATTAGAGAGGCTAGCAATTGTGGAAGGGTGAGAAAAGTGCGTATAATCCATGGAATCAACATTAGTCATGAAGAACTCATATACTTATTGCAAAAATCTACAAGTTATCAAAGCAAAGTACTACGCGCATGCTCCTAGAGGGATAGATTGGTAGGAAAAGACCATCGCTTGTCCCCGACCGCCACTCATAAGGAAGACAATCAATAAATAAATCATGCTACGACTTCATCACATAACAGTTCACCATACGTGCATGCTATGGGAATCACAAACTTTAACACAAGTATTCCTCAAATTCACAACTACTCAACTAGCATGACTCTAATATCACCATCTTCATATCTCAAAACAATTATCAAGCATCAAACTTCTCATAGTATTCAACACACTCAAAAGAAAGTTTTACAAATCTTGAATACCAAGCATATTAGGATTGTTTAAGCAAATTACCATGATATTTAAGACTCTAAAAATAATCTAAGTTAAGCATGAGAGATCAATAGTTTCTACAAAACAAATCCACCACCGTGCTCTAGAAGATATAAGTGAAGCACTAGAGCAAAATTATATAGCTCAAAAGATATAAGTGAAGCACATAGAGTATTCTAACAAATTCCAAATCATGTATGGCTCTCTCAAAAGGTGTGTACAGCAAGGATGATTGTGGTAAACTAAAAAGAAAAGACTCAAATCATACAAGACGCTCCAAGCAAAACACATATCATGTGGTGAATAAAAATATAGCTCCAAGTAAAGTTACCGATGGAAGTAGATTTAAAGAGGGATGCCTTCCGGGGCATCCCCAAGATTTGACTTTTTGGTGTCCTTAGATTATCTTGGGGGTGCCATGGGAATTCCCGAGCTTAGGCTCTTGCCACTCCTTGTTCCATAATCCATCCAAAATCTTTCACCCAAAACTTGAAAACTTGACAACACAAAACTCAACAGAAATCTCGTGAGCTCCGTTAGCAAAAGAAAACAAAAGACCACTTCAAGGTACTGTAATGAACTCATTCTTTATTTATATTGGTGTTAAACCTACTGTATTGCAACTTCTCTATGGTTTATAAACTATTTTACTAGCCATAGATTCATCAAAATAAGCAAACAACACACGAAAAACAGAAATCTGTCAAAAACAGAACAGTTTGTAGTAATCTGTAACTAACGCAAACTTCTGGAACTCCAAAAAATCAGCCAAAATAGAAAGACCTAGTAAATTTGTTTATTGATAAGCAGCAATTGGAATCACTATTTGATCACGTTGTGGTGATTTTTAACAATTGTCTTCGTGAACAGGAAGTTTCTGGAAATTACAGCAAGATCAAATAACTATTATCCAAGAAGATCCTATAGGTTTAACTTGGCACAAACACTAATTAAAACATAAAAACACATCTAACCAGAGGCTAGATCAAAGATTTATTCCTAAACAGAAGCAAAAACAAAAAAAACTAAAAATTGGGTTGCCTCCCAACAAGCACTATCGTTTAACGCCCCTAGCTAGGCATAAAAGCAAGGATAGATTTAGGTATTGCCATCTTTGGTAGGCAATTCTTCAATGAGACATCTATTATCCTTAGGAATTTCTTTCTTTTAGTTATTATCAAACTTTTAGGCACAAGATCGAAAATTCATTCGTAGCAAATGGTTCCTTAATGATAGCAAAAAGATCGGGATGAATACTTATAGATTTAAGATTCGCAGTTTCCTTACTAGAGGATTCACCCTTATTTTTAGGAACATACATAAGCTTGGAGACTTTAGTATACGGACTTGGAGTATTCTTTACGGAAGAAAAAGCGGTTCCCAAGTTGGTAATTATACCCTCAAGTTTATTGATTCTAGTGGAATCTTGATTAATCCTCTCATTAACCATGGGTTCTTTCTCCTTAATATTTTTCAAGGTTACTCCTACCTTAGATCCATATTGTGTAATTTTGTTGTGGATCTTTTTATCCAAATTTTCAATCAACTCTATGGTAGCAACTTTATTTTCAATAATTTCAAGTCTTTGCATTACATGCTCCAAAGTTAACATAGTTCCATTAACCAAAAGAGGGGGTGAGCCAAACAAATCTATCATAGCATTATAAGAATCAAAAGTATGGCTACCCAAGAAATTCCCTCCGGTAATGGTATAAAGGATATATCTATACCAAGGATTAGCACCTACATAAAAATTGCGGAGAAGAACGGAAGTAGATTTCTTCCTGGTAGATCTATTTTGAGCATTGCAACTCCTATACCAAGCATCTTTTAAATTTTGTCCCTCCCTTTGCTTAAAATTAGGAACTTCATTCTCGGGAGACAACGGAGAAGATAGAAGACTAGCCATAACGACAAGCAAACAGGAAAGGGGCAAAAGGAAAAGAGAGGGCGAATAAAACAGCAAGGGTGAAGCGGGGGAGAGGAAAACGAGAGGCAAATGGCAAATAATGTAATGCGGGAGATAAGGGATTGTGATGGGTACCTGGTATGTTGACTTTTGCGTAGACTCCCCGGCAACAGCGCTAGAAATCCTTCTTGCTACCTCTTGAGCACTGCGTTGGATTTCCTTGAAGAGGAAAGGATGATGCAACAAAGTAGCGTAAGTATTTCCCTCGGTTTTTGAGAACCAAGGTATCAATCCAATAGGAGGCTATGCGCGAGTCCCTCGTACCTACACAAAGAAAATAACTCCTCGCAACCAAGGCGATTAGGGGTTGTCAATCCCTTCACGATCACTTACGAGAGTGAGATCTGATAGAGATGATAGATAATATTTTTGGTATTTTTGTGATAAAGATGCAAAGTAAAATAAAAGAAATATAAAAAGCAAAGCAATAAATAAGTGATGGAGGATTAATATGATGAAGATAGACCTGGGGGCAATAGGTTTCACTAGTGGTTTCTCTCAAGAGCATAAGTATTCTACGGTGGGTGAACGAATTACTATTGAGCAAATGACAGAATTGAGCATAGTTATGAGAATATCTAGGTATGATCATGTATATAGGCATCACGTCCGAGACAAGTAGACCGACTCATGTCTGCATCTACTACTATTACTCCACTCATCGACCGCTATCCAGCATGCATCTAGAGTATTAAGTTCAAGAAAACAGAGTAACACCTTAAGCAAGATGACATGATGTAGAGGGGAAATTCATGCAATATGATAAAAACCCCATCTTGTTATCCTCGATGGCAACAATACAATACGTGCCTTGCTGCCCTAACATCCTTTGGGAAAGGACAAAGCAAGATTGAACCCAAAGCTAAGCACTTCTCCCATTGCAAGAAAGATCAATCTAGTAGGCCAAACAAAACTAATAATTCGAAGAGACTTGCAAAGATAACCAATCATACATAAAATAATTCAGAGAAGATTCAAATATTGTTCATAGATAATCTTGATCATAAACCCACAATTCATCCGTCTCAAAAAACACACCGCAAAAAGAAGATTACATCGAATAGATCTCCACGAGAGAGGGGAGAACATTGTATTGAGATCCAAAAAGAGAGAAGAAGCCGTCTAGCTAATAACTATGGACCCGAAGGTCTAAGGTAAACTACTCACACATCATCGGAGAGGCTATGGTGTTGATGTACAAGCCCTCCATGGTGGATGCCCCCTCCGGCGGAGCTCCGGAACAGGCCCCAAGATGGGATCTCGTGGGCATGTAAGGTTGCGGCGGTGGAATTAGGTTTTTGGCTCCGTATCTGATCGTTTGGGGGTACGTAGGTATATATAGGAGGAAGGAGTACGTCGGTGGAGCAACATGGGGCCCACGAGGGTGGAGGGCGCGCCCTAGGGGGGTGGGCGCGCCCCCCTACCTCATGGCCTCCTCCCATGTTTCTTGACGTAGGGTCCAAGTCTCCTGGATCATGTTCGGTGAGAAAATCACGTTCCGGAAGGTTTCATTCCGTTTGGAATCCGTTTGATATTCCGTTTGTTCGAAACTCTGAAATAGGCAAAAAAAACAGCAATTCCGGGCTGGGTCTCCGGTTAATAGGTTTGTCCCAAAAATAATATAAAAGTGGATAATAAAGCCCAATAATGTCCAAAACAGTAGATAATATAGCATGGAGCAATAAAAAATAATAGATACGTTGGAGACGTATCAGCGCCGCCCCCACCCTGTGTCCAATTCGGACGGGGGGGGGGGCGCCACCTCCTGGCTGGCCCTCTCTCCTCTAAGGCCTATGGTGGCCCATTAACTTCCACGGGGGGGGGGGGGGTCCGGTAACCCTCTGACACTCCGGTTTTATCCGAAACTCTCCAGAACACTTCCGGTGTCCGAACAACATGGTACAATATATCAATCTTATGTCTCGACCATTTCGAGACTCCTCGTCATGTCCGTGATCTCATCCAGGACTCTGAACTATCTTCGGTACATCAAAACACATAAACTTATAATACCGATCGTCATCGAACGTTAAGCGTGCGGACCCTATGGGTTCGAGAACTATGTAGACATGACTGAGACTCATCTCCGGTCAATAACCCATAGTGGAACCTGGATGCCCATATTCGCTCCCACATATTCTATGAAGATATTTATCGCTCAAACCACATAACAACATATGTTGTTCCCTTTGTCATCCGTATGTTACTTGCTCGAGATTCGATCGTCGGTATCACCATACCTAGTTCAATCTTGTTACCAGCAAGTCTCTTTACTCGTTCCGTAACGCATCATCCCGCAACTAACTCATTAGTCACATTTCTTGCAAGGCTTATAGTGATGTGTATTACCGAGAGGGCCCAGAGATACCTCTCCGACAATTGGAGTGACAAATCCTAATCTCGATATATGCCAACTCAACAAACACGGAGACACCTGTAGAGCATATTTATAATCACCCAGTTACGTTGTGACGTCTGATAGCACACTAAGTGTTCCTCCAGTATTCGGGAGTTGCATAATCTCATAGTCATAGGAACATGTATAAGTCATGATGAAAGCAATAGCAACAAACTAAACGATCATAGTGCTAAGCTAACGGATGGGTCTTGTCCATCACATCATTCTCTAATGATGTGATCCCGTTCATAAAATGACAAAACATGTCTATGGTTAGGAAACATAACCATCTTTGATGAAAAAAGCTAGTCAAGTAGAGGCATACTAGGGACACTCTGTTTGTCTATGTATTCACACATGTACTAAGTTTCCGGTTAATACAATTATAGCATGAATAATGAACATTTATCATGATATAAGGAAATGTAAATAACAAATTTATTATTGCCTCTAGG
Organism: Aegilops bicornis; assembly: GCA_021605145.1. Lineage (NCBI taxonomy): Eukaryota > Viridiplantae > Streptophyta > Magnoliopsida > Poales > Poaceae > Aegilops > Aegilops bicornis. Next base: position 474,039,061 of record CM038672.1, on the reverse strand, counting down.
GCACATTTCCTTCATAGTGTCTAGTGCCAGTGGCTGTTTTTTTGCTTGTTTTTTACTTCACAGGAAATCAATACCAAACAGAGTCCAAACGCAGCGAAACTTTTTAGTGATTTTTTCTGGACCAGAAGACACACGATGGGCCAAGAAAGTACCTGAGCGGGGCTCCGAGGGGAGCACAACCCACCAGGCGCGCCCAAGTGGGTTGTGCCCACCTCGGCCGCCTCCCGCACTGCCTCTTTGCTCTATAAATACCCCAATACTCTAGAAACCCTAGGGGAGTCGATGAAAATCAATTCCAGCCGCTACAAGAACCACAGATCCAATCTAGACACCATCACGGAGGGGTTCGTCATCCTAATTGGTGCCTCTCCGATGATGCATGAGTAGTTCATTGTAGACCTTCGGTCCGTAGTTAGTAGCTAGATGGCTTCCTCTCTCTCTCTCTCTCTCTCTCTCTCTTGATTCTCAATACAATGGTCTCTTGTAAATCTATTTGATGTAACTCTTTTTGCGGTGTGTTTGTTGGGATCCGATGAACTTTGAGTTTATGATCAGATCTATGTTTTTATCCATGAAAGTTATTTGAGTCTTCTGATCTCTTATATGCATGGTTACTTATAGCCTCGTATTTCTTCTTCGAATAATTGGTTTAGTTAGGCCGACTAGATCAATTTTCTTGCCATGGGAAGAGGTGCTTTGTGATGGGTTCGATCTTACGGTGCTTGATCCCAGTGACAGTAAGGGAACCGACACATATGTATCATTGCCATTAAGGATAACAAGATGGGGTCTATTTCTACATAAATAGATCTTGTCTACATCATGTCATTGTTCTTATTGCATTACTCCGTTTTTCCATGAACTTAATACACTAGATGCATGCTGGATAGCGGTCGATGTGTGGAGTAATAGTAGTAGATGCAGGCAGGAGTCTGTCTACTAATCTTGGACGTGATGCCTATATAATGATCATTGCCTGGATATTGTCGTGATTATTTGAAGTTCTATCAATTTCCCAACAATAATTTGTTTAGCCACCGTATGCTATTTTTCTTGAGAGAAGCAACTAGTGAAATCTACGGCCCCGGGGTCTATTTTCTCATCATATACTTTCAGATCTATTTTGCTATTTGCCTTTTTATTTGCAACTTTTATTTTCAGATCTATATTATTAAAAACCCAAAAATACCTCGCTGAATTTTACTTGCTTTTATTTGCATCTATCAAGCTATTACAACTTTCTCCTGTCCACGTGCCAATTTCTGGTGCCGTTACCCAAAAGGGATTGACAACCCATTTAACACAGCGGGTTGCAAGTATTTGTTTTTTGTGTGCAGGAGTTTTTTAAGTGGTGTTGCGTTGTTCTCCTACTGGTTCGATAACCTTGGTCTGGTCACTGAGGGAAATACCTACCGTTGTTGTGCTGCATCATCCCTTCCTCTTTGGGGAAATACCGACGTAGTTCAAGCCAACATCAAAAGGAATTTCTGGTGCCGTTGACATCATCAACATCTACCAGGTTCATAATCACAAATCTAATCTCCTTGCAATTTACATTATTTGCTATTTGCCTCTCGTTTTCCTCTCCCCCACTTCACAAAAATTTGCCGTTTTATTCACCCTCTATTTCGTTCGTTGTTTTCTCGTCAGATCTGTTTTTGTGTGCACTCTCGTTTATCACTTTTTGCCGTTATGGATAGCTCCTCTTCTATTGCATGCACCCCCGAGAACGAGGTTCTCAACTTTAAGCAAAGGGGAGGGGAGAATTTAAAAGATGCTTGGTATAGGATTTGCAATGCTCATAATAGATATATTCGCAATTAATCTACCGTTGTTCTTCTTCGCTGTTTCTATGTGGCCATCATATGATTACCGGTGGGAATTTCTTGATGTGCCCCTCTCTTGATGCTTTTAATGCTATGGGGAATTTAGTGGGATCACCACTTCTTTTGGTAAACGAAACAACTTTAACTCTCGAACATGTTATGGAGAGGCTAGATGCTATTGAAAAGAAAATGCTCACAGAAGAAATTATTGAAAAATTAGATAGAAGGATGCACAATATTGCTAATAGAATCGGGTCAAAAGCGGGAGATGCTCTTAAAGTATTAAAAGAAAAAGAACCCGCATTCAACGAAAGAATAGAGGAGAGCCCCACTAGAATTGATAAGTTGGAGGAAATTTTTAGTAATCTAAGCACGGCTTTTTCTCCGCTAAAACTATTGAAAAAACTCTGGTACTAATAGGAAAGATTACTCAAGCCACTAAAAATAAGGGTACAACTTCTAATAGTAACAAACAAGATCTTAAGATGATTAGTATTCACCCTGATTTTGTTGAAGTTATAAAAGGTCCTACTTGCAAGAATGAATTTTTCAATCTCTTTCCTAGAAGTATTGTTATTGAAAATTTGTATGCTATCCTTGAAGAATTCCAAGTGTTCTGTTGACGAGTTGGAAACTAAAGATGACAATACTTAGATCCTTCGCATTATGTCTAGCTAGGGGCATAAAACGATAGCGCTTGTTGGGAAGCAACCAATGAATAAAATTTAATTTTGTCTTTTTCTTTGTATTCTTGAGTGTTTGCACTATTATGCTACTGTTATGGTTGTGTTTTTTGTGTTCTAATTAGTGATTGTGCCAAGCAAAGCCTTTGGGATCATGTTGGGTGATAGTTGATTTGATCTTGTTGAAAAACAGAAACTTTTTCACTCGTAAAAAATATTTTCATAAATCACAGAAACGTGCTTTTGCTCTGAGTTTTTTTAGACAAGATTGATATATAAATTGCCCACGTTGTCCTAATTTTTCAGATTTTTTGGAGTTACAGAAGTATATGAAGTTCCCTGATTACTACAGGCCGTTCCGTTTTTGACAAATTCTGTTTTCTTTGCGTTGTGTGCTTATTTCGATGAATCCATGGTTTGTATAGGAGGGTATAAGCTATAGAAAAGTTGGAATACAATAGACATAATGCAAAAATAAAATATGAATTGGTTTGCAACAGTACTTAGAGTAGTGATTTGCTTTGTTATACTAACGGATCTCATGAAGGTTTTGTTGAGTTTTGTGTGATTGAAGTTTTCAAGTTTTGGGTGAGATCACGATGGATGAAGGAATAAGGAGTAAGAATAGCCTAAGCTTGGGGATGCCCAGGGCATCCGAAGCTCTTATCCAAAAGAGAAGCATGCAACTAAGCTTGGGTATTCCCCGAGTGGCATCCCCTCTTTCTTCTAACGACCATCGGTATTTTACTTGGAACTATATTTTTGTTTGTCACATATCATGAGTTTTGCTTGGAGCATCTTGTATGATATGAGTATTTGCTTGTTTTGCTTTCTGTTTTAAGTCATCTATCCTTTCTGGACACACCTATTTGAGAGAGCCAAAATTATGCTATAACTTCTTAAAATTGCTCTCTATACTTCACTTATATCTTTTTTAGCACAGTGTGCTTTATTATTTTTGAAGAAATGCTCTCATGCTTCACTTAGATTTATTTGAGAGTTATTAAAAAATTAAGAAATTTTCTCTTGCTTCACTGAAATTATTTTGAGAGAAGAAAAATTTATGCTCATGTTCCCCACTTAGATTTGTTTGAGCTATCAAAAGGAACATATGAAATTAGTCCCAAAGTGATAGATATTCAAGAGGGATATAATAAAAACTTTCATGAAGATCATTGGACAAAATAATCTTGATTCCTTGTAATAGTTTTGCGATATGTTGATATAATATGTGAGTCATGTTAATGAGTAATTATGCTTTAGTAAGAATATTAGTGTTAAGGTTTGTGATTCCCTATGCAAGCATGAAAGTCAATAGTTATGCAATGAAATTACATCCTACTTGTGGTGCTTTATTCGGTGTTAGTTATGCTTAATGCTCGCTTATGAGATTTTTTGTTTCTTGGTTGGATGCTTCCCAATCTTTTGCTAGCCTTCATTTGCACTAAGTATGATCACTACTTGTGCATCCAAAATCCTTAAACCAGTTTTGCCACATGAGTCCACTATACCTACCTATATGCGGTATTTCCTTGCCGTTCTAAGCAAATTTGTATGTGCCATCTCTAATTTTCAAAATAAATTTCTCTTTTGTGTGCTCGTACCGCTCATGAAACGGTAGGGGATGGCTGATATTTTTCCATGCTAGATGTGTTATTCTCAAGATGAGTGTTTATTCACTTGTCATTGCACGAGAGTACGACAAAGGTATTAGGGATGCCAAGTCCGAAATGAAAAATGAATTTACTTTATGTTGTCAAATAATAAGTTCCTTGGAAAGTGTTGGTATGGACGGCACCCGTGGATTTGGTTAGCCGTGGAATGTGAAAGTATGGTGGAAAAAGGAATAAACTTTATTTTCTGTTTGGGAACCACCTATGATATATCTAGCATGAAACGTAATGGGAACTACTTGATCGTTTTCATTGACAGGAAAAGCATGCCACCCAAAATGTTTTAGGGTTTTTACATCTGTGCCCCTGGTTCCTTAGCTCTACTCATTCATCCTCGTGATGTCCCTTGAAGCTACGTCAGTATTTCCCCAAAGAGGAAGGGATGATGCAGCACAACAGCGGTAGGTATTTCCCTCAGAAATGAAACCAAGGTTATCGAACCAGTAGGAGAACCAAGCAACACAATGTAAACAACCCCTGCACACAAATAACAACCACTCGCAACCCGACGTGTTAAAGGGGTTGTCAATCCCTTTCGGGTAAAGGTGCCAGAAACGATGCGTGGACGGGAGAAAGTTGTAATAGATTGAATAAATAGATCACAAATAAATAAAGTGCAGCAAAGTATTTTTGGTTTAACAGATCTGAATAAAAAGTGCAAATAAAATAGATAGGAAAGCAAATATATGAGAAAGAAGACCCGGGGGCCATAGATTTCACTAGTGTCTTCTCTCGAGAAAGATAGCAAACGGTGGGTAAACAAATTATTTTTGGGAAATTGATAGAACCTCAAATAATTATGATGCTATCCAGGAAATGATCATTACATAGGCATCACATCCAAGATTAGTAGACCAACTCCTGCCAGCATCTACTACTATTACTCCACACATCGACCGCTATCCAACATGCATCTAGTGTATTAAGTTCATGGAAAAATGGAGTAATGCAATAAGAACGATGACATGATGTAGACAAGATCTATCTATGTAGAGATAGACCCCATCGTTTAATCCTTAGTAGCAACGATACATACGTGTTGTTTCCCTTTTTGTCACTGGGATCAAGCACCGTAAGATCGAACCCACTACCGGGTACCATTCCCATTGCAATATAAATAGATCAAGTTGGCCAAACGAAACCCAAATATCGGAGAAGAAATACGAGGCTATAAGAGATCATGCATATAAGAGATCAAAGAAACTCAAATAAGTTTCATGGATATAAAAAGATATTACTGATCATAAACTCAAAGTTCACTAGATCCCAACAAACACACCGCAAAAAGAGTTACATCATATGGATCTCCAAGAGACCATTGTATTGAGAATTCAGCGAGAGAGAGAAAGCCATCTGGCTACTAACTACGGACCCGAAGGTCTATAAAGAACTACTCACACATCATCGAAGAGGCACCAATGGAGATGGTGAACCCCATCCGAGATGGTGTGTAGATTGGATCTGCTGGTCCTTGACTCTGCGGCGGCTGGATGAATATTTTGTCGACTCCCCTAGGGTTTTTGGAATATATGGGTATTTATAGAGCAAAGAGGCGGTCCGGGGGGCACCCGAGGTGGGCACAACCCACCAGGGCGCGCCTGGGCCTCCTGGCGCGCCCTAGTGTGTTGTCCCCTCCTCGGGACACCCCCAGGTGCAACGAGGGCCCAATATCTTCCTTCTAGTCCATAAAAAATCTACGTGAAGTTTCGTGGCATTTGGACTCTGTTTGGTATTGATTTCCTACGATGTAAAAAACATGCATGAAACAACTGGCACTTGGCACTATGTCAATAGGTTAGTACCAAAAATGATATAAAATGACTAGAAAATGATTATAGAACATCCAAGATTGATAATAAAACAACATGGAACAATAAAAAATTATAGATACGTTGGAGACGTATCAGCATCCCCAAGCTTAACTCCTGCTCGTCCTCGAGTAGGTAAGTGATAAAAACAGAATTTTTGATGTGGAGTGTTGTTTATGTTGTCATATCATATTCTTTTCTTTATAGCATGGACAATTGGACTTTCATGTGATTCAAAGCAATAGTCTAGTTTTGACATAATAATTTAGATACTCAAGCATATCAACAAGCAACCATGTCTTTCAAAATATGAACGGTAAAATAAGTTATCCCTAGCCCATCATGCTCAAATATTGATCCATTCATGAAACACACTCGAATATTAGCTACACTCAATACTTAAGTACGATCATATTGCCTCTTAGTTTGTGCTTTTGTAGGAGAAGATGGAGACTCAAATTCAAAAATAAAAATTGCATAAAGTAAAAGAAAGGCCCTTTGCAGAGGGAAGTAGAGATTTGTAGAGGTGCCAGAGCTCAAAGTGAAAAAAAAATTAGAGATAAAAACATTTTGGGAGGTGTATCTATCCCACCAACGAAAACGACTTAGAGTTCCGAACACTTTCCATGCTTGATATGCCATAGGCGGTTTCCAAAAAGAAAATAAAGCTATTCCTTTTTCCACCATTCTTTCACTTTCCATGGCTAGCCGTATCCACGGTTGCACTCCATACCAACACTTTCCAAGGAATTTACTATTTGACAACATAAAGTAAATTCATTTTTGCATTTCGGGACTGGGCATCCCTAAAACCTTTGCCTTACTCTCGTGCAATGACAAGTGAATAAACACTCATCGTGAGAATAACACATCCAGCATGGAATATATTAGCCACCCGTTATCGTTCTGCGAGTGAAACAAACACACAAAAGAGAAGTTTATTTTGAAAATTAGAGATGGCACATGCAAATTTGCTTAGAACGGCAAAAGAATACCGCATATAGGTAGATATAGTGGACTCATGTGGCAAAACTGATTTAAAGGATTTTGGATGCACAAGTAGAGATCATACTTGGTGCAAAATAAAGGCTAGCAAAAGATTGAGAAGCGACCAACCAAGAAATTGTTAATCTCACAAGCAAGTATTAAGCATAATTAACAACGAATAATGCACCATAAGTAGGATATAATTTCATTGCATGACTATTGACTTTCATGCATGCATAGGGAATCACAAATCATAACACCAACATTCTTAGTAAAGCATAATTACTCATCAACATAACTCACATATCACATCATCATATCTCAAAAATATTACTGAGAATCAAGTTTATTTTGTCCAGTCATCTTCATGAATTTTTTACTTATCCTTCTTGGATATCTATCACTTTGGGACTAATTTTCATGTGTTGCTTTTCATAAGCTCAAACAAATATAAGTGAAGATCATGAGCATAAGTTTTTTTTATTTCTCTCAAAATAATTTAAGTGAAGCAAGAGAGAATTTCTTCAAAAAATTTACTAACTCTCAAATAAATCTAAGTGAATCAAAAGATAATTTCTTCAAAAATACTAAGCACACCGTGCTAAAAAAGATATAAGTGAAACACTAGACCAAGTCCTAGCTCATAAAAGATTTAAGTGAAGCACAGAGAGCAATTCTAACAAGTCATCAAATAATTTTGGCTCTCTCAAATAGGTGTGTCCAGCAAGGATTGATGACTGAAAACACAAAATAAAACAAGCAAAGACTCATATCATACAAGACGCTCCAAGCAAAACACATATCACGTGACGAATAAAAATATAGCTTAGAGTAAAATACCGATAGTAGTGAGAAGAAAGAGAGGATGCCACTCGGGGGCATCCCCATGCTTAGTTGTTTCTCATTTTGGATAATAGCTTGGGATGTCAGGGCATCCCCAAGCTTAGGCTCTTCTATCCTTCTTTCATCCATCGTAAGATAACCCAAAACTTGAAAACTTCAATCACACAAAACTCAACAAAACATTCGTGAGATCCGTAAGTATAAGAAAGAAAACCACTACTATAAGTGCTGTATCAAACCAATTCATATTTTGATTTTGAATTATATCTACTATATTCCAACTTTTCTATGGCAAAAAATCATCAAAGAAAACCATAGAGCCATCAAAGTAAGCACACAACACAAAGAAAACAGAATCTGTCAAAATAGAATAGTCTGTAGCAATTTGACTTTTGCGAATACTTCTGTAACTCCAAAAATTAATCAAATTAGGACGACCAGGGTAATTTGTATATCAATATTTAGCAAAAAGAATTAGGGCAAAATCACTTTTATGTGAGTTATGAAAATTATTTTCGTGAGCGCAAAGTTTCTGTCTTTTTCAGCAAGATCAAACAACTATCACCCGACAAGATCCTAAAGGCTTTACTTGGCACAAGCACTAATTAAAACACAAAAAAACACAATCATACTAGTAGCATAATTGTGCAAACACACAAAAACAGAAAGCAAAAAGAAAAAACAAATTTATTCATTGGGTTGCCTCCCAACAAGCGCTGTAGTTTTACGCCCTTAGCTAGGCATAAAGCAAGGATCTAAGTTTTGTATTCCAAAGTTTTGGAAATTTTGTAAGGGTTTTCTCAAACCTGGGAGGCTCTTTACGCTTCCGTAAGTTCTCCGGAAAAGAAACCATCTTAAGATCCAAAATATCCAATCGCTTGTTGCAAAGAGTAATCAAAGTATTCATGCGATTGATACTACCATTGAGGTGCTTGAGGGGTTCATTATATTTTTGTATTTCAACAATATGTTTGTGTAAATAGCCAAGTTTATCCAACATTTGAACTCCCTCAGGGGTAAAGGAAAATCCCTTCTTTTGAGGAGCAATCCCAAAATTCCTTCCAAAATTTCATAGGCAGCATTTTCATAACTTCAATAATACTTCATTTAGCGGCAAAATCAAGAAGTTGTCTATGATGCAAATCCAATCCTATGTAAAAATTATGAAGCAAAACCTTAGCGTCCCCCTTTAGATTGGAAACATGATTCGATTCCATAAGCCTATACCAGGCATCTTTCAAATTTTCTCCTTGTCTTTGTTTGAAGTAAAGAACTTCAAAATGTGATGACAAAGGAAGAGTAGGGACGCTAGCCATCAAGACTGATAAGCAAGAGAACGGCGAACGAAAAAACAGAGGCAAATAAAACGACAAATTTTTGTGAAGTGGGGGAGAGGAAAACGAGAGGCAAATGGCAAATAATGTAAATTGCGAGGAGATGAGATTTGTGATTAGGAACCTGGTATATGTTAAAGATCTTCCCCGGCAACGGTGCCAGAAATTGGCGTGGAGCCGGGAGACTATCTTGACTTGATCCTCCCCGGCAACGGCACCAGAAATTCCTCTTGATGTCGCATGAAGCTACGTCGGTATTTCCCCAAAGAGGAATGGATGATGTAGCACAGCGGCGGTAGGTATTTCCCTCAGAAATGAAACCAAGGTTATCGAACCAGTAGGAGAACCAAGCAACACAACGTAAACAGCCCATGCACACAAATAACAACCACTCGCAACCCGACGTGTTAAAGGGGTTGTCAATCCCTTTTGGGTCACGGCGCTAGAAACGGTGCCTGGACAGGAGAAAGTTGTAATAGATTGAATAAATAGATCACAAATAAAATGAAGTGCAACAAAGTATTTTTGTGTTTTTGGCTTAATAGTGCTGAATAAAAAGTGCAAATAAAATAGATCGCAAAGCAAATATATGAGAAAGAAGACCCGGGGGGCGTAGATTTCACTAGTGGCTTCTCTCGAGAAAGATAGCAAACGATGGGTAACAAATTACTGTTGGGAAATTGATAGAACCTCAAATAATTATGACGATGTCCACGCAATGATCATTACATAGGCATCACGTCCAAGATTAGTAGACCGACTCCTGCCTTCATCTACTACTATTACTCCACACATCGACCGCTGTCCAGCATGCATCTAGTGTATTAAGTTCTATCTATGTAGAGATATACCCCATCATTTTATCCTTAGTAGCAACGATACATGCGTGTCGTTTCCCTTTCTTTCACTGGGATCAAGCACCGTAAGATCGAACCTAGTACCGGGCACCTCTTCCCATTGCAAGATAAGTAGATCAAGTTGGCCAAACAAAACCCAAATATTAGAGAATAAATACAAGGCTATAAAAGATCATGCATATAAGAGATCAAGGAAACTCAAATAACTTTCATGGATATAAAAAGATATGGCTGGTCATAAACTCAAAGTTCATCGGATCCAAACAAACACACAGCAAAAAGAGTTACATCATATGGATCTCCAAGAGACCATTGTATTGAGAATTCAGCGAGAGAGATAAAGCCATCTAGCTACTAACTATGGACGCGAAGGTCTACAAAGAACTACTCATGCATCATCGTAGATGCATCAATGGAGGTGGTGAACCCCAACCGAGATGGTGTGTAGATTGGATCTGGTGGTTCTGGACTCTGTGGCGGCTGGATAAATATTTTGTCGACTCGCCGAGGGTTTCTAGAATATTGGGGTGTTTATAGAGCAAAGAGGCGATCCGGGGGGCACCCGAGGTGGGCACAACCCACCAGGGCGCGCGTGGACCTCCTGGCACGCACTGGTGGGTTGTCCCCTCCTCAGGACTCCCCCAAGTGCAACCAGGGCCCAATATCTTCCTTCTGGTCCATAAGAAATCTCCGTGAAGTTTCGTGGCATTTGGACTCCGTTTGGATTGATTTCCTGCGATGTAAAAACATGCAGAAAACAACAACTGGCACTTGGCACTATGTCGATAGGTTAGTACAAAAAATGATATAAAATGACTACAAAATGATTATGAAACATCCAAGATTGATAATAAAACAACATGGAACAATAAAAAAGTATGGATACGTTGGAGACGTATCACCCCACGCTCTTAAATTTTGCTCAATTTTCCCCACTCCCTTGCTAGAAACCCTCAGAACTGGTAACAACGGACGTTGTCGTCGGGTCAAAGGCTTGACCGTTAACTCTGACGAATAGGTCCGCGCTGGACTGTGACGTCCGTTGGACCTGACAAGTGGGGCCGTGTTGGGTGGTGTCGCTGTTCGACCGTTGGGTCGTGGTTTCATTGGGCCGTCCCTTGCATTAAACGCATGCGCGCGACGCCGGGACAGAAGCCTGCTATGCATGCACCCAGCAAAGCCTGCCTGCATGCATGCGTTGATCGAGCCTGTATGTGCTGATGCCACAATGCCACAATGCGCCGACCAAGCCTGCATGCACCGATGCGTTCGCCATGATGCACTGACCGAGTAGCTTTCTTGCACGCCAGCCGCCACAGATGCAGTGACGGTCACTGCCGCTGGTTCCTCTCTTCTAGCTAGGTGGTGATACGTCTCCAATGTATCTATAATTTTTTATTGTTCCATACTGTTTTATTATCAATTTTGGATGTTTTATAATCATTTTATAGTCATTTTATTTCATTTTTTGGTACTAACCTATTGACATAGTGCCAAGTGCCAGTTGCTGTTTTTCCCATGTTTTTTACATCGCAGGAAATCAATACCAAACGGAGTCCAAATGCCACGAAACTTCGTGGAGATTTTTTATGGACTAGAAGGAAGATATTGGGCCCTGGTTGCACCTGGGGGGAGTCCCGATGAGGGGACAACCCACCAGGGTGCGCCAGGAGGCCCGGGCACGCCCTAGGGGAGTCGACGAAATATTCATCCAGCCGCCACAAAGTCCAGAACCACCAGATCAAGTCTAGACACCATCTCAGATGGGGTTCACCACCTCCATTGGTGCCTCTCCGATGATGCGTGAGTAGTTCTTTGTAGACCTTCGGGTCCGTAGTTAGTAGCTAGATGGCTTTCTCTCTCTCGCTGAATTCTCAATACAATGGTCTCTTGGAGATCCATATGATGTAACTCTTTTTCGATGTGTTTATTGGGATCTGATGAACTTTGAGTTTATGATCAGTCATATCTTTTTATATCCATGAAAGTTATTTGAGTTTCTTTGATCTCTTATATGCATGTCTCTTATAGTCTCATATTTCTTCTCTGATATTTGGATTTTGTTTGGCCAACTTGATCTATTTATCTTGCAATGGAAGAGGTGCCCGGTAGTGGGTTCGATCTTACGGTGCTTGATCGCAGTGACAGAAAGGGAAACGACACGTATGTATCATTGCTACTAAGGATAAAACGATGGGGTCTATCTCTACATAGATAGATCTTGTCTACATCATGTCATCATTCTTATTGCATTATTCCGTTTTTCCATGAACTTAATACACTAGATGTATGCTGGATAGCGGTCGATGTGTGGAGTAATAGTAGTAGATGCTGGCAGGAGTCGGTCTACTAATCTTGGACGTGATGCCTATGTAATGATCATTGCCTGGATATCGTCATAATTATTTGAGGTTCTATCAATTGCCCAACAGTAATTTGTTTACCCACCATTTGCTATCTTTCTCGAGAGAAGCCACAAGTGAAATCTACGGCCCCTGGGACTTCTTTCTCATATATTTGCTTTGCGATCTATTTTGTTTGCACTTTTTTTTCAGATCTATTAAACCAAAAATCCAAAAATACTTTGCTGCACTTTATTTTATTTGCGATCAATTTATTCAATCTATTGCAACTTTCCCCCGTCCATGCACCGTTTCTGGCGCCGTTACCTGAAAGGGATTGACAACCCCTTTAACACGTCAGGTTGCGAGGTGTTGTTATTTGTGTGCAGGGGCTGTTTACGTTGTGTTGCTTGGTTCTCCTACTGGTTCGATAACCTTGGTTTCATATCTGAGGGAAATAACTACCGCCGTTGTGCTGCATCATCCCTTCCTCTTTAGGGAAATACCGACGTAGCTTCAAGCGACATCAGATAGCTACATATTTGTAGCTTGTCTAAAAAAAGAGAAGTGTTCATTGTGGCTGCATGCACTAGGTGGTTACTACCAAGGGAACCCTACTTACAAAGCAAGCACTCTAAGGAAAGAATCAACAAATATGTAGTCCCAATATGTACATAGGGCCAACAAGCCCATAGCATGATCACATAGTTCAAACTAGGAAGAACTAAATAATATAATAGAAAGAAAACTTTATAACAGAACTTAAGAAAAGGGCCAACAATCCCATAGCAACTCCAACATAGTTCAATTATAACTTAACATGACATAGACGAAAAAAAGATAGAGGGTTTAGAACCCTAGCCGCCGCCTTCTCCACCTCGCTCCTCCTCCGGGCGCCCTTTTCAGTACTCCTCCGGGGCGTTGTCGATGGGGTACGGAAGAGTGTGCATGTGCGTCGCAGTGGGGAAGATGTTGGTGTACTCCGTGAACCTATTGTGGGTGGTGAAAGCGATGAACTCGGAGCCACACCAAAACACCCGGCCGAGGAGGTAGAAGGCGTCGAATGTGTTGGTGAAGTGGGCAAGGAGAGCAACCACCACCCGATTATTGATGACCTCATCGACGCGGAACATCGTTGGAGATACCCGCGGGAGGTGGTGGTAGCCGGACGCGAGGAAGAACTCGGTGAAGTTCCTTGTGGTCCTCAACCTTGATATCGCCCACACACGTAGTGTGCGATCAATGTACACGCCGGTAGGGTAGAGCTTCTCCGGAGCGGTGGGTGGGAAGCGGTAGGTTGGTCCGGTGTACTTCATGGCTGAGGGATGTGCAAAAGAAGCAGAAGGGGTCGAAGAGCAAGAAGGGCAGATGGCAGAGGATGGGAGATGGATGAGGGATGGCAGAGGCAGAGGGTGGCTTAAATAGCAGTAGTGCTACGTGTTATTTGTCCGTGGCAATAACGGGGTCAAATGTGAAGTAGCCCATTTTCAAACCCACCGTAGTATCAGGAGTGTACACGCGTGGGAAATGGTGGTTTGAAAAGAAGAAGAAAAAGAAGCTAACTGCACGCGTGGGAATCCGTGGTCATATATATTATATGAACAAAAAGAGACAATTTTTGAATAGTTTGTGGCCATTTTGCATGATAAAAATAAATTTGGCCCTTATAAATTTGGTCATTTTACATTTGTATAGAACAAAACGAACTAAATTTTCTACGCAATGTCAATTGTTGTGTAATTTCAAACGATGAAAAAAAAAACAGAGCCAACACGTTCACAAAAAATAGAGCAAACGATGCAAAAAAGACGCAATTCGACGGCCCAACCAGAGCTTGGTTTCTTTTTGTGCCCAATAACAATGTTTTTTTTCGTGGAGTCAGCTGTGGGTGAGCAGCCGAGCACAACCAACAGGATCACCTCTCGCGGATCGCCCCACGATCCAACGATGCGGAGCCATCCTTGTGATCCAACGGCGCGGAGCCTGCACGCAGCCTGCCCACCGAATTCCTTCTAGAAGACCACATCTAAGGGTTGTCGCTTGGCGCTAGGGTATGATCGGACGGCTGACATTCGGAGCTAGGGTTAGGCGAAATCCCGCGGGGTTTAGAGGGGTTTTGAGCTGGTCAACGGGTTTTCGAAGGCCTTGACTGAGCACAACTAATTAAAAAAACGAAAAATATGAAACCTTCACCGTTCGTCGTTTTATAAGACACACTAACGAGGAAAAATACTAAACTTGGTCTATGGTCATTTTCACGAAAAAACCCTAGCTGGCACGATCGAGGTCAAATGGGCACCATTAATTTAAAAAAATCAAAAAATATAAAACCTGCGCACAATGTTGGCTTATGTGACATGTTACCAACCTAAAATCATAAACTTGGTCTACGGTCATTTTCATGAGAAAACCTTTACACATATGAGCTATCACGTACAAGATTGCATAGAGTTCAAGGAGAGGAGGTAGGGTTCCTTCTGTTTTTGAAAAATTTATAAAAAACAGAAAAATTATGAAAGCTTTATTTCATTTTCATATGAAGGATCTGAACTTAGTTTTCCATTTTCATATCTTAAACGTGTTTTTAATAGTTTTTATATTAAAGCATATTTTTTCAAAATAAAATGTAATAATATGAAGATTAATTCGAAAAATAGTGAGACTTCAAATCTACACTATATAGATTGAATAGGTGTTAATAAAAACATTTGGCTCATTTAGAGTAGGTCCAAAAAAACTTGATTACAAATGGGCTGTTCCCGCTAGCTTGGGAGCTCATTTGGAGCACATATCTCAAATTCAAATTTCTTTGACCTCCTCTAAATCACCTCAAATTTTGCACACATTATCTCCTACACAAACATAGATAGTTTGCCAAGGTTTTTTTTTTGCATTTTCTTGAATTATACTGTCCTGTCGAATGTCAGTTCAAAACATCGGCTAATGAAACATGTTGGTGGGAAAAAGCATGCATTTGATTTGATTAATAAACATGAGACAAATAATTAGGATAATACTCCTTTATGATCAGTGAAAAAGCAGCATGTCTGATCGGTGAAGCAACACTAAAACAACATGTGTGATCATTGCAGCACCTAAACTCATAGTTCACAACATCTAAATAGAACTAACCATACACCACAGGAAAATTTAAGGAAAGACAAATATAGATAGCATAATACATTACTAGCATCACCATAGATTCAGTTCAACACACCATAAACAGCTACATTCAGTTTACCAAAAGTAATCCAAAAGATAAAGATAAAGATTTAGTTCATCACAACATCACATCATCACATCACGCCAGAGTCAGGGCCTTCGCGAGCGAGCATGCTGCCCCTGATCATGTAGTCCTCCTCGCGAATCGCTACATCCTCTGCATGACACAGAAGGTGATCAAAGCGTCCATCCTTTGGCTTTGGCTTGGTGGTGCAGTAAGGGCAGTGCTACTTCTTGATCTTACGGTTGTACAAGGAAGCAACTCCCTTATCCTTGATCTTCTCCACCTCCTTCGTTGTGAAGGACGCGGCGTTGCCCTTGTACACATCTTCTCTAGAATCATACTGCACACATGAATGAGTTACATTAATACATTATAGATTCATATACACCATGTCAAAGGAACTAAATGAACAATCTAAATTTCAAGCAGGCTTACCTCATATTCTTCGTCATCACTAAACTCTGGATCGTACGGGTCGTACTGGGCCAGCTTCCTCCCCCCCCAACCATCACCCTCCTGAATATACAATTACATCCATCACTAGTAAATACAGAAGCCAATTGAAAATTTAGATATGCACACATGACACATTGATCGCAGGGTTAATATACTCCCAATATACTGTGATCCTATTTGCATTTTCCATTGTCATGCACACACATTGAACAACAGAGCTAATATAAGTACATATTGTGGACAACTTTATATGCTAATGAATCAAATAACTTCTTAATCAATGGATTCCATTTGGGCATATGACATTCAAAACCCCAATCTGAGTAGCATTCGAAAACAAATCTAACAGGGACCCAATCTAATAAGCATACATGTATGTAGCATTAGAAACTCCAATCTGTGAGCATTAAAACAAATCTAATAACCATACATCTCTGTAGCATTGAAGCACAGAGATCCCTATCTCTCATATAGATCTATCTAGCATTTTTGCAATGAATTTATCCAACAAACCCTAGTACAAAACCCCTATCCCCCAAGTATAGAAAACCCCGGCCCATCCGTCAAACCAACTACTCTAAACATCTGAACTACCATATGAATCACAATCTAACCAATGCAACTAACTCTACAAGCTAATATCCTAAAGCAAGTGCAAATACCTCCTGCTCCTCGCCAGGCTGCGCATCAGGGGTATCAGGATGGACTGCGCCGCTCGACGCCGTCACCTTCTGCAGTGCTGAGGCGGAGCCCGCCACCTCCTTCTCCACATCCGCAGCGCTTGATTTTCTTTTTAGAAAAGAAATGGAAATTATTTCGAAATCTAATGATTAGAATAGCGGCAGATAATAAGGATCCGCACAAAAGAGTTGCATAGCTTAATAACATCATACTGACATGCATCATTAACCACTGAGATTGTAGAGCGGTACTAGTATCGTGGATTGATGCATTTCGATTAAAAACCCGATGTGGCAAAGCCTTGCGTTAAAATAGTACTTGGCGTAGTTATTGTGCTTAAATCATTTTTAGAGTTCTGTATTTTAGGAATGGTATGAAGAATATACAGGGCCCATGAAAGGAAGATCAATGATTCATATAAATTACTTAATGGAAAATGTCCCGAGGAAGCCCAACGAGAGTGAGTTTCCCCGCACCACCGTGGACGCCGCCGACATCCGTGCTCACCACACCCTGCAGCTCCACCACATCTCCGGCCGCTACACCAACATCGCCACGAGCTTCGGCCATCAGACAGATGGAGGAGATGAAGGTGAGGAATAGGATGCGGTGGGGGAGAGTGAGACGGTGCGGTGGAGGCAGTGGAGGAGGGCGAGACGCCGCCGGTGGGGAAGAGGAAGAAGATGCGGCAGGGAGGGGATTTGGGGGATAATGGTAGGGGCGACGCGCCGGGAGGTGGTTCCCCCTCTTTATACGATGGGATGTTTGGCCATGTCCCATGGACACGTGCTACCCCACCATGATCGATTGCATGCGCCCATGTATCTGAATACCACTTTGTCACAGTCGGCCTCTGAAACCACTATACGGGTAAACGGTCAAAGGTCGACTCGGCCCTACGCAGCCCCACTCGTCAGAGTTAATGGTCAAAGCCATTGACCCGACGGCAACGCTCGTTGTAACCTGTTATGAGGGTTTCGGGCAAGGGAGTGTGGAAAAGTGAGCAAAAGACAAGACCGTGGGGATGAATGAGTATAACTAACGAACTAGGGGCACAGAAATAAAAAAACCAATGTTTTATCTCTATCTTTTTCGCTTTGAGCTCTGGCACCTCTACAAATCCCTACTTCCCTCTACGAAGGGCCTTTCTTTTTTTTACTTTATGCAATTTTTATTTTTATTTTGGAGTCCCCATCTTCTCTTATAAAGCACCAACTAAGGGGCACTATGATCGTACTTGAGCATTGGGTGTAGCTAATATGCGAGTGTGTTTCATGAATGGATCAATGATTGAGCATAATGGGTTAGGGATAACTAGCTTTGGTGTTGATATTTTGAAAGACATGGTTACTTGTTGATATGCTTGAGTATTGAAATCTTCATGTAAACTAGACTATTGCTTTGAATCATATAAAAGTCCAAATGTCGATGCTACTAATAAAAAAATATGGGATGAACATGTTAGGTAGCATTCCACATAAAAAATTCTGTTTTTATCATTTACCTACTCGATGACGAGCAGGAATTAAGCTTGGGGATGCTGATACGTCTCCAACGTATCTATAATTTTTGATTGTTCCATGCTATTATATTATCATTCTTGGATGTTTTACAATCATTTTGTAGCAACTTTATACTATTTTCTGGGACTAACCTATTGACATAGTGCCCAGTGCCAGTTGCTATTTTTTGCTTGTTTTTTACTTTGCAGGAAATCAATATGAAACGGAGTCCAAACGCAGCGAAACTTTTTGGTGATTTTTTCTGGACCAGAAGACACAAGATGGGCCAAGAAAGTACCTAAGGGGGGCTCCGAGGGGAGCACAACCCACCAGGGCACGCTGATACGTCACCAACGTATCTACTTTTCTAACGCTTTTCCTCTTGGTTTGGACTCTTGTATGCATGATTTGAATGAAACTAACCCGGACTAACGCTGGTTTCAGCAGAACTACCATGGTGTTGTTTTTTGTGTAGAAATAAAAGTTCTCGGAATGGAACGAAACTTTGCGAGGATTTTTTATACAATAACAGAGAATTTCTGGAGCCAAGAGCCACCTCAGGGGGGCACCTAGGTGGGCACAACCAACCAGGGCGCGCTTGCCCCCCAAGGCGCTCCCAGGTGGGTTGTCCCCACCTGGTGGCCCCGCAGACCCTGAAAACTATGCTATAAAATCACATTTTTCCGGAAAAAAATGAGGGAGAAAGAATTATCGTGTTCCATGAGACGGAGCCGATGTCACCTCCTGTTCTTCATCTGCAGGCCAGCTCTGGATTCCGTTTGGGGCTCTGGAGAGGGGGATCTTCGTTCTTTGTCATCACCAACCCTTCTCCATCGCCAATTCCATGATGCTCTCCACACGGAGTGAGTAATTCTTTCGTAGGCTCGCTGGTCGGTGAGGAGTTGGATGAGATTCATCATGCAATCGTGTTATTTTTGTTAGGGCTTGATCCCTAGTATCCACTATATTATGAGATTGATGTTGCTATGACTTTGCCATGCTTAATGCTTGTCACTTTGGGCCCGGGTGCCATGATTTCAGATCTGAACCGTTTATGTTATTACCATTATATCGATGTTATAGATCCGATCTTGCAAGTTATAGTCACCTACTACGTGTTATGGTCCGGCAACCCCGGAGTGACAATAGTTGGGACCACTCCCGGTGATGACTGTAGTTTGAGGAGTTCATGTATTCACCGTGTGTTAATGCTTTGTTCCGGTTCTCTATTAAAAGGAGGCCTTAATATCCCTTAGTTTCCAATAGGACCCCACTGCCATGGGAGGGTAGAACAAAAGATGTCATGGAAGTTCTTTCCATAAGCACGTATGACTATTTACGGAATACATGCCTACATTATATTTATGAACTGGATCTAGTGCCGTATCGCCCTAGGTTATGACTGTCACATGATGAATATCATTCAACGAAATACCGATCCAATGCCTACGAATTTATCCCATATTGTTTCTGCTAAGTTACTACTGCTATTGTTACCGTTGCTATTGCTGCTGCCACTACTATCAAAACTATCATACTCCTTTGGTACTGATCACTTTGCTGCAGATAATTAATCTCCAGGTGTGGCTGAATTGACAACTCAGCTGATAATACTTGCAAATATTCTTTGGGTCCCCTTGTGTCGAATCTATAAATTTGGGTTTAATACTCTACCCTCAAAAGCTGTTGTGATCCCTATACTTGTGGGTTATCAAGACCTTTTTTTGGGGCCGTTGCTGGGGAGCATAGCTATATTTGTTGAGTCACTTGGGATTATTATCAATTATTCACTATGAAGAATCTGAAGGATGCTAAGACTACTATTTTCCCTCTAAGACGAGGGGAGGTAAGGAACTGCCATCTAGCTCTGCTTTTGATTCACCTTTTGTTATAAGTAAACTCGCAACACCACCACATGCTATCAATCCTGATATGTCACAATTTATTGATGATGCTACTTCTGCTATGAATGATGCTTATGATGATGCTAGTACCTTGCTTGATGATGATGTGCCACTAGGTGAATTTCTTGATGAACAAATTGCTAGAGTAAGACAACATGATATTGTTGAATTTGATGATGAGCTTGAAACTGAAAATCTTGAAACACCTGCTAGAACTAGCCTTCCTAGATATGAATTGCCTAAGGTCTTGGGAAGGTTATGTTATGAATAAGGAGACAACTAGAGATATTCTTGCTTGTAAGGATAGAGATGATCTAGAGAAATTATTATGCAAGTATAAAGAAAAATCTCTGAATGCTAGAATGCAATATGATCCTAAGTTTTCTACCTCACCAATCTTATTGATGATAAGGATTATGAATTCTCTGTCGACCAAGAGTTAATTACTTTGGTTCAATCTGATTCTTTCCATGGTTATGAAACTGAAACTGTTGTAGCACATCTTACTTAGTTGAATGACATAACCACCCTTTTTACTCATGATGAGAAAACTCGCTATTACTATATTCTCAAATTATTTCTGTTGTCATTAAAGGGTGATGCTAAAGCTTGGTACAATACTCTTGCTCCTGGTTGTGTGCGTAGTCCCCAGGATATGATTTATCACTTCTCTGAAAAATATTTTCCTGCTCATAAGAAACAAGCTGCCTTGCAGGAGATATTTAACTTTGTGCAAATTGAAGAAGAGAGGCTCCCACAAGCTTGGGGGATGCTTCTCAAATTTCTTAATGCTTTGCCTAATCATCCTCTTAAGAAAAATGAAATACTTGATATCTTCTAATGGACTAACTGATGCTTCTAGGGACTTCCTAGATAGTTGTGCTGGTTGTGTTTTCAGGGAACGCACTATTGGGCAAGCTGAAGAATTATTGAATAACATATTGAAAAATTATGATGATTGGACTCTTCCCGAACCACCACCTCAACCCACTCAGAAGAAGAGGGATATATTATATCTCAGTCCTGAAGATATGCAAGTGGCAAAGAAATCTATGAAGAAAAAAGGTATTCAAGCTGAGGATGTCAAAATTTTACCTCCTATAGAAGAAATACATGGGCTTGATACACCACCACTGCCTAAGGTGGTAGAGGTAAAATCACTAATGGAATTCAATGATAATGATAATCCTCACTGTCGGTGTCAAAACCGGCGGATCTCGGGTAGGGGGTCCCGAACTGTGCATCTAAGGCGGATGGTAACAGGAGGCAAGGGACACGATGTTTACCCAGGTTCGAGCCCTCTCACTACAAAAAAAATACACTTCCGTGATGATACGTGTTTGTCATAGTAGGTCGCGTTTTTTGTCATGCATGTACATCCATGATGATTTTAGGACAGAATCAAGATAGTCATACATGTGCTGTCGTAGAAGTGTTCCATGACATTACCAAAATTATCATCACGGAAGTGTCCACTTCCATGACGATAAATCGCGCGTCATAGAAGTGCTTTCGTCAAGGGTGACCGACATGTGGCATCCACCGTAGCGAACGCCGTTAAGCTATCGGGTCGGGTTTTGGATCCGATAACCCGTTAACAGCCCGACCAATGGGGATTTTCCACGTGTAAAATCATCATTGGTGGAGGAAAACTGCGATGTCGGCTCATCGTTGGGACAGATGTCATCCACTCATTGGACAGAAGGCGCCTATGATATGTCGACACGTGGCACGACCCAACAGAGGCCAATTCCTATGAAAAGGCCGGCCCGTTTGACTTGGTCAAAAGGTGGCGGGCCGGCCCATGGAAAGCCTGTTAACGGCCTATTCGCATATAGCCCATTTACAGCCCGCTAACCCAAGGCCTGTTACGCCCTATCCGAATTAGGCCCAGTAGCGTGATCTGGGCCATCCAATATGACTCCAGCCCATTTTCACTTCTGGCCCATGTATGGCCCATGACGTCTTTCGGCCCATATGAGGCCCTATGTAACTCTTGGCCTATTAACGGCCCGTGGTGAAACTGGCCCGCAGTGAATAGTGTATCACTTTACACCCATTAACGGCCCGTGGTGAAACTGGCCCGTAATGAACAGTGTATCACTTTATACCCATTAAGGGCCCGTTATTCAGTTGTCGTTTCCAGCCCATGTTATCTTTCGGCCTTCTCAGAGCCCATTTATTCTTGGGCTCATTTCCAACATTCGTTTACTTACGGCCCGTTACTGTCATTTTCTGCTTGTGGGCCAAATTCAGCCCGTGGTTACAGTCGGCCCGTTTGTGGTCCGTTAATACGTTGGGCCGTTTTCATAGCATCATCAAATATGGCCTATTAACGATGGACCGTTATGGTTGGCCCATGAACGGACGATTCCAACTCTAGCCCGTTTACGGCCATAATGCGGCCTGTTATTGGCACATGTTTGTGTCGATCATCTGACCCGTGATATGGCCCATTGATGATCTGACCCGTAGAAGGCCCATTGTTTCTACTGACTGTAGAAGGCCCATTGTTTCTCTGACCCATAGAAGGCCTACCGTTTCTCTGACCCGTAGAAGGCCCATCGCTTCTCTGACCCGTAGGAGGCCCAGTGTCACTACAATAAATATTAGCCCACGGTTATTGTGGCCTAGTTTTAAAAAATAGGTTATTGCAGCCACTAGCAAACCACGGAAAAAGAACTGCACTGACTACAAGCTAATAAATAAACAAGACAACAAGGAAATAAATAAGCAAGCAACTTATGCTAGGCTATCACGGCTATTACACATATTACATCCACTGGGCATCAAAGTTCGCCACCAATGCAAATATAGGGAACAAAGCAGCATATAAACGCCGCAACAAAACAAGTCCAAAACTGAAACCACTTCAGAAGAGTTCAAGAAACAATATCACAGGTACCCATAATGTCTGGCAAGATGGTTAGCAAGCTTATTAACTTTCTCTTGTTTGGCGCTTAAATCCTCCAGTAACTTCTTTGTTGCACAAAAAGTATGCATCTGAATTCTGCGGGGACTTCCTCGGTCCTTCGACTTCTTGCCGCAGACTAATGGCCCGATGCCTTTGAGCTTGTAGCTGAGGCCAGAAGAAGCCAAAGTGATTCAGCAAATGAGTTCAAAGAGCTTGTGCCAGTGATGCTTGTCGATAACTTCGAACACTACATCAACGCAGGGGGGTAGGGTTTCTCACCGCTCTACAAGATCGTTTTATCACCTTTCTTGGAGACCAACAGGGTTGTCTCACTATCTTGAACCTTATCTGCATTACTTTCTCTACCATTGCATAGTGGGGTGCTCTTCTCCAATATTCTGTTTGCATACTACAACAGAAACAAGCAGACACATCACAGGTTTAGCTTGTAGTATACGAAACTCATTTTGGTAAACCGGTTCATTAGTAAGGTGGACAAGATAACATCATGAAACAAACATATATCTATGTACTATGGTCACTGTATTGTCCATATCATTCTAGTTTATGTTCCCTAATCAAGATAGAGACACAGTTCAACTCATATATTTTTAAGACACAGCAACATAGACAGAATATAAGTGTGAGAAACTACACAACATTGGCAGCACTTGTAATGTGCATCACATGAGAACATAACTGTTTATACAACTTAAACTGAAATCAACATAGAGCAAGAAGTTAGAACAACAATCCAGTTAAAGAAATAGGTTTAAAACATACCTGTTGCGCTATTAGAGTTTCAATTGAATCCTTCAAATTCGAAAGTAGTTGGTATGAGTAAATACAGTGATGCAACAACAAAGGAGTATGGACCATAGCTACGGAATCTGACCTAAGAACAGTTGCTCTTCTGCTTTAAACATGGAGTTTGGGTTAGCTGTGGTGGTCTTCGTGCTTTGGGCACTGCAGTAGCTTTACAAACCGCTCTCGTGGGGGTACTGTGGTGGACATGGTGCTTTGTCAACTATAATTGGGTTACTATCCGCTGGGGTTGCAGTTAGATGGGTTGTAGCTGGTTCTCTGCCCAACGGTGTAAGTGTGCAATCTGGAAGAGTCTCGATTATGTATGGCGGGGCTAGTTTGTGGGCTAGTACAACCATGGTTCTATCTGCATCGACGGGTAGCACTGTCTTTTGTGAAGAACGGGTTTTTGCTCCCTTAGATACTGCCATCACCCCCTCCAAAACAAATTGCTGATAAACAATAAAATAAATTGAACGTAAAGACATAGTATGATAGATAGATGTGGTAATTCATATATATGTTGTCTAACCAAAAAGGAGAGCATGACACAATTTCACATATATGATGCCTAACGAAACAGGATAGCATGACACAGTTTCAGATATATGATGAATAACTTAACAGGATATAATAGCATAATTCAACATATGATGAGTACCTAAACAGGATGACATGAAAAAACTATATGATGTCTTTTTAAAATAGGTTGGGATGAAATAATTCACATAATGTTGTCTAAGTATACAGGATGGCATGATATAATTGACATAATTGATTCATATACTAAGCAGCTGGCACTCGCATGTATGATTTCTAAACTAAGCAGATAGAATTCAATATTGTGCATATGATGTCTAAAATAAGCAATGCAAGATACCATATGCATCATATGAGAAATATAAACATTGCAACTTAGAGCATACACCTCAGGTGGGATATAGGACCGGTCATCTGTCTCTGAATCCTCCTCTGAGGACCTCCCTATAACCATCGAGATATATGCTTCAACAGTACCATTGCCTTCTCTCAAGACCTTGTTTTCACTCAGATTTTTCCATAACCGGCTCAAATGGCTGATACACATGAAGAGTAGTTCAATATACACAGATTGTCGACAAATGGAATACGTAATGAAAAAAATGGCACGAGATAATTCACATATATGATGCTGGCTCCATGACGGTGCATAATTCACATATATGATAACCGGCTGAAAAACATGGCATTGCATAATTCACATATCTCGATATAGAAATCAAGCAGGAGGCATTCGCACAAAGCATGTCTAATCTAAGAATATGTCATGGCAATGCAAGACACCATATGCATGATATGAGCAATATAACCCAACCAAGTTATAGCATGCAACTCGGGGGATCTGTTGGTCATCTCTCTATGAATCCTCCTCTCGAGGAGCTATCTGTAACCAAGAAGAAATCTGCATCGACAGTGTAGCACCGACTGCTCGTAAGACCTTGTTTTACTCTAGATTTTCCCATGATCGACTCAAATGGCTGATGCAGGAAGAGTAGATGAATGTATAAACATTGTTGACAAATGGAATACATTATGGAAAAAATATGGCACGATACAATTCACACATACGATGGTGGCTAAACAGGATGGCATTGCATGATTGACGATATCGATGCACAGCTAAAGAAGATGGCATTGCATAATTCCCATATACTCCCTCTGTTCACGAATATTTGTCTTTTTAGAGATTTCAAATGGACTACCACATACGGATGTATATAGACATATTTTAGAGTGTAGATTCACTCATTTTGTTCCGTATGTAGTCACTTGTTGAAATCTCTAAAAAGACAAATATTTAGGAATGAGTATGATATAGAAACCAAACAGGTGGCATTCACACAAAGCAAATATAAACTAAGATGATGACATATAAGATGTATAATGTAAGCAATCCAAGGCGCCATATGCATGATATGACCAACATCAGCATGCCAAGTTAGAGCAAACACCTCAGGTGGTAAACAGGTGTGGTCGGCTCCTTCTGAATCTCCATTTGAACAGTTATCTTCCTCTGGAATACAATCTGGAAATGCAGGAGGAGGGGCCACTTCACCATGGAGCAGCGTCTGCATGACATTATATTCGCATGCAACAGTCTTCTCTTTTTCTCTAAATGTTCAGTACGATTGTGTACAATATCTGACATGCATAATAAAAAAATAGTTAGATTTTGTAAGGCCTAAGGTGTGCATGCAAAAATCAAGACTGATGGTAGCAAACGAGTGGATGGATCTAAAACTAATGATAGCGGTAGATTATAGCTTCAGTTTAAAAGATAGACAATGCATCATCTATTGTTTGTTGCCCACCCAACATGAACCACATAGAAGACCCCGGATGAACCGGATAGTAGACGGATACTATTAGATTCTTTGGCTCGATATGAGACCCATGGGCAATTCAAAACTCAAGATTGAATGATAAAGTAGCGGTGTAATAATAACCGTTGTATAACATAAGCAAACCACGAAGATCATGCGACCTCTCTTTTGGAACTGTAGTCCTTAGGTTCATCTGCTCAGTCGATGATGGTAATGCAGTTGGCGTGGCTGCCAGCAATGGGGAAGATGATCTGAGGCGGCGAAAGAAAGTCTGCAGGGGGGATCTCTGCTGTAGTGAACGCTTCTATCGATGGTGCACCACAGGTGGGGTGGATGACGACACGGCAGGAGCAGGACATAACCCACAGAGTTTTCTTTTACGCCAATCTGAAAATGAAGTAAATCTGTAAGGGCTCCTTAGAATTGGAGGATTCTATAAACGCAGGTTCAGGAAAAACACAGGAATAGGATAGGAATGCACGTGCAAAACAGAGCATTTAGAAACATAGGATTTCAGTCAACCTGGTTGTTTGGCTCACATGAATTGGAAGAACAGAGGAATGGAGAAACAAAGTGATGCGACGAGTGTACAACCTCTTTGGCATAGCCTTGTGGACCTCGGCATCATTGGGTTGGACGTGGAGGATGGTGATGATGCTGGCGTGACTGTCGGAGGCGGGGAAGAAGATCCGAGGCCTCTAGAAACGACGCCGAGGGTACTGCTCCGCTGTGATGGACAGTTCCATCGTTGGAGCAGCTCCGCTAAGGTGTACGGTGACTAGGCTGAAGCATGACAAGACAAACAACGTTAATCTGAAGTGGGACCCTAATATCATATGCAATAGATGATGTAAAATACATCACCAAAAAGTGCTAGATGTAAAACGCATCAGCCGCGCCACGGCCGCTCCGACAGATGCTGTAAGTACTGTTCACTCTGAACTTAACTGAAGAAAATGTCGGATGCGGTTCGTCATGTAACAGTCATAAGATAGGGTGACACAGAACTAGCTCCAATTCATCAATGTAATGTAGTCATGTATTCCGAATATAGTCATACGTGCTTATGGAAAAGAACTTGCATGACATCTTTTGTCCTACCCTCCCGTGGCAGCGGGGTCCTATTGGAAACTAAGGTATATTAAGGCCTCCTTTTAATAGAGAACCGGAACAAAGCATTAGCACATAGTGAATACATGAACTCCTCAAACTATGGTCATCACCGAGAAGTATCCCGATTATTGTCACTTCGGGGTTGACGGATCATAACACATAATAGGTGACTATAGACATGCAAGATAGGATCAAGAACACACATACATTCATGAAAACATAATAGGTTCAGATCTGAAATCATGGCACTCGGGCCCTAGTGACAAGCATTAAGCACAGCAAAGTCATAGCAACATCAATCTCAGAACATAGTGGATACTAGGGATCAAACCCTAACAAAGATAACTCGATTACATGATAAATCTCATCCAACCCATCACCGTCCAACAAGCCTACGATGGAATTACTAACGCACGGCGGTGAGCATCATGAAATTGGTGATGGAGGATGGTTGATTATGACGACGGCGACGAATCCCCCTCTCGGGAGCCCCGAACGGACTACATATCAGCCCTCTCGAGAGAGATTAGGGCTTGGCGGCGGCTCCGTATCGTAAAACGCGATGAAACTTTCTCTTTGATTTTTTTCTCCTCGAAAGCCAATATATGGAGTTCGAGTTGGCGGCGGAGGGTCTCCAGGGGGCCCACGAGGCAGCGGGCGCGCCCAGGGGCGCGCCCCCCACCCTCGTGGACAGGGCGTGGACCCCCTGGTCTTCATCTTTGGCAAGGAATTTTTATCATTTTTTTAAGACATCCCGTGGAGTTTCAGGTCATTCCGAGAACTTTTGTTTTCTGCACATAAAACAACATCATGGCAATTCTGCTGAAAACAGCGTCAGTCGGGTTAGTTCCATTCAAATCATACAAGTTAGAGTCCAAAACAAGGGCAAAAGTGTTTGGAAAAGTAGATCTGACGGATAATGTATCAACTCCCCCAAGATTAAACCCTTGCTTGTCCTCAAGCAATTCAGTTGACAAACCGAAAGAGAAAAAGAAAAACTTTTACAAACTCTGTTTGCTCTTGTTGTTGTACTTATGTCAAGCCGGCATTCAGGTTTTCAAAGAAAGATCATAACTCACCACATTTGCAATAATTCTCAGGTCTCATGTTTACTCATATCAATAACATAATCAGCGAGCAAGCCATAATAATATATCTCAGATGACAACGCTTTCTCAAAACAATCATAATATGATATAACAAGATGGTATCTCGCTAGCCCTTTCTGAGACCGCAAAACATAAATGCAGAGCACCTTCCAAGATCAAGGACTGACTAGACATTGTAATTCATGGTAAAAGAGATCCAACCATTGTCACACCCGATATAAATTAACAATAATGAATGCAAATAACAGCTGTGCTCTCCAGCTAGTGCTTTTAATAAGAGGGTGATGACTCAACATAAAAGTAAATAGATAGGCCCTTCGCAGAGGGAAGCGAGGATTTGTAGAGGTGCGAGCTCGGTTTTGAAATAGAGATAAATTATATTTTGAGCGGCATACTTTCATTGTCAACATAACAACTAAGAGATGACGATATCTTCCATGCTAAACAAATTATAGGCGGTTCCCAAACAGAATGGTAAAGTTTATACTCCCCTCCTCCACAAGCATCAATCCATGGCTCGCTCAAAACAACGAGTGCCTCCAACATTCAACGGGTCCTGTGGGGAGTTTTGTTTGCAATTATTTTGATTTAGTTTGCATAAAGCATGGGACTGGGCATCCGGTGACCAGCCATTTTCTCGTGAGTGAGGCGGAGTCCACTCCTCTTGAGAATAACCCGCCTAACACGGAAGATAAGGGCATCACTAGTTGATATATGAGCTATTCGAGCATGCAAAACAGAATGTTTATTTGAAGGTTTAGAGTTTGGCACATACAAATTTACTTGGGACGGCAGGTAGATACCGCATATAGGAAGGTATAGTGGACTCATATGGCATAACTTTGGGGTTTAAGGTATTGGATGCACAAGAAGTATTCCCGCTTAGTACAAGTGAAGGCTAGCAAAAGACTGGGAAGCGACCTACTAGAGAGCGACAACAGTCATGAACATGCATTAAAATTAATAAACATTGAATACAAGCATGAGTAGGATATAATCCGCCATGAACATAAATATCGTGAAGGCTATGTTGATTTGTTTCAACTACATGCGTGAACGTGTGCCAAGTCAAGTCACTTAAATCATTCAAAGGAGGATACCACCCTATCATACCACATCATAATCATCTCAATAGCATGTTGGCACGCAAGGTAAACCATTATAACTCATAGCTAATCAAGCATGGCACAAGCAACTATGATCTCTAATTGTCATTGCAAACATGTTTATTCATAATAAGCTAAATCAAGAACGACAGACTCATCATATTTACAAAAACAAAAGAGGTCGAGTTCATACCAGCTTTTCCCATCTCAGTCAGTCCATCATATATGTCATCATAATTGCCTTTCACTTGCACGACCGAACGATGTGAATAATAATAAGAGTGCACGTGCATTGGACTAAGGTGGAATCTGCGAGCATTCAATAAACAGGAGAAGACAAGGCAATATGGGCTCTTGGTTAAATCAACAATGATGCATATAAGAGCCACTACAACAATTTAATCATGGTCTTCTCCTACTGACCCCCAAAGAAAAGAAAGGAAATAAAAACTATTTACACGGGAAAGCTCCCAACAAGCAAAAGAAGAACGAGAAATATTTTTTTGGGTTTTCTTTTTAATTACTACTACTGGAAAAATAAACTACTACTAATTTTTTTGGTTTTTTCTTAAGGTTTATTAAACACACAAGAAGAAAGCAGGAAAAAGAAATTAAACTAGCATGGATATTACAGTGAAAGAGTATGAGAACCGACATCTAGCTGAGTGTGTGAACATAAATGTAATGTTGGTGGGAATACGTACTCCCCCAAGCTTAGGCTTTTGGCCTAAGTTGGTGTATTGCCAGGGATAGCCTGGCGGATACCCGTAGGTGTAGCTGGGGTCGTACTGTGATGCAGCTGCTATCGCCTCCTGAGCTGGAGCGTGGCGTCGGCCGCCTCCGCTCTCCTCTCGTACTCATCTGCCTCCTCTCTGGTAATAATATATCTTCCTCTTGTCTGAAAATCAAAGAAGGCAGGAGCAGGAAGAGTAACATGGACAACATGCCGTTTGTTAAAGATTAGTCGATACTGGAGAGGTGGTTCAGTCCTCTCAACAAACTGGTGGGGAACCATAGAATCAAAATCTAAATAAGTAGGGGGTAACTCCATATCACCCTCACGAGTGTCTATCTCAAGAAAATTAGCTAAGCGGGTTGCATAAATTCCTCCAAAGAAATTTCCGTTATGTCTATTATGATGCAACCTACGAGCTACAATGGCTTCCATATGATAAGATTGGTCTTCTAACACCGCACTTCTAAGAATGCTGAGATCAGGGGCACACATGTGACATGCTTTCATCCTTAGCATTTATGCATCTACCTATGAAGAGAGAAAAATAATGTATAGCGGGAAAGTGAATGCTCCCTATAGTGGCTCGTGTTATATCTCTAGATTCCCCCACAGTTATTCTAGCAAGAAAGTCTTTATATTCAGATTTAGGGGGATCCCTGATACTACCCCAAGATGGAAGTTTGCAAGCAAAAGTGAAATCCTCTAAGTCCATGGTATAAGATTTGTCATAAAGGTCAAACATGACTGAAGGAGAATTATGCGAAAATGAAAACTCAAACCTCACCACAAATGAACTTGTGAGATCACGATACTGGGGGCATTTGTCAGCCTCAAAGTCCTCAAGACCGGCATTATGCAAATATGCGTCAAATTCTTCTTTGATTCCCGCTTGATCCATAAAATTTTCCGAAGGCCATTCACAGGGCCTCACGAGAGCGTCTCTTGGTGGTTCCTCGTCAGCATCACGCATTGCAAGCCTGGGACCTTGCTTCCTTGAAGAACCACCTTGGAACATCTTCCTAAACATATTGTTTTCTCTAAAAAATAATTCTGAAATTTTTAGTGACTTCAAACAAAAGTGAACCAACTTCAATAAAACTGATAGCAACTACTCATACAAGTGCCTAGAGCATATATCAAGCATTAGAACTACTTGGAACCATATAAATTTGCATGCAAGCTCAAGAACATGGTCACCTATGCAGCACAAATTTGCAAAGAATAAAGCACTAGAACAAAAACTAATTGGACCAATGGAGGAGTCACATACCAAGGAACAATCTCCAAAAGCAGTTTTGCGAGAGGTGCTTTGAGCAAGGAGATCTAAAATCACAGCAAAAGTGGCTGGAACACGAGCTTGAGTTGGTTTTTCGGGTTTGTGTGAGGCAGAGGAAGAAGATGGGTGCAGGGATAAGTTGAGGAGGGCCACCGTGGGCCCACGAGGCAGGGGGCGCGCCCAGGGGGTAGGCGCGCCTCCACCCTCGTGGTCAGGTGGCAGCTCCCCATGTAATTTTTGCACTAAAAATCCTCAAATATTCCCGAAAAAATCATATTAAATTGGCATGGCATTCTCGAGGACTTTTATTTTCGGATATTTTTATATTGCACGGATAAATCGGAGGCAGACGGAAAATAATATTTTACTTTATTTCTACTAAAGAACAGAAAATATAAAGAGGGTACAGAAGGTTGTGCTTCTAGTTTCATCCGTCTCATGCTCATAAAAAAGAATCCACTAACAAGGTTGATCAAGTCTTGTTAACAAACTCATTCCGATTAACATGGAACCGAGAAATTTGAATAACACTATGTTACCTCAAGCGGGATATGGACATCCCCAATAATTATTATATCAAATTTCTTCTTGTAAGTAGGGAGAGGGAATTCAAAACCTCCAAATTTAATCGTTGGTATTTTTCCATTAGAGTTGATACTATGAACTTGAGGTTGTTTCCTCGGAAAGTGTACCGTATGCTCATTACCATTAACATGAAAAGTGACATTGCCTTTGTTGCAAACAATAACAGCCCTCGCAGTGTTAAGGAAAGGTCTTCCAAGAATAATAGACATACTATCGTCCTCGGGAATATCAAGAATAACAAAGTCCGTTAAAATAGTAACGTTTGCAACCACAATAGGCACATCCTCACAAATACCGACAGGTTTAGCAGTTGATTTATCAGCCATTTGCAAAGATATTTCAGTAGGTGTCAACTTATTCAAGTCAAGTCTACGATATAAAGAGAGAGGCAAAACACTAACACCGGCTCCAAGATCACATAAAGCAGTTTTAACATAATTTCTCTTAATGGAGCATGGTATAGTAGGTACTCCTGGATCTCCAAGTTTCTTTGGTATTCCACCCTTAAAAGTATAACTAGCAAGCATGGTGGAAATTTCAGCTTCCGGTATCTTTCTTTTATTTGTAACAATATCTTTCATATATTTAGCATAAGGATTCATTTTGAGCATATCAGTTAATCGCATACGCAAAAAGATGGGTCTAATCATTTCAGCAAAGCGCTCAAAATCCTCATCATCCTTTTTCTTGGATGGCTTGGGAGGAAAAGGCATGGGTTTATGAACCCATGGTTCCCTTTCTTTACCATGTTTCCTAGCAACGAAGTCTCTTTTATCATAATGTTGATTCTTTGATTGTGGTTTATCAAGATCAACAGCTGGTTCAACTTCTACATCATTATCATTACTAGGTTGAGCATCATCATGAACATCATCATTAACATTTTCACTAGGTTCATGTTCATTACCGGTGTGTTTCAAAGATCGGACATAGAGATGTCATTTGGATTATCGGTGGTTCAAAGCAGGTTCACTAGAAGTTTGCACAGTTCTATCATTTTTCTTTTTCTTCCTTTTAGAAGAACTAGGCATATCAATATTATTTCTCCGAGAATCTTGCTCGATTCTCTTAGGGTGGCCTTCAGGATACAAAGGTTCCTGAGTCATTCTACCAGTTCTAGTAGCCACTCTAACAGCATAATCATTTTTCTTACTATTCATTTCATCAAGCACTTCTTTCTGAGCTTTAAGTACTTGCTCTACTGTAGTGGTAACCATAGAAGCATGTTTGCTAACAAGCTTAAGTTCTCCTCTAATATTAGCCATATAATCACCCAAGCGTTTAATCATAAAGGTATTCTGTTTTAGTTGTCTAGCAAAATAAGCATTAAAGTCATCTTGCTTAAACATAAAGTTATCAAACTCATCCAAGCACTGACTAGCAATTATAGTAGGAGGTACTTCAGCTTTATCATATCTATAGAGAGAATTTGCCT
The DNA here is from genome assembly GCA_021605145.1 of Aegilops bicornis. Taxonomy (NCBI): domain Eukaryota; kingdom Viridiplantae; phylum Streptophyta; class Magnoliopsida; order Poales; family Poaceae; genus Aegilops; species Aegilops bicornis. Next base: position 474,005,498 of record CM038672.1, on the reverse strand, counting down.
TTACTACCGTGGTCGGGATATCGGGATCAGGAGGTTCTTGATGAATAAGGTATTGAGATCATACCCTTCTTCAACAAAGTGATGAAATTAAGACCATGTATTTCTTCAATAGGAGGTAAATTCTTAACATCTTCAGCTTTAATACCTTTTTTCTTTCATAGATTTCTTTGCCTCTTGCATATCTTTCGACTAAGAAATAGAACACCTCTCTTCTTGAGTTGGCTTAGGAATAGGCTCGATGGTGGCTCGGGGGCTGGCTCGGGAGTTGGCTCAGAGGTGCCCACTTATTTTCATTTGTCAACATATTATTCAATAAAATTTCAGCTTCATCCGTGTTCTTTCCCCGAAAAAGAGAACCAGCACAACTATCCGTAATCTCTGGAAGCATCGGTTAGTCCATTATAAAAGATATCAAGTATTTCAGGTTTCTTAAGAGGATGATCGGGCAAAGCATTAAGTAACTTGAGAAGCCTCCCCAAGCTTGTGGGAGGCTCTCTTCTTCAATTTGCACAAAATTATATATATCCCTCAAAGTAGCTTGTTTCTTATGAGCAGGGAAATATTTAGCGGAGAAGTAATAAATCATATCACAGGGGCTACGCACACAACCAGGATCAAGAGAATTAAACCATATCTTAGCATCACCCTTTAATGAGAACGGAAATATTTTGAGTAAATAAAAGTAGCGCGATCTCTCATCATTAGTAAACATGGCAGCTATATCATTTAACTTAGTAAGATGTGCCACAACAGTTTGATTCATAGCCATAAAAGGATCAGATTCAACCAAAGTAATTATATCAGATCAACAGAGAATTCATAATCCTTATCGTGAACACAGATAGGTGAAGTAGCAAAAGCAGGTCAGGTCTCATCCTATCTGTAAGAGATTCTTTACTCCATTTAACTTCGCAGCCTCTTAAGTTCAGATCTATCACGGCAAGCAAAAATAGCTGCAGAAGATTCCGCGTCAAAAGATAACCCTCGTGAATAGCAGGCATATTTTCATCATCACTTTCATCATTGTATTCAGTTTCAATGGTTTCTCTTTCTCTAGACCTAGAAATTTGTTCATCTAGAAATTCACCAAGGGGCACAGTGGTATCAAGCATAGAAGTAGTTTCATCATAAGTATCATGCATAGCAGAAGTGGCATCATCAATAACATGCGACATATCAGAACGAATAGCGTAAGCGAGGTTTAGGTGTCGCTAGCTTACTCATAATGAAGGTGAATCAAGTGCGAGCTAGATGGCAGTTCCTTACCTCCCCTCGTAGTCGAGGGATAAATTGTTGTCTTAGCGTCTTTCAAGTTCTTCATAGTGTCCAGCAGATATAAATCCCAAGTGACTCAAAGAATAGAGCTATGCTCCCCGGCAACGGCGCCAGAAAAAGGTCTCGATAACCCACAAGTATAGGGGATTGCAACAGTTTTCGAGGGTAAAGTATTCAACTCAGATTTGTTGATTCGACACAAGGGGAGCAAAAGAATATTCTCAAGTATTAGCAGCTGAGTTGTCAATTCAACCACAACTGGAAATTTAGTATATGCAGCAAAGTGTTTAGTAGCAAAGTAATATGATAGTGGTGGTAACGGTAACGAAAGTAAAGACAACAACAATAATGTTTTTGGTATTTTTGTAGTGATTGTAACAAAGAGTAAATGTAAAAGTAAATAAGCGTAAACCAAGATATGGAAAGCTCAGAGGCACCGGATCGTTGATGGATAATTATGCTTTGGATGCGGTTCGTCATGTAACAGTCATAACATAGGGTGACACAGAACTAGCTCCAATTCATCAATGTAATGTAGGCATGTATTCAATATAGTCATACGTGCTTATGGAAAAGAACTTGCATGACATCTTTTGTCCTACCCTCCCGTGGCAGCGGGGTCCTATTGGAAACTAAGGGATATTAAGGCCTCCTTTTAATAGAGAACTGGAACAAAGCATTAGAACATAGTGAATACATGAACTCCTCAAACTATGGTCATCACCGAGAAGTATCCCGATTATTGTCACTTCGGGGTTGTCGGATCATAACACATAATAGGTGACTATAGACTTGCAAGATAGGCTCAAGAACACACATATATTCATGAAAACATAATAGGTTCAGATCTGAAATCATGGCACTCGGGCCCTAGTGACAAGCATTAAGCACAAAGAAAGTCATAGCAACATCAATCTCAGAACATAGTGGATACTAGGGATCAAACCCTAACAAAGCTAACTCGATTACATGATAAATCTCATCCAACCCATCACCGTCTAGCAAGCCTACGATGGAATACTCACGCACGGCGGTGAGCATCATGAAATTGGTGATGGAGGATGATTGATGATGACGACGGCGACAAATCCCCCTCTCCGGAGCCCCGAATGGACTCCAGATCAGCCCTCCTGAGAGAGATTAGGGCTTGGCGGCGGCTCTGCTTTCAGAAAACGCGATGAAACTTTCTCTGATTTTTTCTCCCGAAAGCCAATATATGGAGTTGGAGTTGGCGCCGCAGGGTCTCGAGGGGCCCACAAGGTAGGGGGCGCGCCAGAGGGGCGCGCCCCCACCCTCGTGGATGTGGTGTGGACCCCTGGTCTTCATCTTTGGCGAGGATTTTTATTATTTTTATAAGACATCCCGTGGAGTTTCGTGTCATTCCGAGAACTTTTGTTTTCTCGCACATAAAACAACATCATGGCAAATCTGCTGAAAACAACGTCGGTCCGGTTAGTTCCATTCAAATCATACAAGTTAGAGTCCAAAACAAGGGCAAAAGTGTTTGGAAAAGTAGATACGACGGAGACGATCGGGCCGCTGTCACCGATCGGAAACTTAATCTTTGGGCCTCTAGAAATAATGCAAGCCTGTAACTAAAATACCTAGAAAGGTGAACTGAATCTTTGGGCCTCTAGAAATAATGCAAGCCTGAAACTGAAATACCTAGAAAGGTGAACTGAATCTTTGGGCCTCTAGAAACAATGCAAGCCTGAAACTAAAATGCCTAGAAAGGTGAACTGAATCTTTGGGCCTCTAGAAATAATGCAAGCCTGAAACTGAAATACCTAGAAAGGTGAACTGAATCTTTGGGCCTCTAGAAATAATGCAAGCACAAACCGACATACCTAGAAAGGTGAGCCTGAAATTGAAATACCTAGAAAGGTGAACTGAATCTTTGGGCCTCTACAAATGATGCAAGCCTGAAATTAAAATACCTAGAAAGGTGACCTGAATCTTTGGGCCTCTAGAAAGATTTATTACCTCCTCAAGCAGCATCAAACAATTCCATGCGTGCTACACAAATCTATAGCAAGTTTGATCAGGATCTACTTTTCCAAATAAGAATTAGCGCTAGAGCAAGCAAGATCAATGATATGGCCGTGAGATAGTGAAGGAACGAACAAAATCACCCCTCTCACGACCTCCTTGGTAGATGCGCTGCCACCACGCAAGACAGAGGGAGAAAAACGACTGGTGAAGGGGGAGCGGGGCGACCTTTGAAGGCCGGAGGGAGAGGGCGGCCGGAGTCGGGCGGCGGAGGCCGGAAGGAGAGGGCGGCCGGAGGAGAGAGAGGGTGAGCGGCGCTTGGGCGGGCGGCCCTATGGGAAACAGAGAGGAGTCGTGCGAGAGGGGGGAGCGATGCAGTGCGGGCAGGTGAGATTTTTAGTTCTCTTTTAGTGGGCCCAAGGATAACTAACCCAATTAGAACCTCTCCATCGGGCTAGTTTTTTTAGCTGGGTTAGAGCAAACTAGCTCAAACTAACCCCTCTTGTTTAGATTATTTGAGGCTATTTCAACCCAAACTAGATCTAACTCGTGGATCCAAACAAAGAGGAGTGTTATCTTGTACATGCTACAAGTGTGGAGCGTAGCACATTGTTTTTTATGGCCATATCACCACATTGTTTTCTACTGCTGGTTCAGCACTTTGGGCTACCGTGGTTCGCACTTTGGTTCACTGGCTGCCGTGGTTCACACTCCTCCGACTGAGTAGTACTCCTCCGTTCCTAAATATAAGTCTTCGAGATATTTCACTGTGGACCACATACGGATGTATATAGATGCATTTTATGTGTAGATTCACTCATTTTTCTCCGTATGTGGTCCATAGTGAAATCTCTCCAAAGACTTTTATATTTAGGAACGGAGGGAGTAGTATAGTACTAGTATATACCGCATCATTCTTTGCTCCTTACTACTCAGATATGTGGGAGAGCCAGCATCTGGGTCGACATGTCATGCACCAGATTAGAGCGCGGAACGGAAGGGGGGCATCACCCCGGTCGGAGCGCCAGTAATTCATGAATATAGTGAGTGGTCATATCATAAGTCTTTCCAGCAGTAACGCGCCGTCAAATCGCACAACCCCACTTGCTCACCCTCCTCTCCTCTGTCAAACCGCCTACCCGAAAACTGCCATGCGTACTGCCCGGGAAAAGCCCCGCCCTCAACTTTTAACTACGCGAAAATAGTTCGAGTTTGTTCGTTCTATATAAATATAGTACTTACTGTATGTTTATTCACCCGTGGGGTTGTTCAATGAATGGAAGGGCGGGGAGCACAATGAACCTTAAATAGAGAGTTTCTTTTCTTTAATGCCACGTACACAAATTGAAACGCTTGTTGTGGAGAGAAAAAAGATAATCACTCCACTATATATGGATGCAGGGGCCTGAGCGCTTGCTTTACTAGGGTTGCTCTCTTCATTCTCTCATCCTCTCCAGATATAAACAAGACAACGGTAGTGACATTTTCTCTCTGCTCACCGCTGGTCACAGATCCGGCCGGATCCCTTCGACCGGTGTGTGTAGAGGACTAAAAGGTGCATCGTTCACGCTGTCATCGCCGCCGAGGGAGGAAATCCACAGCTGCCGGAGGAGCCCGATCCTCTGCCCGTGCCGTTCTCTCCGACATAGAGCCGACTCGGGAGGTCCTCCGACCCTTCTTCCTCCCTGCCGTATTGTCCACAGATCCGACCTGCCGCCGCCGACATCCCGGTGACCCTCAGGTTAAGTTCTTCGAAAGCGGCCTTGCTCTACTGCCCCAGCTCCCCACGTGTCTGCATGTGCATCTTTTTCTACTCCCATCAGCTCTAATAATTTTTAGTATTATTAGAGATAAAGCTACTTCATGCATTCAAATCTAGGGCTTTGTTCAAACAACGAAGAAAGGGGAAAGTTGTAGCATGAATCTAGGACTTGATTCAAAGAGGAAATAATATGGTGAAAGTAGTAGAGACCGGATACCCAACTGGTCTCTTGGTTGAAAAGGGAAATAATGGGGAAACGCAGTACAAACTGGATAAGGAACAGATCTATTATTGGTTGAAAAAAGGATAGAAAGTGGCGGCTGGTGGACAAGTCAATGGAGTATGTCCATGATTAGATTTGCTGCCATCAAATAGTAAAAGGTCTCCAGGATTAGATTTGCTGCCCTCACATAGTAAAATGTCTCAGGATTAGATTTGTTGCCCTCACATAGTAAAAGGTCTCAGGATTAGATTTGCTGCCCTCACATAGTAAAAGGTCCTTGTGTATTAGATTTGCTGCCCTCACATAGTAAAAGGTCTCGAGATTAGATTTGCTGCCCTCACATAGTAAAAGGTCTCGTGGATTAGATTTGCTACCCTCACATAGTAAAAGGTCTCTGTGATTAGATTTGCTGCCCTCACATAGTAAAAGGTCTCCAGGATTAGATTTGTTTCCCTCACATAGTAAAAGGTCTCCAGGATTAGATTTGCTGCCCTCACATAGTACAAAGTCTCCAGGATTAGGTTTGCTGCCCTCACATAGCGTGAACAAGCTCGGCATCACCACTTTATGCCTCCTTGTAGGTACATTGTGCTGATGCGTCCACTCTCGCATGTCTTATACCAACCTTTTGCTGTTTTTAATGTAAGGGCACATGTAAAATGAAGCGATCACACTGTTACCTTAGGGACATGTCTAACCAGTGTTATTGTTAATCTAATGCCTCCAGTGATGAGATGCAATTAAACTGTGTTACAAATGGCACTCCTGCTGTTTTCCCCAGTATGATAAGTAAGTTGCTACTTTACGCTGCTGAGTGTCCTGGCATCCCCACGGTCCCATGCCCTTAAACCAACTCTTTAGCTGCTGTTGATTTACTGTGTCTGGTAAACAAGCAATGCCACCAAGTAATCCCATATTTGAGGAATCTCATTGTTGATCGTAATGCTTCTGGTAACATGAAGCATTGCTGACGTTTTAAAATTTCTACTGTCCTTGCGTGATTGCCATAAACATAATTAAGATGTGTCGGCGTTCTGGGAACGGGGGTCCCCAGACTTGCCTGCCTGCGGCCTGCGACGTGGCTCAAAGGAGGCCCAGGACAGCCCATCTTCATCAACGCAAGCTCAAGACCCTCGCGAGGGGCCAAGCCTCACGGGCGGACGCACTGTGAGCTTCCTCAGGCGCGGCCTCGTCAGGCTGGCTCACGAAGAGGCGGAGAGTTCAAGGCAGGGTACCTCGCGAGGTGCCCATGACGCAAGCCATGACGACCAAGGGTGCCAGTCGGGCGTCAGCCCGCGCAGCGTCCTCCTTTCCTCTTTGGTGCAAAGGGAGCAAGTACAGGCGAGAGCATCAAGCAAAGGCATCCGTTTCGGTGCAACAAGACCAAGACCAGCCCCAACGGCTGGAATGCAGTCATCGTGGAGCCCAAGCAAACGTCATCACCAGAGCCTTTGGCAGCGAGGACCAACTTTAGTCAGGATAAGTGTACCCGCTGTTCCCCTTCAAAATGGCCAATTGTTGGCACCCTTCCCGCTCAATATTTAGGAAGATGCCCAGGGCCTTCGTCTATATAAGTAGAGCCAGCCACCATAGTAGAGAGGGACGATCGGATAGAGAGAGGATCCGGCATTTGGAATCCAGAGAGAGAGAGAGACCCGATCCTCAAGCTAGAGCGACGGGATACCACTTAGCAGTTCATCACACCCACCAAGAACAGACCCTCGCGAGGCTGTTCTTCCCTCAGATCGTTTCCTCATCAGCCCAAGATGCAATCCACCACACCAAAAACTAGAGTAGGGTATTACACCACAACGGTGGCCCGAACTAGTATAAATCTTGCGTCTCTTGTGCTGTTCTTGCGAGTAGTTTAGGTCCTTGCGATTCAGCGAGGTACGAGACGGTGGAGGGTTGGATCTCCGCGCGCACCCCAGAGTTCGAACCTTAAGGGTCTGTCGGAACCCGAAATCCGACATTTGGCGCGCCAGGTAGGGGTGCGCCGGAATCTGCCTTTCGTCGCCTCGTTCTTCCCCGACCATCACATAACCATGTTCGACGCTTGCCGGCGCTGCGCGCCGAAGCGCCGAGCCGCCCTCGCCTCCCATGTCGCCAGACGGCTCGCTGTCGTGGCGTCCTCGCCGTTCCCGTTGCTGCTGTCAACGCCGCCACCGGCCCGGCGAACGGGCAGCTAGCGTCGTCCCCAAAGACTCGTCCATGAGGCGGGACGGCCGCACCGCCACGCTTTCGCTCACCCTCTGGTTCTTCATCACGCCGTCCCGCGGCCATGGAGGCTCGAGCTGCGCTCATCGCGCTAACGAGCTCCTGCGCTACCGCTTCGGCCGACGACGTTTACGAAGAATGGCTCGACCGAAGTCGCCGAAGCTTGTTCGCGCTGCGGAGGGGACCCGTTGCCGTCCGTCTCGCTGCACCGCACCCGCCTCGCGCGGCGATGAAACTCCGGGCGCCTCAGCCCCCTCCTCAAGACGGCGCCAGCCCCAAAGGCGACGGCCCTGGCGGAACCCTGTTCCGCCAGCACCGCAGCGGCAAGAGCAGAGCTGCCAAGAAGTTCCTCGCCCGCAAGAAGCTGCCCAGCGCTCCTCGCCCAAAGACGTCAAGACCTGCGCTGCCCCCACAAGGCGCAGGGAGGCCTGCAAGACCAAGCTCTTCGCCGTCCGAGGCCCCCCTGCGGCGGGCTGCCGCGCTTTCACCACCGAAAGGCGCAGCGTCGCGTAGCCCGCCAAGTTCAAGCCGCACCTGCCTCCATGCTACGACGACACGGCTGACCCTCACAGTTCCTCCAGCTCTCACGAGCTGGGCATCGAGGCTGCCAACGGGATGAAAAGGTCATGGCGAACTGTTTTCCCATGGCGCTCAAGGATGGAGCCCGCACTGCTCTGAATCTGGCCCGTGCACGATCTCTTCCTGGGCCGAGATGCGCACTCCGCTTCATCGCCAACTTCAAGGTACTCGCGACCGGCCACCCGCCGTGAGCGACATGCGCCGGATCAAGCAAAGCAGCCAGGGAAACCCCGCAAAAGTACATCCAGCCGCTTCAACAACGTCGCCTCAAGATCCCTGTGGTAACGGAGGAGGCCGTCATCTCGCCTTCTCCGACGGCTGCGGCGTGACGCCAAGATGAAGAAGGAGCTGGCGATGCATGAAGATCTGCACCTCCTCGAGCTGTTCAACTTGGCGACCAAGTGCGCCAGAGCTGAGGAGGGGCACCTCTCCCTCCTCGAGCTGCCTGCCGCGGATCCCGAAGAGAAGAAGTCCAAGGCCAAGGACGTGTAGCGCAAGGGGGCTGTCGTGCTCGCGGACGAACCAGACACCAAGCGACGCAGAGATCAGCCCGAGTCCTCCAAGGGCAGCCGGTACTGCGTGTACCACAACCTCCACACCCACAACACCAATGAATGTCAAGAGCTCCGGCCGCAGGCGCGAAGAAAGGGTCGGCAGACGCCCCGAGCGCAGCGACCGGGGCTACGGCCGAGGAGGAGGAAGGAATGCAGGACGCTGGGAAGACCGCGGCCCGCGCCAAGGGTGGCGCGACCAACCTCGCGAGGACCGCTGGCAAGACCCACCTCGTGAGGGGGGCTGGAGGGATCAGCCTCGTGAGGATCGTCCGCAAGGGAACGCAGGCCTCCCTCACGCCGCGCCACCAAGGAGAGTCGAAGACCGCCATCGACGACGGGGCTGGGGCTTCCAGAAGCGCGGCGATCGTCAGATCCCGGTGGAGCTCAAGCCCCAGCCTCTCACCGCATCTTCAAGCAGTTCGCCCGTGAAGTGAATGCAGTCCTCCCCAAGCTCGAGTCCACGCGCCCTCTCACGTGGTTGGCGTGCGCCATCACGTTCAGCTCAGCGGATCAGCTCGAGTGCGCAGCCACAGCCGGAGTTCTCCTGATGCTTTGCTCCCCAATCATCAGCAATGTGCTAGTCACCAAGACCCTCATCGCCGGTGGAGCAGGGCTCAACGTCCTGTCCGTGGAGACATTCAACAATCTTCAAGTGCCTTATACCACTTCACCAACCAAGCCTTTCTCCGAGTCACCGACGGCTCCACGGTCCCGATCGGGCTGGTCCGCCTTCCCGTGACCTTCGAGGCCCGCGGCAACTACCACACCAAGCTCATCGACTTCGACGTCAGCCCACATTCGCCGTATAACAACGCCATCCTCAGTACCCAGCGTTGGCCAAGTTCATGGTCAGAACTCCACCATGGTTACAACATCCTCAAGATGCCGGAAGCGGCGGAGTCATCACGGTGCCCTATGAAGAGAGAGATGCGGTGTGCTCCCTGAGCGAAGCTTTTCAGCTGCATCACTGGAAGACCTGCACCACAAGCAGCAGGATGCCTCCCGAGGCAGCACCCAAGAAGAAGAAGACATCGACCGGCCCGGCTCTTCAAGAGACAGCCCCTCAGGCCCGCACCAGCCAAGGGGAGCCTCCGCCATCGCATAGAAAGCGCGCCTCGCCTCCTCAGTGGCTCGGGGGCTCTCCCCTGGAGGGCCGCCGACCTTGCCAAGGTCTCGAGGGAGGCGCTTGGGTACCACGTGGAGGCGTGTTTCGAAGCACGTTTCCCACAAGCAGGAGCAAGACCAGGAGGACAGAACCCTCAAGAGTTCATCAATGAGGCCATTCAGAGCTACAGGAGTCAAGGGTCATGAGGGGCAGCCGCCGCCACTCGGCCGTGGCCCCCATCTAGGCGAGGATGGTGGGCTGCGCTGCTGCATCGACATACCAGGCTCAACCGAGCCGCATCTCAAGAGCGCCTCTGGCCCTCGCGAGTGGGACGCTATGCAGGGTCCGCCCACAGCCACGTGACGCATGCCTTATGGCTCGCCAAACGCTGGCTGCAGCGCACCAGCCGCCTCATGAGGACCATCCCGAGGCTCAAGAGGTCGTGCACGCCAGCCTGGCGGAGATGGAGATGGCCCATGAGGAGCCGCCAGCCTCCCGAGCCTCCCGAGGCCCTCGGGCCCGGGGCTAGTGAGGATCGGCTCCCGCAGCCCACCGAGTCTGCTACATCAACAACCCCTCATCCCCAACATCACCAGGTGACATCTTTAAGTTTTATTTCCGGCTGGGAGCGCCTTCAGGGCCGCATTATTCCCAGGCCGCGTGGGTCCGTCCCTCCGGCATGTATCCCTTTTATTCCATGTCTTTAGATTATCCTGTTGGGGGCGCCCCTAGGGCTGACTCATGCCCAAGCCGCTCGGGCCAGTCCCAGCGGCATGTATCCTTCATGCTTTTTCCTTAGGATTATGCTCTCGCTCCACCATGCTTGTTATTTGGTGCCTTTTCCTGGGTGGCGGAATATTGCACGTTAAAGCGGGGGTGCCTGAGCATCGCGACTCAGGGCTCCAACGGGCTCTCCGGCCCTCACCCGGTGGTCTTGTCCATGGCATCGCGACCTGGCTTGCCAGCGACGGCTGAGACCAGCCCGAGAGCCGGGACCGAGGACGTGAGTTTCGTCATCTAACCCTTGCGCGTTAAAGGAGGGTGCACGAGCATCGCAACTCAGGGCTCCTACCGGCTCTCCGGCCCTCACCCTCCTGGTCTTGTCCATGGCATCGCGACTGCTTGCCAAATGACGGCTGAGACCAGCCCAAGAGCCGGGACCCTAGGACGTAGAGTTGCTGCGTCGACCCAGCTTAACAGCGTTAAAGGGGGTGCCCGAGCATCGCGACTGTGGCTCCTACCGCCCTCCGCCCTCACCCTCTGGTCTTGTCCATGGCATCGCGACCTGGCTTGCCGGCCGACGGCCGAGACCAGCCCGAGAGCCGGGACCCGAGGACGAGTTGCGTCATCTAACCTAGCTTGCGCGTTAAAGGGGGTGCACGAGCATCGCGACTCGTGGCTCCTACCGGCTCTCCGCCCTCACCCTCTGGTCTTGTCCATGGCATCACGACCTGGCTTGCCAGCCGACGATCGAGACCAGCCCGAGAGCCGGGACCAAGACGAGAGCACCGACATCCGCCAAATTTGCAGGAACACACTCGAAGACAAGGCCTGCACTCCAGCGCAACCCGCCTTTGAGGTAGGGCCTCGTGAGTCCCGCTACCGGGCTCATGGGTGCCCAGATACACCTCGTCCAGCCCCTACCGTGCCAGCCACGTGTCGCAGGGTGGGGCAGATACGCCCGGGGCTCCTCCCGAGGGGAGCCCCTCCCACGCTCCAAAGGAAGCACCATGCTCAGCAGTCGACGACACTGCCGAGGAGCGGCTATGCCCGTACGCATGTGGAAGCGGTATGCTCCGCGCCGGTGATAAACAACTGAGGGTGGCCTCCGAGTCGCATCAACCTCAGGGAGCCCAGAGCTCAAGTCACGGCCTCGCTGCAACGCCTCCTCGGGAGGCGCCCGCGAGGGGCTGGGCACGGGGCTGCGCCGGGTCATGCCCAGACGCGACGCTACTGCCAAGCCAGGCCTCGGGCCTGGTTCGTCAGACGCCACTCCCCGAGCGGAGCCAAGGTACGCATGTCGCTTGAGCGCCAAGGGGACTCCCGAGCATCGTGACTCGTGAGCCTAACTGGTCACGTAGCCCTCACCCCTTACTTCCGAAAGGCTAACAGCCGGTTGAGGTATGCGCAGGGCCGGGCTCGCAGACGAGAACGGTGGGTCCGCCTCTCACCTCCCTACTTGCTGTTCAGGCGCTAAGGGGACTCTCGAGCATCGCGACTCAGAGCCTAACTTGTCACGTAGCCCCTCACTCCTTGGTCCCGCCCCTGGTTTCGGTCGGGCTAACGGCGGCTGAGGTATACAAGGGCCGGGCTCTGCCGGCGTAGAACATAAGCAAGTAGGAAGCACAAATTTCAAGGAATTCAAAAGCAAATATTACAGTCCACACTGTTATCGCAATACCAAACGCAAGTTTAAACGCCTCCCCGAGGCATGATACACGTGCAGGAATTAAAAGCAAGACAGGAGCCACAATGGAGTCACTTGTCGGCGGTGGAGCAGCGCGGAGTGGGCTCGCCTCGTGAAGCAGCAGGGCCGGCAGCGCCTCGCTTCGGCTTGGTGCTGAAGGCCCGGAACTTCCCCAACAGAGCCTCCGCACGACCCTTCACAGCCTCGGCAACGGCAGCTGCATGGTCGCCGCTTGCCGGCTCCATCAGGCTGTCCATGTCGACGCTGGGATCGCGAAGATAGATGTGGGTGAGGATCCGCGTCAGTGCCGCAGAAGACAAGGCACGCGCCTCGGCCTCAGCCGTGGGGCCAAGACCAAGGGAGACATCTTCAAGAGCACGAATCAGGAAGGGAAGCAGCTTGGCGGGGCCGTCCTCTGCACCGGCCAGTGGGCTCTCCAGGCCGCTATCATAAAGCTCCCTCAGCAAGGCCATATCCACGAAGGCCACGCGGTCTTCGGCAAGAACCCGCGCCTTGGCGTCCAGCTCGACCTTCCTCGCCTCCAGTTCCTGCTCCAGCGTGTCTAGGCAGTCACGACGCTTCTTCAGCTTGGCCTCCCGGTCCTTGGCGGCCGCCTCGCGAGCCTTCAAGCTTTCCTCCTGCTCCTGGCGGAGGCGGGCCTCCTCGGCGAGCTGGTTCTACAGGCCCTTCAGCTCGCCCTCCAAATACCTCACAATGACCTTGGATGTCTGGCTACCTCCCCAGGCAGCATCACGGGCTACCTTCGCCTCACGAACAACCTGCTTCTCCTCATCACAAGCTGTCGAGGCCTGGACCAGCGCCGCCCGAATCGAAGCGTCGGCGCGAATCCAGCCAGAGGCCAGCTCCAAGCGCCCGGCCACCAAGCGAGGGTCGGCGCCCAGAAGATCCTACCGCAGCCGGTCCAATTCAGCGGCAAGACGATCCAGACAGCTGGGAGTCGGAGAGACAAGCAGTTGGCGGAGTAGGAGGAGATGGCGGCGTGCAGCCATCGCGCCTCGAGGCGGAACCAGCGCGCCACGACAACAAAGTGGAGGCAGCGCCAAGCAAGGGCACCTCAGGTCGCTGGACCAAGGGGACTGAGCTCGCCCAGCCTGGCTCAGCCAGCCTCATGAGGACGCCCGGGCAGGGGCACAGGCGTCGGATCATCTTCTTTTTCGGCAGAGGCACCGCCACGGATGGGGCCTCAGAGCCTTCAGCCTTCTTCACAGCAGCGCCAGCCTGGCCAAGAACATGGACATCGACCTCGTCGACAGAAAGCAATAATCAAGACGGGAAGCGTGCACTTACAGTCGCTGCCGGTGGATTCGAGCAGCCTCCGGCCATACTTGAAGCCCGAGAGCCGGCTGCGGGGATCAACTTCAAGGGGACCAGAGCAGGAGACGCTGTCAAGGACCGCCCCGGGGCCGGGCGGACCATGGGGACCAGCCCAGTCCGGTCCTTCTTCGGGATTGGGGGCAGGCTTCTGCCTCCCCACTCACCCTCATCCTCGTCGTCGTCACTCTCGGGGAGGCGGAGAACGCGGGGCCTGCGCCGCAAGGAAGGAGCCCTTGACTCCGCCCCCGAATCAACCCCCTCTCCTGGCTCCCCTTCCTCCACCTCTTTGCCGGAGTCGGAAGAGGACATGTCCACCAGGTCCTCCGGACCCTCCGCGGGCACGAGCCCGTCCCCATTGAAGGCGGGCATTGACCCCACAACCTTCTCCCAATCCTCGCGAAGAAACAGGGGCGCGGGGGCGCCCTCCGGTCTCGCCACATCGCCCCCAACCAAGGATCGGAGGGTTGCCGCCAGATCCTCGCCGGCCAGGGCCACGGGCTCGGGTGAGGCCTCCACATCTAAGCGGGTATCGCGAAGCGGAGCCAGTTGGTGCTCCAGAACTCCCTCGGCGACAACGGTCAGCCTTGCCGCCGCCGCGTCGGCCGGCTTCAGATCTGCATCCATCTTCTCCAGCACCAGCTTCGCGCGGGGATCTCGAAGCTTCGCTCGGGACCAGTCGTCGGTACTCTCGGCGGGCACCGTGGGCAGGATCAGCCGAGGGTGGATTCGCCCAGCATCCACCAAGACCCACTTGCTCCTGAAGCCCTCAATCCACTTCCCGGGGTTTGAAATGGCGATGGCTCCGCCAGAGGCGATTTAAGCTCACAAGACGCGGAGGCGGAACCTCGGGAGGCTCGGAGGAAGAAGTAGTGGCGCAGCAAGGCCACCGAGGGCTTCACCCCAACATGGGCCTCGCAATAGTAGGCGAAGATTGCCAGAAGAAGGACGGAGTTGGGATGGAGGTGCAGAGCTTGGATGTTGTAGTGACGGAGGACGGAGAAGAAGAACTCAGAGAAGGGAGGCGCCAGACCAGCAATGATGGCGCTCGTGAAGAACGGGTAGAAGGTACTCCCCCGACCCTCGGGGGCGGAGGAGCCGGCCTTGAACACCGCCGTTCCATTGACGCCATGCGCCTCCACCAACTGGCGCATCAGGGCAAGGCTCGCCGACACATTCGGGCGGGTCCAAGGCAGGAGAGTACCAGCTCCTACGGGAGTTTGACGAGGAGCCATGACTGGCTAGGGCACGAAGGCGGAGTGGATCTGAAGGTCTTGGAAGCAGGGAGGAGAAGCGCAAGAAAGGGGATCTGAGCAGCAACTGGAGAAAGTAAAGGAGGCAAGGGAGATGCCGCTCTATTATCAACCCACTGCGCGCCCACGTCCAATCAACCGCCACGCGGCGCCCAAGGCCGCAGGCTGTTAGGGCCCATGATGCTTCGCACTTGCCCTTTCTCCTCTCTGCACGGCCAAGATCGGGCGCGCCGTGGCCCCGGGGGCTACTGTCGGCGTTCTTGGAACAGGGGTCCCCAGACTTGTCTGCCTGCGGCCTGCGACGTGGCTCAAAGGAGGCCCACGACAGCCCATCTTCATCAACGCAAGCTCAAGACCATCACGAGGGGCCAAGCCTCTCGGGGCGGACGACCAGGAGCTTCCTCAGGCGCGGCCTCGTCAGGCTGGCTCACCAGGAGGCGGAGAGTTCAAGGCAGGGTACCTCGCGAGGTGCCCATGACGCAAGCCATGACGACCAAGGGCGCTTAGCCACAGTGAGCCCCTCCTTTCCTCTTTGGTGCAAAGGGAGCAAGCGCAGCGAGAGCATCAAGCAAAGGCATCCGCTTTGGTGCAACAAGACCAAGACCAGCCCCAACGGCTGGAATGCGATCATCGTGGAGCCCAAGCAAAGGCCATCACCAGAGCCTTTGGCAGGCGAGGACCAACTTTAGTCAGGATAAGTGTACCTGCTGTTCCCCTTCAAAATGGCCAATTGTTGGCGCCCTTCTCGCTCAATATTTAGGAAGAGGCCCAGGGCCTTCGTCTATATAAGTAGAGCCAGCCACCGTAGTAGAGAGGGACGATCGGATAGAGAGAGGATCCGGCATTTGGAATCCAGAGAGAGAGAGAGACCTGATCCTAGAGCTAGAGCGACGGGATACCACTTAGCAGTTCATCACACCCACCAAGAACAGACCCTCGCGAGGCTGTTCTTCCCTATCTTGCTCCTCATCGTACCCAAGAGGCAATCCACCACACCAAAAACTAGAGTAGGGTATTACACCACAACGGTGGCCCGAACTAGTATAAATCTTGCGTCTCTTGTGCTGTTCTTGCGAGTAGTTTAGGTCCTTGCAATTCGGCGAGGTACGAGACGGTGGAGGGTTGGATCTCCGCGCGCACCCCAGAGTTCAAACCTTAAGGGTCTGCCGGAACCCGAAATCCGACAAG
This sequence comes from Aegilops bicornis, assembly GCA_021605145.1. Taxonomy (NCBI): domain Eukaryota; kingdom Viridiplantae; phylum Streptophyta; class Magnoliopsida; order Poales; family Poaceae; genus Aegilops; species Aegilops bicornis. Next base: position 473,989,614 of record CM038672.1, on the reverse strand, counting down.
ATGCTTCTTTTCATTTTGTATATGTATCGTATATTCTTATTGACCAGCAACTGTTTACTTTCTATCATCTTGTGCAGATAGGGATATCCATTTCACCTTGTTGCTATTGTGACCTTTTGGTGAACTACACAAAACACTTTTTTTGGAATGAGTGTCTTGTGCAGTTCAACTAAAATGTCACATGGGCAACATCTCTCAATTTTGGTCGAACTGCACAAAATGGTGATTGGAGTTTCCAAAATCTCCGTCAAGTTCTGCTCGTAATCTCGTGCAACACTTTATTAGCCTTTGCAAGATGGAGCCGTCATTGTCACCACAATGGCACTTCATTTTAGTGGAACTGCACAAAAGGATAAGCAAATTATAGTTGCACCTTACATGAGCCGGACAACCAACCTTAATGTTCCTCAATTTTAGTGCAACTACTAAAGAAGAACCTGCCAGCTCACAAGAGCAAGTACTTCTTGCTAGCTGAATGATGCAATCTTTGCTTCATTTTAGGTGAACTGCAAAAAGCGCATGAATTGAATCATGGAACTCGTGTAGACCTCATCCAAGTAGAGCTGGAGGTTGAGTTCAAGGAGGCCGCTATTAAAGTGAAATCATGCTCTCCTGTCTCCTTGTTTGTGCTGTGCAAACATGCTGTGCAAACATGAATACTCAACTACAGATGTTGCGACGGTCAAGAGCATTCGCCAAGTTCTTCGATTGTATGACATGGCTACCAAGATGGATTTAATCCCGATATTCACTTTATCAAAAGGCTCTAATGGGTTGGTTCTGAATCTTGCAAGCTGGGAATCAGTGAGATGTGTAGGCATCTTTGTTGTACTTATTATTTGAATCTTATCTGTTGGTTCTGAGTCTTGCTAGTCAGAATCAATGAGATGTGTAGGCATCTTTGTTGTACTTATTATTTGGATCTTATTTGTTGGTTCTGAATCTTGCAAGCTGGGAATCAATGAGATGTGTAGGCATCTTTGTTGTACTTATTATTTGAATCTTATTTGTTGGTTCTGAATCTTGCAAGATGGGAAACACGGCATGATGATGCAGAGGACAACAACCATAACAAACAGTTCAAACTTGGTAGTATTATCTTTGTGAAAGTGCGACAAATGTGCTGATCGTAAAGGCCCCGAGAATAATAATTGTAATTGTTGTGCATGTTGATCCTGTGGCACTAATAGAACGAGCGAATGCATTGCTTGTTTTAAGTATAAATTTCTATTAAAGCTAATTAAATTTAAGTAAACTGACCCCTAACTCCTGTTATTACAGTACCAATACAGACCCGCTCGTGAACCGACGTGTGGCCGGAGTAGGTTTCTTAATGGAGGCGTTTGAATGCGCCGAGGGTGCATCTTCTGCCGGGCGCAGTGGGACGAGGAGGGTAGTAACTATTGTCGCTGTACACACTCAGCCCTCATCGTTGTATCCTGTTCCCCAAGAGCTGAAAAACGAACTGCTGCCGCCGCCTACACACTCGTTCACTCGAAGAGACTCCAATGGCGATCCGAGGGGTGAGCCTGCTGGATATGGACTACAGCAAGGAGTTCCCCTTTGAGTTCACCGTTCAGTCCTATGGCTGCACCAAGTTGAATGTGATGTACACCAACGACACGGACTCGGTGAAGCTCTGCCTCGCCTCAGTCCTATGGCTGCACCAGGTTCTGGAGCATTCGCCCGTTTCATCGGCAAGCCGATCGCACCTTCGCTACGGTGGAGAGAAGGAAGAACGCAACGATTCGGCCATCCGGTACAAGAAGCTTGTCGACATCCGTAAGCAATACAAGATCATCAAGAACGGGCGGAGAAGGACTCCGTGGTTGACCTCCCCGAGACCATCATCGACCCACGATACGCCAACATGAAAGAAGACGACCTGAACATGTGGGAGGTACCTCTGAATCTATCCTACATAACCCTACGCTGCCAAGGACGACACGCATGCTATGACATGTACAGCAGATCTTGGACATGAGGGCGTGTTCTGCTTCCCGTAACCGACGAGTACACGGACAGCCCGCAACGTCATGATCAAGCGTGCGTGAAGGTCTAGATGTTGTACTTTATCTGTTTATAAGCACCTTTATCATCCGAGTGTTTCATGCATTAGCCTATGTGTCGAATTATCTGCTTTGTCCGAAATATTTCTTTTAAGAACCCATTAACCTGATTGCTTTTTTAGTGGCTATTTGCTTATGTATGTAAACTGGTTCACTTGTCCGTAAAAAAAACTAGTTCACTCGGCTGCCGTGCTTTGAATCTCCTTCCTCCCAACATATTCCTCTCCTCAGGTGGACCCAGCAGGTCTCTGTATTTTCTCCCACTTTCTTTTTTGATGTAAACTGAGTTTTCTCCCAGTACTTTCCCTAGAACCAACTCAACTGTCCCACGTCTAGCCTAAAAAATAATAATACCCCACGTACTATTAACTCATCAAATTAAAATGATATTTTATTTCGTAAGTTGAAAGTTCTTACAAAATAATACTCCAATAATAATTGTTTATATATAACTTACCAAGTTAACTCCAAATGATTGCGTACATAAGCTTGCAAAGATTTTACTGACATGCAATCATGTGTTTATGTTTTTATAACATTTCTCCGTCTAGCCCAACATTATATTTTCACCCAGCCCAGCAACTCCGCGGATTTCGAGAAAAATGCAAATGGGATTTAAACGGGCTGCATAGATGCTACATCATTGTTTCACCCAGCCCACCAAATGGACTAAAAAACAAATGGACTGGCTGACATGTGGGCCAGTAGGTCGAAGCCTAAGAAGGCGTTGGATTTACATCCAACGGCAAGCATTCTTCTTCAATCTCTCGTCTTCTTCCCCCAGTGCTGCCGGAACCGCCTACTCCAGCTTTCGGCGTCCAGCGGCGTTGTTTTGCGCTCCTCAGCGAAACGCTACCCCGCAGACGGCCAGGCCATCCCTCCACTCCGCACCTCCTGTTATTCTCTGCCGAGTGTAGGCCCACCCCGCACCCGAACCAGCCAAGTTTCCCACTCCTCTCCGCCTGCGACTCCACTACCGCGTCTTCGCCATCTCCGGGTCGTTCCAGTCTGGGGCCTCACTGTCGTCCACCGCCTCGGTGCGCTCAGCGCAGCGTGGTCAACATACGAGAGTCATCGGAAGAGGACTGTACGTGGAGAGCCTGACGGCTGGGACCCACGAGGTCCATGGTCGCACGCAAGGAAAGTTCCTCCTTATTACGCACTGTACGTGCACTGTACGTTGGAAGGGATTCTGTATTTCGCGAAAAAAATGTTCCCCCGCTGATAGGTCGGACCCACCAGCTATATATTCGCACGCAAGGAAGTGCCTCATTATTACGCACCAAAAAATGAATACCCCCTGCTAGCTGGGACCCACCATAGTGGGTGGCTGACTTGTGGGCCTACTAAGTTGACGAGCACGGATGGCTTTGTCAACTTAGTCAATATGAACAATTCTAGCTCCAATGACCGTACGATGTCCATCTAATGGCCATAGTGCTTCTTCAACCTCTGGTCTTCTTGCTCCAGCCACACAAAGCAGCACCGGTCGTGCCGCGTGCTCCTGCCTCTCGTGGCCGGTTGTGATGTCGCAGAGGCCTCACCGCCCCCTACTACTCCCACCGCTGGCCCAGGGTATCCCTCTACTTACCCACACCCCCTGTTATTCTGCAGCGACGGCAGCCTCACGCCGCAGCCGAACCAGTGAACCCTCGTACTCCTCTCTGCATGGGCATCCACTGCCGCGTCTTCCCGGCTCAGTCGTCCCTTCCTAGGCCTCGCCGTCGTCCACCGCCTTGGTGCTCTCGGCACGGCATGGTCAATGTGGTCAACGACCGACTTCCATCGGAAGAGTACTGTACGTGGAGAGTCTGGTAGCTGGGTCCACGGCCACAACCAAGTTTTTTTGTGATTTGCCAAGTAAGTCGCTTTGTCAGGCCTGTTGGGCTGCAAATCTTTCAAGACGAGGAGAGCTTCATTCGGCTGGCCGAGAAAATGGCCTATCAGTAATGAGAAATGGGTTGTACATTTTTAAAACACATAAAACTGGCAATTAGTTTCAAATATCTTTTTTTCATTTCGAGATTTTAAATTACATTAATTTTTATGTGTGGAGAATTTTTTGGATTTTATATTGATATATATTTATTTTTAAAATCAGTTTGAATGTGAGTCGAAATTTCGGGATTAAAAACAGTTTGGACCGCACCGAAATATATAAAATTTCGTATAATTTTTTAACCGTGGCCGCAATATGGGCTGTAATGCTAACAAAAATAATATGGGCTCCAAAAAACCTTAAGAATTAGCAAATGGGCTGTAAATTATTAGAAATAATGCCAGATGGGTTGTATGCTGTTTTCCACTGATTTGGGGCTTTCCTGAAAAAAAGGTTGACGCAGCAAAGCGTTATCGTTGGATGTCCATCCAACGGCCGTCGTCTTCTTCAATCTCGCTCTTCCTGCTCCAGCCGCTCAAACAAGCGCCGGCTGGACTGCTCGCTTCCTCCTCCTCGCGGATGGTCAGGTCTGCCACGCAGGGCTCACCGCCCCACCGTACTCCCATCACTGGCCTAGCCATCCCTCTACTCACCCACACCTGCTGTTATTCAGACGAACCAGTAAACCCTCGTATAGTCATACTCCCCTCCGCGTCGGAAACAACTGCCGAGTTTTCCCTGCCTCCGTGTTGTTCCCTTCCTCGGCCTCGCCGTCGTCCACCGCCCTGGTGCTCTCGGCGCGGCCTGGTCAACATGGTCAACGACATGCATCTGAAAGTGGGATCAGACGTGGAGAGGCCGGCAGCTGGGTCCATGGCCGCACGCAAGTAAATGCCTCCTTATTACACGCAAAATAATGATTCCTCCACCTGACATCAGGGACCCACCAAAAGGGCCTCTGTATTTCGCTAAAAACGTTATAGCCGCTGACAGCTCGGACCCACCAGATATATCTTCGCACGCAAGGAAGTGCCTGCTTATTACGCACAAAAAAAATGAATACTCCCCCTGTTAGCTGGGACCCAGTATAGTGGCAGGCTGACTTGTGGGCCTACTAAGTTGACGGGGACGGAGGGCTTTGTCAACTTAGTCAATATGCACAATTCTAGCTCCAGTGACCGTACGATGTCCATCCAACGGCCGTAGTGCTTCTTCAACCTCTGGTCTTCTTGCTCCAGCCGCCCAAACCAGCACCGGTCGTGCCTCGTGCTCCTGCCTCCCGTGGCCGGCTGCGATGCGGTGGAGGCCTCACCACCCCCTACTACTTCCACCGCTGGCCAGGCCATCCCTCTACTCACCCACACCCCCTGTTATTCTGCGGCGATGGCAGCCTCACACCGCAGCGAACCAGTGAACACTCATACTCCTCTACGCGTGGGCATCCACTACCGCGTCTTCCCCGGCTCCGTGTCGTCCCCTTCCTAGGCCTCGCCGTCGTCCACCACCCTGGTGCTCTCGGCGTGGCGTGGTCAACATGGTCAAGGAATGGCTTCCATCAGACGTGGACTGTACTTGGAGAGGCTAACGGCTGGGTCCACGGCCGCAGCAAGGAAGTTCCTCCTTATTACGTGCAACATAATTATTCCTCCACCTGACAGCGGGGCCCATCGGATGGGCCACCGTATTTCGTGAAAAAAACATTTCCCCCTGACTGCTGGGACCCACCAGCTACACCTTCGCACGCAAGGAAGTGCGTCCGGACAAAAAAACAAAACGATGCGCCCCCCTGACTACTGGGACCCACCAGCTACATCTTCGCACGCAAGGAAGTGCGTTCGAAAAAAAACGATTTGCCCCCCTGACTGTTGGGACCCGTCAGCTACATCTTCGCACGCAAGGAAGTGCCTGACAATCTGGACCCACCTGGTTGAAGCGTACGTAGCGTTGTCATTCTAGTCGCGAACGTGTACGTACATACTGGTTGTTGTAGAGGCGCGCACGTGTCGTAGTAGAGGCGCGCACGTAGCATGTACACGTACGTACAACGGCGAGGGTGCAAGAAAGAAAATACGGCCACGTACGTACATACGGGCAGGGTCTCGAATGCCTACTCGCGCATACGTACGGCCAGGGGCTCATGTACATGGCTGGGTCAGAACGGAGAAACAACGTCGTCGTCGTGTTCATGGGGAAGCAACGGAATGCGTCGTGTTCATCGGGAGGCAACGGAATGCCTCGTGTTCATGGGGAGGCAACGGAATGCGTAGAATTCATCGCAAGGCAACGGAATGCGTCGTGTTCATCGGGAGGCAACGGAACGCGTGGGAGCCAACCGGCTTGGACGGAACAGGCGATGGAAACGAGGCCTGGCGTACCGCACAACGGAGGAAACAGACCTCCTACGTTCGGAACGGGGTCCTGTTGATCGCGAGGGGTGTGGCGTACCACAAAATGGAGGAAATGGACCTCCTACAGTCGAAACGGGGTCCTGTTGATCGGGAGTGGTGTGGTGTACCGCAAAACGAACGAAACGGACCTCCTACGGTCGAAACGGGGGTCCTGTTGATCAGGAGGGGTGTGGCGTACCGCAAAAAGGATGAAACGGACTTGTGTTGGAGCGCTACGGTTGTAACGGGGGTCCTGTTCATCGGGAGGGGTGTGGCGTACCGCAAAACGGGACTCCACGGGATACTGTTCATCTCCACCGTCGACCTCCTCCAGCCTCCACGGGCTACCGTTGACCTCCTCCAGCCTCCACGGGCTCCTGTTCATCCAGCCTCCACCGCGCGCTACTCCACCGGCTACTGTTCAACCACCCCTCCACGGGCACCCCTCCACCGTTTACTGTTCATCCAGCCCTCCACACCATGGGGTCCTGTTCAACCACCTCTCCACAGCCACCCCTCCACCGTCTACTGTTCATCCAGCCCTCCACCACATCACGGGGTCCTGTTCATCCAGAGGCAACGACACCGCTCACTGTTCATCCAAACCCCCCGCAACGATCACTGTTCATCCCAGAGGCAGCATCGACCGGCTTCAGTTAGTAGTAGTAGCGAAGGAATCGCTCGATCGGGTTCAGTTAACAGCCATTGATCAATCGCTCGGGTTCAGTAACGTGTAGCCTGCAGTGCAATCGCTCGGGTTCATTTAGAGCCCAACGCCTCGCTCGGGTTCAGTTAGAGCCAACGCCTCGCACACACGCGCGTACATGTACGAGACAAACGCGCATCGCTCGGCCCCCGACCTCCCACCGTAGCCGGGAACTGCCCGAAATTTTCCTCTCCCTAGCTTCTACCACGGTTTTTTCCATCATGGACGGCCCAAAGAATGTCATGCAGCTGCGTCTCCGGCCCGCCCAGGACGAAAAGCCCATTTTCTGTCATGATTTTTTGTCATAGAAGTAGGAGCCCACCACATCTATGATGATACCGGGTTTTGTCACAATTATCGTCATAGAAGTGTCATATGTATGATAGAAAAAAATTTCGTTCGGCCCAAAATGTCACGGATGTGTCTTTTTTTGTAGTGTCTCGATGGAGGTAATACCCTACTTCCTGCTTGATTGATCTTGATGATATGAGTAGTACAAGAGTTGATCTACCACGAGATCGTAGAGGCTAAACCCTAAAAGCTAGCCTATGGTATGATTGTTGTTCTACGGACTAAACCATCCGGTTTATATAGACACTAGAGGGGGCTAGGGTTACACAGAGTCGGTTACAAGGGAGGAGATCCACATATCTGTATCACCAAGCTTGCCTTCCACGCCAAGGAGAGTCCCATCCGGACACGGGACAAAGTCTTCAATCTTGTATCTTCATAGTCCAACAGTCCAGCCAAAGGATATAGTCCGGCTGTCCGGATACCCCCTAATCCAGGACTCCCTCAGTAGCCCCCAAACCAGGCTTCAATGATGATGAGTCCGGCGCGCAGATTGTCTTCGGCATTGCAAGGCGGGTTCTTCTCCAAATTCCGAATACCTGTTTAAATAGTGTCCAGCTTCTCATAAATGTTGCGCTTCTTGGCTTCCGCGCCCCATAATGGCTATCTTCCATGTGTCGAGCGAACGCGAGGAGCCAGGGCGTTTTTGCATTAACCACCCTAGCTATGTGAATAAACTGCCTATTTAAAGAGATGAGGATTCTCAGATCCAAATCACACCATCTTACCTCAGCAAGCATTCATCGGAGCGCGCCTGAAAAAATCCATCCCAACATGGCCGGCCAGCGCAACTCCTCCTCTCGCTTTCGTAGCCCCAAGCCCGGAGATTGGATGAAGTGTTCCGTCCCGCACAGCCAATTAGTGAAGCTACAGACCCAGGGATTCCTTCCCCCAGCGTACATGGTGCCAGTCGGAGCCGGGTTCGCCACCTATAATGGCGGGGAGCAAGTGGAGAGCTTTCCCAACCCCTCCAAGGGGGAGCGGGTATGCCTCGTCCCTTATTTATTAAGGGGACTCGGATTTCCAACCCATCCGTTCCTCCGAGGGCTCCTGGAGTTTTATGGCCTCCAGCTGCATAACTTCATCCCTGCTTCCATATTACACATCGCTGGTTAAGTAGCTCTTTGCAAGCTGTTTCTGGGCTGCGAAGCTCATTTCGCGTTGTGGAAGAGGCTATTCTGCACTGTGCCCCGTACACGGAGGGGCTCAATATATCAAGTGGGCGGAGCTGAAATATGGCGCATCGCCGGGACCGGATACCTATCCGGTACCCCGAAGAAGACGTCCGAAGACTGGCCTTCAGAGTGGTTCTATATGGAGCACGTCCCCCTCCCGGATCCTATTCGGATCGGTCTTCCTGAGTTCGACAATACCCCTTTAAAGAAACGCCAATGCTGGCGCCCACGGAGCCCTCAGGAGGAAGACGACAGAGACGTACTTTACTTGATGGGCCGGATAAAGGTACTGGCTCAATCGGGACTGACAATAACCGAGGTTATGTCAATTTGCATTATGCGGGGGGTGCAACCGCTTCAATATCGAGGCCACCCCATGTGGCATTTCAACGGGAAAGATGATGCCACTCCCTGCGGTCGTAAGGGGATGGACTCATTTGTTGCCGTAGCAAAAATTCTGTCCGATTTGTATAAGGGAGAGGAAGAGGAGTTCCTCCGCATCAAGCCACGGGATGGATTCTCCATGTAAAACCCTCCAAGCTGGGTGAGCTGCTACTTCTTACTCCCATCCTCCCCAAGTTTTTGTAATAAGTATTTACCTTGCTATTTCATAGCAGGAACTGCGAAAGGCTGTAAGGGAGGTTAATAGCCTGCCCCCACAACCGGAGGATCCCGGCCGAGCACTCGACCCAGCCTAGAAGAGGATCCGGACATATTTGTGGAGCTGATCGACAGGATATTCTGTCAATTAAGCTGTGATGATGCCATGGTGGCCATTATAGCAGACTATCCTGGGCTGCTCCCCGCCTCGCATGTAAGTGGAACCAGAGTCCCAACTTTCGAGAAGGATCCCTTTTTATGCACCTCACCTACCGTACATGTATGGTGTTTTACAGGGAAGGTCCTCGGGACACCATGCCGAACCCGTGGTGACTCGCCAACAAGGGGCGCCGAAGCCAGGCAGGCTAAAAAGGAAGGCGGTCCGGACGGAGACGCCGGCGCAGAGGTATTATACAAAGCCTTCTCCGTGGTTACCATCTTTTAAAACATAATAACACCCATGTTTCCTAGATGGAAAAACGATCGCTGGACTATATCCGAAGAGTTTGCTGATCACGCCTCCACCAGTCGGGCTCCAGGGCCGGACACAGAGGTGGAAGGTAACGTGGGGCACGCTCCAGATGCTCCTCGTACAGAGGATACGGATAAAATATCCGCTACGAACTCCGAAGTGGAGAGCGCCATGAATCACCGGCGTCGTCGGGCCGTACTCCGTGACGCTTGTTTCTCCCAAGAGGCGTTTGATGCCTTCAACTCAGGTCCGTGCTGGTCAAAATGGTCTTGCCAGAGGCACGGACCAGTATGTAAAGGATATATGGGTAAGAAAATTTGATGATTATATATATAGCAGTAGCCCCTGAGACTTGAAACAGTTGGCGCAACTCATTTAAGGATGATTATTTGTGCAGGTTCTTACAGAGAAGAATACCCAATTGTCTCAAGAGCTGGAAGAGTGCAAGGCCCAGCTACGGGCCGCAGTTGCCGCATCGAAGGAGTCCGAGAAGGCCCCCTCTGGTAACACTTGTTTCAAAGAATGATAGGTACCATATAGTATGCAGCATGCCTGCAAATCTAAAAATAAAGATTGTAGATGACGCCGGAGTGAATCCAGATGAGCAACATGTCATACGCCGGCTAAAGGCTGGCGAGCATGTGCTCACCAAAGTTAGGCAGGAGAAAAACAATCTCCAAGATGCCAATACCCAGCTGGGTGAGGAACTTAAAGATGTTCGGGCCCAGCTGGCTGACTCCGTGAAGGAGAACAAGCGGCTTCGACTCGGCATTTTTAGTAAGTTCTTTGAACAAACTTTCGGAGGACTTCAGCGAAGAAGCCTGCTAACAGAGTTATGTCTGCAGGTGTGCTGACGGGTCGTCCCGCGGAGGAGATGCCCGGGTCTGCGGGTGATCTTCCACCAGAGCTCTCACGACTGCACGAACAAGTTCGGCAGGTGATGCAGGGTATTGCCCAGGCCTTGTGGCCATCCGTCTCCCTGCCAGAAGGCATTGGAGAGCTTGCAGAGAAGCTCAAGGGAGCGCTGCAGCGCCTCTGATTATGGAAGATATCGGCCTGCCGTCAAGGTGCCAGGGAAGCATGGGCCATGGTGAAGACGCGGTATACCAAGGCTGACCCAAACCACATGGCCGAGGTCGGACCTGTGGGGCCTGATTGGATGGAGATCCCCGTCAGTCTGGTTTATGACCAAGTAGAATTAGCCGCAAAGTATTCCCAATAGGATTGTAGGCTAGACAGCATGTTGGATGGGATAGAAGAAGAACTTAGTCAGTCTAAGTGACTGTGTAATTTAAGTGACATATATAATGTCTCTAGCCGGATTGTAATTCATTTTTCATGGCGGACCTTTTTGCTTCGACCTCGGGACCCAATAGTCCGGAGTGTATCCGTATTCCCGCTCAGTTACGTAAAAACCGGGGTATGCGTGGAAACCAGGCGTAGGGGTCATAAGTGCTTGAACAGACAAGTACCCAACTAGTTATGTTATATTACATGGATAGTAAGAAACATCTTGCAAGGAGAATAGTTCCGTTAAGGGTTCCTTTCCCTGGGTACGCATGCCTAATGTGCATGTTCGGACTGCAAGAAGAGACGTAGGCAAAAAACATCTGGGGCATGTATCAAATATAAATAAAAGTCATCTTTTGTTCATCGACCGAATATTCCCTTAAGAACGCTAGCTTTCGGCTTCACCCAGTCTGATGTACACATCCAGCTGACCCGATAGTAACAATCACAGAGGTGCTCCCCTTATGCCCTAGCCGAATTAACGGGAACATAGGGCATAAATACAAGAGCCAGGCAATCCAGCTAGGCCAAAACTTAAGTCATATCGATGCATATAATGGCGAAAAAAGGTACATGCGGAAGAATAACACATGTGCGGGGCATGAGGCCCAGTAAAATAATTAAGCTTATGTGTAAGAAGCCCCCAGGTATCATGAGCGCGGCTAGCGCGTCAAAATTGTGTAGTCAAGACACATTTTAGCCTATTAAGGCCTTGAGAAAAAAAGAGAAGAAAGAAAGAAAAGACAGGTAACGAGTATATAAAAAATTGACAGAGGTAAGGAGACGAACACAGAGTCCGGCACTAGGCGTAGAACCTTCAGAGTCTGGCTGCGTTCCATGGGTTTGGCTCGAGTCGATTGTCCGATGCATCCCGCAGACGGTACGCTCCTGTCGGTGTACTAGAGTAGGGGTACCCTAGTATCCCGAACTTGTGCAGGGGCAGTTGCAGCCCTCCGCGGCAAGGCTTACCGGGTGACCGCCAAGGTCCTCCGTGGTTCCTTTGGAGCCACTCAAGAACAAAGTATTCAAGCCAAGGAGACAAGGCCCCGGCAAGAGGAGCTTGCCGGGAAGGCCACCCAAGGCACCTAGGAGACAAGGCCCCGGCAAGAGGAGCTTGCCGGGAAGGCCCGGTGAGTGACAAGCTTCCGGACGCGACAAGACAACAACGTGACAAGGCGCTCGCCACAAGGCAGACCACCACTCAGACCTGCGCTCCAGCACATCCACTAACGTGTCGCCACAGGACCTTTCGGTAGCGTGGCAAGAGGTCGTCTTGCGGCCAGCGGAGCGCTGGCAAGCGGCGCCGACAAGATTGCCATCATGGCAAGCGGTGGCGCCCCCAGACGGTCCCTTTCTCAGATCGTTAGGGCGGCGTGAGACAGCATTTAATGCCTTTGTCCCCTGCCGTCAGGGTTAGGTATGATACACTGTACAAGTAGTTGTACCAACTACTCCTTTTCCATTTTTACCCTTGTCTACGTTGCCACCTGTCGGAGACCCCTTTAGCATATAAAAGGAGGCCCATGCGCAACGTAGAGGGGGGCTCGACCTCACGTTCGGTCTCGTTAGCAGCTTGTGTGTACTGTAGCACTCAGCGCTCCTGAGCAAGAACCCAATACACTCAGACATGCAGCAGTAGGAGTGTTTACCCCTCCTGGTTGAGGCCCCGGAGCTCCTCTGCGCGCTTCTCGATGTCTGCTCCCGCCTTCGCGACAAGCGCTTCCCGGGATTCCAGCTTGGCTTGTCGGGCGCGGTAGAGCGACAGAAGCTTCCGCAGCAGCTGCTCCTCCTCGAGACTTCGCCGTTGCTGCTGTTTGGCGTCGACCAGCCGATCCAGCCGGAGGCGAGCAGCTCTTCATCAAAAGTTTCTCCTTCGGCCGGCGCCCTGGAGCTCGACGCCCATGGGAGCTTGCTCAAGACGCCATCGCCGGCCTTCAAATAGGCGCCGGGCTGGGGCTCTCTAGAGCCCGACGCTGCCGCAGCGGCGGAGGGATCGGCGGTCGGCGTAGCGCCTGGCGCTCCTGCGGCCTCAGGGCCATCAGTGCGATCGCCGGACCCCTCGCCAGCTTCTGCGGCGGCAGCTTTGGCGGCCTCTTCGCCGGCGGGCTCGTCAGCGCCAGCTTCTTCTCCGATAGCAGCGGCGTCGTCAGTGTTGTCGCGCGCGTCCTCCTCGCCGGCGGCCTCGGTCTCCATTGGCTCTGTGGCGAATGGATCTGACGACCGGAAAATGAAGAAAAGTCAAGCAAATATTCAAAAAGAGAATCAGAAGAAGAAGAACACTAGGAAAGTTTTCAAGCAAGAGGATTACCTGTGCTAGGGTCTGCAATCATGGTCTCCGCCACGTGGGATCGCTGGTCTTTGTCCCTTGCCGGAGAGCTGTCCCTTGCCGGAGAACCGCCTTGCCGGAGAAGACTCCCTTGCCGGAGAACGCTTCCTTGCCGGGGAATCCTCCCTTGGCGGTGTAGTCGAAGCAGAAGGCATGTCAGGAGCGGCTTCAGGGCACTCCTGGTAAGGCTGCTCTGCTCCTACACAAATCAACAGTCAGATATCAGCAAAGAAAGGGCACCCATGCATGCCGAATAGCAAGAAGTAAACCATATACTTACGCTGGGGGCTGCGCTGGGGGCTGCTTTGAGGAAGAGTTGCCGCATCCGGCAAGGTGGTCTCGGACGCGCCTCCTGCTGTCGCGGTGGGTTCGTCCTCGATGACAATCACCGGGGCCTTGGCTCTCTTCGACGCTCTGGGCCAGCGTCACGAAAAGGAATGGGTTCAGAGTGAAGCAAATCAGATACAAGACGAAGCAACAAGTCAAGAACTACAAATGCTGCAAAGAATCTTACTCTTCTTCTTCCTCGCCGGAGCTGGCGCCGAGAGATCAAATTCTGGCTCGCCTCCAAAGACGACGGTTGCGGAGGAGTAGGTTCCCTTGGCCGCTTGGCGGGAGCGAAGCGGTGGTCCGCGAGGGCTCCACTCCAGCTTGCCGCAGCAGCGTGAGGTGCTCCAGCGGCAACAAAGGTTGCTTGCCGCGGTGGAAGCGCGTCGCGCGCCAGCGGGCGGCTGACCCGTCTGCCGCCCGCCACGTCTCCGGCCTTGAGGAGACGCCTTCTTGGTGGAGCTGGGCTCCGCTCGCGGCAAGCTGTGCGAGGGGAGGGGCGCCTCGTGGCTCGCCGACTCGACCAGTTCGACAAGCTCTTCCTCGCCGGCAAACTCCCCTCGCTCGACAAGGCTTGCCGCCTCTGCCTCTTCCACGATGAATCCGAACTCGCCCGCGGCAGCGGCTGCTGCCGCCTCTTCCAGCCTGGTGGCGATGCGCTGCATCTCATCATCGGTTGTGTCGCGGGTGAGGCTTTTCTGTTCATCGGGGCGGACTGGCACTTCTACCAAGCTGTCAAAGAACACTCGCACGACGTCATCTGGAGGCTCTTGCCAGGTTGGAACGATTCCATGCGAGTCGCACAACGGCATCATTGCACGGATGCGGTCGAGCGAGGAATTGTTGCACAGCGGGATGACATTCTTCGGCAACCTGAACGCTCCGGGATGCTCAAGATCGTGCTTGAACAGCTCCAAGAGCATCGCGGCCCAGCCTGTGACAAGTGAAATTGAAGTTGAGGCCCGGCGCAGCCTCATGATATCCTCCGCGTTACGGAACTCCCAGCGGGTCTCCTCCTCTCCGCAGGGGGCGGCGTGCAATGACGAAGGAAATCTGCGCCAACGGCGCTTACAAAGTGAGTCCGGCAAGCCTCAGCGTAGAGATCCGGATGACGGCAATCTTCAGCCTAGCGTCTTCCAGGCCAGACCGCTTCCAATCGTTGCTGCGCACTCATCGAGGTTTGGCGCTGGGCGGTAAACGGCTGCGGGTTCTCCTAGACAATCCAGCACCAGTCTGCTCTCCACTCATCCCATTTGCTGCGGAGCTCTCCCTCTAGATAAGCTTCCTTCTTGCCGGTCCTCGAGATCCGTGCGATCCCACCGGAAGAGGCTCCCTCTCTCAACCCGGGGCATAAAGAAGTGGCGGAAAAGGGCTACGTTTGGATGGACTCCGACAAAGTTTTCGCAGAGATGTGCGAAAACTGCCATGGTCAGAACAGCATTGGGGGTGAAGTCAAGGAGGTGGAACCCGTAGGTGTTCATGATATCGCAGAAAAATTCAGAGAAAGGCGGGCAGAGCCCACAGTAGAAGAACAGCACGAAGAAAGGGTTACCATTCGGAGCCAGTTCTGAAGCAGCAGCTGGGAGTACCTTCGTGCGCGGATGCGCTCGCGTCTCCGTCGACCAGAAGGGGTAGTAGTACTCCCTCAGCTCCCTCGCGGCGAGTTGGGGGGGAAAGATTGCCCGCTCCTTCCACAACGCCGCAAGCCGCTGCGCCTCGGCCGACTTCACGGCCTTCCCCTTGTCGGCTTTCGGAGCCATGGCGGAGGTGGTGAGGGAGATCGACGGCGTTGGTGATCTTTGGTAGCGATGGGGCGGGCGCTGCTCTCTCTTCAGCCTTGGGAAGAAGGGGAAGCAGCGAGATTTTTCGAGATTGGACAAGCAACTGGCGAGATGGGCGAACTGCCCCTGTTTCCCCTGCTTATAAAGAGGGAGGGGGCGGACGTTCCGTCTTTCTGAATAAAGAAACCACCCACGATCTCTCACACGATGCCGCATTCGACGCGTGCCGTTCGTAAAGGGCGTGGTGGGTCCGGGGTGAGTTACGGCGTAACCCAGGCCGCGCGTGGCCGTGCCCTGTTTTGGGCCTGGCCCAACATCGCTCGGCACCGTGTGTGGCCCAGGCCCGGGCGCTCCTGTCGGTGTACTAGAGTAGGGGTACCCTAGTATCCCGAACTTGTGCACGGGCAGTTGCAGCCCTCATGGCAAGGCTTACCGGGTGACCGCCAAGGTCCTCCGTGGTTCCTTTGGAGCCACTCAAGAACAAAGTATTCAAGCCAAGGAGACAAGGCCCGGCAAGAGGAGCTTCTTTGGGAAGGCCACCCAAGGCACCTAGGAGACAAGGCCCCGGCAAGAGGAGCTTGCCGGGAAGGCCCGATGAGCGACAAGCTTTGGACGCGACAAGACAACAATCATGACAAAGGCGCTGGCGGCAGACCACCACTCAGACTGCGCTCCAGCACATCCACTAACGTGTCGCCTGACCTTTCGGTGCAGCGTGGCAAGAGGTCCGTCTTGACCAGCAGAGCGGTGACAAGCGGCGCCGACAAGATTGCCATCGTGGCAAGCGGTGGCGCCTGACGGTCCCTTTACGCCTTTGTTAGGCGGCGTGAGACGGGCATTTAATGCCTTTGTCCCCTGCCGTCGTGGTTAGGTATGATACACTGTACAAGTAGCTGTACCAACCACTCCTTTTCCATTTTACCCTTGTCTATGTTGCCACCTGCCGAGACCCCTTTAGCATATAAAAGGAGGCCCATGCATAGCGTGAGGGGGCTCGACCTCACGTTCGGTCTCGTTAGCAGCTTGTGTGTACTGTAGCACTCAGCGCTCCTGAGCAAGAACCCAGTACACTCAGACATGCAGCAGTAGGAGTGTTATCTCTCCGGAGAGCTCCGGAGCTGGGTAAACTGCTCGTGTGCTTCGCCTCGATCTGCTCTTCGTGCGACCTCCGCCCCCCGCCGAACCGAAAGGGGCTCGGTCCGCCGGTCCCATAGGTGTTCGTGGGCCAGATCAGCCTCCCCAACAGCTCCACCGGTCAAAACCTGGTCAATAACGAAGGGACCTTCCCATTTGGGCTTGAGCTTGTCCTTTTTCTTCTCCGGTAGGCGTAGAACGAGTTCGCCAACATTATAAGTTTTGGCCCATACTTCTCTGCTTTGGTATCTTTGAGCCTGTTGCTGATAGAATGCGGAACGGACTTTTGCCACGTCACGCTCCTCCTCGAGGGCGTCCAAACTGTCCTGCCGATCGAGCTCGGCCCCTCTTTCTTCATACATGCGCACTCGATGTGAGTCATGAATTATGTCGCAGGGCAAAACCGCCTCTGCGCCGTACACCATAAAGAACGGTGTGTATCCGGAAGTGCGATTCGGCGTGGTCCGCAACCCCCAGAGTACGAAGTCGAGCTCCTATACCCAGTGCGTGTTAGATTCCTTTAAGGACCGCACTAATCTGGGTTTGATGCCGCTCATGATAAGATAATTTGCTCGCTTGACTAGACCGTTAGTTTGTGGGTGATAGACAGAAGCATAATCGAGCTTGATGCCCATGTTGCTACACCATAGTTTTACCTCGCCGGCAGTGAAGTTCATGCCGTTGTCAGTGATGATGCTGTGGGGGACGCCATAACGGTGTACAATCCTGGATATGAAGTCTATCACCCGTCCGGATTCGGCCGTTTTAACATGTTTGGCTTCTATCCATTTGGTGAATTTATCCACCATGACCAGTAAGTATTTTTTCTTATGGGTTCCCCCTTTAAGGGGTCCAACCATGTCAAGCCCCCAGACCGCAAAAGGCCAGGTAATGGGGATTGTTTGTAGGGCGACGGGCGGCATATGGCTTTGGTTTGCAAAAAGCTGGACACCGACGCAGTGTTGGACCAAGTCCTGTGCATCCGCCCGGGATCCTGTACGGAAGGCCTTACTTACGAGGGCCCGGGCTGCGGCGTGGTGGCCGCCGAGTCCGGCATGGATTTCTGCCAGAAGCTTCCGCCCTTCCTCTTTGGAGATGCACCTTTGAAGGACTCCGGTGGTGCTTTTCTTATAAATCTCTCCCTCATGGACCTTGTAGGCTTTAAATCGCCGCACAATGCAACGTGCCTCATTTTGGTCCTCGGGAAGTTCCTGCCTAGTTAGGTAGGTCAGGAATGGTTCAGTCCATGGGGCGATGACGACCATTACTACATGGGCTGAAGGCGTTATTTCGGTGGCGGAGCCTCCGATTATGTCAAAGTGTTCGGTATCTGGTGTTGTAGACGGGTCCGGACTATTGTTGCCGGTCTCCCCTTCCCATACCACGGATGGCTTAAACACCCTTTCCAAGAAGATGTTGGGTGGGACCGTATCGCGCTTAGCGCCGATCCGGGCGAGGATATCCGCCTCCTGATTGTTTTCCCGAGCCACATGGTGGAAATCGAGCCCCTCAAACCGAGCTGACATCTTAAGGACGGCGTTGCGATAAGCCACCATTTTCGGATCTTTGGCGTCGAAGTCTCCATTTATTTGGGATATTGCGAGGTTCGAGTCCCCACGCACCTCTAGGCGTTGAATACCCATGGAGACTGCCGTCCGGAGACCATGTAACAGGGCCTCATATTCGGGTGCATTGTTGGAGTCTGTATACAGTATTTGGAGTAGATATTGGACTGTATCGCCGGTAGGGGACGTCAGGACGACGATAGCCCCCAGACCAGCCAGCATTTTAGAGCCGTCGAAGGGCATAATCCAATTGGAGTATGCGTCGTACTCTTTAGGGAGTTTGGCTTCCGTCCATTCGGCGACAAAATCGGCCAATACCTGCGACTTAATGGCTCGCCGAGGTTTATATGTTATGTCGAACGGGAGGAGCTCAATGGACCATTTGGCAATCCGGCTCGTGGCGTCGCGGTTGTTTATTATGTCATTCAGTGGCACTTCCGAGGCCACTGTAATTGAACACTCTTGAAAGTAGTGTCGTAGTTTCCGGGATGCCATGAATACCGCATATGCTATCTTTTGATAATGCGGGTACCGTGATTTGCATGGAGTGAGGACAGTGGATACATAATATACCGGCTTTTGAAGGGGAAATTTGTGTCCATCCGTTTCTCGTTCGACGACGAGCACTGCGCTTACAACTTGATGAGTTGCCGCTATATATAGCAGCATTGGTTCGCCGATGCTTGGCACGGCCAGGATTGGGTTTGTGGCCAGAATGGCCTTTATGTCTTCGATCGGGCCGTGGCGTCTGGCCCGCACTTGAAGTGTTCGGTGCGCCAAAGGAGGCGATAAAGCGGTAATGCCTTTTCTCCTAAGCGGGAGATACAGCGGCTTAGGACCGCCACACATCCAGTTTATTTCAGGATTTGCTTGAGGTCAGTTGGGATGGCTAACTGTGACAGGGCTCAGATTTTAGCTGGATTTGCTTCAATTCCTCTACTGGAGACGATAAAACCTTGGAGCTTTCCGGCGGGTACGTCGAAGACGCATTTTTCCAGGTTGAGCTTAATGTCGTATGTTCGGAGATTGTCGAACGTGAGCCTCAAGTCGTTTATTAAAGAGTCGACGTGTCTGGTTTTAACCACCACATCGTCAACATATGCCTCCACTGTTTTGTCGATCTGCTTTTCCAGACATGTTTGAATCATGCGCTGATACGTTGCACCGGCGTTTTTAAGCCCAAAAGGCATTGTATTGAAACAAAAGGGGCCGTACGGCGTGATGAACGCCGTTGCGGCTTGGTCGGACTCCGCCATTTTTATTTGGTGGTAGCCGGAGTATGCGTCGAGGAAGCACAATGAGTAGTGTCCTGCGGTGGCGTCGATAATTTGATCGATCCGGGGGAGGGGGGAGGGATCCTTTGGGCAAGCCTTGTTGAGGTCCTTGAAATTGGCCTTTGCGCCAGGATTTGTCCTTCTTTGGTACCATCACCAGGTTTGCTAGCCAGTCCAGGTGTTTTATTTCTCTGATGAATCCGGCCTCCAATAACTTGGCTAGTTCCTCTCCCATAGCTTGTCTCTTAGGTTCAGAGAAACGCCAAAGAGTCTGTTTGACCGGCTTGAATCCTTTTAACATGTTAAGGCTATGCTCGGCCAACCTGCGTGGGATTCCTGGCATATCCGAGGGATGCCAGGCAAATATGTTCCAATTCTCGTGCAGGAACTCCCGTAGTGCGGTGTCCACAGCGGGGTTTAATTGTGCCCCGATGGAGGCTGTTTTTGTAGGGTCCGTTGGGTGGACTTGGAATTTGACTATTTCATCTGCTGGTTTGAGAGAGGGGGACTTGGATCTCTTGTCGAGTATCACGTCATCCCTGTCCACGGTGGAGCGTAGCGCAGTTAACTCCTCTGTCGCAAGGGCTTCAGATAACGCCTCGAGTGCCAGTGCGGCTGTTTTGTTTTCGGTGCAGAGCGCTATGTCCGGATCACTAGCTAGAGTGATGATTCCATTGGGCCCAGGCATTTTGATTTCATGTACCCCTAATGGGGTATGGCTTGGAAGATCATGAATGCCTCCCGCCCTAAAAGGGCGTGGTATCCGCTACTGAACGGGGCCACTTGGAATGTGATTTCTTCGGACCTATAATTCTCCGCGTGCCGAATACCACATCTAGTGTGATTTTCCCAGTGCAATGTGCTTCCCGACTGGGGATGATTCCTTTGAAGGTTGTGCTGCTTTGCTCAATGCGGTTCTTGTCTATTTCCATTTTTTGAAGAGTTTCCTCATAAATGAGGTTTAATCCGCTGCCGCCGTCCATGAGCACCTTAGTCAGCCGAAAGCCGTCTACAATTGGACTAAGGACCAATGCGGCTGGTGCTCGGGTTGTTCGGAATTTAGGTTCGTCACAAGCATTGAAGGTGATTGCCGTGTCGCTCCATGGGTTTATTGTTGCCACCTGGCAGATTTCGGCAAGGCTGCGGAGTGTTCGCTTCCACCTATTATTTGAGGCGAATGTCTCAAAGACTGTTAGTATTGTATTGTAATCCACGGGATGGTGCTTTGCGGCATTTTGAATGAGGAGATCCTCACCGCTCTTGGCAACCTGTCGGAGTACCCAACATGCTCTAAGGCTGTGTGTTGGTATGGTATCCGCTGTACTATGAATTTTGCAGGGTCCATTAAGCCATCCCTCCAATATGGTTCCACACCCTGTAGTGGGCTTTTGCTTTTTGGTAATTGAATCGGGCGACTTATGAGGATGCACCCTTTTAATTCAGACTGGGTGTTTAGTCAGAGCCGGATTATCCCAAAATTTTGTTTCGGTTTTCCAGGCGCTTTCCACCGCACAGTACTTCCGTACTATGGCCGCTAAGTCAGCGAAGTGTGCTATTTCACGGTGACTTATGGCGTTAAGGATTCCCTTGTCCGTGCAATAATTTCAAAATAATGAGATTGCGTCTTCCTCGTGACAGTCCTTTACCTTGTTCATTACAAGGAGGAATCTGGCCCAGTAGTGATGTACTGTTTCCTGGGGCTCTTGTCTAATGTGGGAGAGATCGCTTGTATCTGGGTGGGTTGTCACATCCCTAGCTCTGGCATCGCACTAGGCTACTTCATGTGTGCATCATGTTTAAACTTTGAAAGAAACTTGAAATGGGGATTGATCAAACCCTAGCACCAGATAAAATCAAATAGGTTGAACATAAAAAAGATTTTCAATGAACATGAAATGCCCTTCTAAAATGTTCATCACCTCTGCCTTGGTTTTAAACCACTGTCAAAGGTGATGCACAAATTTCTAGGTCACTCTAAGGTCACTGGATTAAATCTTTAGTTATTTGAGTTTGGGCATTTAAATTATATAAAATATTTCAAATGCTCAAATAACCCCAAACTAAAACGTTCCATGCTGGATATATTCCAAGTAGTGGCCATGTGCAGTTTGGTGATTTTTGGAGTTGCCTAAGTATTTTTAGAAATGCAACAAACCTACAGAAATAAAAATAAAACAGAAGCAAATGGAAATCCTCTTACCTGGCCAAACCCATGCCCCGGCCCACCTGGCGGCTCAAAGATCTTTGGCCCGTGCCCGACCAATTGCTTCGTCCCCCGCCAGTAGCGAGGGAGTCGACGCCAGAAGCAGCTCGCCACGGTGTCAGCTGCTTGCCGCTTCGCCCATGGACACCTGGGCGAGCTCCACGCCGCGCCCCCGACCCCCTGGGCATGTCCACTCTCCCCCTGCCTCTCTCCCTCGTTCCCCTCCGCCTTGGCCAAAGCAGCCGTCACCGTCCCGCCGCCGTAGCCATAGCCACCGCCGACTCTGCATCGCCCGACCGTGTCCACGAGCTCTGCCACCGTCCCATCCGTCGAGAAGCCCGAGCCCCGAGCGCTCGCGAGGCCCGCTTCGTCTTCTTCGAGCTCATCTTCACCGAGCACCGCCGGAGATCCCCTTCGCCGTCGCCGCCGCGCCAGTTCGTCCCCGACCTCGCCGTCCGCCCCGTCGCATCCACCATGAGCTGGGCCACCTCCCTAACCTCTCCGCTCTCCCTCTCGTGCACCACAACGAGCACACCAAGCTCACCCGCACGTGCCGCCGCAGAGCTCGTCGCCGAAGAGGCTCCGGCCACCCAACGGCCGCGCCACCCTGCCTACTAACCTCACCACGCTCCCAGGAGCTCAACGCACTAACCCACGCGCCTCGCTGTGCCCCGTAGCCTCGGGTTTGACCTCACCCGAGCTCCAGCCGCCGCCAAACCCGTCGCCGGCGCCGTTCCCGGCCACCCCGAGCTTCACCACTGCCACCAAACGACGCGGCTCGCTCCCCGCGTCCTGTAGATGCCCTCGGCTGCCCTTTTGGTCGCCGGAGCACGAAAGTGCACTTCCACCACCTCGTCTGGCCTCGCCGGCGACTAAACGCCGGCGTATTTGACCCCGTTGACTGAGTTGACCGGGTGGGCCCAGGTTGACTCCCCTGAGTCTATGACAAGTGGGGCCCCCTCTGCTAATTAACTCAGATTAGTTTTAACTAAATTTAGTTAGTTTAAATAACTGTTGACACGCGGGACCCACCGGGTCAGTTGACTGGACGCCCCTTGACCACTAACGCCACTGACGCTCACGACGCAATAACTAACTTCTGGATTTATTTTTATATAGAAAATTCCAGAAATTGTTGCAAACTTCAAAAATTCATAGAAATTAATCTGTAACTCCAAATGAAATAACTTATATATGAAAAATGATCAAAAAAAATACAATCTATCCATCTGTACTAGTTTCATGCATGTTTAAACAAGTGAACTTGCTGTTTAGTGCAAAACATGAAAAATCACTATTTAAGTTCACAAATGAGTTTGAACTTTGAATCTTTGGTTCAAAATAGCTCAAACCCATCAGGTTGTAGTTGCATTAGCCCAACACACTCATTATACCATGTCATGATCATGCATCATATTGTGCATTGCATTGATTGTGTTTCTTTCTCTGTTGCCGGTATTTGTCCCTCCCAGTGAGACGGCACGTCTGGCGATGAGTTCGATGACACCGATGAAGACTCAATGCTCTCTTCGAAGTGCCGTGCAAGCATAACCCCTTGTTCATTCCGATGCAATCCCACTCTCTCGCCTCCTGCTCTCTTTTCTTGCATTAGGACAACAACGATTCATCCGTTGTTTGCTGCGATAGTTGAACCCCTTTATCCTCTGCATGACCTGTCATTGCCACAAAGAATAGATGAAACCCACTAGCATGAGTAGGAGTTGTTTGAGCCTGATGTGCCTACTCATTCATGCTTGTTTGTCGTGCCTGCTATTGCTTAGAGTTGTGTCAGTCCGATTCATCGAGGATGAATCGGAGGTGTGTGAACATGTCCTCTTGTTGAGAGCTAAGTGTGTGAACACGATTTGGTAAAGGTAGCGGTGAGAGGCCATGTAGGAGTACATGGTGGGTTGTCTCATTGCAGCCGCCCTTAGGAACTGAGTTACGTGTTTGTGATCCATGAAACAGTTACTACCACGCATTGGGTCGAAACCAATGGACCCTCTCGGCGTCTTAACCACCCTGGTGCTCTGTCCAGGAGTTGCAACTAGTTTCTGGTGTTTGCAGGATATGTGTTGGACGCCGTGCGTAGCGCTGACCCTAGGGGTGGGCTATGATGCGGTAGATACACCGTGGCCCGGTGTACAGAGCGCTCGTTTGGTGTCTCGGGAACCCTGCTCACAACGTTCGGGGCCGTATGTGGAAACCTCGGCCGGACTCCCTGCAGATGGAACCTGAATAGGCGATAAACCTGGACTAGAGTCTTGAGTGTTTAGGTAGGCCGTGCCGACACCCTCGTTGGGCTTCCGCTTGAAGGTTGCCGAGTACATGTCGTGTAAACGGCGGTAAGTGGTGAGAGCGTGTGTGAGAAGTACACCCCTGCAGGGTTATAAATGATCTATTCAATAGCCGTGTCATGTAAAGGACTTCTGGGTTGCCTATAACAGTTCATAGACAAGTGAAAGTGGATACTCTAAGATGCGCAAGATAAGCGTGAGTGCTATGGATGGCATTCTCGTAGGGAGACGGGAGCGGGTCCATAGTGGTGTATTGATATGGTGAATATGTGGACTCGTGTGCGCCACCTCAAAAGAGTTACTTGCAGTCGTAGTTCAGGATAGCTACCGAGTCAAAGCTGGCTTGCTGCTGTTAAACTCCACCGCCCCTTTGTTGATAATGATGCATATGTAGTTAGTTCTGAAGTAAGTCTTGCTGAGTACATTTGTACTCACGTTTGCCTATTTTATTTTTTGCAGAGACTTGGCCTCACTAGTAGTTCCGTGTGGACTTGACGTTTAGCTTGTTACCCGAGCTACGATCTTGTGCCCTCGGCAGATCTCGGTAGATAGTCGCTTCTACGCTTTTTCAGTTGTAGATGTCTCAGATTGTACATGTTAAGCTTCCGCTTGTGTTTGACTTGTATGCTTTCAATGCTGGGTCGAGAGACCCATGTTTGTAATATCTCGCTCCTCGGAGCCTAATGAATAAATACTTGAGTCGTAGAGTTATGTTGTGATGCCATGTTGTATTTACACATATCGAGCATATTGTGTGTATGATTGAAATGCTTGGTATGTGTGGGATCCGGCAATCTAGTTGTTTATCCTTGGCAGCCTCTCTTATGGGGAAATTTAGTCTAGTGCTTCCTTGAGCCATAGTAGTCCGCTACAGCCCGGTTCACCGGAGTCCTGCTAGCCCAAAGACTACCGCCAGGACACTTGACTGGCCGACATGTGTTTCACTTTCGTTCGTGGTTCTGTCCTTCGGGAAATGTCACGCGGTGACTTCCGGAGTCCTGCCTAGCCTACTACAGCCGGGTTCCCCGGAGTCCTGTTAGCCAGTGCTACAGCTGGATTCACACGTCGAATTTACATGCTCGATGTGCTTCATGTATGCCTGTCCCCATGGGTTAGTACCGCTTTGGGTTCACGACTAGCCATGTCGGCACGTGTTCTCTATCATATGGATGCTAGCGACACTATCATATACGTGAGCCAAAAGGCGCAAACGGTCCCGGGCCATGGTAAGGCGACACCCGTGGGAATACCGTGTGTGAGGTCAAGAAGTGATATGAGGTGTTACCAGCTAGATCGATGTGATTTGGAATCGGGTCCCGACAGCTTTGGTATCGAGCCCGATCATCAGAGGATTACCAAGCCAAACTGGTCAAGTTGTGTCTAGAAATGCTTTAGTTATGTAAGGAATTGATTGTGGAAGGGAACGTAAGGCTCTTTTTACTCCTTATACCTCATGGCCTTCTGATCTGAGTCATCCTCTTCTCTTCTACGGGGTTTAAGAACTAGGCTTCTCATCTATCTATTAGGATGACGTGTTACTAATCCATAGACTTATAGAATTTATAGTTTCAAATCTCAGTTTAGTTTCTACTACCTCCGTATGTTCATAGCTGGTCACAAAACCTTGATATTGTGATGTTGGGTGGTCATGCCACCATTTTTGCAGGATGTCTCAAATCATTTTTAGCATTTACAGCCGTTATGTTGTCCGAGTCATCCCAGGTTTCTAAAACAATCTGAAGCATTTGCAAAATCCCTTCATCTCATTTTGATGTCCCTTTGGGCCAGATTAACCACACTAATCGGTGAGTTGAGGTACTTTGTTGCCTCGACATATATGTTGGAGCTATTATTATGACCCTAGGCGTCTTATGAAACCATCTAGTAATCTAGCCATATTTTGTGTTCCCGGTGTGATGATTTTGGCCATTATTCTCGAAAGCATCCCGTGATGTCATTTAGTAGTAGGTATTCTATCCCTGGGTTCTTGAACCCGAGATTCACCCTACTTACCTCCTGTTGATAGTGTTTGCTAGTTCTTTTAGGATATTAGTAACTTTGCGATAGTCGTCGAGGTTCGTGTTACATCTTTCTTCCAATTACCATGAACCATTCTTGGCAGGAGTTCTTTTAAACCAAAAGATCACAATCAGAGTACTCTTGAGGAGTTCTCCATTCATAATTGTGACTCTGCCAGTCCTACCTCTCTGCATGGGTTATCCGGAAGAAACATGTTGAACTTGGTTCGACATACTAATCTATGCATCCACAACTCAGAAAGTTATATGTTCCTTGAGTTGACCCTCCTCAGCTGTATCCCGACCCTAGTCTATCAATTGATAGTCAGGAATAGTTGTGCATTCGTGTTCATCAATGCCTATTACTCTTGTGGTCCGTCAAGCCATTCTATTCCAGAATAACTAGGAGAAACAAACTCCAGTACCTTATCCATTTCTAGGATTGGGTCAAAGCAGTTGTATTCCGCAGATCAAATGCCAATCCAGCTTTTGATTCTATCCTACCCTGAAGTATTGCCCTCTTGATGTCAGGATTGTCATGATAATTGCACCAACTCTTATGAATTCTTGATGCAGTGATACTTCTCGCCATCATCATTCTCAACTCGGTTATGTGTTGTTACAAGCGGAACACCGACAAGTGAACCGTGATGTGTGAAATACTCCTAGCAACTAGTTGCTTGGTAGTAAATGGACAATATTCTCATTCTTAGCGTGTTGGTTATTGAATCATCATTCTAAGATAAGTTGTGCTACCTAGTCCTTGTTTCCGGCGCACTCTTCGATCAATGAGCTAGGGATTATTCAATCCCTTGCTTATGTGTTCATATCTTCTTGCTCTGAAAAGCAAGATTGGTCTCGAGCTTAGTAACATATCGGTGGTTTGTGATTTTCCGAATATCTTCTCGGAAGTATTACCAGGTTGTCCCCTGACTGTTATGTTGAGCTCGTGATCAAGTTGGTTTTCCAATAAACCACTTTTCTCCAAGAGTCTATGTTGGATACCCCTGAGCTAGTTAGTTAAGCCAAACAACAACTTGGAGAGTTGGGAGATAAAAGCTTGTCTAACTTAGTTCACTTCCAAAGGGATATCTTTGTGTGTGTGTGTGTTGAAGAAAGATGATATCTTCACCAATTGGTCCTTTTGATCAGTTGTTGGATCTATTGCCTTGTCAAAACTTTGACTTGAGTATGGGCTATCGTCAAGTCAAATCAGAACCAACGATGTTCGTAATGTTGTCTTACTCGTGGGTGATCCCTCGAGCATACACCATTACATCTTTTGGTCTGACCAATGCGATCACCGTGTTCACATGATGGTGGAAGTCCAAAGGATATGGAAATTCCGACGAAGTTGTTGCGAACCCATCGCTGACATTTTGTCTCCCCCACGATTCATGTTGAACATCAACCTAGTGTTGGAAACTTTGTAAGCAATGCCTTCGTGTTCCGTTCATGAAGCTTATGCTTGGATGGAAGAAGTGACTTCCTCGGATTCATGTGCATTTGGTGCAAGTTGCCGCCATGAATTTGAGAAAGTTAGTTTTTGCTTCCTCTGGAATCATCCCAAGTCAGTCATGCACGTGCGAAGTATACTATGGCTTGAGAGATTAGCTACCTCCATCCCATCGGTATTTCCTAGCACACCAAGCCACTGATTGATTTGTTCAAAGAAAAGAAGTGCATGCGCTAATCCTGAAGGGCCCGGACGGACACACACAAGACTTCGTTATCTCAATGATCGTTCCCCACCTGAACTCGATAGTGTTTTATTATAAGACTACTACGTGGTCATGCTTGTCTTGGATAGCGTGTTCACAGGTTTGTAGCAGAACTATCTCATGTTATGGAGCTTGCTATCGTAGTTCATTCCCCGAGAATCTCGCAACGTCATCTCATCGAATTGTGTTGCAAGCTTTCATTTCTCTTTCTAGACTTGATGAGTCTGGACTATTCTGACACCAATCGGATCTGAATCTCAGGCAGATATGATGGTTGGAACATTCCCAACAGTTGCATGTTGTTCCCAGCTCCCACCGCCATTGCGCCAATTCCCATGGGCTGCCCTCTCAGTAATTGTTGTTTAGGATCATCTTCAAAAGTGGTCCTACCATGGGTCCCATCCATTTCCGATGATAAGCAAAATCATCCAGCGCGTTGTCTTGAACAAGGTAGTCCACATCATCCATTCGAATCCGGATATGCCATTCC
Source organism: Aegilops bicornis (assembly GCA_021605145.1). NCBI lineage: Eukaryota > Viridiplantae > Streptophyta > Magnoliopsida > Poales > Poaceae > Aegilops > Aegilops bicornis. Next base: position 473,961,549 of record CM038672.1, on the reverse strand, counting down.
TTTGAACTCCGCCAAACGATCGTTTGTGATTGCCTTAGGCTGGTATTAAGAGTCTCAATGATCTCTATATCAAAAGTAAGTCTTTTGCCACTTAAGGGAATAGTTCTTCGAGTCACCTTCCCTGAGGTGCCCCGTTTTGGAATCATGGAAATTTCCCTCGCTACTTTGAAACCCTCGTCAAATTGTTTCTTCTGTCGCTCCTGATGCATGTTTTGCCTCTCAGCTCCAAAGATGTTTTCATGTCTTATTCCGTGAGTTGATCTTGTGATCATTAGGATGATCCATCCATGTAGGCATGTCTCACTCTTTTGTCCTCATGTTGGATGAAGATCTCAAAAGCAAAGACGTCAAGATCGACTTAAGTTATCAAATCAACATCCTCGAGAAAGACATCTGGATCATGAAGAATGTGTTAGCTTGTGTCCCTCTGTCTTCTCACCTCACGACTTGAATCTCGGGACGAGATTCTTGTTTAGTGGGGGTGAGCTGTCACATCCCTAGCTCTGGCATTGCACTAGGCTACTTCATGTGTGCATCATGTTTAAACTTTGAAAGAAACTTGGAATGGGGATTGATCAAACCCTAGCACCAGATCAAATCAAATAGGTTCAACATAAAAAAACATTTTCAATAAACCTGAAATGCCCTTCTAAAATGTTCATCACCTCTGCCTTGGTCTTAAACCACTGTCAAAGGTGATGCACAAATTTCTAGGTCACTCTAAGGTCACTGGATTAAATCTTTAGTTATTTGAGTTTGGGCATTTAAATTATATAAAATATTTCAAATGCTCAAATAACCCCAAACTAAAACATTCCATACTAGATATATTCCAAGTAGTGGCCATGTGCAGTTTGGTGATTTTTGGAGTTGCCTAAGTATTTTTAGAAATGCAACAAACCTACAGAAATAAAAATAAAACAGAAGCAAATGGAAATCCTCTTACCTGGCCAAACCCATGCCCGGCCCACTGGCGTGCCCAGACTATGTCTGGCCGTGCATACCAAATGCTTCGTCCCCGCCAGGCAGGGGAGTCGATGCCGACGAGCGCGAGCTGCCACGGCGGCCATTGCCGCTCGCCTGACACTGGCGAGCTCCACGCCGTGCCCCGACCCCCTGGGCACGTCCACTCCCCCCTGCCTCTCTCCCTCGTTCCCCTCCGCCATGGCCGAAGCACCGTTGTCGTCCCGCCGCCGTAGCCGTAGCCACCGCCGACTCTGCGTCGCCCGACCATGTCCACGAGCTCCGCCACCCTCCCATCCGTCGAGAAGCCCGATCCCCGAGCGCTCGCAAGCCCCGCTTCGTCTTCTTCGAGCTCATCTTCACCGAGCATCACCGGAGATCCCCTTCGCCGTCGCCGCCGCACCAGTTCGTCCCCGGCCTCGCCGTCCGCCCCGTCACATCAACCGTGAGCTGGGCCACCTCCCTAACCTCTCCGCTCTCCTTCTCGTACACCACAACAAGCACACCGAAGCTCACCTTGCAGCGCGCCCGTGGAGCTCGCCGCCCGGCAGGCTCCGGCCACCAACCGCCAAGCGCCACCACGCCTACTAACCTCACCACGCTCCCGGGAGCTCAACGCACTAACCCACGCGCCTCGCCGTTCCCGTAGCCTCGGGTTCGACCTCACCGAGCTCGGCCGCCGCCAAACCTGTCGCCGGCGCCGTTCCGCCACCCGAAGCTTCACCATCGCCACTAAACGACGCGACTCGCCTCAAGGCCCCGTAGATGCCCTCGGCTGCCCTTTTGGTCACCGGAGCACGAAAGTGCACTTCCACCACCGCGTCTGGTCTCGCCGGTGACCAAACGCCAGCGGGTTTGACCCCGTTGGATCGAGTTGACTGGTGGGCCTGTGTTGACTCCCCAGTCTATGACAAGTGGGGCCCCCTCGCTAATTAACTCAGATTAGTTTTAACTAAATTTAGTTAGTTTAAATAACTGGCGACACGCTGGGACCCACTGGTCAGGTTGACCTAGACGCCCCTTGACCACCGACGCCACTCGACGCATCACGACGCAATAACTAACTTCGGATTTATTTTTATATAGAAAATTCGTAAATTGTTGCAAACTTCAAAAATTCATAGAAATTAATCTGTAACTCCAAATGAAATAATTTATATATGAAAAATGATCAGAAAAATCCAATCTATCCATTTGTACTAGTTTCATGCATGTTTAAACAAGTCAACTTGCTGTTTAGTGCAAAACATGATAAAGCACTATTTAAGTTCACAAATGAGTTTGAACTTTGAATATTTGGTTCAAAATAGCTCAAACCCATCAGGTTGTAGTTGCATTAGCCCAACACACTCATTCTACCATGTCATGATCATGCATCATATTGTGCATTGCATTGATTGTGTTTCTTTCTCTATTGCCGGTATTTGTCCCCTCTCAGTAGACGACGTACCGGCGATGAGTTCGATGACACTGATGAAGACTCAATGCTATCTTCAGAAGTGCCAGGTAAGCATAACCCCCTTGTTCATTCCGATACAATCCCACTCTCTCACTCCTGCTCTCTTTTACTGCATTAGGACAACAACGATTCATCTGTTGTTTGCTGCGGTAGTTGAACCCCTTTATCCTCTGCATGACCTGTCATTGCCACAGTAAATAGATAAAAACCCCTAGCATGAGTAAGAGTTGTTTGGGCCCTGATGTGCCTACTCATTCATGCTTGCTTGTCGTGTCTGCTATTGCTTAGAGTTGTGTCAGGTCTGATTCATCGGGGATGAATCGGAGGTGTGTGAACATGTCCTACGGTTGAGAGCTAAGTGTGTGAACACGATTTGGTAAAGGTAGCGGTGAGAGGCCATGTAGGAGTACATGGTGGGTTGTTTCATTGCAGCCATCCTCGTGAACCGAAGTTACGTGTTTGTGATCCATGAAACAGTTACTACCACGCATTGGGACCGAAACCAATGGACCCTCTCGGCTTCTTAACCACCCTTGTTCTCTGTCCAGGAGTTGCAACTAGTTTCTGGTGTTTGTAGGATATGTGTTGGAGGCCGTGCGTAGCGCTAACCCTAGGGGTGGGCTATGATGCGGTAGATACACCGTGGCCCGGTGTACCGAGCGCCCATTTGGTGTCTCGGGAACCCTGATCACATCGTTCGGGGCCGTATGTGGAAACCTCGGTCGGACTCCCTGCGGATGGAACCTGAATAGGCGATAAACCCGGACTAGAGTCTTGAGTGTTTAGGTAGGCCGTGGCCGACACCCTCGTTGGGCTTCCGCTTGAAGGTTGCCGAGTACATGTCGTGTAAACAGCGGTAAGTGGTGAGAGCGTGTATGAAGAAGTACACCCCTGCAGGGTTATAAATGATCTATTCGAATAGCCGTGTCCGCGGTAAAGGACTTCTGGGTTGCCTATAATAGTTCATAGACAAGTGAAAGTGGATACTCTAAGATGCGCAAGATAAGCGTGAGTGCTATGGATGGCGTTCTCGTAGGGAGACGGGAGCGGGTCTATAGTGGTGTATTGATATGGTGAATATGTGGACTCGTGTGCGCCACCTCAAAAGAGTTACTTGCAGTCGTAGTTCAGGATAGCCACCGAGTCAAAGCTGGCTTGCTGCTGTTAAACTCCACCACCCCCTTTGTTCATAATGATGCATATGTAGTTAGTTCTGAAGTAAGTCTTGCTGAGTACATTTGTACTCACGTTTGCCTATTTTATTTTTTGCAAAGGGACTTCAGTCTCACTAGTAGTTCCGCGTGGACTTCGACGTTTAGCTTGTTACCTCAGCTACGATCTTGTGCCCTCGGCAGGATCTGGTAGATAGTCAGGCTTCTAAGCTTTTTCAGTTGTAGATGTCTGTACTCAGACATGTTAAGCTTCCGCTTGTGTTTGACTTGTATGCTCTGAATGCTGGGTCGAGAAAACCATGTTTGTAATATCTCGCTCCTCGGAGCCTAATGAATAAATACTTGAGTCGTAGAGTTATGTTGTGATGCCATGTTGTATTTACACATATCGAGCATATTGTGTGTATGATTGAAATGCTTGGTATGCGTGGGATCCGACAATCTAGTTGTTTATCCTTGGCAGCCTCTCTTATGGGGAAATGTAATCTAGTGCTTCCTTGAGCCATAGTAGTCCGCTACAGCCCGGTTCACTGTGAGTCCTGCTAGCCCGGCACTCTTTGCTCGGGACACTTGATCGCCGGGCATGTGTTTCACTTCGTTCATGTGTCATCCTTCGGGAAATGTTACGCGGTGACATCCGGGTCTGCCTAAGCCTGCTACAGCCGGGTTCCCGAGTCCTGTTAGCCCAGCCGCTACAGCCCGATTCACACGCTTATCGATATGCTCGATGTGATTCATGTATGCATGTCCCCATGGGTTAGTGCCGCTTTGGGTTCACGACTAGCCATGTCGGCCTGGGTTCTCTGTCATATGGATGCTAGCGACACTATCATATACGTGAGCCAAAAGGCGCAAACGGTCCCGGGCCATGGTAAGGCGACACTCGTGGGAATACCGTGCGTGAGGCCGAAAAGTGATATGAGGTGTTACCAGTTAGATCGATGTGACTTGGAATCGGGGTCCTGACATGGGTGGGCAGATTTGAGTCCGAACCTTGACCCGATCTGAGACCCAGGGGCAGGGGAGTTTCCGATTGGCTCCGGGATGTCGCCCGATGGGTCTGTCCCACTGCCTGATTCTAGGTTCAAGCCTTGGGCGATGTCCTTCCGTAAACGGGAATCCGGCTCGGAGAGATCTGGAATCCGGACATATTTTGTCCTCAAGATAGAGGAAGAATTGCCGCATTGTTCCTCCACCACCGCTATCTGATGGGTAACCGGCGGAGAGTTAATCTTCCTTTGGTCGGGTTTAAGCCCAATCCGATCATAGTCCGTAGCGACTCCCAAAGCGGCGATGCGATCCAAGAGCTCGTTTAGGGAAGAGAGCTCCATCGGATCCATCTGCTCGGCAAGTTCTGCCCGACGTGGAGGCTGTTTTCGATGACCCGAGAAGTCATCGTCGGTGCAGCAGCCGAACGGGTGGTCATGACGAAGCCGCCTAGCCGGAGAGTTTGACCGACAGCCAGGGCTCTCCCAGTGGTAACGCTGTCCTTGAAAACAAGACGAGGCATCCTTTCTTACGGTGACGACACAGTGGAACTCTCAATGAAAGCACCAATGTCGGTGTCAAAACCGGCGGATCTTGGGTAGGGGGTCCCGAACTGTGCGTCTAAGGCGGATGGTAACAGGAGGCAGGGGACACGATGTTTACCTGTGTTCGGGCCCTCTCGATGGAGGTAATACCCTACTTCCTGCTTGATTGATCTTGATGATATGAGTAGTACAAGAGTTGATCTACCACGAGATCGTACAGGCTAAACCCTAAAAGCTAGCCTATGGTATGATTGTTTTTCTACGGACTAAACCCTCCGGTTTATATAGACACCAGAGGGGGCTAGGGTTACACAGAGTAGGTTACAAGGGAGGAGATCTACATGTCTGTATCGCCAAGCTTGCCTTCCACGCCAAGGAGAGTCCCACCCGGACACGGGACGAAGTCTTCAATCTTGTATCTTCATAGTCCAATAGTCCGGCCAAAGGATATAGTCCGGCTATCCGGATACCCCCTAATCCAGGACTCCCTCACTCACAATATGCGCCCTATTCAATGCCTTTATGAGTTTGAGAATTATATTAGGAAGCAAGATCACTTCAATGCAAATGTTATGAAACAATTGAAATACAACTCTGATATGATTGCTCGCTTGAGTGACTTGTTATTTAGAATCTCAAATGATGTTAGAGGTGTGGGAAAGCCTGCTTATATGGTACAAACTTAGTTAGAAAAAGTTGCTAAGTCCCAAAGAGAATTGCTTGATGAAATGAATAACAATATACATGACTTTCCTATTAGAGTTGCAACTAGAGGAGGTAAAATGATTCAGGAACCACTTTATCCTGAGGGACACCCAAAAATAATTGAACATGATTCACAAAGGAACAATACCACTGCACCTATTCCTTGTAAAAAAGAAGAAAAATAAAAATAATAGGACTTTGCATGCTTCTAGTGAACCTGGAATAGAAAAACCTCCTGATAATGATAATGATGTCTCTATTTCTGATGTTGAAACTCAATCTGGTAATGAACATTCACCTTCTGAAAATCAAAAAGATAATAATGATGTTCATGAAGATACCCAACCAAATAATGAAAAAGAACCAGATAATGATGTTGAAATAGAACCAACTGTTGATCTTGATAACCCACAACCTAAAAATAAAAGATATGATAAAGGAGACTTTGTGGCTAGAAAACACGGTAAAGAAAGAGAATCGTGGGTTCAAAAACCTATGCCTTTTCCACCCAAGTCAACTAAAAAGAAAGATGATGAAGAATTTGAATGCTTTGCTGAAATGCTGAGGCCAGTCTTTTTGCGTACTTGCTTGACTGATATCCTTAAAATGCCTCCTTTTGCAAAGTACATGAAAGACATCATCACCAACAAGAGAAAAATACGGGAAGCTGAAATCTCCACCATGCTTGCTAATTATACTTTTAAAGATGGAGTACCTAAAAAACTTGGAGATCCGGGAATACCAACTATACCTTGCTCCATCAAAAGAAACTATGTGAAAACTGCTTTATGTGATTTAGGAGCTGGTGTTAGTGCTATGCCTTTCTATTTATATAAAAGACTTGATTTGAATAAACTCGCACCTACTGAAATATCTTTGCAAATGGCTGACAAATCAACTGCCATACCTATCAGTATTTGTGAGGATGTGCCAGTTGTTGTTGCTAATGTTACTATTTTGACTGACTTTGTTATACTTGAGATGCCCGAGGACGACAACATGTCGATTATCCTTGGTAGACCTTTCTTGAAAACTGCAGGGGCTGTTATTGATTGCAATAAACGCAAAGTCACTTTTCATATCATTGGTAATAAGCATACGGTGCACTTTCCGAAGAAACAATTCCAAGTGAATGGTATTAATGTTATTGAAAAATCTCCGACAATCACTATTGGAAGTTTTCAACTACCTCTACCTACTGTTAAAAAGAAATATGAAATGCTTATTGTTGGGGACATTCATATCCCCGTTGAGGTAACTTAGTGATTTATGAAAGTTCTTTGGTTTCATGCTAATCGAAAGTGGTTGTTAATAAGACCTGATCAACCTTATTAATGGATCATTTTTTAGAGGTATGAAGTTAATGAATTTAGTAACCACTACCTTCTGTCCCTAGCTTTTATTTTCTTTTCTTACTAGTTAAATAAAATAAAATGCCATGTTTTCCCTGTTTTTTGAATTTCCCGTGCAATAAAAAATGACCCAAAAATAAAAGTTCTCAGAATGCTCTGAAAATTTAATATGATTTTTTTCCTGAATATTTAAGAATTTCTGGTGCAAATAATATCAGAGGGACGTGCACCCTGGTGGGTTGTGGTCCCCATATGTGCCCCCTCACTTATATCTTCATCCCACATCATCACCTACATCTAGAAAAAATCACCATTGCTCTCTTTCTCGTGTTCTTGCTCTCAAACCCGCGTATTTCAATCTTTTTGCTCGAAGCTCCGTTTTCGAAACTGTTTCGGGGGATTGTTGCTTGGTATGTGACTCCTCCATTTTTCCAATTAGTTTTTGCTTTAGTGGTTTATATTTTTAATAATTAGCTACTCTTGGTGCTACTGTAGATGAGCTTGCATGTTGAATTCTTAGAGTTCTAAGTAGTTTGAATGCTTTCTATGGCCTCTATACATCCCTATGAGTAGTTGTTACCAATTTGTAAAGTTTTGTTGAGAAAAATTTGTGGACTAAAAATTTCAGAATTTTGTTCTTAGGGAAAAGATGAATATCTTTAGGAGGTTTGCTTCCAAGAAGAACTCCAAGGGAGTTAATGGGGAGTCGTCTGACAGTGATCTCCACACCCGGAGATTGGCGGAAGTACGGCCGTGCGAATGGCCGCATACCCCGTTCATGAAAGGGGCTAGAATCCTTCAAGAGTTTGCACAATATGCTGCTAATGCCGGCCTCACCGACTTCATCGTAGCTGAATGTGAACAGTATCATCTCCTCACAAACACCTTCATTCAAAGTTTTACTTTTCTTCCTAGGAATAATCCCCCTGAAGTGCAATTTAATTTATATGCTGAACCCCATCAAATACTGCTTGCTGGATTTTGTGAAATATGCTTGCTTCCATCTGATGGTAGTTTGGTAGAGCCTGGTCCCGTAGAGTTTGAAAGCTTTTATCGTACTCTGACAGTGGGTGATGAGAGATGGGTGTCGAGTATCACTGCCACTGGCTTGCATTTTCCTGTTGTTCATTATTTCGCTCTTTTTATTGCTAAATGCTTGCTTGCTAGAGAGAAGGTGGGTGCACTTAGTTCACCAGACCATGCTGTTTTGCATCGTGCACTAGAGGGCGACATCACTTATAGCTTGGGAGCTATTGTGGCACGTCGCCTCCACATTAATAAGTCCAAGGGTAAAATACATGGAGGCATTTACGCCACTCGTTTGGCGGCTCGTTTTAATGTTCAGACATGCCTGCATGACTATCCTTTGCCCAAGGTTTACCTAGATCGCGCGGCCATGGATCACCACCAGTTTACTACTATCGATTATCCTAACATTCATATTCCTTATAACCTGGTTTTTAATGTGAGAACTCGTGATATTATTCCATTGCTTGCGCCTGCTTTGTTTGATCATATTGCCAGGGGCGGATACAAGATTATGCCTACAGATATCATCGCCTACCGGAACAACCAGGCTGTAGCAGAGGAGGAACCTCAGCAGTGGGATCCATGGATGCCCGCTCCTCAACAGTTCGACTACTGACTGATTACCAAGTTAGGCCAAAATCCTAAGCTTGGGGGAGTACGTGTTTCTCACCAACTTTACATTCATGTTCACACATTTCAGTTGTCGGTGTTCACACTTTTTCATTGTATTATCCATGTTAAATTTATTTTCTCGCTTTCTTCTTGTGTGTTTGAAAAACTTTGAGAAAATACAAAAATATTTCCTGCTTCTTTTTGTTTTCCTTTCTAGAGTAGTTAGCTGTAGCACTAAAAAGAAAACCCAAAAATATTTCTTTGTTCTTCTTTTGCTTGTTGGGAGCTTTCCCGTGTAAATAGTTTTTCTCGTTTTTGCTTTTCCCTTTTATTTGCTTGTTCAAGAAAACCAAAAACTCCAAAAATATTTTAGTGTATTTCTCTGAATTTCTTTTCATTCTATTGAGTCGTACTGAGGAGAAGACCACGATGAAATGTTGAGTGCCTCTCATATGCATAATTGTTGATCCAACAAAGAGCCCATTTTACCTTGTCTTCTCATGTTGAGTAAAATGTTTGCGGATTCCAGCTTAGTCCATTGCACTCTTGCATTATTATTATTTTCATATCGTTCGGTCGTGCAAGTGAAAGGCAATAATGACGATATTAGATGAATTGGTCGTGGCAGAGAGAAACGGGTATGAACTCGACTTGTTTTGTTTTTGTAAATATGTTTAACCTAGTATCCATGATTCACTCCATTATGATTATACATGTTTGAAGTGACAATTAGAGATTATAGTTTCTCATGCCATGCATAAGTAGCTAGGAGTGGATAATGATTTATCTTGGATGTCAACATTGCATTAAAATGATTGTGATGTAGTATGATGATATGGTATCCTCCTCTAAATGGTCGAGTGGCTTGACTTGGCACATGTTCACGCATGTAGTTGAATCAAAACCAACATAGCCTGTATGATATTTATGTTCATGGTGTTCATATCCTACTCATGCTAGTGTCCAATGTTACTTACGCATAATGCATGTTCATGACCGTTGTTGCTCTCTAGCTGGCCGCTTCTCAACCTATTTGCTAGCCTTCTCCTGTACTAAGTGGGAACTCTACTTGTACATCAAAAACCTTGAACCCAAGTTATTCTAGATGAGTCCACCATACCTACATATATGCGGTATTACCCTGCCGTCCTGAGTAATGTAACATCCCAAATTTTCAATTTGGAATATTATATATAGGTCATCTATGCATATCATATTTTATTGCATCATTGTTTCGAAATCCTAAGCAACTCAAGGACCATCAGAGAGAGTTGGGGATTTTCCGAATTTTCGTATTCGATTTTATCAAATAATGAAAACAAGGATTTTTGATTTTAATTATTTTTCTCTCCGGAAAATATTTCTTAGTAAAATAAATGAGAGGAGATAATATGACTTCTCCAAAACAATTGAAATATCGGAGGAAAAATGTTAAAATCATTATTTGGATTTTATTTGATTTTATTTGGAATTTTATTTGCCCTAGAAAAATTTGCACGTTTGAAAAATTGCATTTTAGGGGCCAAGTAAATGTTCATTTCGTTCTAAATATTTCATTTAGACGGTGAAAATTTATTCTGGTATTTTTAGATTTTTATTTATTTTTCTAGGATTTTCCTAAGTTCCGGCGGAATTAATTTAGAAAAAACTTGCGCTTGCGCCCGACCAGGCCCAAGGCCCAGCCAGGCCGGGCCTCCTCACCGCCGCTTTTCCTCAAGACGCTGCGTATGCCAAGACGGACGCTGTGGGGAGCCCGAGCTGACTCCTCCCCGGGCGCCTCTTCCCAAGCCACCGCCGCCTCCTCCTTAAATACCGCCCGCCCACCGCCAACCACCACCACTGTCAGCCGCCTCCCGCCCGAGAGCCGAGCGAGTCAAGTCGCCGCCCAGCGCCTGCCCGAGCCGCCGCCGCCGCCTTTAACTGGCCGCCTCCCGCGCCACCTCGCCTCGCCGAACCCGCCCCTCGCCCGAGCCCGCCCCACCCGCTTAGCCCTGAGCCGCCCCGCCCCGCCGGAGGTACCACCCGAGTCGCCGGTTTTTTTAAAGAAAAAAACCACTTTGGTTTTTTTGTAGAAAAACCCTAGTTCCGTTTTTTATAGATCGGTTTTATTCTCCGGTTTATTTATTTAGCTGGCGTTCGCTTGATCGTTCGTTCCAACGTACGCGTTCTTTGTTTAGTTTCAGTTAATGAACGTTCGTTCGTTAAACTGTTCATCGCTTTTCTTTTTATAGGATTTATTCTGCGATTTTCTTGATCGCGATTTCTGATCCGATTTTTGATCTAGTATAACTTTTCGCTCGTTTATCGGAATCAGGCGATTCAAGCGCCTGGAGTTTCATCTCGAAACCCTATTTCCGAATAACCAACTCAAACCAGCTTTTGTATCTGTAAAATTTGACCCTAGTTCAGATTAGTAAACGGATCTTATTTCTTTCGCCGTTTAAGTTTCGTTGCCCGGTTTGGTTTGATTCTTTTTGCGAACCGGAGTTCTTAAGTTGAACTCTCCGGTCAACCTCTTTGAGTTGAGTTTTGCTTGTGCATCTTTGCTTGTTGCTTATGTATGTTATTGTTTGCTTGCGATAGAATTCACGGAGTGCGGCGTGTTACTACGAGTCTCTAGGATTCACGGATCGTCAGCAAGGCAAGTAACACTTTGATCATAATCTTTTCATACCCAGTTTTTATGCATTAGTTCCAATCCTCAAAAATTGCATGATTATGATGTCATTAACTTGTGGGTTGGGAAGTAGTAGTTGAGGTAGAACCTATTGCCCTGTTACTATCAAACCCTTGGGAGTTACTTCTACGCTTGCTTATTATTGCTATGCTATGCTCAGAGACGTGGATTGGGTTTGAGTGTATTCCATGACAGATGTGAGATTGTTCATTAATGGTTCAACTTAAGGTGGCAACTTAAATACACATCTGGGTGGATTGAGGCACCTGGGGAACCCAGTGTTGCCTGTATTTTTTGGAAATCCCGGGGTACCCGTATGATCTTCCTATGGACCGCCACCCAGGCTCAAAGGGAACTGAGATTATTCATGCTAGAAACTTCCGTGTGCAGCCACAAGCTATTATGGGCTCTATCATAGTTGAGTAAGTTACGTGAAGCTCTTGAAGAGGTAGATCAGCAGGTAGTGGGTTTTGTAGGTTTGGTATGGTCTACCCGGAGTAGAGAGTTAATGTTTACGAAAGACTATGTCTCGGTCATCCGTTTCTCAAACACCATGTAGTGCGAGAAATCAGCGGAGGCGATCGAGTCTTGTGGGGAAAAGTGCGCAAACCTCTGCAGAGTGTACAATCTAATCATGGTTAGCCGTGTCCCCGATTATGGACAATTCTGAGTATCTAGTACTTGAATATTCACATGTATCTCATCACTCTAAATTAATATTGCTGGGATGTTAACTACTTTAATTTGGGATTGTGTTGGGGTTATACCTTCTCAATGATGTTTCAACCACCAGGTAGTTAAAGTAAAATCTATTCCTTTGTTGTAGGGAAAAATTGGCTTTTCAAGAAAACTATAATCAGAGAGCTTTCATAAGCCAAATATTGCATGTAGTGATAGCATTATTCTGCTCTTGTTCTATCGTGTTATATTGCCAAAGCATATTCCATGTGCTGACCGTTCTCGGGCTGCAACGTATTATGTTGCAGACTTTTCGCACGAGGAGTAAGGATCGTTAGGTCGTTGCCGTGCAAATTTCAGCTATGCCGTTGGAGTTGATGGACTCACTTTATCTTCCAAGCCTTCCGCTATTATCACATTAGATGGCCTTAAGCCATATTATTGTAATAAGTTCTGTTTTGAGACATTCGATGTAATAAGTGTGTGATTGCTACTCTGTTATAAATCCTTCGAGTAATCGTGGTGTGTCAAGATTACCGATCCAGGGATGACACTGAAACACAGAGACTTGACCATCTGAGGTCGGGTCGCTACAAGTAAATTTACATGTGCCATCTCTAAAAACTTCAAATAAATAATCCTTTTTGTTTGCCTTGATAGTTCATGGAACAACAGAAGGTAGTCGGTATCTTCAATGCTAAGCGGGTTATTCTCAGGTCGAGTGTTTATTCACTCGCCATAGCACGAGAAAAGGGCGGAAAATAGGGATGCCCAGTTCCAAACTGCAAAAAGAATTATTCTCTCAAATAATCAAAGAAAAATCCCAATGGAGTCATAACCTTTACTTTTCCGCTTGGGAAGCGCCACTAGCGTGCTTAGCATGGAAGATATTGATAACTGATAGTCGTGAAGTAAATGAGAAGGGTGCATGTCTCAAAATATCATTTACCTCAGTTTTAAAACTTGAGCTCTGGCACCTCTGCAAATCACGGCTTCCCTCTGTGATGGGACTATCTATTTACTTTTATGTTGTGTCATCACCTTCTAAAATAAGCGCCAGAACCTGAGAGCACTGCTGTCATGCTGATGCATTGTGTGTAGCTAATGTTGGGTGCATCATAATTGTATCTTTTCTACCATAAATTACAATATTTAGTCGCTTCTTGAACTTTAGAGGTGCTCTGCATTTATGTTTTGCGGTCTCAGAAAGGGCTAGCGAGATACCACTATTGTCATATTATATCATGGTTATTTTGATAACGTGTTGCCGTTTGAGATATCTTAGTACTACTCGCTAGCTGATTATGTCATTGATATGAGTTAATATAATTTTTAAAAGTTATTTTCGACATGCTTAGTTATAATATTGGTTGAAAACCTAGGTGTTGTTTAAGCTTATTTATGCAAACAAGAGCAAAAGAGTTCGTAAAAGTTTTACTTTTTCACTTTCAGTTTATTAACTGAATTGCTTGAGGACAAGCAAAGGTTTAAGCTTGGGGAAGTTGATACGTCTCCAACGTATCTACTTTTCCTAATGCTTTTCCTCTTGGTTTGTACTCTAATTTGCATGATTTGAATGAAACTAACCCCGGACTGACGCTTTTTCCAGCAGAACTTCCATGGTGTTGTTTTTGTGCAGAAATAAAAGTTCTCGAAATGGAAAAAAACTTTGCGAGGATATATTATACAATAAAAGAGAATTTCTGGAGCCAAGAGCCACCTGAGGGGGCACCTGGGTGGGCAAAACCCACCAGGGCGCGCCTGCCCCCCAGGCGCGCCCGGGTGGGTTGTCCCCACCTGGTGGCCCCACAGAACCTGAAACATACGCTATAAAATCACATTTTTCCAGAAAAAATGAGGAGGAAACAATTATCACGTTCCACGAGATGGAGCCGCCGTCACCTCCTGTTCTTCATCAGGAGGCCAGATCTGGAGTCCGTTTGGGGCTCCGGAGAGGGGATCTTCGTTCTTCGTCATCACCAACCCTTCTCCATCGCCAATTCCATGATGCTCCCCTCCGGGAGTGAGTAATTCTTTCGTAGGCTCACTGGTCGGTGAGGAGTTGGATGAGATTCATCATGTAATCGAGTTAGTTTGTTAGGGCTTGATCCCTAGTATCCACTATGTTCTCAGATTGATGTTGCTATGACTTTGCCATGCTTAATGCTTGTCACTTTAGGCCCGGGTGCCATGATTTCAGATCTGAACCGTTTATGTTATCACCATTATATCCATGTTCTAGATCCGATCTTGCAAGTTATAGTCACCTACTACGTGTTATGATCCGGCAACCTCGGAGTGACAATAGTCGGGACCACTCCCGGTGATGACCGTAGTTTGAGGAGTTCATGTATTCATCGTGTGTTAATGCTTTGTTCCGGTTCTCTATTAAAAGGAGGCCTCAATATCCCTTAGTTTCCAATAGGACCCCACTGCCATGGGAGGGTAGGACAAAACATGTCATGCACGTTCTTTCCATAAGAACGTATGACTATGTACGGAATACATGCCTACATTATATTTACGAACTGGAGCTAGTGCCGTAGCGCCCTATGTTATGACTGTCACATGATGAATATCATCCAACAATTACCAATCGAATACCCACGAATTTATCCTATATTGTTTATGCTAAGTTACTACTGCTATTATTACCTTTGCTATTGCTGCTGCCACCACTATCAAAACTATCATACTCTTTGCTACTGATCACTTTGCTGCAGATAATTAATCTCCAGGTGTGGCTGAATTGACAACTCAGCTGCTAATACTTGCAAAAATTATTTGGCTCCCCTTGTGTCGAATCTATAAATTTGGGTTGAAAACTGTTGGGATCCCCTATACTTGTGGGTTATCACGCGCACTATCCCCTATACTTGTGGGTTATCACGCGCCTGGGGGGCCAGGCGCACCCAGGTGGGTTATGCCCAGGTCAGCCACCTCCCGCACCGCCTCTTTGCTCTATAAGTACCTCCAATATTCCAGTAACCCTAGGGGAGTCAACAAAAATCAATTCCATCCACCGCAAGTTACAGAAACCACAGATCCAATCTAAACACCATCACAGAGGGGTTCATCATCCTCATTGGTGCCTCTCCGATGATGCGTGAGTAGTTCATTGTAGACCTTCGGGTCCGTAGTTAGTAGCTAGGTGGCTACCTCTCTCTCTCTCTCTCTCTCTCTCTCTCTCTCTTGATTCTCAATACAATGGTCTCTTGGAGATCTATTTGATGTAACTCTTTTTGCGGTGTGTTTGTTGGGATCCGATGAACTTTGAGTTTATGATCAGATCTATGTTTTTATCCATGAAATTTATTTGAGTCTTTTGATCTATTATATGCATGATTACTTATAGCCTCGTATTTCTTCTTCGAATCTTTGGTTTAGTTAGGCCGACTAGATTGATTTTTCTTTCCATGGGAAGAGGTGCTTTGTTATGGGTTCGATCTTACGGTGCTTGATCCCAGTGACAGAAGGGGAACCGGCACATATGTATCGTTGCCATTAAGGATAACAAGGTGGGATCTATTTCTACATAAATAGATCTTGTCTACATCATGTCATCGTTCTTATTGCATTACTCCGTTTTCCATGAACTTAATACACTAGATGTATGCTAGATAGCGGTCGATGTGTGGAGTAATGATAGTAGATGCAGGTGAGTCGGTCTACTAATCTTGGACGTGATGCCTATATAATGATCATTGCCTGGATATCGTCATGATTATTTGAAATTCTATCAATTACCCAACAGTAATTTGTTTACCCACCGTATGCTATTTTTCTTGAGAGAAGCCACTAATGAAATCTATGACCCCCGGGTCTATTTTCTCATCATATACTTTTAGATCTATTTTGCTATTTGCCTTTTTATTTGCAACTTTTATTTTCAGATCTATATTATTAAAAACCCAAAAATACCTCGCTGAATTTCATTTGCTTTTATTTACATCTATCAATCTATTACAACTTTCTCGCATCCACGTGCCAATTTCTGGCGCCCTTACCCGAAAGGTTTTGACAACCCTTTTAACACGTCGGGTTCAAGTATTTGTTCTTTGTGTGCAGGAGCTGTTTACATGGTGTTGCGTGGTTCTCCTACTGGTTCGATAACCTTGGTCTCATCATTGAGGGAAATACCTACCGTTGCTGTGCTGCATCATCCCTTCCTCTTTGGGGAAATACCGATGTAGTTCAAGCCAACATTAGTGAACTCCTCCGGACCAAGAGCCTTGAGAATGGAGGCAAGTGTTCCAGCCATACCCGTCACATTGTTTAAGTAGTCAGTGACGGTGAGGTCATTAAGCTTCACCTTCCCGAGCGTCGTGCGAATGGCATGAGCACATGCCTAGGACTGCGAAGCAAAACTGGTATGAAGAGCCGTCCACGCATCCCGAGACGTTGCAGTGAAGATGGCCAGTGACGAGACCCCCTCCGTGATAGATGACTGTACAGCAGAGAGGATGGCTTGATCCTGAGCCACCCAATCATGATACCCCGGATGATATGGCGGAGCGCAGGGTAGTGTGCCATCGACAAAGCCCTCCAAGTGGTGACTGCGGAGAAGCGACAACACCTGCACACGGCATGACAGATAGTTATCCGTCGTGAGTTTCACAGGGATGAGATGCGCGAAGTAATACAAGACCGTAGCGGCAGCATGATCCGGTGGAGGCGGTGTAGGAGGATAGGGCGACGTGTAGTAACCCTGATGCGGGTCACCACCAGATGCACCGTGAGCCAGCTGTGTCGAGGGAGGCACAACCGGTGAAGGAGCACCATAGTGCGGCACAGTCGGAGGAGCCGAGGGGTACCCGCCATAGGCCGGTGGCACAACAATCAATGTAGGGCAGCACTGGCGCACTGTAGGGCATTGTAGATGCGGCGCTATAGGGCACCATGGGCGCAGTGCCGTAGGGGCCAGCAGACATGTGCTCATAGGGCACCGCAGACGTGTTGTAGGGAGACGACACGCCATTGTAGGGAGCAGTAGGCGCAGTGTAGTGGGATGGCACGCCGTTGTAGATAGCAGCAGGCGTGGCCATGTATTGCATCATGGGCGCAGGACGGATCGACGCAGCCGCATATTGCATCGCGGGGCAGGCCGGTATTGCATCGCGGGCGCATGCGTAACCGGAACCGGAGCATCTTGTACTTTAGGCGGGTAGTTGTGCATGGGCTGATTGACGGCGCCAGCCCTAGGCGGGTAGTTGTGCACGGGATGATCCAACTGTCCTTAGGAATTGGAGGCGCCAGCCCCAGGTGGACGTGTCCGGCGGCGGCTGATCCGAGGAGGCATCGACAATGGAGGACAGGCCGGAGTACACCGAGACCAACAGACGCGACAACAAGGACGACAAGACAGAGGCCAGCGCGGCGGTGGCGGCGCCGGGGGCAGCGGAAGCCGTAGAACCGACCTGGGTTGATACCATGTTAAATTTAGGGTTTGGGAAACTGCTCGACACCCGTAACGGGTGTGGCTATCTGATTGCGGCTTGAAGCTACGTCGGTATTTCCCCAAAGAGGAAGGGATGCTGCAACATAGCGGTTGTAGGTATTTCCCTCAGTGAAGAAACCAAGGTTATCGAACTAGTAGGAGAACCAAGCACCACAACGTAAAAAGCCCCTGCACACAGATAACAAATCCTCGCAACCCGACGTGTAAAAGGGGTTGTCAATCCCTTTCGGGTAGCGGCGCCCCAAGATGGTCAAACGGATGTGAGGAAATTATAGTAGATTGAGAGATGGAACGCCAAACAAAATAAATAAGAATAAATTGCAGCAAGGTATTTTGTATTTTTGGTTTAATAGATCTGAAAATAAATGCAAAGGAAAAGTAGATCGCAAAGGCAAATATATGAGGAAGAGACCCGGGGGCCGTAGGTTTCACTAGTGGCTTCTCTCGAGGAAAATAGAAAACGGTGGGTGAACAAATTACTATTGGGAAATTGATAGAACTTCAAATAATCATGACGATATCCAGGCAATGATCATTATATAGGCATCACGTCCAAGATTAGTAGACCGACTCCTGCCTGCATCTACTACTATTACTCCACACATCGACCGCTACCAGCATGCATCTAGTGTATTAAGTTCATGAAAAAAACCAAGGAATGCAATAAGAACGATGACATGACGTAGACAAGATCTATATATGTAGAGATAGACCCCATCGTTTTATCCTTAGTAGCAACGATACATACGCAAGCTTCCTTCTGCTTCTCGGGATCAAGCACCGTAAGATCGAACCTACTACAAAGCACCTCTTCCCATTGCAAGATAAATAGATCAAGTTGGCCAAACAAAACCCAAATATCGGAGAAGAAATATGAAGCTATAAGCAATCATGCATAAGAGAGATCAAAGAAACTCACATAATTTCATGGATAGAAAAAGATATAACTGATCATAAACTCAAAGTTCATCAGGTCCCAACAAACACACCGCAAAAAGAGTTACATCATATGGATCTCCAAGTGACCATTGTATTGAGAATTCAGCGAGAGAGAGGAAGCCATCTAGCTACTAACTACGGACCCGTAGGTCTACAAAGAACTACTTACGCATCATTAGAGAGGCACCAATGGAGGTGGTGAACCTAATCCGAGATGGTGTCTAGATTGGATCTGGTGGTTCTGGACTCTGTGGCGGATGGATCAATATTTCGCCGACTCCCCTAGGGTTTCTGGAATATTGGTGTACTTATAGAGCAAAGAGGTGGTCCGAGGGGCACCCGAGGTGGGCACAACCCACCAGGGCGCGCCTGGGCCTCCTGGCGCACCCTGGTGGGTTGTGCTCTCCATGGAGCACCGCCAGGCGCAGCTAGGACCCATTACGTGTCTTCTGGTCCATAAAAAATCTCCGTAAAGCTTCGTGGCATTTGGACTCCATCTGATATTGATTTCCTGTGGTGTAAAAAACATGCAGAAAACAACAACTGGCACCTGGCACTATGTCAATAGGTTAGTACCAAAAAATGATATAAAATGACTATAAAATGATTATAAAACATCCAAGATTAATAATATAACAACATGGAACAATAAAAAATATAGATACGTTGGAGACGTATCAGCATCCCCAAGCTTAACTCCTACTCATCCTCGAGTAGGTAAGTGATAAAAACAGAATTTTTGATGTGGAATGCTGCCTAACATGTCATATCATATTCTTTTCTTTATAGCATGGACATTTGGACTTTTTTGTGATTCAAAGCAATAGTCTAGTTTTGACATGATAATTTTAATACTCAAGCATATCAACAAGCAACCATGTCTTTCAAAATATCAACACTAAAATAAGTTATCCCTAGCCCATCTTGCTCAACCATTGATCCATTCATGAAACACACTCGCATATTAGCTACACCCAATACTTAAGTACGGTCACATTTCCTCCTAGTTGGTGCTTTTATAAGAGAACATGGAGACTCAAATTCAAAATAAAAATTGCATAAAGTAAAAGAAAGGCACTTCGCAGAGGGAAGTAGAGATTTGTAGAGGTGACAGAGCTCAAAGCGAAAAACTTAGTGATAAAAACATTTTGGGAGGTGTATGCATCCCACCAACGAAAACGACTTAGATTTCCCAACACTTTCCATGCTAGATATATTATAGGCAGTTCGCAAACAGAAAATAAAGTTTATTCCTTTTTCCACCATACTTTCACTTTTCATGGCTAGTCGTATCCATGGTTGCCCTCCATACCAACACTTTCCAAGGAATTTATTATTTGACAACATAAAGTTTTTTTTTCATTTCGGGAATGGGCATCCCTAAAACCTTTCCCTTACTCTTGTGCAATGACAAGTGAATAAACACTCATCGTGAGAATAACACATCCAGCATGGAAAATATTAGCCACCGCTCACCGCTCCGCGAGCGAAACAAACACACAAACGAGAAGTTTATTTTGAAAATTAGAGATGGCACATGCAAATTTTCTTAGAACGGCAAAATAATACCGCATATAGGTAGATATAGTGGACTCATGTGACAAAACTGGTTTAAAGGATTTTTGATGCACAAGTAGAGATCATACTTAGTGCAAAATGACGGCTAGCAAAAGATTGAGAAGCAACCAACCAAGAAACGAATAATCTCATAAGCAAGCATTAAGCAAAATTAACACCGAATAATGCACCACAAGTAGGATATAATTTCATTGCATGACTATTGACTTTCGTACCTGCATAGGGAATCACAAACCTTAACACCAATATTCTTACTAAAGCATAATTTACTCATCAACATAACTCAAATGTCACATCATCACATCTCAAAACTATTACTAAGAATCAAATTTATTTTGTCCAATGATCTTCATGAAAGTTTTTATTATATCCTTCTTGGATAGTTATCACTTTGGGACTAATTTTCATGTGTTGCTTTTCATAAGCTCAAACAAATATAAGTGAAGATCATGAGCATAATATTTCTTTCTCTGAAAATAGTTTAAGTTAAGCAAGAGAGAATTTCTTGGAAATTTTACTAACTCTCAAATAAATCTAAGTGAAGCAAGAGAGCATTTCTTCAAAAATACTAAAGCACACTGTGCTCAAAAAGATATAAGTGAAGCACTAGAGCAAGTCCATAGCTCATAAAAATTTAAGTGAAGCATAGAGAGAAATTCTACCAAGTCATGACATAATTTTGGCTCTCCCAAATAGGTGTGTCCAGCAAGGGATCAAGACTAAAAACACAAAAAAAGCAAGCAAAGACTCATATCATACAAGAAGCTCCAAGCAAAACACATAGTATGTGACAAATAAAAAATATAGCTTCAAGTAAAATACCGATGGTCGTTAGAAGAAAGAGGGGATGCCACTCGGGGGCATCTCCAAGCTTAGTTGGTTGCTCATTTTTGATAATAGCTTGGGATGTCGGGGCATCCCAAAGCTTAGGCTCTTCTATCCTTCCTTCATCCATCGTAAGATAACCCAAAACTTGAAAACTTCAATCACACAAAACTCAATAAAACCTTCGTGAAATCCGTTAGTATAAGAGCAAGCCACTACTATAAGTACTGTATCAAACCAATTCATATTTTATTTTTGCATTATATCTACTGTATTCCAACTTTTCTATGGCAAAAACTCATCAAAGAAAACCATAGAGCCATCAAAACAAGCACACGATGCAAAGAAAACATAATCTGTCAAAATAGAACAGTCTGTAGCAATCTGACTATTTTGAATACTTCTGTAACTCCAAAAATTCTGAAAAATTAGGACGACCAGGGTAATTTCTATATTAATCTTCTGTAGAAAGAATCAAGGCAAAATCACTTTTATGTCATTTATGAAAATTATTTTCGTGAGTGCATAAGTTTCTGTTTTTCAGCAAGATCAAACAACTATCACCCAAGAAGATCCTAAAGGCTTTACTTGGCGCAAGCACTAATTAAAACATAAAAAAAATGATAACAGTAGCATAATTGTTCAAACACTCAAGAACAGAAAGCAAAAAGCAAAAATAAATTTTATTCATTGGGTTGCCTCCCAACAAGCGCTATAGTTTTATGCCCTTAGCTAGGCATAAAGCAAGGATCTAAGTATTGTCATCCTTCTTCTTAATTTTCTTTGAAGTGTTTTCATCATGGGGTTTTGTAAACACAACATAAAACATATTATCCATGGAAACTTTAGCATTCCTAAGTTGGTTTTCATTATAACCCCTTTGATTTCCCGCAACAATCCAAGAGTAATGTTGATTAACATTATTGAAAACTTGTTGGATTATATCTAGAACGGGGACTTCCTTCTTAAGATTCTCATCAAAGATTTTATTATCCCCTAGAAAATGCCTTAGCGCATAGTCACTGTTGTAAAGGATTTCGTCTATCATGGTTTTTTCATGATTCATACCATAAAAATCAAAGATTTCCCTAGCTTCCCGTATTATGTAGTCAAACTCATTCATAAGAACGAGAGTGGCCAATTTTTAGCCCTAGGATTCTTTATTTCGGGAAGCTCAAAAAACAATATTTGCAAAGTAGGGTGAGTATGAATAAATTTACTTTCAAGTTTCAGGACTAGTGCTGAAATAGCATCCGCATAAGATCTAGTAGTTTAAGTATAGGAGCATCATCAAGACTTAGATTTCCCACATAATTAAAAAAAATTCTTGGATGCGTTCTTTTCCCATAACATTCCCTTGCCCCAAGATAAATTTTTTAGCATCCAGATTGTCGGTACATCCAATCTTGGGAGTTAGGCCATCATCTGTTGGTGCCATACCAAAATCACTCATGGTTGCAAGCAAAGGATAGATCTGACGAGAAAATGGCGAACGAAAAAGAGGGCGAATAAAACAGCAAACTTTGTGAAGTGGGGGAGAGGAAAACGAGAGGCAAAAGACAAATAATGTAAGTTGCGAGGAGACGAGATTTGATATTAGGAACCTAGTTTATGTTGAAGATCCTCCCCGGCAACGGTGCCAGAAATTCCTTTTGATTGCAGCTTGAAGCTACGTCGGTATTTCCCCAAAGAGGAAGGGATGATGTAGCACAGCGGCGGTAGGTAATTCCCTCAGTGAAGAAACCAAGGTTATCGAACTAGTAGGAGAACCAAGAAACACAATGTAAATAGCCCCTGCACACAGATAACAAATCCTCGCAACCCGACGTGTAAAAGTGGTTGTCAATCCCCTTTCGGGTAGCGGTGCCCCAAGATGGGCAAACAGATGTGAGGAAATCATAGTAGATTGATAGATCGAATGCCAAACAAAGTAAATAAGAATAAATTGCAGAAAGGTATTTTTGTTTTTTCGGTTTAATAGATCTGACAATAAATGCAAAGGAAAAATAGATCGCGAAGGCAAATATATGAGATAGAGACCCCGGGGCCATAGGTTTCACTAGTGGCTTCTCTCGAGGAAAATAGCAAACGGTGGGTGAACAAATTACTGTTGGGCAATTGATAGAACTTCAAATAATCATGACGATATCCAGGCAATGATCATTATATAGGCATCACGTCCAAGCTTAGTAGACCGACTCCTGCCTGCATCTAGTACTATTACTCCACACATCAACCGCTATCCAGCATGCATCTAGTGTATTAAGTTCAAGAAAAAGACGGAGTAATGCAATAGGAACGATGACATGATGTAGACAAGATCTATCTATGTAGAGATAGACCCCATCGTTTTATCCTTAGTAGCAACGATACATACGTGCCAGTTCCCCTTCTGTCACTGGGATCAAGCACCATAAGATCGAACCCACTACAAAGCACATCTTCCCATTGCAAGATAAATAGATCAAGTTGGCCAAACAAAACACAAATATCGAGAAGAAATACGAGGCTATAAGCAATCATGCATAAGAGAGATCAAAGAAACTCAAATACTTTCATGGATAGAAAAATATATAACTGATCATAAACTCAAAGTTCATCAGATCCCAACAAACACACCGCAAAAAGAGTTACGTCATATGGATCTCTAAGAGACCATTGTGTTGAGAATTCAGCGAGAGAGAGGAAGCCATCTAGCTACTAACTACGGACCCATAGGTCTACAAAGAACTACTCACGCATCATCGGAGAGGCACCAATGGAGGTGGTGAACCCCATACGAGATGGTGTCTAGATTGGATCTGGTGGTTCTGGACTCTGCGGTGGCTGGATCAATATTTTGTCGACTCCCCTAGGGTTTCTGGAATATTGGGGTATTTATAGAGAAAAGAGGTGGTCCGAGGGGCACCCAAGGTGGGCACAACCCACCAGGGCACGCCTAGGCCTCCTGGGGCGCCCTGGTGGGTGGTGCTCTCCTCGGAGCACCCCCTAGTTGCAGCCAGGGCCCATTACGTGTCTTCTGGTCCATAAAAAATCTCCGTAAAGTTTCATGGCATTTGGACTCCGTCTGATATTGATTTCCTGCGATGTAAAAAACATGCAGAAAATAGCAACTGGCACTTGGCACTATGTCAATAGGTTAGTACCAAAAAATGATATAAAATGATTATAAGACATCCAAGATTAATAATGTAATAGCATGGAACAATAAAAAACTATAGATACGTTGGAGACGAATCACTATTTCATATATATAAAGGGGTACACGAAGTGTACAGTACAAATATACAAGACATATACAGAAGCCAGGTAGAAATACAGTCTAACACCCCGTGTTTGAGCATCTCCA
Source organism: Aegilops bicornis (assembly GCA_021605145.1). Lineage (NCBI taxonomy): Eukaryota > Viridiplantae > Streptophyta > Magnoliopsida > Poales > Poaceae > Aegilops > Aegilops bicornis. The sequence goes on along the minus strand of CM038672.1, from coordinate 473,937,221 downwards.
GTCGCGCCCCCAACAAGCCCCCCCCCCCAAGGCCCTTTTTTATCGCCGCCGCTGAAAAAATGGCTCAGTCGCGCCCCCGGAAGCCCAATTTTCGCCGGTTAGGCCCGAAACTGGCGCCGGTGGACCCAGGCCGAACCCGGCGCGTTGGGGGGCGCCCGGGGGCGCCGGTGGTAGCGTTTTTGGTGCGAAAGCCTGGCAGGCCCTCAGAGTCATCGACCAGCCGTGTCTCGTCTTCCTCATCCCCTCATTTTCGCACAGGCGGCACAGTGATGGCACGACGATGCTCCGTCCCTCTCCCGCCACGCGTACACACAAGTTTGTCGCCCCCGGCGGATATAAAAAGGCACCCGTCCCTCGCTGGTGGACGCAATCTCCTTCGCCCGCATAGTCCATCTCTCGCCGCCGGCGCCCCATCCCGTCTCTCTCACTCCCGCCTCTAGCCACTGCGTCTACATCCGCCGATGGGAGAGCATTTCCCCGGCGACGGTGCGCCGACCGATGGCTTCGGCCGCCGCACCCTGCATGAGTGGGAGGCGTACCTCCTCACCACTTCCACAGCAAGATCGCACATCCGAGCCTCCCTGTCGGAGGAGGTGCGCAGCCGCCCAGAGTATTCTGCCAACAACCACGCCAGCTGGGCGGCGTCGTTCCAATGCCGCCATGAGGAGGAGGTCGCCTCCACCAACAACACGCCAGTGAGGGGGTGGCACAACACCGACGGTCGCCGCCTGTGGTGGGGCGTCCCAGGGCGGATGCTGCACTACGTCCTCAAGCACCTCGAGGGCGGCAACCAGTCGCCACTCTAGTACCCGGCGGCCCTAGCGTCTGTCCCTCGCCGGAGCGGCGACTGCATTTGTCTGTCCAGGCGCATGGCGGGTGGGTCCTCCTCCTCCTCCCCATCCCGCTCCTCCGGTTCGCCGACGCTCGCCAGCATCAAGGCCGAGATCATGGAGATGCCGCTTGGGCAACACACCCATGGCGGCGCCCTCGTCATCAACGAGGGAAGCCGTGGCTCCTCCTCCTCCCGCCTCGTCAAGCCGAAGACGGAGCCGGGGCTCGTCGCCATGAAGATCGAGTACGAAAACATGGCTGCCACCGACGAGGCCGCCCTCAAGTGGGCGCATGAGGACTACGTCCGGCTGGAGACGGAGCGCCAGCGCCACGCCCTCGAGGAGATCGCCGCTCGACGCCGTGGCCACCACTAGGGCGGTGTCATCATCCTCAAGGACAGTGACGACGATGGACCACCGCCGCCAACCAAACCCATCTGCCATGGCGACCCAGGGCAGGGGTGCAGCAAGGATGGCAGCGGCGTGAAGAAGGAGACGAACGACGGCGACGACGACATCGGCAACGATGGCAGCGACTACAGCTCCTTCGGCGCGCTCTTCGGCCTGTAGGAAGGGCGGACGGCAGTGCAGTAGTTTTAGTTATGTTTTTAAGTTTTTAAATTATGTTTTTAAGTTTTTATGTACAAATATAAATGAAATCGCCTAGTTTGGCCGAATATGTGTTGTGTTTGGCCTAATTTTGGCCGAGTTCATTTTTCAAAAAACGGCGTCTCGGGTGGGCTTGGGGCGGCGGTTGGGAAACCGACCGCCCCCACGCCGATATTTTCAACGGCACGCCCCCAGGCGGCGCCATTTCAAGCCCCTGGGGGGCGAACAGCTGGAGATGCTCTTAGGCCGGGGCATCCGGACTAGGCGATGGCCTAGCATGCGTGCATGAGGCACTGGCACCAAATTTCCCATCCGCCAAGCGAGGAATCGTGTGGCCAACTCGGCTATCCATTTGCTTCGAGCCTGTTTGTGACTACTCTGTTCCCTAATATTCAGCTCCGCTTCAGAAAACAGAAACCAAACAGGCTCGACCAACTTCACCATTGCACCACGGCCAGCACACGTGCGCCTCTACCTTCCCTACGCACGATAGGCACCTCAACCACTAGCAGCATCGCATCCCGCCGCGTGGCCGGATGTTAATCCGTAGCACGATAGGCACCTCAACCCTGACAGGGTGCCTGTGTCGGCGTGCCGCGGTTCTGCCTGTGCACGGATGGACGGGATTCGCCGCCACCATGCCGCACTCCCGGGCGAGCTGCGCGGCCACTGATAATCCCCAAGTACAAGGAATTGTTGTAACATCTTCCAATGATGGAGGTGGTAAGTATAGAGTGTCGAACCCAGAGTGATCTAAAGGTTGGATTGGTGTTCTCTCATGTCCTATCTACTACTGATACAACCCTATGTACACCAAACTTTATCTAAAAATAAGAAATAATCTCTGCCGCGGGTATAAAAGGATAGGTTTAATGATACGAAAGAACGTCAAAATAAAAGTTAAGTGCTGCCTAGGTAAAAGTACAATATAATACAAATAGCGAGTGTGAGAAAGTGGTTATAGGGTGTGCGAAATTGTCCCTAGGCAATTAGCTAAATTACTAAATTAATTATCATCATTGTAGTTTTATATGCGGGAGAGGCCTCTGCTAACATACTATCCGTACTTGAAATTATGTGTACTTATGATTGGAACTATTAGCAAGCATCCGCAAATACTAACAAGTTCACCAAGGTAAACTTAACCATAGCATTATTATATATTGGTCCGCTTCAATCCCATATGCATCAGTTTCTACCCTCATCCTTGGTAGTATCCGCCAGCCTATGCATAGTTCTATCAACATACTACTAACCCTAAGGTGTGATTCACACACACGCTCATATGATGGGCATCAAAAGGATAGTAACATAACCGCATGGAGCTCAAATAAATCATAACAATTCACCAACTAACACATATACGACAAAAAGAAGATGCAAGAAATCATCAGATAATAATTAATAGCATCGAACACCATGTTCAAATAGGGATTGCAGCGGGTTGCGGGGGAGTGAACCGCTAAATAGAGAGGGAGAAAGGTGATGGAGATCTCGGTGAGGACGATGAAGTCATTGGAGACGATCGCCGCGATGGTGGTACCTGCAACGGCACTCCAATGCCACCGGGAAAGAGCGGGAGAGAGGCACCCTCCTTATTCCTCCATGGCCTGGCCCTAGATGGGGAGAAGTTTCCCCTTCTGGTTCTTGGCCTCCATGGCGCAAAGAGGGGCGAGAGCCCCTCCGAGATTGGATCTCTCCTTTTTTATCAATTTTCTTCTATATTTCAGAATTGTTTCTAAGGCCGAGCACCGTTTCTTAAATATTCAGAGATTTGTAAGTCCGATCGGGCTCAAATTTTAACACGATTACTCTCTCCATAAATTAGCTTTCTTGCGGAGAAAGAAGAGCCCAACGGACCTTCACATCCCCCACGTGAGGCCCTCATGCGAGAGGGGTCTAGGCCGCGCCGGGAGGCTATGTGGAGCCCTTAGGCACCGCCTTGTGATGATTCCCTCACCCGAAAATCTGTTATTTTCCATTAAAAGATCACAAAAAAAAATTCAAATCGTTCTGGCTTCGTGAATTTTTAACCTATATTTTCAAAAACAATAGAACACAATTTTAGCTCATTCCAGCTCCATGTTATCATGAGCCCCGTCTAAGCGTAGATGCTTTACACGAGTAGAACACAATTTTGTTGTGGGCGTTGATGTTCATGTTGCTACCCTCCTTCATTATTTTGGATTTGGCAGCATTGGAATGAAGCGGCCCAGACCAACTTTACATGTCCATGCACCAGAGACCGGTTCGGTGACTGACATGTAACGTGTATTACATAAAGATGCTCGGGATGTCCGTCTCTCTTACTATTGTTAAAATAAGATTTAACAACTGCGGTCCTGAAATGGTTAAAAGTCAACTTGAATATCACCATTGTGGTTTTCTAAGCAAGAACGGTTCTTATACATTGCCCTTAGAAGCCATGTAAAATTTGCAAAAACAAAGTAGAGGACGTCTAACTTGTTTTTGTAGGGCACGTGATGTGGTATGACCAAGAAATGATGTGATATATGTGATGTCTGAGATGATGATGTTTTGTAATCTTTCAAGACTGTCGGCGTCCTAGGATCGGGGGTACCCAGATCTGCCTGCATGTGGCCCAGCACGCGGGCCCATCGACGGCCTGGTATGGCTCAGCTACAATTCCCCGAGCACAAGACCCTCGTGAGGGGCCCCCGGCCTCGCGAGGCAGACGGCGTCGGGACCTCTAGAGGAGCGGCCTCCCTAGGCTGCCTCCCGAGGAGTGGATATTTCTATGCGGGTACCCAGTCTCACGAGGTTGCGATGACGTGAGCCATGAAGACCAAGGCCAGGCGGGCGCAGAGGAGACAGTTTCCCTTTCGGTGCTAAGGGAGCAAGGACATGCGCATGTTCCCGAGGGAGGCCCCAAAGCTTCCCATTCCAGTGCAACGAGACCAAGGCCACGAGCTCCACAGGATGGATGACATCACCGAGCCCACCACTGCATCATGCCCAGGAGCTTTGCAGGCAAAGACCACCTTTCGTGAGGATAAGATGTACCCCTTGTCCCATTTCAAAATTGGCCATTGTGGGATCCCTTCCCGCCAATTACGAGGGAAGAGGATCAAGGCCACTATAAATATAGGCTAGCCTCCACCATAGAGGGGGATCGTATCCATTCTACCCTCACCTATCGAGCCCTCGCGAGGTCACTCATCCACTGTACCAGTTCATCCTCAACCTCCTCATCAGGCCAATCCACCAAAAGCAGGAGTAGGGTCTTACACCGCAAGGTAGCCCAAACCTGGGTAAATCTGTGTGTTCTTTCCTTCTCTGCAATCCAGCACAATCGGTGAGACCAGGCCATGGGTGTGGCGAGCGGGGCATCCTGGTGAAGTGAGATCTCCGCACATGCCCCAATGTTCAAACCTCCTTGGGTCAGCGGAGCCCTGAATCCGACATTTGGCACGCTAGGTAGGGGCATGTCGGAATCCTCCTTCCAGTCTCGCTTCGCTTCCACTTCATCGCTCCCATGGCCGACGCCCGTCGAGTCCGCGGCGAGCGCCTGGACGCTTGTGTTGCCCAGATGGCGCATGTGGGTCGTGGCGCCCCGCGCCACTCCACCTCTCCTGCGGCTAATGCTGCCACTGACCCTGCTGATCACGAGCAGCAGGACTCGTCGCTGCCACCCTCCATGCAGAGCGATGGCCGGCCCGCTACTCCGTCCCTCACTCCCGCCACGACGTTGTCCTCCCACGATTGACACGGACCGGCGAACGCACAGGCTGTGCTGCTCATGGTGCGTGAGCTGCTGCGCTACCGTCCCGCCAACGATCGCTATGGCGACTAGCTTGGTCGCATCGCCGAGCTCGTCAACACCGCCGGAGAAGCCCCGACGCCCTCCCACTCGCTCCGCCCCCGCCCTCCCAGGCGGGCGACGTGGCTGACGGTGCACCTCCTCCTCCTCCTCTGCGTGGCGCCGACCTCGAGCCCAGGCGCGAAGCGCCCCCGTGCGACCCGCCGTGGGGGGCGGCAGCACCGGCATGGGATGAGGCAAGCTGCCAGGTGGTGCGGCGGCCACAAGGTGATGCTCACGCACTCCCCACACCATGATGACCCACAAGTATAGGGGATCAATTGTAGCTCTTTTTGATAAGTAAGAGTGTCAAACCCAACGAGGAGCAGAAGGAAATGACAAGTGGTTTTCAGCAAGGTAATGTCTGCAAGTGCTGAAATTGTAAGTAACAAAGTAGTTTGATAGCAAGATATTTTTGTAACGAGCAAGTAATGATAGTAGTAAAAAAAGTGCAGCAAGGTAGCCCAATCCTTTTGAGGCATAGGACAGGCCAAAACGGTCTCTTATAGTGAGCAAAGCGTTCTTGAGGGTACACGGGAATTTCATCTAGTCACTTTCATCATGTTGGTTCGATTTGTGTTCGCTACTTTGATAATTTGATATGTGGGTGGATCAGTGCTTAGGTGCTCTTACTACTTGAACAAACCTCCTACTTATGATTAACCCTCCCGCAAGCATCCGCAACTACGCGAAAAGTACTAAGAATAAATTCTAACCATAGCATTAAACTTTTGGATCCAAACGGTCCCTTATGGAATAGCGCATAAACTAGGGTTTAAGCTTCTGTCACTCTCACAACCCATCATCTAATTACTAGTCCACAGTGCATTCCCTTAGGCCCAAAATATGGTGAAGTGTCATGTAGTTGATGTTCACATGACACCACTAAGGGAATCACAACATACATACTATCAAAATATCGAACACACATCAAGTTCACATGATTTCTCCCGTGACCTCAAGAAAAAAAGTAACTACTCACAAATGATAATCATGCTCAATATCATAGGGGTATTAAATAGCATAATGGATCTGAACATATAATCTTCCACCAAATAAACCATATAGTAATCAACTACAAGATGTAATCAACACTACTAGTCACCCACAAGCACCAATCTATAGTTCTGGTACAAAGATTGAACACAAGAGATGAACTAGGATTTGAGAGGAGATGGTGTTGTTGAAGGTGTTGATGGAGATTGCCCTCCCCAAGATAGGAGATTTGTTGGTGATGATGATGATGATGATTTTCCCCTCCGGGAGGGAAGTTCCCCCGGCGGAATCGCTTTGCTGGAGGGCAAAAGTGCTCCTACCCAAGTTTTGCCTCGAGATGGCGGCGCTCCATCCTAAAAGTCCTCTAATTATTTTTTCTAGGTCAAAATGACTTATATATCAGAAGATGGGCACCGGAGGTGGGCCTGTGTGAGCACAACCCACTAGGGCGTGCCCAGGTGGGTTGTGCCCACCTGGTGGGCCTCCTCTGGCACTTATTTGCTCCAATATTCATCAAATATTGCATAAAAATTCTCCGTGAAGTTTCAGCTTGTTTGGAGTTGTGCAGAATAGGTAGCCTGACGTAGCTTTTTCAGGTCCAGATTTCCAAATTAATTCTCCCTCTTGGTGTGTACCTTGCAAATTATGGAGAAAAGGCATTAGAATTACTCCAAAAAGCATTATTATGCATAAAACATCATGAATAACAGAAAGAAAACATGATACAAAATGGACGTATCAACTCCCCCAAGCTTAGATCTCTCTTGTCCTCAAGCGAAAACCGAAATTGAAAAACATGTCCACATGCTTAGAGAGAGAGGTGTTGATAAAAAAAATATGGACAGAGAAGCATCATGTAGATTATTATAACAACAACAAATTTAAACATAAGACTTTTATCATAGAACTTTTATCATATACTTCCCATGAATAAGTGACAATTCATCACACAATTGAAGTATAAAGCATAAACTCTATTGGAAACCAACAAACTATGTTCTCAGTCAACTTTTCAACTACGATTCATCATCTTTTCAGGAAGGGTCACGTATCGGAGCCTTTAGGCAAGTCCACATACTCAACCATCATATAGTCTTCTATGATTGCTAACACTCACCGCATACACATTAGAAAAATGTTTCAACCGGACACATAGAAAATGGGCTTATAGTTTCGCCTAGATCTTTCCTCACCACATGATGCTTGCCAAAGGAGAAAAATAAAAAGAAATAGAGAGAAAAACTTTGACTCTTGCATAAAAGTAAAAGATAGGCCCTTCGCAGAGGGAAGCAGAGGTTGCCATGTGCTTATTTGTTTGTATGCTCAACCCCCTAGTGCAAAAGAACGTCATGTTGTATTGCCCCTTGTGATGGCGACCTTTATTATGCAGTCTGTCACTTTTATTCTTCACCATCACAAGTTCGTACAACGCTCAATTTTCTCTTATACTAAATAATCTCACACTTTTAGAAGCAATTTTTATTGCCTTATTGCACCCTTGACAAGTTACCTGAGGGATCTTGCACAATCCCTAGGTAGGTATGGTGGACTCTTGAAAATAAGATTTGGGTTTAAGGGTTTTTGGATGCATAAGTAGTATCTCTACTTGGTGCGGAATTTTTGGCTAGGAAAGATAGGGGCAAGCACCACATGTTAAAGGATCTATGACAATATGGCTTCTATGTGAATATGAACAAACATAAATCATTAAGTTGTCTTCCTTGTCCAACGTCAACAATATTGGCATATAATATTTTGATGGGGGCTCACAATCACAAAAGATATCTAGGATAGTATATTTATATGTGAATATTCTCTTCCCTTATTATTCTTTCATGAGTTGCATCATTGCCCAATACTATGTTTGTCAATCTCTAATAAAATTTTCTACTTATACTTTTCCTTATGTGGTGTCATCACCTACCATAGGATTAGCTTATGATCTTCTTCATTTATTTCCTTTCTTTTTATTGCAACATGAAAATAAAGAAAGCAAAAATTCAAACTGACTTTATTATATATCTCACACATGATTACAAGGAAAGATCACTAAGAAAAACTCTCAAAAAGAAAGGATCGAACTAAACTTTTATTCATCTAAAGCAAAGGATCGAACTAAAATAAGTAAAGGCAAAAGATAATGGGGATGACACGATACCGGGGCACCTCCCCCAAGCTTGGCGGAAGCCAAGGGGAGTGCCCATACCTGAAAACTCAATTTTCTTTTCGTGATGAAGAAGACGGTGGTGGTGATGAAGTAGGTGCGATCTTGTCCTCGGGTTTCCATGGCAGAGGTCCACCATCGTAAGAGGAAGAATGGGTCTCACGGGTCCTGCAACTAGCAGCCAAACTCATACCTTTAAACCTCCCCACATATTCACAGACTTGGTTTTGAAGATCATATATCTGGCTTTGAAGGAAGTTGATTTGCTCGTTGAGGGTGAAGACGATGTCCTTCATGGGCTAGCCATCCACCTTGATATCACGGGAAAGGTCCGTGATCATGAGGTGATTGGCATTAAGTCCATGCTCCACCATCCCCTTGCACCGAAAGACCTCTTGCTCCATACCCTCAAACCTGGCCTCCATGGTTCCCGTCCCCTTGGGTCCTTGCACATCGCAGATGTGTAGCACCCCCTCATGCATCTGGATGGCCCGAGGGTGCTGCACCACCTCCCGCAGATATGGGCTGATGACGTTCTTGAAGAACTTGTCCTTGGAGGAGCTTGAACCAGCCATGGTAGATGGGATCTGACAGAAAACAGCAAGAAAAGAGAACAGAGGATTTCTCCGCGATACGATGGTCAATAGGATCGGGGGGTATATAAAGATTTTTTTATCTTGGGAAACAAGCAAACAGAAGAAAAACGGAGTCTAGAAGGTGCCCCAGGTGGGCACAACCCACCAGGGCGCGCGTGGCAAGGCAGGCGCACCCTGGTGTCTTGTGCCCACCAGGGTATGCTTCCTGGAAGTTTCTTATTTTCCTAATTTTATAAAAATTCCAAAACTGACAAAAAATATTTTTGCGGATTTTTTGGAGTCTGTTTACTTACCGTATCACGTACCTCCTTATTTTCAAGATTCTGGAGTGTTCCGGAAGGACTCTTTTATGTGTTCTTCCGGTGTCAAAGTTTGGATAATATTGGGCGTACCTTAGAAGTAATGTTTTATTCGTTGCCCATTAATGACCTTCGGGTTAGTACCTTCGGCATTATTTATTTTGATAGCTCTAGACTGATAAACCTCCTTGATAACATAGGGTCCTTCCCATTTTGAGAGGAGTTTTCCTGCAAAGAACCTGAAATGAGAGTTGTACAAAAGAACATATTCTCCAACTTTAATAGGAATATCGTGCGAGTATGAAGCCACAGGAAGTGAGATACAAATGGAGTATGTACAAGAAGAGAAGAGGTGACGAATATTCCATCAAACCCGGACTGAGGAGTTGTACTCCCTCCATCTAGGTGTTAAGTTATCTTACAAAAATCAGATTTTCCCAAAATGTTTAGGCGTCGGCCATTAACTTCGCATCTCAATCCCCTCCTGGCCTCGTTGCTAGCGAGCATTGTTACTTAGGGAGCATTTGGATCCTTAGCAAGAACAGTTTATAGCCTAGCCGGGCAAGGTTAGGCGTTTGGAACTGTTAAGGCCTTCTTTGGTTCATAGGATAGAAATATTGTAGGAACAGGAGCTTCATAGGAAGTGAGATGACATGCATCTCAATTCCTATAAGGAAAGAGATGTCATTTGATGCATAGTATAGCAATTTTTCCATTGAGTCTAGGCTAATGTTTTTTTCCTTTGAAATGTGAAGGATTGAATCCTATCCTACATAGGAATAGGAATTCATCCCTACAAACACTACAAAAAAATACACTTCCGTGATGATACGTGTTTGTCACAGTAGGTCGCGTTTTTTGTCATGCATGTACATCCATGACAATTTTATGACAGAATCAAGATAGTCATACCTGTGCTGTCGTAGAAGTGTTCCATGACATTACCAAAATTATCATCATGGAAGTGTCCACTTCCATGACGATAAATCGCGCGTCACAGAAGTGCTTTCGCAAGGGTGGCCGACGCGTGGCATCCACCGTAACGGAACACCGTTAAGCTATCGAGTCGGGTTTTGGATCCGATAACCCGTTAACAGCCCCGACCAATGGGGATTTTCCACGTGTAATATCATCATTGGCTGGAGGAAACACGTGTCGGCTCACCGTTGGGACAAATGTCATCCGCTCATTGGACCGAAGGCGCCTATGATATGGCGACACGTGGCATGGTGATCCGTCCATTTTGCATCATACTTTTATATCGATATTTATCGCATTATGGGCTGTTATTTCACGTTATGTCACAATACTTATGGCTATTCTCTCTTATTTTACAAGGTTTACCATGAAGAGGAGGAATGCCGCAAATGGAATTCTGGCCGAAAAGGAGCCAATATTGGAGACCTATTCTCAGGTAACTCCAAAAGTCCTCAAACTCCACGGAATATCTTAAAATAAATAAAGAAAAATCGTCGCCAAAGATGAAGGCCAGGGGCCCACACCGCTCACGAGGGTGGGGCGCGCCCTCACCTCGTGGGCCCCTGGTGGCTCTCCGATGCCCATCTTCTCCCATATGAAGTCTTTCGATGAGAAAAATCATAAGCAACCTTTTGGGACGAGACTCACGCCACGAGGCGTAACCTTGACGGAACTAATATAGGGCTCCCATGAGCTGTTCTGCTGGGACACTTCTCCTAAGGGGGAAATCATTGTCATCATCATCACCAACGCCTCCTCTCATCGGGAGAGGGCAATCTCCATCAACATCTTCACCAGCACCATCTCATCTCTAAACCCTAGTTCATCTCCTGTATCCAATTCTTGTCTCCAAGTCCGGATTGGTGCTAGTAGGTTGCTAGTAGTGTTGATTACTCCTTGTAGTTGATGCTAGTTGGTTTACTTGGTGGAAGATCATATGTTCAGATCCTTTATGCATATTATTACCCCTCTGATTATGAACATGAATATGCTTTGTGAGTAGTTACGTTTGTTCCTGAGGACACGGGAGAAGTCTTGCTATTAATAGTCATGTGAATTTGGTATTCGTTCGATATTTTGATGAGATGTATGTTGTCTAGCCTCTAGTGGTGTTATGTGAACGTCGACTACATAACACTTCACCATTATTTGGGCCTAGAGGAAGGCATTGGGAAGTAATAAGTAGATGATGGGTTGCTAGAGTGATAGAAGCTTAAACCCTAGTTTATGCGTTGCTTCGTAAGGGGCTGTTTTGGATCCATATGTTTCATGCTTTGGTTAGGTTTACCTTAATACATTTGTTGTAGTTGCGGATGCTTGCAATAGAGGTTAATCATAAGTGGGATGCTTGTTCAAGTAAGAACAGCACCCAAGCACCGGTCCACCCACATATCAAATTATCAAAGTACCGAACGCGAATCATATGAACATGATGAAAACTAGTTTGACGATATTCCCATGTCTCCTCGGGAGCGTTTTTCCTATTATAAGAGTTTGTTCCGGCTTGTCCTTTGCTACAAAAAGGATTGGGCGACCTTGTTGCACAGTGTTTACTTTGTTACTTGTTGCTCGTTACAATTTACCTTATCACAAAACTATCTGTTACCACTTATTTCAGTACTTGCAGAGAATACCTTGCTGAAAACCGCTTATCATTTCCTTCTACTCCTCGTTGGGTTCGACACTCTTACTTATCGAAAGGACTACGATAGATCCCCTATACTTGTGGGTCATCAAGACTCTTTTCCGGCGCGCCGCTGTCGGGAGTGTAGCGCCTTTGGTAAGTGGAATTTGGTAAGGAAAAATTTATATAGTGTGCTGAAATTTTTTGTCACTTGTTACTATGGAAAGTAATTCTCTGAGGGGCTTGTTCAGGGTATCTTCACCCCGTCCAGTAGAGCAAAGAGTTGCTCCTCAACCCATGAACCTATTGAAAATGAAACTCCTTTTGAAGTTCCTTCCGGTATGATGGAAAAACTGCTGGCTAATACTTTTACAGGAGATGGAACAAAGCATCCTGATGAACATCTACTCTATGTGGATGAAGTTTGTGGATTATTTAAGCTTGCAGGTATACGCGATGATGTTGTTAAGAAGAAGGTCTTCCCTTTATCTTTGAAGGAAGACGCGTTGACATGGTATAGGCTATGTGATGATACGAGATCATGGAACCATAAAGATTGAAATTGGAATTTCATCAAAAGTATTACCCTATGCATCTTGTTCATCGTGATCACAATTATATATATAATTTTTGGCCTCGCGAAGGAGAAAGCATCGCTCAAGCTTGGGGGAGGCTTAAATCAATGTTATATTCATGCGCCAATCATGAGCTCTCAAAAGTGACAATTCTTCTAATTTTTATGCTCGGCTTTTCTCGATAACAATCGCACCATGCTCGATACTTCTTGTGCCGGCTCTTTTATGATGAAGACTATTGAATTTAGATGGAATTTATTGGATAGAATTAAACGCAACTCAAGATTGGGACCTCGACGAAGGTAAGGAGTCAGGTATCACACCTAAGTTTGATTGTGTTAAATCTTTTATGGATACCGATATTTTCCGTAAGTTTAGCACTAAATATGGACTTGACTCTGAGATAGTAGCTTCTTTCTGTGAATCTTTTGCTACTTATGTTGATCTCCCTAAGGAGAAGTGGTTTAAATGTTATCCTCCCATAGAAGTAAAAGTAGTTGCACCTATTAAAGTTGAAGAAAAGACTGTCACTTATAATGATCCTATTGTTCCTACCTCTTATGTTGAGAAACCACCTTTCCCTGTTAGAGTAAAGGATCATGCTAAAAGCAATATCAGAACTTATACACCTCCTGAGCAAGTCAAAGTAGAACCTAATATTGCTATTGTTAAAGATCTCTTGTCTGATAATATTGATGGGCATGTTATTCAATTCCGTGGTGAAACTGCTAGAATTGCTAAACCCTGTGCTAAAGATAAACATACACATGTGGTAGGCGTGCCTGTTATTTCTGTTAAAATAGGAGATCATTGCTATCATGGCTTACGTGATATGGGCTCTAGTGCTAGTGCAATACCCATTGAATTATACAAAGAAATTATGCATGATATTTCACCTATTGAGTTAGAAGAAATTGATGTCACAATTAAGCTTGCCAATAGAGATACTATTTCACCAGTGGGAATTGTTAGAGATGTTGAAGTCTTGTGTGGAAAAACCAAATATCCCGCTGATTTTCTTGTTCTTGGTTCTCCACAAGATAGCTTTTGTCCCATTATATTTGGTAGACCCTTCTTGAACACTGTTAATGCTAGGATAGATTGCAAAAAGAATGTTGTTACTATTGGCTTGGATGATATGGTTCATGAGTTTAATTTCTCTAAATTATGTAAACAACATCGTGAGGAAGAATTGCCTAGTAAGGATGAAATTATTGGTCTTGCTTCTATTGCCGTACCTCTTAGTGATCCTTTAGAACACTATTTGCTAGACCATGAAAATGTGATGTTCATGAATGAAAGAAGGGAAATAGATGAAGTATTCCTTAAACAGGAACCTATTCTGCAACATAATTTGCCTGTTGAAATCCTGGGGGATCCTCCTCCACCCAAGGGTGATCCCGTGTTTGAGCTTAAACCGTTGCCTGATAATCTTAAATATGCTTATCTTGATGAAAAGAAAATATATCATGTTATTATTAGTGCTAACCTTTCAGAGCATGAAGAAGAAAGATTATTGAAAACTCTGAGGAAGCACCGTGCCGCTATTGGATATACTCTTGATGATCTTAAGGGCATTAGTCCCACTCTATGTCAGCATAAAATAAATTTGGAAGCGGATGCCAAACCAGTTCGTGATCCTCAACGACATTTGAATCCAAAAATGAAATAAGTGGTAAGAAAAGAAATACTCAAGCTTCTGGAGGCAAGTATAATTTATCCCGTTCTTTGATAGTCGATTGGGTAAGTCCTGTTCATTGTGTCCCTAAGAAGGGAGGTATTATCGTCGTTCCTAATGATAAAGATGAATTGATCCCGCAAAGAATTATCACAGGTTATAGGATGGTAATTGATTTTCGCAAATTAAATAAAGCTACTAAGAAAGATCATTACCCCTTACCTTTTATTGATCAAATGCTAGAAAGATTATGCAAACATACACATTATTGCTTTCTAGATGGTGATTCTGGTTTCTCTCAAATACCTGTGTCGGCTAAGATCAATCAAAGACTACTTTTACATGCCCTTTTGGTACTTTTGCTTAGAGACGTATGCCTTTTGGTTTATGTAATGCTCCTACTACCTTTCAAAGATGCATGATGGCTATATTCTCTGACTTTTGTGAAAAGATTTGTGAGGTTTTCATGGACGACTTTTCCGTCTATGGTTCCTCTTTTGATGATTGCTTGAGCAATCTTGATCGAGTTTTGCAGAGATGTGAAGAAACTAATCTTGTCTTGAATTGGGAAAAGTGCCACTTTATGGTTAATGAAGGTATTGTCTTGGGGCACAAAGTTTCGAAAGAGGTATTGAAGTTGATAAAGCCAAGGTTGATGCTATTGAAAAGATGCCATGTCCCAAGGACATCAAAGGTATAAGAAGTTTCCTTGGTCGCTACCGGTTTTATAGGAGGTTCATTAAGGACTTCTCAAAATTTCTCGGCCTCGACTAATTTATTACAAAAAGATGTACCATTTGTCTTTGATGATGATTGTATGGAAGCATTTGAAATACTTAAGAAAGCATTAGTCTCTGACCGCTGCTCAGCCACCGATTGGAATTTACCCTTTGAAATTATGTGTGATGCTAGTGATTATGTCAGAGGTGCTGTTCTAGGGCAAAGAGTTGATAAGAAGTTAAATGTTATCCATTATGCTAGTAAGACTCTAGACAATGCTCAAAGAAATTATTCTACTACCGAAAAGGAACTTTTAGCAGTTGTATTTGCTTGTGATAAATTCAGACCCTATATTGTTGATTCTAAAGTAACTATTCACACCGATCATGCTGCTATTAAATATCTTCCGGAAAAGAAAGATGCTAAACCTAGACTTATTAGATGGGTTCTCTTGCTGCAAGAATTTGATTTGCATATTGTTGATAGAAAAGGAGCTGAGAACCCCGTTGCGCATAACTTATCTAGGTTAGAGAATGTTCTTGATGACCCACTACCTATTGATGATAGCTTTCCTGATGAACAATTAAATGTCATAAGCACTTCTCGTAGCACTCCTTGGTATGCTGATTATGCTAATTGTATTGTTGCTAAATTTATACCACCTAGCTTCACATACCAACAAAAGAAAAAGTTCTTTTATGATTTGCGACAATACTTTTGGGATGATCCACATCTTTATAAAGAAGGAGTAGATGGTGTTATTAGACGTTGTGTACCTGAGCATGAATAGGAACAGATCCTACGCAAGTGTCACTCCGAAGCTTATGGAGGACACCCGCCGGAGATAGAACTGCACATAAGGTATTGCAATCCGGTTTTTATTGACCTACTCTCTTCAAGGATGCTCGTAAGTTTGTTTTGTCTTGTGATGAATGTCAGAGAATTGGTAATATTAGTAGACGTCAAGAAATGCCTATGAATTATTCGCTTGTTATAGAACCATTTGATGTTTGGGGCTCTGATTATATGGGACCTTTTCCTTTCTCTAATGGGTATACACATATCTTAGTTGTCATGATTACATTACTAAGTGGGTAGAAGCTATTCCTACTTGTATTGCTGATCATAACACTTCTATTAATATGCTTAAGGAAGTTATTTTTCCGAGGTTTGGAGTCCCTAGATATTTAATGACTGATGGTGGTTCACTCTTTATTCATGGTGCTTTCAGTAAAATGCTTGCTAAATATGACGTTAATCATAGAATTGCATCTCCATATCACCTGCAGTCTAGTGGTCAAGTAGAATTGAGTAATAGAGAGCTCAAATTAATTTTGCAAAAGACCTGTTAATAGGTCTAGAAAGAATTGGTCCAAGAAACTTGATGATGCATTATGGGCCTATAGAACTGCATATAAGAATCCTATGGGTATGTCTCCGTATAAAATGGTTTATGGAAAAGCATGTCACTTAGCTCTCGAACTAGAACATAAGGCATATTGGGCTATTAAAGGGCTCAACTATGATTTCAAACTTGCCGGTGAGAAGAGGTTATTTGATATTAGCTCACTTGATGAATGGAGAACCCAAGCCTATGAAAATGCCAAGTTATTTAAGAAAAAATTAAAAGATGGCATGATAAAAGGATACAAAAGCGTGAGTTTAATGTAGGTGATTTTGTATTGCTATACAACTCTCGTTTAAGATTTTTTGCAGGAAAACTTCTCTCTAAATGGGAAGGTCCCTACGTTATCGAGGAGGTCTACTGCCCGTGCCATAAAAATCAACAACTTCAAAGGCACAAATCCAAGGTGGTAAACGGTCAAAGAATCAAACATTATATCTCGTGTAATCCCATAAATGTTGAAACCAATCTTATTGAAACCACACCCGGAGGAATACATAAGGGACACTTTCCGCACTGCTTGCACTCGAAAAGGAATCGGTATGTGGTACGGTAAGTAAACCGACTCCAAAACAATTTTTAAGGCAATATTTCTCTGTTTTGGAATATTTAGAAAAATAGAAAAATAAGTGGCAGTCCGGGAAGGACACGAGGCCTTCATGTGGGTGGAGGGTGCGCCCTACCCCCCTGGGCGCGCCCCCCTACCTCGTGAGCACCTCGTGTGCCCTCCGGACTCCGTTTTCTTGCATGATACGTATTTTGGTCGGTAAAAATTCATTATATATTCTCCCAAAGGTTTTGACTACCGTATCACGCAAATATCTCCTGTTCTTGTTTCAAGCTGTTTTTCTGACAGAGCTAGATCATCATGACGTCCCCAAGTGCTTCCAAGGACAAGTTCTTCGAGAAGGTGATCAACCCTTACCTCGCGGAGGTGCTGCGACACCCTCAAACCATTGAGATGCGTGATGGGTTGCTGCACATCCGCGATGTTGAGGGACCAAAGGGAACCAGAAGCGTGGAGGCGAGGCTCGAAGCAATGGAGCAACAAGTTTTCAAGTGCCAGGGGGTGGTGGAGCATGGAATTAACGCTGGCCACAAGATGCTCGCGGAGTTCACCAACAACTACGA
Source organism: Aegilops bicornis (assembly GCA_021605145.1). NCBI lineage: Eukaryota > Viridiplantae > Streptophyta > Magnoliopsida > Poales > Poaceae > Aegilops > Aegilops bicornis. The sequence continues at coordinate 473,919,796 of CM038672.1, read as the reverse complement.
GCCGGATGCCAAGAACATCGAGGAAGCCATCTTCAACCTACATGAAAAGATCGAGCACCTCCAAGCCCAAATCTATGATCTGCAAAATCAAAACTGTGAGTATGAATATAGATTCAAAAGAATGAGTTTGGCTGCAGATTTGAAGATTCCGGAGACTCGATCATCCTTCTATGACGGTGAGCCTATGCCATGGAAGGTGGACGACAAGCCCGCATCAACAACAACACCTCCACCTTCACCGACCAAGAAGGAGATATAATCACATGGGTATGGGCACTCCCCTTGGAAATCGCAAAGCTTGGGGGAGGTTCCCCGGTATCGTATCACCATCACAACTCCTATCTTTACTATTTTTCTTATTTCGATCCTATTAGTAGTATCTTGATTTAGTATAATAAAGTCATGGCATGATCTAGTTTTGAAGTTTTCACTACAAAAAAAAGACACATCCGTGACATTTTGGGCCGAACGAAAAAAAATAATGTCATACATATGACACTTCTATGACGATAATTGTGACAAAACCCGGTATCATCATAGATATGGTGGGCTCCTACTTCTATGAAAAAATCATGGCAGAAAATGGGCTTTTCGTCCTGGGCGGGCCCGAGACGCAGCTGCATGACATTCTTTGGGCCGTCCATGACGGAAAAAACCGTGGTAGAAGCGAGGGGGAGGAAAATTTCGGGGAGTTGCCGGTTACGGTGGGAGGTCGGGGGCGGAGCGATGCGCGTTTCTCTCGTATGTATGCGCATGTGTGTGAGGCGTTGGCTCTAACTGAAGCCGAGCGAGGCATTGGGCTCTAACTGAACCCGAGCGATTGCACTGCAGGCTACGTGTTACTGAACCCGAGCGATCGATCGATGGCTGTTAACTGAACCCGATGGAGTGATTCCTTTGCTACTGCTGCTAACTGAAGCCAATCGATGCTGCCTCTGGGATGAACAATGAAGCGTTGCGTAGGGGGAGGGGGTTGGATGAATAAAGGAGCGCTGGCGTTGCCTCTGGATGAACAGGAACCCGTGGTGTGGAGCGCTGGATGAACAATAGACGGTGGAGGGGTGGCCATGGAGGGGTGGTTGAACAGATCCCGTGGTGTGGAGGGTTGGATGAATTGAGACGGTGGAGGGGTGCCCGTGTGGAGGGGTGGTTGAACAAGAGCCGTGGAGTAGCGCGGTGGAGGCTGGATGAACAGGAGCCCATGGAGGCCGGAGGAGGTCGACGGTAGCCCGTGGAGGCCGGAGGAGGTCGACGGTGGAGATGAATGTATCCCGTGGAGTCCCGCTTTTGCGGCACGCCACACCCCTGCCCCCGTTTCGACCGTGGCGCCCAACACAAGTCCGTTTCATCCGCTTTTGCGGCACGCCACACCCTCCCAATCAACAGACCCCTGCTTCGATCATAGGAGGTCTGCTTCTCCTGCTTTCGGCACGCCACACCCCTCCCGATCAACAGGACCCCCGTTTCGACCGTAGGAGGTCCATTTCCTCCATTTTGCGGTACGCCAGGCCCCTCCCGATCAACAGGATCCCGTTTCGAACATGGCCGGTCGAACACAAGGCCGTTTCCTCTGTTGTGTGGTACGCAAGACCTCGTTTCCATCGCCTGTTCCGTCCAAGCCTTCCCGATGAACACGACCACGCATTCTGTTCCGACCCAACCGGTTGGCTCCCCATGAACACGACGACGACGCTGTTTCTCCGTTCCGACCTAGCCATGTACGTATGCGCGATAGGCGTTAGAGATCCTGCCCGTATGTAGGTACGTGGCCGTATTTTCTTTCTTGCACCCTCGCTGCTGTACGTACGTGTACATGCTACGTGCGCGCCTCTACTACGACATGTGCGCGCCTCGACATCCACCAGTATATATGTACGCATATCGTTCGCGACCAGAATGACAACGCCATACACGCCGACCAGGTGGGTCCCGACCGCCGTGCACTTCCTTGCGTGCGATGATGTAGCTGGTGGGTCCCAGCAGTCAGGGGGGCGAATCGTTTTCTTCGGACGCACCTCCTTGCGTGCGAAGATGTAATTGGTGGGTCCCAGCATACAGGGGGAAATGTTTTTTTCGCTAAATACGGTGGCACGTCCGGTGGGTCCCCGCTGTCAGGTGGAGGAATAATTATTTTGCGCGTAATAAGGAGGCACTTCCTTGCTGCGGTCGTGGACCCAGCTGTCAGCCTCTCCACGTCATACCCACATCCGATGGAAGCCATTCCTTGAACACGTTGACCACGCCGCCGAGAGTACCAGGCGGTGGACGACGGCGAGGCCTAGGAAGGGACGACACGGAGCCGAGGAAGACGCGCAGAGATGCCCACGCCAGAGGAGTATGAGGGTTCACTCATTCGGGGGGTGAGGCTGCCGCCGCAGAATAACAGGGGTGTGGAGCGTAGAGGGATGGCTCGCCAGCGGTCGGAGTAGTAGGGGCGGTGAGGCCTCAAGGCATCACAGCCGGCCACGGGCGGCAGGAGCAGGCGGCACGACCGGCGCTGCTTTGGGCGGCTGGAGCAAGAAGACCAGAGGTTGAAGAACCACTACGGCCGTTGGATGGACATCGTACGGTCAACTTAGTAGGCCCACAAGTCAGGCTCCCACCAAGGTTGGTCCCAGCTAGTAGGGGGGTATTCATTTTTTGTGCATAATAAGGAGGCACTTCCGGTGGGTCCGAGCTGACAGCGGGGGGAACGTTTTTCCACAATACGGTGGCCCGGCCCCGTGGGTCCCAGCAGTGGGGAAATGTTTTTTCAGAAAATACTGGTGACCCGTCCGGTGGGTCCTCATTGCCGTGTGGATGAATAATTATTTTCCGCGTAATAAGGAGGCACTTCCTCAGGCTGCCGTGGACCCAAATTGTCACCTCTCCACGTCTGATTTTCTTGATGGAAGTCGGTCGTTGACCACATTGACCAGACCGCACCGAGAGCACCACGGCGGTGGACGTCGGCGAGGCCTAGGAAGGGGACGACGGGGAGCCGGGGCAGACGCGGCAGTGGAAGCCCGCGTGGAGAGGAGTACGAGGGTTCATTGATTCGGCTGCCGTCACCGCAGAATAACAGGGGGTGTGGGTGAGTAGAGGGATGGCCTGGCCAGCGGTGGGAGTAGTACGGGGCGGTGAGGCCTCCGCGGCATCACAGCCGGCCACGGGAGGCAGGAGCACGCGGCACGACCGGCGCTGGTTTGGGCGGCTGGAGCAAGAAGACCAGAGGTTGAAGAAGCACTACGGCCGTTGGATGGACATCGTTGACCATGCCGCGCCAAGAGCACCAGGGCGATGGACGATGGAGAGGCCTACGAAGGGAACGATAGGGAGCCGGCGAAGACACGGCAGTGGCTGCCCACGCGGTGGAGAGTACGAGGGTTGACTGGTTCGCCGCCGTCACCAAAAATAACAGGAGGTGTGGGTGAGTAGAGGGATAGATGCCGTGGATGCGAGTATGATGGGGCCATGAGGCCTGCCCGGCAACACCGCCGCCACGGGAGGCGGGAGCAAAGCGATTCCGACGGGCGCTGGTTTGGGCGGTCAAGGCAGGAAGATCAGAGACTGAATAAGCACGATTGCCGTTAGATTGACATCTAACGGTCTGACGTTGGTAGAGTCGATTGTTGACTAAGTTTCTTTTTTTAGAAACCTTGTGTACGCATGAACTTAGTAGGCCCACAAGTCAGCCTCCAAAACTGCAAGCGCATAAACATAAAGCCCATTTGCTATTTTTTACAATTTGCAGCCCATTTGCTATTTTTTATAATTTGCAGCCCATTTGCTAATTCTTAAGTAATTTATTACAGCCCATTTTCTGCCTAGGACCACGGTCAAAAAGTTCAACCTTATTTTGCATATTTCGGTGGAGTCCAAACTGGTGTAATCCCGAAATGATAAACATTTTTAAGAACTTATTGATTTGCCAAAAAAATGGTTTTGTTTTTGTAAGCAAATAAGACGTGGGACAATTGAGTTGGTTTAAGGGAAAACCATGGTAAAAAAATCAAGCTGGGTGGGAAAAAACAACAAAAATAAGGATGTAAATATGAAAAGGGATTTTATGTGTTTTCAATATAATGATACGTGTATATGAACTAGTAAAACTATAGGTAGAGATTAGAAAACAGATGTAGGACATGCGTTTCAAGAGGAAAATAGAACTGGGCTGTGTGTTTGATTCAAGAACAAAACTGCTCATGGATGTTGTAAGACAAAATATAACTAACGATGGCGGGCCAGAGGCTAGTAGATACCTGCTGGATCTTTGTGCCCCGTTGTCGTCATAGGCTTGGCCTGTTAAACACAAAACCAACCCTGGTCAGTCTACGGCCCAGTTGAAACTTGCTCGACCTGAAAAAACAATATACGTGCTCAATAAACGAGAGAATTCTGCAAGCACGTAATCGATAATCGACGCAGCACGGATATTGTTTTTTTATCGTGATAATAAGTGCATGACTTTTTTCGAAAAATTTGCAGAACTGGGAATTTGAACGGCGGGTGCTTATGCTACCCATCAAATAAAAATCAAGTGCCTGAGAATTCATTTCGAAACAAATGATTCAGCTTTATATCCACGTCGACCCTCGGCATGATGGTTGGAATCAAATGCAAGTTCATACCAAAAGATCGTTAACAACAATACCAACTTGCAGACGACAAGGTAGTACAACTACCAATACCAAACTACACCTGGCCCTAGTGTTCTTCTGGTAGAAAATCTTGCAGAGGACAAGCTCCCGCTCCTTCTCTTGCTCCAGGTTCCCGATGTGGTACTAGTGCATCACCCAGTTGGTCCTCTGCTGGTCGAAGTTCTTGTTGGTGTGCAGCACCAGAACCTTTTTTGCTGCCCGTCGCCGCCGTTGACCATCATCGCAAGGTATTGCCGGTCTTGTGCCACATCGCATGCGCGCGCCGTGACTGATCAGATTCTTGCGACGCGCCCGTGATGCCCCTTTTGAACGCCTCGAATTGCGATGGAAGAAATGCTTCCTTAGGCCACTCGATTGTGATACCCGCAGATTGTGGAATACATGTTTTAGTGTACCTAGTTGGCATTTTCATAACATCTTTGGCATGTTGCAGTCACTTGTTTCACTTTTTATTAACTATCAAATTGTAATTGTTTCACCAGGTCTGCGTCTAAAAAGAAAAAATAGAGCTATAAACAAAGGAATATGTTTGTGCAAGTAGACGGCCGATCGGTGTCTTACTTGGAAGTTTCTCAGGTTGGGTGTAGCATATGCCGTGCTCGCTGTCGATGGTTGGTATGAACAAATCGATGAGAGACTGAAATCTCGCGTTGTCAACACTCACTTTGGCCTCAAGGTGCTCGATCAGCTCCTGATCCATGGGATCGAATCTTGACGCCACCGGCAGACCGCCAATCCTTCTTCGACTTGCATCGGTAATTCCAGTTATATGGTACTCAATGTCTGACCAATCGACTGTTTTAAGTGAATGATGAAAGATTTCGACAGAGTAAAAACTCGCGCTTATTCGACAATTGTACGAGAGTAATTGCAATGCCGTTTTGCAAGGGCGCTTTTAAAAACTCTAAACTCTATTCTCCTCTTATTTAATGGATGAGGCAAATCTTTTGCCTCCGTTTCGAAAAAAAAGATTTCGACAGATAAGTGGTACTCCAAATCTGATGTCCGGAATACCCGAACATGCTGCCGGGATTCTTGTGTCACCTCAAGCGCAGCGTGTTGTCACGTCAATTCAATGTGTGGACATGATGAATAATTTGACCGACGTATACTAGTAATCGCCATCGTACTACTTACTAATCGTATTTAGTGTCACAATTTATACATAGGTTTAACTAATAAGTACGCACTTGAAGCCTAACTGATATATTATGTATATATATGGCTTCTGCACAGCATCTCCATCATCATTATCAGTACATCCTACGTAGGTGAGTTGGGATGCACTTGAGCCCAGGAAGGTATCCATCCTTCAAACCATAGGAGTGCTTCAAACTAACAACAGTACATAATATCCAACAAAAGAGGGTCGTATACATGAAAGCAGTAATACATGGCTCACCTAGATATAAGCACGAATTAAGTTGTGCATATTTGCTATTGGCATGAACCACATCGTCAGATGTCGGTTTTGCAAAAAGCCATCCATCGCATGGAAGCTTGATGCCTTTCACACATCAAGATTACACCGCAACAAGCTGTGTCGATGAATCTCTGGATATGGTGATTCATGAAACCCATGGTATGATGTGTAAACACAGCCCCCTCGCGAATGGAAGTTGCATAGCACAGTAATCATTGCCGTGATATGATCGATGATTGGTTGGATGATCGGATAATTGAGCCCAAGGAACAAGGAGTGGTTGCCGAGGTCAGTAAACCCGCCTCCAGCTGAATATACCGCCCAATGGAGCTGGGATCTTTCTCGAACACGGGCGTATATAGCCATCATCGTTATTTAACACCCCACGCATTGTACCGCATGTGGTTTGATGTAATGGTTTGGTCAATTTGGTATGTGCGAATGAGCATCAAATGACCGGCGCCACCGAACGAGCGATAAACCAGCACCCATCGGCTGGTATGATCCAGTCTCCTGAATCATGAAGGCCAGCGCATTTAAGGCCTGCTGCAACAATTCAAATTGGAGACCAAAAGGACAAAAATAAACAATCATGTTCATCGTATGTGTGGAATTAAGATTATTATAACAGTGACACATATGATAGTCAGAGAATTGCAATGTCGTGGTCATAATCATACCCCAAGTTAAAAAAATAAGCCAATGGCTTTCATATTCTAGCAACATGTCATGGTTTAAACATCATGTAACAATGAGAGGAAAACATATATGACAGCGCCTACTCATATTCTACCATAGCACTTACTACTACTATTCTCATATCAACTCTAAGCAATAACATGCGTTGTTATAAAAATCTAGTAAACGAGAGTAACATATAGCAATCATGATGTTATGCTCATAATATGTATTCTAACAATCATTAGATGCCAATTGTTCTCATATCAACTCTAACAATAACATGTGTGGTCATAAATATCTAGGAAATGAGAGGAACGTATAGCAATGATGTGGTTATAGACATGCTATGTGTCAGTGTCAAAACCGGCGGATCTCGGGTAGGGGGTCCGGAACTGTGCGTCTAGGCGGATGGTAACAGGAGACAAGGGACACGATGTTTTTACCCAGCTTCGGGCCCTCTCGATGGAGGTAATACCCTACTCCTGCTTGATTAATATTGATGATATGGGTAGTACAAGAGTAGATCTACCACGAGATCAAGGAGGCTAAACCCTAGAAGCTAGCCTATGGTATGATTGTTGTTCGCCCCACGGACTAAAACCCTCCGGTTTATATAGACACCGGATAGGTTAGGGTTACACGTAGTCGGTTACAATGGTAGGAGATCTACATATCCGTATCGCCAAGCTTGCCTTCCACGCCAAGGAAAGTCCCATCCGGACACGGGACGAAGTCTTCAATCTTGTATCTTCATAGTCTTGGAGTCCGCCGTGATGATAGTTCGCTATCCGGACACCCCTAGTCCAGACTCCCTCAAGAGCCCCCGAACCAAGGCTTCAATGACGAAGAGTCCGGCGCGCATATTGTCTTCGGCATTGCAAGGCGGGTTCCTCCTCCGAATACTTCATGGAAGGTTTTGAACACCAGGATAGTGTCCGGCTCTACAAAACAAGTTCCACATACGACCGTAGAGAGAATAACTTTTGCACAAATCCGCTGACGTATTCCGCGGCGTGACATCACACCACGGCAAGGCCTTTTTATGAATTGTTTTTTTTACCGTTCCTCCTTAGCGCGTTTAGCGAGGCGGTTTCCTTGGCACGTCTTATCAAAGCATAGATCATGCCCCCTTATTCCGGGATTCTCATCAATACGGACGTGGGTAACCCATCCGCGCCATTGATTACGGCGCTTGGGAGATAAGTGAGTTTTACCAGGCTGGTGGGGACGATAGCTTCATTCCGTCCATATAAGGATAAGGATCCACCTTTTCACCCACGCCTTCTTCCTCCTTTGCTCATCCATTTCCGCCAAGACTCGAGCTCTACCGCCCAAGTCCGCACATTCCTCCTCAACCTTCTCCAACCATGTCAGGAGCGGGAGGCAGATGGATGGCCTCCTCCGTCACGAAGGGGCACATCACAAGACTCCGTGAGGCCGGATACTTGTCCGGCGATATCGCGCACAGGCTGCCCGACGCGGGGTAGCTCATTCCAACCCCCAGGCCCCATGAGAGGGTGGTGTTTCTCCCCCACTTCCTCCATGGACTAGGTTTTCCACTTCACCCATTTGTCCGGGGGCTCATGTTCGAGGGCTCCTTCGTGGAGACAATAAAGGGGTGGAAATCGGGGTGGTTCTACATCACCGAGCCACGCGACCCTGAATGGATGGCAGCCCCCGAATTCAGATCTGGATTCCCCACACGGCTCACGTCATGGAAAGAGACGGGCCTGAAGTGGGGGGATTCGGACGAGCTATCCGGACTCCAAACATGCGTCCGAAACCTGGTGGACAAGAATCTCAGGCTTGTCGACGTAATCCAGGTGATGCTCATCCGCCGGATTCTCCCATGCCAACAACGGGCCTTCAATTGGTGGGAGTTCGTCCGCACAAGATCAACCTTGAGCCGCTCTTCGATACTACGTATGAAGATGCCTCAAGGTGCTGTTCAAGGGCGCCAAAGCCCCTGCATCCGCTAACAAAGATCGCGGATACAGCTCGCGCGCTGTCCGGCGAGGTGTTATTTTACCCTTTACGAGACTCTTTTTCATAGATTGACTCACGCGGATCTAAAAACTCCCTATTCTTTGACAGACTGGCTGAAGATGTCCGGATAGATTAACCGTCTGCCTTTGCCGAAGATCCAGCGGACGCCCGATTGACGGAAGAAGGCTCCGGCACCCATGTGGTGCCGGAGAAGGCCAAGAAGGAGGCCACGGAACTCAAGGAGCTCCCGACGCCAGTGCCGCCAGATTCTCGGGCGTAATCTTCTCCTGCAGACGAGGAGGAGGAAGAAGAAGCCTCTCCCCCAACGGGGGAGGAGAGGAAAAGGAAGGCTGCCCCAACTGGGGAGGCCGGAGGGTCCAAGAAGGGAAGAACCCTTCCTCCGGACTTCTCCACCAACGTCGACGACGACGAGGAGGATTGGCCTACAAGGGCCAAGCCCCTGGCGAGATCGTAAGTGTCCGGATACCCATGGCTTTTTATTATAGCAGAGTGTTCTCTAATGTCGAACAATCATGCAGCCCGCCCAAGGGCGAGCTCGCCGATTCATCGAGCGGGTCCCTGGGCTCGTCGGAAATGGAGAGTACTTCGCTTCCGACCGCCTCCTCGCCTCACGCTACGGACGACGCTGTGGTGGGGCCCCAAGGGGGGCTTGGTCAAGAGGAGGTGGCGCAAGGCAACCTCCCGGACTCCAGGCGCGTGGGGGGCAAGACCCCCAGGGGCTCTAAGCCCGACCCTTGTCCGGACTCCATGCCGGAACCTTCAGCCGGTTCCGAGTCCCAAGCGTCCCTTCGCAAGAAGGGTAAGACGCTGGTGTCCTCCGGCCCAACCGGAGGCACCGGATAGCATCTGAGGCGCCAACGGCGCCTCCATCGAGGAGGAGCACCGCACCGTTATGAGTGCGGTGATCCGGACAGCTCGATCCGCCAAGAGCGGGCTGACCAAGCTCGTACCAGCCTCCTAACAGGCTTTTAGGCAAGTTTAGAATATGTAAAAATATTACCGCATAGACAGTAGCCCCTGATGCTTAGTTCGGTGTTCGGAAAGAAAATCCGGACTAAGGATCTAAAAAGATATACGCAGGAGTCTAACATAAGTATGTCAATATGGGAATGCAGGCTGCGCTGCTGACCTCTGCCAAGACCGATCATGGAGGTCGATCAAGAAGCAGAGCCTCGAGCGGTCCGAGAACGAGTTCGGCCAAGCCAAGAAGCAGCTCGAGGAGAAGGAAGGTATGTAGTACCTTATTAAAGAAATACCATATAGAAAGGTTTCGGTTGCAAAAGATAACAGGAATAACATGGGTACTGCAGGGGCCACGAATGAGGTGGCGACCCTGAAGGAAGCGGTGTCCGTGGCTGAAAACAAAGCGGCTGTGGAACGCACCAAGGGAGAGAAGGGGTAGGCGCAGCTGGCTAAGGTACGGCAGAGCTCCAAGCTCTCGTGGAAAAACACGAGAGTTTGGAGCGTGACTCGAAGACTCGAGAGCCCGAGCTCCCCTCGGCTCTTGAGAGTGCCAAAGCTGCTAAGGCCGAGGCCCAAAAAGCCCTTCAAGAAATTGAGTCGTTAAAGAAGATAGCGGCGGGTAAGGCATTCGTCATGCAAAGCAAGCATGTGAAAGTGAATTACCTATTACTTACCCGGATTCGGAGCTCTCCAGGTGCATTCGCAGATTTGCCCCGTAGTGTGTCTGATGCTGCCGCATTCTACCGCGCCAAGGAGGGGCGCTCGATGGAACAGGTGTTCTCGGTCTCAAGATGTCGAGGCCGAACATTCGGTGCCTCGAGCGACCAGCTGAAGTAGCTGGTCGAGCTCCACATGGTCGCCGAACAGGCCATGAAGGGCCTTATAAGCGGGTTGTGGCCATTGGAGGCCATGCCCGGAGCTACTTCAGCTTGGTGCAGCGGCTGGTGGATGCTCGCCCACGGATTGAAGTCATCAAGCGCTCCGTCTGCATTGAAGATGTCCGTTGGCCCTTGCCCGTGCTAAAGTGCACTGGGGCAAGCTGGATGCGGAGAGGCTTGTGACGGACGGGCCACTGAAGGGCCATGAGCATCGCACGCCCGAAATGTACTATGAGGGCCTCCTGAAGGGTGCCCGCTGAATAGCGGATGAGTGCTCCAAAGATGTAATCTTTGAATAGGCTCGCATTTGTTATCATGTACGCTGAAAACTTGTTCATATGCGCTAAGCAATGCTTGTTACTTTAAAATATTACCTTCTGTGCGGCCGTTTATCAAATTTGGGAGATGGCAAGTTGTTGGCTTCAGCCCCCATGCCACGAGTGCTGGGGTGTTCGGGATAAACTTGAGCGCTCTTGTTCCCAGTCTTGGGTCTATCTAGGGAGGCGCTCAACACAACGAACAAGGCAACCGTACTTATAATGCTTGAACACTCTCACTTAGCCATAGAATTCTATAATTTTAAATTTCGGCGAAGCCCCTAGTATTCGAAGACCGAAGTTCGTATGCGCTATCCACGCCTTGGCGGACAATTCCGGTTCCTCGCTCTAAGCGGCATAAGTCTTTAGGGACCCGAAAAAACCCCTCGAACAGCGACCCGGCTCTCGCCCTATCATGACGGTCAGGTTTAGCTTTCTCCATCGAGGTGCTCGACCCAGCTCAACTGGGGCACAATCGCAGTGGTTCTCCCGGTGCTACCTTAGACGATATAACAGAACGTAAGGTACCAAAACACGGGAGCCGGGCAAACCCAACTATTGACCCAAGATATGATTCGGAGCCGATTCATATAATGCTATAAGTTCGGGGTGCCGCACTTGTGTAAGTGTTCGGACTTATCACACCATAATTTTGGGATACTTAAGCCCCTGGTGTATTGGCCGTACCAAAGTGTACGGTTGCAACATGTGGTAAAATGTACATATGTATAGATAAAGGAAGTAGAGCAATAATAAGCAAAAAGCTATGTATTGTTTATTCAAAAAGGTACTGCAATGAAAGCAGAACGATACAAATAGTGCGGTAATTAAGGGACGGGACTATCTAACATGTCCCCCTCCAGGGGTAAGCTGCGGGATGGTATGTAAAACAGGTATAATGCTCGTAATAGAGACCACCTGCACACTTCGACGTGGCTTACTGCTTCCCTGGCTGTTGCATCGTGAGTTCGGCGATTCTAGTGCCGGACGGGACTTCTGAAAGACGGAGTCCTGAAAGTAAGAAAAAGGAAGAAAAAGGAAAAAAGGAAAAGAAAGACACAATCGGGAGCCTCTGGTGCGGTCGAGCCGCATTCTTGGCGTGTCGTGGTCTTGCCCCTCCCCATATGCCCATGGTATCTCCAGAGCGTAATTATGTACGCGTAACACTAGCTTCGCAATTTCGCGAGGGATGGGGTTGGGGCCGGATTGCTACGCGTGCTTGAATCGTGCCAGGCGGTCTTGTTGTAGGTTACTCCGGGCGCGCTTGACAGTGTCCGGACGCTTAATGGCCGGACTCGAGAGTTGTTGTGAGAGGCTGCTTTGTACCTCCGCCGCGAGGGCCGCCGTGTGCTCCTCCGTTAGGAGAGAGCGTTCGGTGTTTCCATTGACCGCGATTACACCTCGAGGGCCTGGCATCTTGAGCTTGAGGTATGCGTAGTGTGGAACCGCATTGAACTTTGCAAATGCGGTTCGTCCGAGTAGTGCATGATAGCCGCTGCGGAATGGGACGATGTCGAAGATTAACTCTTCGCCGGAAGTTATCCGGGATCCGAAGACCACTTCGAGTGTAACCGAGCCCGCATAACTGGCCTCTACACCCGGTATGACGCCTTTAAAGGTCGTCTTTGTATGTTTAATCCTTGAGGGGTCTATGCCCATTTTTTGCACTGTATCCTGATAAAGCAGGTTCAGGCTGCTGCCGCCGTCCATCAGGACTCTGGTTAGGTGAAATCCGTCGAAACCAATGCGGCGGAACCGCCGTGACGGATGCTAGTGGGGTGGTCCCTTCGATCGAAGGTGATCGGGCAGGAAGACCATGGGTTGAACTTCGGGGCGACTGGGTCCATCGCGCGATACGCCCTTTAGTGCACGCTTCCGCTCCCTTTTGGGTATATGGGTTGCGTATATCATGTTCACCGTCCGCACTTGCGTGGAAAACCCTTCCGCCCTCTATTGTTCGGGCGGCCGGGCTCTTCCTCGCCATCGCTATGCAGCCCTTGTCATTGAGTTCGCACTTAACTTGCTCGCTTGCTTGAACACCCAACAATCCTCGTTGGTGTGATTGGCTGATTTTTCGGGGTGCCATGTATCCGCACAAGCGATCGAGTATCCGGTCCAAGTTGGACGGGCCCCGGTATTTCTTTTGAATGGCTTCTTCCACGACCGGGTTTAGAGCCTCAATCCGGCATTGACGGCCGTATCTTGATGTTATCGCCGTTAATGCGGCGCTTTGTTCTTGTTGCGACGCGACCTGCCATTGCTGTCCTTGGTATCTGAACTATCAGGATGTTTGGCCAAGTTGTTGCTTCGAGCTAGCCAGCTGTCCTCTCCCGCACAAAAGCGGGTCATGAGTGTTGTGAGTGCTGCCATGGATTTTGGCTTTTGCTGTCCTAGGTGCCGGGCAAGCCACTCGCCGCGGATGTTATGTTTGAAGGCTACAAGGGCCTCTGCATCCGGACAATCAACGATTTGATTTTTCTTTGTTAGGAACCGTGTCCAGAATTGTCTGGCCGATTCTTCCGCTGCTGGATTATGTGGCTAAGGTCATCGGGCGCCCTGTGGTCGCACATATGTGACCTGGAAGTTATCAAGGAATGCGGCTTCCGTGTCCTCCCAAAACCAATTGATTCTCACGGCAAGCTGTTGAGCCAATGCCGAGCTGGTCCTTTAAGCTTGAGTGGGAGGTATTTGATGGCATGTAGATCATCACCGGGCCATGTGGATATGGAGGAGATAGTCCTCGATCCGCATCGCAGGATCTGTGGTACCATCGTATGATTCGATGTTTACGGTTTGAAGCCCTCGTGGATTTGATGATCCATTACTTCATCTGTGAAACATAGTGGGTGTGCGGCGCCTCAGACATTGGGCTATATCACGACGTAGCTCATATGAGCTTTGTCTCATCGTGTTCGCTCGGCCGGGTTTGTCAGATCCGCGCGACGGTAATCATCCCACGCCATTGCGCCCACGCCGATCCGTGAGATCGATCTTTTATGTTTTTCCTTATCCTCCAATATATCTCGCAAGTTCGGTGCATTTTCCCGTGCCTTGGTACTCTTTGAGCGCCGGGTGTGGCTTGAGCGGAGGGCCGAGAGGCTTCTGTCAGCGCCACGGGTGGCCGGTCTGCCATGTCGCGGCGCAGTGACTTGGGTGCTTCCTCCTCCGATCGAGGCAACGGCCTGCGCTTGGGGTAGCTTTTGGAGGGGCGCTCGAGTTCATACTCTTGGTACGCAAGGACTTCACCCATCATGCCTAGCAGGTCTTGGTCAGCTCTAAGCTGTTGCTGCTTTTTCTTGAGGCTGTTTGCCGTGGCCATAAGCCAGCGTTTGAAATGCTCCTGTTCGGCGGGATCCTCAGGCACGACAAATTCGTCGTCATTGAGGCTTGCCTCATCTTCGGAGGGAGGCGCGAAATTATCGTCCTCGACCTCTCTTTCTGCCGCACTGTCGTGCGGAATTGCTTCTCCCTCCTCCTACGCTGAGTCCTGCTGGAGAGGGTTGTCTTCGGTACTGTCCGGGGTGTTATTATCTCCCGAACCGGAATCACCGTTTTTGCTGTGGCGGGATTTGGAGCGGCGCCGCTGACGCCGGCGCTTCGGTTGCTTTTTGGAGGGGTCATCCTCCGTTGTTCCATCGTCATTCCCATCTTTTGGGATATCCACCATATATATGTCGTATGACGAGGTGGCCTCCCAGTGCCCTGTAGGCGCTGGGTCTTTGTTGTCTCCGGCATCGTCGTCCATACCGTAGATGTCTTCGGAGTCGAAGTCTAGCATGTCGGTTAAATCATCGACAGTGGCTACAAAGTGGGTGGTGGGTGGGCGTTGAATTTGTTCGTCGTCCGCATCCCAACCTTCCTGTCCGTAGTCCGGCCAGGGCTCTCCGGATAAATATAGAGACTTTAGTGAATTCAAGATGTCGCCAAAGGGCGAAAAGTCAAAGATGTCCGCAATGTTGAACTCCATGACCGGCGCCCAATCGGATTCGATTGGCGGGCGCGGATGGTTCGTAGTCCGGAGAGGAGTCCGCACCACAGGTCGAGGTCTTCACAAAGGACAGGATGTAGTTCGGCTCAATCGCCCGAGAGATGGTAGCCCCGAGGCGGTGTCCAACCACTCGCCCTCGATCGCGGAATCCGGCCCGGATTAAGGGTCGGAGCGAAGCCGGTCGGCCTCCGTGGCACCGCTCGGCAGCAGAGCTAGATCATGCCCATCGAGACAAAGGCGGCACGCTATTGCGGCTCGAATCCGTCAAAGATCAAGTCTCCGCGGATATCGGCCGTATAGTTCAAACTTCCAAATCTGACATGATGGCCAGGGGCGTGGCTTTCGATCTGCTCCAGATGGCCAAGCGAATTGGCCCGCAGTGCAAAGCCGCCGAATACAAAGATTTGTCCGTGGAGAAAAGTCTCACCCTGGACCGCGTCGTTGTTGATGATCTAAGGAGCCATCGGGCCTATCAGTGACGACACGGAGGAACTCTCAATGAAAGCACCAATGTCGGTGTCAAAACCGGCGGATCTCGGGTAGGGGGTCCCGAGCTGTATGCCTAGGCGGATGGTAACAGGAGACAAGGGACACGATGTTTTTACCCAGGTTCGGGCCCTCTCGATGGAGGTAATACCCTACTCCTGCTTGATTAATATTGATGATATGGGTAGTACAAGAGTAGATCTACCACGAGATCAAGGAGGCTAAACCCTAGAAGCTAGCATATGGTATGATTGTTGTTCGCCCCACGGACTAAAACCCTCCGGTTTATATAGACACCGGATAGGTTAGGGTTACACAGTAGTCGGTTACAATGGTAGGAGATCTACATATCCGTATCGTCAAGCTTGCCTTCCACGCCAAGGAAAGTCCCATCCGGACACGGGACGAAGTCTTCAATCTTGTATCTTCATAGTCTTGGAGTCCGGCCGTGATGATAGTTCGGCTATCCGGACACCCCCTAGTCCAGGACTCCCTCACTATGCATTCTAAATTTGTAACAAATGATCAGGCAGTCGTATTCATAAGGTAAAGATGAGATGAGATAGAACAATTACACGATGATAGATTCCACCAGTATATGTAGCCAATCTGTGCGTCGACCGTGTAAACGATGCCATCGTGCACTATAGCATTAGACAGAAATGTTGCCTCAACAGGATTGATGATGAGCCATAACCATGTATGGCGACCGGATTCCAAATAGACTAATCCCATGTTGAACAAGGCAATGAGCTTGTAGTCCATGTAGTCTTTTGATGGTGTGGGCACTTCGCAAATTACAACTTTCTGCAAACAGAGGCCGAGCCAAAAGCTTGACGCGTCTCGTGCATAGTAGGCAGGAGTGTCCGGTGGGCTGCGAGGCTCAATGTCGGCTGTATCCAACGATGGAAGGGTGATCTCTCGCTGGGTGTAGATATCCACGAGACGCCACAGACTACCGGTGTGGTGGATGAGGACGATCCAGTTGGCCTTCATGCCCGCCCAGTAGTGGCCGCGCATGAAGGACAGGTGGACGGGTAGTGGTAGCATGTCGAGGGGCACCACGGCAACCTCCGTAGGATCATCAAGTCGGTGTCTGGGCCACCTGCGAGGATCGGGCATCAGCAAGCAGGGTGTCTTGATAAGAGCCGGTCGGTTGCAGACGAGTAGACGGTACAAAGACACTGAGCATGCGGCCAGACGGACGGTGCTGAGTAGGTCCACATGACTACAGATCTGCTCCAAGAGAACATCGGGGAGGGAATTCCAATCGCGGCTCTGCATGTCAGTCGGTTCTGCCATTGGGGTTTTCGGTGCCTGCGAGCCAGCGGGGAAGTGGATTCGGGCGGGCGAGCGAAGAAGCTTCTCCTCGTGTGGCCGAGCAGTGAGCGGGGGGATATGGTACGCTTGAGCTACCAAGGAAGATGGCGCGGGTGTGCGAGCAGTGAGCGGGGGTAAATGGTAAAGGGCGGCGATGGGGAAGAGAGGAGGAAGAAGAAGAGAGGAGGAAGAAGAGTGGAAGACGGGGAAGAAAGTGCATTAAATCTCAATTCTACTAGTACTACTGCCAGGATATAGGCACCATCCTCCGGAGTGTAAATAGTTACATCGATGACATGTGGGTCTACCACAAGAGGGCCCATATGTCAGTTAATGGAGGACACATGTGCGTAGGCGTATTTGCGGAAGCGTGCTCTCATCGGCAAACATGATGGCGATCTTGGGTAAGGCTGATTTAGTAACACCAACACGCTGGTTCAGCTTATTAATTACGTGTCCCATCTGCCGCAGCGCGTGTATTGTCACTTCACCGCAAAGACTAGTTGAATAGTTCTCTCGACCGAGATGGGGAATGATGGATCATGAGGATTACCTTTCTACAAGATCCCTATGCCTCTACGCTCACTTTACTCATTTTGCTCCGCATCTAGTCACTTGTTGAAATCAGAGAAAGACAAATACTCCATATTTGGGAACAGAGGGAGGCTTTTACTCCGTACTGGAGTATTTGGGAACAGAGGGAGTATCACCATATGGAGGGAATAGAGGAAGTTTGAAATATGAACATGTCAATGGGAGGGAGTAAGCCCCATGCATGCATGCATGCATGCAACATGCAACACTCACATGTACTCCACATGGACACACGCAACACTCACGCACCCCATGCGGCAGACAGCACATGACGCAACACACACGCTCACGCTCAAGTGCTCAACCTACTCCCTACGTCCGTGAAAGACTGTACATTTAGAGATTTACACATTGACCAGGGTATAATTAATGCCCAAAAGTAGCAGACTTATGTGTGCATGCGACCATTGAGATAAGAAGATTAAATGAAGGCCGTTGCATGCTGTAATTAATGATAGACATGTAGCCTATACCTACAGCACAAGTTGGTGCATTAGTCAATCAATATCGATTTAGATTAAAGGCTAAATGCATTGGAAGTGTAGATGTACATCATGTACTACTACGCTCTTTGTTTTATAGCCGATGTACACTCTTTGTTGGAAGGCCGAGGAGGACACGTGCATGCACTCACATACAGCCAGGCGGTTCGGGCGCAAGGGTTGGACTCGTCGTGTGGCGCCTGCGTAATTTTTGTTTAACTGATTTCTTTGCTCGCCAACCGATGTGTGGGACCCGTAAACCAGGTGACAATTTAACCAGTCAACAAAGTGCCACGTCGACTATGTGGCCGGTCAAGAGGGTGCAATACGGTGCTCTACGATGAGCTAGTGATCGTATAATCGACGCATAAAACTATATATAGTGACCGTAAAGAGCGTATTGTTACATACTTTGACCGCCAGTGTATTTTTCTTGTTTCAAATTAAGCCATATTAATCGGAAAGGACGCAGTATGGACTACTACTAGTACTAGTACTGCTTTGATTTGTCCCGTCAACTCGCCGAACAAGGAGAAGCTTGCTTACTACACCTCTCCCTCGCCCACGCGTGCGGTGGTTCGAAGGACGAGGAGAGGGTTTTGACTATAGCTCCCTCTCCCTCTTCCTCTCCCTCGCCCTCGCCCTCGCCCTCGCGGTGGACGTGCAACAGTTCAATCGGTGTCAGATTGCCAGACGCATATTGTACTGTAGTATCATCATTGTTGGACCTTCCGAAGAGGCGAAGAGGCAAGTGCAAGGTTCACACGAGTACGAACTGTTGAACCTCCCGAAGAGGCAAAGAGCCAAGCGCAACGTTTTATAGGAGTTGTCGTCCTAGTAGGAGTGTACTACAACTATAGTGAACGATGCTACTGTATGATGCCGCCACGTCAAGGATATCCAAAGCTGTGCCACCTTTTTTTCTCAAAGAGCGTGTTGGAGCCCGTGCAACAACCACACAAGTTGCACGTACACATAACACATTTACTAGTAATAAATTCTAAAGGACAAATGCCAGTATGCCACACAAGTTCATCTCCAATTCACGTGATAAATTTGTGCGCGACTAGTCTACATATATTCACAGTGCTACCGTTCACAATTACCGTACACCACTTACACGTTATAGATGGGCTACATGCATGTCCTCCTCCAGGTTCCAGTCCCAGGTGTTCTTCATGGATGGCACGATCCATAGCGGTGGGCAATGGGAATCATTGTCGCAGCTTTCTAGTCTGGTTCCACACGATGGAGACTCATCCAAGCTGAAGCGGCATAAATCAGGGATAGTGTGTCCCAGCATGTCGTTCATCTGGCGGTGCGCAATGAAGACACAACCATGCTTCATGAACGGCAGGCCCTCCGTGTCGTGCACGGAAGGTGGCATCCGCTTCACAATGGGGTAGCTGTCCCCAATGAAAAGCGAGTACTCTCCAAGAGTGTTCCTCGGCACCCACGTAGCATCACGGATTCGAACTCGGCGTCGTTCATCTGGTACACGCGGCATCCCAGATCTGGACACATGGTGACGTACATAGTCAAGGTCCATGCATAATAATGTTGTGCTCAAATATGGCGTTCAGTAATACTGTGCAGCAAATAGTACCACTCCGGTATAGAGGAAGTAAAATAACCGGCTTATTATATATAGCCACTCTTGGCTACATGGATGAGATAGTAAGACATGGACAAACAAAATGGTGGCAGCTAGTGGGTTCAAGTCTTCAAGGGCCCAGCTAGCTATACGCTGGCCTCCAAGGTAAAAAGTACTCCTACTAGTAGTACTAAGTATACTACTAGTACAACAATGAAAGAGAAGGCGAGAGGGTTAAAAATGGAATACCGGGTAGATGGTGACGGTCCGATCGTGGTAGATTGTGTGACCATGTTGCACATCGGTGGTACCATGGGTAACGATCGCTAAGATAGTTGATCCCAATATGCCAAAGTCAACTACAAGGTTCCGTGTTAGACCGAATCGCGGATGCAAATGCACATCCGTGATCGGGCGATCTTATTTTGATCGGAGGATGACCGGTCCTCGCAAAATAATGGAGTACCATTAGGGATGCAAATGATGGTTTGTGCATTCCGTTTGTAATCTCCCATACCGTAGGATGGCAACCAGATGAAACAAGTCCCCTGGCTTGTCACCGCGAAGATGCGGCCTAGATGGCGCACGGCGTCTTCGAACGTGTAGGGGTACAAATCTGTCGCCGCCAACATGCGCCAGCCTCTGCCGTTACTGCGTCTTGCATTGATGGCAATCCTTATGTCGAACACCGCGATGAGATAGTAATCGTCGTAGCCGCTGCCGCTTGTCGGGCGGGTCTGCAATTGCTATATTCTTCAATCTCATGTAGGCATCATCATACGTATTCAAGCCTAGCCAGTCCGGAAGGCCGATCCCAATGGTGGAGAAGGGGTCTACCGGAACGGCCGCACTGCTGTGGATGTTGTGCAAAATGATGGTGGTATCCGGCCGGAGGTATGCAAGCCAATCTTCGTTGGCACCGACCCAGACCTATATATAAGACGGTGGGCAGCGGAGAAATTACAGGATGGAAATGGAATAACTAAGTACTACATGATCAAACTCCATGATTGACATGCTCATCGAACAAAATCCGACTACCTCTCAACGCCGGCAACTCTATCGAGTCAACATGCAACCATGGCCAGGAGGCGGTGGACTGTTCAAGGATTGTCCCATAGAAGAACCTTCTCCTCGAGGACGCATGGAAGACCAACAAGCATGGCCTTTTCCCAAACCTGTTTAAGCAGCGTCTTGAAAATGTTGGTGCAGGAAGCACCGAGTCTTGCAGCGGTGAGGACGTCAGAGCGGCGTGCGATTTCTCCCAGAGGATCATCGTCCAAGGTCCCCCAGCCCCGACGAGGAGGAGAACCGCCTGGCGAATCCATGGGAGCAGCGATTTAACCGAATCAAGCGAGGAGGAGATAAGAGCGTAGTAATCGAGGGCCTCGTCCCTTCCAAGCTGTAGATCGTTCCTCGGCGAAGGGGTGAGGCTATTATTTACTACTAGTACTAGCATTATGGAACGTTATGGGATTGCATTATACTGTAAATAATAGCACTAGTAAGAATTTTTGGCACTAGGTAGTAGTTTTTGGCGTGGATTAAGAAATTTTGGGTATGTTTTGCCATTTTTGTACACGCCAACTAGTGTCAAAAAACGTCTTAGAGCAAGTACAATAGAGCTGAGTCAGCTGGCTATAAGGAATAAACTAGTATATTTCTGCTTAGTTGGAGGAAAGAGAAGAGGAGAGAGAAGGTAAGCGGGCTCTTCGTGAAGCGCTAGCTCTAGCACGTGCTCCTAGGCACTATGTGAGAATAAAAGGTG
The DNA here is from genome assembly GCA_021605145.1 of Aegilops bicornis. Lineage (NCBI taxonomy): Eukaryota > Viridiplantae > Streptophyta > Magnoliopsida > Poales > Poaceae > Aegilops > Aegilops bicornis. The sequence goes on along the minus strand of CM038672.1, from coordinate 473,898,655 downwards.
GGCCACATAATAAAAAAGTAGTATACTTTTTTGATCTACTATTGTACATGTTGGCTATAAGATGGGCTGTAGATGACATGGCACTGGCTTATAGCCAGCAGCTAGCTGTACTATTAACCATGCTCTTACATTATGTGACAGAGAGTACGATTGCATCAGAAGCAAGATGCAGTACTACTTTTCTCAACTACGAGTATTAGTGTGATGTACTGTACTTCTAGTCTAGTCTAGTCTAGTCTAGTATAGTGCATCAGTTTTGAACTCTTGAATCTCAGGGCCAAGGAGCTACAGTTGGAAGTGGAGGGTACTACTGTTCTATAGAACCATCGCTGTACTATCAATGCAGGTGAAGTACACCTGCGTAGTGGCCTAGTGGGTACTCTCGGTGCTATATTCAGCCACTCCTCTCACGTAGGAGTAGCTGGCCTACTCAGCCACTCCTCTCACGCACACACTAGCAGCCTATTTATCGTGACGATTCTTTGTGGTCTGTGGGGCGAACATTTGAGTTATTTGATACAACGAGACTAGGCTTTTCGCTTCCATTTGTGGAGGTGTAATGGATCTCGTCGAACTTTGTTAGTAGTTCCTTCTTTATGAATGAGATGAAGCAAAGCTTTTGCCTCTGTTTCAAAAAAACACGTCAAGAGGAATTTCTTTTATAGTAGAGCCTATAATAGAGTGAAGTCCATGCGTGCAACGCCACAAGCTACAGAGTACTAGTAGTACATCACTTTACATAGAGTACAGAGCCATATTGCACAGTTCCCAATGCCCCGCCAAGCTTTTCCGGCTCCTCGGGCTTAATTGGGAGGTGCTAGTTTAAATATGCTACTACTAGCTGATGAGGAAGCTACAAGCGAGGTGCGGCTAGGGCGAGCACGCGAGCCACGGGATGCTGGGAAGGAAAACCCGTTCACGTGGCTAGGCTGTCCAATGCACCGGAATTGTGGGGCCGCACGTCCGTTTGACTTCAAAACTCGAACTACCCGTGTAAAATATTGGCTCGCAGCGAAGTGTAGTACTAGTACTATTTTTTTAAAGGCCGTCGTGCGTTCGGCCGGGATCGAACCCACAAAACGAGGTATACACTCCCGCGACCACTAGTAGTACTCGTTGGAGTACAACGCAACCTAGAATCGCCTTTTGTCGCTAGTAGTACGTACATTGTTCCTTACAAGAAACCCCTAATAATGCAAGAAACCACTAAAATGCCAAGAAACTACTACCAATTGCATACGTGGCAGACTTAAGATAAGACTACCTTATCAACCATTGTACATGCGCTTACCAACCAAAATCCTCGAGTGACCTCCTACCTCCGGCCCGTCCACCTAGTCATCCTCGGTCAGGATTTGGGGCGCCATCGCCACCGGCAGAAGGCGAGGTCAAAACCGCTGGCGGTGCGGAGCCCATGTTGCGGCAGCCCGGATGCCAGCACCGTCCGGCGGTCACGGCCGCTAGCTAGCCAAGATAGCTCCATCCAGCTGCTTTGTCTACAAGGTTTGCTAGCTAGATTGGCACGGCAGCACGGCGGCTTGCTCGCGTGCGCCGCGCTCAGGCCAGCCATCTGGCTCGAGCGAAGGCTAGCGCGGCGGCTTGCTCGCTCGTGAGTCACGCTCGGGTCAGCCTGCCAACCCATGCAGAGGCTGGCCAAGGCGTCTGCCCGTCCGTGGAGCGGCGGCCAACTCGCTCATCACCGGTGCCACCGATTTAACACGCATCGATCTTGTTTGAAGTAATGCTCAGGAAAAATAATGATTTGAGGGGGAATAACAGGATAGAAGGTTAGATGTGGGTCCCTCGTGTCAACGGTCAAACAAAATGTGTTGGTTTAAGCTGCCTCGTCATCACGGACGTGTGGGCCAACCCAGTCATAAATGGGTTTAAACGAACCTAATCAGTAGGAGTACTAGGTAGTAGTTTTTGGCGTGGATTAAGAAATTTCGGGTATATTTTTGCTATTTTTTGTATAATAGATTCTTCCTAGGGCTGGTTGAAAGTGGTAGTTTTTTGTTAAATACTCTACATACTGTAAGTAGGAGTGAAATTTAAGCTTTGGAAGCCAATAAGCAAGGCTAGTTACATAGTGCATATGTGTACATGATTGAAAGTAAATATCAACCATGAGTGACTAATATCTTGATGGAAAACTCGAAACTATGGAATACTAGAAAAAATACATGGTTGGTAATACTAGCAATGTTCATGTCCGTTACAGCGAATCATAATTAGAATAATACTTATTCACAAACTTGGTACAAAACACCCTAATTTTGATATACATATGTATATTATGTTTCAATTATAATATATTCCTTGGGCTGCTTTGGTGAGGTCAGGGAGGGATGTGGTTGGTTTTAAGATACTAATTATTGGTTTTTCTGCAAATTGGTAGACAAGTGGGATGTTGGTGAGAAAAGGCAACAACTTACCTCACAATCGTTAGATGTAGATCTAATGGTCGAAAGCGACGGATGGCGTATACACACTAGCATCACCAACTTAGTAATGTGTAGGAGTACTAGCAAGATCTCGTGCATTAACGGAACATCAAGATGCATTTTTTTATAAAACACTTGTTGTGATTGACCTCATGGGAGTAATCCCATGTGTAAAAACTAATGATATCTCGAGAAATATGAGATAAGGTGAAGAGGAGTGGGGTGTGGTGGTGGTTGGTGGTCGGACTGAGTAGAGGCAAGGGGATTGACGACGCCCGCAGCAGCCACCAGGCCAGTTTGTTCCAGAGGCTTCCTTTCTTAATTGCTCAACAATGAGGTTTGTTGGAGATAAGGATGAACGAGGGAAGGCCTTGTCTGCAAATATGGAGAGGGGTGCGGGAATCTTTTAGTTTAATTTCCATCCGTCAGATATAGATCAGACGGTCTGTATTGCAAGATGGCACACGTACCATCATCACCAACTCGGTTTTTTATAAAAGAAGAAATATAAGTATGGAGATACAAATGTATTATCGATACTTGCTTTCGTAAACTAGCATCTACATTCTATTCAACGCCTCGGCATGTGGGGCCTTAGCACAATGACTTCTCGACTGTGTAAAACAAAGATTTTCCGTCACGACAAGGAGGGGGTGACGGCGGCGCGCTTTTTGGCTTGCTCTAGTCCTAGTAGTCATACTAGGTGGTCTAAGCACGTGTAGATTTATTATTTTTCACGTCTCATGTTTGCCGTACTGCCACGACTGTTGATGAGTAGACGATAAGTTATTCATTGTTGAGCATGTTTGCAAGAGAGAGAGAGAGAGAGAGATACAGTGTGTGTGTGCGATATGTTAGAGACTGAGGCAATGATAACAGATTCTTTGTGTCTATGTGTGTGGAGGATAGAGAGAGACATGTACATGGGGCTTTGTGTTGTGTAACGTGGAGACACATATACATAATTAGAGAGTGAGTGTGTGAGATACACATGCGGACATGGGGAGAGATGAGGATCCAGATAAATGGGTGTTTGTGCGTGCCTGTGTGTGTTTGTGCATGTGTTTGTGTGTGACAGGAGAGAGTGTATGTGGAGTAGAGAGACCACCGATGATGTAAACCTAGTATAAGGGAAGGGGAATGGTGTGACATGTGTAGTAGCGAGATAGCACTTGCAAGTGCGGGGGATCAGACTATTTTGTAGAGACATCGTGTGTGTGTGTGGGAGTGGGGTGTGAGAGCGAGAGAAAGAGAGAGAGCTAGCGACGAGAGAGAGAGAGAGAGAGAGAGAAACAGAGAGAGAGAGAGAGAGGAAGAGAGGGGGCGAGAGAGGGGTCGTTTGTGTCCATAAATGGCGTATAGATAGGGAGACAATGTTGATGTTGTCCGAAATTGGCCTATGAACGGAGACGCAGGGAAGCGAGTCATCGTGTGTGTGATAGGGACTTCATGAGAGATCTAGAATAGATGGTGTAGAGAACAATGTGCGAAATCGAGAACGATTATACATTAGGGAGCTATGCAAAGAGTCACGACATATATGTATACAGGGAAGTGTCGGCGTTCTGGGAACGGGGGTACCCAGACTTGCCTGCCTGCAGCCTGCGGCGTGGCTCAAGGGGTGGCCCATCAAGGCCCATCTTCATCAGCACAAGCTCAAGACCCTCGCGAGGGGCCAAGCCTCATGAGGCGGGACGACAATGAGCTTCCTCGAGCACGGCCTCGTCGAGCTGGCTCATGAGGAGGCGGAGAGATCAAGGCGGGTACCTCACGAGGTGCCCATGACGCAAGCCATGACGACCAAGGGCGCTAGCCCGCACAGTGTCCTCCTTTCCTCTTTGGTGCAAAGGGAGCAAGCGCAGGCAAGAGTATCAAGCAAAGGCATCCGTCTCGGTGCAACAAGACCAAGACTGTCGCAACGGCAGGAAGGAAGTCATTGTGGAGCCCAAGCCGGCGTCACCACCAGAGCCTTTGGCAGGCGAGGACCAACTTTAGTCATGATAAGTGTACTATATGTTCCCCTTCAAAATGGCCAATTGTTGGCGCCCTTCCCGCTCGATATTTGGGAAGAGGCCTAGGGCCTCTGCCTATAAATAGGGCTAGCCACCCACAGAGTAGGGGCATCTGATCCGGCATCTAGAAATATGGAGATTGCATAGAGAGAGAGAGAGAGAGAGAGAGAGAGAAGTGACTGAACTCCCCCTAGCAGTTCATCACACCAGCCAAGAACAGACCCTCGCGAGGCTGTTCTTCCTTGTATTGTTCATCATCATCAGCCCAAGAGGCAATCCACCACACCACAAACTAGAGTAGGGTATTACACCACAATGGTGGCCCGAACTAGTATAAACCCTATGTCTCTTGTGTTGTTCTTTTCATAGCTCTAGATCCTAGCGAGGCGGCGAGGTGCAGGCAGGTAGAGGGCGAGATCTCCGCGCGCACCCCAGTGTTCGAACCTAGAGGGTCTGCCGAACCCAATCCGACATTTGGCGCGCTGTAGGGGTGCACTGAATTCGTCTTCCGCCGCCTGTTCTTCGCCGACCATCGCATCCATGTCAGCGCTTCGGGCCAGCGCCGGCGCCGAGCCGCCTCGCTTCCTCGCGTCACCAGACGGCCCCGTCGGCCGCCCGCCGTTCCACATCGCTTCCGTCAACGCCGCCACCGGCCCGGCGGGAACGAGCAAGAAGCATCGTCCAAAGATCCGTCCGTGAGGCGAGACGGCCGCACCGTCACTCCTTCACTCGCCCCAGCTGGTTCTTCGTCCCGCGCGCTCCGCGCGCCCATGGAGGCTCGAGCTGTGCTCATCGCGGCAAACGAGCTCCTGCGCTACCACCCTGTCGACGACGTCTACGAAGAGTGGCTCAACCGCGTCGCTGAGCTCGTCCGCGCCGCAGGGGGCTCCCCCGTGCCGTCCTTCTCGCTGCACCGCGCCCCGCCCTGCGCAGGCGATGAAGCTCCAAGGGTGCCTCAGCCGCCTCCCCCTCAAGAAGATGCCTTGGCCCCAAGGCGCGTGACCCCTGGGCAGAACCCACTCCGTCCGGCGCCAGCGCGGCAAGAGCAGAGCTGCCAAGAGGTCCCTCACCCCCAAGAAGCCGCCCGAGTGCTCCCTGCTCCGGCTCGTCACGACCATGCTCCTGCTCCAGCACGCCAAGACCCCGCGCAGCTCCCAGCTGCAACGCATGGGGACCCGCAAGACCAGACTCTTCGTCACCAAAGGCCTCCCGTGGCCACAACAGGCTGTCGCGCCTTCACCGCCGAGCTGCGCAGCGTCGCGTGGCCCGGCAAGTTCAAGCCAGACCTGCCTCCTCGCTACGACGGCACGGCCGACCCTGCGGAGTTCCTCCAGCTCTGAGCTGGGCATCGGCCGCCAGCGGGACGAGAAGGTCATGGCGAACTGGTTTCCCATGGCACTCAAGGGCGACGGAGCCCACACCTAGCTCCCGAACTGGCTCTGCACGATCTCCTCCTGGGACGAGATGCGCACCCGCTTCATCGCCAACTTCCAAGGTACTCGCGACTGGCCTCCTGCCGTGAGCGACATGCGCCGCATCAAGAACCAACCAGTGGAGACCCTGCAGAAGTACATCCAGCGCTTCAACAAAGCACGCCTCAAGATTCCCAAGGTGACCGAGGAGGCCATCATCTCTGCCTTCTCCGACGGTGTGCGTGACGTCAAGATGAAGGAGGAGTTGGCGATGCATGAAGACCTGTGCACATCCTTGGAGCTGTTCAACTTGGCGACCAAGTGCGCCAGGGCTGAGGAAGGGCGCCTTTCCCTCCTCGAGCTGCCAGCCGCAGACCCAGAAGAGAAGAAATCCAAGGCCAGGGCGTGAAAGCGCCAAGGGGGCTGCCGTGCTCACGGCGTAACCAGACACCAAGCGAGGTAGATCAGCCCGAGTCTTCCAAGGGAAGCCGGATCGCAGTGTACCACAACCTCCACACCCACAACACCAACGAATGTCAAGAGCTCCGAGCCGTGCGAGAAGGGAGGATCGGCCGACGCCCCGACCGCAACGATCGAGGCTACGGCCGAGGAGGAGGAAAAAGCAGCAGAGCCATTTGGGAAGACCGTGGCCCTCACCAAGGGTGGCGCGACCGACCTCGCGAGGATCGCTGGCAAGATCAGCCTCGCCAGGGAGACTGGAGGGATCAGCCTCGCGAGGATCGTCTGCAAGGAAACGCAGGCCTCCCCCGTTTGCCGCCGCAGCCAAGGAGAAATGAGGACCATCATCAGGACGAGGGGGCTGGGGGCTTCCAGGAGCCGCGCGCGATCGCTTTCATCCTGGGCGGAGCTTAAGCCCCAGCCTCTCAACGCATCTTCAAGCAGCCGTCCCATGAAGTGAATGCAGTCCTCCCCAAGCTCGAAGCCACGCGCCCTCTCAGGTGGTCAGCGTGCGCCATCACGTTCAGCTCAGCGGATCAGCTTAGGTGCGCGGCCACAGCAGGAGTCCTCCCGATGCTTTGTTCCCCAATCATCAGGAACGTGCAAGTCACCAGGACCCTCATCGACGGCGGAGCAGGGCTCAATGTCCTGCCGTAGAGACCTTGAACAATCTCCAAGTGCCTTACAATCAGCTTCAGCCAACCAAGCCTCTCTCCGGAGTCACCGATGGCTCCACGGTTCCGATTGGGCAGGTTCGCCTCCCTGTCACCTTCGGGGCGCGCGACAACTACCGCACCGAGCTCATCGACTTTGATGTCGCCCACATTCGCCTGCCATACAATGCCATCCTCGGGTACCCAGCTACAGCCAAGTTCATGGCCATGACTCATCACGGCTACAACGTCCTCGAGATGCCAGGAAGCGGCGGAGTCATCACGGTGCCTTGTGAAGAGAGAGACGCAGTGTGCTCCCTGGAGCGAGCCTTTCAAGCTGCATCACTTGAAGACCCAGATCACGGGAGCGTGAGGCTCCCTGAGACCGCTCCCAAGAAGAAGAAGAAGACATCGCTAGGCCCGACCCCTCGGGAGGCAGGCCCCTCAGGGTCCGCGCCTGCTTAGGGGGCACCTCTTTCTGTCGCATAGGAAGGCGCGCCCGGCGCCCTCCTCGAGCAAGGCTCGGGGGCTCTCTCCTGGAGGGCCACTGACCTTGCTAAGGTCATGAGGGAGGCGCTTGGGCACCACTTGGAGGCGTGCTTCAAAGCATGTTTCCCTCAGGAAGGAGCAAGGAAAGGAGGGCCAAACCCTCAGGAGTTCGTCAGCCTGATCACACAGGAGTTGCAGGAGTCAAGAGTCATGAGTGACAGCCGCCGCTTACCCGCTGTAGCTCCCCATCCAGGCGAGGATGGTGGGCTGCGCGTCTGCATCGACATCCTAGGGCTCAACCGAGCCGCCTCTCAGGAGCGATTCTGGCCGTCACGCGTGGGGCGCTACGAAGGTCCACCCCATAGCTATGTCCGCATGCCCTACGGCATGCCGAACACGACCGCCACGTACCAACGCCTCATGGGGAGCATCCTGGAGGTTCAAGAGGCCAGGAGCTCCGTAGTCCTGGCGGAGATGGAGATGGAGATGGTCCGCGAGGAGCCACCAGCGCCTCCGGAGCCTCCGAGGCTCCTGGGCCTGGGGGCTCATGAAGATCGGCTTCCGCAGCCCACGGCGTCCGCTACTTCAACATCCCTTCGTCCTCAACATTATCAGGTGACATCCTTCAAGTTTCATTCCAGCTGGGAGCGCCCCCCCCCCAGGGCTGCATCATTCCCAGGCCGCGTGGGTCCGTCCCTGTGGCGTGTATCCCTTTTACTTCATGTTCCTAGCTTACTTTGTTGGGGGCGCCCCTCGGGCTGCATCGTCCCCAAATCGCTCGGGCCAGACCCAGTGATGTCTGCCTTCCCTGCATCTATCTAAATGAACTTGCTTCTTCGTGATTAATGTGCTTGACCAAGTTGCCCGCTCAACTGACAACAACTGATGGAGCTGCTCCCCAACGGCACGACGCTTACGCATGGGTCCGTCCCTGCAATGCCGACAAACCTGAATGGCTGAGCTCTGGTCGCGGCAGCCCCGCACAGCGCCACCTCGTCAGGCCTTCAGTGCCTCGTCACCTCTCCAAAGCAACCAACAGCTGACCGTCGCTTGTCATAGCGGACTCTTGTCCTTTTTGTGGTGAGCATGCAGGATCCCTTCAAGGGGCAGCGCCAAGCGAGGCCCTCACGGCGTCTTCTTCACTCTCGTCTGTGCGGACCGCTTGCACGTTAAAGGGGGTACACGAGCATCGCGACTCGTGGCTCCTCTTGGCTCTCCAGCCCTCACCCTCTGGCCTTGTCCACGGCATCGCGACCTGGCATACCAGCGACGGCTGAGACCCGCTCGAGGGTCGGGACCCAAGGATGTAGAGCAGAAAGGGGAGCAAAGGCGAAAGGGAAGAGGCACGCGGGGACCTCGCCAGGCAACCCCTTGCCTGCCGATGCGCGGACCTAGCGTCGCACCAGGAAGCGGTTCCTTACTCCCGAGATAAGACACCCTCCGGAAACACTAGCTATCGCAGCACCGTCCCCGCACCCAATGCAATCCCGTGTTAGCAACGTCGCGCTCCTTTCTCACCGAACGATGGCTGCTTGAGCGCTAAAGGGGACCTCTTGAGCATCGCGACTCAGGGGCTCTTACTGGACCCCGGGCCGCTCACCTCCTGGCCTTGACCACGGCACCGCGACCTGGCATACCAGCGACGGCTGAAGCCTACCTTGGGACCGGGACCTCTTGGTGCAGAGCACCAAGCCCTCGTGAGGTTCGAAAGGAAGAACTAAGCTAAGACGGAATGAGCATCTCGCACAACTTCATGGCAAGGACTATATTAACAAACAGAACCACAGGCACCTTACAAGCCCCCGCGGGGCGCGCTCTTTCGATTCCTCGCAGGGAACAGATCCTAAAGAATGCTAACTAAACGTGCCACCGCAAGAGACACCATCATCAACAGTGGGCCACCGGGCACCGGCGCCAACCTCATCCAGACAAGAGGCGGCGGCGGCCTGACGAGCCCGTCCTGCTCCGAGAGCGGCCCAGGCTCAGGGGCTCGTAGCTGTCGTCGCTCGTCTTCGGAGTCGCGAAGAGCTCGGCGGAGTCGCTGGACCCTCCGATGCCTCCGCCGCCTGAGGAGCTGCCGAGGGAGCGATCGGCGAGCCTGATCCTCGCCGCGGCAGGGCCCCGGCTGCCTCTCTCAGGGCAGCACTCCAGCCGGCGTCCGTCCGCGTCGAAGACCTTGAAGAGCATCGTGGAAGCGCCATCGTACTCTAGGTGGATCGCGGGGGCGCCCCTCGTCCTGCAGACTCGGGCGATCTCGCCCCAGCCTCGAGTCATGAAGACCTTGCCCGGGGCGACGACCGCGACCTCCGCTTCAGTTGCGAGGGTGTTGCAGCCGGCGTGCTGCAACCAGAGCTCCAAGTATCCCCCCTGCGGCATCACGAAGGCGAAGGAGGGAGGAAGGCGGATCCAAGACTGAGGAGGCATGGCGGTGTGGGGCACAAACTCTCGTGAGGAGCCCTCGGCATGGACTCCAGGAGGGACAACACGCACCGCCGTGACCCGCCGGCGCCGACGGCGGCGTCGTCCATGGCGCTCGGCATCGACTCCTACAGGGCCCTCAAGGTGGGCGTACAAGGGCAGCGGGAACCCTGGCGGCGGCCGCTCGCACCAAGGCCTCGACACCTCCTGCCGGGCGCCCTCATCTCGACAGCATAGGGCTAGCCGTTTCTTCGGCGGAAGCGGGTCGGGACCCTCTCGGGGAGCCTTTCCCTTCTCTTCCGTGGAGAACCGGCGGATCGGAGCCATTGCGGCAAGATGGAGCAAGGACGGAGAAGAAGGAGAAGCAAGAAGAGATGGACTGGAAGGGCACGCGTCGTTCCGTACTTATAGCCGAGCAAGGCCAACCGCCGACTTCCACGATCACAGGTAATCATGACCCACTTTGCATGCAGGTACTTGTCAATTCGTGCAGTTGCCGAGGCGTCGTGGGGGAGCAGGGCCGCCCACGTCCAATCAACCGCCACGCGGCGCCAAGGCCGCAGGCTGTTAGGGCCCGCGACACTTCGCACTTGCCCCTTCGCTTCTCTGCTCAGCCATGTTCAGGCGCGCCTTGGGCCCGGGGGCTAGTGTCGGCGTTCTGGGAACGGGGGTACCAAGACTTGCCTGCCTGCGGCCTGCGGCGTGGCTCAAGGGGTGACCCATCAAGGCCCATCTTCATCAGTGCAAGCTCAAGACCCTCGCGAGGGGCCAAGCCTCGCGGGGCGGACGACAGGGAACTTTGTCAGGCACGGCCTCGTCAGGCTGGCTCGCGAGGAGGCGGAGAGATCAAGGCGGGGTACCTCACGAGGTGCCCATGACACAAGCCATGATTTACCAAAGGCGCCGGTGGCCAAACCAGCAGTTGTCCTCCTTTCCTCTTTGGTGCAAAGGGAGCAAGCGCAGGCAAGAGTATCAAGCAAAGGCATCCGTTTCGGTGCAACAAGACCAAGACCGTCACAACGGCAGGAAGGAAGTCATTGTGGAGCCCAAGCCGGCGTCACCACCAGAGCCTTTGGCGGGCGAGGACCAACTTTAGTCAGTATAAGTGTACTAGATGTTCCCCTTCAAAATGGCCAATTGTTGGCGCCCTTCCCGCTCGATATTTGGGAAGAGGCCTAGGGCCTCTGCCTATAAATAGGGCTAGCCACCCATAGAGTAGGGGCATCTGATCCGGCATCTAGAAATATGGAGATTGCATAGAGAGAGAGAGAGAGAGAGAAGCGACTGAACTCCCCCTAGCAGTTCATCACACCAGCCAAGAACAGACCCTCGCGAGGCTGTTCTTCCTTGTATTGTTCATCATCATCAGCCCAAGAGGCAATCCACCACACCACAAACTAGAGTAGGGTATTACACCACAATGGTGGCCCGAACTATTATAAACCCTGTGTATCTTGTGTTGTTCTTTTCATACCTCTAGATCCTAGCGAGGCGGCGAGGTGCAGGTAGGTAGAGGGCGAGATCTCCATGCGCACCCCAGTGTTCGAACCTAGAGGGTCTGCCGGAACCCGAAATCCGACAGGAAGGAGCTGGGGCGGGTCCGCATGTGGGAGAGATAGAAAGAGGAGAGCGGTGCACAAGGAGACAAAGTGTGCTTGTTTGCAGTGGGGGTGGTGTGTGAGGTGAGTGCGCGAGAACCACATAACTAGGGAGATAGACGTTTGGGGGCGACGTTTTGTGTGTATGGGAAATATACACTCTAAATAGTGTGTGTGCTTGGGTAAGAGAGATAGCGGGAGACCTAGAGAGTGAGGGAAGAGATGTGTGCATGCCCGTGAGACAAAGTGAGAGAGACCTATGTTGGTGTCCGGACTTTACAAGAGAGAGGGGTGTTAATGTGCTCGTGTGTTGGCGTCTGGGGGAGAGAACGACTTCTCTATGTGTGTGTGTGTGTGTGTGGTGGGGGGTGACTTCAGATAAAGAGTGAGGTGTCTATATTTGAGGGACTTTAACGTAATTTAGATATTGTGCACTCATGGTTGATCAATTTGTTTCACAGTTTGTACTATGAGATAACGATACTTTTAAACATGCGTGATATACCTTGATGTACAAGAATTACAAACCTAACATTGGAATTTTGGAATTCGACTCCATCATTAGCTTTTGTAATTCATTTAAACGGAGGTACACTTTTTAAGCCGGAATTTCGTGATGTCAAATTCATATATCAAACCTAGAGATATACACATACGGGCATGTTCAAACTTTATAATCATTCACTTTATTCATACACATACACATTTTTTGCTTTTGTCATAATATTTAGGATAAACACATTTGGAATTTCATTTGAATTGGACCATATGATGGTATTTGCTTGTAGTAGCTCAATGATCCATATTTGAATTGAATGGACAATCTAAGTTTCGAGTTGGAGACATTGATTTTCAAAACTTGCACATTTTTTGCATGCAAAACAAACAAATTGTCGGCCATGATATCATAGTCGGCCGCATTTGAGCAGAATACTTATAATTTTAGGCGCCAAAAGCTTTCAAACTTCCCGCTCACGTCGAAATATCACACGCCCGAAAGTTTAGCCCTACGATATTCCTGTTTTACCCTTGCCACATGAACGGAAAAGGGCTGCTTTGGTAACTCCATCGTTTTCCCCTCTTTGCCCCCAACATTCTTCCCCAGCCCTCCCTTCCCTCCCCGACCCCAACCACGGCAAGCCGCGAATCTAGTACTCCGCCGCAGCGGTGGACCTCACACCCCGCCGGATCTACCTTCCGCACCTTGGAACCCCCAACTGCCAACTCACCACTTCACCGGAGCCGCTTCAGCGACTGGCTTGTCCACCGCTCCAGATCTCCTTAACCGCCATCATGGTCCACCGCACCAGATCTGTTTAACCGGCACCGTCGTCCACCACAGCGTAGGCCCTTCACTGACTCCCTAGTCCTCCCCTTCGCTGGCCCTTCATACAAGCCCTCGTCCTCGGCAACAGATCGGCCTCACCAAAAGCACTGTACAACGCGCCCGCCAAAGACTTCGTCCACTGCACCGGACCCGCTCCACGGACGCCATATTCAACTCCACCGGCCCTGCTTTACCGACGCCGCAGCCTCATCAGGTTATTTCGATTTGTACTCCTTCAGTTTTTCTCTTTATCGTGCAACTGTTCACTTACCACAGATGAGCTTTCTTGTATGTCGACAGCGCCAGCAACCGTAGCACCGGAGCCGCTTCAGCCGGCGACATGACCGCCCAAACTCAACCACAACACGAGCACCATCGACGATCCTTAGCTATCAAGTATGACAACGATACCCATACGCCGCCGAGAATCAGGTACTATCATCCAACGGCCGGCGCCTACGTTCACTTTCCTAGCATAAGCACCGCACCTTTGAATTTCTTCAGGGCATCATTCAGTTTTTCATGAGGTTATTCTGCTTGCACTTCGCACCTGTAGGGCCATACTTCTGGCAGTGAACATGTTACATGTGCTAAATTACATACCAGTGCACATATAGTTAATATGCTTTAGTTTTGTTCTGATGCCACCTGTTGGTTCCATCGATCGTTAATGTTCTCTATGCTTAATTACACATCAGCAAACTAGCATGTGGTTCCGTTGCTTTTTGTTCGTTTTACCCTACATTTTCTCGATGCTAGCTATTACATCACCGCTCCGAGCCTCTGCTCATTACTTGTTTGTGTGTTCTTGATCTTCCCAAGTTGCATGACTAATTTGATGCTTCTATTAATTATGGAGCTGCCAACCCCATCAAGCAAAATATTTGTTCTTTTGGGGCCGGCACCTCGAACAAGCATAAAAATAGAGGGAAGCAGATATATTGTCGTGTATGCACACACCCTTCTTTCATTAGTTTAGATGAACCATTGATGATCAATTCGACCAAAGTGCATGCGATTAAAATTAATTTTACCTAAATAGATGGTGCAGAATAAACTACAACAACTAGATTTGCAACCACGGGATGCTGACGATATTTTCAAAGAACATTGCAACAACAGCTAGGCTTCACAGCAACATATGGTAAGCCAATGTGTTTTAGTACATGTGAAATGTAATGCGAGTGGGCTGCTTTCTTGGCTTGTGCCCTCAACGTGTAATCGTACCGAATTACAAATAGTTCAGTTGTCTGCTTTGCTGTATTGCTTGATTCGAATGCTTGTTTGTTGTTACGCTATTCCTGAGTTGGCCAATATGTCAGCAGTGTCTGCTGTACTATCGTAAAGAAATGCATGCCTATTTCATTTGAGTCCTTAACTTTTCCTCTCAACTTCATCACTAGACTGTCTTCGTAGTTTATATGAGGCCACACTATTAAGTGCTTTCTCAGATTATTTCAACTGCTTAGATGCCTTGGCAACTTAAATATAGCGGTTGTACACTCCCTTTCAACTAGGGATGTCAACTGGGTCCCGTTTAATCCTGATTAAAGTCCACTAGTGGTATGATAGTTCGTAAGAGTTTTTGTTTTTGAGGAAAATGAACAAGGGAGGTAGTAAAACTAACTAGATGGGATCATGGATGTCGTTTATTTGCCACTTACATCCCTAGTTTCATCTTACCATTTTAATTTCTTTTCGGCTGATGCTGCTTCGAACCATTTAAATATAGTTTGCCATGCTCGGCAATAATTCGTCCATCGTTTACCATGTAAGCTTACTGCCTGGATCATACGATAACTATCTCTTACTTATGTCCAGCGGAAACCTTTCAGGATGCCGTTACTAGGACACAATGTACAATCCCAGAATCTATTTGTGGAAGCAGTGAGCACATCCATGTTACCAGATGGTAGCAGTTCAGAGGCAACACCGCTGGAGAGCAGTCTGAGCACATATATTATAGTGCTTGAGGCTCTACTAGAGGCAGAAAGAGATGGTGTGGCTGCCATGAATGAGGTAATCTTTATCTTGAGGCTGGAAATTACGGAATTAGCGGCACGCATTATGCAAGCAACCCAAGAATTGGAGGAAGTAAGAATGTTGCATTTGAAGACGGAGGAGGTCCTGCTATTTACGCTATCTGAAGCCCAAGGTAATCCGGTTCTTCTTTAGATACCAGTTGAAATTGTCATTATATTATTGTACTTGCATGTTGTGTCATGTCTCCGAATGGATTATGTTGCAAGACCCCTATGTTGTCCGAATTCCATGTTGTCCATGTGTTGTAATGATCCGAATTTTTTAGGCGATGTAATCCTCAAGACTTGTATGATTGACATAAGGTGAACTGTTTTTCGTGTGAGCATATTGTATTGGATGAAATAACTGTTTGAATCAGAGTGTATCCAACCCATCAATTCAAGATCTCGGCATTTCTAAATCATAATCATATATAAAGGTGGAATAAATCTTTGTTGTGGTGTTGAAGAAATAAATAACAAAACGTATAATTATCTGTGGATATTCATAATCGAATACAAATTGGATTTGAATTTAGTTTGCTGTGTCCTGTGGCAAACGTGAATGCTAATTCTCCCAAGTTTTGAACGAAGCGGCTAAACACCCACTATAATTTGTGGGCTACCCGAAGCAAGTGTTTGCGAGATGGAAATTACTGTCTACCCCTGACACTGAGTACATCCTTATCGACCGGATTTACACTACTGTCGATAGGGGTAGACTAGTAACTTCAATCAGACGTGACACGACGGCCTCTGAGCCCATTCAGACACGGTGGGCGCCAAACGTGGGCGGCAAAACACATTTGATTCAAGCTCGTCTGAAAGACATGTGTCTCTTCCTCCATTTCCCCATTCATACACGGTGGGTGGCAAAACAAACTCTCCTCATCCAAAATTGATATACGCTAATATTTTAAATAGGGGCAGATGTGTAACTTCCATCAGACGTGACACAACCGCCCTACCTGTCAGCCCCGTTCATACACCGTGGGCGCCAACCATGGGCGGCAAAACACCCTCTCCTCGCCAGAAATAGTTACCGGCAAATATTTGGGAGATGCGAGATTACCGTCCTATCCCCAACCGACGCGATGTCCGAAATTTTAAATGGGGGATAAGTTCGTAACTTTCCCCCATTTCAGAGAAGTGCGTCCCAAAGTTTGAGATCCCCCCCCCTCCCCTCCATTTCCCCATTCATACACCGTCGGTGGCACGACAACCTCCGCACTGCGGCCAGCCTCCTCCGTCCGCCACCCCATCCTCCACCTTGCCGGAGCCGCTACCCCTACCCCGTCGTCCACTGCAAGAGATGGACGTCTCTCATCCACGGCGCTGGACCAGGATCCTTTCATTGCCTCCTCTCGCTTCATCGTTGCCGTCGTCCACCTTGTCGTTGCCGCTCCTACGACCGCCTCGTCCACGGCAACAGGATATATCCCCCGACCCGGCCGTCTGCCGTCTAAAGTCTTCTTCCCCGCCGCCGACAGCCATCGCACCCGCAGCACCCTCAACGTGACAAGATAGGCCTACACGACGTCGCAAGAGAGGTGGTACTCTTCCATATGTGCTTAAGTTACTGATCTTACCCAGAAAATAGATCGTAATTTGTTTACTGTACTTTTCTTGTCCGTACCAAATCGTAGTGGCTAGTTGAAAGCAAACATTGGTTGCGAAGTAGCTTTGTCCGGTTTGCACCTTCATATCCGCCATGCACGGGCACTATACTCGTAAAGCTTATGGTTTCCCCCCTTTATATTCACTACCATCATCGTAGGTGCTTCGTGTCGTGCTAGCACTGTTTGTCAAGACCTCAACCCAAAGCTTACGTGTTGAAATACGAATCTGATATGATGCTCATATCACTAAAACAGAGAACGTTTAATTGGTCACCTAATGTTCCTATATTCGTTTCAAAAAGCATGTGCGCCACCCACTGGTCTAGCTAGTTTCACTTTCCTGATTTTTCTCTTGATGCTTAGGGTTTTCCCCTTTTATCTACTCTACTATGATCTGCGTCGGTGCTTTCTGTCGTACTGGCATTACTCCACCCTTCAAGCTAAACAACACAACACTCAGAATTCGAAAGCTTAATTGTTCAAATATGATTGTGATATGATACTGATATTAGTTAACCGACACATTTAATTGGTTAGCTAAAGGTCCCACTTGAGTTTCCAAATGCATGTCACGACATATAGAGAGAGAGCATAATTGCATTTCTTTGTCACTTGTTGACCGTACTTTCTTGTCCATACCAAATCTTAGTTGTTATTTCAAAGCAAACATCGGTTGCTAACTACCCTTTGCGCGGTTTGCAGCTTCAGATCTGCCATCCCACTACCACGGTCAACACTGTACTCATCATGCTTATGTTTTTCCCATTTTATGATGACCACAATAAGCCTAAGTGGTTCGTGTCGTAATAGCACTGCTCCACCATCGAGCTAAACAAGCTTAGTTGTACAAATTCATATCTGATATTATTGTTGATATTAGTAAAACTGAGAGATGTTTAATTGGTGAGCTAAATGTTCCTACTTTAGTTTCAAATGCATGTGAGCCACATATGGAGAGACCGGAAAGAATAGTATTTCTCCTGTGCGCTCGTTCATCATGGGTGGCCAACCGACATTGTATTGAAAGACTTGTAATATCTTCAATCTGCTTGCTCTTCCGCTTCTTCTTTAAGATGATACTCTTCTCTTGCGGTCGATCGTCGTGTCGAGTTGTTCTCCTTATTATATTTTGAATCACAGTCAGTCGATTTGTTCTTCTTTACTATATGTTGAAGCCATCATCTGCGAAGTGTCATCACTTCTGGAGCTCTCATATTTTGAGTAGTAGGCCACATTATATTAATGCACACAACAAATTACAGCATGCATGGCATCTTTTAAAAGAATTACAG
Organism: Aegilops bicornis; assembly: GCA_021605145.1. Lineage (NCBI taxonomy): Eukaryota > Viridiplantae > Streptophyta > Magnoliopsida > Poales > Poaceae > Aegilops > Aegilops bicornis. Next base: position 473,880,911 of record CM038672.1, on the reverse strand, counting down.
AGATAGCACAAAGGGGTTTACAGGGAGGCACGATTGGATTAGAATCAGTTCTGCATTACAGAGAAAATCTCACTTGTTTTTATGTTTTCATGCATGTCAGATATTGAACATTATCAAAATGAATATGAGAATGGGTGCACGAGAGGAATATTGCGGAATGATCCACTGGCTAACAAACTTGGCATGGTGGAGGATGGCCTATCTTTTTCACCCATCAAGGTGCTTGCTCTAGCTTTGCAAAGTTGTATTGGTCGCACATATTTTGCATCTGACCTCTTGCATCACTTCTACTTTGTTACACCATTTGTTTAGTTTAAGCATCATATATGATTATATGCCATACCTATCCATTTTCTGTACCTATTCCATGTGTCGTCACACTATCTTTTTCCAGTCAAATGTTGTTCTTTCGTAATAGATGTCCAAAGGAAGAGGGTGAGTGTAGATCCTCAAGGAGTACAAACTATGTATTTGGAAAAGGTAGTGATACTGTTAAATCAGATAGATCAGCAGCCACAGAAACACAGGCCCAACTGTACCACACTTTACCCCTACTCCAAAGGGCCAAACCCCTATTAGAACTGCTGGGAGCCCAGTGATCAGTCTTATCTATGATATCAATTCAAAATTTGAACTCCTAAATTTATGCTTGTGCCTTACCTTCTCTCTTGTATCAAAACTAATTTCATATGAATCTCCTTGCTCAAAGGATCATACGATCTCAAAACAATAATGGGCTCTGCATTGCTCTCGTCAGTACCTCTCTGCCTTTTGCCTTGTAACGTGACTTAATTAATTGCTATTTGATTATGTATCATCGATGCACTTTTGAGCTTCATTATCCTATGTTTCTTCCAATATTATTTGATCTATATTTACTCTTTGCAAAATGTAGAATAATGGCAACGCTTATAAAGAATTTTCTTTGGGGAATTTATTGAATTATCCTTCCATCAACATGGAGAAGGGCTTTGTCCAGCCCGTGTTAACATGTAATGTAAGTTCATCCTTCTCAAGCCTTCAAACTTTGTTCTAGTATAGATTTGGATAGGCATCATTTCCTCCACTGTTGTTGGCTTTGCTGTTTACATCTGATTGGATGTTTGCAACAATTACCAGTTTCAAATTGTAGTTGTAAAAACATGTTCCTTATGCGTAATGCAGATCCATTTATTTGCTTATATAATTGTGAAACCTGTTACGTGTCTCCTTGTTTCTCTTTTAGAGTCGTATCTCTTACGCCAGGCAGGACTTCAGGGAAGATAGTGAGCCAAACCATCTTGTGGACAGCGAGATGACCCCAAGGTCCTGTCTTGATGAAGATAGTGAGTTGAAGCTACTCACCAGCAGGTGTGAGACAACCTTTGTGCAGTCGCTGCCTTGATCAGTTTGACTTCTTCAGTCTCAACTTAAAGCGGAAAGGCTTGCTTTAGCTCAGCTCTGACTTGAAGTCAAAGATGCAATGAAGATGTCAGAGGACTGCCGTGCGCACCATCAAGCCTTAAATATAGTGTTGATGCATCTATCGTTGACACAACTGAGGTCTACTCAGCTTCTTCAGCTGTTTGGGGGGCCCTTCCTGGCCAGGCCTAGTGCCTTCTGAAGTGCTCTCAGTTTTGTATATTCTTTTGTCGGCGTTTATTTGCAATCGTGGCGAACTTTGATGCCCAATGGATGTAATATGTGATAGCCGTGATAGCCTAGCGTAAGTTGCTTGCTTATTTATTTCCTTGTTGTCTTGTTTATTTGTTTGCTTGTAGTCATTGCGGTTCTTTTTCCGCGGTTTGTTAGTGGCTGCAATAACCTATTTTATAAACTAGGCTACAATAATCATGGGCTAATATTTACTGTAGTGACACTGGGCCTCCTACGGGCCGTAGAAACAGTGGGCCTTCTACGGGCCGTAGAAACAGTGGGCCTTCTACGGGTCGTAGAAACAATGGGCTTTCTACGGGCCGTATCATCAATGGGCCTTATACGGGCAGTATGATAACATGGGCCAATAACAGGCCGCATTATGGCCGTAAACGGGCTAGAGTTGGAATCGTCCGTTCATGCGCCGACCATAACGGGCCATCAATAGGCCGTATTTCATGATGCTATGAAAACGGCCCAACGTATTAACAGACCACAAATGGGCCGACTGTAACCACGGGCTGAATTTGGCCCTGGCGTAAAAATGACAAGAACGGGCCGTAAGTAAAGCGAATCTTTGGAAATGAGCCCAAGAATAACTGGGCTCTGAGAAGGCCAAAAGATAACATGGGTTGGAAACGGCCCAGCGGAATAACGGGCCGTTAATGGGTATAAAGTGATACACTATTCATTTAGGGCCAGTTTCACCACGGGCTGTTAATGGGTGTAAAGTGATACACTGTTCATTACGGGCCAGTTTCACCACGGGCCGTTAATAGGCCAAGAGTTACATAGGGCCTCATATGGGCCGAAAGACATCATGGGCCATACATGGGCCAGAAGTGAAAACGGGCTAGAATCATATTGGGTGGCCCAGATGATGCTACTGGGCCTAATTCGGATAGGGCTTAACGGGCCTTGGGTTAGCGGGTTGTAAATGGGCTATATGCGAACAGGCCGTTAACAGGCTTTCCATGGGCCGACCCGTCACATTTTGACCAAGTCAAACGGGCCGGCCTTTTCACCGAAATGGGCCTCTGTTGGGCCGTGCCACGTGTCGCCATAACATAGGTGCCTTCGGTCCAATGAGCGGATGACATCTGTCGCAATGGTGAGCCGACACGTGTTTGCTCCAGCCAATGATGATTTTACACGTGGAAAATCCCCATTGGTCGGGGCTGTTAACGGGTTATTGGATGCAAAACCCGACCCGATAGCTTAACGACGTTCGCTACGGTGGATGCCACATGTCGGTCACCCTTGACGAAAGCACTTCGCGGACGCGATTTATCGTCATGGAAGTGGACACTTCCGTGATGATAATTTTGGTAATGTCATGGAACACTTCTACGACAAAGACGGTATGACTATCTTGATTCTGTCATAAATTTTTCATGGATGTACATGCATGACAAAAAACACGACCTACTGTGACAAACACGTATCATCACGGAAGTGTATTTTTTTGTAGTGTTTGCTTTATGATCCCTCTATATAATCGAGTCTGTGAGCTATATATAATAAAGATTAGTGTTGAGTCAAGGGCTTGATTACTTTGCCATGATCTTGGGTGAATAAAAGAAAAGAATAAAAAGAAACAAAGAGTTCATATTGATCTTATCGAGAGTAATGACTTCACATAGAAAGAGTATGATGATTAAAAGTTGTTGGGAGTTGGCAAATATTGCTTTGGTCATTGTTGCAATTAATAGGAAGTAATAAGGAGAGAGAGGTTTCACATATAAATATATTATCATTGACATCTTTTATGATTGTGAGCACTCATTAAAATATGACATGCTAAAGAGTTGATGTTGGACAAGGAAGACAACATAATGAGTTATGTTTTCTTGTATCTGAGATAAAGTATGTTGTCATGGATCCTCTAACATGTTGAGCTTGCCTTTCCCCCTCATGCTAGCCAAATTCTCAAAGCACCAAGTAGAGATACTACTTGTGCTTCCAAATACCCTTAAACCAGTTTAGCCATGAGAGTCCACCATATCTACCTATGGATTGAGTAAGATCCTTCAAGTAAGTTGTCATCGGTGCAAGCAATAAAAATTGCTCTCTAAATATGCATGACTTATTAGTGCAGAGAAATAAGCTTTGTACGAACTTGTTGTGGAAGTAATAAAAGCGACAGACTGCATAATAAAGTTCCACATACAAGGGGCAATATAAAGTGACGCTCTTTTGCATTAAGATTTGGTGCATCCAACCATAAAAGCGCATGGCAACCTCTGCTTCCCTCTGCGAAGGGCCTATCTTTTATTATTATCTTCTACCTTATGCAAGAGTCACGGTGATCTTCACCTTTCCTTTTCATTTTATCCTTTGGCAAGCCCAGATGTTGAAAGAACATGATATATATATATATATATATCTAATTGGATGTAGGGAGCATGAATTGTTATTGTTGACATTACCCTTGAGGTAAAAGGTTGTGGGGAAAAACTATAAGCCCCTATCTTTCTCTCAGTGTCCGATTAAAACTCCGTAACCACAAGTATTGCGTGAGTGCTAGCAATTATGAAGGACTAAGTGATAGTTGAGTATGTGGACTTGCTTTTAAGCTCCGACATAGACTCTTTCCGATGTTATGATAAATTGCAATTGCTTCAATGATCGAGGTTATACTTTGTCGGTGCCCAATAAAGTTTACGATTCATACTTTTGCATTGTGAAAAGATCATCACTTGAACATAAGTAATCATATGACAAATCTATATATGTTCTTTGTTATGAGAATAATCATGATGCCTTCATGTCCAGATTTTATTTTTATCGACGCCTCTACCTCTAAACATGAGGACATATTTATTGTTATCGGCTTTTCGCTTGAGGACAAGCGAGGTCTAAGCTTGGGGAGTTAATACGTCCATTTTGCATCATGCTTTTATATCGATATTTATCGCATTATGGGCTGTTATTTCACGTTATGTCACAATACTTATGGCTATTCCCTCTTATTTTACAAGGTTTACCATGAAGAGGGGGAATGTCGGCAGCTGGAATTCTGGCTGGAAAAGGAGCAAATATTGGAGACCTATTCTGTGCAACTCCAAAAGTCCTGAAACTCCACGGAATATCTTAAAATAAATAAAGAAAAATCATCGCCAAAGATGAAGGCCAGGGGGCCCACACCCTGCTCACGAGGGTGGGGGCGCGCACCCCCTGGGGCGCGCCCCCTACCTCGTGGGCCCCCTGGTGGCTCTCCGATGCCCATCTTCTCCCATGTGAAGTCTTTCGATGAGAAAAAAATCATAAGCAACCTTTCGGGACGAGACTCCGCCGCCACGAGGCGGAACCTTGGCGGAACCAATCTAGGGCTCCGGCGGAGCTGTTCTGCCGGGGACACTTCCCTCCGGGAGGGGGAAATCATCATCATCATCATCACCAACGCTCCTCTCATCAGGAGAGGGCAATCTCCATCAACATCTTCACCAGCACCATCTCATCTCTAAACCATAGTTCATCTCCTGTATCCAATTCTTGTCTCCAAGTCCGGGATTGGTGCTAGTAGGTTGCTATTAGTGTTGATTACTCCTTGTAGTTGATGCTAGTTGGCTTACTTGGTGGAAGATCATATGTTCAGATCCTTTATGCATATTATTACCCCTCTGATTATGAACATGAATATGCTTTGTGAGTAGTTACGTTTGTTCCTGAGGACACGGGAGAAGTCTTGTTATTAGTAGTCACGTGAATTTGGTATTCGTTCGATATTTTGATGAGATGTATGCTGTCTAGCCTCTAGTGGTGTTATGTGAACGTCGACTACATAACACTTCACCATTATTTGGGCCTAGAGGAAGGCATTGGGAAGTAATAAATAGATGATGGGTTGCTAGAGTGACAGAAGCTTAAACCCTAGTTCATGCGTTGCTTCGTAAGGGGCTGTTTTGGATCCATATGTTTCATGCAATGGTTAGGTTTACCTTAATACTTTTGTTGTAGTTGCGGATGCTTGCAATAGAGGTTAATCATAAGTGGGATGCTTGTTCAAGTAAGAACAGCACCCAAGCACCGGTCCACCCACATATCAAATTATCAAAGTACCGAACGCGAGTCATATGAACGTGATGAAAACTAGTTTGACAATATTCCCATGTGTCCTTGTGGCGACCGATTCTCCGGGTAATAATTCCCAGAAAATGACCCTTGTGCTCATCGGCCCCAGGATAACTGTTAGCTGATGAGGCACCAACTTGATACAGAAATTCCAAGCGGAAAAAAACAATATGTGTAGTACAAGACCATTCTGGCCTGTGAGTACAACAAATGGTTCTGAAGGTTGATGGCGGAAGCAGTTTATGAAATATCCTCGTCTATGGGACTCCATTTCCCACGGAACAGTGACCGAGTTAACTCCTATCTTCGCGTGGCGGCTATCACCGATGCTTAGGTTACTCGATAGTCACCGCAACGCTCCTCTCCAAACATGAAATCTGGCCAAGACAATAGCCATGGACAAGCCAGTGAGTACTTTGAATGTACTCGCAAACACAATGAACACAGGCATGATTTAACAATGAGGTATTGAAAATATATCATGCTTAAGACGTTAGTCACATGAGGTAAGTAAAGCTCTGATGCGTCCAAGCATGTTATTTTTTTATGGATATATAATAATATGGTAGTATAGTAATCATGAAGTAAATAACACAAAAAAATGCCACAATCGGGCGTCTGAGCGACACCACATAGAGGGCTTGTAAAGAAACAAGAACAATGCCGCAATCGGGCATCTGAGCGACACCGCATAAAGGGCTTTAAAAGAAATGCCACAATCGGGCGTCTGAGCGACACCACATAAAGGGCTTTAAAAGAAATGCCACCGTTGGGCGTCTGAGCGACACCACATAAAGGGCTTTAAAAGAAATGCCACAGTCGGGCGTCTGAGCGACAGTCGGGCGTCTGAGCGACACCACATAAAGGGCTTTAAAAGAAATGCCACAGTCGGGCGTCTGAGCGACACCACATAAAGGGCTTTAAAAGAAATGCCACAGTCGGGCGTCGAGCGACACCACATGTGGCTTTAAAAGAAATGCCACAATCGGGCGTCTGAGCGACACCACATAAAGGGCTTTAAAAGAAATGCCACAATGAATATCCAGGAGGTAGAACCATCCCAGGGATATTCAAGAATACCAGAAAAATATCACGGGTTAGTCCACATCCGAAATAGTAACTATAAATTATCACAAGTCACAATCGTACTTCCAGGTTTAATCGTTTCACCTCCGAAGACCGGCACTAAGACCGACACTTGACCCATCCCAAACTGTAATCCTTAACCATGGACACGGCTATTCGAATAGGTTTAATCTCTGCAGAGGGTGTACTCTTTACCCACGAGTGACGGATTTCTTTAGTCCATCGGGACTAATTCCGTCTACGGTCTTTTGTTGAAAACACACCTAACTTGCACACACCACTTAACTCACATGTGTCCGAATCACCCACAACACCTGTTAAGCAAAACCTAAGTGGGGAGGCTACAACCTCGACGTAACATGGGATCACAAAATTTATACCACAAGAACCGGGGAGCTACCCCTTCGGCTACAACCAAAATACCCATGCTCCCGGACCGGTGGTATGACTACCGGATGCCTCCGAGATCTCCCACCACGGCCTCTCTCATGCGGTGTGTGCTAGGAAAGGGTTGACAACTTCTTGAACTGCACCCTACTTGGTGTAGAGACGAGTGGTAGTACGAGGCAAGTATGGGGGTTATCGCACAAGACTCGATCTACTTCGACTCAGAGGTTGTAATATTTCTGCATGATTAGCACAACAATGCATATATCTCAAACAACAGATGAAAACATCACGCGACATCCCCTCATGTCATACCGACACGACTGCCTTGGACGGAGGACTAGGGGCAAGCCCGTGTCTACCCAAGATGTAGGCCTTCCCGTCTTTCCTTCCGGTATGCATGAAGACGTATGACGGTGATTTCCATCCCAAATCATGTCAACTTCATTAGCATAAACTTATTAATATGCACCCATGAATAGGATCACATCCTCACATAAAATGACACATGTATGTGTCGGGGTGGTGTTATACGGTGCTATGCAACACACACAAAAATTCACCAGGAGTTCGTAATGCTTGCCTTCGTGTCATGGGAAGGAAGGGTTCATCCAAATCATCATGAAATCTTCAAAAACCCTATTTAAAGTAATATATTTGAATTAACACACAAAATAAAAACAGAACAAAAGTTGTTTTGAAATTTTTTAAAATAAATCTTAAAATAAACTAGACAATATTTGAGAGAAGTAGCAAAAAGAATCAATTCATTTGGAGTTGTATTTAAAAAGTTATTGACAGTCAAAGTTCTGGTCAAAATTTGATTTTAAAATAAAATGTAAAATAGAAAAACGTTTCGATTATATCACATTACCGTCAAGGCGCATTTTGAAAATGCGCCCACTTATCCAGCGTGGACGGCGCTGAGTCACCGCCGATTGGGTCAAGGGGCCCCACCGGTCGCTTGACCAGTCTCCTTCCCTCTCTTTCCTCTGGCCGAACAGAGGCGGGAACTCCGGCGATCTTCACCGGCGTTAGGCGGCTCCTCGAGGGCATCCGAGTGCAGGGATGGATCCGCCACTCCTAAGCGATTCTTCCGGTGGTCGTAGGGTAGCCGGGGGTGGAGGGAGTCGTCGGCGGCGAGCTCCGCGGCGGAGGGGGCGTTCGGGTGGATAGTGAGTTTGGGGCTGCGGTGGTCTCCGGCCAAAATTGAGCGAGGGGTTGTGCTCGCGAGAGGAAGGGGGAGTTCTTGGTGGGGAGCGTGGAGAGGGAGAGGCACTGGTGGCGATGGAATCAGCCAGGGCTTGGCGGCGACCGAACCGGCCGGACTCGGGGAAGAAGGCCTTCCCTTGCTCGACCGCGGGCCAAGGCAACACTAGGAGGATCAAATGAGGTTGCTCGAGGACTTGGTTGAGCTCCGGGGCCCTTATATACGCGGTGGAGGTCGGTTTAGGGCGGCCGGGCGATAAGGACGACGTAACCGCCTCCCCTCAGTAGCTTGGGTGACGTGGCGGCGACGAGCGCTAGCGGACGAGGTCATGGATGAGCTCGCATCGCTCACAAGGGTAGGTGGCAAGCTGGGGTGGCTTAGCGGCGCCGACCACGGTCGGGCTCGCTAGCGGCCAGCCTAGCCGCCACGGCCATCCTGGCGGTGGCGCCTGTGGGCGCCAGGTTGGTCGGGGTGGTGTGTCGATCTTGAGGGGACACGACGAATTTGGCTGGGACCGGGTTTTGAGTCTTGAGGTGGGACGCCAGCGACTCGGGTGCGGCCGGGTGCCAATCGCACGCTCTGGCGCGCCCAGGCACGCACTAAAGGTGCTCGATGAAATGCCATGGCCTGCCACAGGGCTTGGGTGAGGCCGCAAGGAACCAGGCTAGGTTGTTGATAGAGTGAAGCTTAGGGGACAAGGTGGTTTGGTCAGAGACCAAGTTCACAATGCCAACAACAACTTATGTCAAATCTGATCATGCACCTCGGTGTTTGGCAAAATGCCACAGCACTTAGGCTATTCTTGGAGGGGCCAAATTTTCGAACAGTGTCTCTATGGATATAAGAGAGGGTGGTGAAGTCAGTTTGCAAAAGGAGAAACTTGCTAGTGCAAGTTTTGCAAAACCTCAATTACGGGCAGGGAGTGAGTGGCATCATTTCATGGACCAAAAGTGTTCCAAATAGAGCATGCTCCTGGACTTAGGGTTTTGCAAGGTTGAATACAAGCATGAGAAAACACAAGGTCATTAGAGCAAGAAATAATAGAGTTGTAGTAGAAAACACAAGTCTGGTCCAGAATGAAAAAGAGGTTGTTGCACTCAAATTTTCCAAAGAACATCACTATGTTTTTGCATAAAGTTGAATGGCATGCTACTATTGACATCCCAAAATTTTGGTGGGAGCTAGAAACAAATATTTGAAAGGGTTGTAGTGCAAAGTTGCCCACTGGACCAGAGAAGAAAAATGGGTGAAAAACCCAAAATAAGCAATGAAATAGTTTTATTAATGCACATAATTGATTTAGTGAAATCTCATGTCATCTCCAAATTTTGGTTGAAATTTTAAGTGATTTTATCAAATGGTTGTAGTACAAACAGAGCTCCAAAATTTTAATCCAGTTCATTTTAATGAATAAAGCTCAGGGTGAAATAATTTAATAAACAATTCTACTGATTTAGATATTTTTGATGAGATGGCAAAGAAGTCCAATGTATTTTGGAAAGCTCCACTTGGGAAAAATACAAAACTCCTTAACAATAAAAGAAGAGTTCTGAAATCAACAGAAATAAAGATTTTTAAAACCCTTGGCAAAAAAAAATTAATATTGAAAACTTGGCAAAATTTTTGGGGTGTTACAACTACTACCCCCCTTAAGAAAAATCTCGTCCTCGAGATTTTGCTAAGAGTTAAATTTTAAATAAATATGCATTAAAATGTAAATGGCTACAAAGGAGAGGACGATAGGTGGTGCAAAAGTACATTGTGGGTTACTGGCGCGGTGTGTGGAAAAAAATCCACGGTCTTGGGGAAAAACTAGCGATTTCTACACTGGTCAAAATTTAGAACAAATCCTAAATCTTAAAATACATTGGTCGCACCCGAGAGCACAGTGCTCTCTCTGGCTGACCGGTGGACCCAGGCCCGTGGTCAGCCTCTTCTCCTTCCTCCGGCTCTTTCTTCTTCCTCCCTCCCGCGCGTTCTCCCGCGCTTTCTCCACCGGCGACACCTAGCGTGTAGGGTACCAAGGCCGTACCGTGGTAGTGCGCGGCGCGCTAGCTGCCGGTGCAGCATGCACTCACCTCGCGGGCAAGTGTGCTGTCGGCACTGCTCTCGGATTCGCCTCCGAACACCGGCGGTCGGGCGACGAGTTGTGCTGGTGGACCTCGCCCACCGTACACCGAGCTCGATCTATAAAATGACCGCGGCGTCCTCCTCTTCTTCCTCACACCTGGCCTCGCTCCTCCTTCTCTTCTTCTTCTCTGTTTCCGATTGCCGGAGCTCGAGACGAGGCGCTAATGGCGGAGGCGGCGCCGGACTGGTGCGTGGTCCTGCTGTGCGGAGGGCTGGCAGCGTCTTTGGGGCTCTCGGTGCTCCTGTGCGCGATGATCCTCGACGATCGTCTTGATGCCGCTGCTCGGCTGCTGGCTCTCCGCGGTCGCGGTGGCCATGAAGAGTAGGTGGGGTGCGCCGGGTGATAATTGTTGTCCGGAGGTGCTTAGTTAGACGCATAACCACGTTGCAAAATTTTGCAAGCGATGTATGTGTTCGTGTAATTGTGGGGTGAGTCTGCTACCTTGGGGCTGTGTGAAATAAATGATCTATGTCGTGAGAAAAACATACGATGCGGCAACTCAGAAAAGAAATCACGCTCCAGGATTTCTCGCGAGGGAAAATAGTTATACAATAAAGTCCAAATGCGTGTAGCTGCTTATATTAATGATTCACTCGCTGCGAAACTCGGGGTACTAAGCATAATTTACAAAAATGCGACAATAAATACAGCGGTGCATCTAGATTGAAAATGGTAATTGGACGGGGTCTTGAGAAAATGTTTCCGGTACTAGGATACACTCTTCTTCTATCGGAGGGAGTGGATTGACCAGTCGATGTATGCGTCTCTCCTGGTCGGGCCTCAGTGATCTGCCGATGGCGATCTGAGGATTTAAATCCGCGAGGCTCTGCAGATAACTCATCACATGTTGGGTCAAACGTTCTTGCGCGATGACGTATTGGACGAGGTTGGCCAAGACTGGGTCTCTCAATACGTCCACCGAAAGGATGTTACTCCTCCGGGTCTTTGCTGCAGCTCGGAAAATAATAATACCCTCGTTCGCTGGCGTAGGGTACCGCGAATCGAAGGCGAGCAAGCGCTTCATATGCAGCAGCTTCTACGGCCATGCGCGGGGTTGGCATAGATTTCCCCACGAAAGAGACTTCTGTGGGGTCTTGGTTTGGGTTTACGGGCGGGATGTGCACGGCTGCCCAATATCTCGAGGTGGAAGGGGTGATCCTCGATTTGAACAGCTCGTACTGGGGTGGCTGGGTTGCGTCGATGGTCTTGGGTAAAATCCCACAATATCTTGACAAAACTACCCGGGTAGCATCTGGAGTCCTCGAGATAAATACTAGGGCTCGGCATGGCAGGAAATGGTTGTGGGGATGGTGCACAATGTGAAGGTGCTTGGCAAGGTCACCGGTGGCCCTTTTATAGCACCGGGCTGGGTCATTACCGTGGTAAAAGGTAAAGAATCGGCCGGCTCAGCTTGGGGTCAACCACGGTACACACATCCTACTAAAGTGGCGTATCACCGGTGGATGTTGTCGGGCGGGTTACAGGTAGCTGCGCCAAGGATAGAGAAATCACACTGCATGCTAATACATCCATGCAAGACTACCATATAAAACAGACGCACGATGCCAGGCTGCGCTAACTTAAGGAATCACAGAATTACAAAGCGAGGATACACTAGGACTCGCTACTACTCGAGTGTCTCAGTCTACTTCGTTTACATCCAAGCGGGCGTCCCTTGTGGATCGCCGAGGCTTCCCACGGTTCTCACCGTCGAATTTGCTTGGAGAGGGCTGAGGGGCTGCAGGCTCGGGGTAGTGATGATGACCGTCACGGGATTGTTGACCACAACCCCGTTGGAGTGTGCTCCTAGGAGGCGAAGCATTTACAGGGTCATCAAAGCACCTTGGTCGACGGCCGGGCTGGCCTCGTGGTCTCGATCGGTTGTCCAAATAGCACGACAGGATTGTTGGCGTTGGGCTCGATCTCCTCTCTTCTTGAGGCTCGATTTAACCAGCTCTCCATTTAGCTGCGACCAGATCAATAGTGATCTGATCGAATAGGTCCTCCAAAGGCACTTACATAGCGCACTAGATGCGTAATGCAGGTCTGCCTCGTGGTCTCCGTTGGCAACTTGAGGTGGACTACCATACCCTTCACGCTGGGGTAGTAGTGGAACAAGCGACGCTAACTCTGGCGACAGGTGCCTGAGATGAACTATAGCCTCTCGAGCAGTTAGTTGGATGGCTTGTGGCTCAAAGGAGGTTGTTCTTCCGGTGAACCTGTAGGGGCGCTCGGGTGCAAGACCCCTACCGTAGATATGTACAGTGGCCCAGAATTGACGGCTCTCACCACTAATGGGTCCTTGGTACACAACATATTCGGGTGGCTCTTCTAACGCGTAGGCACGACGGGTGAGGTTTACAGTATGGTCACAAAACCTCCAAGGTTGGTTGTCGTAGTCTCATGGTGTACTCTGAGGACCAGGCATTGTGGCGTGGTTTTGGGTTCGCGGCTGCGCGGGGCTGGGTTGCGGCGAGCGCGTCCCTTTTTAGAGCAATGGGGACGGAGTCTTCCTTCTCACGCTTGCAAATGAGCCGCCTTTGGTGCTGGTCACCGTGGGTGATAGACGGGCTAGTTGATAGGTTGGGCACCGACTGCAGAAAGCGTCGGGTCACTGTGTGGCTATCTTGTGCGAGAAGCTTGGCTGAGGTCTTGGTTATGGCTCGGTGGGTTATTAGACTAAGTTTATTGACCTGGCTAAGATAGGATTAGCCAATGGTCAGCCTGGCTCGATACCAAGTCTGTGGCGACCGATTCTCCGTTTAATATTTACCAGAAAATGGCCCTTGTGCTCATCGGCCCCAGGATAACTGTTAGCTGATGAGGCACCAACTTGATACAGAAATTCCAAGCGGAAAAAAAAACAATATGTGTAGTACAAGACCATTCTGGCCTGTGAGTACAACAAATGGTTCTGAAGGTTGATGGCGGAAGCGGTTTATGAAATATCCTCGTCTATGGGACTCCATTTCCCACGGGAACAGCTAACCAGGTTAACTCCTATCTTCGCGTGGCGGCTATCACCGATGCTTAGGTTCAGGGACAGTCACCGCAACGCTCCTCTCCAAACATGAAATCTGGCCAAGACAATAGCCAGGGACAAGCCAGTGAGTACTTTGAATGTACTCGCAAACACAATGAACACAGGCATGATTTAACAATGAGGTATTGAAAATATATCATGCTTAAGACGTTAGTCACACGAGGTAAGTAAAGCTCTGATGCGTCCAAGCATGTTATTATTTTATGGATATATAATAATATGGTAGTATAGTAATCATGAAGTAAATAACACAAAAAAATGCCAAAATCGGGCGTCTGAGCGACACCGCATAGAGGGCTTGTAAAGAAACAAGAACAATGCCGCAATCGGGCGTCTGAGCGACACCGCATAAAGGGCTTTAAAAGAAATGCCACAATCGGGCGTCTGAGCGACGCCACATAAAGGGCTTTAAAATAAATGCCACCGTCGGGCATCTGAGCGACACCACATAAAGGGCTTTAAAGGAAATGCCACAGTCGGGCGTCTGAGCGACACCACATACAGGGCTTTAAAAGAAATGCCGCGGTCAAGGCCCCGAGCAACACCACATAAAGGGCTTTAAAAGAAATGCCACGATGCAAGGCGTCTGAGCGACACCACATAAAGGGCTTTAAAAGAAATGCCACAGTTAGGCGTCTGGCGACACCACATACGTGGCTTTAAAAGAAATGCCACGGTCGAGGCGTCTGGCGACACCACATAAAGGGCTTTAAAAGAAATGCCACAATGAATATCCGGAGGTAGAACCATCCTGTGGATATTCAAGAATACCAGAAAAATATCACGGGTTAGTCCACATCCAAAATAGTAACTATAAATTATCACAAGTCACAATCGTACTTCCGGGTTTAATCGTTTCACCTCAAGACCGACACTAAGACCGACACTTGACCCATCCCAAACTGTAATCCTTAACCATGGACACGGCTATTCGAATAGGTTTAATCTCTGCAGAGGGTGTACTCTTTACCCACGAGTAACGGATTACTTTAGTCCATCGGGACTAATTCCGTCACTGGTCTTTTGTTGAAAACACACCTAACTTGCACACACCAGCTTAACTCACATGTGTCTGGAATCACCCACAACACCTGTTAAGCAAAACTCTAAGTGGGGAGGCTACAACCTCGACGTAACATGGGATCACAAAATTTATACCGCGCGCAAACTAGGGAGCTACCCCCTTTCGGCTACAACTGAAACACCCATGCTCCCGGACCCGGTGGTATGACTACCGGATGCCTCCAGTATCTCCCGCCACGGCCTCTCTGTACGGTGTGTGCTAGGAAAGGGTTGACAACTTACTGAACCGTACCCTACTTGGTGTAGAGACGAGTGGTAGTACGAAGCAAGTATGGGGGTTACTGGCACAAGACTCGATCTACGGTCGACTCAGGAGGTTGTAATATTTCCTGCATGATTAGCACAACAATGCATATATCTCAAACAACAGATGAAAACATCACGCGACATCCCCTCATGTCATACCGGACACGACTGCCCTCGGCGGAGGACTAGGGGCAAGCCCGTGTCTACCCAAGACAGAGGCCTTCCGTCTTTCCTTCCGTATGCATGAAGGCGTATGACGGTGATTTCCATCCCAAATCATGTCAACTTCATTAGCATAAACTTATTAATATGCACCCATGAATAGGATCACATCCTCACATAAAATGACACATGTATGTATGGGGTGAATGTTGCCACGGTGCTATGCAACACACACAAAAATTCACCAGGGTTCGTAATGCTTGCCTTCGGTCATGGGAAGGAAGGGTGCATCCAAATCATCATGAAATCTTCAAAACCCTATTTAAAGTAATATATTTGAATTAACACACAAAATAAAAACAGCACAAAAGTTGTTTTGAAATTTTTAAAATAAATCTTAAAATAAACTAGACAATATTTGAGAGAGGTAGCAAAAGAATCAATTCATTTGGAGTTGTATTTAAAAAGTTATCGATAGTCAAAGTTACGGTCAAAATCTGATTTTAAAATAAAATGTAAAAATGTAAAACGTTTCGATTATATCACACGTCGAAGGCGCATTTTGAAAATGCGCTTCCACTTATCCAGCGTGGACGGCGCTGAGTCACCGCCGATTGGGTCAAGGGGGCCCCACCGGTCGTTTGACCAGTCTCCTTCCTCTCTCTTTCCTCTGGCCGAGCAGGCGGGAACTCCGGCGATCTTCGCGGCGTTAAGCGGCTCCTCGAGGGCTTCGAGTGCAGGGATGGATCCTCCACTCCTAGGCGATTCTTCCGTGGTCGAGGGTAGCTGGGGTGGAGGGAGTCGCCGCGCGAAGCTCCGCGGCGGAGGGGGCATTCGGGTGGATAGTGAGTTTGGGGCTGCGGTGGTCTCCGGCCAAAATTGAGCGAGGGGTTGTGCTCGCGAGAGGAAGGGGGAGTTCTTGGTGGAGAGCGTGGAGAGGGAGAGGCACTGGTGGCGATGGAATCAGCCAGGGCTTGGCGGTGATCGAACCGGCCGGACTCGGGGAAGAAGGCCTTCCCTTGCTCGACTGCTGGCCAAGGCAACACTATGAGGATCAAATGAGGTTGCTCGAGGACTTGGTTGAGCTCAGGGCCCTTATATCTGCAGTGGAGGTCGGTTCAGGCGGCCGGCGATAAGGACGACGGCGAACCGCCTCCTGTAGCTTGGGCGACGTGGCGGGCGACGGCGCCAGCTGACGAGGTGCGAATGAGCTCGCACCGCTCACAAGGGTAGGTGGCAAGCTGGGGTGGCTTGGGCGCGCCGACCACGGTCCGAACTGCTAGCGGCCGTGCTAGCCGCCATGGCCATCTGGCGGTGGCGCCTGTGGGGCGCCAGGTTGGTCGGGGTGGTGTGTCGGTGCAGGGGACACGACGATTTGGTGGGGCCGGGTTTTGAGTCTTGAGGTGGGGCCAGCGACTTCGGGTGCGGCCGGGTGCCAACGCACGCCTGGCTGCAGCGCCCGAGCACGCCTAAAGGTGCTCGATGAAATGCCATGGCCTGCTGAGGGCTTGGGTGAGGCCGCAAGGAACCAGGCTAGGTTGTTGATAGACTGAAGCTCAGGGGACAAGGTGGTTTGGTCAGGAGACCAAGTTCGCAATGCCAACAACAACTTATGTCAAATCTGATCATGCACTCCAGGTGTTTGACAAAATTCCACAGGCACTTAGGCTATTCTTGGAGGGGCCAAATCTTCTAGAACAGTGTCTCTATGGATATAAGAGAGGGTGGTGAAGTCAGTTTGCAAAAAGTAGAAACTTGCTAGTGCAAGTTTTGCAAAACCTCAATTCTGGCAGGAGTGAGTGGCATCATTTCATGGACCAAAAGTGTTCCAAATAGAGCATGCTCCTGGACTTAGGGGTTTTGCAAGGTTGAATACAAGCATGAGAAAACACAAGGTCATTAGAGCAGGAAATAATAGAGTTGTAGTAGAAAACACAAGTCTGGTCCGTAATGAAAAGAGGTCACATTGCACTCAAATTTTCCAAATAACATCACTATGTTTTTGCATAAAGTTGAATGGCATGCTACTACTGACATCCCAAAATTTTGGTGGGAGCTAGAAACAAATATTTGAAAGGGTTGTAGTGCAAAGTTGCCCACTCAACCAGAGAAGAAAAATGGGTGAAAAACCCAAAATAAGCAATGAAATAATTTTATTAATGCACATAATTGATTTAGTGAAATCTCATGTCATCTCCAAATTTTGGTTGAAATTTTAAGTGATTTTATCAAATGGTTGTAGTACAAATAGAGCTCCAAAATTTTAATCCAGTTCATTTTAATGAATAAAGCTCAGGGTGAAATAATTTAATAAACAATTCTAATGATTTAGAAATTGTTTTGATGAGATGGCAAAGAAGTCCAATGTATTTTGGAAAGCTCCACTTGGGAAAAATACAAAACTCCTTAACAATAAAAGAAGAGTACTGAAATCAACAGAAATAAAGATTTTTAAAACCCTTGGCAAAAAAAAAATATTAAAAACTTGGCAAAAATTTTGGGGTGTTACAGTCCTCGGGATCGGGTTTCCTATTATAAGAGTTTGTTCCGGCTTGTCCTTTGCTACAAAAAGGATTGGGCAACCTTGCTGCACCGTGTTTACTTTTGTTACTTGTTGCTCGTTACAATTTACCTTATCACAAAACTATCTGTTACCACTTATTTCAGTACTTGCAGAGAATACCTTGCTGAAAACCGCTTATCATTTCCTTCTGCTCCTCGTTGGGTTCGACACTCTTACTTATCGAAAGGACTACGATAGATCCCCTATACTTGTGGGTCATCACACGGCCCAACAGAGGCCCATTCCTGTGAAAAGGCCGGCCCGTTTGACTTGGTCAAAAGGTGGCGGGCCTGCCCACGGAGAGCCTGTTAACGGCCTGTTCACATATAGCCCATTTATAGCCCGCTAACCGAAGGTGCGTTACGCCCTATACGAATTAGGCCCAGTAGCGTCATCTGGGCCGTCCAATATGATTCAGCCCGTTTTAACTTCCGGCCCATGTGTGGCCCATGACTTCTTTCGGCCCATATGAGGACCTTTGTAACTCTTGGCCCATTAACAGCCCGTGGTGAAACTGGCCCGTAATGAACAGTGTGTCACTTTATACCCATTAACGGCCCGTTATTCCATTGGGCCGTTTGCAGCCCAGGTTATCTTTTGGCCTTCTCAGGGCCCATTGATTCTTGGGCTCATTTGCAGCATTCGGTTACATACGACCCGTTACTGTCATTTTCTGCTTGTTGGCCAAATTCAGCCCGTCGTTACAGTCGGCCCGTTTGCGGACCGTTAATATGTTGGGACGTTTTCATGTAAAAAAACGTTGGGCTGTTTTCATAGAGTAATCAAATAAGGCCTAGGTCCCCGAATAGTATGGCCCATGAATGGCGAAATGATGATACGCCCCGTAGAAGGCCCATGGATCCTACGGCCCGTATGAGGCCCATGGATAGTACGGCCCGTAGAAGGCCCATGGATCGTACGGCCCGTACAAGGCCCATGGACCCTACGGCCCGTAGAAGGCCCATGGACCCTAAGGCCCGTATAGAAGGCCGATGGATCCTACGGCCGGACGAAGGCCGGTGGATCCTACGGCCGGACGAAGGCCCATGGATCATACAGTTTGCAGGAGGCCCATGGTTACAATAGTCCGTGTGTTGCCATGATTATTTTGGCCTAGTTACCAAAAATAGGCTATTGTGGCCACTAGAAAAAAACAGAAAAAGAACTGCAGTGACTACAAGCAAACAACTAAACAAGACAATAAGGAAATAAATAAGCAAGCAATTAACGCTAGCCTATTACCTCCATTACACATATTACATCCACTGGGCATCAAAGTTCGCCACCAGTGCAAATATAGGGAACAAAGCAGCACATTACATACACTGGCCGTCAAAATTGGCCACCAGTGCAAATAAACACGGCAAAGAAAACAAGAGCATAAGCGAAACAACTTCGGAAGAGCTCAAGAAAGCGTTATCTGGGTATCCACCATGTCGGGCGATAAGCTTAGCAAGCTGATTAGCTTTTGTCCTGTTTGGCGCTAAAATCCTCCAACGCTTGTTGTTGCACGGAAAGTATGCATCCTGAATGCTCCGGGGACTTCCATGATCCTTCCGCTTCTTGTCGCAGCATACCTGATCGATGTCTTTCAGCTTGTAGTTGAGACTCAAGAAACCGAACTGATTCAAACAGTGAGTTTGAATAGCTTGTGCAAGCGGTAGTGGCCAGTAACTCAAACACTAAACCAACACGGGACTTTGGTGTTGTCTCGCTGTCTTCAAGATAGTCTTCCTTAGCTAATTTATCAGCTTTGTTGGAGACCAACAAGGATGTGTCACTATCCTGAACCTTATCTGCATTACTTCCTTTACCATTGCTTAATAAGGCACTCTTCCCCAATATTCGTCGACATTCTAAAGGAAGAAACAAGCGTACACATAACAAGTTTAGCATGTACTAGTATACGAAACTCATTTCGGTGAACCAGTTCATTAGTAAGGTGGACAGGATTAAACTACCCAGTCTTATATTGACAAGTACTAGTACATAATAAAAGCATCAAAAAAAGATATATATATATATATATATATATATATATATATATATATATGTCCTATGGTCACTGCATTGTCTTGCCAAATCAAAATAGAGACACGGTTCAAATCATATCAGTTCAAGAAAAGCAGCAGTGAAAGAATACAAAGCGTGGGAAACTACACGACACAACAAGATTTCAGATGGGTACCACGGGTCTACATGTACAACAACACTATTGGCTCTGTTGTGATGCTAGTAATGTGCATGATATGAAAGCCAACAGTATACACAATTGAAATTGAAATCAACAGAGCTATTGATAAGAGCAAACCTGTTAAAGAAACATGCGTGAACATACCTGCTGTGCCATTGGAGTTTCGATTGGATCCTTCAATTTAAAAATAAGTTTGTATGAGTAAATACAGTGATACAAGAGCAAAGGAATCATAGTTAAAAAAGGCGCGCCTAGGCTCTAGGCATGGGCAAAACGCATTGCGCATAACTACGCATAATCTGTGCATAACTGCACATAAGCATGCACTTTGGTCAGTAAAGCGCAAGGCGGTGGAAAAACGCACAATTGACGCCTAGCATTTTTTTGAACTATGATAGCAATAGAATCTTAAATTAGAACAGTTGTTCTTCAGGTTTAGGCACTTGTTCTACATGAACAGAGTACAGTAAGATGCAACAATATAATACTTAAAAATAGAAAATGAGCTCATAGACCTTACCACATTCTTGGTTCGGGACCAGAGAGAACAAAGCGTTCCAGTTATCGCCCGATAAATGTGTCTTAGAAGAACGTAAGGGAATTTGATGAGTTTCTTTGCCGGTGAAGTACGTTTTCTTCAGGTAATTCCGACACTGCCACCAAGCATTCTTGAAGATAGCGAAGGTATTAGCACAGGTTACCTCATCCTGAGTTTCCAAATCGGTCCTTCTCTATAGAGAAAAATGGGAAATTTTGTTGTATTATAACCATCATGGAGGTAGGATGTATGGGACGAAGCAAAGTAATTGCCATGAATAACATTACTTACACATAACTCCTGGACAAACACTGCGAATCGGCATTTTCCTTCATCTTCAAAGATAATATTTCCAAGATGGGAAGATACGCTTTATACGATTTAACAACATCAAATGAAATAGATGCTAAACTACGACTAGCTGGTTGTGCTTCCTCCACATGAATAGGCGTACTAACCGGTGGAGTTGGGGTTCGCCGTGATAATCTTGGCCCTTTGGGCCTTGGAGCTGCCTTACTAACTGCTCTTGTTTGGGAGCTCTATGGTGGAGATGGTGTTGTGTCAACAAGAACTGGGTTACTATCGGTGGGGTTGGGGTTAGATTGGGTGAAGCTGGTTCTCATCCATCGCAGTGAGGGGTACAATCATGCGAGTTTGGGTTATGTGTAGTAGGGCTGGTTCTTGTGCATGTACAACCGGGTGCTATCTCAACCAAGAGGTAGCATTGTTTTATTTGAAGACCGTGTTTTTAGTCCGCTAGATATCGCATCACCCGCTCCAATTCAAATGGGCTGATAAACAGGAAACACAGGTTGAATGTACAGACGCGTTGTATGAGAGATGATGCAATAGATAGTGTGGAAAAAGAGGGCATGAAATAGTCGACATGTATATTGTGTAACTAAAAGCGGATAGCATGACATAATTTCACATATATGATGTCTATCTAAACCGGATAGCATAGCATAACATAATTCAAAGATATGATGAATAACTAAACAGGATCGCATGACATAATTCACCTACATGTTATCTAAGTAATCAGGATTGCATCATTTAATTCGCATATGTGATTTATATGCTAAGCGAGAGGGCATTCGATATGATGTCCGAACTAAGAACATGGTGTTGAATATTGTGTATATGATGTCTAAACTATGCAATGCAAGACACCGTATGCATGATATGAGCAGTATAACCGTGCCAAGTTAGAGCATACACCTCGGTGGGGAATAGGACTGGTCATCTGTCTCGAATCCATCTCGAGGAGCTATCGGACCAACAAGAGATCTGCTTGACGTGTAGCACCGCTTGCTCAAGGCCTTGTTTTCACTCCAGATTTTTCCATCTCCCACCCAAATGGCTGATTCACGGGAAGAGTAGTTTAATGTACAAACATTGTCGACAAATGGAAATGTAATGAAGAAAAGGATGGGCAAGATATCATTCAAATATATGATGCCTGGTTAAACAGGATGGCATTGCACATTTCACATATATTATGGCTGGCTAAAAGACATGAGACTGCATAATTCCCATATATGATATAGAAACTAAACAGGTGGCATTACAGAACATGTCTAAACTAAGCAGATGACATATATGATGTCAAAAATAGGCACTGCAAGGCAACATATGCATGATATGACTAACATCATCATGCCAAGGTGGAGTAAACACCTTGGGGGGTAAATAGGAGTGGTCAGCGGTGTCTGAATCCGCCTCAGAACAGATATCTTCCTCTGGATTACAATCTGGAGAGGGGTGGGGAGGGTTTGCCATTGAACCCACCATGGAGCGATGTCTCTTTTTTCTCTACATGTTTAGCATGACTGTGTACAATATCTGACATGCATACGAAAAAAATATGGTGAGATTATGTAAGGAGAGCATGCAAAAATTTAGAGTGATGGTAACAACCCAAAGGATCGACGTTTTTCCGTTGAACCAAAATAGCCCTAATGGATCGACGTGAATGTATAGTAATAAGTGATGCAACAAGTGTACAACCTCTTTGTCGTAGCCGTGTCGACCTCAGCATCATTGTGTTGGTCGTTGAAGCAGTTGAGACAGATGTGGCTGTCGGAGGTGTGGAGGAAGATCTGAGGAATCAGAGGCGGCGTCCGAGGCATCGCCACATTGTGATGGATCGTTCTGTCGTTGGAGCAGCTCCAGTGAGCCGTAAGACGTCAAGGCTGAAGCAGCACAAGACAGACATCGTCCATCTCAAGTGGGATTCTAATAGCATCTCCAATAGATGATGTAAACTGATTGTAAAATTAACATCACCAAAAACCACCTGACTACAACAGATGAGGTAAAAACTATTGACTCTGAACTTAACTGTCGAAACTGAAATTTACTGTGGAATCTGAATGCTACTATCGAAACTGAACGCAATGGTAGCAGAGAGGCACTTGACATGTAGTTTAGGGAGAGCGTGCAGTTCATCTTCAACCTGCACCCCCCTGAGCCGCCAGCCACCACCGGCCAAACCGCCAGCCCCAGCGTCGCCTCGCCACCCCGAAACAACTCGCCACCGCCGCCCCGGCCAACCCTCTCGGCCCCCCGCCCCCCACCCTGAACCCTAAGATAGATAGTGGGGTACCTCTCCGGCGATCCCCTGTCCCCTTGTGGTGGTTCTTCCTTAACTCAAAGTGAGCCCCCAACCCCTGAAAATCGACTGACCCAAAAGCCGATTCAGTCGACTGAAGTGTGGCTTAATCAAAGCAGAGCAGCAGCACGAGCGAGGGGGAGAGCAGCAGCAGCAGCTGGGCGAGCGAGCGATCGAGCTAGAGCCGGAGCAGCAGCAGCATATCCGGCTGGTATGGACACCGTCGCCAAAGGGGCCTCGCACTGGGGGAGAGCCGCCGTGGAGATGTCGCCCGTGGCGCCGGCTTCAAGGTAGCCGTTCCATGTGGGTGCGAGATGGAGCACCGTCGGCGCCGGGAGGTCGAGTTAAGGAGAAGGTGCGATGCGATGAGTGTACAACCTCTTTGGTGGCGCCGAGTAGGCCTCGGCTTTGTCCGAGGAGTCGGTGAGGATGCTGCGGTTCCGGTAGAGCAGGTTAAGGCGACGCTGTGGGGATGGAGCAACCGCGATAGACGAGGCGATCGTCGGAGCAGCTCCTTGGAGGTGGAGGACGGGGCGGCTGAACCGGCGGGACGGCAAGATGGACGGCGGATCCTCATCCGGGGAGGTGGACGAGGGACGTCGAGCTGTTGCGGTGGACGACGTTGTCGGGGAAGAGGCTCCGGCTGGGCAGCGGTGACGTGGCGGACGAAGGAGGGTGGGGTTTCTCGGCTGGAGCGGAGAGGTTATGGCGGCCTTGGATTTCGAATGGCGAAAAGGGGGCGATGGGAGGGGTGAAGCATGACTTAGGGTCGCGCTTGTCCAAAATGTAGGGTGTGTTACAAAAGTACCCCCACCGATTTGAACTAGCGGCCCTTCCGGCTCAGGGTTAGAAGGGGGATTTCGCGTGTCGGGATTTGGCAGCTGGAGGGAGTTTTCGCGCGCGTTGTAATTTCGGGATAGCAAGGCACGGGTTGTGAAAGCGCCAGTTTTGGGAGCACGATATTTGAATTTCCGGGATATAACAAGACGCGGGTTGAATTTTAGGGACAAGCCCAACGTGTAGTAATATTGTACTTGTACGTACCAAATCAATTCGCACTTCCCTCAACCAAAAAGAAAACAAAAAAATAAAACTATTCACGCCACACAAAGAGAGTCTTGCCCCGTTTTACTATACAAATGCTATTCAAAGCTACTCCCTCCTTCCATCTATATAGGGGCTAATGCGTTTTTCGATGTAACTTTGACCAAATATTAGAGCAATGATATATGAAATGCAACTTACACAAAGCACACCGTTAAATTCATGTGCGAAAGGTTCTTTCAATGATATAATTTCACATTGTGCATGTCATGTACTATTAATCTTGTCAATAGTCAAAGGCGGTCTTAAAAATCTCATTACGCCCTATATAGATGGAAGGAGGGAGTATGAATCCATGTTATGTCCGATTAAATTTTTTCGCTTGTTGTATAATGCATGTAACCTACTCATACCAACATTTTAGTGCATTCCAAATGTCTATACTACCGCTGCAATTCGAACTAAATTTGAATTCGTTTCTCTATTTTAATAAGAATCTAGAATCATGATTGTTGCCAACTTCAACCATCATAGTTTCCTTGCTATCTGCCAGATATAAATCGGACGGCCTATAATGCAGGATGGCAGGCACACCATCATCAACAACTCCTTTTTTTATAAGAGTAGAGATAAAATATATTAAATGTAGTATAACATGTTCATAACCACACCATGTGTATCACCGTTATATATATTCACACATGCGTCGGTTTGAAACACTATGATAAATTCAAATATCCGAATTCGCTTTTTATAATAAAGTATATATGATCTCTATTCGTCTTTTACATCCACACAACCCTCTTATCTTTGTAGCTAGCGCTAACTTTCTCTTGTGCATGCACACGCCCGCATCCCTCTCACCCTCCCTCAGCATTCTCTAGCTCCATCGCGCACATTCGCCTTTTCAGTTTAGGGTCGTTCACCCACGGTGTGTGTAGGCCCCAGCTCCTTCTTTACGGCACACATCGATCGATATGCCTCTCTAGCCAGTGTGCCTAGCACAAACACAAGCTTCCCCTCTTCTCTTGTCACCGTCCATGCCTCACTCCCACCACTCTTTTCATCGTTCTCGTACTCGCACACTCCTCCCCCCTTGATATAGTATGCCTCTCGTACCACCTCCTACATGCATTCCTCTCTCTCTATCCTTCTCCGTGTGCCTCATTTGCTTCTAACACACACATGCATGTATACCAATCGATCTCCCAACATATACCTAGATCGACTTTAACTACCCCCCCATCGATCGACGTACCTCACAAGTTATGTCTCTCCTTTCTCTAACAAAGGGCGATTGATCTTCCTATGTAGTTACGTCCGCTTACCACAGCCACATCGTCCCCCCTCATCATTCGTGCATGCCTCCTGACCGTCTCTCACACGCACGTGCACAAACAACATGCAGCCATCTCCTCTCTTATTGATATTGCGGGCATGCCCTCCGTTTGTCTAGCAAGCCTATCCCACCATTTGTTAGAAGCAACTCCACTACCACCCCCTCCAACACTCTAGCTCTGTCTCTCTCCCAACCTTATTCCTCTCTTGCACATATGCATGGATGCCGATCGATCTCCCTTAATACATGAGGCAGATCGATCTCCTTAATACATGAGGTAGGCCTCTCTCCTCCTCCACACATATACCAGCCATTGTACCTCTATAGTTAATTGTGCCTCCCTCTTCCCCCACCACACACCAATAGTCGAGCGCTGCAGGTAGGTATCCATGCCACGAGGCAAACCGCACATGTCCCATCTCACGCTCCAAAGAGGGCCAGCCACTCTATATCTTTGACGTGGGCACACACAAATTCGATGGCACTCTTTATCGATCGCGCGCGCACACACACACACATCATCCCTCTCTTCGATTCTGGACACCTAAAGCCGATGATACCTACACTCTCTTCTCGTGGATCGCCCCCTCTATATATATGTTATATCCAGGACTCTATTTCACACACATTGCATATGTTACATTTTTTTATTGACCCCCCCACCCAAAAAAACTCTCAAGAACCCACACACTATATCTCTCTAGGTTTGTATCTCTCTCACTCAACCCCACATAGGTGGTGTGCGTATACAAGAAGAGAATAGGTGCACCGTGCACGTACTCACGCTTCATGCCCAGCCACACCCACGCGGGTACACGGTGGAGCTCATTTCTTTACGAAATGGCAGCCCACGTGCTAATTTGAACGCGTGTGGCGGTTTTTTACCTAGGAAGGTCGTGTACCACGCGTGCACGAAACAAAGTTCGACTTGACGCGTTCTCGCGTTATTTTTAAATAAAGTTATAGCGCTCAATGGCACGTACAAATAATATAAAATGATTTTTATGGAGAAAAAGGTTGTCCGCTCATGCTACGTCTTGAGCTTGCGTTGGTTTTCCCCGAAGAGGAGAGGATGATGCAGCAGAGTAGCGTAAGAACCAAGGTATCAATCCAGTAGGAGGCCACGCACAAGTCCCTCGTACCTACACAAAGCAAATAAGTCCTCGCAACCAATGCGAATAGGGGTTGTCAATCCCTTCACGGTCACTTACGAGAGTGAGATCTGATAGAGATGATAGATAATATTTTTGGTATTTTTGGTATAAAGATGCAAAGTAAAATAAAAGGGCAAAGTAAAAAAGCAAAGCAATAATAAAGTGATGGAATATTAATATGATGAGAATAGACCCGAGGCCCATAGATTTCACTAGTGGCTTCTCTCAAGAGCATAAGTATTTTACGGTGGGTGAACGAATTACTATTGAGCAATTGACAGAATTGAGCATAGTTATGAGAGTATCTAGGTATGATCATGTATATAGGCATCACGTCCGAGACAAGTAGACCGACTCCTGCCTGCATCTACTACTATTACTCCACTCATCGACCGCTATCCAGCATGCATCTAGTGTATTAAGTTAATGAAAACAGAGTAACGCCTTAAGCAAGATGACATGATGTAGAGGGATAAATCCATGCAATATGATAAAAACCCCATCTCGTTATCCTCGATGGCAACAATACAATACGTGCCTTGCTGCCCCTACTGTCACTGGGAAAGGACACCGCAAGATTGAACCCAAAGCTAAGCACTTCTCCCATTGCAAGAACTACCAATCTAGTTGGCCAAACCAAGCGGATAATTCGAAGAGACTTGCAAAGATAACCAATCATACATAAAAGAATTCAGAGAAGATTCAAATATTGCTCATAGATAATCTTCATCATAAACCCACAATTCATCGGTCTCAATAAACACACCGCAAAAAGAAGATTACATCAAATAGATCTCCACGAGAGAGGGGGAGAACATTGTATTGAGATCCAAAAAGAGAAGAAGCCATCTAGCTACTAACTATGGACCAAGGTCTGAAGTAAACTATTCACACTTCATCGGAGAGGCTATGATGATGATGTAGAAGCCCTCCGTGGTGGATTCCCCTTCCGGCGGAGCTCCGGAACAGGCCCCAAGATGGGATCTCGTGGATACAGAAATTTGCGGCGGTGGAATTAGGTTTTTGGCTCCGTATCTGATCTGTTGGGGGTACGTAGGTATATATAGGAGGAAGGAGTACGTCGGTGGAGCTTCAGGGGGCCCATGAGGTAGGGGAGCGCGCCCTAGGGGGGCGCCCTCCACCCTCGTGGCCGCCTCCCTCCTTTCTTGACCAAGGGTCCAAGTCTCCTGGATCTTATCTGATGAGAAAATCACGTTCCCGAAGGTTTCATTCTGTTTGGACTCCGTTTGATATTTCGTTTCTTCGAAACACTGAAAATAGGCAAAAAACAGCAAATCTGGGCTGGGCCTCCGGTTAATAGGTTATTCCCAAAAGTAATATAAAAGTGGAAAATAAAGCCCAATATGGTCCAAAACAGTAGATAATATAGCATGGAGCAATCAAAAATTATAGATACGTTGGAGACGTATCAGCTCACTATATACAATGGAGCCTCCCTGCCTGGTTTGTCGCTCTTCAGAGTATCTCATACAAGGCTGCGATGGCCTCTCTCTCTCTCACCGTTGGTCACTGATCTGGCCGCATCCCGTCAGCCGGGGGAAAGGGAGTGCGGTGGCCTCTCTCTCTCTCGTCGTTGGTCACTGATCCGGCCGCATCCCATCCGCCGGGGGAAAGGGAGGAAGTGCATCATTTCTCCGTTCGACGACGCCGAGGCAGCACGTCCCGATCTGCGGTACACGCCGTTCTCTCTGACCAAGCTCCGGCGCGGCAGGGCTTACACCACCTGCTCGCAGATTCCGCCCGCCGCCGCTCACCTAGGTACATCCCGACGACCTCCAGGTATCCCCTCCGGCCTTGCTCCACCGCCTGCCTTCCCACGTCGCTGCATGTGGATCTTCCAGAGTTCTTTGCCCAAATCGTAGCTCGTCCGGCGTACTTTCCATATTGCATTCTCGTCCTCACACCGTTTTAGACAAACACAACCGTGTTGTTATCTTCCCTTAGGACAAGGAATATGCTTATTTTTTGTCGTCGCATGTGTCATCAACTGTTATTGGCCAAAGAAAGTTCATCCCTACAAAATCATATAGTTTAGTCATGCTCCATTTTCGTCACACAAGAATGCTCTCATCATGCACAACCCCGATGACAAGCCAAGCAATTGTTTCATGCTTTAGTAATCTCAAACCTATAAACTTTCACGCAATATCTGAGCGCGAGCCATGGACATAGCACTATGGGTGGAATAGAATATGATGATGGGGGTTATGTGGAGAAGACAATAAAAGAGAAGGTCTTACATCAACGAGGCTAATCAACGGGCTATGGAGATGTCCATCAATTGATGTTAATGCAAGAAGTAGGGATTGCAATGCAACGGATGCACTAGAGCTATAAATGTATGAAAGCTCAACAAAAGAAACTAAGTGGGTGTGCATCCAACTTGCTTGCTCATGAATACCTAGGGCATTTGAGGAAGCCCATCGTTGGAATATACAAGCCAAGTTCTATAATGAAAAATTCCCACTAGTATATGACAGTGACAACATATGAAACTCTCTATATGAAAAACATGGTGCTACTTTGAAGCACAATATATGAGACTCGCTATATGAAGAACATGGTGCTACTTTGAAGCACAAGTGTGCAAAAAGAGATAGTAACATTGCCCCTTTTTATTCCTTTTTTTGGGCCTTTTTTTACTTTTGGCCTTTCTCTTTTTTTTTGGGACAATGCTCTAGAAAATGATGATCATCACACTTCTATTTATTTACAACTCAATGATTACAACTCGATACTAGAACAAAGTATGACTCTATATGAATGCCTCCGGCGGTATACCGGGATATGCAATGAATCAAGAGTGACATGTATGAAAGAATTATGAATGGTGGCTTTGCCACAAATACTATGCCAACTACATGATCATGCTAAGCAATATGACAATGATGAATGTGTCATGAAGAACGGTATGGTGGAAAGTTGCATGGCAATATATCTTGGAATGGCTATGGAAATGCCATAATAGGTAGGTATGGTGGCTGTTTTGAGGAAGATATAAGGAGGTTTATGTGTGAAAGAGCGTATCATATCACGGGGTTTGGATGCACGTGAAGTTTGCACCAACTCTCAATGTGAGAAAGGGCAATGCACAGATCAAGAGGCTAGCAATGATGGAAGGGTGAGAGTGCGTATAATCCATGGACTCATCATTAGTCATAAAGAACTCACATACTTATTGCAAAAATCTACAAGCCATCAAAAACCAAAGTACTACGCGCATGCTCCTAAGGGGATAGATTGGTAGGAAAAGACCATCTCTCGTCCCCGACCGCCACTCATAAGGAGGACAATCAAATAACACCTCATGTTTCAAATTTGTTACATAACGTTTACCATACGTGCATGCTATGGGACTAGAAAACTTCAACACAAGCATTTCTCAAATTCACAATTACTCAACTAGCACGACTTTGATATTATCACCTCCATATCTCAAAACAATTATCAAGCATCAAACTTTTCTTAGTATTCAACGTACTCATAAGAAGGTTTTTACTATTTTTTTATACCTAGCATATTATTATTAAGAAAATTACCATGCTATTTAAGACTCTCAAAATAATCTAAGTGAAGCATGAGAGATCAATACTTTCTATAAAACAAATCCACCACCGTGCTCTAAAAGATATAAGCGAAGCACTAGAGCAAAACTATAAAGCTCAAAAGATATAAGTGAAGCACTAGAGCAAAACTATAAAGCTCAAAAGATATAAGTGAAGCACGTAGAGTATTCTAACAAATTCCAATTCATCTATGGCTCTCTCAAAATGTGTGTACAGCAAGGATGATTGTGGTAAACTAAAAAGAAAAGACGCAAATAATACAAGCTCCAAGCAAAACACATATCATGTAGTGAATAAAAATATAGCTCCAAGTAAAGTTACCGATGGAAGTGGATTTAAAGAGGGATGCCTTCCGGGCATCCCCAAGCTTTTACTTTTTGGTGTCCTTGGATTATCTTGGGGGTGCAATGGGCATCCCCAAGCTTAGGCTCTTGCCACTCCTTGTTCCATAATCCATCAAAAGATTTCACCCAAAACTTGAAAACTTCACAACACAAAACTCAACAAAAATCTCGTGAGCTCCGTTAGCGAAACAAAACAAAAGACCACTTCAAGGTACTGTAATGAACTCATTCTTTATTTATATTAGTGTTAAACCTACTGTATTACAACTTCTCTATGTATTATAAATTATTTTACTAGCCATAGATTCATCAAAATAAGCAAACAACACACGAAGAACAGAATCTGTCAAAAACAGAACAGTCTGTAGTAATCTGTAACTAACGCAAACTTCTGTAACTCCAAAAATTAAGCCAAAATAGGAAGACCTCGTAAATTTGTTTGTTGATCAGGAGCAATTGGAATCACTATTTTATCACGTTCTGGTGATTTTTAAAAATTGTTTTGGTGAACCAAAAGTTTCTGGAAATTACAGCAAGATCAAATAACTATTATCCAAGAAGATCCTATAGGTTTAACTTGGCACAAACACTAATTAAAACATAAAACCACATCTAAAAAGAAGGTAGATGGATTATTTATTCCTAAACAGAAACAAAAACAAAAAAAATTAAAATAAAATGGTTGATATGGAGAGAAAAAGAAAACCACTATATATACACTAGCAGGAGCCTAAGCTACAAGCCTGCTTGCTTAGGTTGCTCTCTTCACAAGCATAGAACGACGGACCTGATCCTGCAGTTGGGGGAAGGGAACAATGTTCTGCGTAGACGCGGTCGACATCGGCGAGGGAGAAAACTCACAGTCGGTGCGTCCCAATTTGGGGTCACCGCGGTATGGGCCGATGCCGCGTCCCAACCGCCCTTCTAGCAATAGCCCGACGTCCCAGGTAGTCCATCTTCCTTTTGGAGCCGGCTTGCTCCACTGCCGTAGCTCCATCTCCATGTCGATCTTTCTCTACTTCTACCGGCTTCTACTTGTGATGAGTTTATGTCTCATGAACTAGTGCCAGTACTATTATTCTAATCACACTTCTTCAATATCTTTGCCATCAGGGTTGCTCAGGTCGATTTTAGTGGAACTGCACAAAAGCATCATAGGATCCGAGGGTGCCAGCTGTCTTTCCTTCGACAGGTTCTACCTGGCCAGGAAATTAAATCATGTTTAGGGTTTAGGGTTTAAGTCGTAGTGACCCCATCAGTAGTTTTTCTTTCGTACACGCTCTCACAACTTTTTTCTTTAGTTGTGAAGTAAATATCGGCTATGATCTGTGAATCATTGAGATGCATCAGCATGCGTGTTAGTTTTCCTTTGTATTTGATGGAATGTTGTAACGGAGCAACCTTGGAATAGGAATGAAAATGGAGTGGAAAGTTTTCGTTTTTCCAGAGAAAAAATGGAAATGGAGAGAAACCAACATTTCGTTTCGTTGGATCGCGCCATCGAAAAAAACCAACGTTTAAATCACGTCTGTCGTGTTCGTGTCTCGCCCTCCTCCACGGCTCGACCCCACACGGTCGCTCGGCATGCCACCCACCGCAAACCGAGTATATGATAACTTTCCCGCTTGCCTGTCGATGGACCGCGCCATGGAGTACTAGCACTACTGGAAGAGATTGACGAGTTGGGGGAGGATAGCTAGCTGTAGAACGGACTCCCAAGAACTTTTTACATGCATGTTGTAGCCGGCTATTGTGACCTTTTTGAACGCGGAGCAGCCGCGTGCACCCAGAAGCGGCGCGGGCGATGCTCTCTCGGCCGGCGCGCCGCTTCAATGCCGGCGCCAGTGAGAGGTCGCCTCCACTCTGGCTGGGCATGAATGTGGCATCGACCGCTTTCAAGGGAAGCACACGCGGGTGATGAAGAGGGTTCGGGTTGGTCAGGACCGGCCGTGGCAGCTGTCCGGACGTGCGCAAACAAGAGATGATGTACGTTAATATTGCTGTGTATATAATTAACAACGTAAATAATGTGCCAGTTGGACAAATATGATTGGAGATGAAGATGGAAATGGAATTTTACGTAAACACGGATATGCATGTCTATGTCTATGTGTGTGTGTGCGACGACTCTCGCGACCTGGAATCGGGGGCGTGTTTTTGATCGAGTTTTCTTTCTTGGTACGTTAGAAAATTAGTTTGTCTAATTCACATCTAGATGTTATTTAAGGATATCACATCTAAGCTCCCACAAGTATATAATGTAGCAACAAGAAAAAAAACTAGGAAAAAAATAGACCACAAAAATAGTGGACATCAACTTAGTTGTGACATAACTATGTATCATCTAGCTGTGTCCTAGACAGACCCTTAAAAAATTGTCCACCAGTTTTCGTTTCTTTTTTCCGGGAACGCGCGTATTCTATTTAAAACCACTGCTATGGAGAGATTTTTTACTCCATTATAGCCTCTTGTTTGATAGAGTTTCGCGTCTCGCCTCTCTCACCCTCTCCATATCAAAACAAGATGACAGTGTCCACTCTATCTTTCTCCTCACTGGTGGTCACAGATCCGGCCGAATCCCGTTCGCTGCGGGAGGTGAGGAGGTGCAGCGTTGACGTTGTCGCCGTCGATGACGGAGGAAGCCAATGCGCACCGTCCTCTCGGAGCCGGCGCTGGCGCGGACGAAGATCCTCTGCGCCCTTGTTCGCTGCCGTCGTGTGGGCAGATCTCACCCGCCCACCTAAACGACATCTCGCCCACCTGAGGTATAATTTTTGTACTGGTCCAGCTCCCCAATCACTGCGTGCGGGTTTTCTTCTATGCGACTACTCCCCAGCTCCCCATGCATAGTAGCTAGGGTTCGTCAGCTGGTCCAACATCACCTACTAGTACTATTATAGAGGAAATGCCACTCGAAAAGTTGTCCTGATTTATGCCTCGGTGGAGGTATACATGTTGTTTCGACAAAGAGTACATGGTGGTTGTGCGGTCATTGTCCATATGGTGGTAGTACTATCACTGGTTAAATGAAGAAATGCTTTTTTTCTCGGGTATCCTGGTTTAGTTCCCATCAAGATAATTATGATGCTTCTATTTGTTGGTGTACTTTTCATTAATTCTTATTGACAATTGAGATGTCGTTGCTAACCCTTTTTTATATTTTTGGAAACAGCGATGCGTGTCTCCATACCTGGGCATGTCTTCCTCAATTTTAGTGGAACTGCACAAAATTGGATGGCCATTGTTGTTCCGCCTCCTTTGTCCTCGCCACGTGGTTCTTCCTTCCTCGAGCTTGATTAATGAGAAGAAAGCAGACTACAGTGAGGATTTGTCGAACTTGATAGGTGCCTCACCCAAACTTGATGCAAAATGGATGATGCATCACCACGATGACCTATCGATGCTCATGGTTGCGCCTGATGGTTGCGTAGGCTGGTGAAGCTGATCGATTTTCAATGAAAAACAAGTTGTCTTCCATCAGTGCTCTTTGCTTGTTACGCACAAAGATGATATCCTTTGTCAGTTCACCTTGGTTGTGTTGGAGACGCAGTCGTCTTTCACGTTGGTGCAATTTATCACACAATTGGCTATGAACCAAATGTTTCCTCGAAGAAGGATCGACGTTGGTAATAAGAGCATAAGTTTTGTATTGATTTCTAAGCCTTCTCACAACTTTGTCTCTAGTTCCCCTGTAATTTTATTTGTCTAGCTATTAACTTTGATTTAAAAAATGGTGTGGACTGAAAACCCGGATGGACGTAGTAGCCCTCCATTTTTATTTACTCCGGATATTAGATTTGACTGAAGTCAAACTTTGTAATACTCTCAAACCTTTCGAATAATTGAAATTAAAATTCTTTATTTGTACACACTCTCACACGTTTCTAATAAGTTGGCGCATGTGTGGTTGTTCACTTAAGGGAGGGTAGTGTACCACACATGAAGGACAGGAAGTGCGACCAGGACGCGTGGGCGTGGATCGTTAGTTCATCGAAAGTAGTACTAGTTTTCTTCATTGTACATTAAATAAAGAGTTTCATTTCGTACTTACACAATTTAAAACGATTGTTATGGAGAGAATAAGAAAACCACTCCACTATATATTAGTCGTATACACGAGAGTACTATATGGACGCAGCTTCATTGACTTAGTGCACTGCATTTGGATTTATGACAGGTGGGCCCAAAATGTGGCTGGCTCACCTGGCCATACAGCCAAAAGCAAAAGGTGCAGTGAAGGCACCGGAGCTCAGTCCGATTACTACAGTAGTATATATATAAGCGGGAGCCTCGGCGCTTGTTCGCTAGGGTTTGCACTCTCCACACGCCGCTTCACTACATATATGTTACACTGGAGGCTCAGCTGCTCATTTGCTAGGGTTTGCTATATTCACAGTCTCTCACGCTCTCTTCACCAGATCTAAACAAGACTGCGTTGGCCTCTTGTCTCTCTCTCCCCCCTCACAACTAGTGAAGGAGGCGTCCGTATCCCATCGCACCGGGAAGGGGAGGAGGTGCAGCGTTCACTCTATCGCCTTCGGCGAGGGAGGCAATCCACTGCCGGCTGCGCTGTTCTCTTTCACCCACCGCCTGTGCGGGAGGGCCACCGACCCTTCTTCCTCACTGCCGTGCGTGGTGTGGGCAGATCCGCCTCCCGCCGCACGCCTTGCCACATCCCGACGACCCTAAGGTATAAGTTTCTTTGAAATCGCTGCTGCTCTAGCTGCATGTGGATCTTTTTCGATCTGTAGTCGAATCTAGGTCTTGGTTGAAAGAGGAAAGAACGGTGCGGTGGGCTGGAGCAAGAATCTAGGACGTGGTTCAATGAGGAAAGGAGGGGCAGAAAGTAGTATAGACTGGCTATCCAGCCGCTTTGTAGGTCGAAAAGGGAAAAACGGGGTAACCCAGTACACACATCTGTAAGGAACCGATCTCTTTGTTGAAAAGGGAAAGAAACTGTGGGGTCGGGTAGTTTGTGCAGGATAGATTTGCTGCCCTCACATAGGAAGAAGGTTCAAAGAAAACAAATATGGGATCAGCGCATATATGTTGCTTGGCTACAAACTCTGCATCACCCCCTTTATAAGTAGATGGAAGCACATACTGTTGTTGCGCCCACTCTCCCTGGAACTGTTTATGCTTTTTGTTAATCTAATTCCGTTGGTAAAATTAAGCAATGCCACTCTCAGAATTAATTAACTACTGAATCTTAGTTCAAAACTGCAACACTTGTTTGGAATGGTACTATCCTGCTTTGTAGTTCTTTCTACATGTTTTAAAAGGTGTTGTTAAGATAATGTCTCTGTTAAAACGAATCAGTTGCATTGTTTTAGGAATGGTACTTTTCTGCTTTGTCGTTCTTTATACATGTTGAAACAAGGCATTGTTAAGATACTGTCTCAGTCAATATGAATGAATCACACTGATGGAGAATTGCTACTCTCCTGCTTTGTTTCCCATTAAGATAAAGTAGATCAGTAGATGCTTTTCTTCTGGGAGTACAAGTCATCAACCATTATTTCTCAGGAATTGTTTCCCTTATACCTATTGTTGCTTACAGGATATCAAAATTAAAGCTCGGTTTTATTCCGACTTGATTTTAGTTGAACTGCACAAAAGGAGCCAATGTGTCCAAGGCAACCGCTGCATTATCGGGTCCAGCTTGGTCGCTCCACTTTGCGTAAAGAAGCGATCGCTTATGCGCTACATTACAGAAGGAATGACCGAGAAGCTTTATAGAGTATTATTAGACACCAGTGACATGACTAGTCCACAGATACCATCGGCAATTTAACAACACGTGGAGTGCCCTGGGCAAAAAGTGCCCAAACAAGTACAAGAAGCTACGACAGGACTCCACGATCATAGGCATTACATATTTTGAATGGGAAAAGCTTGTCAAAGTTTATTCGTTGATGTTAGCAAGAAGACGTCAGTTTAATATATTGGAATTGGAAAACCTTGTCAAAATTTGCTTATTGATGTTAGCCAGAAGACATGCATTTGATATTTTTGAGTGGGACGCCCTTGCTGTGAGCAGCGTCGAGTGTTTTTTCCTATTCCTGTGTTCAGTTTAGAAGTAAATAGTTACTCTTCTGAGATATTCCTGTGTTAAGAGTTTGTTCTGAATATTGTCTATGTAATGCCATGCCTTGTGTTTGATTGCAAAGTTGAGCTTGGAATGTTGTGGCATGCGGCATCACGAGCTGTTCACCGTGCCTCCTGAGAATAATGCTTCGTATTGTTTTGCATGTCAATCTAATGCCAGTGATTTGCTTGTTAAGAAGATCATCCTCTTCTATTGTTTCCGTGCTTAAGAAGTTCATCGTCTGATGTTTCATTCATAGCCTATACGACAAGTCGGGTAGGTTAGACGTGAAACCTTATGATCTTCCGACCAACTCATGATATTAGGCCGTGATTGGATCATCATTTTCCAACCAAAACCTCTTGTAAAACTGACGCTTGTAAATTAAAGCAGATGGTCTTGGGCGAAGGCGCTTGGTTGGTCGATTTCGACTAGTAAAATATCGGAAGTACTTCACACACGATAAAACGCTGAACGACACTTGGACGATTGCTAATCCGATGCGTTAGCTGCTGTTTCAGGCTTGCCCATGGATGGCATGATACACACGTCGTGCATGTATCGTCTGGTAATGTCGTCCATATAGCAGTGCTCATAAAATATACACTGGTCTCTCAAATTACACGCGTAACCCGCCGATTTTACTTACAGACCTGGGGCCCTCGGTTTCATTACGCATGTATTTTATGCGTTGTTTCTGATGACGAGTAAATTACAGTTGTATGTTAATACAAGTTTGAAATAAACCAGAGCTCCCAAGCGCGGCCTTACCGTTTCATGCCGTCTCAGTTTCTCGAAGATGCTCATAGGTGTCCGATGATCCTGGCTTCCTGAACGAGCAGCGGGCGCTGTATCAGACCATCCGTAGGGCCCGCGAGGCCCTCTCTGTTGTCCTTCGAGTTGTTGCGCTCGTCATGGTGCCGAGCATTGTTAACATCGTCAACGAACATGAGGATTCAGGAGATGACTTTATTTTGACTGGATGACACTAGGGACCCACTAGGGCCATAGGCGTATGTACGCAAGTGCCTCCTTATTATGTACAACTATATTTTTTTTGCTTTCTCCTGGTTTCCTGACATCACGGACCCACACCATTGTCAACCTATGTAGTCAATATAAACGAGAGAATTGCACAAGGTGCGGCCGACAGCTAGGACCAAGCACCTCGAGCAGTATTTTTGTTTTTGAGGCGTGAGCACCGCAGAGTTTTTCTTGGCGATGATTTCGTTGTTGTTCGGAGGAGAGCAGGGTACTAACTGGGCGGGCTATGGCCCGTCTAGCCCAGGCCAGATATCCAGCCCAGATACTAATTTTTTTCAAGATGAAAATGGCTAGCCCAGCTATACGTCTTTTTGAGGAATACCCAGGCAAGGTCAACTTGTTATTCTCGGCTCACTGGCTGCAAATCTTTCCTAGGAGGGATGCATTAGGCTTAACAGGAAAATGGGCTTTAAAAAAATATAAAATGGGATGTAATTATAAAAACTGGGCAGTAACTATAAAAAAATGCACCAAACATGAAATTAGTTTATAAAATATTATTTATGGATTTTGAAAATCTTAAATTTTCATTGTTCTTGTGCCATAATGTTTCGTTGGATTTTTATGTAATACAAATTTATATTTAATCTGACTAGAAATTCCGGGATAAAAATATTTCAGATCCCATCAAAATGTGGGAAATTTTATTGAATTCTGTCTTCAACGGTTGGTTGAAATTATTAATCGTTGTCCTAGCTAGAAAATGGGCCGTACTTTTAACAAACTGTAAATGGGATGTTGTAAATTCCATTAGAATTCAAAAATGGGTTGTACATTCTTACAAAACGCAAATGGGCTATAAGTTCTCTGCCACACACTTGTGGGCCTACTAAGTGACGTGTCCCCTAAAAAAATAAGTTGACACGTATGCAAGGCTTTGTCAACCTATTATAGTCAACACACGATTCTAGCAGGAGTGGCCGTTGGATGTCTATCCAACGGATGTC
The DNA here is from genome assembly GCA_021605145.1 of Aegilops bicornis. Lineage (NCBI taxonomy): Eukaryota > Viridiplantae > Streptophyta > Magnoliopsida > Poales > Poaceae > Aegilops > Aegilops bicornis. The sequence goes on along the minus strand of CM038672.1, from coordinate 473,842,398 downwards.
GTGCTTCTTCTTCAATCTCGGATATTCTTAGCTTCGGCCACCCAAAAAATGATTCCTCCCACGACATCCGGGCGCACCATTTCGGAGGCTGACACTGTGGGCCTACTAAGTTGGAGCGTACCAACTGCTTTGTCAACTTAGTCAATATAACCGATTCTAGCTTAAATGACCGTACGATGTCCATCCAACGACCGTAGTTCTTCTTCAACCTCTGGTCTTCTTGGTCCAGCCGCCCAAAGCAGCGCCACCATGCCGCTTTGCTCCTGCCTCCTGTGGACTGGCTATCTTGCCGCGGAGGCCTCACCGCCCCATAATACTCCCACCGCTGGCCGTGCCATCCTCCACTCACCCACACCCCTTGTTATTCTCGCAAGGACGGCAGCCTCACACTGCAGCCGAACTAGTGAACGCTCATACTCCTCTCCGCGTGGGCATCCACTGCCGCATCTTGCCCGGCTCCGCGTCGTCCCCTTCCTAGGCCTCGCCGTCGTCCACCGCCGTGGTGCTCTCGGCGCGGCGTGGTCAATGTGGTCAACGACCGACTTCCATCGGAAGATTACTGTACGTGGAGAGGCTGACAGCTGGGTCCACGGCAGCCGCAAGGAAGTGCCTCCTTATTACACGGAAAATAATTATTCCTCCACCTGACAGCGGGGACCCACCGGACGGGCCACCAGTATTATGCGAAAAAAATCGTTTCCCCCTGACTGCTGGGACCCACCGGAAGCGCCTCCTTATTACGCAAAAAAAAATGAATAATCCCCCGGCTAGCTAGGACCCACCTTGGTGGGAGGCTGACTTGTGGGCCTACTAAGTTGACAGGGACGAAGGGCTTTGTCAACTTAGTCAATATGAACGATTCGATCTCGAGTGACCGTGACGATGTCCATCCAACGGCCAGAGTGCTTCTTAAACCTCTGGTCTTCTTGCTCCGGCCGCCCCAAAGCAAAGGCCGGTCATGCCGCATGCTCCTGCCTCCCGTGGCCGGCTGTGCTGCCGCAAAGGCCTCACCGCCCCCTACTATTCCCACCGCTGGCCAGGCCCTGCGGCGACGGCAGCCTCACACCGCAGCCGAACCAGTGAACCCTCGTTGTCAGTGTCAAAATCGGCGGATCTTGGGTAGGAGGTCCCGAACTGTGCGTCTAAGGCGGATGGTAACAGGAGGCAAGGGACACAGTGTTTACCCAGGTTTGGGCCCTCTCTATGGAGGTAATACCCTACTTCCTGCTTGATTAATCTTGATGAATATGAGTATTACAAGAGTTGATCTACCACGAGATCTAGAGGCTAAACCCTAAAAGCTAGCCTATGGTATGATTGTTGTTGTCCTACGGACTAAACCCTCCGGTTTATATAGACACCGGAGGGGGCTAGGGTTACACAGAGTCGGTTACAACAGAAGGACATCCACATATCCGTATCGCCAAGCTTGCCTTCCACGCCAAGAGAGTCTCATCCGGACACGAGACGAAGTCTTCAATCTTGTATCTTCATAGTCCAACAGTCCGGCTGTCCGGATACCCCCTAATCCAGGACTCCCTTAGTAGCCCCCGAACTAGGCTTCAATGTCAATGAGTCCGGCGTGCACATTGTCTTCGGCATTGCAAGGCGGGTTCTTCTCCAAATTCCGAATACTTGTTTGAATAGTGTCCGGCTTCCCATAAATGTTGCACTCCTTGGCTTCTGCGCCTAATAATGGAGCTCCTCCACGCGTTGAGCGAATGCGAGAAGCCGGGGGATTTTTACAATTGCCACCCTAGCCATGTAGGCAAATCACCTATTAAAGAGACGGGGATTCACAGATCCATATCATACCATCCTCCCACAATGTATCCATCGAGCACGCCTCGAAAAGATCCATTCCAACATGGCGGCCGCCACCGCTCCTCCTCTCGCCTCGTAGCCCTAAGCCCGGTGATTGGAAGAAGTGTTTAGTCCGCATAGCCAACTAGTGAGGCTACAGACCGTGGATTTCTCCCCAGCAGATATGGTCCCCTGCTCGAGGCAGACTTGCCACCTATAATGGCGGAGAACAAGCAGAGCTTCCCAATCCCTCCAAAGGGGAACGGTATGCCTTATCCCTTACTTATTAAGGGGACTGGGATTTCAATTCACCTGCTCCTCATGGGCTCCTGGAGTTCTACGGCCTCCAGCTGCATAATTTCACTCCTGCCTCCATATTGCACATCGTTGGCTATGTCGTTCTTTGCGAACTGTTTTTGGGCTGCGAAGCTCACTTCGAGCTATGGAAGAGGCTATTCTGCCTCGTACCCCATACATAGGAGGGGTCACTGTTTCAAGTGGGCGGAGCCAAAATATGGCGCACCGCCGGGACCGGATACTTGTCCGGCACCCCGAAGAAGGCATCCGAAGACTGGCCTTCAGAGTGGTTCTATATAGAGGACGTCCCTCTTCCGGATCCTATTCGGATCGGCCTTCTTGAGTTTAATAATGTTCCTCTGAAGAAACGCCTAAGCTGGCGACCAAGGAGCCCTCAGGAGGAAGATGACAGAGACGTTTCTTACCTGATGAGCCGGATAAAGGTGCTTTGGCTCTATCAGACTGACTACAACCGGGTTATGTCAATATGCATCATGCGAGGGTGCAGCCGCTTCAATACCGAGGCCGCCCAATGTGGGACTTTAATGGGGAAAACGATGCCACCAGCTGCGGCCGTAAGGGGCGGACTCCGTTAGCTCGCAAAAACTCTGTCCGATGCTGTATAAGGGAGAGGAAGAGGAGTTCCTCCGCATCAAACCGCTGGACGGATTCTCCATGCACAATCCTCCAAGCTGGGTAAGCTGCCACTTTTCATGCCCTTCCCTTCCGCATTTCCACAATAAATGTCTTATTTTGCCCGTTCACCGCAGGAACTGCGTAAGGCAGTAAGGGAGATAAATAGCCCACCTCCACAACCAGAGGAACCTGAACGGTCCCTCGACCCCGGCCTTCAAGAGGACCAGGACATATTCATGGAGCTGATCGATAGGACATTTTATCAATTAAGCCGTGATGAGGCCATGGTGGCTATTACAGCCTACTATCTGGGGCTACTGCCTGCCTCGCAGGTAAGTGAGACCAGGGGCCCAACCTTTGAGAAGTATCCCTTCCCACGCACCTTACCTTCCGTATCTGCATGGTGTCTTACAGGGAAGGTCCTCCGGACGCCATGCCGCGCCGTGGCGAAGTTACCGACAAGAGGGGTACAGCGGCGAGCCTGAAAAAAGAAAAGCTGTTCGGACTGAGACACCGACGCGGAGGTATGATATAAAACCTCTCCCCGTGGGTTTGTCTTTGAAAACATAATAACACCCATGTTTCCCAGAAGGAAAAATACTCGCCGGACTATATCCGGAGAAGTTGCCAATCACGCCCCCACTAGCCGGGCTCGAGGGCCGGACACGGAGGTGGGTCACGCGTCTGATGTTCCTCCTACAGAGGATGCGGATAAAATCTCTGCTACAAACTCCGAAGTGGAGAGCGCCATGAATCACAGGCGCCGTCGGGCCATACTCCGTGACGCTTGTTTCTCCCAATAGGCATTTGATGCCTTCAATTCGGGAGACGCGTACATCAGTGCTGCTCAAAATGGTCTTGCCTGAGCCACGGACCAGTATGTAAAGGATACACGGGTAAGAAAATTTGATGATTATATACATCAGTAGCACCCGAGACTTGAAACAGTTGGCACAACTGATTTAAGGATCATTATCTGTGCAGGTTCTTACAGAGAAGAATACCCAATTGTCTCAAGAGCTGGAAGAGTGCAAGGCCCAGCAACGGGCCGTAGTGGCCGCATTGAAGGAGTCCGAGAAGGCCCCCTCTGGTAACACCTGCTTTAAAGAATGATAGGTACCATATAGGATGCAGCATGCATGCAATTCTGACAATAAATTGTCAGGACCCCGATCCTAAGTCACACCGATCTAGCATGTAACACATCATATCACTTTGCGGCCTCACGCACGGTATTCCCACGGTTGTCGCCTTACCATGGCCCGGGACCGTTTGCGCCTTTTGGCTCACGTGTATGATAGTGTCGCTAACATCCATATGACAAAGGACCCGGGCCGACATGGCTAGTCGTGAACCCAAAGCGGCGCTAACCCATGGGGACAGGCATACATGAATCACATCGAGCATGTCGGTCCTCAACGTATAAATTCGGGCTGTAGCACTGGGCTAACAGAACTCCGGTATCCCGGGCTGTAGCAGGCTAGGCAGGACTCCGAATAACACCGCGTGACATTTCCCGAAGGACGAGACATATACGGCAGTGAAACACATGCCGCCAGTCAAGTGTCCAAGCGGTAGTGCTTTGGGCTAGCAGGACTCCGGTGAACCGGGCCAGCGGACTACTATCGCTCGTAAGCACGAGACTACATTTCCCCATATGAGAGGCTGCCAAGGATAAACAACTAGTTTGTCGGATCCCACACATACCAAGCATTTCAAACATACACACAATATGCTCAATATGTGTAGATACAACATGGCATCACAACATAACTCTCTGACTCAAATATTTATTCAATAGGCTCCGAGGAGCGAGATATTACAAACATGGGTCTCATGACCCAACACTCGTGAGCATACAAGTCAAAGCACAAGCGGAAGCTAAACATGTCTGGAGTACGCATAACTATAAATGAAGAAGGCCGAGAAGCCTGACTATCTACTAGATCCTGCCGAGGGCACAAGATCGTAGCTGAGGTAACAAGCTAGCCGTCGAAGTCCAAGCGGAACTACTAGCGAGACCGAAGTCTCTCTGCAAAACATAAAATAAGAAAACGTGAGTACAAACATACTCTGCAAGACTTACATCAGATCTAGCTACATATGCATCATTATCAAAAGGGGGTGGTGGAGTTTAACTGCAGCAAGCCAGCTTTGACTCAGTGGCTATCCTGAACTACGACTGCAAGTAACTCTTTTGAGGTGGCGCACACGAGTCCACATATTCACCATATCAATACACCACTATGGATCCGCTCCCGTCTCCCTACGAGAACGCCATCCATAGCACTCACGCTTATCTTGCGCATTTTAGAGTATCCACTTTCACTTGTCTATGAACCGATATAGGCAACCCAAGTCCTTCTCCGTGGACACGGCTATTCGAATAGATCATATTAACCCCGCAGGGGTGTACTTCTTCACACACGCTCCCACCACTTACCGCCGTTTACACGACATGTACTCGGCAACCTTCAAGCGGAAGCCCAACGTGGGTGTCGGCCACGGCCTACCTAAACACTCAAGTCCCAAGTCCAGGTTTATCGCCTATTCGGGTTCCATCCGCAGGGAGTCCGGCCGAGGTTTCCCATACAGCCCCGAACGATGTGTACAGGGTTCCCGAGACACCAAACAGTCGAATCGGTACATCAACACGGTGCCTACCGCAACACAACCCACCCCTATGGTCAGCGCTATGCGTGCGGGCCTGACATACTACAAACACCGAAACTACTTGCAACTCCCGGACCGAGGACAAGGGGGGTGTAGAAGCCGAGAGGGTCAATTAAGGATCCCACTGCGTGGTAGTAACTGTTTCATGGATCACAAACACAGAACTCAGTTCCTGAGGACGGCTGCAATGAGACAACCCACCATGTACTCCTACATGGCCTCTCACCGCTACCTTTACCAAATTGTGTTCACACACTTAGCTCACACACAGTAGGACATGTTCACACAACCATTCCAATTCATTCCAGATGAATCGACCTGACTCAACTCTAAGCAATGGCAGTGCATGACAACAAGCATGAATGAGTAGGCACAACATGGCTCAAACAACTCCTACTCATGCTAGTGGGTTTCATCTAATTCTTGTGGAATGACAGTCATCTGAGAGGATAAAGGGGTTCAGCTACCGCAGCAAGTAACACATGAGTCGTTGTTGTCCTAATGCAGTAAAATAGAGCAGGAGCGAGAGAGTGGGATTATATCGGAATGGACAAGGGGTTTTGCTTGCCCGGCACTTCAAGATAATATAGTTCTTCATCGGTGTCATCGAATTCATCGCTTGCGTGACGTCTCTACCGAGAGGGACAATTACCGGCAAACAAGAGAGAACACAATCAATGCAATGCACATTCACATGAATGACATGTCATGTTAAGGTACTGAATTCACCTAATGCAATATCTAACCAAGTTAATTGAAGTGGAATTCAAACAAGGTTAAACTCCAACTCCAAATGTTATTTCATAATTTGCCCTAATCATGATTCACCCTATTCAGTGAGGTTAACTTGTTCAGTCATGCATGAAAATGCAATAAACAGATTCTTCATATTTTTCTGATCATTTTTCATATATAAATTATTTAATTTGGAGTTACAGATTAAAAGTTATGAATATTTGAAGTTTGGGGTATTTTCTGAAATTTCCTGAATTATTTAAAACGAGAAAATGATTAATGACATCAGCATTGCGTCACTACTGCGTCAGCAGGTCAACTGCGGCGGTCCAGGTCAAATCTGACGCATGGGGACCTACGTCGATCACACATGGTTTAAGCGAGGGGATTAATTAGCCTAACAAAAATCAGGGGCGTCGGGGCGCATTTGTCAGTGGCTCAACAGGGTCAAACATGGCCCACTCGGGGTCATAGGCAAAGTCGGCTGTCGGCGTTTAGCAGCCAAGCCGAGCCCGACGCGGCGGCGAGAGTGGGTTTTGCCACTCCGGCGACCAAATGGGCCGCGGAGGTATCTACGTGGAGCTGGGGATGAGCCGAAGCTCTTGGTGGAGTTAGCCGGGGTCGGGATGGCCGGGATCGACGGCGGCGAGCTCCAAGGCGGCGGCCGGAGTTCGGGTTTGGTCGTGCGCGAGGCTGTGGCTTGCTAGCAAGCGAGAGGAGTAGCACCAGAGCATCGGGGAAACTCCAGGAGCTCGCGCACATGCTTGGTTTGGTCCGGGGAGGACTGCAGCGGTGGCACGGCGGCAATGGCGGACGACGGCGCTCGGCCAAGGTGGAGAAGCTAGCTAGGGGAGGGAACGGCGGGGTTTCCAGGGGAGATGGAGAGTGGCTCACGGGGAACTAGCGAGGCGACGGGCAGGTCGGGAAGTGCTTGAGCCCGCGAATCGACCGCGAGGTCACCGCGGCCGGAGGTTGATGATGAGGCCGGGGATGACGTTGCGTGGCTTCCGGAGGCCGTGGATCGGTGGGGTGGAAGAGGGGTTCGAGGCGGAGCTCCCAGCCCAATGGCGAGGCGAGGTGGCCGGTGGTCAGCGCGAACGGCGTCGGTGGCGTTCGGCCGTGCGTGTGAGAGCGGGACAGAGGAGGGGAACGAGGAAGAGGGAGAGAGCGAGGGGGTCCTGGGGGTGGGGGCGGCGCCGAGGAGATGACGCAAGGCATTGCGGTGGCGGCGGACGCAGTGCAGCACTGGTGGCGTGGCGCCCAGCGTGCACGCCGGCGCTCTCCTCTCTGCCTGGCGAGAGGAAGCGGTGGGCACGGGCACGGGCCAGCTTTGGGCCGCCAAAGGCTGCTAGGTGGGCTGACTGGCTGCCGGTGAGTTTCTCTCTCTCTTATTTCTATTTAATTTTGTTTTCTATTTTGTTTGCTCTGTTTTAGTTTAGTAAAATACTAAACCATTTTATAAAATCCTGAAGATAATTATGTGGCTGGAACTAAAGTGTACTGCATCACATAAAATGTCCCAGAATTATTGGACATATATTAAGTATATATAAAATATATTTCCAATGCAAATAGTTATTGAATTAGTTCAATGGCCCAAAATAAAATGTTTCAGTCACTCCAAAATTATTGGTTTGAATTTTATTCTTGCCAATAATTTTCAAAGCTGAAAAGGAACATTTCCTTGGAAACATTTGAAGCAATTTTTAATGTTGATCATTTATTTTAAATGATTCCTGAGGCTCTCCAATTCCCCAATTCAAATTTAAAGGAAATTTAGACATGATGCATGGATGCAAGAAAATCAAGCTAGGGCTGATCTGGGGCTGTGACATAAATATTGCAGATGACGCTGGAGTGAATCCCGATGAGCAACATGTCATATGGCGACTAAAGGCTGGCGAGCACGTGCTTACAAAGGTTAGGCAGGAGAAAAACGATCTCCAAGATGCCAATACCCAGCTGAGCGTGGAACTAAAGGATGTTCACGCCCAGCTGTCAGACTCCATAAAGGAGAACAAGCGGCTTCGACGCGGCATTTTCAGTAAGTGCTTGAGCGAACTTTTAAAAAGAGTTCGGCGAGGAAGCCCGCTAATAGAATTATATCTGCAGGTATGCTGACAGGTCGTCCCGCGAACGAGATGCCCGGGTCTGCGGGTAATCTTCTACCAGAGCTCTCCGAACTGCACGAACAAGTTTGGCAGGTGATGCAATGTATTGCCCAGGCCTTGTGGCCATCCGTCTCCCTGCCCGAAGGCCTTGGAGGACTTGCAGAGAAGCTCTAGGGAGCGCGGCGGCGCTTCCTATTATGGAAGGTATCGGCCTGCCGTCAAGGTGCCAGGGAAGCCTGGGCCATGGTGAAGACGCAGTATACCAAGGCTGACCCAAACCACATGGCCGAGGTCGGACCTGTGGGGCCCGGTGGGAAAGAAATCCCTGTCAGTTTGGTGTATCGCAGAGTAGAATTAGCCGCCAAGTATTCCCAACAGGATTGTAGGCTAGACAGTCTGTTAGATGGCATAGAAGAAGAATTTAATTAGTCTAAGTGACTATGTAATTTGAATTACATGTAGAATGTCTCTAGCCGGATTGTAAATCATTTGTCATGGCGGACCTTTTCGCTTCAACCTCTGGACCCGATAGTCCGGAGTGTATCTGAATACCAGCGTAGTTATGTAAAAACCGGGGTGTCGAGTGGTAGGTGCGACATATTCCAACGGGTGGCTTATCATTGTGGGAGCCAATAAGACATCGCCGGTGCCTGGAAACGGGATAAGGCGAAGACATGCACGCCGACGAATCTTACCCAGCTTCGGGGCTCTCCGGGGAGATAATACCCCTACTACTGCTCTACGGGGTCTCCGCATGATCACTAGGTCAACAAGTAGCTACAAGAGGCTCCTTCAGCTGTTCGGCGAGAGGAAGAAGAAGGGCAAGGCTAGCTCTCTTCTCCCCTCAATGTGGTGTCTAAAACTCTAAGAGATCAACCCTTTGCATGGGTGCCCTGGGGGGTTTATATAGGCCTACCCCCCAGGGGTATAATGGTAATCCGGCTGGGCGAGGGCCCTAGCCGTCAGTGTCTAGGTTCGCCGGCTTCTCCGCCGGCCGCTGGGGCCCACCGACTGGGGGGGCCCCGCCAGCTGCCGGCTTCTTGGTCGACAGGCAGGTCCCACCGCTCGGGGGCCTTGTCGGGGGCTGGTTACTGTCGCCTCACTCTTGATGACGAGGGCTTCATCGAGGTAAGCATGGATACAGTGCCGCCGCCTGGCGGGCGTTCACTGTAGCCTTACCTCGTCTTGTCTCCTTAATGAGGCGCCTCCTTTGAGGGAGGGAGCAAGTCGGTGGGGCCGCCACATCCCAGCTGGCCCAGGGAGGCCTGGCCGCCTTTGGGCGTCTCTCGGGAAGGGCCCGCCGCTGCAGAACCGTCTTGGACAACTTAGTGGGTGACATCATGGTCAACATGGCAATGGTGCCGTGCCGGACGGGTGGTGGCTGCCCCGTACGGCGTACTATGGCCATGCGCGCTCCGGGATTCAGGGGTGGCAGGCTTCACTGTAGCCACTCCTCATCTCATCGCCGTTATGTGGGTGCAGAGTTTGAGGGCACGGTCTTGGCCGCCTGCTGGGTCCGGCTCCTTGGAGTCGGCCTTCTCGTGGCCGGCTTCTTGGAGTCGGCCCTCTCATGGCTTTCTTCATGAGGGTTTTGGGCCGGGCCGCCTCCCAGTAGTTGGCCTGAGAGACAGCCGGCCAGGGGAAGGCGGCCCCATGCCTTGGATGCTCGAAGGCTCGATCGGCCTGTAATTTTTCTGAAGAGCCAAGGGAGCCGGCTAGGCTACCCATGGTCATTTACTCCATCAGTAGTCCTCGAAGCTGGTTGGGCTTCGAGGCTGAAGGGAGGACGAGAAGCTCAACCAGCTTCCTATCTCGAGGAGCCGGCAGCAAGGAGCCGGCTTTGATTAGGTGCGCCGTCTTTGGGAGGCCTCAAAATCTGAAGGCGGGGAGCCCGGTGGCCTTGAGCCAGCTGCGGGCTGCATCGCTTCGCTGCGCCACATGGCGCCCTTCGGATGGAAGGGCCTGCCAGCCCACGCGCGCGAGGGGACCTCGCCATAGACCGGGGCCCGCCACTTCCTGGCCTCGGCCCATGTGCGGATCTTCTGCGGCCCGAGCGGGCCGCTCGCCTTCCGACGACAGTTTCCGCACGCCGTTAGGGAGTAATAAACATGTGGACGTGGGGGAGTGGGCGCAGTTAATCCCACGTCCCCCCATACATCGCCTCCTCGGCTCCGCCGCACGGGGCTATAAGTAGGGGGAGGAGGGGGAGCGGCAGACGCTCGCACGCTCGCCCTCGCTCTGCCATTTTCTTCTTCTCCTTCCTCCTCTCGGTCGGTGTCAAAACCGGCGGATCTCGGGTAGGGGGTCTCGAACTGTGCGTCTAAGTATGATGGTAACAGGAGACAGGGGACACGATGTTTACCCAGGTTCGGGCCCTCTCTATGGAGGTAATACCCTACTTCCTGCTTGATTGATCTTGATGATATGAGTATTACAAGAGTAGATCTACCACGAGATCATGGAGGCTAAACCCTAAGAGCTAGCATATGATGGTATGGTTGTTTTATCTATTGACTAGCCTGGCCTCGGTTTATATAATGCACCAGAGGCCTAGGATAACAAGAGTCCTAGCCGAATACGCCGGTGGGGAGGAGTCCTTGTCTTGATCGCCAAGTCTTGTGGAATCTACCTTGTATGCGGCAGCTGTCCGAACTGGCCCATGAGTATACGGCCATGGGGGTCCTCGGCCCAATCTAACAGATCGGGAGATGACGTGGTGAGTACCCCCTAGTCCAGGACACCATCAGTAGCACCCTGAACCGGTATTCAAGTTAGGGACGCTCCTCGATTCTTCCGAACTGTTCTTCATCTTCGGTCGTCGGTCTTGAAAACTGGTTCAACAAATCTTCTCATCTTCAATCTTGAGGATCGCCGAAGTGCATCCGAAGAGTTTACACGTCGGGCATCCGAGGAGCCCCTTTAAGTTTCCAGCCTTTATCAATGCCTTGTTATTTTTATGCCTCATCTCGGGTTTGAAGTTGTTCCCGGGAGGCAGTGTCCTCTTGCGTCCGAGCTCCAACGCCTTACTGCATTCGAGGTATCCTTTGTAGCCGAGCATCAATGTCGGACTGCTTCCGAGCACCAACACCGAAATGTATCCGAGCTCCAACGCCGGACTGTGTCCAAGATCCAACGCCCGACTGTGTCCAAGCTCCAACGCCGGACTGTATCCGAGCTCCAACGCCGGATTGTTTTCAAGCTCCAACGTCGAACTGTATCCGAGCTCCAACGCCGGATTGTGTCCAAGCTCCAACGTCGGACTGTATCCGAGCTCCAACGCCGGATTGTGTCCAAGCTCCAACGCCGGAATATACCCAAGATGTCATAGATCATCTTGGTTCAAAAAAGTTGAAGGAGTTTAGCCGAGCTTAATGTCGGAAATGCCCTTTACGGAGCTAGCCGCTGGCGCCCGAGCTTTATGCCGGACTGCCTCCGGGTGGTGCACCACCCCGACCACGGGCTGGTTTTTTGTGAATATTTTTAACTGGTGCAGTTTATTCTCTGCCGATGTATATCCAGTAGCCCTCAAGGTGTGTATCAGTCTAAAAACCGAGATGCACCTGAAGGCAAGCATAAAAACCGCTGTTCCCAGTAGCCCCTGAGACTCAGGTCTATGCGCGAAATTGGCCTGAGGATCAATTCCTAGCTCGGCAGCATACATAGGAATAAAAATGCAGTGTAATATATTAGAGATAATAGTGATCGGCGAACGGGCCCCTGACAGAGGGTCGTGAGAAGTCGCCGTGATATATAGCTTGATGCCAGATAGGTCCAGATGGTACTTATTGCTGCCCGAAGACGCGCTTCCCATAGTTCGATCACGCCGAACACTGAGCCCTTTGAATTTTCTGCATTGAATAGGCAATGCAGTAGCCCCCGAGACACTGGTCGGGTGGCAACACCAGATCAGGGGATCGATGTGCCCCTTTAATATTTGTAAATAATGAGCACGAAGCCCAGTAGCCCCCGAGCCTTAATGTGGGCACGGGTGGCCGAATTAAGGATCAATATCCAGACTAAAATCACAGATTATGTGTACTGATTCTATGTATCCAAGTACTTTACATCATTATGTTGACTCCATTGTGACCGTTTATCAGTTGAAAGTGGCCCATCGTCGGCTTCTACCCCTTGGTAGATAATATGCAGGGTGTTTCCGTACTAACAAAACAACCCTTAGGCGATGTCTCGGTGCCCGAAGGCGATTTTGTTAGCAGAAACGAGGCAATCAGATAGGCCGACTTTAAAACTTTCGCTTAGTCATAGGAGCTTTATACTGGGGAAGCTAGCTATGAGCCCCCGATTACTGTTCAGCGATAGCCGAGGTCAAGCCTAAACACTTCGGCCAATGTTATGAACGGCCAGTCATTTAACATAGTCATCGGATCGTGACCGCCACGCCTATTGTGACGATCAGTTTTGACTTTCTCCATCGAGGTGCTTGACCATGCGAGCTGGAAGCACAATCGCAGTGGTTCTCCCTTGGCACACCTAGCCGAACAAAGCAGAACATAGGAGGCAAGCACAGGAGCCGGGCAACCCAACTATTGACCGAAGACACAATTCGAAACCGATGCATATATGGCAATATCCCATAATGTTTTTGCCGAATCCCTAAAGGTGTCCGGCGTTGCACTGCGAGACTAATGCTGGAAATGCACAAATAGTTTAAAAGTGCCATAGGCTCAAAAAGCCAAAAAACTTATTCAAAAGTTTAATGTCCGAACTAGATCAAGTGTTCGGTCCCAAATCAAAAATTGGTCTTAGAAAAAAAAGGTGTTTCTGTCGTGCTTTAACATGACACATCCTATCTCGAGACTTCAAGCGGATCAACCTATGGCTTCAACTTCCTATCCCGAAGGTGGAGTACTTCTCGTTAGGCCAGTTTAGCAAACTTTAGCGGCTTTGAGAGAGAAATTAGGTGCCCCGGTTATTGACTGCACACTCGCGTCGAAAAAAAGGAGTGATAGAAAAAAGACTTTGCGCTGATCAAGAAGAAAAACATCTCATACTAATTTAAGAGCCCCCACGTGACTTGGGTAAAAGAATTTTATGTATAATGATTGTATGTACCGAAGTACTAATATCATATCTTTGTTCACCCGAACTTTAAACGCGTCTTAACCGACCGTCGGCTTCTCCCTCTTCGGTCAAGGACCGAAAAGTGTTATGTACTCCACCTATCGAGAATATAAATGGTGTTTCCGATAACCAGGCAATTAGGCCATAAGGCTGTAACAGACAAAGCGCGCTCAGGGAACTTATGCTATATTACTAACAAAGTGTAGGAAGCATCTTCTAAGAAAATAGTACCCCCACCGATACCTTTCTTCGGTGCTCATTGTTACTATGAGACTTGTGCAATAGATTTTTTGTACTCATGAGTTCCGTTGTGTGCCGACCATAATTGAAAACAATAAGGGCGCTTAGCTTCGGCTTCACCGGTCCCGAGGTCCAGCTCGGATGACCCGATCGTGACAATCGCAGAGGTGCTCCCTTTACTCCCTAGCCAAACAATCGGGAACGTAGGGGTAAACACAGGAGCGAGGCAACCCAGCTTGCGAATCGCTTAAGTCAACATGGTGCATATTGTGGCGCAATACACGAACAAGGAACGAAGCTGTACAACTATAATCATATGCAAGAGGAAAGGCTTCATGAAATAAGCCCCCAAGTGAACTGGGTATTTGAATTTGTCCGTCACAAACAAAGTTTGGACAAGGAAATTTTTTACAAGCAACTTTTTTCCAAAAAAGTATAATGCTTGATCGAACCAAACACAAGTTAAAAATTTAAAACTTTGAGCATGAAGGCAACTTAGCAGGTTAATGTGTTCGGTATTGATGACGCAGTCCGAGCTTGATGCGGGACAAGGTTCCATCCCCCAAGCCGGTCCCGAGGTGGTGGAGCAAAGAGCTTGGCACTCCGAAGTGGTGACATAGCACGGTCAATGCAGGCCGGCAGAGTGATGCCGAAGTCCCCGGCATGGGGTAATGAAGTGTTGACGAAGCCCCCCATCCAGCCGAGGTGACGCCAAAGGATATAGTCCGGCTGGATCATTTTCCTGTGCAAAAAATAGTGCAAACCGGGGATAATAGTAATAATAATAGAAAAACATTGCATAATAAATAATTTATGCAAAGTGAGTAATAAAAGAAATATGGCTGGCGCCAAGTCAATGTCGGCGCAGGCGTCCGCGTGATGGGGTAAAGGCATGGCGAGCCTGAATTCACTGTGTCGGTCCGAAGTTCGGATGCGGCGTTCACGGACTATGTACTAAACCCGAACCACCATGTGATCATTGTTAATGCGGCCACCATTTGATAGACCTACGTACATATGATGGACAAACCAGAGTAGTAATTCCTTGGGAAAAATGAACCCAAACAAGCAAAAAAAATACTAGGATTAATAGCACCTGGTTTATTTGTTGTAGCAATCCGAAGAAAGGTGATTCCCAAAATTGGGACTCGATCTGCACACCCGTTGCCTGACGGGTGATAAAGCGACGACATGGCAATGCTGGCAAAGGTTGGCTCGCCAAGGCAAAGCCCTCGGTCCAGCTAACGTGATTTTAGCTGGTCGGCCAGTGACGCCGAAGTCTCTGGAGTATAGGTTGATGAAGAGATGGCGAAGCCCCCGGTCCAGCCGAGATGTCAGAGCCTCGATGTCAGCCGATGAGTCGAAGTAGGTCGGCGTGATGGACACCGGCTCGAAGGAGCTACAGTGTGGCCCTGCCGATGCAGGTCATGACGTGGTCCATGCCGGCTTGATGAAGTGACCGTGCGGCGATGCCGGTGTGCCTGCTCCGTGTAATCCATGGGGCGGCGATGTTGGTGATGATTTATCCTTTCCGATGCCGAACTCTTGTTCGGCTTGCCGAGATGATGATCCGAAGAAGTTGAGCTCGGCTCAACAAAGTGACGACATGTTTAGCGCAGGTCGGCGGCGTGGAGCAATATTGCCGGACTAGTTTGACACCAGTATGATGTTGAAGATCATGTTCAAAAGATTTTAAAGTTAGTGGGATGTGTTCGGAAACAAAACACAATACCCCATACAAAACTTCCTTCAAAAAGGATGTCCGAAATCCCGTTCAAAAAAAAGACGAACTCGGGTCGGATTCGTTTTCGCGCAGAAAACAGATCCGAAAAGTGATGCACTAATCGGAAGGTTCCCAGAGTTTGGACGGTCGGATCGAGCTGAAAATTTAAAGGGTGGTAGATATAGGAATTCCGCAGCCGATCAACGGTTGGATCTTCCAAAGGACATCGAAGCTAGAAGCTGGACATCACGCCCTAAACTCGTCTAGATTCTCGTCCAGATTTGACAGGGCTCCGTATATCGCGGATTGCCAGAGATTCCTCCATCGGAACTCGACGAAATTTTCCAGGGTTGTTGTAGACTCAATTCCGCACAATTCCAACGCAATCGTTACAACGAAACTTGAGGAGGCGGCGGTGGCGGACACAAGTTCGCTGTCCAGAAAAACAGCGCGGTCGCCCGAGGGCAATGTTGATGTTGAGCCCCCGGGCTCCCTGGATGATTCCTCCATGATCTTGATAGAGATCGGAGTTGATGTTGATGATGGCCCTCATCAGAACATGACGATCAGAGGTAGGGCGTAGTCCTTGGTCGAACCAAGGTGACCAGTCGAGCTGGTGACGAAGATACCGAAGTCGCAGTTGATCTGCAGGCGAGCCATCGACCTTTTGCCGAACACACAGCGGAACTCTCAATGAAAGCACTAATGTCGGTGTCAAAACCGGCGGATCTCGGGTAGGGGGTCCTGAACTATGCGTCTAAGGATGATGGTAACAGGAGATAGGGGACACGATGTTTACCCAGGTTCGGGCCCTCTCTATGGAGGTAATACCCTACTTCCTGCTTGATTGATCTTGATGATATGAGTATTACAAGAATAGATCTACCACGAGATCGTGGAGGCTAAACCCTAAGAGCTAGCCAATGATGGTATGATTGTTGTATCTATCGACTAGCCTGGCCTCGGTTTATATAATACACCAGAGGCCTAGGATAACAAGAGTCCTAGCCGAATACACCGGTGGGGAGGAGTCCTTGTCTTGATCGCCAAGTCTTGTGGAATCTTCCTGTGTCGGCAAATGTCCGAATCGCCCATGAGTATACGGTCATGGGGGTCCTCGGCCCAATCTAACAGATCGGGAGATGACGTGGTGAGTACCCCCTAGTCCAGGACACCGTCACTCTCCGTCGCCACAGCTCCTCGCCGCCGCTCCG
This sequence comes from Aegilops bicornis, assembly GCA_021605145.1. Lineage (NCBI taxonomy): Eukaryota > Viridiplantae > Streptophyta > Magnoliopsida > Poales > Poaceae > Aegilops > Aegilops bicornis. The sequence goes on along the minus strand of CM038672.1, from coordinate 473,825,884 downwards.
TCCCTTCGCCAATCTTCTCGGCGCGTCACAGCTCTGCTGCAGCTGGATCGCGCGCCCTCTGCGCCGCGCTTTTCCCGTCGCCTCTCCGTCCTCATGGCGCTGTCTAGCTCTTGGGATGGCTCCAACGTCCACGAGGATCACGTCGATTTCCTCCGCAAGACGCGGCGGTTGCCGGGCAAGGACTACGTGCGGGTCCGTCTCGCGCCAGAGATGGAGATCTCACTGGCACCAGAGGAGAACGAGCAGGTAATCTTCCGCTCGCACTGCCTGCGCGGCATCGGCCTACCGGCGAGCGGGTTCTTCCGTGCCTTCCTCGAGTTCTATCATCTCCAGCCGCATCACCTCACTCCAAACATGGTGATGCTGCTGTTGGCCTTCGTTACTCTGTGCGAAGGCTTTCTTGGCGTCCTCCCCACCCTCGAACTCTGGGGGGAATTCTTCCAGTGCAAGCTTGGCACCGTCGTCGCGGACGTGCCCGCCCCATGCGGTGCCTTCATCGCCATGCGAAGAACGGGCGAAAATCCATTCCCGCCGATCGCGCTGATCCAGTCGGTGAAGCTCTGGTAGAAGTCTTACTTCTACATGAAGAACGTCGCTCCGCAAGGCGACTTCGTCAATCTGCCGGCTTACGTAGTCGGCCCGCCAGCTGGGAGGCATGCTTCATGGTCCTACCGAGCCAGGACGCTGTCTCCGGCTGGGGCTGCCGCCGTCGCACGGCTCCGGGTAATGGTCCAATCGGAAGGCCTGATCGGGGCCGACCTGGTAGCCGCCTTCGTGGAGCGCCGGGTGCTCCCTCTCCAAGGCCAACCTCACATGATCAGCCAGATGAGCGGCCGTTTCGACCCAAGTCGGCTAAGCACCAAGGAGATGCCTCACGACGAGGTATCTTACATGGTGAATTATATCGCCAACTGCAAGCTCACCGAGGAGTGGCAGTACGGCAAGGATCCGTACTCTCGCACCAATCCTCCGCCTTCGGTAAGTTTCCCTTCTTTTCTTCTTCTCTTGTTTCCGGGTTCGTAATGGCCAACTCTTGACCAGTCGGCCTTTTTTTGGCTGAGCCCCCTCCTTCGTCCGGTGGCCGGAGCCGCGGGGGTGGAATGATAGTTCGTCCCCGATCATGCTGACCGGGATTTACTTCGACGCATCCGCACTGGGGCGCCCTGGACGACGACGTTGTAGGGGGAGGCGGTGAGGCAGGCGGCCCCGAGCTCGGGGCCGGCTTCGGGGACTGGCCGGATGACGACGAGTGCGATCATCAAGGCGCGGGCCCATCTACCGCGCCGGCTGCTCGTGGTGGCACGCAGAAACACCGGGCCGCGCCGGCCCTCTTTGGTAGTCAGCCGAAGAAGCCCAGGGGGTCCGCGGCGGCGAACAAGCAGGACGAGGCGGCCGTGAAGGCGGCCCGCTTCCGCAAGGTGGTGAAGCAGCCGCAGGCGGTTTCGGCGTAAGTGTCGATTTTGTCACGCCTTTCTTTTTTCTCTTCGGTTAATATTCTTCTAAGCTTTTTCCTTGACTTATCAAAACAGGGCACCGCTTTCTCTCGAACGGGCCCATGCCGCCTCCATAGTTGGAGCGGCGGGAGGGTCTGCGAGCTCCCGCCGCGTGGATCCCCGCGCTGATCTCCTGGAGGCGACGGAGCGGAACGCACGGGAGGCGCGGGAGGCGGACGAGCGGAGGGCTGCCCAGGAGACGAGGGAGAAGTCGGCGGAGGCGCAAGCCGACGCATCGGCTAAGGCCGAGGCGGAGGCAGCGGCCACGGAAAAGGCGGCGGAGGCCATGCGTAACCAGCCTCCGCAGCTCATCATCCCTCTTCGCACCGCGGCCCCCGACATCCTGGTGCCCCCACCGGAGGAAACCGGCCGACGATGGAGAGGGAGGAGGGCGACGTAGTCGTCCTGGAGGGGGAGGCGGCACCGTTACTGCCGGCTGGAACGGGCCAAGGAGGCCGGCTTGACGTGCCGCCTGAGCAGCCGGCTGGAGGCGAGCCGATTGTGGGGGCAGATCTTGTGGTCTTGTCGCCGTCTCGTCGGCGCACGGGGGAGGCGACTTCAGCGCGAGCCCTGTAAAGCCGCGGCACCAGCTCGTCGGCTCAGATCTCGAGGCGGCCAGCGCCACCGTTCAGGTGGACACCCGGCGGTGGGACGACCGAGCTGAACGTGGCGGCGCAGGACGTCTGGAGCCGGCTTCAGGCCCAGGCCGCTGCGTTGAAGCAGTACACTCAAGAGTTCCTCACGACGCGGACGGTCATTTGGGTGAGTCCTCCCGCTTTTCGCCGATTGCTCTTGATTTATTCCGTGGGGGCGCGTCAGCGCACCCACTGGGTGTAGCCCCCGAGTTCCGAGTCGGCTGCTGAGTAGGCGGGTTGGAACTTCTTAGTAGGCTTCGATTGTTGTCTTGTTCTTATTCGCACCTCCGTTCTATTTGCAGGAATATCACAGTCTCCGTGCGGCTGCTTTCAACTCCCAGGCCCAGGAGATGAACCAGAAGACCGCTGATCTGACTGAGAGCCGGAGTAGGTTCTTCATTTTTTATCTCATGTGGGGGCGCGTCAGCGCACCCACTGGGTGTAGTCCCTGAGATTCGGCCGATCACGAGCAATCGGTTCGGATCTTTCCGATGACTTCTTCCTTATTGCTTTTTTCTTCTTCTTCATATCCAGAGGGGCCAATGCCGACTTGAGGGAGCAGCTAGGCGGGGTCCGCATCGCCTTCGCGCCAAGGAAGCCGAGTCACGCCTTGGCCCAGAACGTGACCGCCGCCAAGAAACCGGCCGACCAGGAGGAGAGCCATAAGGCGGCCCTGAAGACGGCGCAGGACAGCGAGGCCTCCCTCAAAGCAGAATATGAGACCGAGGCGGCGAGCTGGGCCGAGGCGAAGCAAGCGCTGAGCGAAGGCTATGGACGGATTGAGGATTTGATTGACGGTAGGCCTTCTTCTTCTTCATCCCTTTGCTTGCCCCTTGTCATCTGATTTGTCTTCTGACCTTGCGCTACATATTTCTTCTTTGTGTAGATTACTTTCCTGGTTACTCCGTTGCCGCCAGCCAGGCCATCGAGGCCCACCGCGATGCACGACGGCAGGCAGGGGTCGAGATCGCACCGGATGCCAGCCGGTCACTTGAGGAGCAGCTTCTGGCGATTCAAGCCCGTCTGCAGCCGGCACACCGCATGCTCCGCCGTCTTCAGCGTGCCGGGGCGCAGGTGTTGTCCGCCCTCTGGCCTGGCGAGGCGGTTCCTCGCACTTCGGCCGACCGCCGACCGGCCGGAGGTTGCGCTGCCGCTTAAGCCTCGGAAGGCTTCTGCAGCTCGGTCCGGCGCCAGGCAGGCGCTGGAGTTCGTCCGAGCCTGGTATCCTGGGCTGAACTTGGCCCAGCTGAGCACCTGGAGGCAGGAGGTCGACGAAGAGCTGGTGGCGGTGCGGCCGGCTATCATCCAGCACGCCTCGGTGATCGCCGATTACACCAACACCAGTGCCTTTGCCCCTGAGGTAAATGATGACGGCATCACTCAGCCGGAGGAGTGGTTCGGGCTGAACCCGGCAGAAGGTGAAGACTCGGCGGAGGAGATCGCTTCCAGCAACGAGGGCGAAGAGGAAGAGGGGGAGGATGGCGAAGACGTCATGCCAGACGACAAAGCGACCAACCAGCCTCAGCTTGATCGTGCCTCCAGCAATGAGGCACGTGCAAGCGCGCCGCCTGCAAGAGGTGACGATCATGCAGAGACTCCCCAGTCGGCCACTCCACCAGCCGGCACTGCCATCTCCACCAACCTGCCCGACTCGCCTGTTGCTCCCTTGGCCTGATCCGACGTCTTTACTTTCCTGCTCGTTACTCTTTGAACAACTTATATTAAATTTGCGCAGTTCCACCCACTGGGGTGTATTCAAACTATGTTGAATGCTGGCCTTTCGAAGGCCTTTTGTGTAAATATAATCATGCATGTGCTTGGCTTCCGTTCATACTTGCTTTTCATCCTTTTGGCTGTTTCCTTTGCCGCCTTCCCTTGGTCGCCGCCTTCCCAGCCGGATAGCTGCTCTGCAGTGTGTGGCTGGGGAAGAGCTTGGCCGTTTTGGGAAGGCGAGTACTCGAGCTTTCTTAGATTGTAGCAAGGAGAATGGGAAGCCGGCCAGCCGGCTGCTCTGACAGCCGGTCGGCGGGGTGGGAAGCCGGCTTGTGTTATATAAGTTCATTAGTCCTTGGCCGTTTTTCATGTGGGCATCCTTTCCTGCCTTTGGCTCTTGCCAGCCGGACAGCCGATTCTTCGAGCTGCGACTTTCGACAAGAGAGGGCTTGGGTGCCGCACACTACTTGTCCGACCGCAGGTAGAACTTGGATATAACTCATATGGCAAGTCCCCAGGCCGACTGGTCGAACCCGGTGCCGGACGAGAAAACAAATGTAATGACATAATCATAGGCATGATACTCATCATTCATAGATAAAAGAGGGTAGTCCCCGAGTGTTCCTCGGGGGGCCCGTAGTCTCGTACTTAATACAAAAGGTAGCATGGTACATACTGCATTTTAACTGTAAAATCTTCGAAGGAGATTGGCATTCCATGGTCGTTCTGACTCCTTGCCAGAGTCATCTCTCTTACGTGCCTTCGTCTTCTGTGCATCGATCAGGCAGTAGGAGTCGTTGCCCAAGGCTCTGCTGATGACGAAGGGGCCTTCCCAAGGGACCGAGAGCTTGTGCTGGCCGGCTGTTCGCTGGATCAGCCGGAGCACAAGATCACCCTCTTGGAAGGATCTTGGCTTGACCTTCCGGCTGTGGTAGCGGCGTAAAACCTGCTGGTAGATGACGGACCGGTTGAGGGCTAACAGCCGGCTTTCTTCCAGCAGGTCGACACCATCTTCTCGTGCTTCCTTGGCCTCCGCCTCCGTGTACATGGTGATCCGAGGTGAGTCAAACTCAATGTCAGTTGGGATGACAGCCTCGGCACCATATACAAGGAAGAAAGGGGTGAAGCCGGTTGACTTGTTCGGGGTAGTGCGCAAACTCCAGAGGATGGCTAGCAGCTCGTCGAGCCAACAACCGACCGAACGCACCAGTGGCACGACCAATCGGAGCTTGATGCCCGAGAGAATGAGGCCGTTTGCTCGCTCGACTTGGCCGTTTGACTGCGGGTGGGAAACGGACGCTAGGTCAAGTCGGATGCCCTGTGTCGCGCAGAAATGTGCCAGTGCTCCCTTGGCAAAATTCGTGCCGTTGTCGGTGATGATGCTGTGTGGTATGCCGTACCGGGTTGTCATATCTGCGATGAATGTCACGGCAGTCGGCCCATTCAGTTTCTTGATCGGCTTTGCTTCAATCCACTTGGTAAATTTGTCCACGGCGACGAGCAGATGTGTCATGCCGCCGCGCGCCATCTTGAATGGGCCCACCATATCCAGTCCCCAGACGGCAAAAGGCCAGGTGAGGGGAATGGTCTTGAGTGCAGAAGTCGGTAGGTGTTGCTTGGAGCTGAAGACTTGGCACCCTTTGCAGTGTTTGACTAATTCCTTGGCGTCATCCAGAGCAGTCGGCCAGATGAATCCATGGCGGAAAGCTTTGGCAATGAGTGATCTTGAGGCCGCGTGGTGGCCGCATTCGCCTTGGTGTATGTCCTTGAGGATTGCTATGCCCTTCTCTGGCTCGACGCAGCGCTGGAAGACTCCAGTGACGCTGCACCTAATGAGCTCTCGGTTAACTATTGTGTATGCTCCGGCTCGGCGTTGGACTTGTCTTGCCGCGATCTCGTCAGTCGGACGCTCTCTGTTTACGAGGAAGTTGAGGATGGGCTGGGCCCATGATGGAGCTGTGACTTCTTCTATTGCCAATACGGCTACTGCGACCAGGGCGGGTGGGCTGGGTGGTGAAGAGTTGGAGTCGGCCACCGCCTGTTGTGTCAATGCAGTTCCTCGCCGATCGTCAGAGTCCCCGGGCCGGGTTCTGAAGTCCCCGGGCCGGGTGCGACTATTGCAGTCCCCGGGCCGCCTGTCAAAGTCCCCGAGCCGCCTGCTCGGTTCCCCGAGCCAGATCCGACTGTGCCGGGGTTAGGCGGTACGAAGATGGAATCAGATTCCGGAGACGGCTTGATAGACGGCTTGAGGAGGCGTTGGAGAGAGACGTCGGTTGATATAGCTTGTCAGGTGGAGCCTATTCGTGCCAGGGCATCTGCTTGCTCGTTGTCGGCCCGTGGCACGTGGAGGAACTCGCATCCTTGAAAATACCCACTGATTTGCTGAACGAGGAAGCGGTAGCTCGCCATGTTTGCGTCCTTGGCGTCCCAGTCGCCAGATGATTGTTGGATTACCAAATCCGAGTCGCCATAACACAGGATCCGGCGGATGCCGAGTTCTTTGGCTAGCCGGAGTGTATGAGCGCCTCGCATTTCGGCCACATTGTTGGAGGCGGCAAAATGAATTTGCAATGTGTATCTGAGCTTGTCGCCTTTGGGAGAGGTGAGGACGATGCTGGCTCCCAAGCCGGTGCGCATCTTGGACCCATCGAAATGCATCTGCCAATGAGTGGAGTTGGGGGCCGGCGGCAGGTACTGGGTCTCGGCCCAGTCGACAAGGAAGTCGGCCAATGCTTGGGACTTGATGGTGGTGCGAGGCTGGTAGAAGATCGTGTAAGGGGCCATCTCAATGGCCCATTTTGCCACCTGGCCGGATGCATCCCGGCTGCCTATGATCTCGGCGAAGGGCAAGACATACGACCGTGATGGGGTGCTCTTGAAAGTAGGGCTTGAGCTTCTTGGCGAAGTACACACTATAGCACATCTTACGGTAGTGCGGTAGTTCTGCTTCGAGGTGGACAAGATTAGCTTAAATAATACACCGGCCTCGACTAGCTGAGCTCGGCCTTCTTCTGGGCGCTGAACCACGATAACGGTGCTGACCACCCGGCTAGTAGCGGCAATGTATAGGAGCATGGGCTCTTTCTCAGTCGGTGCCGCCAAGACAGGCGGCGTGGCCAACACCTTCTTTAGCTCGTGGAAAGCTTGGTCTGCTTGGTCGTTCCACTCGAAGTGAGTGGACTTCTTCATGAGTTGGTAGAAGGGGAGAGCTTTCTCTCCGAGCCGGCTGATGAAGCGATTCAGGGAGGCCAGGCATCTGGTAAACTTTTGGACGTCTCGTAGCTTGCTGGGGATTTCCATTCTCTCTATGGCCTTGATCTTCACTGGGTTGCATTCGATGCCGCGTTCGGATACCAGGAAGCCTAGAAGCTGGCCGACTGGTACTCCGAACGCGCATTTCTCGGGGTTGAGCTTGATCTGAAACCGGCGCAAGTTTCCAAATGTCTCTCTGAGGTCTTCCAGCAAGGTGCCGCGCTTCTCCGGCTTCATCACAATATCGTCTACATAGACGTGGGCATTTCTGCCGAGCTGCTTGAGGAGGCATTTCTGCATGCAACGCTGAAAAGTGGCACCGGCATTTCTCAAGCCGAATGTCATAGTCGGTGTAAAGTCTCGAATGGTGTGATGAAGGCGGTCTTCAGGCGGTCAGCTGGATCCAACTTTATCTGGTGGTAGCCTGAATAAGCATCCAAGAAGCTCAATAGCTCGCATCCGGCTATGGAGTCCATCACTTGATCAATCCTTGGCAGAGCGAAGGGATCTTTGGGGCAGGCTTTATTGACGCTGGTGTAGTCTATACACATGCGCCACTTGTTATTCTTCTTCAGCACGCGGACCTGGTTGGCAAGCCATTCTGGGAAGAACACCTCCATAATGAAGCCGGCTGCCAGAAGCCGGGCTATCTCCTCTCCTACAATCCTTCTCTTTTCCTCCGACAGTCGGCGGAGGGGCTGTTTGACTGGTTTTGCATCTGCTCGGACGTGTAACTTGTGCCCGGCGAATTCCTTCGGAACACCCGGCATGTCCTTGGGGGACCATGCGAAGATGTCCCGATTCTCACGGAGGAAATCGACGAGCTCGCCTTCCTATTTGTTGTCCAGGTTCGCCCCAATGACGGCAAACCTTTCTGGGTTCTCTGGGTCCAGAGGTATCTTCTTTGTTTCTTTGGCCGGCTAGAAAGAACCTTGGGCATCATATTCCTTGGGGTCAGGGGACAGGGCCGGCTACTTGCCGGCCATGGCCACGACTCAGTCCAGCATCTTGTTCTCTTCAACGATCACGAGGGACTCGGCCAGCCGGCTGCTAGCTGCCGCACACTCGGAGGATTTCTTGTAGTCGCCGCTATGGTGATGATGCCCTTGGAACTCGGTATCTTCATCTTGAGGTAGGCGTAGTGGGGTACAGCCATGAACTTGGCCAGAGCAGGTCGGCCAAGCAACGCGTGGTAAGGGCTCTCCAGATCCACTACTTCAAACCATACTGCTTCTTGGCGGAAATGATCCTTGTCCCCGAATTGAACATCTACCTTGATCTTGCCGATTGGTGAGCAGGACAGGCCGGGTACGATGCCATGGAACACGGTCCGACTAGGCATGAGCTGCTTCGTCTTGATGTTCAGCTTCTCCATGGTGTCATGGTACAGTATGTTGATGCTGCTCCGCCATCTATCGACGCAGCGGAGAAAGCAGGCGGCTTCGCTTTTCTGCGAGGGTGGCGTCCAAAACCAATGCGTAAGAGCTGGGAGACGACATCACCTCTGGGTCATCGGCCCGGCTCCAGCTGATAGGCCTTTCCGACCAGTGCATGAACTCGGGTTTGTTGGAGGCGACCGCGTTGACTTCTTGGTGCTGTCGGCGCCGACTGCACCGATCCTTGGGCTGGCTCGTAAAGACGACGTAGGCGGCATGCTCGTCGGGGAACTCGTCTTGAACGGCCCCGACTGCTGGTCGAGCGGCCGGCTGTTGAGGGGCCGGAGGCGGCTGACCAGCAGGCGGAGGCGACACCAGCCCTTCGCTTTTGGAGATTCGTGTGAGCCAGTGGTATTTCCGGGTAGTGTGGTTGGACGGCTTCGCGCCGCTGTGGAACTTGCAAGGGGCATCGAGGGCTTGTTCGTAGGAGAAAGCCGGCTGCCAAGCCGGCCTGCCTCCCTTCTGCTTCTTGGGCGCGGGCCACCCCTCGGGTTGTTCGTCTTCGACTGTGGCCACCTGCCGACTGGTGGAAGGCGGCATAGGGGCCTTGCGCATGTTGTTGTTCCGGTACGGGCGTCAGCTGGAGTCTCTAGCCGGCGTCTTGGGAGTCGGAGTGAGCACCTTCCCGGAGGCGTCTACTCGGAGCTCGGTCTTCATTGAAGAGTCGGCCGTGGCATACTTGTCTGCTGTGACCAGCATCTCGTCGAGAGTAGTCGGCTCGTCGCAGAGGAGTCGGTGCTTGAGGAGGGTGCCTTCTCGGCACCCGGCGGTGAAGTACTCTATGGCTTGAACCTCGTGCACCCCTTCGCAGGAATTGCGGAGCTCGGCCCAACGCGTGAGGTAGTCGCGAGTTGATTCATTGGGCCCTTGAACACACAAGGAGAGCTGTTGGTGCTTGGGAGCCCGCTTGTATGTGCTGGTGAAGTTGCGGATGAAGGCTTCTGTGAAGTCTAGCTATTTGTTGACGTTGTACGGCTTGAGGCTATTGAGCCAGGTGTGCGCCGTGCCTGGGAGCATGAGGGGGACGTACTTCACGGCAACACGTCTGTTGCCGTTTGCTATGCTAATCGCAGTGGAGTAGTCGATCAACCAATCTTCCGGCTTCATGGAGCCGTTGTACTTGGGCGTGTCTCTTGGGAGTGAGAATCCTTTGGGGAAGGGTTCGTCACGGATGCGGGGGCCAAAGCAAGGAGGGCCGACATCGTCTTCTTCTTCTAGCGCCAGGGATCGCGCTAGGCGGTCGATCCGATGGCGGGCGTCATTCTCGCCGACTCCTTCGCGGCGGCCTAGTCGGCCGCTGAGAGTCAGATGCGTGACAGGCGGCGGGGTGGGATATCTCTCCCCACGAGGCGGAGGAGGAGGCGGGTTGCCTCGTCGCTCCACAACTCGAGGGCGGCCTTCTGCGTCGCGCTCGATGGAGATTCGGGTCCGGTTGCGTTTGGCAGCTGGCTCCTTTTCTTGCCTTGCACGAGTGTTGCCCGCTGTCGGTGTCCGTAGAGTCGCACCGTGCTCTCGGCGTGGCGGAGGACTTTCAGCGCGGACGTCGGCTTCGTGCCGCTCTGTGGTCACGTCAATCAACTGCTGGATGTGTCTGGTCATGTAGGGGAGCTCGTCAGTCCCAGTCCATTCAGCTCGTCCACGGCCGACTTGGCAGCGCGTAGGTTCTCGAGGGGCGTGGCATAGACTGGGCGGTCTGCTCCCAACATGTTGGCGATGGCCGCACCGTGCTTCTTGACGATGCCGACTCGGCTTGGCCCGTCAGGAGGCGGCGTGCCAAAGGCGGCACGGTCGACATCGCGCTGTTGAGCCTCAATGAGGCGTCTCATGGAGGCTAGCTTCTGGCCCTCAGCAAGGAGGGCGAGGCGGCGTGCCTCCAGTGTTTCGGCGTCAGCGTCGGCCAGAATGGGGGCGGACAAGTCGTGCAACGCGGCTTGCAGGGCGTCGTGGGCGTTCTCTCCAGAGGCGACGCCCTGGCAGATGACCAATACCTCGGTGACGCGGCTGCCGCAGCTGTCGGCTTGAGGAAGAGGGTCGTTGAAGATCACTACGTTGGTGGGGAAAGCGTCAAGCGATGTCGTGTCGGAGTCGACAAGCATCAGGTCTGTGGAGCCAAACGACTCCAAATCCGCAGCAGGCTCGCTGGAGACGTGGAGTTGGTCGAGGAGGCTGACGAGGTGGCTCTCGGGGCTGCCTGTGCCCGCGTCGGATGCGGGCTCGTCGGAGATGCGGGCCTCGCCAAGAAGATCGGCGAGACAGCTCGCCGCGTATGACGGGCGACGCCTTTGCAGCAGCTGTCGAGCAGCGCCATCAGGCGTGCCGGGCTGGCTACGCTCATTGGGAAGGAAAAGAGTTCCCGTCCAGAGCAGGTCTCCGGACAACGGTGCACCTGGCCCCATGGTGGGCGCCAAATGTCGGGTGGTAGGTGCGACATATGCCAACGGGTGGCTTATCATTGTGGGAGCCAATAGGACATCGCCGGTGCCTGGAAACGGGATAAGGTGAAGACATGCACGCCGGTGAATCTTACCCAGCTTCGGGGCTCTCCGGGGAGATAATACCCCTACAACTTCTCTGCGGGGTCTTCGCATGATCACTAGGTCAACAAGTAGCTACAAGAGGCTCCTTGAGCTGTTCGGCGAGAGGAAGAAGAAGGGCAAGGCTAGCTCTCTTCTCCCCTCAATGTGGTGTCTAAAACGGTAAGAGATCAACCCTTTGCATGGGTGCCCTAGGGCGTTTATATAGGCCTACCCCCCAGGGGTACAATGGTAATCCGGCTGGGCGAGGGCCCTAGCCGTCAGTGTCTATGTTCGCCGACTTCTCCACCGGCCGCTGGGGCCCATCGACTGGGGGGCCACGCCGGCTGCCGACTTCTTGGTCGACAGGTAGGTCCCACCGCTCGGGGGCCTTGTCGGGGGCTGGTTACTGTCGCATCACTCTTGATGACGAGGGCTTCGTCGAGGTAAGCATGGCTACAGTGCCGCCGCCTGGCGTGCGTTCACTGTAGCCTTACCTTGTCTTGTCTCCTGAATGAGGCGCCTCCTTCGAGGGACGGAGCAAGCCGGCTGCTGGGAGCCGGCCACATCCCAGGCTGACTGGGGGAGGCCTGGCCGCCTTTGGGCGTCTCTCTGATTGAAGGGGCCCGCCACCTGCGGGCCATACTGACAGCTTGTCGTGGGTGACGTCATGGTCAACATGGCAACAGTGCCGCGCCGGACGGGTGGTGGCTGCCTCTGCATTACAACATATCGCGGCCATCGCTCCGGGATTCGGGGGTGGCAGGCTTCACTGTAGCCACGCCCCGTCTCATCGCCGTTATGTGGGTGCAGAGTTTGAGGGCACGGTCTTGGCCGCCTGCTGGGGGCCGGCTCCTTGGATTCGGCCTTCTCGTGGCCGGCTTATTGGAGTCGGCCCTCTCATGGCTTTCTTCACGAGGGTTTTGGGCCGGGCCGCCTCCCGGTAGTCGGCCTGAGAGACAGCCGGCCAGGGGAAGGTGGCCCCACGCCTTGGATGCTCGAAGGCTCGATCGGCCTGTAATTTTTCTGAAGAGCCAAGGGAGCCGGCTAGGCTACCCGTGGTCATTTACTCTGTCACGGGGTATGCGTGGAAACCAGGCGTAGGGGTCATAAGTGCTTGAACAGACAAGTACCCAACTAGTTATGTTATATTACATGGGTAGTAAGAAACATCTTCCAGGGAGAATAGTTCCGTTAAGGGTTCCTTTTTCCACGGTACGCATGCCCTAATGTGCATGTCGAACTGCGATAAGAGACGCAGCGAAAACATCTGGGGCAAGTGGAAAAAACAAAAAGTCATCTTTTATTCACCGATCAATATTCTCTTAAGAACGCTTAGCTTTGGCTTCACCCACTGAGGTACACATCCGCTGACCCGGCAGAATAATCGCAGAGGTTCTCCCCTTATGCCCTAGCCGAATTATCGGGAATGTAGGGCATAAATACAAGAGCCAGGCAACCCAGCTTGGCCAAAACTTAAGTCATATCGATGCATATAGTGGCGAAAAAAAAGGTACATGTGGAAGAATAACACATGTGCGGGGCATGAAGCCCATAAAATATTTAAGCTTATGTATAAGAAGCCCCCAGGTATAATGAACGCGGCTGGTGCATCAAGGTTGTGTAGTCAAAACACATTTTAGCCCTTCAAGGCCTCGAAAGAAAAGGGAAGAAAGAAAGAAAGAAAAGACCGATAATGAATGTATAAAAATTTGACAGAGGAAAGGAGACGAACACGGAGTCCGGCACTAGGCATAGAATCTTCGGAGTCTCGCTGCGTTCCATGGATTTGGCTCGAGGCGGTTGTCCGATGCATCCCGTAGATGGGACGCTCAGCCGGTTAAGACCTGGTCAATAATGAAGGGACCCTCCCATTTGGGCTTGAGCTTGTCCTTTTACTTTTCCGGTAGGCGTAGAACGAGTTCGCCAACATTATAAGTTTTGGCCCGTACTTCTCTTTTGGTATCTTCTAGCTCGTTCTTTGGTAGAATGCGGAACGAGCTTTGCCACGCCACGCTCCTCCTCGAGGGCGCCCAAACTGTCCCCGCCGATCGAGCTCGGCCTCTCTCTCTTCATACATGCGCACTGAGGTGAGTCATGAATTATGTCACAGGCGTAACCGCCTACCTGCATACACCATAAAGAATGGTGTGTATCCGGTAGTGTGATTTGGCGTGGTCCGCAGCCCCTAGAGTACGGAGTCGAGCTCCTCTACCCAGTGCGTGTTAGATTCCTTTAAGGACCGCACTAATCAGGGTTTGATGCCGCTCATGATAAGACCATTTGCTCGTTCGACTTGACCGTTAGTTTGTGGATGACAGACAGAAGCGTAATCGAGCTTGATGCCCATGTTGCTGCACCATACTTTCACCTCATCGGCAGCGAAGTTCGTGCCGTTGTCAGTGATAATGCTATGGGGGACACCATAACTGTGTACAACCCCGGATATAAAGTCTATCACTGGTCCGGATTCGGCCGTTTTAACAGGTTTGGCTTCTATCCATTTGGTGAATTTATCCACCATTACCAATAAGTATTTTTTCTTATGGGTTCCCCCTTTAAGGGGTCCAACCATGTCCAGCCCCCAGACCACAAAAGGCCAGGTAATGGGGATTGTTTGTAGGGCGACGGGTGGCATATGGCTTTGGTTTTCAAAGAGTGGCAACCGACGCAGCGTTGGACCAAGTCCTGTCGTCTGCTTTCGGCCGTCGGCCAATAAAATCCTGTATGGAAGGCCTTACTTCGAGGGCCCGGATGCAAGGTGTGGCCACCGAGTCCGGTGTGAATTTCTGCCAAGCTTCCGCCTTCCTCTTCGGAGATGCACCTTTGAAGGACTCCGTAGTGCTTTTCTTATAGAGCTCTCCCTAAATGCGACCTTTTAGGCTTTAGATCATCGCACAATGCAGCGTGCCTCATTTTGGTCCTTGGGAAGTTCCCGCCGTTAGGTAGGCCAGGAATGGTTCGATCCATGGGCGATGACGGCCATTATTACGTAATGAAGGTGTTATTTCGGTGGCGGAGCCGCCGATTATGTCAGAGTGTTCGGCATCTGGCATTGTAGCCGGGTCCGGACTGTTGTTGCTTGTTTCCCCTTCCCATGCCACGGATGGCTTAAACAACCTTTCCAAGAATATGTTGGGTGGGACCGGATCGCGCTTAGCACCGATACGGGTAAGGACGTCCGCCGCCTGATTGTTTTCCCAAGCTACATGGTGGAATTCGAGTCCCTCGAACCGAGCTGACATCTTGAGTACGGCATTGCGATAAGCCGCCATTTTCAGATCTTTAGCGTCGAAGTCTCCGTTTATTTGGGATATTGCAAGGTTTGAATCCCCGCGCACCTCCAGTCGTTGAATGCCCATGGAGACTGCCATCCGGAGACCATGTAACAGGGCCTCATATTCGGCGGCATTGTTGGAGTCTGTATACAGTATTTGGAGTACATATTGGACTGTATCTCCGGTAGGGGACGTCAAGACGACGCCAGCCCCCAGGCTGGCCAACATTTTAGAGCCGTCAAAGTGCATAATCCAATTGGAGTATGCGCTGTATTCCTTAGGGAGTTCAGCTTCTGTCCATTCGGCGACAAAATCGGCCAAAACCTGCGACTTAATAGCTCGCCGAGGTTTATATGTTATGTAGAACGGGAGGAGCTCTATGGCCCATTTGGCAGTCCTGCCTGTGGCGTCGCGGTTGTTTATTATGTCATTTAGTGGCACTTCAGAGGCCACTGTGATTGAACCCTCTTGAAAGTAGTGTCGTAGTTTTCGGAATGCCATGAATACCGCATACGCTATCTTTTGATAATGCGGGTACCGTGATTTGCATGGGGTGAGGACAGTGGATACATAATATACCGGCCTTTGAAGGGGGAATTTATGTCCGTCCGTTTCTCGTTCGACGACGAGTGCTACGCTTACGACTTATTGAGTCGCTGCTATATATAGCAGCATCGGTTCGCCGATGTTTGGCGCGGCCAGGATTGGGTTGGTGGCCAGTATGGCTTTTATTTCTTCCAGCCCGGCCGTGGCAGCATCCGTCCACTCGAAGTGTTCGGTGCGTCGAAGAGGGCGATAAAGGGGTAGTGCCTTTTCTCCTAATCGGGAGATGAAGCGACTTAAGGCCGCAACACATCCAGTTAAATTCTGGATTTGCTTGAGGTCTGTTGGGATGGCCAATTGTGACAGGGCTTGGATTTTAGCCGGGTTCGCTTCAATCCCTCTACTGGAGAGGACGAAGCCCAGGAGCTTTCCGGCGGGCACGCCGAAAACGCATTTTTTCGGATTGAGCTTGATGTCGTATGTTCGGAGGTTGCTGAACGTAAGCCTCAAGTCATCTATTAAAGAGTCGACGTGTCTGGTTTTGACGACCACATCATCTACGTATGCTTCTAGTGTTTCGCCGATTTGTTTTTCCAGGCATGTCTGAATCATGCGTTGATACGTTGCACCGACGTTCTTAAGCCCGAAAGGCATTATGTTGAAACAGAAGGGGCCGTATGGCGTGATAAACACCATTGCGGCTTGGTCAGACTCGGCCATCTTGATTTGGTGGTAGCCGGAGTATGTATCGAGGAAGCACAATGAGTCATGTCCCGCTGTGGCGTCGATAATTTGATCGATGTGGGGGAGGGGGAAGGGATCCTTTGGGCAAGCTTTATTGAGGTCTTTGAAGTCGACACATAAGCGCCAGGATTTGTCCTTCTTTGGTACCATCACCAGGTTTGCTAGCCAGTCCGGGTGTTTTATTTCTCGATGAATCCGGCCTCCAATAACTTGGCTAGCTCCTCGCCCATAGCTTGTCGCTTAGGTTCGGAGAAGCGCCGAAGAGTCTGCTTGACCGGCTTGAACCCTTTTAGAATGTTAAGGCTATGCTCGACCAACTTTCGTGGGATTCCTGGCATATCTAATGGGTGCCAGGCAAATATATCCCAGTTCTCGCACAGGAACTCCCGTATTGCGGCGTCGACATCAGGGTTTAACTGTGCCCCAATTGAGGCTGTTTTTGTAGGGTCCGTTGGGTGGACTTGGAATTTGACTATTTCGTCCGCTGGTTTAAAAGAGGTGGACTTGGATCTCTTGTCGAGTATCACGTCGTCCCTGTCCATGGTCGAGCGTAGCACGGTTAACTCCTCTGCCGCTAGGGCTTCGGATAGTGCCTCGAGGGCTAGTGCAGCTGTTTTGTTTTCGGCGGGGAGCGCTATGTCCGGATCACTAGCTAGAGTGATGATTCCATTGGGTCCGGGCATTTTGAGCTTCATGTACCCGTAATGGGGTATAGCTTGGAAGATCAGAATGCCTCCCGCCCTAGAAGGGCGTGGTATCCGCTTACTAAACGGGCCACTTGGAATGTTATTTCTTCGACCTGTAATTTTCCGATGTGCCGAATACCACATCTAGTGTGATTTTCCCAACATAGAACGTGCCTCCCGACTGGGGATGATTCCTCTAAAGGTTGTGCTGCTTTGCTCAACGCGGTTCCAGTCTATTTCCATTTTGTGAAGGGTTTCCTCGTAAATGAGGTTTAATCCGCTGCCGCCGTCCATGAGCACTTCAGTGAGCCGAAAGCCGTCCACAATTGGACTAAGGACTAGTGCGGCTGGTGCTCGGGCTGTTCAGCATTTGGGTTCATCGCTGGAATTGAAGGTGATAGCCGTGTCGCTCCATGGATTTATTGCTGCCACCTGGCAGATCTCGGCGAGGCTGCGGAGTTCTCGCTTGCGCCTATTATGTGAGGCGAATGTCTCAAAGACTGTTAAGACCGTATTGTAATTCACGGGATGTTGCTCTGCGGTGTTTTGAATGAGGACATCGTCACCGCTCTTAGCAACCTGCCGGAGTACCCAACATGCTCTAAGGTTGTGTGTTGGTGTGGTATCCACCGTACTGTGAATTTTGCAGGGCCCGTTAAGCCATCCCTCCAATACGGTTCCGTGACCTCTAGTGGGCTTTTGCTTTTTTGTGATTGAATCGGGTGACTTAGGGGGGTGCACCCTTTTGGTTCGGACTGGATATTTAGCCAAAGCCGGATTGTCCCAAAATTTTGTTTCAGTTTTCCAGGCGCTCTCCATCGCACAGTACTTCCGTACTATGGCCGCCAAGTCAGTGAAGTGTGCCATGTTGCGGCGGCTTATGGTGTTAAGGATTCCCTTGTCCATGCAATTATTGCAGAAGAATGAAATTGCGTCTTCCTCTCGACAGTCCTTGACCTTGTTCATTACAAGGAGGAATCTGGCCCAATAGTGATGCACTGTTTCCTGGGGCTCTTGTCTAATGTGAGAAAGGTCGCTTGTATCTGGGTGGGTGGGAGGATTTAAGTCCGAACCCTGACCCGGTCTGCGACCTGGGGGCGTGGGAGTTTCCGATCTTGGAGGTTCGGGCTCCAAGATGTCGCCCGATAGGTCTGGCCCACTGCCTGATTCTATGTTCGAGGCTTGGGGGATGTCCTGTGGTGTACAGGTATCCGGCTCGGAGAGCTCTGGAATCAGGACATAGCTTGTCCTCAAGATTGAGGGGAAATTACCGCATTGTTCCTCCACCACCGCTATCTGATGGGTGACTGGTGGAGAGTTAATCTCTCTTTGGTCGGGTTTAAGCCCGATCCGATCATAGTCCGTAGCGACTCCCAAAGCGGCGATGCGGTCCAAGAGCTCGTTTAGGGAAGAGAGCTCCATCGGATCCATCTTCTCAGCAAGTTCCGAGCCGACGTGGAGGCTATTTTCGATGACCCGAGAAGTCATCGTCGTCGCAACAGCCGAACGGGCGGTCATGACAAACTCGCCTAGCCGAAGAGTCTGGCCGACAGCCAGGGCTCCTCCAGAGGTGACGCTGTCCTTGACAACGAGACGAGACATCCTTCCTTATGGCAATGGCACAGTGGAACTCTCAATGAAAGCACCAATGTCGGTGTCAAAACCGGCGGATCTCGGGTAGGGGGTCCCGAACTGTGCGTCTAAGGCGGATGGTAACAGGAGGCAAGGGACACAATGTTTACCTGTGTTGGGCCCTCTCTATGGAGGTAATACCCTACTTCCTCGCTTGATTGATCTTGATGAATATGAGTATTACAAGAGTTGATCTACCACGAGATCGTAGAGGCTAAACCCTAAAAGCTAGCCTATGGTATGATTGTTGTTGTCCCTACGGACTAAACGCTCCGGTTTATATAGACACCGAGGGGCTAGGGTTACAGTAGTCGGTTACAACAGAAGGAGATCCACATATCCGTATCGCCAAGCTTGCCTTCCACGCCAAGAGAGTCCCATCCGGACACGTAGACGAAGTCTTCAATCTTGTATCTTCATAGTCCAACAGTCCGCTGTCCGGATACCCCTAATCCAGACTCCTCACTGCATTCTCTCGCTGCGGGCTCCCACTGCGTCTTCCGGCCCCGCGTCGTCCCCTCCCTAGGCCTCGCCGTCGTCCACCGCCGTGGTGCTCTCCGCGCAGCGTGGTCTTACGTGGTCAAGGAACGACTTCCATCGGAAGAGTACTGTACGTGGAGAGGCTGACAGCTGGGTCCACGGCCACATCCCAGTTTTTTTGTGATTTTCCAAGTAAGTCGCTTTCTCAGGGCTGTTGGTCTGGAAATCTTTCAAGACGAGGAGAGCTTTCATTCGGCTGGCCGAGAAAATGGCCCATCAGTAATGAGAAATGGGTTGTACATTTTTAAAACACATCAAATCTGCAATTAGTTTCAAATATCTTTTTTTTTCAATTCAAGATTTTAAATTAAATTAATTTTTATGCGTGGAGAATTTGTTGGATTTTATATTGATATACATTTATTTTTAAAATCAATTTGAATGTGAGTCGAAATTTTGGGATTAAAAACAGTTCGGACCGCACCAAAATATGCAAAATTTCGTATAATTTTTTAACTGTGGCCACAATATGGGCTGTAATGCTAACAAAAAGAATATGGGCTCCAAAAAAACCTTAAGAATTAGCAAATGGGCTGTAAATTATTAGAAATAATGGCAGATGGGTTGTATGCTGTTTTCACAGATTTGAGGCTTTCCTAAAAGGTTGACGCACAAGCACTTGACCGTTGGATGTCCATCCAACGGCCGTCGTCTTCTTCAATCTCCGCTCTTCCTGCTCGGCCGCTCAAACAAGCGCCGCTGGACTGCTCGCTTCCTCCTCATGGCCGGGTCAGGTTGCTGCCAAGAGCTCACCGCCCCACCGTATTCCCATTTATGGCCTAGCCATCCCTCTACTCACCCACACCGCTGTTATTCTCCGTGACGGCAGAACCAAGATAAACCTCAGACAACAGTATTCTCCCCTCCGTGGGAAACAACTACGAGTCTTCCACTGCCTCAGGTCGTCCCCTTCCTAGGCCTCGCCGTCGTCCACCGCCGTGGTGCTCTCGGCACGGCATGGTCAATGTGGTCAACGACCGACTTCCATTGGAAGAGTACTGTGCATGGAGACGCTGACAACTGGGTCCACGGCCGCAGCAAGGAAGTGCCTCCTTATTACGCGCAAAAAAATTATTCCTCCACCTGACAGTGGGGACCCACCAAACGGGCCATCGTATTTCACAAAAAAAAAACGTTTCCCCCCTGACTGCTGGGACCCACCAGCTACACCTTCGCATGCAAGGAAGTGCGTCTAGGCAAAAAAAAAACAAAACGATTCGCCCCCTGACTGTTGGGACCCACCAGCTACATCTTCGCACGCAAGGAAGTGCTCGATACGGACCCACCTGGTCGAAGCGTGCGTGGCGTTGTCATTCGATTCGCGAACGTGTACATACATATATCTTGGTGGATGTAGAGGCGCGACGTGTCGTAGTAGAGGCGCCAAGACGTAGCATGTACACGCACGCATGCCGCCGTGGTGCAAGAAAGAAAATACGGCCACGTATGTGTACATACCGGCGGGGTCTCGAACGCCTACTCACGCATACTTACGGCCAGGGCTCGTGTACATGGCTGGGTCGGAACGGAGAAACAACATCGTCGTCGTGTTCATGGGGAGGCAACGGAATGTGTCATGTTCATGGGGAGGCAACGGAATGCGTCGTGTTCATGGGGAGGCAACAGAATGCGTCGTGTTCATCGGGAGGCAACGGAACGCGTGGGAGCCAACCGGTTGGGTCGGAACGGAATGTGTGGTCGTGTTGATCGGGAGGGCTTGCATGGAACAGGCGATGGAAATGAGGCCTGGCGTACCGCAAAACGGAGGAAACGGACCTCCTACATTCGGAACGGGGTCCTGTTGATCGGGAGGGGTGTGGCGTACCACAAAATGCAGGAAACGAACCTCCTACGGTCGAAACAGGGGTCCTGTTGATCGGGAGGGGTGTGGCGTACCGCAAAACGGAGGAAACAGACCTCCTACGATCGAAACGGGGGTCCTGGTGATCGGGAGGGGTGTGGCGTACCGTAAAATGGAGGAAACGGACCTCCTACGGTCGAAACGGGGGTCCTGTTGATAGGGAGGTTTGTGGGTACCGCAAAACGGAGGAAATGGACCTCCTATGGTCGAAACGGAGGTTGAGGGAGTCCTGGATTAGTGGGTGTCCGGATGGCCGGACTATGACCTTTGGCCGGACTCCTGGACTATGAAGATACAAGATTGAAGACTTCGTCCCGTGTCCGGATGGGACTTTCCTTGGCGTGGAAGGCAAGCTTGGCGTCACGATATGTAGATCTCCTCCCATTGTAACCGACTCTCGTAACCCTAACCCTCTCTGGTGTCTATATAAACCGGAGGGTTTTAGTCCGTAGGGACTAACAACAATCATACCATAGGCTAGCTTCTAGGGTTTAGCCTCTATGATCTCGTGGTAGATCTACTCTTGTACTACCCATATCATCAATATTAATCAAGCGGGAGTAGGGTTTTACCTCCATCGAGAGGGCGAACCTGGGTACAAACATCGTCGTGTCCCTTGTCTCTGTTACCATCCGCCTAGACGCAATTCGGGACCCCTACCCGAGATCCGCCGGTTTTGACAATCGACATTGGTGCTTTCATTGAGAGTTCCTCTGTCGCCACCTTTAGGCCTGATGGCTTCTCCGATCATCACCAATGACGCGGTCCAGGGTGAGACTTTTCTCCCGGACAGATCTTCGTGATTCGGGCGGCTTTGCACCGCGGGCCAATTCGGGCCGGCCATCCGAGCGGATCGAAGCTTCGCCCCAGCCATCGTGTCAGATTTGGAAGTTTGAACTACACGGCCGACGTCGCGGAGACTTGATCTTCGACGGGTTCGAGCCACGACCAAGCACGCCGCGACTGTCATGATGGGCATGATCTAGCTCTGGCCCGAGCGATTGCCCGGAGGTCACCGGTGTCCGCTCCGACCCTTAGTTCGAGCCGATCGCGCCAATCGAGGACGGGTGGCTGGACACCGCCTGGGGCTGCAATCTCTCGGTGATCGAGCCGAACACCATACCTGTCCTTTCTGGCTCGTGGCTCAAGGTGCGGACTCCTCTCCGGACTCCAACCTTCAGCGCCCGCCAATCGAATCCGATTGGCGCCGATCATGGAGTTCACCATCATGGACATCTTTTTCAAAGACTTCGCCCTTCGGCGACATTCTCGAATTCACTAAAGTCTCTCTCTTTATCGGAGAGCCTGGCCGAGACTATGGTCAGCAAGGTTGGGATGCGGACGACGAAGAAATTCAAAGCCCACCCACCACCCACTTTGTAGCCATTGTCGATGATTTAACCGACATGCTCGACTTCGACTCCGATGACATCGACGGTATGGACGCCGATGCAGGAGACCACCAAGAACCAGCGCCTACAGGGCACTGGAAGGCCACCTCGTCGTATGACATACACATGGTGGACACCCCAAAAGAACGGAACGACGATGGAACAACGGAGGATGACCCCTCCAAGAAGAAGCCTAAGCGTCGGCATCAGCGGCGCCGCTCTAAATCCCGCCAAAGTAAAACAATGATTCCGGCACGGGAGAAAATAACACCCCGGACAGTGCCGAAGACAACCCCCTCCAGTAGGATTCAGCACACGAGGATGGAGAAGCCAGCCCTCATGAGAGAGCGGCAGACAGAGAGGTAGAGGACGATAATTACATGCCTCCCTCTGAAGACGAGGCAAGCCTCGACGACGACGAATTTGTCGTGCCTGAGGATCCCGTCGAACAAGAGCGTTTCAAACGCAGGCTTATGGCCACGGCGAGCAGCCTCAAGAAAAAACAGCAACAACTTAGAGCTGACCAAGAGTTGCTAGCCGATAGATGGACTGATGTCCTTGCGGCTGAAGAGTACGAACTCGAACACCCCTCCAAGAGCTACCCAAAACGCAGGCTGCTACCCCGATTAGAGGAGGAAGCACCTAGACTTACATCACCAGCGCATGATACGGCCGACCGGCCACCTCGTGGCCGCGACAGAGAGGCCTCTTGGCCCTCCACTCAAGCCGCACCCCAGCGTCGCTCAGAGAATACCAGGGCACGGGGAAATGCGCCAGACCTATGGATCAATCTATGGATCGCGTGGGCACCCCACGACACGTGACGATAACCGTCACGCCAGATATGGTAAATCCGGCTGGGCCGAACACAGTAGACAAAGCTCATTTGAGCTACGTCGCTGTTGTCGGATTTCGGGTTCCGGCAGACCCTTGAGGTTCGAACACTGGGGTGCGCGCGGAGATCCAACCCTCCACCGTCTCGCACCTTGCCGAATCGCTGGGACCTAAACTACTAAACGGAACAGCACAAGACACACGAGATTTATACTGGTTCGGGCCACCATTGTGGTGTAATACCCTACTCCAGTGTGTGTGGTGTGGTGGATTGCCTCTTGGGCCGATGAGGAACAATACAAGGAAGAACAGCCTCGCGAGGGTCTGTTCTTGGCGGGTGCGATGAACTGCTAGGTGGGGTTCAGTCTCTCTAGCTATTGGTTTCTTGATGAGGATTCAGATTTCGGTCCTCCGTCTTTGTCTGGATCCTTCCTCGCCCTGGGGTGGCTACTCCTATTTATAGGCGAAGGCCCTGGGCCTCTTCCCAAATATTGAGCGGGAAGGGCGCCAACAACTGGCCATTTTGAAGGGGAACAGTGGGTACACTTATCCTGACTAAAGTTGGTCCTCGCCGCCAAAGGCTCTGGTGATGACGTTTGCACTGGCTCCACAATGACTCCCTTCCGGCCGTTGGGCTGGTCTTGGTCTTGTTGCACCAAAACGGATGCCTTTGCTTGATGCTCTCGCTGCGCTTGCTCCCTTTGCACCAAAGAGGAAAGGAGGACACTACGCAGGTCGGGCGCCCGATCGGGCGCCCTTGGTCGCCATGGCTTATGCGTCACGGGCACCCCGCGAGGTACCCTGCCTTAAACTCTCCGCCTCCTCGTGAGCCAGCCTGGCGAGGCCGTGCCTGAGGAAGCTCCTAGTCGTCCGCCCCGTGAGGCTTGGCCCTCGCGAGGGTCTTGAGCTTGCGTTGATGAAGATGGGCCATCTTTGGGCCTCCTTCAAGCCAAGCCGCAGGCAGCAGCGGTGCAAGTCTGGGACCCCGTTCCCGAAGCGCCCTTGGCTAGCCCGGGCCGCGCCGAACTTGGCCGACAGCAGAGAAGGCGAAAGGGCAAGTAAGAAGCGTCAAGGGGTCCCTAACAGCCTGCGACCTTGGGCCAAGCGTGGCGGTTGATTGGACGCGTGCGCCTCTGCAACCGCGTGAGTTGATAACAGAGCGGCATATTCCTTGCCTCCTTTACTTTCTCCAGTTGCTGCTCAGATCCCCTTTCTTGCGCCTCTCCTCTCTGCTTCCAAGATCTTCAAATCCACTCCGCCTGCGTGCCCTAGCCAGTCATGGCGCCTCGCCAAGCCCCGGCCGGAGCTTGGTACTCTCCTGCCTTGGACCCGCCAAATGTGTCAGGGGTGAGCCCACTCAGTGCGCCGGATGGCGGAGGCGCAGGGCGTCAACGGAATGGAGGCGTTCAAGGCCGGCTCTACCGCCCCTGAGGGTCGGGGGAGTACCTTCTACCCGTTCTTCATGAGCGCCATCATTGCTGGTCTGGTGCCTCCCTTTTCTGAGTTCTTCTTCTCCGTCCTCCGTCACTACAACATTCAAGCTCTGCACCTCCATCCCAACTCCGTCCTTTTTCTGGCAATCTTCGCCTACTATTGTGAGGCCCATGTTGGGGTGAAGCCCTCGGTGGCCTTGCTGCGCCACTATTTCTCCCTCCGAACCTCCCGTGGTTCCGCCTCCGCGTGCGCTTGCTTCGCCGCATACGGCGGAGCCATCGCCATTTCAAACCCTGGGAAGCGGATTGAGCACTTCAGGAGCAAGTGGGTCTTGGTGGATGCCGGGCGCATCCACCCTCGGCTGATCCTGCCCACGGAGCACCCCGCGAGCTCCGACGACTGGTCCCATGTGGAGCTTCTGGATCCCCGCGCGAAGCTGGTGCTGGAGAAGATGGACGCAGATCTGAAGCCGGCCGGCGTGGCGGCGGTGAAGCTGACCGGTGCATCGCTGCTGAGGGAGTTCCTGGAGCATCAACTGGCTCCGCTTCGTCAGTACTCGATTCCGATGTGGAGGCCTCACTCGAGCCCCGTGGTCCTGGCCGACGAGGATCTGGCGGCGGTCCTCCAGTCCTTGGTTGGGGGCGATGTGGCGAGACTGGAGGGCGCCCCCGCGCCCTTGTTCCTTCACGAGGATTGGGAGCAGGTAGTGGGGCCCATGCCTGTCTTCAATGGGGATGGGCCCGTGCCCGTGGAGGCTCCAGAGGACCTGGTGGACGTGTCCTCTGCCGGCTCCAGCGATGAGGTGGAGGAAAGAGAGCCGGGAGAGGGGGTTGATTCACGGGCGGAGTCAAGGGCTCCTCCCCTTCGGTGCAGGTCCTGCACTCTCCGCCTCCCCCGGGGCGATCCGCAGACGCGCCTCCTGCTCCCGGGCCCCTTGAAGCTGATCCCTGCAGCCGGCTCTCGGGCTTCAAGTATGGCCGGAGGTTGCTCGAGCTCGCGAGCGATGACCAGTAAGTGCTTGATTCTTGTTTTATTCCTTGCTTTGTTGCCGAGGCTTGATATCTGTATCTCTTGGCTAGGCTGGCGCCTGCGGCGAAGAAGCTGAAGGGAGCTCATGAGGCTTCATCTGGGCCGGAGCCTCTACCCACGAAGGAAGGCGATGGCAAGACAAGGGCCTCTCCTGCCCGGTCATCCTCGCGAGGCCTGGCGGAGCTGGCTGGGGCGAGCTCAGCCCCCATGGACCAAGCGACTCCCGAGGCGTCCTTGCCTGATGCCGCCGCCACAGCTGTTGGGGCGCAGCAGGTCCCGCCTCACGATAATGTGGTTACGCTGCCATCCTCTCCTCCTACTCCGCCAACTGTTGTCTCTCCGACTCCTCCCACTGTCCTGGATCGCACTGCTGCTGAATTGGACCGGCTGCGGCAAGATCATCTGGGCGCCGTCCCTTGCTTGGAGGCCGGGCGCTTGGAGCTGGCCTCCGGCTGGATTCGCTCTGGCGCTTCGATTCGAGCGGTGCTGGTTCAGGCCTCGACGGCTTGCGACGAGGAGAAGCAGGCTGTCCGTGAGGCGAAGATTGCCCGCGATGCTGCCTGGGAGGCAGCTAGCATCCAAGGTCATTTGTGAGACGCCGGAGAGCGAGCCGAAAAGGCCTGCAGTACCAGGTTGCCGAGGAGGCCGCCCGCCAGAGCAGGAGGAAAGCACGGGCTCGCGAGGCGGCCGCCGCTGGCGACCGGGAGGCCAGGCTCAAGAAGCGCCGCGACCGCCTTAGGCGCGCTGGAGCAGGAGCCGGAGGCGAGGAAGGTCAAGCTGGACGACAAGGCCCGGGTTCTTCGCGTAAGATCGCGTGGCCTTCATGGATATGGAGGTGAAGGCTCGCTCTTTCTTTGAAGACGCTTTCTGACCTGGAGAGTCCGCTGGCCGGCGCCGAGGATGGTCCCGCCAAGCTGCTTCCCTTCCTGGTTCGCGCTCTTGAAGATGTCTCCCTTGGCCTTGGCCCCACGGCCGAGGCCGAGGCGCGTGTCTTGTCTTCTGCGGCACTGACGCGGTTCCTTACCCACATCTACCTTCACGATCCCAGCGTCGACCTGGACAGCCTGCTGGAGCCAGCAAGCGGCGAGCCTGCAGCTGCCGCTGCCGAGGCTGTGAAGGGTCGCGCGGAGGCTCTATTGGGGAAGTTCCGGCCTTCAAAGACCAAACCGGCGACGCTGCCGCCCTCGCCTGCTTCCACGAGGCGAACCCACTCCGACCGCTCCACCGCCGACGTAGTGACTCCGTTGTGGCTCTGTCTGCTTTTAATTCCTGCACATGTATCATGCCTCGGGGAGGCATTTAAACTAGAATATGGTATTGCGATAACAGAGTGGACTGTAATATTTGATTTTGAATTCCTTGAAATTTGCGCTTCCTACTTGCTTATGTTCTACGCCGGCAGAGCCATTACCTTATACCTCAGCCGCCGTTAGCCCCGACCGAAACCAGGACGGACCAAGGAGTGAGGGGCTACGTGACAAGTTAGGCTCGTGTCGCGATGCTCAGAGTCCCCTTGGCGCCTGAACAGCAAGTAGGGAGGTGAGACGCAGGCAGATCTACCGTTCTACGTCTGAGAGCCTGGCCCTCGCATACCTCACCGCCGTTAGCCTTTCGAACTAAGGGGTGAGGGCTACGTGACCAGTTAGGCTCTCGAGCCGCGATGCTCAGAGTCCCCTTGACGCTCAAACGGCATTCGTACCTTGGCTCCACTCGGGGAGTGGCGTGCGACGAACCAGGCCCGGGGCTCGGCTGGGTGGCGGCGTCAGGCGTGACCTGTGCGCAGCCCCGTGCCCAGCCCCTCGCTGGGTGCTCCCGAGGGGAGGCGCTATGCGATGAGGCCGGACACTGAGCTCTGGGCTCCCTGAGGTTGATGCGACCCGGAGGCCGCCCTCAGTTGTTTATCACCAGCGCGGAGCATAGCGCTTCCGCATCCGTACGGGCATAGCCGCTCCTCGACAGTGTCGTCAGCCAGCGAGGAACATGGTGCTTCCACTAGCACGTGGGAGGGGGCTCCCCTCCGGGAGGAGCCCCCGGGGCGTATACAGCCCCACCCTGACACGTGACTGGCACGGTAGGGCTGGACGAGGTGTATCTGGGCACCCGTGAGCCAGCGCGGGACTCACGAGGCCCTACCTCAAGGCGGGTTGCGCCTGGCTCTGGGCCTTATCTTCGAGTGTGTTCCTGCAAATTTGGCCAGATGCCGGAGCTCTACGCCTTCGGGTCCCGGCTCTCGAGCTGGTCTCAGCCATCGTTGGCAAGCCAGGTCGCCATGCCATGGATAAGACCAGACGGTGAGGGCCGGAGAGCCGGTAGGAGCCCTGAGTAGCGATGCTCAGGCACCCCCCCTTTAACGCGCAAGCCGGGTTAGATGACGAAACTCTACGTCCTCGGGTCCCGGCTCTCGGGCTGGTCTCAGCCGTCGCTGGCAAGCCAGGTCGCGATGCCATGGACAAGACCAGAGGGTGAGGGCCGGAGAGCCGGTAGGAGCCCTGAGTCACGATGCTCAGGCACCCCCCCTTTAACGCGCAAGCTGGGTTAGATGCAGCAACTCTACATCCTCGGGTCCCGGCTCTCGGGCTGGTCTCAGCCGTCGCTGGCAAGACAGGTCGCGATGCCATGGACAAGACCAGAGGGTGAGGGCCGGAGAGCCGGTAGGAGCCCCTGAGTTGCGATGCTCGTGCACCCCCTTTAACGCCAAGTAAGCTGGGTTAGATGACGAAACTCTCTACGCCCTCGAGTCCGGCTCTCGGGCTGGTCTCAACTGTCATTGGCAAGCCGGGGTTGCGATGCCATGGACAAGACCAGAGGGTGAGGGCCGAGAGCCAGTAGGAGCCACGAGTCGCGATGCTCGTGCACCCCCCTTTAACATGCAAGATTCCGTCACCGTGAAAAGGCACCAAATAACAAGCATGGTGGAGCGAGAGCATAATCCTAAGGAAAACGTAAGAAGGATACATGTCACTGGGACAGCCCTAGCGGCTTGGGGTTGATGCAGCCCGAGGGGCGCCCCAAGGATAGGCTAATGACATGAAATAAAAGGGATACATGCCGCAGGACGGACCCACGCCGGCTCGGGAATAATGCAGCCTCAAGGCGCTCCCAGCCGGAAACAAAACTTAAAGATGTCACCTGGTGATGTTGGGGACGAAGGGGTGTTGGTGTAGCAGACTCGGTGGGCTGCGGGAGCCGATCCTCACGAGCCCCCAGGCCCGGGGGCCTCAGGGAGGATCCAGAGGCGCTGGTGGCTCCTTGCGGACCATCTCCATCTCCGCCAGGACTACGGAGCGCCTGGCCTCTTGAGCCTCCAGGATGCTCCCCATGAGGCGCTGGTACGTGGAGGCCACGTTCGGCACACCGTAGGGCATGCGAACGTAGCTGTGGGGCGGGCCCTCGCAACGTCCCACTCGCGAGGGCCAGAGGCGCTCTTGAGACGCGGCTCGGTTGAGCCCTGGTATGTCGATGCAGACAGCAACCCACCATCCTCGCTTTGGATGGGGGCCACACAGTGAGTGGCTGCCCCTCATGACCCTTGACTCCTGTAGCTCCTGAATGGCCTTGCTAACGAACTCCTGAGGGTTCGGCCCTCCTTGCCTTGCTCCTGCTTGCGGGAAACGTGCTTCGAAGCACGCCTCCACGTGGTGCCCAAGCGCCTCCCTCGTGACTTTGGCGAGGTCGGCGGCCCTCCAGGGGAGAGCCCCCGAGCCCGGCCTGAGGAGGACGCCGGGCGCGCTTTCCTATGCGATGGACGGAGGCTCCCCCTGGCCGGGCGCGGGCCCTGAGGGGCCTGCCTCTTGAGGAGCCAGGCCGGTCGATGTCTTCTTCTTCTTGGGTGCTGCCTCGGGAGGCCTCCTGCTGCTGTGGTGTGGGTCTTCTAGCGACGCGGCCTGAAAGGCTCGCTCCAGGGAGCACACTACG
This sequence comes from Aegilops bicornis, assembly GCA_021605145.1. Lineage (NCBI taxonomy): Eukaryota > Viridiplantae > Streptophyta > Magnoliopsida > Poales > Poaceae > Aegilops > Aegilops bicornis. The sequence goes on along the minus strand of CM038672.1, from coordinate 473,796,955 downwards.
TCTCTCTCTTCACAGGGCACCGTGATGACCCTGCCGCTTCCTGGCATCTTGAGGATGTTGTAGCCGTGGTGGGTTACGGCCATGAACTTGGCCAGCGCCGGGTACCCGAGGATGGCGTTGTACGGCAAAGTAATGTGGGCGACGTCGAAGTCGATGAGCTCGGTGTGGTAGTTGTCGCGAGCCCCAAAGGTGACAGGAAGGCGGACCTGCCCGATCGGGACTGTGGAGCCGTCGGTGAGAAAGGCTTGGTTGGCTGAAGCTGGCCCTTAAGGCACTTGAAGATTGTTGAATGTTTCCACGGACAGACGCGTTGAGCCCCTGCCCGCCGTTGATGAGGGTCTTGGTGACCAGCACGTTGCTAATTATTGGTGAACAAAGCATCGGGAGAACTCCGGCTGTGGCCGCGCACTTGAGCTGATCCGCTGAGCTGAACGTGATGGCGCACGCCGACCACCTGAGAGGGCGCGCGGCCTCGAGCTTGGGGCGGACTGCATTCACCTCGGGCGAACCGCTTGAAGATGCGCTGAGAGGTCGGGCTTGAGCTCCGCCCCACGATGCAAAGCGATCGCACGCGGTTCCCCGAAGCCCCCAGCCCCTCGGCCCCGATGACGGTCCTCAATTCTCCTTGGCGGCGACGGCAGCGGAGGGAGGCCTCGTTTCCCTGCGGGCGATCCTCGCGAGGCTGATCCCTCCAGCCTCCCTCGCGAGGCGGGTCTTGCCAACGGTCCTCGCGAGGTTGGTCGCGCCACCCTTGGCGCGTGCCGCGGCCTTCCTAGCGTCCTACATTCCTTCCTCCTCCTCGGTCGTAGCCCCGGTCGCTGCGCTCGGTGCGTCTGCCGACCCTTCCTTCACGTACGGCCCGGAGCTCTTGGCATTCATTGGTGTTGTGGGTGTGGAGGTCGTGGTACACGCAGCATCGATCGCTCTTGGAGGACTCGGGCTGATCTACGCCTCGCTTGGTGTGTCGGTTCGACGCTGAATACGCAGCCCCTTGCGCTTCACGTCCTTGGCCTTGGACTTCTTTTCTTCAAGATCCACGGCAGGCAGCTCAAGGAGGGAGAGGCGCCCCTCCTCAGCCCTGGCGCACTTGGTCGCCAAGTTGAACAGCTTCAAGGAGGTGCACAGATCTTCATGCATCGCCAGCTCCTCCTTCATCTTGACGTCGCGCACGCTGTCGGAGAAGGCAGAGATGATGGCCTCCTCCGTTACCACAGGGATCTTGAGGCGCGTTGTTGAAGCGTTGGATGTACTTTTGCGTGGTTTCCCTGGCTGCTGCTTGATTCGGCGCATGTCGCTCACGGCGGCGGTGGCCGGTCGCGAAAGTGCCACGGAAGTTGGCGATGAAGCGGGTGCGCATCTCGGCCCAGAAGAGATCGTTCCTGGGGCCAGATTCAGAGCCAAAAGGGCTCCGTCCTTGAGCGCCATGGGAAACCAGTTTGCCATGACCTTTTCATCCCCGTTGGCAGCCTCGATGCCCAGCTCGTAGAGCTGGAGGAACTCTGTAGGGTCAGCTGTGCCGTCGTAGCGAGGAGGCAGGTTTGGCTTGAACTTGGCGGGCCACGTGATGCTGCGCATCTCGGAGGTGAAGGCGCGGCAGCCCGCCGTGGCTGCGGGGGGCCTCGGACGACAGAGAGCTTGGTCTTGCGGGCCTCCCTGCGCCGCGGCTGGAGGCAACGCAGGGTCCTGACGTGCTGGAGCGGGGAGCGCTCGGGCAGCTTCTTGTGGGCGAGGAACTTCTTGACAGCTCTGCTCTTGCCGCGCCGGCGCCTGGCGGAGCGGGTTCCGCCCAGGGGCCGCGCGCCTTGGGGCCAGGGCGCCTTCTTGAGGAGGAGGCGGCTGAGGCGCCCTGGGAGCTTCATCGCCTGCGCGGGCGGGTGCGCAGCGAGACGGATGGTGCGGGGCGCCTCCTGCAGCACGGACGAAGCTTCGGCGACGCGGTCGAGCCATTCTTCGTAGACGTCATCGACGGGGCGGTAGCGCAAGAGCTCGTTGGCCGCGATAAGTGCAGCTCGGGCCTCCATGCCCGCGCGGGGCGCGCGCGAAGAAGAACCAGCGGGGTGAGTGAAGGCGTGGCGGTGCGGCCGTCCCGCCTCATGGACGGGTGCTGGGACGACGCTTGCTGCCGTTTCGCCGGGCCGGTGGCGGCGTTGACGGCAGGTGACGGAACGACGAGGGCGCCCTTGACGGGAGCTGTCTGGGCGACATGGGAGGCGAGGGCGGCTCGGCGCTGGCGACGGGCGTCGACATGGTTGTGGTGGTCGGGAAGAACGAGGCGACGAAAGGCAGATTCCGCACCCCTACCGGGCGCGCCAAATGTCGGATTTCGGGTTCCGCACCCTTGAGGTTCGAACACCGGGTGCGCGGAGATCCAACCCTCCATCATCTCGCACCTCGCCCGAATCATTTGGGACCTAAACTACTAAACGGAACAGCACAAGAGACACGAGATTTATACTGGTTCGGGCCACCATTGTGGTGTAATACCCTACTCCACTGTGTGTGGTGTGGTGGATTGCCTCTTGGGCTGATGAGGAACCATACAAGGAAGAACAGCCTCGCGAGGGTCTATTCTTGGCGGGTGCGATGAACTGCTAGGTGGGGTTCAGTCTCTCTAGCTACTGGTTTCTTGATGAGGATTCGGATTTCGGTCCTCCGTCTTTGTCTGGATCCTTCCTCGCCCTGGGGGTGGCTACTCCTATTTATAGGCGAAGGCCCTAGGCCTCTTCCCAAATATTGAGCGGGAAGGGCGCCAACAACTGGCCATTTTGAAGGGGAACAGCGGGTACACTTATCCTGACTAAAGTTGGTCCTCGCCTGCCAAAGGCTCTGGTGATGACGCCTTTGCTGGGCTCCACAATGACTCCTTCCAATTTGTTGGGCTGGTCTTGGTCTTGTTGCACCAAAACGGATGCCTTTGCTTGATGCTCTCGCCTGCGCTTGCTCCCGTTGCACCAAAGAGGAAAGGAGGACACTGCGCGGGCTGGCGCCCGACTGGCGCCCTTGGTCGTCATGGCTTGCGTCATGGGCACCTCGCGAGGTACCCTGCCTTGAATTCTCCGCCTCCTCATGAGCCAGCCTGACGAGGCCGTGCCTGAGGAAGCTCCTTGTCATCCGCCCCGCGAGGCTTGGCCCCTCGCGAGGGTCTTGAGCTTGCATTGATGAAGATGGGCCGTGCTGGGCCTCCTTCAAGCCATGCCGCAGGCCGCAGGCAGGCAAGTCTGGGGACCCCCGTTCCCAGAACGCCGACAGCGATATAGCCCAATACGGAGGCGCCGCACACCACTATGCTTCACAGATGAAGTAATGGATCATCAAATCCCCGAGGGTTTCAAACCCGTAAACATCGAATCATACGATGGCACAACAGATCCGGCGGTATGGGTCGAGGATTATCTCCTCCATATCCACATGGCCCGTGTCGATGATCTACACGCCATCAAATACCTCCCACTCAAGCTTAAACGACCAACTCGGCATTGGCTTAACAGCTTGCCAGCAGAATCAATTGGTTGTTGGGAGGACCTGGAAGCCGCATTCCTCGACAACTTCCAGGGCACCTATAATGCGACCACCGTATCGCCGATGACCTAAGCCACATAATTCAGCAGCGGAGGAATCGGCGGAACAATTCGACACGGTTCCTAACCAAGAAAAAATCAAATAGTCGACTATCCGGACGTAGAGGCCCTTGCAGCCTTCAAGCATAACATCCGTGATTTAGTGGCTTGCCCGGCACCTAGGACAGGAAAAGCCGAAATCCATGGCAGCCCTCACAACACTCATGACCCGCTTTTTCGCGGGAGAAGACAGCTGGCTAGCTCGTAGTAATAACATGACCAAGAGCCCTAGTAATTCGGATACCAAGGACAACATTGGTAGGTCACGTCGCAACAAGCAAAAGCGTCACATTAACGGCGACAATGCTGAGGATACGGCAGTTAATGCCGGATTCAGAGGCTCTAAACCTGGTCAGCGGAAAAAGCCATTCAAAAGAAATACTCCGGACCCGTCCAATTTGGACCGAATACTTGATCGCTCGTGCCAGATACACGGCACCCCCGAAAAACCAGCCAACCACACCAACATGGATTGTTGGTTGTTCAAGCAGGCATGCAAGTTAAACGCCGAAAACAATGACTAGGGGCTGCATAGCGATGACGAGGAGGAGCCCCGGCCGCCGAACAATAAGGGACAGAAGGGCTTCCCCCCACAAGTGCGGACGGTGAACATGATATACGCAACCCACATACCCAAAAGGGAGCGGAAGCGTGCACTCAGGGACGTATATGCGATGGAGCCGGTTGCCCCAAAGTTCAACCCATGGTCCTCCTGCCCGATCACTTTTGATCGAAGGACCACCCACTAGCATCCGCCATGGCGGATTTGCTGCATTGGTTCTAGACCCAATCATTGACGGATTTCACCTCACTAGAGTCCTTATGGACGGCGGCAGCAGCCTCTAACCTGCTTTATCGTAATACGGTCGTAAAATGGGCATAGATCCCTCAAGGATTAAACCCACAAAGACGACCTTTAAAGGCGTCATACCAGGTGTAGAGGCCAATCATGCGAGCTCAGTTACACTTGAGGTGGTCTTCGAGCCCCGGATAATTTCGAAGCAAGGAGTTAATCTTCGACATAGTCCAGTTCTGCGATGGCTATCACGCCTTTGCTCGGATGAACCGCATTTGCAAAGTTCAATGCGGTGCCGCACTACGCATACCTCAAGCTCAAGATGCCAGGCCCCCGAGGAGTCATTACGGTCAATGGATACACCGAACGCTCTCTCCGAACGGAGGAGCATACGGCGGCCCTCGCGGCGGAAGTACAAAGCAGCCTCTCAAGGCAACTCTCCAGTCCGGCCATTAAACGTCCGGACACCGCTGCCGCCAGAGTAACCTACAACAAGACCGTCGCACGCTCCGGAAAGCACGCCAGAGCAATGCGGCCCCAACCCCAGCCTCGCGAAATTGCAAAACCAGTACTACACGCATATAACTACGCCCGAAATACCATGGGTATAGGGGAGGGCACGACCACGGCATGCCCAAAATGCGGCTCAACCGCACTAGGGGCTCCGATTTTGTCATTCTTTTCTTACTTTCAGGACTCCACTTCTGGAAGGCCCGTCCCAGCAAGACAATCGCCGAACACACGATGCAACAACCAGGGAGGCAGAAAGCTACGTATAGTGTCCAGGTGGTCTCTATAACGAGCAGTATACTTGTTTCAGATATCATCCCGCAGCTCGCCCCTGGAGGGGGACATGTTAAATAGTCCCATCTCTTGCTTATCGCACTATTTGTATCGTTCTCCTTTTACGGCAGACTTTTCGAATAAACAATACATAGCTTTTGTCTATTATTGCATTCCTTTTTATATAAAAATATGTTCAGTTATGACATTATGCAACCGTACACTTTGGTACGGCCAATACACCAGGGGCTTACGTACCCCAAAATATGGTGTGAGAAGTCCGAACACTCTCATGAGTGCGGCACCCCGAACTTATAGCATTATATGCATAGGCTTCGAATCATGTCTTGGGTCAATAGTTGGGTTTGCCCGGCTCCCATGTTTTGGTACCTTACGTTCCGTTATATCGGATAAGGTAGCACTGGGAGAACCACTGCGATTGTGCCCCGGTTGAGCTGGGCTAAGCACCTCAGTGGAGAAAGCTAAAACTGACCGACGTGATAGGGCGAGAGCTGGTCGCTGTTCGAGAGGTTTTTGAGTCCCTAAAGACTTATGCCGCTTAGAGCGAGGAGCCGGCTTTGTCCGGCCTAGGCGTGGATAGCGCCCCGAACTCGGTCTTCTGACTACTAGGGGCTTCACGAAATTTAAAATTATAGAATTCTATGGCTAAGTGAGAGTGATCAAGCATTACAGTCCGATTGCCTTGTTCGTTGTGTTGACCGCCTCCCTCGAAGGACCCAATAATGGGAAAAAGAGCGCTCAAGTTTATCCCGAACACTCCAGCACTCCTGGCATGGGGGCAGAAGCCGACGACTCGCCATCTCTCAATTCTAATAAACGGCCGCACATAAGGTAATATTTTAAAATCAAAAGTGTTGCTTAGCGCATATGAACAAGTTTTCAGCGTATAGGATCACAAATGCGAGTTTACTCAAAAATTACATCTTTGGAGCACTCATCCGCTATACGGCGGGCACCCTTCAGGACGCCCTCATAATACATCTCGGGCTTGCGATGCTCCTTGCCCGGCGGTGGTCCGTCCGTCACCAGCTTCTCAGCGTCCATCTTGCCCCAGTGCACTTTAGCACGGGCAAGGGCCCTGAGCACCTTCGATGCATCTGGCGCTTGATGACTTCAAGCCTTGGACAGCATCCACCAGCCGCCTTACCAGCCCGAAGTAGCTCCTGTGCATGGCTTCCCAGCCACAGCCGCACCACGAGACCCTTCAACGCCTGTTCGGCCACCTTATGGAGCTCGACCAGCCGCTTCACCGGTCGCTCAAGGGCACTGGTGTCCGCCTCAAGATATCGAGACCGTAACACCTTCTCCGTCGAGCTCCCCTCTTCGGCTCGGTAGAATGCGGCAGCGTCGGACACACTTCGGGGAAGATCTACGAATGCTCCTGGAGAGCTCCGGACTCGGGTAAGTAACAAGTAATTCACTTTAACGTGCTTGCTTTGCATAAAGAATGCCTTACCCGCCGCTATCTTATTCATTGCCTCAATTTCCTGGAGGGCTTTTTGGGCTTCGGCCTTGGCAGATTTGGCGCTCTCAAGCGCCGAGGCGAGCTCGGACTCTCGAGTCTTTGAGTCAAGCTCCAAACTCTCGTGTTTTTTCACGAGAGCCTGGAGCTCTTGCTGCACCTCCGCCACCCGCGCCTCCTGCTTTTCTCGCTGGGTACACTCCACGGCCGCATTTTCTTCGACCTTGGACAGCGCTTCCTTCAGGGTTGCCACCTCGTTCGTGGCCCCTGCATACCCACGTTGATCCTGTCATTTTTTGCACCCACATCTTTTTATATACTTACATAAGGTATTCCTTACCTTCCTTGTCCTCGAGCTACTTTTTGGCAAGGCCGAGCTCGTTCTCAGACCGCTCGAGGCTCTGCTTCAATGCACCAACCTCCGCATCGGCGGCAGAGGTCAAGAAGACAACTCGTGCATTCACATATTGACATACTTATGTTAGACTCCTGCGTATATCTTTTTGATCCTCAGTTTGGCTTTTCTTTCCGAACACCAAGCTGAGCATCAGGGGCTACTGTCTATGCGGTAATACTTTTACATATGTTAAATACATACCTCAAAGCCTGTTAGAAGGCCGGCACAGGCTTCAGTCAGCCCGCTCTTGGCAGACTGAACCTTCTGGATCACCACACTCATAATAGTGCGGTGCTCCTCGTCGACGGAGGCGCCTTTAAGCACCTCCAGCAGATTATCCGGTGCCCCCGGTTGGACGGAGGTCATTGGCGTCGTAGGCTTGCCCTTCTTAGTAGAGGGTGACCTGCCGGACACCGGAACCATTGAAGGTTCCGGTGCGGTGTCCGGCCCAGGGTCGGACTTAGAGCCCTTCGGGGTTTTATCCCCTTTGCGCCTGGAGTCCGGGAGGTCGCCTTGCGGGCGCCTCCAGACCACCGCCTCCTGGCTTGGACCCTTTGGGACTCCACCTCGGCATCGTCTGTAGGGGCGAGGGAGGTAGTGATCGAGCGAAGGCTATTCACATCCGACGAATCCGAGGATCCGCTCGGACGGTTGCCGAGCTGGGCATGGCGGACTGCATGATTACATTCGTGTAAGAAGATACTGCGATAAAGGAACGCCATGAGTTATTTTGGTATCCGGTACTTACGATTTTGCGGGGCTTGGCCTCGATGGCCACTCCTCTTCACCGTCGTCGGCGTTGGTGGAGTAGTCCGGAGGAAGGGTCCTTCCCTTCTTGGACCCTCCGGCCCCCCAGTTGGGGCGGCCTTCCTTTTCATTCCTCCCCCCACTGGAGGGGGAGAGGCTTCTTCTTCCTCCTCGTCTTCGGAGGAGGAGTGCGCCTCGGAGTCATCGGACGATGAATCCGGCACCACCGGGCGCCGGGAACTCTTCCGAGTTCCCGCGGCCTTCTTCTTGGCCTCCTTCTCCGGCACCACGTAAGGTGCCGGGACCAGCAGCCCCGTCAAGTGGGCGTTTGCTGGATCTTCGGGCAAAGGAGCCGGACAGTCGATCTGTCCGGTCTTCTTCTGCCATTCCTGTCAAAGGAACGGGAGCTTAGATCCCGCATAGAGTTAAACTATGAAAAACAAGTATCCCGTAAAGGGTAAAATAAGCTTACTACGCTGGCTTGGCGCTTCGTGCGGAATTCGTGATCCTTGGTGATAGGAGGGGGAACCTCGGCGCCCTTGAATAGCACCTTCCAGGCATCCTCGTGCGTTGTGTCAAAGAGCCTAGTCAGGGTTTGGTGTTGGGCCGGGTTGAACTCCCATAAGTTAAAAGCCCGTCGTTGACACGGGAGGATCCGGCGGATGAGCATGACCTGGACTACGTTGACGAGTTTAACCTCTTTGTTCACGAGGTCTTGGATGCAGGTTTGGAGTCCGGTCCGCTCTTCCGAATTGTCGGCGTTCTGGGAACGGGGGTCCCCAAACTTGCCTGCTTCGGCGTGGCTCAAAGGGGGGCCCAACACGGCCCATCTTCATCAACACGAGCTCAAGACCCTCGCGAGGGTCCAAGCCTCGCGGGGCGGGCGACAGGGAGCTTCCTCAGGCACGGCCTCATCAGGCTGGCTCGCGAGGAGGTGGAGAGATCAAGGCGGGGTACCTCACGAGGTGCCCATGACGCAAGCCATGACGACCAAGGGCGCCCAGTGAGGCGCCCGGCCAGCAGTGTCCTCCTTTCCTCTTTGGTGAAAAGGGAGCAAGCGCAGCGAGAGCATCAAGCAAAGCGCCCATTTCGTGCAACAAGACCAAGACCAGCCCAACGGCAGGAAGGAAGTCATTGTGGAGCCCAAGCCAAGGCGTCACCACCCAGAGCCTTTGACAAAGCGAGGACCAACTTTAGTCAGGATAAGTGTACCAGATGTTCCCCTTCAAAATGGCCAATTGTTGGCGCCCTTCCCGCTCAATATTTGGGAAGAGGCCCAGGGCCTTTGCCTATAAATAGGACTAGCCTCCCACAGGGTAGAGGCATCTTGGATAGACAGAGCTAGAGGCCAAGCAATCTAGAGAGAGAGAGAGAGCGACTGAACTCCTCCAAGCAGTTCATCGCCCCGGCCAAGAACAGACCTTCGCGAGGCTGTTCTTCCTTGTATTGTTCATCACCATCAGCCCGAAAGGCAATCCACCACACCACAAACTAGAGTAGGGTATTACACCACAATGGTGGCCCGAACTAGTATAAACCTTGTGTCTCTTGTGTTGCTCCTTTCGTAGTTTAGATCCTGGCGAGGCGGCGGGGTGCAGGTAGGTAGAGGGCGAGATCTCCGCGCGCACCCCAGTGTTCGAACCTCAAGGATCTGCCGGAACTCGAAATCCGACACGAATTACCCCACGACAGACCCTTCTCTTTCCAGGAGATGAGCCGTGTGGGGATGCCAGATCGAAATTCGGGGGCCGCTGCCCATTCAGGGTCACGCGGCTCAGTGATGTAGAACCACCCCGATTGCCACCCCTTTATGGTCTCCACGAAGGAGCCCTCGAGCCATGTAACGTTGGGCATCTTGCCCACCATGGTGCCTCCGCACTCCGCTTGCTGGCCGCCCACTACCTTCGGCTTGACATTGAAGGTCTTCAGCCATAAGCCGAAGTGGGGCTTGATGCGGGGGAAAGCCTCGCACACGACGATAAACGCCAAGATGTTGAGGACAAAGTTTGGGGCTTGATCGTGGAAATCCAGGCCATAGTAGAACATGAGCCCCCGGACAAACGAGTGAAGTGGGAAACCTAGTCCGCGGAGGAAATGGGTGAGGAACACCACCCTCTCATGGGGCCTGGGGGTGGGGATGAGCTGCCCCTTGTCTGGGAGCCGGTGCTAGATGTCGTTAGACAAGTATCCGGCCTCCCTCAGCTTCTTGATGTGTCCCTCCGTAACGGAGGAGACCATCCACTTGCCTCCCGCTCCGGACATGACTGGAGAAGGTTGGGGTAAGATGTGCGGACTTGGGTGCTGGAGCTCGAGTGCGCCAAAATGGATAAGCAAAGGAGGAAGAAGGCGTAGATGGAAAAGGTGGACCCTTATCCCCTTATATGGGCGGACGAAACTATGCGCCCCCACCAGCCTGGTAAAACTCGCTTATCTCCCAGGCGCCGTAGATTAATGGCATGGTTGGGTTACCCATGCCCGTATTGATGAGAATCCCGGAATAAGGGGACATGATCTCTGCTTCAACGAGACGTGCCTTGCTAAGTGCGCTAAGGTGGGACGGTAAAAACGATTCGAATAAAGGCTTTGTCGTGGTGTGATGTCATGCTGCGAAATACGTCAGCAGATTGGATTTGTGTAAATATTATTCTCTCTACGGTGGTATGTGGAAATTATTTTGTAGAGCCGGACACTATCCTTGTGTTCAAAATCTTCTATGAAGTATTCGGAGGAGGAACCCGCCTTGCAATGCCGAATACAATCTGCACGCCGGACTCGTCGTCATTGAAGCCTGGTTCAGGGGCTACTGAGGGAGTCCTGGATTAGGGGGTGTCCGGATGGCCGGACTATGACCTTTGGCCGGACTCCTGGACTGTGAAGATACAAGATTGAAGACTTCATCCCGTGTCCGGATGGGACTTTCCTTGGCGTGGAAGGCAAGCTTGGCGATATAGATATGTAGATCTCCTCCCATTGTAACCGACTCTATGTAACCCTAACCCTCTCTGTTGTCTATATAAACCGGAGGGTTTTAGTCCGTAGGGCGAACAAAAATCATACCATAGGCTAGCTTCTAGGGTTTAGTCTCTCTGATCTCGTGGTAGATCTACTCTTGTACTACCCATATCATCAATATTAATCAAGCAGGAGTAGGGTTTTACATCCATCAAGAGGGCCCGAACCTGGGTAAAAACATCGTGTCCCTTGTCTCCTGTTACCATCCGCCTAGACGCACAGTTCGGGACCCCCTACCCGAGATCCACCGGTTTTGACACCGACAGGGGTCCTGTTGATCGGGAGGGGTGTGGCGTACCGCAAAATGGACGAAACGGACCTCCTACGATCGAAACGGGGGTCCTGTTCATCGGGAGGGGTGTGGCGCATCAAAAACGGACTCCACGGGATACTATTCATCTCCACCGTCGACCTCCTCCGGCCTCCACGGGCTCCTGTTCATGCAGCCTCCACCGCCGCTTACTCCACCGGCCATCGTCCAACCACCCTCCACGGGCATCCCTCCACCGCTCATCGCTCATCCAGCCCTCCACACCACGGGTCCTGTTCAACCACCCTCCACGGGCACCCTCCACCGCCTACTATTCATCCAGCCCTCCACACCACGGGTCCTATTCATCCAAAGGCAACGCCACCGCTCATCGCTTATCCAACCCCCCGCAATGCTCACCGCTCATCCCAGAGGCAGCATCGATCGGCTTCGTGTAGCAGCAGAGCAAAGGAATCGCCGATCGAGTTCGATTAACGTACCATCGATCGATCGCTCGGGTTCGAATGCGTAGCTCGCAGCAATCGCTCGGGTTCAGTTAGAGCCCAACGCTTCGCTCGGGTTCAGTTAGAGCCAACGCCTCGCACACACGCGAGTACGTGTACGAGAGAAACGCGCATTGCTTGGCCCCCGACCTCCCACCGTAACCGGGAACTGCCTAAAATTTTCCTCGCCCTTGCTTCTACCACGGTTTTTTCCATCATGGACGGCCCAAAGAATGTCATGCAGCTGCGTCTCCGGCCCGCCCAGGACGAAAAGCCCATTTTCGATCATGATTTTTTGTCATAGAAGTAGGATCCCACCACATCTATGATGATACCGGGTTTTGTCACAATTATCGTCATAGAAGTGCCATATGTATGACAGAAAAAATTTCGTTCGGCCCAAAATGTCACGGATGTGTCTTTTTTTGTAGTGAAACCAAAGGGCTCCATAGGTATTTTTCCTTTGAAAATACTATCCTATGAAATTCCTGCAAGAATCCTACAAACCAAAGGAGGTCTAAAATATGTTAGCTTTTGTGGGCCAGCTAGCTTGGGTGGGCTAGAAAAACCTTGCTAGCTCAGGAGAGCCAGATCGACTCGCTTCTGACGGCAAACTTCGCGCACGGAAAAATTGGCGACCCACTCATGACAATGATTTTCACGGCGCAAGGCTGGGAAGAAAAAGAACTAAACCGTTTGACCAGGCAAGGTTGGCAAAGCGAAAGCTGGCTAGCTGGGCTACCCGAGCAATTTCCTTAGAGCATCTCCAACGTATGGAGGAAGTGCAGCCTCTAAGCTGGGCCCCACGTTAGTGCCTCTAAGCATGAATGAAAGTTCCGCAATGTATACAGATTTTAACATGCCTCCAAGGTGGATCCCACCATAAGCCTACAACAAATAAAAAATCCAAGTTACAACTTCTCATCTGCGTGCATGCAGGTCTCTTTCCTCCTCTCTACTTTTCTTCCATTTGTTTATTCACTTGGAGGCTGCCTCTAGTGTTGGAGGCGACGCTAAGCATAGAGGCGGACAAACTAAATCATGCAGTGTATAGAGGCATACTAGAAATCCTTAGAGGCGGCCTTAGAGGCGCAAAAGCATCACATTGTGGATGCCCTTACTAAGGCTAGCCATAGTGGGAATAACTTAGGTAGTAACATAGCACATCCCAAGAAAAAATTTCTTGTGTGGCATGGAGTTAATGAGGAAAGAGATGCTTGTGCTAACATAATATGTTACTGTAACATAACACACCCCGAGGTAAAATGAGTCTATATCTCAATTAATGAAGACTTGCATGTTACCATCCATATGTTACTACCCACTATGAAGGTAGTAACTTAGACTAGTAACATATGCATGTTACTAGTCCAAGTTACTCACCACTAAGACCAGCCTAAGCAATGTAACCGAACGATCCTTACTCTGCCTTGTTATAATAAGGATTCACTTAAAATAGTACGTAAGCGAACAGAGGGATCAATTGGACAGTGTTCACGAGCAGTAGTGAGATGTGTGAGGTAAGATACACCGCTGGCGCTTTTAATTCTTCTTATTAATTTGTTTGTTTCACCCTCTGACTGGTGGGACCCAACGTGCTATGTGGAGAGAGGTAAGGTGACTAAGGCTGAATTATTTATGTACTACCAACACTGCTTTAAATCCCAAAAGACCTTACCACCAAAGCCACATGACTTATGATTTAAATCCCAATGACTCCCACGCAAAAAAACACGGCATGCTTGTCACATGAATGCAGGAATGTGTAAAAGGTAATTTTCCTCTCATTAAACATAACGTGAGGGTGGTGTAGCTGGTTAGCCTGTTCGCTCATCAAACTTGAGGTCTCGGGTTCGAAAACCACACTTGAGCATAATTTTGTTTTTTTCGACTTCTTTCTTCCACCCAATGACAGGTAGACCCCGCATGACAGAGAGAGAAAGTGATCTGGGGAGGTGCCAGGAGGATTCTTTGACTGGTCAAAATGGATGGTTACTGAGCTATACGATCTCGTAGTGACCGTCATCACGTATACGCTACTGTCTCGGCGCTTGTTTTCTAGGGTTTGCACTCTTCACACTCTCTGTCCACTATATATATACACGCTGGAGCGTCAGCGCTTGTAGTTTCTCTCTTCACACTCTCTCACCCTCTCCAGATCTAAACAAGACTTCGTTGGCCTCTCTCTCTCCCCTCACTGCTGGTCAAAAAGCCGGCAGGATCCGTCCGCCGGGAAGGGAAGGAGGCTTAAAACTGTCGTGATAACCCACAAGTATAGGGGATCACAACAGTTTTCGAGGGTAGAGTATTCAACCCAAATTTATTAATTCGACACAAGGGGAGCCAAATAATATTCTCAAGTATTAGCAGTTGAGTTATGAATTCAACCACACTTGGAAAACTTAATATCTGCAACAAAGTATTTAGTAGCAAAGTCGTATGGAAGTAACGGTAACAGTGGCAAAAGTAACAGTAGCAGTTTTGTAGTAATTGTAACAGTAGCAACGGCAAAGTAACTGAGCAAAGATCAATATGTGAAATGCTGTAGGCATTGGACCGGTGATGGATAATTATGTATGATGCGATTCCTCATGCAACAGTTATAACATAGGGTGACACAGAACTAGCTCCAGTTCATCAATGTAATGTAGGCATGTATTCCAAATATAGTCATATGTGCTTATGGAGAAGAACTTGCATGGGATCTTTTGTCCTACCCTCCCGTGGCAGCGGGGTCCTATTGGAAACTAAGGGATATTAAGGCCTCCTTTTAATAGAGTACCAGACCAAAGCATTAACACTTAGTGAATACATGAACTCCTCAAACTACGGTCATCACCGGGAGTGGTCCCTATTATTGTCACTTCGGGGTTACCGGATCATAACACATAATAAGTGACTAATGACTTGCAAGATAGGATCAAGAACTCACATATATTCATGAAAACATAATAGGTTCAGATATAAACTCATGGCGCTCGGGCCCTAGTGACAAGCATTAAGCATAGCAAAGTCATAGCAACATCAATCATAGAACATAATGGATACTAGGGATCAAGCCCTAACAAAACTAACTCGATTACATGATAAATGTCATCCAACCCATCACCGTCCAGCAAGCCTACGATGGAATTACTCACGCACGGCGGTGAGCATCATGAAACTGGTGATGGAGGAAGGTTGATGATGACGACGGCGACGGATTCCCCTCTCTGGAGCCCTGAACGGACTCCAGATCAGCCCTCCCGAGAGAGTTTGGGGCTTGGCGGCGGCTCCGTATCGTAAAACATGATGAATACTTCTCTCTGATTTTTTTCTCCCCGAACGTGAATATATAGAGTTGGAGTTGAGGTCGGTGGAGTCTCAGGGGGCCCACAAGACAGGGGGCGCGCCCAGGGGGGCAGGCGCACCCTCCACCATCATGGACAGGGTGTGGGCCCCCTGGTGTTGGTTCTTTCGCCAGTATTTTTTATTTATTCCAAAAATATTCTCCGTGAAGTTTCAGGTCATTCTGAGAACTTTTATTTCTGTACAAAAATAACACCATGGCAATTCTCACGAAAAACAATCGGTCCAAGTTAGTTCCATTCAAATCATGCAAGTTAGAGTCCAAAACAAGGGCAAAAGTGTTTGGAAAAGTAGATACGATGGAGACGTATTAACTCCCCCAAGCCTTGTCCTCAAGAAATTCAGTTGACAAACTGAAAGTGATAAAGAAAAACTTTTACAAACTCTGTTTGCTCTTGTTGTTGTAAATATGTAGAGCCAACATTCAAGTTTTCAGCAAAGATTATGAACTAACCATATTCACAATAACACTTTGGTCTCATGTTTACTCATATCAATGGCATAATTACCTAGAGAGCAATAATAATAAATCTCGGATGATGACACTTTCTCAAAACAATCATAATATGATATAACAAGATGGTATCTCGCTAGCCCTTTCTGAGACCGCAAAACATAAATGCAGAGCACCTCTGAAGATCAAGGACTGACTGGACATTGTAATTCATGGTAAAAGAGATCCATTCATAGTCATACTCAATATAAACTAATAGTGATGGATGCAAATGACAGCGGTGCTCTCCAACTGATGCTTTTTAATAAGAGGAGGATGACTCAACATAAAAGTAAATAGATAGGCCCTTCACAGAGGGAAGCAGGGATTTCTAGAGGTGCCACAGCTCGATATTTGAAACAGAGATAAATAATATTTTGAGTGGTACACTTTCATTGTCAACATAACAACAGAGAGATCTCGATATCTTCCATGCTTCACACATTATAGTCGGTTCCCAAGCAGAATGGTAAAGTTTATACTCCCCCACCACCAACAAGCATCAATCCATGGCTTGCCCGAAACAACGGGTGCCTCCAACTAACAACAGTCCCGGGGGAGTTCTGTTTGCAATTATTTTGATTTGGTTTGAGCATGGGACTGGGCATCCCGGTGACCAGCTATTTTCTCGTGAGTGAGGAGCGGAGTCCACTCCTCTTGAAAATAACCCGCCTAGCATGGAAGATACAGTCAGCCCTAGTTGATACAGGAGCTATTCGAGCATACAAAATAGAATTTTATTTGAAGGTTTAGAGTTTGGCACATACAAATTTACTTGGAACGGCAGGTAGATACCGCATATAGGAAGGTATGGTGGACTCATATGGAATAACTTTGGGGTTTATGGAAGTGGATGCACAAGCAGTATTCCCACTTAGTACAAGTGAAGGCTAACTAGACAGCGACAATAGTCATGAACGTGCATTAAAATTAATCAACACTGAGTGCAAGCATGAGTAGGATATAATTCACCATGAACATAAATATCGTGGAGGCTATGTTGATTTTGTTTCAACTACATGTGTGAACATGTGCCAAGTCAAGCCACTCGAATCGTTCAAAGGAGGATACCACCCTATCATACCACATCACAACCATTTTAATAGCATGTTGGCACGCAAGGTAGACCATTATAAACTCCTAGCTAATTAAGCATGGCATAAGCAACTATAATCTCTAATTGTCATTGCAAACATGTTTCATTCATAATAGGCTGAATCAGGAACGATGAACTAATCATATTTACAAAAACAAGAGAGGTCGAGTTCATACCATCTTCTCTCATCTCAATCATTCCACCATATATCGTCATTATTGCCTTTCACTTGCATGACTAAACGGTGTGGATAATAATAATAGTGCACGTGCAATTGGACTAAGTTGGAATCTGCAAGCATTTAATACAAAGGAGAAGACAAGGTAATATGGGCTCTTTGTTAAATCAACAATAGTGCATATAAGAGCCACTTCAACATTTTCATCATGGACTTCTCCTCTTGACCCCCAAAGAGAAGAAATAAAACTATTTACACGGGAAAGCTCCCAACAAGCAAAAAGAAGAACGATAAATCTTTTTTGGGTTTTCTTTTAATTACTATTACTATAGGCATGGAAAGTAAACTAGCTAAAAGCTACAACTAATTTTTTGGTTTTTCTTAAGGTTATTCGAGCACACAAGAAGAAAGCAAGAAAAAGGAAAATAAACTAGCATGGATAGTATAATGAAAAAGTATGAGTACCGACAACTGGCATGAGTGCGTGAACATGAATGTAATGTCGGTGAGAAATACGTACTCCCCCAAGCTTAGGCTTTTGGCCTAAGTTGGTCTATGCCCATGGATCAAATCTGCTCTCTCCGAAGTTGTAACTGGGGTCGTACTAAGATGCAGCCGCTACTGCCTCACGAGCTGCAGCTTGGAGGCGAGCTGCTTCCGCCCTCCTCTCTTACTCGTTTGCCTCCTCCCTGGTTATGACATATCTCCCCTTTGCCTGAAAGTCAAAGAAGGTAGGAGAAGGGAGAGCAATATGGACAGCGCGGCGTCTATCAAAGATTAGTCGGTACTGGAGAGGCTGTTCATTCCCCTCAATAAACTAATGACGAACCGTAGCATTAAAATCTAGATAAGCAGGAGGCAACTCCATATCATTTTCATGTATGGGTACCTCAAGAAAATTAGCTAAACGGGTTGCATAAATGCCACCAAACAAATCTCCACTTATACTATTATGATGCAACCTTCGTGCAACGATAGCCCCAAGTTATATTGTTTATCTCCTAATACAGCACTCTTGAGAACACTGAGATCAGGAACGCACATGTGACATGCCTCATCCTTACCATTAATACATCTACCTATGAAGAGAAAAAAATAATGTATAGCAGGAAAATGGATGCTCCCTATGGTAGCTTGCGTGATTTCTCTAGATTCCCCCACAGTTATACTAGCAAGAAAGTCTTTAAATTCGGATTTGCGAGGTTCACTAGCATTACCCCACTACGGGAATTTACAAGCTATGTTAAAATCTTCTAAGTCCATGGTATAAGATTTATCATAAAGATCAAATAGGACAGTGTGAGAATTGCGTGATGATGTAAATTTAAACCTTCTCACAAAGGAATCAGTTAGGTAATAATATTGGGAGCACTTATCTGACAAGAAGCCCTCGAGTTCAGCATTACGCACATACACGTCAAATTCATCCTTAATTCCTGCTTGGACCATAAAATCTTCCGTCACAAGGCCGCACTAGAGCTTTTGTTGGTAGTTCATAGTCCAGCTCACGTATCGCGAGCCTGGGTCCTTGCTTCTTTGAGGAACCACCTTGGCACATTTTCTTAAACATATCTCTTCCTCTGAAAAATTTCTGAGATTTTTAGTAACTCGAAATAAAAGTGAACCAAACTCAACAAAATTGATAGCAACTACTCCCACAAGTGCCTAGAGACTATATCATGCATTAGAACTACTTGGGACCAAATAAATTTGACATGCAAGCTCAAGAACAGGGTCACCTAAGCAGCAAAAATTTGCAATAAATAAAGCACTAGAACAAAAACTAATTGGACCATTGGAGGAGTCACATACCGAAGAACAATCCCCAAAGTAGTTTTGTGAGTGGAGCTTTGAGCAAGGAGATCGAATATCACAGCAAAACAAGCTAGAACACGAGTTTGAGCTGTGTGGTGATTTTTTGTGGAGGAAGACGAAGTGTGTGGGTGCTGGAATAAGTGGAGGGGGGCCACATGGGGCCCACGAGGCAGGGGCATGCCCAGGGGGTGGGCGCGCCCTGGACCCTCGTGGCCAGGTGGTGGCTCCCCCTGATGTGTTCTCAGTGCGAGATATTCTTAAATATTCTACAAAAAATCATATTTCATTTTCAGGGCATTTGGAGAACTTTTATTTTCGGGTTATTTTTTATTTTGCACGGATAATTTAGAAAACAGACATAAATACTATTTTTGCTTTACTTAATCTAAATAACAGAAAATAAAAGGAGGGTACAGAGAGTTTTGCTTTCTAACTTCATCCATCTCATGCTCATCAAAAGGAATCCACTAACAAGGTTGATCAAGTCTTGTTAACAAACTCATTCTGAATCGCATGAAACCGGAGAATTTTCGAATAGCACTAGGTTACCTCAACAGGGATGTGCACATCCCCAATAATAAGAATAGCATAGTTCTTCTTGACAGTAGGAAGAGGAAATTCAAAACCTCCAATAGTAGTAGTTGGAATTTTTCCAATAGAGTTGATACTATGGACTTGAGGTTGTTTCCTTGGAAAGTGTACCGTATGCTCATTACCATTAACATGGAAAGTGACATTGCCTTTGTTGCAGTCAATAACAGCCCCTGCAGTATTCAAAAATGGTCTACCAAGGATAATCAACATACTATTGTCCGCGGGAATATCAAGAATAACAAAGTCCGTTAAAATAGTAACGTTTGCAACCACAACAGGCACATCCTCACAAATACCGACAGGTATAGCAGTTGATGTATCGGCCATTTGCAAAGATATTTCAGTAGGTGTCAACTTATTCAAATCAAGTCTACGATATAAAGAGAGAGGCATAACACTAACACCGGCTCGAAGATCACATAAAGCAGTTTTAACATAGTTTCTTTTAATGGAGCATGGTATAGTTGGTACTCCTAGATCTCCAAGTTTCTTTGGTATTTGACCTTTAAAAGTATAATTAGCAAGCATGGTGGAAATTTCAGCTTCTGATATCTTTCTTTTATTTGTAACAATATCTTTCATATACTTAGCATAAGGATTCATTTTAAGCATATCAGTCAAACGCATACATAAAAGATAGGACTAATCATTTCAAAGAAAGCGCTCAAAATCCTCATCATCGTTTTTCTTGGATGGTTTAGGAGGAAAAGGCATGGGTTTCTGAACCCATGGTTCTCTTTCTTCATCGTGCTTCCTAGCAACAAAGTCTCTCTTATCATAACGTTGATTCTTTGATTGTGGGTTACCAAGATCAATAACAGGTTCAATTTCTACATCATTATTATTGTTAGGTTGAGCATCAACATGAACATCATCATTAATATTATCACTAGGTTCATGTTCATCACCAGATTGTGTTTCAGCATCAGAAATAGAAATATCATTGGGATTCTCAGGTGTGTCAACAACAGGTTCACTAGAAGCATGCAAAGTCCTATCATTTTTCTTTTTCTTCTTTTTAGAAGGACTAGGTGCATCAACATTAGTTCTCTGAGAATCTTTCTCAATTCTCTTAGGGTGGCCCTCAGGATACAAAGGTTCCTGAGTCATTCTACCCCCTCTAGTCACAAATCTAACAACATTATCATTTTTGTTATTATTTAATTCATTGAGCAAATCATTTTGAGCTTTAAGCACTTGCTCTACTTGAGAGGTAACCATAGAAGCATGTTTACTAATAAGTTTAAGTTCACCTTTAACTCTAGACATATAATCACTCAAGTGTTCAATCATATAAGCATTGCGTTTCAATTGTCTACCAACATAAGCATTGAAGTGTTCTTGTTTCACAATAAAATTATCAAACTCATCTAAGCATTGGCTAGTAGACTTATAACGAGGGATATCACCTTCATCAAATCTATAGAGAGAATTTACCTTTACTACCTGTGTCGGGTTATCAAGACTATGTATTTCTTCAATAGGTGGTAAATTCTTAACATCTTCAGCTTTAATACCTTTTTCTTTCATAGATTTCTTTGCCTCTTGCATATCTTCAGATCGAGAAATAGAATACCCCTTTTCTTCGGAGTTGGTTTGGGAGTTGGTTCAGGAAGTGTCCAATCATTTTCATTACTCAACATATTATTCAATAGCAATTCAGCTTAATCAACAGTTCTTTCCCTGAAAACACAACCAGCACAACTATCCAGGTATTCTCTAGAAGCATCGGTTAGTCCATTATAAAAGATATCAAGTATTTCATTTTTCTTGAGAGGATGATCAAGCAAAGCATTAAGTAATTGGAGAAGAATCCCCCAAGCTTGTGGGAGACTCTCTTCTTCAATTTGCACAAACTTATATATTTCCCTTAAAGCAGCTTGTTTCTTATGAGCGGGAAAATATTTAGCAGAGAAGTAATAAATCATATCCTGGGGACTACGCACACAACCAGGATCAAGAGAATTAAACAATGTTTTAGCATCACCCTTTAATGAGAACGGAAATAATTTAAGGATGTAGTAGTAACGAATTTTTTCCTCATGAGTGAATAGGGTGGCTATATCATTTAATTTAGTAAGATGTGCCACAACAGTTTCAGATTCATAGCCATAAAAAGGATCAGATTCAACCAAAGTAATTATCTCAGGATCGACAGAGAAATCATAATCCTTATCGGAAATACAGATAGCTGAAGTAGCAAAAACAGGGTCATATTTCATTCTAGCATTCAAAGACTTTTCTTTCAGCTTAGCTAATAATTATTAAGATCATATCTATCATTGCAAGCAAGAAAATCTCTAGCAGTTTCTTCATCCATAACATAACCCTCAGGCACAACGGGCAATTCATATCTAGGGGGAGAATCTTCATCATCACTTTCATCAATATCTATAATTTCATTCTCTCTAGCCCTAGCAAGTTGTTCATCCAGAAATTCACCTAATGGCAAAGTATTATCAAGCATAGAAGTAGTTTCATCATAAGTATCATGCATAGCAGAAGTGGCACCATCAATAACATGCGACTTATCAGAATAAATAGCAGAAGCAGGTTTAAGTGTCGCAAGTTTACTCAAAACAGAAGGCGAATCAAGTGCAGAGCTAGATGGCAGTTCCTTACCTAACCTCGTAGTTGAGGTATAAATCTTGGTTTTCTCGTCTTTCAAGTTCCTCATAGTGATCAGCAGTTATAAATCCCAAGTGACTCAAAGAATAGAGCTATGCTCCCCGGCAACGGTGCCAGAAAATAGTCTTGATAACCCACAAGTATAGGGGATCACAACAGTTTTCGAGGGTAGAGTATTCAACCCAAATTTATTGATTCAACACAAGGGGAGCCAAATAATATTCTTAAGTATTAGCAGTTGAGTTATCAATTCAACCACACCTGGAAGACTTAATATATGCAGCAAAGTAATTAGTAGCAAAGTAGTATGGAAGTAACGGTAAGAGTGGCAAAAGTAACAGTAGCAGTTTTCTAGTAATTGTAAAAGTAGCAACGGCAAAGTAACTGAGCAAAGATCAATATGTGAAAAGCTCGTAGGCATTGGATCAGCGATGGATAATTATGTCGGATGCTATTCCTCATGCAACATTTATAACATAGGGGGACACATAACTAGCTCCAGTTCATCAATATAATGTATGCATGTATTCCGAATATAGTCATACATGCTTATGGAAAAGAACTTGCATGACATCTTTTTTCCTACCCCCCATGGCAGCGGGGTCCTATTGGAAACTAAGGGATATTAAGGCCTTATTTTAATAGAGTACCGGACCAAAGCATTAACACTTAGTGAATACATGAATTCCTCAAACTACGGTCATCACCGGGAGTGGTCCCGATTATTGTCACTTCGGGGTTACCGGATCATAACACATAATAAGTGACTAATGACTTGCAAGATAGGATCAAGAAATCACATATATTCATGAAAACATAATAGGTTCAGATCTGAACTCATGGCACTCGGGCCCTAGTGACAAGCATTAAGCATAGAAAAGTCATAGCAACATCAATCTTAGAACATAATGGATACTAGGGATCAAACCCTAACAAAACTAACTCGGTTACATGATAAATCTCATCCAACCCATCACCATCCAGCAAGCCTACGATGGAATTACTCATGCACGGCGGTGAGCTTCATAAAATTGTTGATGGAGGAAGGTTGATGATGACAACGGCGACGGATTCCCCTCTCTGGAGCCCCGAACGAACTCCAGATCAGCCCTCCCGAGAGAGTTTAGGGCTTGGCGGCGGCTCCGTATCGTAAAACGCGATGAATACTTCTCTATGATTTTTTTTCTCCCCAAACGTGAATATATAGAGTTGGAGTTGAGGTCGGTGGAGCCTCAGGGGGCCCACAAGACAGGGGGCGAGCCAAAGGGGGCAGGCCCGCCCTCCACCCTCGTGGACAGGGTGTGGGCCCCCTGGTGTTGATTCTTTCGCCAGTATTTTTTATTTATTCCAAAAATATTCTCCGTGAAGTTTTAGGTCATTCCGAGAACTTTTATTTCTGCACAAAAATAACACCATGGCAATTCTGCTAAAAACAGTGTCAGTCCGGGTTAGTTCCATTCAAATCATGCAAGTTAGAGTCCAAAACAAGGGCAAAAGTGTTTGGAAAAGTAAATACGATGGAGACGTATCATGTCGCCGTCGGCGAGGGAGGGAATCCACTATCAGCGCAATTGTTCTCTTTCACCCAGCAGCATCGAAGGGAGGGCCTCTGACACCTTCTTGCTCGCCGTCGTACATAGTGTGGGCAGAACAGCCTCTCGCCCATCGAACCAGACCCCAAGAACCTTAAGGTATAATTTACTTTTTCCACATGCATTGCTCTAGTTGCATGTGGCCTTTTTCCGCTTCTGCACTCGAATCTAGGAGTTCGATCCAACAGGAAAGTAGTGGGGAAAGTTGCTGGGGAACGTAGTATTTCAAAAAAATCCTACTATCACGCAAGATCTATCTAGGAGAAGCATAGCAACGAGCGGGGAGAGTGTGTCCATGTACCCTCGTAGGCCGAAAGCGGAAGAGTTAAGTAACGCAGTTGATGTAGTCAAACGTCTTCACGATCCAACTGATCAAGTACCGAATGCATGGCACCTCCGCGATCTGCACACGTTCAGCTCGGTGACGTCCCTCGAACTCTAGATCCAGGTGAGGCCGAGGGAGAGTTCCGTCAGCACGACGGCGTGGTGATGGTGATGATGAATATACCGGCGCAGGGCTTCCCCTAAGCACTACGGCGATATGACCGAGGTGTAAAACTGTGGAGGGGGGCACCGCACACTGCTAAAGATCAACTTGTGCCTGTGGGGTGCCCCCTTCCCCCGTATATAAAGGAGAGGAGGAGGAGGGCCTGAAGGAAACATGCCCTAGAGGCAATAATAAAGTTATTATTTATTTCCTTATATCATGATAAATGTTTATTATTCATGCTAGAATTGTATTAACGGGATCACATCATTAGGAGAATGATGTGATTGACATGACCCATTCCGTTAGCTTAGCACAAGACCGTTTAAGTATGTTGCTATTGCTTTCTTCATGACTTATACATGTTCCTATGACTATGAGATTATGCAACTCCCATTTATCGGAGGAACACTTTGTGTGCTACCAAACGTCACAACGTAACTGGGTGATTATAAAGGTGCTCTGCAGGTGTCTACGAAAGTACTTGTTGGGTTGGCGTATTTCGAGATTAGGATTTGTCACTCCGGTTGTCGGAGAGGTATCTCTGGGCCCTCTCGGTAATGCACATCACTTAAGCCTTGCAAGCATTGCAACTAATGAGTTAGTTGCGGGATGATGTATTACGGAACGAGTAAAGAGACTTGCCGGTAACGAGATTGAACTAGGTATTGAGATACCGACGATCGAATCTCGTGCAAGTAACATACCGATGACAAAGGGAACAACGTATGTTGTTATGCGGTCTGACCGATAAAGATCTTCGTAGAATATGTGGGTTATTGGTTATTGACCGGAGACGTTTCTCGGTCATGTCTACATAGTTCTCGAACACGTAGGGTCCGCACGCTTAACGTTATGATGATAGTTATATTATGAGTCTATATGTTTTGATGTACTGAAGGTTGTTCGGAGTCCCGGATGTGATCACGGACATGACGAGGAGTCTCAAAATGGTCAAGACAAGAAGATTGATATATTGGAAGCCTATGTTTGAATATCGGAAGTGTTCCGGGTGAAATCGGGATTTTACCGGAGTACCGGGAGGTTACCGGAACCCCCCGGGGACTTAGTGGGCCTTAGTGGGCCTTGGTGGAAGAGAGAGGAGGAGGCCAGGGCAAGGGCCACGCCCCTCCCCCTAGTCCGAATAGGACAAGGAGAGGGGGGCGGCGCCCCCCCTTCCTTCTTCTCCTCCACCTCTTTCCCCTCTCTCTCCTAGTCCAACAAGGAAAAGAGGGGGAGTCCTACTCCCGGTAGGAGTAGGAGTCCTCCCGGCGCGCCCCCGCTCTAGGCCGGCCGCACCCCCCCCGCCCCTTGCTCCTTTATATCCGGGACATGGGGGCACCCCATAGACACAACAATTCCTCTGTTTGATCTTTTAGCGTGCAGTGTGTGCCCCTCCACCATAGTCCACCTCGACAATACTGTAGCGGTGCTTAGGCGAAGCCCTGCGTCGGTAGAACATCATCGTCGTCACCACACCGTCGTGCTGACGAAACTCTCCCTCAACACTCGGCTAGATCGGAGTTCGAGGGACATCATCGGGCTGAACATGTGCTGAACTCGGAGGTGCCGTGTGTTTAGTACTTGATCGGTCGGATCATGAAGACGTACAACTACATCAACCGCGTTGTGTTAACGCTTCCGCTTTCGGTCTACGAGGGTACGTGGACAACACTCTCCCCTCTCATTGCTATGCATCACCATGATCTTGCGTGTGCGTAGGAATTTTTTTGAAATTACTACGTTCCCCAACAGTGGTATCAGAGCCTGGTTTTATGCGTAGATGTCATGCACGAATAGAACACAAGTGAGTTGTGGGAGATATAAGTCATACTGCTTACCAGCATGTCATACTTTGGTTCGGCGGTATTGTTGGATGAAGCGGCCCGGACCGACATTACGCGTACGCTTACGCGAGACTGGTTCTACCGACGTGCTTTTCACACAGTAGGCTGGCGGATGTCAGTTTCTCCAACTTTAGTTGAACCGAGTGTGGCTATGCCCGGTCCTTGCGAAGGTTAAAACAACACCAACTTGACAAACTATCGTTGTGGTTTTGATACGTAGGTAAGAACGGTTCTTGCTAAGCCCGTAGCAGCCACGTAAAACTTGCAACAACAAAGTAGAGGACGCCTAACTTGTTTTTGCAGGCATGTTGTGATGTGATATGGTGAAGACATGATGCTAAATTTTATTGTATGAGATGATCATGTTTTGTAACCGACTTATCGGCAACTGGCAGGAGCCAGATGGTTGTTGCTTTATTGTATGCAATGCAATCGCCCTGTATTGCTTTACTTTATCACTATGCGGTAGCGATAGTCGTAGAAGCATAAGATTGGCGAGACGACAACGATGCTATGATGGAGATCAAGGTGTCGCGCCGGTGCCGATGGTGATCATGACGGTGCTTCGGAGATGGAGATCACAAGCACAAGATGATGATGGCCATATCATATCACTTATATTGATTGCATGTGATGTTTATCTTTTATGCATCTTATCTTGCTTTGATTGGCGGTAGCATTATAAGATGATCTTCACTAAATTATCAAGATAAAAGTGTTCTCCTGAGTATGCACCATTGCCAAAGTTAAATGCGTGCCTGCACACCACGTGATGATCGGGTGTGATAAGCTCTACGTCCATCTACAACGGGTGCAAGCCAATTTTGCACACGTAGAATACTAGGGTTAAACTTGACGAGCCTAGCATATGCAGATATGGCCTCGGAACACTGAGACCGAAAGGTCGAGCGTGAATCATATAGTAGATATGATCAACATAGTGATGTTCACCATTGAAAACTACTCCCTTTCACGTGATGATCTGTTATGGTTTGTTGATTTGGATCACGTGATCACTTAGAAGATTAGAGGGATGTCTTTCTAAGTGGGAGTTCTTAAGTAATATGATTAATTGAACTTAAATTTATCATGAACTTAGTACCTGATAGTATCTTGCTTGTCTATGTTTGATTGTAGATAGATGGCCCGTCTTTGTTGTTCCGTTGAATTTTAATGCGTTCCTTGAGAAAGCAAAGTTGAAAGATGATGGTAGCAATTACACGGACTAGGTCCGTAACTTGAGGATTATCCTCATTGCTACACAGAAGAGTTACGTCCTGGAAGCACCGCTGGGTGTACCATCATAGGCCAAAGAATCGCAGACATTGTGAATGCACAGCGATGGCGTGTTGATGACTACTTGATAGTTCAGTGTGCCATGCTTTACGGCTTAGAATCAGGACTTCAACGATGTTTTGAACGTCATGGAGCATATGAGATGTTCCAGGAGTTGAAGTTAATATTTCAAAAGAATGCCCGGATTGAGAGATATGAAGTCTCCAATAAGTTCTATAGCTGCAAGATGGAGGAGAATAGTTACGTCGTTGGCGTATACTCAAGATGTCTAGGTAATGCGCAATCACTTGATTCAACCGAGAGTTAATCTTCCGGATGATAGTGTCATTGATGTAATTCTCCAATCATCGCCACCAAGCTACAAGAGCTTCGTGATGAACTATAATATGCAAGGGATGGATAAGACAATTCCCGAGCTCTTCGCAATGCTAAAGGCTGTGGAGGTAGAAATCAAGAAGGAGCATCAAGTGTTGATGGTCAATAAGACCACCAGTTTCAAGAAGAAGGGCAAAGGGAAGAAGAAGGGGAACTTCAAGAAGAACAGCAAGCAAGTTGCTGCTCAGAGAAGAAACCCAAGTCTGTACCTAAGCCCTGAAATCGAGTGCTTCTCTGCAGCGGTAGTCCTTTGGAAGCGGAACTGCCCCAAGTATTTGGCGGATAAGAAGGATGGCAAGGTGAACAAAGGTATATGTGATATACATGTTATTGATGTGTACCTTACTAGAGCTCGCAGTAGCACCTGGGTATTTGATACTGGTTCTGTTGCTAATATTTGCAACTCGAAACAGGGACTACGGATTAAGCAAACACTGGCCAAGGATGAGGTGACGATGCGCGTAGGAAATGGTTCCAAAGTCGATGTGATCGCGGTCGGCACGCTTTGGTGCCAGCATTGAGCATGAACATTATATCTGGATCTTGTTTGATGCGAGACGGTTATTCATTTAAATAAGAGAATAATGGTTGTTCTATTTATATGAGTAATATCTTTTATGGTCATGCACCCTTGAAGAGTGGTCTATTTTTGATGAATCTCGATAGTATACACATATTCATAATGTTGAAGCCAAAAGATGCAGAGTTGATAATGATAGTGCAACTTATTTGTGGCACTACCGTTTAGGTCATATCGGTGTAAAGCGCATGAATGTAGCGACCTGACCCAAAATCGGTCAAGTCTCTGTGTCTGTACCATCCCAAGATCATGCTGGCACTCACAGTACATTGATGAAATAATCAAAGTTCAATCACACCTGAATTTATTACACGATTCTCATATCGAGTCTTTATTACAATGGAATAAATTCGGCCGAAAGCCAACTCATGAGAAATAAACTAAGTAAAGCTGCGGAAGCGTAGAAGAATAGCGAGTCCATCCGACTCCATAGGGCAATCGCCAAGCGCGGATCATAGCCTCACTCCTGATCGGAATACTCCTCTGCAACATAAGACGCGTTGCAGCCGTAGGTCAGCATTTTGAATATGCCGCAAGTCATGAAGAGAGAACAATAATAAAATTACTAACACTATATGCAATTTGGCTGTGGGGCTCTAAGTTTCATCATTTTGCGAAAAGCCGCTTTTCCCTACTACGGTGGACTTGCTTGCAAATACTACAAAATTGTTGGTAGTTATTGAGATGGTTCCGCCAACCAATGTCTCATTCCCAAATTATTAAGTCATAACCCCTCAATTAAATTATTAATTTCAGTGTTGAGATTTCCGAATACTTCCAAGTTCCAGAGGCTCAAATTGTCCGTAACCGAGGACACGGCTAATCGATTAGATCTTTTCTCTGCAGAGGTTTGCGCACTTTACCCGCAAGAATCGTTACGTCCTTTTAAGTCTTCGCACTTCCTGGTGTTTGAAGACGGGATGAACGAAATAGGGTCTTCCGAAGAGTTCCTCTGGGCCACTGCCGGTGCCCATCCAATCCTACCGTTCTTCTACATCTCGTAGCACCGTCCGGCCAGAGTCACACCTAGGGTCGACCAAGCCAGAGCCCATAAAGGCTTGCGGCTGCACAGTAAGCTTCCGATCGATGGGGTATACATCCGTCTCTTCGTGGCTGGGTGAAGCTTTCCGCAAGATGTCATGGCGCTTCTCCATGCATCCCGCCAACCACTGGGTTCTCCAGGTGCCCGTCACAACCGTCCTCCACCCAAAGAGTGAATTTGAAGTCCATCTTGATCTTGAAGTCATGGGGTTGTCATCATCTTTAAGACTCTCACATCTCCCTTATGAATTCACTCAACCAACCCCGCTTCACGAGCATAGCAAAATAAACTACTTCGTCCGGGTCATGGTAACAAGGAATTGGTTCATCCTACCTCATGATACTACTCAAGAACATAACTTCAAAATTTCACCTCTGCATGCATGGTGGGGAGGTAATTCTAATGCAATAAAAATCATAGGTATTGTAAAGAAAACATGATCAATGACTTGCCTTCTTGACGATCTTCGTAAGCTAGGGACTCGTGGTAGCAAGCTTACGCACTCCGGAAATTCTACCGAGGCAAACAATAACCACAATAAGCATACAACATATGATCACTTACATAACAGCATAGTAATATGAAACACACAAAACAAACGAATCAAAACCCAAAGGAAACTCAAAGAAAAACCAAATCAAAGTTTTCCTACTTCAAGCAACAACTAAAAATAGTTTTACATAACAAAAATTTTCTTAACAGAACCTAAGCATGGGTTTATGCTACCTAACAGAAAAGGATTCATCAAGCAACTAGGAGCAAAAGAATCACTTTAAAATCTATTATAAAACTCCTATTAGGCCTAAAGCAAATTCTAGTAGGAAAAATAAAATAAAAGTTTTATTTATTATAAATAAAAGTTCATGCTCTAAAGTGACAGAAACTAACCTAGAATAATCTATCACATATGAAAAATAAATTTATTTGCTAACTAAAACAATAGGAAAACAGTAGCTAGTTAATTAATTAAGAATAACATGATTCTGATTAAAACTATATTTTTTTATTAATCCTGAAATGCCCAAATAAATTCCTACGGTTAGGCAATGTCAAAACAAAGTTGTGACAAAAAGAATCACTAAAAAATAATTTTCCTAACTCACTTTATAGCAGATTTACTATTCTGTCTAAATCTAAAATAAAGCAATTCTAAATAATTTTAACATAGATAATTATATTTTCTACAGAAAATACAAGAAATTTGCAAACCAACAAAAAAAGAATCACTTAAAAATATTAAGTAGATTAAAAGATATGAATTTTACAAAACTGAAACTATTCTGTTAAAACAGAAAACGAAAAAATAAAACTAAAACGAAAAACGGGCTAATGGTCCTATCTAATGCTTTGGCGTTAAATAACTAAACTACGCCCTACTATTTAAACCGAGTCGGCCGGTTCAACTAAACCCTAACTAAACCGATCTAACTGGAATAAAACCCGGTTTATTTTAAATAACATACCCCTTCGGGGGGATCTAATCTAAGCCGTCCGACCTAGATCTAACGGCGGCGAGGGCTCCGGCGACTTACCGAGGCGGCGACGGCGACGGCTCGGGCGGGCGATGGTTCCGTGACTCCGGTGGTCGGGGCGTCGGCGGGGACCTCCGCGGTGCGGTGCGGCGAGGGGAGTCCGGGGGTGGGGCGATGGAGCTCGGGGGTGGCCGGGGCGACGGGTGCGGGGTTACTGGCGGCGGCGGTGGCTCGTTGTTCAAGCAGGCGTCTGGGCGAGAGGGAGAGGTCGGGCGAGGCGAAGGGAAAAGCAGGGTCGAGGGGGTATAAATAGGCGGGGCCTCGACTTGGACGAGGGGCAACGCGCGAGGATCTCGGGGATCCGGATCTCGCGATCCGGATCCGGCGGCGGCGCAGCGGGTGGCGTGGCGAGGAAGAGGGAGGTGGGGGCCCGGTGTCAGCCGGGTGAGGGAGAGGCGTCGGTCGGGCGACCGATGCAGGATGGTTTCGGGCGAGGCTCGGCTGGGCCGTCGGCGCGGGCCGGGCCGGGTCGGTCAAGCGGCGAGGCTGGCTAGTGGGTCGCCCAGTGGCCGACTGGGCTACTGGTTCGGCCGGGCGCCTGGGTATTTTTTTTTTTTTCCTTTTGTTTTTTTGAAAATAAAAACAGAGGTAAAATATATAGAATATAAGTATTTTATATAGGACATATATATATCAAAATGATCAGGGGAATATTCCCTATCATTTGAACATTTTTCCAGGGGCAAAATCCAAACTTTATAAAAATCATTTTTTTCAAAATTCCCAAATAAAATTCAAATTTGAATTCAAACTTTTTGGCAATGTTTTTTCCTCTGATATTTTTGGAGTGTCATGTCTACTCCTCTCATACTTTTTCTCAAGTATTTATCAGGCATAGTTTTTGAAATGATGTCCAATTGCCAAAATTTGAATTCAAATGCCAACAAGTCCAAAACTTCAGAAACTTCAAATGCCACTCAAATTCAAACAGAATGCATAGATGCTTAGCTATAATTGTAAAACATTCCAAATGGGAAATTTGGGATGTTACAAACCTACCCACCTTAAGATGAATCTCGCCCTCGAGATTCGGGTTGGCTAGCAAATAGGTGCGGGTGGTCTCGGCGGAGGTCTTCTTCTCGCTCCCAGGTGGCTTCCTCCTCGGAATGATGACTCCACAGCACCTTGCAAAACTTGACGATCTTGCTGCGGGTGACTCTGTTCGCAGTCTCGAGAATTCGGACGGGTTTCTCCTTATAAGTCAGATCACTGTCGAGCTGTATGGCCTCTAGGGGCACTGTGTCTCTCAACGGAATATCGGCCATGTCGGCATGACACTTCTTCAGCTGAGAAACATGGAAGACATCATGAACTCCGGATAATCCTTCCGGCAATTCCAACTTGTAAGCAACTTCTCCACGACGTTCGAGGATTTTGTAGGTGCCAATGAATCGGGGTGCTAACTTTCCTTTGACACCGAACCTCTTGATTCCATGAAGTGGAGACACACGAAGATATGCTCGGTCTCCCGCTTCGTAAGTTACTTCCTTGCGTTTACTGTCGGCATAACTCTTCCGTCTCGATCGAAGCTATCTTGAGTCTATCCCGAATCAGCTTGACTTTCTCTTCGAATCTCCGATAAGATCGGAACCGAAAAGTGTTCGATCTCCAACACCATCCCACAAAGAATGGTGTTCTCGCACCTCCTTCCGTATAGAGCTTCGAAAGGGCCATCTTCGATCGGTCTGATAACTGTTGTTGTATGAGAACTCTGCGTACGGCAAATTATCATCCCAGCTAGACCCATAGTCTAGCACACAAGCTCTCAACATGTCCTCCAGAATCTGGTTGACTCTCTCGGTCTGTCCATCTATCTGCGGATGAAAAGCTGTACTGAACTCCAGCCTCATACCCAAAGTTTCATGCAACTGATTCCAAAACTTTGAGGTAAATTGTGTTCCTCTATCTGACACGATACTCCTCGGAACTCCATGCAGTCATACGATCATGTTCATGTATATCTTTGCTAACTTAGCTCTGGTATAGGTAGTCTTCACTGGAATGAAATGAGCTACCTTGGTCAATCGATCAACCACTACCCAGATGGAATCATAACCTGAACGGGTCCTGGGTAATCCTGTGATAAAATCCATTCCAAGTTTTTCCCATTTCCAATCGGGAATCAGCAAAGGTTGAAGTAACCCTGCTGGCTTCTGATGTTCTGCCTTTACTCGTTGACAAACATCGACATCGCTACGTACTCGGCAATATCCTTCTTCATACCGCCCACCGTAAACTTTCCTTCAAATCCAGATACATCTTGGTGTTACCGGGTGAATCGAGTACGGTGAATCATGAGCCTCTGAAGAATTAGCTTCACGAGTTCGGGATCATAGGGTACATAAATACGATCCTCGTACCATATAGCTCCGTATTCATCCTTACGAAACCCTTTAGCTTTTCCTTCATTCATCCTTTTCTTTATCTCATCAATTTCCTTGTCCGACTTACGGGCTTCACGAATTCTTTCGGTTAAAGTGGACTGAACTTCCGAGCTGCAACATATCCTCTCGAACTATCTCCGATGGAGATCTCCGAGGCCATCGACTAACTCCTGAGGTAATCCTCCGCTATAAGAGTATTCACATAACTCTTACGGCTCAAAGCATCTGCTACAACATTAGCTTTCCACAGGTGATAATGCAATCTCATGTCATAGTCCTTTATTAACTCTAGCCATCTCCTCTTTGAGGTTCAACTCTTCTGCGTGAAAATATACTTCAAGCTCTTATGATCTGTGTAAACATCACAACTATTTCCGATAAGGAAATGTCTCCAGTCTTGAGTGCATGCACTACGGCCGCTAACTCCAAATCATGTGTGGCATAATTCATCTCGTGTGGTCGTGGCTGTGGAGGTATAAGCTACAACTTTTCCTTCCTGCATGAGTACTCCTCCGAGTCCACTGGCGAGAAGCGTCACAATATACCGTAATCCTTGTGTATGTCCGCAAAATCAGATCGGGCTGTAACAGACGCTTTCTTCAATTCCTGAAAACTGGCTTCACAATCCTCGGTCCAAATGTACTTGGCTTCCTTCTTCAACAGCTCAGTCATGGGCTTGGCAATCTTCGAGAAATTCTCAATAAACCTCTGATAATATCCTGCGAGTCCGAGAAAACTGCGGATCTCCTTGACTGAGGTGGGTGACTGCCAATCGGTGACTGATTCAACCTTGGTGGGGTCAACTGCTATTCCTTCTCCTGAAATAACATGTCCGAGGAATCCGACTTCCTTCAGCCAAAATTCACATTTGCTGAACTTGGCATACAACCGATGTTCTCGAAGTTTCTCGAACTAGACGCATATGTTCCTTCTGTTCTTCCTCGCTCTTGGAGAAAATCAGTATATCATCGATGAACACCACGACAAACTTGTCCAGATATTCCATAAATACCTTGTTCATCAAATTCATGAAGTATGCAGGAGCATTAGTCAATCCAAATGACATGACGGTATACTCATATAAACCATACCTGGTGGTAAATGTTGTTTTGGGTATATCCATTTCACGGATCTTCAACTGATGATACCCTGATCGAAGATCGATCTTGGAGAATACCTTGGCTCCAACTAGCTGATCAAATAGATCATTAATCATCGGCAGAGGGTACTTGTTCTTGATGGTCACGCTGCTCAACGAACGATAATCCACAACCATTCTCAGGCTTCCATCCTTCTTCTCTACCAAAAGAACTGGGGCTCCCCAAGGTGATGAGCTTGTCCAAATATATCCCTTCTCCAATAGCTCATTAATTTGCTTTTTGATCTCTTCCAATTCGTTCGGGGGCATCCGATAGGGTCTCTTGGATATTGGGGTTGTGC
This sequence comes from Aegilops bicornis, assembly GCA_021605145.1. Lineage (NCBI taxonomy): Eukaryota > Viridiplantae > Streptophyta > Magnoliopsida > Poales > Poaceae > Aegilops > Aegilops bicornis. Next base: position 473,762,640 of record CM038672.1, on the reverse strand, counting down.
CGGGCAATAACTCAATCAGAAATTCAATGTCTCTGTCCGGTGGCATTCCTGGTAATTCCTCCGAAAACACATCGGGAAAATCTTGCACTACTGGCACTTCCTCCTGAACAACTCCCGTGAGGGAATGCACCTGATTGTTCATCGGGATACGTCAGGATACATACTTGATCCTCTTCTGCTCCGGAGTGGTGAGCAGAATTGACTTGCGGGCACAATCTATGTTTCCTTCAAACTTCGTCAACCAATCCATGCCTAGGATTACATCCAAGGTCTGGGTTTCCAATACTATGAGGTCTGCGGGGAATTTATGGTTCCCGATGTTGAGGGTTGCATGACAGCCTAAACCTGCCATCATTTCTCCTCCTGCGAACCGACGCCGAAGGGGGCTTCTAAGGGTTTTAGTGGGCAATCCATACTTTTCCACAACTACCCTTGATATGAATGAATGCGTTGCACCGTAATCAAAGAGTACCAATACTGAACGTGAATTCAATAAAACTTACCAACCACGATTATTCGGCTGATCATAGACGTCTTCCACGTCAATGTGGTTCACCCGAGCACGAGGAAAAGGGTTGGGCTTCTTCGCTGAGCTTCCATTGCCGTTTCCATTCCTCCGCTTGGCCTCCGGGCGTCGGTGGCATAGTGCCCTGTTTTTCCGCACTTGAAACAGTGATGTGACTCGAGATCTTTACGAGCCGGGCGGGGCGATGCTGGTTGCCATTGCCGCTTCCATTGCCATTGCTCGACTTGTTGTCCTGGTTGCGGTTGTTCCCATTTCCTCCATGGTTATGACCTCCATGGTTGTGATGGGTATGCCCTCCGAGTATGGGGCATAACGGGCTTCTGCTGAGCTCTGAGCTGTACTTCCCCGGCTGTACTTCCGCTTGCGACTATCAATCTGCTGCTGCTTGCCTTCAAGTATGGTGGCCTTGTCTACCAGCTCACGGTAGTTGGTGAAGGTAGCCACCATAAGCTGCATCCAGCTCGTCATTGAGTCCCTCGAGAAACTTCTCCTGCTTATGCGGCATCTGTGGCCACATCATCCGGCATATCCAGCTAACTTGCTGAACTCATCCACGCATCGCCCCACAAGACGGTTCTCCCCTGGCGTAAGTTGCGGAACTCACGCTTCTTCGCACTCATGGCTCCAGCTGAAACATGAGCGGTGCGGAAAGCTTCTTTGGAACTGATCCCACGTGATGGTGCCAATGGGATAAGTGGCGGTGTAGTTCTCCCACCAAGAAGCTGCAGGTCCATCAAGTTGATGTGCGGCAAAGCGCACCTTCTCTGCATCGGTGCATCCAACAAAGGACTAACTCTCTTCGACCTTGCGGAGCCAATCATCGGCCACAATCGGCTCAGGTCGCTAGAGAACACCGCGGATTAAGCCTTAGGAACCGAGTCAAGTTGTCAACGAGGGGTGGTGGCGGTGGATTGTTGTTGTTGTTCAGTTACGGATGAGCATCTGCATGAGGGCATTCTGCCGCTGAATCACCGGGTGAGCTCCGGCGGGAAGTTGAGACCGGGTCACGTCTCGGAGGCATCTGGTGTTTTGGAGTGGATGAGAAAATTAGAATAGAACAAGGGTCTAATGAGAAAATATCACTACCCATATGAATGCACAATCATAATCACACCAATCATTTATTCATTCCACTCAAACATGGTTCAATCTCGGATTACAAAATTCTCACGACTAATCGAAAATAACGGCCTAACTGATCGACGGAAAATAAAATAACATGGTGGTCGGCTAAATGTCTTCATCAATAATCCTTGCGTCCTCTAGTGCGGCGTCCTCCAGTGGGGCATCCTCTGATGCGGCGCCTCCTCTTGCGGCTTTCTCCAGTGGAACTCCCTTCATAATCCTGATCATTGCTCACGAGAGGTCCGTCATCTCCACTCGGAAAAAGGTCATCTCCCAAGTCCATCTTTTCCTCTAATGCGGCAACCTTCATCTTCAGGTCGTCGACTCTCTCCATGAAGTCCGCGATTTCTTCCTCATGGTCAAGGAAATCTGCGTGTGCCTTCTCTTCCAGTTCGATTCACGGAACAACAGCCTCCCTGTGTACATTCGAGAATTCTGGCGAAGTCCGGATCTCCCGTTTCTGAGGAGACACTCCAAGTCTTGGACATACGAGAGAATGGAATCGTCCTCTACTGATGCGGATGATATCTCCATTCCTTGCTGTCGCGAGAAACCATGGCGAGGTCGATGGATCGAGCTCGGCCTCGTACTCTTCTCGGAGATGTCCAAGTGCACGATAAATCGCCATGTCTCTTCCGAGGATCCAGTTGAAGTCGGTAAACTCAAAGTCAATAGGCTCACATGTCCTCCGAAGGTTCTCCTCGAATGTGCACCTCGATCCTGTAGCGGGTATCCGTCGGAAGTGCATTGGTAGGCTTCCGGTGATCGAGGGCGAGCAATCTTCAGCTTCTTCATGATCTGGACCAGCTTCTGCCCGAAGGGCATAGTCTCATCTGGCCGGCAAAACTCCGTAGCGTAACTGGGTGAACTCAGGACCATCTAAAATGTTGAAAATCGGAGAGAAGACAGAAATGAACAGGGGAGAATTACGGAATGATAAGGATATAAAATAAATAGTCTCTTCCTATGGCTTTCCGATCCTAGGGGTTACGGTCTACGGTTAGCGTGTGCTCTGAATACCATCTCTGTAGCGACCTGACCCAAAATCGGTCAAGTCTCTGTGTCTGTACCATCCCAAGATCATGCTGGCACTCACAGTGCATTGATGAAATAATCAAAGTTCAATCACACCTGAATTTATTACACGATTCTCATATCGAGTCTTTATTACAATGGAATAAATTTGGCCGAAAGCCAACTCATGAGAAATAAACTAAGTAAAGCTGCGGAAGCGTAGAAGAATAGCGAGTCCATCCGACTCCATAGGGCAATCGCCAAGCGCGGATCGTAGCCTCACTCCTGATCGGAATACTCCTCTGCAACATAAGACGTTGCAGCCGTGTAGGTCAACATTTTGAATATGCCGGCAAGTCATGAAGAGATAACAATAATAAAATTACTAACACTATATGCAATTTGGCTGTGGGGCTCTAAGTTTCATCATTTTGCGAAAAGCCAGTTTTTCCCTACTACATTGGACTTGCTTGCAAATACTACAAAATTGTTGGTAGTTATTGAGATGGTTCCGCCAACCAATGTCTCATTCCCAAATTATTAAGTCATAACCCCTCAATTAAATTATTAATTTCAGTGTTGAGATTTCCGAATACTTCCAAGTTCCAGAGGCTCAAATTGTCCGTAACCGGGGACACGGCTAATTGATTAGATCTTTTCTCTGCAGAGGTTTGCGCACTTTACCCGCAAGAATCGTTCCTCCTTTTAAGTCTTCGCACTTCCTCGTGTTTGAAGACTGGATGAACGTAAACAGGGTCTTCCGAAGAGTTCCTCAGGCCACCGCGGTGCCCATCCAATCCTACCGTTCTTCTACATCTCGTAGCACCGTCCAGCCAGAGTCACACCTAGGGTCGACCAAGCCAGAGCCCATAATGTCTTGCGGCTGCACAGGTAAGCTTCCGGTCGATGGGGTATACATCCGTCTCTTCGTGGCTGGGTGAAGCTTTCCGCAAGATGTCATGGCGCTTCTCCATGCATCCCGCCAACCACCTGGGTTCTCCAGGTGCCCGTCAACCGTCCTCCACCCAAAGAGTGAATTTGAAGTCCATCTTGATCTTGAAGTCATGGGGTTGTCATCATCTTTAAGACTCTCACATCTCCCTTATGAATTCACTCAACCAACCCCGCCTCTGAGCATAGCAAAAATAAACTACTTCGTCCCGGGTCATGGTAACAAGGGAATTGGTTCATCCTACCTCATGATACTACTCAAGAACATAACTTCAAAATTTCACCCATCGCATGCATGGTGGGGAGGTAATTCTAATGCAATAAAAATCATAGGTATTGTAAAGAAAACATGATCAATGACTTGCCTTGTTGGACGATCTTAAGTAAGCTAGGGACTCGTGGTAGCAAGCTTAGCACTCCGGAAATTCTACCGAGGCAAACAATAACCACAATAAGCATACAACATATGATCACTTACATAACAGCATAGTAATATGAAACACACAAAACAAACGAATCAAAACCAAAGGAAACTCAAAGAAAAACCAAATCAAAGTTTTCCTACTTCAAGCAACAACTATAAATAGTTTTACATAACAAAAAATTTCTTAACAGAACCTAAGCATGGGTTTATGCTACCTAACAAAAAAGGATTCATCAAGCAACTGGGAGCAAAAAGAATCACTTTAAAATCTATTATAAAACTCCTATTAGGCCTAAAGCAAATTCTAGTAGGAAAAATAAAATAAAAGTTTTATTTATTATAAATAAAAGTTCCTGCTCTAAAGTGACATAAACTAACCTAGAATAATCTATCACATATGAAAAATAAATTTATTTGCTAACTAAAACAATAGGAAAACAGTAGCTAGTTAATTAATTAAGAATAACATGATTCTGATTAAAACTATATTTTTTTATTAATCCTAAAATGCCCAAATAAATTCCTACGGTTAGGCAATGTCAAAACAAAGTTGTGACAAAAAGAATCACTAAAAAATAATTTTCCTAACTCACTTTATAGCAGATTTACTATTCTGTCTAAATCTAAAATAAAGCAATTCTAAATAATTTTAACATAGCTAATTATATTTTCTACAGAAACTACAAGAAATTTGCAAACCAGCAAAAAAAGAATCACTTAAAAATATTAAGTAGATTAAAAGATATGAATTTTACAAAACTGAAACTATTCTGTTAAAACAGAAAACGAAAAATAAAACTAAAATGAAAAACGGGCTAATGGGCCTATCTAACGCTTCGGCGTTAAATAACTAAACTACGCCCTAGTATTTAAACCGAGTCGGCCGGTTCAACTAAACCCTAACTAAACCGATCTAACCGGAATAAAACCCGGTTTATTTTAAATAACATACCCCTTCGGGGGGATCTAATCTAAGTCTTCCGACCTAGATCTAACGGCGGCGAGGGCTCCGGCGACTTACCGAGGCGGCGGCGGCGACGGCTCGGGCGGCGATGGTTCCGGTGACTCCGGTGGTCGGGGGCGTCGGCGGGGACCTCCGGCGGGTGCGGCGCGGCGAGGGGAGTCCGGGGGTGGGGTCGATGGAGCTCGGGGGTGGCCGGGGCGACGGGTGCGGTGTTAATGGCGGCGGCGGTGGCTCGGTTGCTCCGGCGAGCGTGCGCGGCGAGAGGGAGAGGTCGGGCGAGGCGAAGGGGAAAACGGGTCGAGGGGGGGTAGAAATTGGCGGGGCCTCGACTTGGACGAGGGGCAACGCGCGAGGGATCTCGGGGATCCCGGTCTCATGAGATCCGGCGCAGCGGCGGGCGGGTGGCGTGGCGAGGGAAGAGGGAGGTGGGGCCCGGGTGTCAGCGGGTGAGGGGAGAGGCGCGTCGGTCGGGCGACCGATGCGGGATGGTTTCGAGCGAGGGGCTCGGCCGGGCCGCCGGCCGGGCGCTGGCCGGGCCGGGCGGCCGGGCGGCGAGGCTCGGGCCGGTGGGTCGCCCAGGCCGGGCAACACTGGCCGGGCGCCTGGGTCTTCTTTTTTTTCCTTTTTGTTTTTTTTGAAAATAAAAACAGAGGTAAAATATATAGAATATAAATATTTTATATAGGACATATATATATCAAAATGATCAGGGGAATATTCCCTATCATTTGAACATTTTTCCAGGGGCAAAATCCAAACTTTATAAAAATCATTTTTTTCAAAATTCCCAAATAAAATTCAAATTTGAATTCAAACTTTTTGGCATTGTTTTTCCTCTGATATTTTTGGAGTGTCATGTCTACTCCTCTCATACTTTTTCTCAAGTATTTATCGAGGCATAGTTTTTGAAATGATTTCCAATTGCCAAAATTTGAATTCAAATGCCAACAAGTCCAAAACTTCAGAAACTTCAAATGCCACTCAAATTCAAACAGAATGCATAGATGCTTAGCTATAATTGTAAAACATTCCAAATGGGAAATTTGGGATGTTACAATGAAGAAACTCCACACTGATGGACTTTTGGAACCACTTGATTATGAATCACTTGGTACCTGCGAACCATGCCTTATGGGCAAGATGACCAAAACGCCGTTCTCCGGAACTATGGAGAGAGCAACAGATTTATTGGAAATCATACATACAGATATATGTGGTCCGATGAATGTTGAGGCTCGTGGAGGATATCGTTATTTTCTCACCTTCACAGATGATTTAAGCAGATATGGGTATATCTACTTAAAGAAGCATAAGTCTAAAACATTTGAGAAGTTCAAAGAATTTCAGAGTGAAGTTGAAAATCATCGTAACAAGAAAATAAAGTTTCTACGATCTGATCGTGGAGGAGCATATTTGAGTTACGAGTTTGGTCTACATTTGAAACAATGCGGAATAGTTTCGCAACTCACGCCACCCGAAACACCACAGCGTAATGGTGTGTCCGAACATCGTAATCGTACTTTACTAGATATGGTGCTATCTATGATGTCTCTTACTGATTTACCATTACCGTTTTGGGGTTATGCTTTATAGACGACCGCATTCACGTTAAATAGGGCACCATCAAAATCCGTTGAGACGACGCCTTATGAACTATGGTTTGGCAAGAAACCAAAGTTGTCGTTTCTTAAAGTTTGGGGCTGCGATGCTTATGTGAAAAAGCTTCAACCTGATAATCTCAAACCCAAATCGGAAAAATGTGTCTTCATAGGATACCCAAAGAAGACTGTTGGGTACACCTTCTATCATAGATCTGAAGGCAAGACATTCGTTGCTAAGGATGTATCCTTTCTAGAGAAGGAGTTTCTCTCAAAAGAAGTGAGTGGGACGAAAGTAGAACTTGATGAGGTAACTGTACCCGCTCCCTTATTGGAAAGTAGCTCATCACAGAAATCTGTTCCCGTGACGCCTACACCAATTAGTGAGGAAGTTAATGATGATGATCATGAAACTTCAGATCAAGTTGTTACTGAACCTCGTAGATCAACCAGAGTAAGATCCGCACCAGAGTGGTACGGTAATCCTGTTCTGGAAGTCATGCTACTAGATCATGATGAACCTATGAACTATGAAGAAGCGATGGTGAGCCCAGATTCCGCAAAATGACTTGAGGCCATGAAAATCTGAGATGGGATCCATGTATGAGAACAAAGTGTGGACTTTTGTTGACTTGCCCGATGATCGGCAAGCAATTGAGAATAAATGGATCTTCAAGAAGAAGATTGACGCTGACGGTAATGTTACTGTCTACAAAGCTCGACTTGTTGCGAAAGGTTTTCAACAAGTTCAAGGGATTGACTATGATCAGACCTTCTCACCCGTAGCGATGCTTAAGTCTGTCTGAATCATGTTAGCAATTGCCGCATTTTATGATTATGAAATTCGGCAAATGGATGTCAAAACTGCATTCCTGAATAGATTTCTGGAAGAAGAGTTGTATATGATGCTACCGGAAGGTTTTGTCGATCCAGCGATCCATTTATGGACTGGTGCAAGCCTCTCGGAGTTGGAATAAACACTTTGATAGTGTGATCAAAGCTTTTGGTTTTGTACAGACTTTTGGAGAAGCCTGTATTTACAAGAAAGTGAGTGGGAGCTCTGTAGCATTTCTGATATTATATGTGGACGACATATTGCTGATTGGAAATGATATAGAATTTTTGGATAGCATAAAGGGATACTTGAATAAGAGTTTTTCAATGAAAGACCTCGTTGAAGCTGCTTACATATTGGGCATCAAGATCTATAGAGATAGATCAAGACGCTTAATTGGACTTTCACAAAGCACATACCTTGACAAAGTTTTGAAGAAGTTCAAAATGGATCAAGCAAAGAAAGGGTTCTTGCCTGTGTTACAAGGTGTGAAGTTGAGTAAGACTCAATGCCCGACCACTGCAGAAGATAGAGAGAAAATGAAAGATGTTCCCTATGCTTCAGCCATAGGCTCTATCATTTATGCAATGCTGTGTACCAGACCTGATGTGTGCCTTGCTATAAGTCTAGCAGGGAGGTACCAAAGTAATCTAGGAGTGGATCACTGGACAGCGGTCAAGAACATCTTGAAATACCTGAAAAGGACTAAGGATATATTTCTCGTTTATGGAGGTGACAAAGAGCTCATCGTAAATGGTTACGTTGATGCAAGCTTTGACACTGATCCGGACAATTCTAAATCGCAAACCAGATACGTGTTTACATTGAACGGTGGAGCTGTCAGTTGGTGCAGTTCTAAACAAAGCATCGTGGCGGGATCTACGTGTGAAGCGGAGTACATAGCTGCTTCGGAAGCAGCAAATGAAGGAGTCTGGATGAAGGAGTTCATATCCGATCTAGGTGCCATACCTAGTGCATCAGGTCCAATGAAAATCTTTTGTGACAATACTGGTGCAATTGCCTTGGCGAAGGAATCCAGATTTCACAAGAGAACCAAGCACATCAAGAGACGCTTCAATTCCATCCGGGATCTAGTCCAGGTGGGAGACATAGAAATTTGCAAGATACATACGGATCTGAATATTGCAGACCCGTTGACTAAACCTCTTCCACGAGCAAAGCATGATCAGCACCAAGGCTCCATGGGTGTTAGAATCATTAGTGTGTAATCTAGATTATTGACTCTAGTGCAAGTGGTAGACTGAAGGAAATATGCCCTAGAGGCAATAATAAAGTTATTATTTATTTCCTTATATCATGATAAATGTTTATTATTCATGCTAGAATTGTATTAACCGGAAACATAATACATGTGTGAATACATAGACAAACAGAGTGTCACTAGTATGCCTCTACTTGACTAGCTCATTGATCAAAGATGGTTATGTTTCCTAGCCATAGACATGAGTTGTTATTTGATAAACGGGATCACATCGTTAGGAGAATGATGTGATTGACATGACCCATTCTGTTAACTTCGCACACGATCATTTAAGTATGTTGCTATTGCTTTCTTCATGACTTATACATGTTCCTATGACTATGAGATTATGCAACTCCCGTTTACCGGAGGAACACTTTGTGTGCTACCAAATGTCACAAAGTAACTGGGTTATTATAAAGGTGCTCTACAGGTGTCTCCGAAAGTACTTGGTGGGTTGGCGTATTTCGAGATTAGGATTTGTCACTCCAATTGTCGGAGAGGTATCTCTGGGCCCTCTCGGTAATGCACATCACTTAAGCCTTGCAAGCAGTGCAACTAATGAGTTAGTTACGGCATGATGTATTACGGAACGAGTAAAGAGACTTGTCGGTAACGATATTGAACTAGGTATTGAGATACCGACGATCGAATCTCGGGCAAGTAACATACCTATGACAAAGGGAACAACGTATGTTGTTATGCGGTCTGACCGATAAAGATCTTCGTAGAATATGTGGGAGCCAATATGAGCATCCAGGTTCCGCTATTGGTTATTGACCGGAGACGTGTCTCGGTCATGTCTACATAGTTCTCGAGCCCGTAGGGTCCGCACGCTTAACGTTACGATGACAGTTATATTATGAGTTTATATGTTTTGATGTACCAAAGGTTTTTCGGAGTCCCGGATGTGATCACGGAAATGACGAGGAGTCTCGAAATGGTCGAGACATGAAGATTGATATATTGGAAACCTATGTTTGGATATCGGAAGTGTTCCTGGTGAAATCGGGATTTTACCGGAGTACCGGGAGGTTACCGGAACCCCCCGGGGACTTAATGGGCCCTAATGGGCCTTGGTGGAAGAGAGAGGAGGCGGCCAGGGCAAGGGCGGCGCCCCTCCCCCTAGTCCGAATATGACAAGGAGAGGGGGCGGTGCCCCCTTCCTTCTTCTCCTCCGCCTCTTTCCCCTCTCTCTCCTAGTCCAACAAGGAAAGGGGGGAGTCCTACTCCCGGTAGGAGTAGGACTCCTCCTGGCGCACCCCCTCTCTAGGCCGGCCGGAACCCCCCTTGCTCCTTTATATACGGGGGCAGGGGGGCACCCCATAGACACAACAATTGATCTGTTTGATCTTTTAGCCGTGTGCGGTGCCCCCCTCCACCATAGTCCACCTCGACAATACTGTAGCGGTGCTTAGGCGAAGCCCTGCGTCGGTAGAACATCATCGTCGTCACCACGCCATCGTGCTAACGAAAATCTCTCTCAACACTCGGCTGTATTGGAGTTCGAGGGACGTCATCGGGCTGAACGTGTGCTGAACTCGGAGGTGCCGTGCGTTCGGTACTTGATCGGTCGGATCGTGAAGACGTACGACTACATCAACCGCGTTGTGTTAACGCTTCCGCTTTAGGTCTACGAGGGTACGTGGACAACAACCTCCCCTCTCGTTGCTATGCATCACCATGATCTTGTGTGTGCGTAGGATTTTTTCTGAAATTTCTACGTTCCCCAACAGGGCCGGCCACAAGGGGCGTGCCCAAGGGGGGGGGGGATTCCTACTCCTAGTAGGAGTAGGTTTCCCCCTTTCCTAGTCCAAGTAGGAGAAGAAGGAAGGAGAGGAAGAAGAGAAGGAAAGGGGGCCGGCCCCCTAGCCCTAGTCCAATTTGGTTTGAGCTAGGGCGGAGCGCATGCCACACCTTGTCCTGCCTCCTCTCTTCCACCACTAGGCCCATGAGGCCCAATAACTTCCCGGGGGGTTCCGATAAACCCCGGTACTGCGAAACTTATCCGAAATGACCCGAACCATTCCGGTGTCCGAATGTAGCCTTCCAATATATGAATCTTTACCTCTCGACCATTTTGAGACTCCTCGTCATGTCCGTGATCTCATCCGGGACTCTGAACAAACTTCGGTCATTAAATCACATAAACTCATAATACCAATCGTCATCGAACGTTAAGAGTGCGGACTCTACGGGCTCGAGAACTATGTAGACATTACCGAGACACCTCTCCGGTCAAAAACCAATTGTGGAACCTGGATGCTCATATTGGTTCCTACATATTCTACGAATATATTTATCGATCAAACTGCATAACAACATAGATTGTTCCCTTTGTCATCGGTATGTTACTTGCTCGAGATTCAATCGTCGGTATCACCATTACTAGTTCAATCTCGTTACCGGAAAGTCTCTTTACTCGTTCCGTAATGCATCATCCCGTAACTAACTCATTAGTCACATTGCTTGCAAGGCTTATTGTGATGTGCATTACCGAGAGGGCCTAGAGATACCTCTCCGACAATCGAGTGACAAATCCTAATCTCGATCTATTCCAACTCAACAAACACCATCGGAGACACCTGTAGAGCAACTTCATAATCACCCAGTTACGTTGTGACGTTTGATAGCACACTAAGCGTTCCTCCGGTATTCGGGAGTTGCATAATCTCATAGTCAGAGGAACATGTATAAGTCATGATGAAAGCAATAGCAAAAAACTAAACGATCATAGTGCTAAGATAACGGACGGGTCTTGTCCATCACATCATTCTCTAATGATGTGATCCCGTTCATCAAATGAGAACACATGTCTATGGCTAGGAAACATAACCATCTTTGATAAACAAGCTAGTCAAGTAGAGGCATACTAGGGACACTTTGTTTTGTGTATGTATTCACACATGTATCGAGTTTTCGGTTAATACAATTCTAGCATGAATAATAAACATTTATCATGATATAAGGAAATAAAATAATAACTTTATTATTGCCTCTAGGGCATATTTCCTTCGGTCTCCCACTTGCACTAGAGTCAATAATCTAGTTCACATCGCCATGTGATTTAATACCAATAGTTCACATCGTCATGTGATTTAACACTCTATAGTTCACATCGCCATGTGACCAACACCCAAAGGGTTCACTAGAGTCAATAATCTAGTTCACATCGCCATATGATTAACAACCAACGAGTACCAAGGTGTGATCATGTTTTGCTTGTGAGAGAGGTTTAGTCAATGGGTCTGCCACATTCAGATCCGTATGTATTTTGCAAATTTCTATGTATAAAATGCTCTGCACGGAGCTACTCTAGCTAAATGCTCCCACTTTCAATATGTATCTATATCGAGACTCAGCGTCATCCAGATTGGTGTCAAAGCGTGCATCGACGTAACTCTTTACGACAAACTCTTTATCACCTCCATAACCGAGAAATATTTCCTTATTCCACTAAGGATAATTTTGACCGCTGTCCAGTGATCCACTCTTGGATCACTATTGTACCCTCTTGCCAAACTCATGGTGAGGTTCACAATAGGTCTGAGGTACACAGCTTAGCATACTTCATAGAACCTATGACTGAGGCATAGGGAATGAATTTTCATTCTCTTTCTATTCTCTGCCGTGGTCGGATTTTGAGTCTTTACTCAACTTCACACCTTGCAACACAGGCAAGAACTCCTTATTTTGAACTACTTCAAAATCTTGTCAAGGTATGTACCCATTGAAAAAACTTATCAAGCGTCTTGTTCAATCTCTATAGATCTTGATGCTCAATATGTAAGCAGCTTCACCGAGGTCTTTCTTTGAAAACTCCTTTCAGACACTCCTTTATGCTTTCCAGAAAATTCAACATTATCTCCAATCAACAATATGCCATTCACATATACTTATCAGAAAGGCTGTAGTGCTCCCACTCACTTTCTTGTAATACAAGCTTCACCGCAATTCTTTATAAAACTATATGCTTTGATCAACTCATCAAAGCGTATATTCCAACACCGAGATGCTTGCACCAGTCCATAGATGGATCGCTGGAGCTTGCACACTTTGTTAGCACCTTTAGGATTGACAAAACCTTCTTGTTGCATCATATACAACTCTTCTTTAAGAAATCCATTAAGGAATGTAGTTTTGACATCCATTTGCTAAATTTCATAAAATGTGGCAATTGCTAACATGATTCGGACAGACTTAAGCATCTCTACGAGTGAGAAAATCTTATCGTAGTCAACACCTTGAACTTGTCGAAAACTTTTTGCGACAAATCGAGCTTTGTAGACAGTAACATTACCGTCAGCGTCAGTCTTCTTCTTGAAGATCCATTTATTCTCTATGGCTTGACGATCATCGGGCAAGTCAACCAAAGTCCGCACTTTGGTTTCATACATGGATCCCATTTCAGATTTCATGGCCTCAAGCCATTTTGCGGAATCTGGGCTCTTCATCGCTTCCTCATAGTTCATAGCTTCGTCATGGTCAAGTAACATGACGTCCAGAAACAGATTGTCGTACCTCTCTGGTGTGGATCTTACTCTGGTTGACCTACAAGGTTCGGTAGTAACTTGATCAGAAGCTTCATGATCATCATCATTAGCTTCCTCACTAATTGGTGTAGGAATCACTGGAACTGATTTCTCTGATGAACTACTTTCCAATGAGGGAGTAGGTACAATTACCTCATCAAGTTCTACTTTCCTCCCACTCACTTCTTTCGAGAGAAACTCCTTCTCTAGAAAGGATCCATTCTTAGCAACGAATATCTTGCCTTCGGATCTGTGATAGAAGGTGTACCCAACAGTCTCCTTTGGGTATCCTATGAAGACACATTTCTCTGATTTGGGTTCGAGCTTATCAGGTTGAAGCTTTTTCACATAAGCATCGCAGCCCCAAACTTTAAGAAACTACAACTTGGGTTTCTTGCCAAACCATAGTTCATATGGTGTCGTCTCAACGGATTTAGATGGTGCCCTATTTAATGTGAATGCAGTTGTCTCTAATGCATTACCCCAAAATGATAGTGATAAATCGGTAAGAGACATCATAGATAGCGCCATATCTAATAAAGTACGGCTAGGACGTTCGGACACACCATTACGCTGTGGTGTTCCAGGTGATGTGAGTTGCGAAAATGTTCCACATCGTTTCAAATGAAGACCAAACTCGTAACTCAAATATTCGTCTCCATGATTAGATCGTAGAAACTTTATTTTCTTGTTATGATGATTTTCCACTTCACTCTGAAATTCTTTGAACTTTTAAAATGTTTCAGACTTATGTTTCATCAAGTAGATATACCCATATCTGCTCAAATCATCTGCGAAGGTCAAAAAATAACGATACCCGCCGCGAGCCTCAGCACTAATCGGATCGCATACATCAATATGTATTATGTCCAATAAGTCAGTTGCTCGCTCCATTGTTCCGGAGAACGGAGTCTTACTCATCTTGCCCATGAGGCATGGTTTGCAAGCATCAAGTGATTCCAATAGCCCATCAGCATGGAGTTTCTTCATGCGCTTTACACCAATATGACCTAAACGGCAGTGCCACAAATATGTTGCATTATCATTATCAACTTTGCATCTTTTAGCATCAATATTATAAATATGTTTATCACTACGATCGAGATTCAATAAGCCATTCACCTTGGGTGTATGACCACAGAATGTTTTATTCATGTAAACAGAATAACAATTATTCTTTGACTTAAATGAATAACCGTATTGCAATAAACATGATCCAATCATATTATGCTCACCGCAAACACCAAATAATATTTATTTTAGGTTCAAAACTAATCCCAAAGGTAAAGGGAATGTGCGATGGTGATCTTATCAACCTTGGAATCACTTCCAACACACATCGTCACCTTGCCCTCAACTAGTCTTTGTTCATTTTGTAACTCCTATTTCGAGTTACTAATCATAGCAACTGAACCAGTATCAAATACCCAAGGGCTACTATGAACACTAGTAAAGTACACATCAATAACATGTATATCATATATACTTTTGTTCACTTTGCCATCCTTCTTATCCACCAAGTATTTGGGGTAGTTCCGCTTCTTTTGACCATTTCCTTCGCAGTAGAAGCACTGAGTTTCAGGCTTGGGTCTAGCTTTGGGCTTCTTCATGGGAGTCGCAACTTGATTTCCATTCTTCTTGAAGTTCCCTTTCTTTCCCTTGCCCTTTTACTTGAAACGAGTGGTCTTATCAACCATCAACACTTGATGCTTTTCTTGATTTCTACCTTCGCCGATTGCAGCATCACGAAGAGCTCGGGGAGTCGTTTTCGTCATCCCTGGCATATTATAGTTCATCATGAAGTTCCAGTAACTTGGTGATAGTGACTAGAGAACTCTGTCAATCCCTATCTTATCTGGAATATTAACTCCCACTTGATTCAAGCGATTGTAGTACTCAGAAATTCTGAGCACATGCTCACTGGTTGAGCTACGATCCTCCATCTTGTAGGCAAAGTACTTGTCAGAGGTCTCATACCTCTCGACTCGGGCATGAGTCTGAAATACCAATTTCAGCTCTTGGAACATCTCATATGCTCCGTGACATTTCAAAACATTTTTGAAGTCCCGGTTCTAAGCTGTAAAGAATAGTGCACTAAACTATCAAGTAGTTATCGTACCAAGCTTTGTCAAACGTTCATAGCGTTTGCATCTGCTCCTGCAATAGTTCTGTCACCTAGCGGTACATCAACGACATAATTCTTCTGTGCAACAATGAGGATAATCCTCAGATCACGGACCTAGTCCGCATCATTGCTACTATCATATTTCAACATAGTTTTTCTCTAGGAACATATCAAAAATAAACGGGGAGCTACATCGCGAGCTATTGATCTACAACATAGTTATGCAAATACTATCAGGACTAAGTTCATGATAAATTAAAGTTCAATTAATCATATTGCTTAAGAACTCCCACTTAGATAGACATCCCTCTAATCATCTAAGTGATCACGTGACCCATATCAACTAAACCATGTCCGATCATCATGTGAGATGGAGTAGTTTTCAATGGTGAACATCACTATGTTGATCATATCTACTATATGATTCACGCTCGACCTTTCAGTCTCAGTGTTCCTTTGATCTCCATCTCCAAAGTACCATCATGATCTCCATCACCACCAGCATGACACCTTGATCTCCATCATCTTGATCTTTATCAACGCATCGTCACATGGTCGTCTCGCCAACTATTGCTTTTGCAACTATTGCTATCGCATAGCGATAAAGTAAAGAAATTTCATGGCGCTTGCATCTTATGCAATAAAGAGACAACCATAAGGCTCCTGCCAGTTGCAGATAACTTCAACAAAACATGATAATCTTATACAACAATTTATATCTCATCACATCTTGACCATATCACATCACAACAAGCCTTGCAAAAACAAGTTAGAAGTCCTCTACTTTGTTGTTGCAAGTTTTACGTATCTGCATCAAAACCACAACAATTTTTTGTCATGTGTTGTTTTAACCTTCAACAAGGACCTAGCGTAGTCACACTCGATTCAACTAAAGTTGGAGAAACAGACACCCACCGCCAATTGCAGCGAATCACGGCAGCGAGAACCAGTCTCATGAACGCGGTCATCTAATGTCGGTCTGGGCCGCTTCATCCAACAATGCCGACGAATCAAAGTATGACATGCTGGTAAGCAGTATGATTATTATCGCCCACAACTCTTTGTGTTCTACTCGTGCATATAACGTCTACGCATAGACCTGGCTCAGATGCCACTGTAGGGGAACATAGTATTTCAAAAATTTCCTACGATCACGCAAGATCTATCTAGGAGAAGCATAGCAACGAGCGGGGAGAGTGTGTCCATGTACCCTCGTAGACCGAAAGCGGAAGCGATAAGTAACGCGGTTGAAGTAGTCGAACATGTTCGCGATCCAACCGATCAAGTACCGAACACACGGCACCTCCGCGATATGCACACGTTCAGCTCGGTGACGTCCCTCAAACTCTAGATCCAGCTGAGGCCGAGGGAGAGTTCCATCAGCACGTCGGCGTGATGACGGTGATGATGAAGTTACCGGCGCAGGTCTTCGCCTAAGCACTACGACGATATGACTGAGGTGTAAAACTGTGGAGGGGGCATCACACACGGCTTAAGATCAACTTGTGTCTATGGGGTGCCCCTTCCCCCATATATAAAGGAGGGGAGGAGGTGGAGGGCCGGCCACAAGGGGCGCGCCCAAGGGGGGGATTCCTACTCCTAGTAGGAGTAGGTTCCCCCCTTTCCTAGTCAAAGTAAGAGAAGAAGGAAGGAGAGGAAGAAGAGAAGGAAAGGGGGGGCCCCCCTAGCCCTAGTCCAATTTGGTTTGGGCTAGGGGGGCGCGCGCCACACCTTGGCCTGCCTCCTCTCTTCCACCACTAGGCCCATGAGGCCCAATAACTTCCCGGGGGGGTTCCAGTAACCCCAAGATTCAAACTTATCCGAAACGACCCAAACCATTCCGGTGTCCGAATGCAGCCTTACAATATATGAATCTTTACCTCTCGACCATTTTGAGACTCCTCGTCATGTCCGTGATCTCATCCAGGACTCTGAAAAAACTTCGATCATCAAATCACATAACTCATAATACCAATCGTCATCAAACATTAAGCGTGCGGACCATACGGGTTCGAGAACTATGTAGACATGCCCGAGACACCTCTCTGGTCAATAACCAATAGCGAAACCTGGATGCTCATATTGGTTCCCACATATTCTACGAAGATATTTATCGGTCAAAATGCATAACAACATATGTTGTTCCCTTTGTCATCGGTATGTTACTTGCCCGAGATTCGATCATCGGTATCACCATACCTAGTTCAATCTCGTTACCGGCAAGTCTATTTACTCGTTCCGTAATGCATCATCCTGCAACTAACTCATTAGTCACATTGCTTGCAAGGCTTATTGTGATGTGCATTACCAAGAGGGCCCAGGGATACCTCTCCGACAATCGGAGTGACAAATCCTAATCTCGATCTATGCCAACTCAACAAACACCATCGGAGACACCTGTAGAGCATCTTTATAATCACCCAGTTACGTTTTGACGTTTGATAGCACACTAAGCATTCCTCCGGTATTCGGGAGTTGCATAATCTCATAGTCAGAGGAACATGTATAAGCCAACATAGTGCTAAGCTAACGGATGGGTCTTGTCCATCACATCATTCTCTAATGGTGTGATCCCGTTCATCAAATGACAACACATGTCTATGGCTATGAAACATAACCATCTTTGATAAACAAGCTAGTCAAGTAGAGGCATACTAGGGACACTTTGTTTTGTCTATGTATTCACACATGTATCAAGTTTTCGGTTAATACAATTCTAGCATGAATAATGAACATTTATCATGATATAAGGAAATAAATAATAACTTTATTATTGCCTCTAGGTCATATTTCCTTCAAAAGTTGTATAGCATGAATCTAGGACGTGGTTCGAAGAAGAAAGGAATGGGGGAAAGTAGTGGGGAAAGTTTTATAGCATGAATCTAGGACGTGGTTCAAAAAGGAAAGGAAGGGGGAAAGTAGTTGGGAAAGTTGTATAGCATGAATCTAGGACGTGGTTCAAAGAGGAAAGGAAGGGGGCAAAGTAGTGGGGAAAGTTGTATAGCATGAATCTAGGACATGGTTCAAAAAGGAAAGGAAGGGGGAAAGTACTAGTACAGGCTGGCTATCCAGCACCTAAATTGGTCGAAAAGGGAAAACAATGACAAATGCAGTACGCACATCTGTAACAAACTGATATTTTTGTTTTGGGGGACAAGGCTGTAGTTTGAGAAGGACTAGATTTGCTACGCTCACATAGGGAAAGGTGTCTAAAGATAACAAAACTGGGACCAACACAAATATGCTCCTTGGTTGTTTGTTCTTTGTTGCAATGCATCGTGCATCACCCCTTCATACATCGGTAGATGCACATGGTGCTCAAAAGGCCCACCGTCTCCGCCGCAACTCTTTAGCTGTTGTTAATCTAAGGCCCTGTTTGGTTAAAAAGCCCTAGGACTTTTTTTAGTCCCAACTAAAAAGTCCCTAGTCCCTACCTGCTTGGTTCCACGGACTAAACATGGACTAGAGGTCATTAAATGACATGCTAAAAACCATGTTACCCCTAGTAATGAACTAATAGAGATAAGGTGCAATGCGGGGCTGGGGCGAATGTTGGAAAAAGTCCCAAAAAGACTCTCCCTCGGGGTCTTCTTTCTTTAGTCCTAAATGCACACTTTTAGTCCCTAAAAGTCCCTCCTGTTTCGTTTAGATGGGACTGAAAGGGACTTTTTTTAGTCCCTTCACCAAAAAGTCCATGTAAACAAACACCCTCTAATAATGCTACTGGAAAATTTATGCAATGCCAGAGTTAAAAGCAAATTACTTGTTTAACGAATTTTATTGTTAATATAATCTCTCTGTTAATATGAATCAAGGCCACCGTTTGAGAAATGCTAATGTCATGCTTTCTTTCCCATTTAGATAAGTTAGATGCTTCTTTTTGTTGGCTTCTGTGTCATCCACCGTTATTGACCACTAGTTGTCTCCTTTGCACCTCTGTGTAAATAGGGTTATCTACTTCACCTCCTTGCTATTGTGACTTTTTGTTACACTGCACAAAACACTTCTGTTTTAAGAGTGTTTTGTGCAGTTCAACCAAAATGTCACACCGACAACGTTGCTTGATTGCTTGATCTTAGTGGAACTGCACAAGAGGAGATCTGACTTCCTATCCGTGTTGGCAAATTTGGTTCAGATCTTCTTCTTGTGAGTTGTTTGAATTCCGTGTCATGAGAGGTATGTACTAGCCTTCTTTCACATGATTGTTCCTGCAAAAAAAAGATTGTGCAATGTGCGTTCATATGATGTGCTACTTGTACGGTAATGTTGCTTGATTTTAGTGAACTGCACAAATGGAGACAAGACTTCCAATCTGTATGTGCACCGTGATATCCCATTGAGGTAAGAGAAGGATCTCTCACAACTGTTGGCCTGTATTTTGCCACTTTCATCAGAAAATTAATGTCGTTGTTTAGTGCTATACTTGTGCTCCCTAATTGACATGCCAAATCTTACATTGAAGGCGAAGCTTGTCTGTTATTGAACCAAGTGATGAAGGGGAAGAACAAGCGGAAGAAAAACAAAAATCAACTCCCGGTGCTATAATGAAGCACTGGAACTGTGATGACACAAGTAATGATATAGTTTTGCATCTTAATTTATTGCTATGGCTGGAATGAGCAATTTTTTTGCCACTGATTTGATGCCACTCTTAATGTAATATGTAATTATCTCTACTTGTGCAAACAGGGATCTTCTTTGAAGATACCATATATTTTAGTGGAACTGCACAAGAAGATGTTGGAAACATTAAACTAATCGAGGAGTATATAGTAAGCATGCCAACCACAGTAGATAACAACAGATGGTTCCGGAGAAGTGCTTGATCTGTATGCTCTACAAAATAAGCCTCCTGACAAAGGTTGGTACTCGCCCATGGATTTCATCCATGTGATTGAGCTTTGTCATCTCTATTGGTGTTGTGCTACTGTTTAGATACTGTCATGAGAAAGTAGTATCGTCCTTGAGAAGTGCTTCATCTGTGCTATTTTAAATATTTCCTTTCCTTTTTTTCGAGCAAACAAGGATGCTAGCATTTAGTTGTCCTCTTGCCTTTGCAAAA
Organism: Aegilops bicornis; assembly: GCA_021605145.1. Taxonomy (NCBI): domain Eukaryota; kingdom Viridiplantae; phylum Streptophyta; class Magnoliopsida; order Poales; family Poaceae; genus Aegilops; species Aegilops bicornis. The sequence continues at coordinate 473,742,223 of CM038672.1, read as the reverse complement.
CAGGATCATCGTCCTCTGAAGAAGAATATGGAGTACGTGAAGTGACTAGTTCCGATTATGCCAGGATGAAGAGGCCCTGTCTATCTTCTCATTAGAAGGAGCAGTTGAAGGATGGTTACATTACTCCCCACAAGACCAAAGTGACTTCAGCTTAGAAGGACTGACAGATCTTGCTGTGATGCGCAAGTACAATGTTGTTCTAGGATTCTTTCTGATGAGTTCCATTTTTTTAAAGGGTGCTTTACATGGACCATGTAGGTGCCTATTTAAACTGTCAATTCATAGTATAGTTTGCTTTATACTAATCACTTTTTTTGTATTTGTGCAAACAGGGGTGCTCAGCTTGATTTCAATGGGAACTGCACAAAATGTTCATGAATACATTGAATCATTCATTTCCACCACAAGAAAGGAGGTGCCGCTATGTTCAAGGCGTTGCAACATATAAAGGCAAAATTATACAAGCTACGGACGGATTTGGTTGATTTTGGTGTAACTGCACAAAAAGTACAGCTGGTTTATTTAGCACGAGGTGCCATGTCAATGTCCGAACTGATGGCAAACCCTGCCCATTCCACAATTGTAGGCATTTGATATTTTGGAATGGGAAAACCTTGTTAAAGTTTCCTCATTGATGTACGCAAAACAACACGCATTTGACATTTTGGAATGAGACAACCTTGTCAAATTTTGCTCATTGATGTTAACAAGAAGACATGCGTTTGATATTTTCGAATGGGACGCCCTTTGCTGTCAGCAACATCGATCGATTTTTGTTTATTCTTTAATTGTGAAGTAAATATTGGCTCTGACATGTGAATTGCTGAGATGCATAATCATCTATTGTTTTGAATGTTCTCTATGAATTGTCAGGCATGTATGTTTGATTGCAATGTGCAGTATTGCTAAAAAGCTGCTCAAACTCTTTGTACTCCCTCTGTTCCTTTTTACTTCACATATTAGATCTATTTCGAGTCAGTTGATTTTACATTGTGAATGTTCATACTTTTTATATAAGATTGGTCAAAGTAGAGAAACTTTGACTGCAGACAAAACTTGTATGCAGACTAAAAAGGACCGGATGGAGTACATGTGAAACTGCTGCAAACGAGGTGATCACCCTAGGAATAATGCTAGTATGTATTGTTTTGCATGTTCATCCAATGCCAGTGATACAAGAATTGAAACTAATCGAACTAAATTCATTCATACACGGTCGGATTTCATATAAACATGTCGGATTCATTACATTTCATACATTCTTCAACTAAAAAGGGGCGCACTGGAGGTATAATTAATTAACCAAAGCTACCCACCTGTGTCCGGCCGAACAGAAGCTTCTTCTCCAGCAGACTGAGGTTCAGTGACTTAACTGCATGTGCAGTTGCGTAACTAACATGTGGCCCAGAAGCTTGTGTGGCCCACATGTCAGTGACACAACTGCACCAGCAGTTAAGTAACTGAAATAGCGTCCTTCTCCAACATAGCTCTCTGACACCACGTCGCCGCCAGGAAGCTAATCGGTAGTCAATGGTCAACCCGCCTAGCTTGGCTTCAACCGGAGGGTAGCAGCGGTGGCCTTACTTGGACCCGAGCGGTGGCGACCTACCATGTTCTACTCTTCCTCATTTTCTGTGTGGTGCGGCCTCGTTGGCAGCGGGGCGGGGCCTCAACGGAGCCGGTGATCTCCTCTGTCTCGTTGCCGACAGGGTGGCGCCTCGGCGAAGCGGGGGAAATCCTCCCCCTCGTTGCCGGTAGGGTGGGGCCTCGGCTGAGCCGGCGATGTCCTCTGCCTCGTTGTTGGCAGGGCGGGGCCTCGGCGGAGTAGGGCCTCACCGAAGCCCTCGAGGTCCTCCGCCTTGGTGCCGGCGGAGCGGGGCCTCGGCGGAGCCGGCGGTGACCTCTACCTCGTTGTTGGCGCCACGGGGCCTCGGCGGAGCAGGGCCTTGTCGATGCTAGCGGAGCGGGGACTCATTGGAGCCGGCATTGTCCTCTGCCTCGTCCTTCTCTCACCAAACAGCGCCTCGCCCGCTACATCGCCCGCTTTGTAGGCGGCCGTAGCCTCCGCCACCCGGATGTGGTACCGCCAGCGCTCGAGGCGGCCCTCGCGGGCGGAGCGGTACGAGTCGAGCAGCGCCTCTTGCTCCGCTCGCTCCACGGTGATCTGCTCCTCCGCCTGCAGATGCTCCTGGAGGAGACGGTGGTTGTAGGCAGCGTCGGCCTGCGCCTCCCGGAACTGCTCCTGACGCTTCTGCCTCACTGTGTCCATGTATTGGGCACGGGCCTCAATGGTGGTCATGGTGCAATGCACCGGCAAGGATGGCGCGGAGGAGGGGGTTGGTGCCGGATCGTCGACTACCATGTTCTCCATTGGGATGTCGTCATCCTCTGGCTGCCTGCCGGCCAGCCTGTCGGCAACAATGGCTGCCATCTCCTTGTGGTCTGTCATCCGCCCGTCCCGAAGAACGCTGGAGCGCGAGGAAGCCATGGTGGGTAGTAGTGGTGTGGACATGATAAAGGGAACGGAGGTGGATGACTGCGGCTATGGTCGGCGCAGCAGTTTATATAGCAATGGTGGGCGGCGGAGGGACGGACGTGTGGCGCCAGAGTAGCCGCCTCGGCAACCGTGTATCATTAATGTGGGCGGAAGACGGATAGACGGATGGCACTTGTGTCGTTTGAAGGCGGAGCAATCGCCTGCATCAGGAAGGAGGGCGAGCGGCGCTGACCATTTCGGGCGGAAAGCACGCACGGGTGAGGGAGGCGGTCTGGGTGGGCCAGGGCAGTCAGACTCGTGCTTTGCAGCGGGGCGGTCCAGCAGCCGGACATGCGGGCTCGCCAGCGAGCTTGCCGAGCTGAGCGACGACAATCAGACGATGGACGTAGCTTCCGACCAGGAGCCGGCGCCACTGTCCAAGTCGGTTCATGCCGTGTTCACCAAAGAGCAGGTGCAGCCGCACTTCGATGCCCTAATGGCGGAAGAGCTACCAACACAGGAGGACCTGTGCTGCAACCTCCGTCTCACCAACGAGCACCGGTGAACAAGCGAACGACAATGCCGTCGCGGACATATGGCCCTATGATCCTTGCTTCCCGAATGAGCAGCGGGCGCTGTATCAGACCATCCGTAGGGGCCGCGAGGCCCTCTCCATCGTCCTTCGAGTTGTTGCGCTCGCCGTGGCTCCGCCATCTCGCGTTGTCAACATGGTCAACATACATGTCTTTACTTGGAGAGGATGACAGTGGGTACCCACCAGGGCCATTGTTGCACGTACGCAAGTGCCTCCTTGTTATATACAACTATAATCTTTTTTGCTTGCTCCTGGTTTCCTGACATCACGGTCCCACACCATGGTCATCCTATGTAGTCAATAAACGAGAGAATTGCACAAGGAGCGGCCGACAGCTAGGACCAAGCAGCTCGAGCAGTATTTGTGTTTTTGAGGTGTGAGCACTGCAGAGTTTTTCTTGAGCGATGTTTTCATTGTTGTTAAGAGGAGAGCAGGGTATTAACTGGGCGGGCTGTAGCCCGTCTAGCCTAGGCCAGATATTAATTTTTTTCAAGCTGAAAATGGCTAGCCCAGCTATAATTTTTTTGGAGGAATACCCAGGCAAGGTCAACTTGTTATTCTTCGCCATGCTGGGCTGCAAATCTTTCCTAGGAAGGATGCATTAGGCTTAACAAGAAAATAGGCTTTAAGAAATAATAAATGGGATGTAATTATAAAACTGGGCAGTAACTAAAAAAATGCACCAAACACGTAATTAGTTTATAAAATGTTATTTTTGGATTTTGAAAATTTTAATTTGATCAATTGTTGCGCACACAATGTTTCGTTGGATTTTTACGTAATACAAATTTATATTGAAATTATATTTAATCTGACTAGAAATTTCGGGATAAAAATATTTCGGATCCCATCAAAATGTGGGAAATTTTATTGAATTCCGTTTTGAATGGTTGGTTTAAATTATTAATCATTGTACTAGCTAGAAAATGGGTTGTACTTTTAACAAACTGTAAATGGGCTGTAGCAAATTCCATTAGAATTCAAAAATGGGATGTACAATCTTAAAAATTGCAAATGGGCTATAAGTTCTCCGCCACACACTTGTGGGCCTACGAAGTTGATGCGTCCCCTAAAAAAAGTAAGTTGACGCGTATGCAAGGCTTTGTCAACTTATAGTCAACACACGGTTCTAGCAGGAGTGGCCGTTGGATGTCCATCCAACGGATGTCGTGCTTCTTCTTCAATCTTGGATATTCTAGCTTCAGCCGCCCAAAAAACGATTCCTCCCCTGACATCTGGGGCGCACCGTTTTGGAGGCTGACTTGTGGGCCTACTAAGTTGACGCGTACCAAGGGCTTTGTCAACTTAGTCAATATAAACGATTCTAGCTGCAGTGACCATACGATGTCCATCCGACGGCCCTCGTGGTTCTTCAACCTCTGGTCTTCTTGCTCCAGCCGCCCAAAGCAGCGCCGGGCGTGCCGCCTGCTCCCGCTTCCCGTGGCCGGCTGTGCTACCGTGGAGAACTCACCGCCCCCTACTACTCCCAACGTTGGCCAGGCCATCCTTGTACTCACCCACACCCTCTGTTATTCTGCGGCGACGGCAGCCTCACACCGCAGTCGAACCAGTGAACCCTCGTACTCCTCTCCGCGTGGGCATCCACTGCCGTGTCTTCCCCGGCTCTGCGTCATCCCCTTCCTAGGCCTCGCCGTCGTCCACCACCTTGGTGCTCTCGGCGCAATGTGGTCAATGTGGTCAATGAACGACCATCGGAAGAGTACTTTACATGGAGAGGCTGGCAGCTGGGTCCACGGCCGCAGTAAGGAAGTGCCTCCTTTTTTTGAGGGAGCAAGGAAGTGCCTCCTTATTACGCGCAAAATAATGATTCCTCCACCTGACAGTAGGGACCCACCCAATGGGCCACCGTATTTTGTGAAAAAAATGTTCCCCCCTGACTGCTGGGACCCACCAGCTACATCTTCGCACGCAAGGAAGTGCCTGACAGCCGGGACCCACCTGGTCGAAGCTTACGCAGAGTTGTAATTCTGGTCGTGAACGTGTACGTACATACTGGTCGATCGGTCTGTCTGCAGGCTGCAGCAATGAACCGTGGCCGTGTAAGGAAGGGCACGTGTCGTAGTAGAGGCACGCACGTAGCATGTCACGTAGTCCCGTTAAAATCATGTACACGTACGTACAGTGGCCAGGGTGCAAGAAAGTAAATACGGCCACATACATACATACATACGGGCGGGGTCTCGAATGCCTACTCGCGCATACGTACGGCCAGGGCTCGTGTACATGGCTGGGTAGGAAAGGAGAAATTGCGTGTTCGTCGTATTCATCGGGAGCCAACCGGCTTGGACGGAACAGCCGATCGAAATGAGGTCTGGCGTACCACAGAACGGAGGAAACAGCCTTGTGTTCGACCGGCCACGGTCGAAACGGGATCCTGTTCATCGTGAGGAGTCTGGCATACCGCAAAACGGAGGAAACGGACCTCCTACGGTTGAAAAAGGGTCCTGTTGATCAGGGGGGTGTGGCTTACCGCAAAACGGAGGAAACGGACTTGTGTTGGAGCGCTACGGTCGAAACGGGGGTCCTGTTCATTGCGAGGGGTGTGGCGAACGGCAAAACAGGACTCCACAGGATACTGTTCATCTCCACCATCGACTGCCTCCACGAGCTACTGTTGATCCACCGTCGACCTCCTCCAGCCTCCACCTACGACTGTTCATCTCCAGCATGACAGGAGAAAATTCATTCGGCCCAAAATGTCACAGATGTGTCTTTTTTTGTAGTGTGATGAGCCTCCCAGGGGCAACCATCCGTTCTGCGTCTACCACAACACTCACACCCACAACACCAATGACTGCCAGGAGCTCAAGACGCTCCATGACAGGCGTCTCGGCCGCCGCCCCGAGCTCAGCGACCTTGGCTAAGGTCATGGAGGGGGTCGTGGCAGAGGCTGCTGGGACGACCGCGACTCTCTCAGGGCTGGCGCGACCAGCCTCACGATGACCGGTGGCGTGATGAGCCTTGTGAGGGCCATTGGCGCAACCAGCCTCGCGAGGCCTGTCCTCAGGGCAACGCCGGCCTTCCACCGCTGCCGCCGCCGCCAATGATAAATGACGATAACTGACAGGACAAGGGGTTGGGGGTTTCCAGGAACCCCGGACGATCTCTTGCATCCTGGGAGGTGCTCAAGCTCCTGCCTCGAACCGCATCTTCAAGCAGTTCTCTCGCGAGCTGAACGCGGCCCTCCCGAAGCTCGAAGCCGCGCGTCCCCTCAATTGGTCACAGTACGCCATTACCTTCGACTCCAAGGATCACCTCAAGTGTGCGGCCACTGCTGGCGCGCTCACCATGCTCTGCACGCCCACCATCAGCAACGTCCTCGTCACCAAGACCCTCATCGATGGAGGCGTTCGGCTCAATGTCCTCTCTGTCGAGACGTTTGAGACGCTTCAGGTGCCCTATGATCAACTCACGCAAACCAAGCCATTCTCTGGGGTGACCGACGGGTCCACCATCCTCCTGGGGCAGCTGCGCCTCCTGGTCACCTTTGGCAAGCGTTTCAACTACCACACCGAGCTCATTGACTTCGATGTCGCCCACACCACCCTCTCGTACAACGCCATCTTGGGGAAACTAACCTTGCCAAGTTCATGGCTGCAACCCACCATGGCTACAATGTCCTCAAGATACCCAGTTGCGGCGGCATCATCACGGTCGCCTATGATGAGAAAGATGCAGTTTGTTCTCTCGAACGCGCCTACGAGGCCGCGATGGCCAAAAACTCCGATGACGAGGGCGGCATCCTGCCTCTTGAGGCTACCCCTAGGAAGAAGAAGCATCTCCTCCCTTAGAACCGTCAGGAGGCTGGGACGCCTGCAGGCAGCGCCTCAGGCTCCGCGCCCACTATTGGGGCGCCTCTTCCTCCCGCATGGGAAAGCGCACCCGGCGCCTCCCTCAGGACGGGCCCGGGGGCTTCCGTCTGGAGAGCCTCTGACCTGACCAAGGAGACGAGGGAGGAGCTCAGGCACCACTTGGAGGCGTGCGTTGTGCGCCCCCATGAGCAAGGAGTAAGGCGCGAGGCATCGAGAGCACGGGAAGTCATCACCAACGCGATCAAGGAGCTTCAAGAGGCGCAAGCTATGCGTGGCGAGCGTTGTCTCGCACCACCCCGTGCAGCTGCCTCCCCGGCACGGGCGATGGGCTACGCATGTGTGTCGACATCCCGGGGCTCAGAAGGCTGCCTGTCAGGGGTTCTTCTGACCACCGCGTGTCGGCCGGAGCGGGGGCTACCCCTGCAACTACGTCTGCATGCCCTTCGGCCTCGTGAATGCAGGCACAACGTACCAGCGCCTTGCGCAAGCTGTGCACGTGTATCAGGAGGCCCGGTGTCGGGTGCTGATGGCCCACGAGGCCCGGTGTCGGGCGCTGATGGCTCAGGAGGCATTGGACCCTCGCGAGCCCCCGGGCCTCGCGGGACTCTCGAGCCTCCGGAGTCCCCGGGCTTGTGAGGACCAAGCTTCATTAACTACCTCGACACTTCAGCAGCATCATTGCCAGGTGACCTTTTTTGGTTTGTTTAGTTGAGGGCGCCCATCGTGTTGCACTATCCTCAAGTTGCTAGGGCATGTCCCTGCAGCTGTATCATCTTGCGCATGTACCAGAACTGGCTTTGCCTTCATTGAGTTTCTCAAGTATCTCAAACTGCGTGCCCGGTGCTGTGTAACGATGAATGTCGCTGTGCCCTTACAACCCTGCCCTCGACGCCTCATGATTAAGGACTGGCACGGCGTCTGTGCTCGGGTCCGTCCCTGCAACGTTGATAAACCCAAGCGACCGAGCTCTGTCTCGCGGGCCAGTCCCGTGCACATCATCTCCTGGGGTCCTTGGTGCCTTGTTCTTGCATAGCTAATAGAGAGTGGGTAAGGTTGGCCGCGCGACCCGATTCATATGACCGCAGTTCGACGCTTCGCCACAGCCGGAGCCGCGCACCGGTTGTTTTTCCTCGGGATTGTTGCATGAGAAGACTGGGCACGACGTCTGTGCTCGGGTCCGTCCCTGCAGCGTCAGTAAACCCTGCATGTTTGGTGGGCCGGCCCTGTTCACGTCACCTCCTGGGGTCGTTGGTGTTTGGCCTTCTCATGTGATGGCCTTCGGAGATTCATTCGGCGCAAGTTACCCCCATGGCACAGGGTTTGTATGCGCGCCTGGCGCTAGAAAAATTAGGCGCAACCCGCCTTGGGTAGGGCCTTGTGAGTCCCACGCTGGCTCACGGGTGCCTAGATACACCTCCTCCATTTATGCCGTGCCAGTCACACGTACGAACGAAATTGGGTTGTACACGCCCGGAGACTCTAACATAAAGCTCCCTTCCCACGCCCCAGTGGAAGCCCCATGCTCCGTGCTGGCGGACGACACGGTCGCTCAGCGGCTATGCCCATGCCCAATGGAAGCGCCATGCTCCGCGCTGGCGGATAAACAACTGAGGGCGCCCTTGTGGCTGCACCAACCTCAAGATGGCCCCTCGGCTCTTCACAAGGCCCCGCCACGCAGCGTTCCCCTAGGATGCACACGCGAGGGGGCTGGACGGGGCAACGCTCAGGCCAGGCCTGGTGCGCGCCACCTCACTAGGTCCCTGGCACCTGGTCTTCTTCATCCCTACCAGGCATAAGCTGGCGAGGAAAGGTATGGAGGGCTCCAGATTAATCTTGTCGCCGCCCATGTTTCCTTCATGAGGGCTGCTCGCACGTCAAGGGGGCCCCTGAGCATCGCGACTCAGGGGCCTCACTATTCACGTAGCCCCTCGCCCCTTGGCATCGTCCTGGCGCTCCGGACGCCCCAAAGGCGGTCGAGGTATGCGCGGGGCTGGGCCCTGCTGACGGAGAGCACAGAAGCAAACAAGAAGTAAATTAAGCACAAAAAGGAAATCGTAGATTCCTAATAGTTATTACATGCACCAAATATGTTGCAATTTCAAACAAAGTCTTACGCCTCCACGGGGCACGATAAATGTCGCAGGGTAAAATCTAGGAGGAAGGGACATCGCCACCATGGCCATCGCCGCCGCTTGTCCCGGTCACGGGGAACTCGTCCTAAACATCGTTGCCGCCGTCGTCGCCGTCGCTGGCCTCCATTGCCGGAGAATCGGTGTCAGGGATGCAAGAGAACTTCTTAATCAAAGCATCCACGTGATCCTTCATGGCCTCCGCAGTAGCGGAGCGGGACTTAGGAACGACCAGACAGATCACTATGTCAAAGCTGTAGCCCAGATCATGGAGGTAGAGTTGGCTGAAGATGCGCGTCGCAGCAGCAGTGAAGAGCAAGCAGCACTCCTCCTCCAAGATGGAGTCCACCTCAGCGGTGGTGCCCTCGAGCGCTTCAGCAAGCTTGGAGGAGATCCCTACAAAGCCGCCCTCCCGGGTCGCCAGCTGAGGGAGTCCTGGACTAAGGGGTCCTCAGGCCGTCGACCTGGGAGATATGGGCCAGACTATTGGTTCACCATGCGGCCTAGTTAGAGTGTGGACCCATGACCGGACATGAGATATTCGGAGTTGTGGCGTGCACTCCAAGTCAAGAGTCTTTCCTTCATTGTAACCGAACGGTTGTAACCCTAGCCCTACTGGTTCCTATATAAACCAGAGGGTTTGGGGGCTTTAGGGATAGAGCTACATCCATCACCTCAACACCTTAGGGTTTAGCTCGCTCGATCTCGAGGTAGATCAACTCTGTAACCATATCATACATCAAATACAAATCAAGCAGGAAGTAGGGTATTACCTCTTCAAAAGGGCCCGAACCTGGGTAAACACCATGTTCATCGTCCCTTGTTCCCCATCGATCCTAGATCCACAGCTCGGGCGCCCCTACCCGAGATCTGCCGGTTTTGACACTTACATTGGTGCTTTCATTGAGAGTTCCGTCGCGGGTCGTCGAAGGATTGATGGCTGAGCCATTTGTGGGAATCTCCACCCACGCCGGGGATGTCTTTGTCCCCGGCCAGATCTTTACGTTCAGTAGCATCACTGAGGGAATCCTGGATTAGGGGGTGTCCGGATAGCTGAACTATCACCGTTGGCCGGACTCGTGGACTATGAAGATACAAGATTGAAGACTTCGTCCCGTGTCCGGATGGGACTTTCCTTGTCGTGGAAGGCAAGCTTGGAGATACAGATATGTAGATCTCCTACCATTGTAACCGACTCTGTGTAACCCTAACCCTATCCGGTGTCTATATAAACCGGAGGGTTTTAGTCTGTAGGACGAACAACAATCATACCATAGGCTAGCTTCTAGGGTTTAGCCTCTCTAATCTCGTGGAGATCCACTCTTGTACTACCCATATCATCAATATTAATCAAGCAGGAGTAGGGTTTTACCTCCATCGAGAGGGCCCGAACCTGGGTAAAAACATCATGTCCCTTGTCTACTGTTACCATCCGCCTAGACGCACAATTTGGGACCCCCTACCCGAGATCCGCCGGTTTTGACACCGACATTGGTGCTTTCATTGAGAGTTCCTCTGTGTCGTCATCTTTAGGCCCGATGGCTCCTTCGATCATCAACAACGATGCGGTCCAGGGTGAGACTTTTCTCCCGGACAGATCTTCGTATTAGGCGGCTTTGCACTGCGGGCCAATTCACTTGGCCATCTGGAGCAGATCAAAAGCTACGCCCCTGGCCATCAGGTTAGATTTGGGAGTTTGAACTACACGGCCGACATCAGCGGAGACTTGATCTTCGACGGATTCGAGCCATAGCCAAGCGCGCCGCACTGTCTCGATGGGCACGATCTAGCTCTGCTGCCGAACAGTGCCTCGAGGTCGCGCACCAGCGTCCGCTCCGACCCTTAGCTCGGAGCCGACTCCGCCGATCGAGGACGAGTGGCTGGACACCGCCTCGGGGGCTACGATCTCTACAGCGATTGAGCCGAACACCATCCCTGTCCTTTGCGAATCCCGTGACTCCAAGATGCCGGACTCCTCTCCGGACTCCGAACCTCCCTCGCCCCGGCCAATCGAATCTGATTGGGCGCCGGTCATGGAGTTCACTGCCGCGGACATCTTTCAAAGACTCGCCCTTTGGCGACATGCTGAATTCACTAAAGTCTCTCTCTTTATCGAGAGCCCTGGCCGGACTACGGTCGAAGGTTGGGATGCGGACGACGAAGAAATTCAACGCCCACCCACCACCCACTTTGTAGCCACTGTCGATGATTTAACCGACATGCTCGACTTCGACTCCGAAGACATCGACGGTATGGACGACGATGCTGGAGACGACCAAGAACTAGCGCCTACAGGGCACTGGAAGGCCACCTCGTCATACGACATATACATGGTGGACATCCCAAAAGATGGGAACGGCGATGGAACAACGGAGGATGACCCCTCCAAGAAACAGCCCAAGCGCCGGCGTCAGCGGCGCCGCTCTAAACCCCGCCACAGGAAAAGCGATGATTCCGGCACGGGAGATAATAACACCGCTGACAAGGTTGAAGACAACCCCTCCAAAGCAGGATTCAGCACAGAGGAGGGAGAAGCAAGCCCTCATGATAGAGCGGCGTACGGGGATGTGGAGGACGATAATTATATGCCTCCCTCCGAAGATGAGGCAAGCACAGACGACGATGAATTTGTCGTGCCCGAGGATCCCGGCCGAATAGGAGCGCTTTCAAACGCAGGCTTATGGCCACGGCAAGCAGCCTCAAGAAAAAGCAGCAGCAGCTTAGAGCTGACCAAGACTTGCTAGCTGACAGATGGACTGAAGTCCTTTCAGCCGAAGAGTACGAACTCGAACGCCCCTCCAAGAGACACCCAAAACGTAGACTGCTACCCCAATTAGAAGAGGAAGCACCCAAACCTACATCACCAGCGCATGATGCGGTCGACCGGCCACCCCGTGGCCGCGACAGAGAGGCCTCTAGGCCCTCCATTCAAGCCGCACCCCGGAGTCGCTCGAAAAGTACCAAGGCACAGGGAAACAGGCCAGACCTGCGAGACATATTGGAGGACAAGGCAAGGCAAACAAGATTGATCTACGGATCGCGTGGGCGCCCCACGACATGTGATGATAACCGTCACGCCGGATACAACAATTCCGGCCGGGCCGAACTCGATGAGACAAAGCTCATTTCAGCTGCGCCGTGATATAGCTCAATACAGGCGCCAGCACACCCACTATGCTTCACGCATTTAAGTGATGGATCATCAAATCCTCGAGGGTTTCAAACACGTAAACATCGAATCATACGATGGCACAACAGATCCTGCGGTTTGGATCGAGGACTACCTCCTCCATATCCACATGGCCCGCGGTGATGATCTACACGCCATCAAATACCTCCCACTCAAGCTTAAAGGACCAGCTCGGCATTGGCTTAACAGCCGCCAGAGAATCAATTGGTTGTTGGGAGGACACGGAAGCTGCATTCCTTGATAACTTCCAAAGCACATATGTGCGACCACCGACGCCGATGACCTCAGCCACATAATTCAGCAGTAAGAATCGGCCGGACAATTACGACACGGTTCCTAACAAAGAAAAATCAAATCGTTGACTGTCCGGATGCAGAGGCCCTTGCAGCCTTCAAACATAACATCCGCGACGAGTGGCTTGCTCGGCACCTAGGACAGGAAAAGCCGAAATCCATGGCAGCCCTCACAACACTCATGACCCGCTTTTGCGCGGGAGAAGACAGTTGGCTAGCTCGTAGCAACAACTTGACCAAAAACCCTGGTAGTTCGGATACCAAGGACAGTAATGGCAGGTTGCGTCGCAACAAGCACAAGCGCCGCATTAACGGCGATAATGCGGAAGATACGGCAGCCAATGCCAGATTCAGAGGCTCTAAACCCGGTCAGCGGAAAAAGCCGTTCAAAAGAAATACTCAGGGCCCGTCCAATCTGAACCGAATAGTCGATCGCTCGTGCCAAATACATGGCTCCCCCGAAAAACCAGCCAACCACACCAACAGGGATTGTTGGGTCTTCAAACAGGCAGGCAAGTTAAATGCCGAACTCAATGACAAGGGGCTGCATAGCGATGACGAGGAGGAGCCCCGGCCGCCAAAAAATAGAGGACAGAAGGGCTTCCCCCCACAAATGCGGATGGTGAACATGATATACGCAACCCACATACCCAAAACGGAGCGGAAGCGTGCACTAAGGGACGTATATGCGATGGAGCCAGTCGCCCGAAGTTCAACCCATGGTCCTCCTGCCCGATCACCTTTGATCGAAGGGACCACCCCACTAGCATCCGCCACGGTGGATTCGCCGCATTGGTTCTTGACCCAATCATCGACGGATTCCACCTCACTAGAGTCCTGATGGACGGCAGTAGTAGCCTGAACCTGCTCTATCAGGATACAGTGCGCAAAATGGGCATAGGCCCCTCAAGGATTAAAGCCACAAAGACGACCTTTAAAGGCGTCATACCAGGTGTAGAGGCCAATTGTACAGGCTCAGTTACACTCGAAGTGGTCTTCGGATCCCCGGATAACTTCCGAAGCGAAGAGTTAATCTTCGACATAGTCCCGTTCTGCAGCGGCTATCACGCACTGCTTGGACGAACCGCATTTGCAAAGTTCAATGCGGTGCCGCACTATGTGTACCTCAAGCTCAAGATGCCAGACCCTCGAGGAGTAATCACGGTCAATGGAAACACCGAACGCTCTCTCCGAACGGAGGAGCACACGGCGGCCCTCGCGGCGGAGGTGCAAAGCAGCCTCTCACAGCAATTCTCGAGTCCGGCTATTAAACGTCTGGCCACCGTCAAGCGCGCCCGGAGTAACCTACAACAAGACCGCCTGGCATGATCCGGAGCATGCGTAGTAATCCGCCCCAACCCCAGCCCTCGCGAAATTGCGACGCCAAAGATTATGCGTACATAACTACGCTCCGGAGATACCATGGGCATAAGGGAGGGGCACGACCACGGCACGCCTGCACGCGGCTCAACCGCACTGTGGGCTCCCGATTGTGTCATTCTTTTTCTTCTTTTTTACTTTCAGGACTCTGTTCTGCAGAAGCCCTGTCCGGCACTAGAATTGCCGAACTCATGATGCAACAGCCAGGGAAGCAGAAAACTACGTCGAGTGTCCAGGTGGTCTCTACTACGAGCATTATACTTGTTTTACATACCATCCCGCAGCTTACCCCTGGAGGGGGACATGTTAAATAGTCCCATCCCTTGCTTATCACACTATTTGTATCGTTCTGCTTTCATTGCAGTACCTTTTTGAATAAACAATACATAGCTTTCGCCTATTATTGAACTCCTTTCTTTATCTATATATATGTTCATTCATGACATGTTGCACCCGTACACTTTGGTACGGCCAATACACCAGGGGCTTAAGTACCCCAAAAATATGGTGTGATAAGTCCGAACACTTTCACAAGTGCGGCACCCGAACTTATAGCATTATATGCATCGCTCCGAATCATGTCTTGGGTCAATAGTTGGGTTTGCCTGCTCCCATGTTTTGGTACCTTACGTTTCGTTATATCGGCTAAGGTAGCGCTGGGAGAACCACTGCGATTGTGCCCCGGTTGAGCTGGGTTGAGCACCTCAGTGGAGAAAGCTAAAACTGACCGTCATGATAGGGCGAGAGCCAGTCGCTGTTCGAGAGGTTTTTTCGGGTCCCTAAAGACTTATGCCGCTCAGAGCGAGGAGTCGGCATTATCCGGCCAAGGCGTGGATAGCGCCCCAAACAAGGTCTTCCGAATACTAGGGGCTTCGCTGAAATTTAAAATTATAGAATTCTATGGCTAAGTGAGAGTGTTCAAGCACTATAGTCCGGTTGCCTTGTTCATTGCGTTGAGCGCCTCCCTCGAAGGATCCAAGAATGGGAACAAGAGCGCTCAAGTTTTCCCGAACACCCCAAAGACTTTCGTGGCATGGGGCTGAAGCCAACGACTTGCCATCTCTCAAATTTGATAAACGGCCGCCTGTAAGGTAATATTTTAAATTCACAAGCGTTGCTTAGCGCGTATGAACAAGTTTTCAGCGTACAGGATAACAAATGCGAGTCTATTCAAAAATTACATCCTTGGAGCATTCACCCGCTATAAGGCGGGCACCCTTTAGGATGCCCTCATAGTACATTTCGGGCTTGTGATGCTCCTTTCCCTTCGGTGGCCCGTCCGTCACAAGCTTCTCAGCATCCAGCTTGCCCCAGTGCACTTTAGCACGGGCAAGGGCCCGACGGGCACCTTCAATGCAGCGGAGCGCTTGATGACTTCAATCCATGGACAGGCGTCCACCAGCCGCTGCACTAGCCCAAAGTAGCTCCTAGGCATGGCTTCCTTAGGCCACAGCCGAATTATGAGGCCCTTCATGGCCTGTTCGGCGACCTTGTGGAGCTCGACCAACTGCTTCAGCTGGTCGCTCAGGGGCACCGGATGTCCGGCCTCAAAGATATCGAGACCAGAACACCTTTTCCGTCGAGCTCCCCTCCTCGGCGCGGTAGAACGCGCAAGATCGCATACACCACGGGCAGATCTCCGGATTCGGGTAAGTAATAGATAATTCACGTTCACATGCTTGCTTTGCATAAAGAATGCCTTACCCGCCGCTATCTTCTTTAATGATTCAATTTCCTGGAGGGCTTTTTGGGCTTCGGCCTTAGCGGCTTTGGCACTCTCAAGAGCCGAGGCGAGCTCGGACTCTCGAAGTCTTGAGTCACGCTCCAAACTCTCGTGTTTTTCCACGAGAGCCTGGAGCTCTTGCCTCACCTCCGCCACCCGCGCCTCCTGCTTCTCTCGCTTGGTGTGCTCCGCGGCCGCTTTGCTTTCGGCCGTAGAAACCGCTTCCTTCACGGTCGCCACCTCGTTCGTGGCCCCTACAATACCCACGTTAGTCTTGTCATTTTTTGCAACCAAATCCTTTCTATAAGGTATTACTTACCTTCCTTGTCCTCGAGCTGCTTCTTGGCAAGGCCGAGCTCGTTCTCGGACTGCTCGAGGCTCTGCTTCAATGCATTGACCTCCAAGTCTTGGCAGAGGTCAAGAAGAGCCTGAATTCCCATATTGACATACTTATGTTAGACTCTCACAGATATCTTTTTAGATCCTCGGTCCAGTTTTCTTTCCAACACCGAACTAAGCATCAGGCTACTGCCTATGCGGTAATATTTTTACATATTCTAAACTTACCTCAAAGCCCGTTAGAAGGCTGGTACAGCTTCAGCCCGCTCTTGGCGGATCGAATCTTTCCGGATCACCACACTCATAACAGTGCGGTGCTCCTCGTTGATGGAGGCGTCGTTAAGCGCCTCCAGCAAGCTATCCGGTGCCTCCGGATGGACGGAGGTCACCGGCGTTGCAGTCTTGCCCTTCTTACGAAGGGGCCGCTTGCCGGACTTCGGAACCACTGAAGGTTCCGGTATGGAGTCCGGCACAGGGCCGGACTTAGAGCCCTCTGGGGTCTCGCCCCCTTTGCGCCCAGAGTCCGGGAGGTCGCCTTGCGGCGCCTCCAGGACCACCTCCTCCTGGCTGGGCCCCTTTTGGGACTCCACTGCGGTGTCGTCTGCGTCACGAGGAGAGGAGGCGGTCGACGAAGACACTATGCGACATGGAGCCGCTCGACGAAGCGGCGAGCTCGTCCTTGGGCGGGCTACATGGTTATATTCGGCGTTAGAAGACACTATGCGACTAATAAAAAGTCATGAGCTATTCCGGAGTCCGGACACTTACGATCTCGCCAGGCTTGGCCCTTGGTGGCCACTCCTCCGTCGTTGTCGGCGTTGGTGGAGAAGTCCGGAGGAAGGGTCCTTCCTTTCTTGGACCCTCTGGCCTCCCCATCGGGCGGCCTTCCTTTTCTCTCCTTCACTGGGAGAGGCTTCTTTTTCCTCCTCCGCGTCCAGAGGGGAGGATTCCGCCTCAGAGTCGTCTGACGATGAGTCCGACAACACCTAGCGTCGGGCGCTCCTTCGAGTCCCCGTGGCCTTCTTCTTGGCCTTCTTCTCCGACACCACGTGAGGTGCCGGAGCCAGCAGCCCCGTCAAGCGGGCGTCCGCTGGATCTTCTGGCAAGGGAGCCGGACAGTTAAACTGCCCGGACGTGTTACGCCAGTCCTGTCAAAGGTAAGGGAGTTTAGATCCCACATAGAGTCAAACTATGAAAAACAAGAGTCCCGTAAAGGCCAAAATAGCTTACCTCGGTAGCTTGGCGCTGCGAGCTGAATCCGCGATCTTCGGTAGTGGATGTGGGACAGAGTTTGGTGTCAAAGAGCACCTTCCAGGCATCTTCGTACGTAGTGTCGAAGAGCCTTTTCAGAGTTTGGTGCTGTGCCGGATCAAACTCCCACAATTTGAAGGCCCGTTGTTGGCATGGGAGGATCCGGCGGATGAGCATAACTCGACTACATTGACAAGCCTGAGATTCTTGTCCACCGTGGTTCAAACGCAGGTTTGAGTCCGGATAGCTCTTCCGATTCGCCCCACGCCGGGCCCGTCTCTTTCCATGATGTGAGCCGTGTGGGGAAGCCGGATCGAATTGGGGCCGCCGCCCATTGAGAGTCGCGCTGCTCGGTGATGTAGAACCACCCGATTGCCACCCCTTTATGGTCTCCACAAAGGAGCCCTCGAGCCATAGGACTTTGGCCATCTTGCCAGCCATGGCACCTCCAAGACTTTGGCGGCCGCCCACTACCTTCGGCTTGACATTGAAGGTCTTCAGCCATAAGCCGAAGTGGGGCTGGATGCAGAGGAAGGCCTCGCACACGACGATGAACGCCGAGATATTGAGGATGAAATTCGGGGCCAGATCGTGGAAGTCCAGGCCGTAGTAGAACATGAGCCCCCGGACAAATGGGTGAAGTGGAAAACCTAGTCCGCGGAGGAAGTGGGTGAGGAACACCACCCTCTCATGGGACCTGGGGGTGGGAATGAGCTGCCCCTCGTCGGGGAGCCGGTGCGCGATGTCGCTGGACAAGTATCCGGCCTTCCGCAGCTTTTTGACTTGTCCCTCCATGACGGAGGAGACCATCCACTTTCCTCCCGCTCCGGACATGGCTGGAGAAGGTTGAGGAGGGATGTGCGGACTTGGGCGCTGGAGCTCGAGTGCACGGAAATGGATGAGCAAAGGAGGAAGAAGGCACAGGTTAAAAGGTGGATCCATATCCCCTTATATGGGCGGACGAAACTATGCGTCCCCCGCCAGAAGCGCCGTAATCAATGGCGCGGTTGGGTTACCCACGTCCGTATTGATGAGAATCCTGGAATAAGGGGGCGCGATCTCCGCTCTGATAAGACGTGCCAAGGAAACCGCCTCGCTAAATGCGTTGAGGTGTAACAGTAAAAACGATTCGTATAAAGGCCTGGCCGTGGTGTGATGTCACGCCGCGGAATACGTCAGCAGATCTGTGCAAAAATTATTCTCTCTACGGTGGTATGTGGAACTTGTTTTGCAGAGCCAGACACGATCCTTGTGTTCAAAATCTTCCATGAAGTATTCGGAGGAGGAACCCGCCTTGCAATGCCGAAGACAAAATGCGCGCCGGATTCGTCGTCATTGAAGCCTGGTTCAGGGGCTACTGAGGGTGTCCTGGATTAGGGGGTGTCTGGATAGCCGAACTATCACCGCTGGCGGACTCTGGACTATGAAGATACAAGATTGAAGACTTCATCCCGTGTCCGGATGGGACTTTCCTTGGCGTGGAAGGCAAGCTTGGCGATACGGATATGTAGATCTCCTACCATTGTAACCGACTGTGTAACCCTAACCCTATCCGTGTCTATATAAACCGGAGGGTTTTAGTCCAGAGGACGAACAACAATCATACCATAGGCTAGCTTCTAGGGTTTAGCCTCTCTGATCTCGTGGTAGATCCACTCTTGTACTACCCATATCAATATTAATCAAGAAGGAGTAGGGTTTTACCTCCATCGAGAGGGCCCGAACCTGGGTAAAAACATCGTGTCCCTTGTCTCCTGTTACCATCCGCCTAGACTCACAGTTCGGGACCCCCTACCCGAGATCCGCCGGTTTTGACACCGACAATCACCTTTTCCGCGAACCTCACGGATGCTTAAACCCGGTTGAAAACCTCACCGCCAATCGCGAAGCTAGGCACCAGAACATAGATTTCGGGGTATGCCCTCGGCGACTTCCGAGAAGCCCACTGAGCCCGATGCCTCGACCTCGGGTTCAGTAGACGTAAAGGAAACCAATGCAGCCCGGGATCTGGCCCTAAATCATGATCCCATGAAATATCCGAAGAATGTCCCGCCGAACACTCAAGAGGCATGCCCCCGGCGGGAACCTCTTCAGTAGACGACCTTTTGGATCAATTCCTGGCTATGGGAATCTCCATCAGCAGGCTTGCGACCTACGACCAGATCGGGCTTAAACCGGACAACAGAGAGATCCATATCCACCTATCACTCACCTCGTCGCTACCGTCGAAGAGGGGGCGGAGGGATCGCGATCTCCAAAGCTTATGAAAGTGTACACCCAGGTCTCTAGCCCGGATACGGACACCCGTCAAGGTAAGAGTCCAATCTCAGCCTGCGATACGGGATCAGACCCCGAGCCGGCTCAACCACATGAGGATATTCACCCGGACACCACGCTATCAAGTCTGGATACGGCCTGGACGCGGCTCGCCGCTACCGGTGCCACACACTCAAAAAAGATAGATGCAAGCAAAAAGTTCCCACCCACCTCCCACGCTGAATATTGTCCGGGCACTGCAAGTCCGGACATATGGGACCTGATGTTCGTCAAGCAGCAGCCCGGAGAAACGGTCCACCATTATTGGGCCATATTTCTCCTAGTAAAAAATGAGATAATTGACTGCCAGACGAAGAAATAATTGAAGCCTTCTGACGCAATTGCCGGGACGAAGGGATCCTAAATGTCCTTGCCCGCCATCGCGTGCAAAATTTTGCCGAACTATCGGACATGGTGTACAAATATTGCACCATGAAAAGCACCTGGAGGCTATAGCAGATGCACAGGGAGTCAATCCTCGGCCCGAGGCCTAGCAAGGCCCAAGGAAAACGGGCGCATGGGTTAGTTTCGCCCGAACACAATCACGTCCAAAAGGGAAATAAACCCAGAATGGTTCTGGATGAATTGGTCATACACTCGGCCCTACTTAACGCAAATCCGAATCAGATGCTTCGACCTTGCTGGGTGGTAAGGCAGGTGGCCAAAAGTGGTGAAAACATCCTCAGCCACACGCCCCTCGATAGGCAATCAACAACGTCACCTCACGACGACATCTTGACAGTCTATGAGACTTTCTCTTCCAACAATCAAAGGAAAAAGCTCTTCGAGAGCTCGGCCAAGTCTATCGGGTGACGGCCACACAGCCATGGGCGGACGCTCCTATCACCTTCGATAAGAAGGACGAGCCAATATCCCGCCCCGCTCACATGCCCGCAGCGCTAGTCCTCGACCCCATAATCGGCGGCTTCAGGTTAACCAAAGTACTAATGGATGGGGGTAGCGGCCTAAATCTCATCTGTGAAGACACGCTAGACAAAATGCAGCTCAACAGGTCCCGCATCTAGCACAGTCATACCACATTCCGAGGAATCTTACCCGGCAAGGAGGCGCGTTGCCTTGGATGCATAACCTTGGACGTAGTATTCGGTACTCCCGATAACTACAAATCCAAACCCTTGTTATTTCATGTCGTGCCTTTCCGCAGTGGATACCACGCCCGCTTGGGACATGAGACATTTGCACGATTTCAAGTTGTACCGCACTATGGATACATGACGCTCAAAATGCCGAGGCCTAATGGCGTGATCTCGCTCGCTAGCGATCCGAACACAACCCTCCGAGCGGAAAATAAGACCTCATCGCTTGCCCTTGAGGCACTATCCGAAGCTCTAGCAGTCAAAGAGTTAACAACGCTCTGCACTACAGTCAACAGGGATGACGTGGTCCTCAGTAAAAGGCCAAAATCCACGGCATTTAAACCAGCTGACGAGGTAGTAAAATTCCAAGTACACCCGACAGACCCGAACAAAATGGTGTCCATCGGAGCACAGCCGGATCTTGCGGTTGATGAAGCGATGCACGTGTTTTTACACGAAAATTGGGCATATTCGTCTGGCACCCTTCCGATATGACAGGCATCCCACGGAGGCTAGCGGAGCACAGCCTGAATATCATCAAAGGCTTCAAGCCAGGCAAACATACACTACGCCGATTCTTCGAACCCAAACGACAAGCATTGGGTGAGGAGCTGGCAAAACTACTGGAGGCTGGATTCACCCGTGAAATAAAGCATCCGGAGTGGCTGGCAAATCTGGTCATGGTCCCCAAAAAGGACAAGTCATGGTGGCTTTGCATCGACTTCAAGGACCTAAACAAGGCCTGCCCCAAGGGTCCCATCCCTCCACCTCGCATGGACCAAATCATCGACGCCACTGTTGGACATGATTCGCTATGCTTCCTCGAAGCATACTCCAGATATCACCAAATAAAGAAGAAAGAGTCTAACCAAGCAGCAACCGCGTTCATCACCCCCTATGGGCCATTCTGCTTCAACACGACGCCTTTCGGGTTCCAGAACGCAGGAGCCACATACCGACGCATGATTCAAACATACCTGGAAAACCAAATTGGCAAAATGGTCGAAGCATACATGGACGACGTGCTCATTAAAACCAAGAAAGCCGACCAGCTCGTGGACGATCTCCGCTCGATCTTCAAAAACTTACGGACCTACGACATCTGGCTCAATCCGGATAAATGCAAGTTCAGAGTCCCTGCCGGCAAATTGCTTAGTTTCATCGTCTCCCATCGAGGAATAGAGGCCAATCTGGCAAAAATCAGGGCCATGTCTCAGCTTGCAATACCGATTGAGCTCAAACACAAGCAGAAGCTGGCAGGTTGCATGGCAGCCCTAAGTCGTTTCATCTCCCGCCTCAGCGAGAAGCCACTGCCTTTCTACAGGCTACTTAAGAAAACAAAAAACTTCGAGTGGACCGGCGAGGCAACCGCTGCACTAGAAGAAATCCGAACACTCCTGGCAAGCAACCCCATCCTAGCCGCACCAGGTGTTGGCGAACCTATGTTGCTATACATCTCAGCCACCAACCAGGTGGTGAGTCCGGCGCTCGTCGTAGAACGGTAATCAGGGGGACACAAGTTCCAGGTCCAGAAGCCAGTCTACTATGTGTCAGAGGTCCTCACACCATGCAAGTCCTGATATCCTCACTATCAAAAGATAGCATGCACGTTCTTTATGGCATCCCAAAAACTGTGACACTACTTTCAAGCATTTTCGGTGACAATAGTATCCGAGGTACCCCTCAATGACATAATCAACAATAGGGATGCCACGGGCCGCTTTGCAAAATGGGCCACAAAACTCCTTCGCTTCAAGATCGTATACAAGCCACGCCGAGCTATTAAATCTCACGTGTCGGCTGATTTTTTTATCCGAATGGACAGAATCCGAACTCCCCAAGGAATATAGTACATATACACACTGGACAATGTACTTCGACGGCTCTAAAATGTTGGCCGGATTGGGGGTGGGGTAATCCTAATATCCCCCACAGGTGATAGCATCCGGTATGTCTTACAAATCATTTACACGGACTCCAGTAATGCAGCCGAATACGAGGCATTGTTGCCCGGTCTTCGGATGGCAACATCGATGGGGGTTCGGCAGCTAGAGGTGCCAGGAGATTCGAACCTCGCCATCTCATAGGTCAATGGCGAATTCGATGCCAAAGACCCAAAAATGGCGGCATATAGAAACGCCGTCCTCAGGATATCAGCCTGATTCGAGGGTCTAGAATTCCATCATGTCTCTAGAGACAGTAACCAAGCAACGGATGTTCTTTCCCGCATGGGTGCCAAGCGAGACCCAATACCTAAAAATACCTTTGTAGAAAGGCTATTCAAGCCATCCGTAGTATGGCAGGACGGGGACAACGGCACCTCAATAAATGAGCCCGCCAAAATCGCCCCACCAGAAACCGAACCAGATGATTATATCATTAGAGGCTCCGCACTTGAGGAAACACCTTCGGCCCATGAGATCATGGCCATAATCGCCCCTTGGACCGAACTACTGCTCGCCTACCTCTTGCGACAGGAGCTCCCTGACGATCAGACGGAGGCGCGATGCATAGTCCGGTGCTCTAAAGCATACAAGGTCCATGAGGGTGAGCTCTATAAACAGAGCACTACGGGGGTCCTTCAGAGGTGCATCTACAAAGAGGAGGGGCGGCGCCTCCTCACCGAGATACATGTCATCATGGGTGGCCACCACGCAGCAGCTCGGGCCCTCGTCAGCAAAGCATTCCGAGCAGGTTTCTTCTGGCCCACAGCCCGCGAATACACACGCACCCTGGTCCAACCACTACAAAAAAGACACATCCGTGACATTTTGGGCTGAACGAAATTTTTTTCTGTCATACATATGACACTTCTATGACGATAATTGTGACAAAACCCGGTATCATCATAGATGTGGTGGGCTCCTACTTCTATGACAAAAAATCATGATAGAAAATGGGCTTTTCGTCCTGGGCGTGCCAGAGACGCAGTTGCATGACATTCTTTGGGCCGTCCATGACGGAAAAAACCATGGTAGAAGTGAGGGCGAGGAAAATTTCGAGGAGTTCCCGGTTACGGTGGGAGGTCGGGGGCGAAAGCGCGTGTTTCTCTCGTGACACGCACGCATCGTGTGTGAGGCGTTGGCTCTAATCGAACCCGGCGAGGCGTTGGACTCTTCATCAACCCGGCGATTGCACTACAGCTACGCGTTATCGAACCCGGCGATCGATCGATGGTCGTTAATCGACCCGATCGAGCGATTCTTCGCCATCGCTGCTAATCGAAGCCGATCGATGCTGCCTCCTGGGATGAACGTGAGCGTTGCGGGGGTTTGGATGAGCGATGGAGCGGCGTTGCCTCTGGATGAACAGGACCCGTGGTGTGGTGGAGGGCTGGATTAACGATGAGCGATGGAGGGGTGCCCATGGAGGGGTGGTTGAACAGGACCCGTGGTGTGGAGGGATGGATGAACAGTAGACGGTGGAGGGGTGGTTGAACAGTAGCCGGTGGAGTAGCGCGGTGGAGGCTGGATGAACAGGAGCCCGTGGAGGCTGGAGGAGGTCGACAGTAGCCCGTGGAGGCTGGAGGAGGTCGACAGTAGCCCGTGGAGGCTGGAGGAGGTCGACGCCGAGATGAACAGATCTCGTGGAGTCCTGCTTTGCGCACGCCACACCTCCCGGCAAACAGGACCCCGTTTGATCGTAGGAGGTCCGTTTAGTCCGTTTGCAAGACGCCACACCCTCCCGATCAACATGACCCCCGTTTCGACCGTAGGAGGTCCGTTTCGTCCGTTTTGCGGTATGCCGCACCCCTCCCGATCAACAGGACCCCCGTTTCGACCGTAGGAGGTCCGTTTCCTCCATTTTGCGGTACGCCACACCCCCTCCCAATCAACAAGACCCCGTTCCGAACGTAGGAGGTCCGTTTCCTCCGTTCTGCGGTACGCCAGGCCTCGTTTCCATCGCCTATTACGTCCAAGCCCTCCCGATGAACACGACGCATTCCGTTGCCTCCCCATGAACACGACGACGACGTTGTTTCTCCATTCCAACCCAGCCATGTACACGAGCCCTGGCCGTACGTATGCGCGAGTAGGCGTTCGAGACCCCGCCCGTATGTACACATACGTGGCCGTATTTTCTTTCTTGCACCGGCGTCAGACGTACGTGTACATGCTACGTGCGCGCCTCTACTACGACATGTGCGCGCCTCTACATCCACCAGTATATATGTACGTACACGTTCGCGACCAGAATGACAACGCTACGTACGCTTCGACCAGGTGGGTCCCGACTGTCAGGCACTTCCTTGCGTATAAGATGTAGCTGGTGGGTCCCAGCAATGTGGGAAACGTTTTTTCACAAAATACGGTGGCCCGGCCCAAAGGGTCCCCGTTGTCGTGGAGGAATAATTATTTTGCACATAATAAGGAGGCACTTCCTTGCTGCGGCCGTGGACCCGGTATCGGCCTCTCCACGCATCTGATCCACGTCCGATGGAAGCCGTTCCTTGACCACGTTGACCACGCCGCGCTGAGAGCACCAGGGCGGTGGACGACGGCTAGGCCTAGGAAGGGGGCGGCGCCGGAGCCGGGGAAGACGCGGCAGTGAATACCCACGCTTAGAGGAGTACGAGGGTTCACTGGTTCGCTGCGGTGTGAGGCTGTCATCGCCGTAGAATAACAGGGTGTGTGTGTGAGTAGAGGGATGGCCTGGCCAGCGGTGGGAGTAGTAGGAGGCGGTGAGGCCTCCACCGCATCGCAGCCGTCCACGGGAGGCAGGAGCATGAGGCACGACCGGCGCTGGTTTGGGCGGCTGGAGCAAGAAGACCAGAGGTTGAAGAAGCACTACGGCCGTTGGATGGACATCGCACGGTCACTGGAGCTAGAATCGTGCATATTGACTAAGTTGACAAAGCCCTCCGTCCCTCACAACTTAGTAGGCCCACAAGTCAGCCTGCCACTATACTGGGTCCCAGCTAACAGGGGGAGTATTCATTTTTTGTGCGTAATAAGGAGGCACTTCCTTGCGTGCGAAGATATAGCTGGTTGGTCCGAGATGTCAGCGGCGGTAACATTTTTTCGCGAAATACAGAGGCCCTTTCGGTGGGTCCCTGATGTCAGGTGGAGGAATCATTATTTTGCGGGCAATAAGGAGGCATTTCCTTGCGTGCAGCCGTGGACCCAGCTGTCGGCCTCTCCACGTACAGTCCACTTCAGATGCATGTCGGTCATTGACCACGTTGACCAGGCCGCGCTGAGAGCACCAGGGCGGAGGACGACGGTGAGGCTTACTAAGGGAACGACACGGAGGCTGGGAAGACTCGGCAGTTGTTTCCCACGCGGAGGGGAGTACGACTGTACGAGGGTTTACCAGCTTGTCTGCCGTCGCCGGAGAATAACAGCAGGTGTGGGTGAGTAGAGGGATGGCTAGGCCAGCGATGGGAGTACGGTGGGGCGGTGAGGCCTGCATGGCAGCAGAGCCGTCCGCGGGAAGGAGGGAGTGTAGTTCACGTCGCTTGTTTGAGCGGCTAAGCAGGAAGAGCAGAGATTGATGAAGCACGACGGCCGTTGGATGGCCATCCAACAGTAATCGCTTAAAGGCCAACCTTTTTTAGGAAAGCCTCAAATCTGTGGAAAACAGATACAGCCCATCTGCCATTATTTCTAATAATTTACAGCCCATTTGCTAATTATTAAGGTTTTTTTGGAGCCCATATTTTTTTTGTTAGCATTACAGCCCATATTGTGGCCACGGTTAAAAAATTATACGAAATTTTGCATATTTAGGTGCGGTCCGAACTGTTTTTAATCCCGAAATTTCGACTCACCTTCAAACTTATTTTAAAAATGAATGTATATCAATACAAAATCCAACAAATTCTCCATGCATAAAAATTAATGTAATTTAAAATCTCGAAATAAAAAAAGATATTTGAAACTAATTGCCGGTTTGATGTGTTTTAAAATGTACAGCCCATTTCTCATTACCGATGGGCCATTTTCTCGCCACCAAATGAAAGCTCTCTTCGTCTTGAAAGATTTGCAGCCCAACAGCCCGACAAAGCGACTTACTTGGCAAATCACAAAAACTGGTCAGTGGCGTGGACCCAGCTGTCAGCCTATCCACGTACATTACTCTTCTGATGGAAGTCGTTCCTTGACCATGTTGACCACGCCGCGCGGAGAGCACCACGGCGGTGGACGACAGCGAGGCCTAGGAAGGGGACGACGCGGAGCCGGGGAAGATGCGGCAGTGGAAGCCCCCGCAGAGAGGAGTACGAGGGTTCACTGGTTCGGCTGCGGTGTGAGGCTGCAGTCGCCGCAGGGCCTGGCTAGCGGTGGGAATAGTAGGGGGCGGTGAGGCCTCCACGGCAAAGACCTGACCACGGTAGGCGAGGAGCATGCGGCACGACCGCGCTGCTTTGGGCGGCCGGAGCAAGAAGACCAGATGTTGAAGAAGCACTACGGCCGTTGGATGGACATCGTACGGTCACTGGAGCTAGAATCGTTCATATTGACTAAGTTGACAAAGCCCTTCGTCCCCGTCAACTTAGTAGGCCCACAAGTCAGCCTCCCACCAAAGTGGGTCCCAGCTAGCCGGGGGAGTATTCATTTTTTTGTGCGTAATAAGGAGGCACTTTCGGTGGGTCCGAGCTAACAGCGGGGGGAACATTTTTTCCTCGAAATACGGTGGCCCGTCAGGTGGGTCCCAGCAGTCAGGGGGCAAACATTTTTTTTGCAAAATACGGTGGCCCATCCAGTGGGTCCCTCATTGCCGATTGAGGAATCATTATTTTCTGCGTAATAAGGAGGCACTTACTTGCTGCGGCCGTGGACCCAGTTGAGACTCTCCACGTACAGCATACTTCCGATGGAAGTCGTTCCTTGACCACGTTGACCTCGCCGCGTTACATGCATGCATGCGTCCATGGGCGTGGTGCATCCCCACCGTCGACCTCTCACGTCTGATCATCTTCCGATGTCTCGGTTGTTGACCATGTTGACCACACTGCGTCGAGCGCACCTGCATCGAACGACCCGGAGATGAGGAAGACGGGCAGTGGAGTCGCAGATGGAGAGGAGTGGGAAACTTCATCGGTTGGTCTTGTGGCGGCAAGACAAAGTGCCGCCCACGGGAGACAGGAGCAAGAAGAGAGGTTGAAAAAGGAGCACAGCTGTTGGATTAACATCCAACAATCCAGTTGCTAGAATCAATTGTTGATTAAGTTGAAAAAGTCGTGCGTACACGTCTTCTTAGTAGGCCCACAAGTCAGTCACCAAATCTGACGGGTCCCAGCTGCCAACGGGATGAATATTTTTTTCGCAAAACAAGGAGGCACTTCCTTTCATGCGAAGATACAGCCGGTGGGTCCCAGCTGTCAGGTGGCGGAAACATTTTTTTCAGCTTAATAAGGAGGAACTTTCCTCGCGTGCGACCATGGACCTCGTGGGTCCCAGCCGTCGAGCTCTCCTGCATCTGATCCTCTTCTGATGACTCTCGTTTGTTGACCACGCTGCACCGAACGCAGCGAGGCGGTGGACGACGGCGAGGCCCCGGACAGGAATGACTCGGAGATGGGAAAACGCGGTAGTGGAGTCGCAGATTGAGAGGAGGAGAAGGTTTATAACTGGTTCTGTTGCGGCGTGGAGCTGTAGTCTGTGGAGAATAATAGGAGGTGTCGAGGGGTGGAGGGATAGCCTGGCTGGTGGTGGGGTAGCGCTTCGTAGTGATGCGTTCTAAGCAGAGCCGCTAGCCGCCGGAGGCCGGACCAGGCGGTCCTGACGACGCTGGAGGAATAAGACGAGATATTGAAGGTGCATGCCGGCCGTTGGATATAAATCCAATGGCTGTGGATGACACAATCATTTGTTGACCAAGTTGACAACACCCTGCGTAGGCTTCGACCTATTAGCCCACATGTCAGCCTGCAAAAATGTGGCATATATTTAACCCATGTTTTCTAGAATGTACAGTCCATTTGCTGGGTTGGGTGAACAAATAATTTCACGTCAATCAGGCCCATTTATATTTTCTAAGAAATCCCAGCCCATTTGCACTTCCTTGAAATACATGTATTAGGTGGGCTCGTTATATATAATGTTATGTTAGAAGGAGCAATTAATATCAAAGAATAAACCGTAGAGGCACATTATATATATATATATATATAATTAAGAAATTAGCGAGTTATTGCTCAAAATAAAAATGAGCGCGTTATTATTAAATTGGTCCTTAAAATCTTCGCAAGCTTTTGTACGCAATCACCAGGATTTTCCTTGCGTGTGAGTCAAAAACAACCAGGATTTTCCTTGCCAACTTCCGTTAAACATTTACTTTTATAAGTTAATAACACGTGGGATGTTTTTATAAGTCTCTATAAAATATACAATAATAGTAATAATATAAATATATATAATGTGGTTAGAAGGGAAAACATAAATTGGACACATCATTACTTTTATAAGAGACCTGCGTTTTATACCCCACAAGAGGCATACTAACAAGTTCACACACAAATACAACAGAAAAGGTAAACATTCATATCAAACTCAGGTTCACAGGACACGTTCATATTCATAGCCAACATTCACTATCAACAACTCAAAAGATTCATATATACACAAGCTCAGAATATCTATGCATCCAAATGATTGATAGATCACACGACAATATTCATACATAATTCACAAAAAGATTCAGATATACACATGTTCAAGATGTTTATGCATCCAAATGATTGAGATCACAGCCAATATGATCCATGGACGAACTTTAATTACCTAGGGTACAGACTGGTAAATTGTGTTCAATCGGAGGTACTTCTTGCTAAAATTAGTTCTTGTACGAGTAAACTTTCGAGTACATAAGAGGCAGCACAGACAATCTGAACTTTGCTTGTAGGTTTATCCTCAAATAGTGGCCTCGTGCCAAGGGAGGTTTGAGCAACTTGGCCACTACTTTCATCCGACTAGTTTACTGGCTCATCTTGGTCCTCTATCTCGCCAAAATTCTACATTGCAGACGAGAAAGGAGGCGGTTGAGAAAATGAACCACCCAAATTTTTTGTGCAGTTCAACTGAAATGGAGCATCCTTGGCATGTAGACTGGTTAAGTGCCAGATGAATATACGCATCAACCAACTTGTCTAGAATCTTTAGACTCCATGCCATATAGTTCGCTACCATATGTGCCGATAACCAAAAGGCACAAGTTGGGACCAAAGACTGGACTGCGTTTTTCTGGGCTATGCACCAAGCAATATTTTTGGCGTTCACTCTCCTAATACTTGGAGTTTGACAATTGGTTGACGCTGGTTGATACTCGAATGAATATAGGCACTTCTTGTCAACATCGATTCTTGTCTGAGTGAACTTTGGAGTACATAGCAGCAACATAAGTACATGTCCATCTGATCATTTTGTGCAGTTCTACTGAAATCACCCGATGTAATGATTTTCCTGCGAGTTCAGGCTCCAAATTACTCCTTTATGAAATCGGCAAATAGTAGCACAATAAAAAATTACCAATACATATGACAGGCACAATAATCAGGATAAAGACCAGTACCAACCTGTGTGAGGTAGCATATCAATTACTATTTCCTTTGACTGGAAGTCGAGATAAGACAAGTGACTGACAAAGAAAGGAAGAAAGCAAGCGGAGATTAGCGGTGACGTGAAAGGACGGAAGTCGCCGAGGCAATGAAGCACCCAAAGTTTTTGTGCAGCCCACCAAAATTAAGCATCCCTGTTGGCACATATATTGAGAGAGTGAGATTATTGTAATAGTGGGACTAGTTGATGAAACATACACTAACAAATAGAAGCACCCTCATTATCTTAATGGGTAAAGTTAGCAACATAGTAGTCTTGCTTAAAGAGAGGTATTAGTTTATTTAATCCGTGCCAATTAGCTCAACTCAACACTCAAAGCATTGCCATTTATCATAGGTTGCAAAACTTTAACGTGCAAAGATAAAGGAGTTTCTCATGACAGTAGCACGATACAAATAGAGATGACGGGAAACTAATATGGATGAAGGCCTTAGGCCCGTACCAACCTGAGAAAAAAAAAGCTTATTCATGTAGTCCCATAAGAGATGATAAAGCACTCACTTGAATCACACAATCTTATATATTTTTGTGCACTTCAAATGTATGGTTGAAATCACTCTTGTTTACCAGTGCTGATATTATATTGAAAGATTATCAAGAACTTCCAGCAGAGTTAAAGCACTGGCTGGGATACAGTTCATTGTATTGTCTTGTGTACTTCCACTAGAATGTATGATTGGCACAACATGATCCTTGTTTGCACAAGTAGGAACAAGGTGAAACCTTCATTAGCTTAGTGAGAAAGGATAGGAAGACATTAGCATATTACTCAAACAGTAGCATCAAATTCATGATGGACAATACGCAAAACATTGCCTCATTGAACCAATGGCAATAAATTGACATGCAAAACAATAGCCCTCCCTGCTCCACCACATGATTCACCTCCATATACAAACATACACACGTACATGATTCATCATAGGGTCCTACTAAAGATTTGTTTAACTCCAACAGGAAAATTAGGCAGTAATAAATTAGTGGTACTTAAGTACTCCAAATTAATTAAGTAAGACAGCAGAAGTGGAAGGGCTCCCTGGAGGATCGTCTCACATGTAAGGTAGTCATTGCCGGAGCCCTTGAATGGCCTCGATCGAGGCCTCTCGCTTCAAAGAAGATCGTCTTGGCAATCGCTTATTCTTCTTCTTCCTCTTCATGCTCTGTTTCTCTTTCTCCTCACCAGTTGGTAAAACCAAGTACATGATTGGCCTTCTAATTCAGAATTGGTTTTGTCAGTGAGGGAGTACAAGTGTACTAGTAAAAACAACATTATTTTCTCATGGCAGTCGGAAAATAGAGATGAACACATGCATTAAATATCATTCTTACCTAAAGGAAGGTTATGGCGCCAATATGGATGATGAGGATTGGAACACAGATCTCCCTTTGTGCAGTTCCACCAAAATGAACCAACTGTTCCATTCGACATTCCAGCTTAAACAACACAAAAGGCACTTCTTTTAAGAAGAGTTTTGTGCAAAGGCACCAAAAGGTCACAACAAAGAACTGTGTGAATTGGATATCCCTGTTTGCACAAAAAGGCACAGAGGAAACAGTCAGAGTCTTAAACAATTACAGGCAAAAACATTTGGCTAAACTTGTCATGGATTATAACAGTGGTATGGCTTCATTTTTACCAGGGACATTAGATTAAGAACAGCTAAGGCTGCGTTCGGTTCACAGGTTTGGTGTAGGATTTTCAGAGAACACAATTCCTACAGATTCTTTCCCTTCCAACCGTTGAACATGGGAAAGGTGAATAGTGTTTCATAGGAAAGCTGGTATGGTAGTACCGATTCCATAGGATTAGAAACATCCACGCCGCTGCTCATTTTTTGGGCGGAAGCCCGAGGCAGCGCCAACGCCATGCGTTAGACAAAGGTTGTTGTGCCGTGTTGCCGTAATAAAAATCAACCTATGTGTGGTACGTGAGGTGAGGACAAGAGTAGTCACTGTGCAGCTGAATAAAGAAATAGCATCTCATACTGCCAAGCATGCTACTCTAAAAAAACAAATCTATACATTTTGTAGTCCATCCGAACACATTCTCTTGAGGGTTTCCTCCAGTTCGCTGTTCCATAGTTTTATACCTACATTCCTTTCCTATTCCTCTATTTTCATCAAGATCTATGTTTTCTGCCCCTTTATTCCGAACGGAGCCTAAATATTTGGTATAAGGGCATGGGACAGTGGGTGCACTAGCAGTCCAGCACCATGTACATAAACAGGGGCATAAAGTGGTGATTCATAGTTTGTTGCCCCGAGAAGCAAACATCCAAGAAACATATCTGGGTTGGTCCCATTTTTGTTCACTCTAGCCACCTACTCCTATTTGTGGATAGAAAGTCTAGTCCTGGTCATACCACTGTGTACAGCGTTACCCCTATATTTCCCTTTTCGACCAAGAGACCGGTTGGATGACCAACATACTACTTTCACCCCCTTTCCTTCCTGTTTCTACCAAGTCCGATGTACATACTAAATTCCCCCACTCCCACTTTATTTCTTGTTTGAACCAAGTACTCTCTCCTTCCGGAATTACTTGTCATCAAAATGGATGTGTCTAGAACTAAAATACATCTAGATACATCCATTTCAATGACAAGTATTTTTGAACGGAGGGAGTACAAGATTCGACTCCATGAAGTAGCTTTACCTCTAACAATAGAAGAAAAAAATATGTGACGTTGCACCATCCGATCGAGAGGGGCTGAGAGGTAGAAAATGATGCACATGCAGCGATGTAGCGAGCTGGGGAAGTAGAGCTAAGGCGGTTTCGAACGAAGATATACCTGAAGGTCGTCGGGATGTGGATAGGTGGGCGGTGGAGGCGAATCCGCCTGTGCAGCAGCGAAGGGATCGGAGGACCTCCCATGCCGGTTCTCGGCCAGAGATAACGGTGCAGCCAGCAGTGGGTCTCCTCCCTCGCTGTCGACGACGGCCTAAACGCTGCCCCTCCTCCCCTTCACCGGTGGAGGGGGATACGTCCGGATCTGTAACCAGCGGTGAGGATAGAAAGCCAGTGTTTTTTTGAAGGGATAAAGACAGTGTTACTACCCCTATCTTGTTTAGATCTGGAGAGGATGAGAGTGTGTGAATAGAGCAACCCTAGCAAGCAAGAGCGAAGGCTCCGGCCTATATATACATAGTGGGGTAGTTTTCCTTTTTCACTCCATCGAAACAATCGTTTAAAATTGTGTACTACTGGAGGTTTTTTTAGTTGTTGATTGTTTTTTGAGATAGCTACCCGCTTGTTCCAAGTGGTGTTACGGTGTGCCAGGTCGCACTTTGTATCGTTCAAGTCCGGTACTACAAGTCCCTCCATTAAATGAACAACCACCCCCTCGTAAAAATTGTGAACAAGCCCACGGCTAAAATTAGCGGAAACGTGGGTTGCCCCAACATGCATTATTATTTATATTTTCTACTCCCTCCGTTCCTAAATATAAGTCTTTTTATTAGCCACACCTAAGACAAGAATTTTTTTTATTAGCAGTGAACCCCACATGTCATAGACACAAAAATTGTGGCAAGATTCCCTTAGGCAAGCCAAAGTGTGTCTAACAATATGAGCAACTCAGGTTCGGCAAGTGTGGCGAGTGTGGGAAAAATAATGTGGCAACATAAGACAAACATAGTCACAATCCAAACAGCCCTGTAATTTTTTGTGAAATGCATGAAATTTTGGTTAGTTAAATTTATAGTCAAAATTTGGCAAGGTGCATCAAATCAACACATGCAAGTATCAAAAGGAAAGTCACGGCATGCATGCATGCGTTGTAATAGCTCTGTTTCCAAATATAAGTCTTTTTAGAGATTGCAACAAGTGACTACATACGAAGCAGAATATGTCTACTCATGCATACGAAGTAGCCCATTTGAAATGTGTAAAAAGACTTATATCCAGTGCAGTTCTTTGATGCATCGCATGAACTCATGCAAGACCGAGAAATTTGATTACTACAATGCCCTCTCCTCATGGATCGAGCTCGGTGCCTTAAGCACTCGCCTTTGGCTGCATGACAGGAGGGCCAACCACCTGTTGGGCCCACCTGTCATGGACGCAAAGGCGAGGAGCGATAGTAGAAGCTTTAAGCTACATGCTATCCCTCCCACACGAGGTGGACGGACATGCAGCAGTGGATTCGATACTGTAGAAGTAGGAGTAACATCATTGTTCGTCTTCTCGAAGAGGCGAAGAGCCAAGCGCAACCCCAACGTGGCAGCTGCGAACGCTCGCGTGGTGCGGTTCCTTGGAGTACTAGCCAGGCTCTTGCATGAGACAAAATTGCTATTGTTTAACAATTAAACTCCATTATCCATTGGTTGATACTCATTCTTGTAACATCCCAAATTTTCAATTTGGAATGTTATACATTAGGTCATCATGCATATCATATTTTCTCGCATTTTTCCGAACCTAGAAAATTTCACGCAACTCAAGGACCCTCGGAGAGAGTTGGAAGTTTCATTATTTTCATATTTGGGATTGCTCAAATTTTGAAAATAGGATCATTGGATTTATTTAATTATCTTCATAAAATTTTCCTATAAAAAAACTTAAGAGAGGGAATAATATGACTTTCCCAATATTTAGGAAAATGAAGATATTATAAATAAATCAAAATTTGGTTTTGGAAGATTTATTTTGCTTAGGCAAAAATGAGCTTTTTTTTTAAAAAATTATGCATGTTTGCTGCTTTTAAAGTTCATTTTGTTCGACTCATTTTTAGGAGTCGGGAAAATTAATTTTATTTAATTTGGAGTTCGCTTTGGTTTTATTTTAAATTCGTTTAGTTTTGTTTAAAAAATCCGCGCCGCCCTTTGAGCCCAAGGCCCAGCCGGCCCAACCGCCCGCCCGGCCCGCGCCCCTCCCCTCGCCCCAGAGTCCACCGCCGCCGCCCATGAGTCCGGCTCGCTCGCGGACCCGCCGCCGTGCCCCCGCCCCCAAGGCACCGGAGCCCCCCCTCCTATTTATACCGCCACCCCCCTCTCTCCTCACCTCGAGCCGCCGCCATCCGCCCCTCACCCGAGCCGCCGCGCCGCCCGAAGGGCCGCCGCCGCTTTGCCGTCGCCGCCGCTTCCGGCGTCGCCACCCGCCACCCGCCAACCCGCCCGGCCCGCGGACCCACCGCCGCCCCGCCGGAGCCCCGGAGCCCCGCCGGCGACTAGCCGGAGGTAGCCCTCGCCGCCGCCCCGATCCGGCTTTTTTTAGAAAAAACCCGATCCGGTTTTTCGTTCGTTGTTTGGTTTTTTTTTCAAAACCTAGATGGTTTTTTTTTTTTCGGTTTTCTTAATTAACGAACGTTCACCGAACCGTTCGTTTCAATGAATGTGTTCGTTGGATTAGTTCTGTTAACGAACGTCCGTTATTTAATCCGTTCGTCGTTTTCTTTTAATCGGATTTAATCCGTTATTTTTCCGATTCGATTTTCGATCCGATTTTCAAACCTGTTTTATTTCTTGCTCGTTTATCGGAATCAGGTGATTCAAGCGCCTGGAGTTTCGTTATGAAACCGCCGTTCCGACTAACCTACTTACACAGAGTTTTGCTACTGTAAAATTTTGACCTAGTTTCAGATTGCTAAACCGAGTCGTTCTCTCTCGAGTTTCGACTTTCGATGCTTTATTTGATTCGATTCTTTTGCAACCAGGGTTCTTAAGTTGAACTATCTGGTTAGATCTTTTATTCGAGATTTCCCGTGCATTAGATGAGTACTTATTGTATGCTTGTTGTTTGTCTGCGTTAGATCACCCGGAGTGCGCCGCTTGTTACTTGAATCTCTAGGTCTCGCGGATCATCGACAAGGCAAGTAACACTTGATCATACCTTTTCTACTACCCAGTTTTATTGCATTAGATCAAGCCCTCAAACACTTGCATGATTAGGATCTAATTAAATTGTGGGTTTGGGAAGTAGATTGAGGTAGTACCTATTACACTGCTTTTACTTATGAAACCTTGGGAGTTACTTCTACGTTTGCTTATTATGCTATGCTATGCTAGTAGACGTGGATTGGGTGAGTGATATCCATGATGATGTGAGATTGTTAATTTAATGGTTTATCTAAGGTGGCAACCTAAACACACATCTGGGTGGATTGAGGCACCTGGTTTCCATCGTGACTTGCTCAGATTTCTTCGGACCGCCACCCGTGCTCTAAGGGATCATAAGATTATTCAAACTAGAAACTTCCGTGTGCAGCCACAAGCCATTATGGGCTCGCATAGTTGACTAAGTTGTGCGAACTCTTACGGGTAGACTAGCAGATGTAGGGGAAAGTAGGTGTACCGGTCTACCCACAAGTAAGGTGCTAAGCGCTTCGAAAGGCATGTCTCGGTCATCCGTCTCTCAAACACCATGTAGTGCGAGAACCAAACGGAGGCGATCGAGTCTTGTGGGGAAAAGTCGCAAACCTCTGCAGAGTGTATAAACTAATCATGATTAGCCGTGTCCCCGATTATGGACATCTTGAGTATCTAGTACTTGAATATCATGTGAATCTCAACATGTTACTTCAAATAAATGTTGTTGGGTTTTAATGAGTACTTTTAATTGGGATTGAGGATGTCATCAACCATTATCAATGTTTAACTACCACCATGATAGTTAAATAAAATTATTCCTTTGTTGTAGGGAAAAACTAGCTTTATGCAAAAATGTAACCGTAGAGCTTTTCCACCAGCCATATATGCATGTAGTATAGGCTTATTCCTTCATTGCCCTCTATGTGTGACATTGCCAGCATATTCCATGTGTTGACCCGTTTTCGGGCTGCAACTTTCACGTTGCAGACTTTTCGCAATGACAGTAAGGTGTTAGGTCGTGGTTCTATACTCGGTGATGCCGATGGAGTTGATGGACTCACTTATCTTCCAAGCCTTCCATTGTTATTATTAGATGGCCTTAAGCCATATTATTGTATTAAGTTCCTTTGTGGACTACGATGTAATAAGTGTGTGATTGCTACTCGCTATAAATCCTTCAAGTAATCTTGTGTGGTGTCAGTTCTTGATCCAGTGGATGACACCGAGCACGTAGATCGATCCATTCGGTCTGGTCGCTCTGCAGAATGGTATCGAGCACACGACCGTAGAGACACGACCACTAAGTTAAAGCCATAGGTCACTACTCTCTTCCCATTTTCTAACTCCTC
Source organism: Aegilops bicornis (assembly GCA_021605145.1). Classification (NCBI taxonomy): domain Eukaryota; kingdom Viridiplantae; phylum Streptophyta; class Magnoliopsida; order Poales; family Poaceae; genus Aegilops; species Aegilops bicornis. Next base: position 473,704,887 of record CM038672.1, on the reverse strand, counting down.
ATCTTTTCTACTCTCTTTAGGATGACGGACGCGAAGATCAAGTACACCCATCCGGATGAAGGCACACCTTTGGATTTCACTTGAAGGAAGTTACCAAGTACTGAACATTGGACTACCCAGCTTCACCGGACTTTCAACGCCACTCTGCACGAAGAGGAGCTGGAAGATTCAAGCTCACATTCCGTGAAGGACATTCGCCCCAATCACCAAGCCTATAGATAGTGTTTTCAAAGTGCACCAACTTGGAGTCCGGGAAAGAGCATGGCAGCTCACATCACCATGGGTCGCATTGGAGAAGTTTATCAAGAAGACCTCAAGGACACTATCTACCAGATTTGCGGACGCCGAGATGACAAATGGGACGTCACAAGACCAACAATGATAGATCCATTGCAGCGTTCATCCAGAGTTAAACCAGCACATTCGATGCCAGGAGAACCAGATGTGCAATGATATGTTGGAGTTGCAGAATGCAAAGGGAAGGATCATCGAACTTGAAGAAGAACTAAAGACAACACGCAAGGACTATATGGACGAGATCGTAGCTCTAGCAAGACACAATAACGATCTTAAGTACGAGATTGAAGAACTCAAGAAGAAGTTGGCGCCAGAACGAAGACCAAGATGTCGATTGCCCAAGCGACTACATCAACATCGACGACACCGATTCGGATCCAAGCGAACCCGACTTTGAAGACGAAGTGGAGCGGACATTATGGAGTCTTCCACGGTTCAAATTAGTAGAAGTCTCCCACATATTAGTAGTATTCCCTCCATGTAAACATTATAGTACACGCACTTTTGCGATAGTTAGATCGTTGTAAGCCTTTGTTTGATTGAATGAAGTGATTTTGTGTGCATTGCTCATGTGCAATTGGGTAGTGATTCCCCTTAGACCCCACTCTATTCTTAGATTCTCATCTTTTCTAAACCCATCAGATGCCTCCGAGACGCCGACCGGATTTGTTTTTTTTTGCCGAGATCACCCAATTGATCCAGAAAGAATACCCTGATTCAAACATTGGTGCGTAACTGTGGCAACAACAACAACAACCCACCACCACCACCACCTGCGGATCATCTAACTCGCTTCCTTAGACTAAACCCGCCGGTGTATTCCAAGAGCACCGAGCCGATTGTAGCAGTATGACCGGCTCCGCAAGATAGGAAGGGAGCTGACCAACTGCAGGATGCATGATGGAGAAAGAGTGAAGTTTGCAGCACATCGGCTTGAAGGACCCGCAGACATGGTGGGAGAATTTCACGACCACTTACCACCGTGAGACACCGTCACATGGGATCAATTTCAGCAAGCTTTCCACATCGCCCATGTTTCAAAGAGGAGCTATGGCCATGAAGAAGCGTGAGTTTCGCAACTTACGCCAAGGAGGAAGGACTGTTGGCAAGACGTGGATGACTTTAGTAAATTAGCACGTTATGCCCCGGATGACGTTATACCGATGCAACTAAACAGAGAAGTTTCTAGAAGGACTGAATGATGAGTTCAAGATACCGTTGATGGTAGCCAGTTTCAATAACTACCAGGAGTTAGTAGACCGAGCCCTCATGATTGAAGGAAAGCAAAGAAGAATTGAGAACTGCAAGCGGAAGTATGGGCAAGGAAGTATAACTCTGGAGCTCAGCAGAAACCTCGTTATACCCCTAAATCAGAATTCAGTTTCAGCATACCCATGGAGGAGGTAATTCGCATAACCATAACAGCACCAAGAATGGGAAAGGGAATGGAGGAAGCAACGGACAGAATCGCACCAACCCGTCAACACCATCCAAAGTAGACCTGAGTCATATTACTTGCTTTAAGTGCCGCAAGACTGGGCATTATGCCAATGACTGCCTGTAAGGCCGTAACGGAAATGGCAATGGAAGCTCGAAAGAAGCCCAACCCTTTCAATAGGGGACAGGTGAACCACATTGATGTGGAGGAGGTTGAAGATCCGCCCGATGCAAGAATCGGTAAGTTTTTGGTTAAGTCATTTACTGCACTAGTTCTTTTCGATACCGTGCATCGCATTCATACATATCAAGGGGATTTGTAGAGAAGTATAGCCTACCTACTCGGATTCTTAAAACCCTTTGCTAGTAAGCTCACCAGGAGCGGAGTATATGGCCAGACAAGGATGTTTTCACGTGCCATTAAGTATAGGAAGGCATGTATTCCCGACGGATTTGATCATTCTGGAATCTCAAGGATTTGATGTAATTCTCGGTATAGATTGGCTGTCGATGTATGGAGGAAACATCGATTGCGCAAGTAAGACGATTTTCTCACAACACCGTAAGGAAGAAGGATTAAGTATGTATCACGGCATCACCGAGGAGAGCTCATGTAAATTGCTTATCGTGAGTTGTGCAGGAAGAAGTACCAAGAGTGAAGGATTACCCCGATGTATTTCTGAGGAATTGCCGTGAATGCCACCGGATAGAGACATTGAGTTTTTGATAGAACTTTTGCCGTGAACAGGCCCAATATCGGTTTACCATATAGGATGCCCGCATGTGATTTGGCGGAAATCAAGAAGCAGATTAAGGAGCTATTGGATAAAGGTTTTATACGCCCAAGTTCTTTGCCTTGGGGATCACCAGTACTGTTAGTAGAGAAGAAGGATGGATCTTTGAGAATGGTTGTTGATTATCGTGGATTGAATGAAGTAACAATCAAGAACAAGTACCCACTACCTATGATAAATGATCTGTTTGATCGCTTGCAAGGAGCTAAAGTGTTTTCCAAGATCGACTTGCGATCGTGGTACCATCGATTGAAGATTCGGGAGCAGGACATACCCAAGACAGCATTCACCACGAGATATGGATCAGACGAGTATACCGTTATGTCATTTGGACTGACTAACGCACCAGCCTATTTCATGAACCTGATGAACAAAGTGTTTATGGAGTTTTTGGATAAGTTAAATCGTGGTGTTCATTGATGACATTTTGATTTTCTCGAAGAATGAAGAGGAACACAAGGAACATTTGCGATTGGTTTTGGAGAAACTGAGGGAACACCAGTTGTATGCCAAGTTCAGCAAATGTGAGTTTTGGCTAAAGGAAGTTGGATTTCTCGGACATGTTATATCCGGAGAAGGAATAGCAGTTGACCCCACAAAGGTTGAGACCGTAACGGATGGGAAGCACCAACGACAGTTGGAGAGATTCGAGTTTCCTTTGACTCGCAGGATAATACCGAAGATTCATTGAGAATTTCTCAAGGATTGCCAAGCCTATGACAGAATTGTTGAAGAAGGATAACAAATTCATATGGACTGAGGACTGTGAGGCAAGTTTTCAGGAGTTGAAGAAAAGATTGGTTACCTCACCAGTGTTAATTTTGCGAGATCGGACCAAGGATTATGAGGTGTATTACACGCTTCACGCCGAGGACTTGGAGCAGTGCTTATGCAGAAGGAAGAGTTGTTTCAGTATGCTTCACGACAACTTAAGCCCCATGAGTTGAATTATGCCACACATGATTTGGAGTTAGCAGCCGTTGTGCATGCCTTGAAGACATGGAGACATTTTCTCATTGGAAATCATTGTGAAGTATATACGGATCACAAGAGTTTGAAGTACATCTTCACACGTATGAATTATATCTCAGACAAAGGAGATGGTTAGAACTTATCAAGGGTTATGATATGAGATTGCATTATCACCCCGGAAAGGCTAACGTTGTAGCTGACGCATTGAGCCGTAAGAGCCACGTCAATACCCTAAAGATGGGAGGAATACCCTATGAGTTAGTCGAGGGCCTTCGAGAGCTATGTTTGGAAATAGTTCCAAGAGGCTATGTAGCAGCATTGGAGATTGATCAACACTAATGGACAAAATCGAGAAGCCCAAAAGGCGATAAGGAAGTTGCCTCTATAAAGGAGAAAATGAGCAAAGGAAAAGCTAAAGGATTCCGTGAGGAAGAGCACGATACCCTATGGTTTGAAGACCGTGTTTATGTGCCCAATAACCCAGAGATAAGGAAGTTGATTTTACAAGAAGCTCAGGATTCACCCTATTCGATTCACCCAGGAAATACCAAGATGTATTTGGATTTGAAGAATACTTTCCGGTGGACCGGAATGAAGAAGGATATTATGGAGTATGTAGCAGTTTGCGATATATGTCGAAAGTAAAGGCGAGCATCGAAGCCGGCCAGGATTGTTACAACCATTGCCGATACCCGAATGGAAGTGGGATAAACTAGGCATGGATTTTATCACAGGTTTGCCAAAGACCCGTTCAGGTTATGACTCGATTTGGGTTATAGTCGACCGTTCGACAAAGGTAGCTCATTTCATTCCAGTCAAGACCACCTATAGCAGTGCTAAGTTGGCAAAGATATACATGACCAGAATTGTGTGCTTACACGGAGTTCCGAGGAGCATCGTATCAGATAGAGGAACCCAGTTTACCTCGAAATTTTGGAACCGGTTGCACGAAACATTGGGAACCCGATTGGAATTGATCTGACTTTCCACCCACGGACCGATGGATGACCGAGAGAGTAAATCAGATTCTGGAGGACATGCCGAGAGCTTGTGCCCTAGATTATGGATCTAGCTGGGATGATAATTTGCCGTATGCAGAATTTTCCTACAACAACAGTTACCAAACCAGCTTGAAGATGGCACCTTCGAGGCTTTATACGGAAGGAGGTGCAGGACACCGTTATCATGGGACGAAACCGAGATCGCCGATTGTTTGGACCAGATTTGATTAAGGAGTCCGAATGAAAGTTAAGTTGATTCGAGACAGGCTCAAGGTAGCCCAGTCCGGACAAAAGAGCTATGCCGATTCAAAGCGCAAAGCGATTGAGTATGAAGTTGGAGACAGAATATATCTCGAGTATCCCCGCTTGAGGAGTTAAGCATTTTGGAGTTAAAGGAAAGTTAGCACCACGTTTCGTTGGACCGTATAAGATTTTGCAATGCATGGGAGAAGTTGCTTATAAGTTGGAATTGCCAGAAGGACTGTCAGGAGTTCATGATGTATTCCATGTTTCTCAGTTGAAGAAATGTCACCCCGAGATAGCAGAGGTACCGTTAAGAGACACAGTGCCACTGGAAGCAATTCAGTTGAAGGATGACTTGACATATGAGGAAAAACCGGTTAAGATTCTCGATTATGCCAGCAGAGTTACCCGCAGCAAGGTTATCAAGTTTTGCAAAGTTCAGTGGAGCCACCACACTGAGGATGAAGCCACCTGGGAAAGAGAGGAAGTTTTGCTCAAGGACCACCCTCACCTATTTTCTAGCCAACCCGAATCTCGAGGGCGAGATTCATCTTAAGGGGGTAGGTTTGTAACATCCCAAATTTTCAATTTGGAATGTTATACATTAGGTCATCATGCATATCATATTTTCTCGCATTTTTCCGATCCTAGAAAATTTCACGCAACTCAAGGACCCTCGGAGAGAGTTGGAAGTTTCATTATTTTCATATTTCGGATTGCTCAAATTTTGAAAATAGGATCATTGGATTTATTTAATTATCCTCATAAAATTTTCCTATAAAAAAAACTTAAGAGAGGGAATAATATGACTTTCCCAATATTTAGGAAAAATGAAGATATTATAAATAAATCAAAATTTGGTTTTGGAAGATTTATTTTGCTTAGGCAAAAATGAGCTTTTTTTAAAAAAAAATATGCATGTTTGCCGTTTTTAAAGTTCATTTTGTTCGACTCATTTTTAGGAGTCGGGGAAAATTAATTTTATTTAATTTGGAGTTCGTTTGGTTTTATTTTAAATTCGTTTAGTTTTGTTTAAAAAAAAATCCGCGCCGCCCGCCTGGGCCAAGGCCCAGCCGGCCCAACCGCCGCCGCCCCGGCCCAGCGCCCCTCCCCCTCGCGCGCGCCCCGCGGGAGGAGTCCCGCCGCCCGCCGCCGCCGAGTCCGGCTCGGCTACGCCGGCCCCGCCGCGTGCCCCCTCCCCAAGGCACCAGAGCCCCTCCTATTTATACCGCCGCCACCCCCCGTCTCTCCTCACCTCGAGCCGCCGCCGCCCGCCCCTCACCCGAGCCGCCGCCCTTGCCGAAGAACGCCCGCCGCCGCTGCCGTCGCCGCCCGCGATGTCGCCACCCGCCACCCGCCGACCCTCGCCCGACCCCGGACCCCCACCGCCGCCCGCGGAGCCGGAGCCCGCCGGCGACTAGCCGGAGGTAGCCCTCGCCGCCGCCCCGATCCGGTTTTTTTAGAAAAAACCCGATCCGGTTTTTCGTTCGTTGTTCGGTTTTTTTTTCAAAACCTAGATGGTTTTTATTTTTTTCGGTTTTCTTAATTAACGAACGTTCACCGAACCGTTCGTTTCAATGAATGTGTTAGTTGGATTAGTTCTGTTAACGAACGTCCGTTATTTAATCCGTTAAATGCGTTTTCTTTTAATCGGATTTAATCCGTTATTTTTCCGATTCGATTTCGATCCGATTTTCAAACCTGTTTTATTTCTTGCTCGTTTATCGGAATCAGGTGATTCAAGCGCTGGAGTTTCGTTTCGAAACCGCCGTTCCGACTAACCTACTTACACAGAGTTTTGCTACTGTAAAATTTTGACCTAGTTTCAGATTGCTAAACCGAGTCGTTCTCTCTCGAGTTTCGACTTTCGATGCTTTATTTGATTCGATTCTTTTGCAACCAGGGTTCTTAAGTTGAACTATCTGGTTAGATATTTTATTAGAGATTTCCCCGTGCATTAGATGAGTACTTATTGTATGCTTGTTGTTGGTCTGAGTTAGATCACCCGGAGTGCGCCGCTTGTTACTTGAATCTCTAGGTCTCATGGATCATCGCCAAGGCAAGTAACACTTGATCATACCTTTTCTACTACCCAGTTTTATTGCATTAGATCAAGCCCTCAAACACTTGCATGATTAGGATCTAATTAAATTGTGGGTTTGGGAAGTAGATTGAGGTAGTACCTATTACTGTTTTACTTATGAAACCTTGGGAGTTACTTCTCGTTTGCTTATTATGCTATGCTATGCTAGTAGACGTGGATTGGGTGAGTGATATCCATGACAGATGTGAGATTGTTAATTTAATGGTTTTATCTAAGGTGGCAACCTAAACACACATCTGGGTGGATTGAGGCACCTGGTTTCCATCAGACTTACTGTATTTCTTGGACCGCCACCCGGGCTCTAAGGGATCATAAGATTATTCAAACTAGAAACTTCCGTGTGCAGCCACAAGCCATTATGGGCTCTGGCATAGTTGACTAAGTTGTGCGAACTCTTACGGGTAGACTAGCGAGATGTAGGGGAAAGTAGGTGTACCGGTCTACCCACAAGTAAGGTGCTAAGCGCTTACGAAAGGTCGTGTCTCGGTCATCCGTCTCTCAAACACCATGTAGTGCGAGAACCAAACGGAGGCGATCGAGTCTTGTGGGGAAAAGTGTGCAAACCTCTGCAGAGTGTATAAACTAATCATGATTAGCCGTGTCCCCGATTATGGACATCTTGAGTATCTAGTACTTGAATATCATGTGAATCTCAACATGTTACTTCAAATAAATGTTGTTGGGTTTTAATGAGTACTTTTAATTGGGATTGAGGATGCTGTCAACCATTCTCAATGTTTAACTACCACCATGATAGTTAAATAAAATTATTCCTTTGTTGTAGGGAAAAACTAGCTTTATGCAAAAATGTAACCGTAGAGCTTTTCCACCAGCCATATATGCATGTAGTATAGGCTTATTCCTTCATTGCCCTCTATGTGTTACATTGCCGGCATATTCCATGTCTTGACCCGTTTTGGCTGCAACTTTCACGCTGCGCACTTTTCGAACGACGAGTAAGGTGTTAGGTCGTGGTTCTATACTCGGTGATGCCGATGGAGTTGATGGACTCACTTATCTTCCAAGCCTTCATTGTTATTATTAGATGGCCTTAAGCCATATTATTGTATTAAGTTCCTTTGTGGACTACGATGTAATAAGTGTGTGATTGCTACTCTGCTATAAATCCTTGAAATCTTGTGTGGTGTCGTGATTCTTGATCCAGGATGACATCGAGCACGTAGGATCGGATCCATTCGGGTCTGGTCGCTACAATTCTGCATAGGTCCACGCGCTTAGCACCGTTTCCTGCTGGGGTCACCAATGTTTATTTGCTAATTAATAGCATTGCATGCAATGAACTAGCCATTGCAAGTCATTAAAAGCATGCACACCTCTCATCTCTTATTGGTTGATATGTCAAGAAACAAGAAACAAGGTAGAAGTTAATGCACCGCGCCTAAGTGTTTTGGGACTATTTGGTTTTCGAAGATGACTTACACACCTAGACGGAGGGAGTAGTATAGCCACAGAACCGGAAAGGAGTATTTGCCTTTCTAGAGATTTCAACAAGTGACTAGACTACACCGTGTGCAGTACTCCCTCCCTTCCGGTTTATAGGGCTCAAATGTCAAATCTCATGAACCAAGGCATTTTGCGATTGGAGGAATATATCCCTAATGAAACTCATGCATTAATTACGTAGTTCTCTCGTTTTCCTCTCCGCCTTGGTCGCGGTGCACAATATTGAGCACTCCTATATGACTAGTTGCTCTATCTACATGCAGGACATTTCAAAGCATCCGGGCCAGCGTGCCATCCTCCAAATCACAGCGAGGTGCTACAGTCGAGACTCACTTGTCACCCATGTGTGGTCGTCATGACCCGTCATATCACAAAACCCACACCTTCTGACGGTGGTAAGGTGGCCTCCAAGTTGATTTGGACGAAGAAACCATCATTTCACTGGAACGCTCGTTCAAGCCCTTTCTTCCCTTTCTTGAAGAAAACCTCACTCCAGGCTACTCACTTCTACCATTTTTCTTCTGTACCGACGAAGGAAAGGTGGGAGAATCAGTTATGCTGCTATATTTTCATTCAAAGAATCTTCTTTTTGCGAAGCACCGACTGATTCTCACATCCTGTTCTTTTCCCGTTTTCATTGCGATTGTGGTTTCCTTTCGATTGCTTTTTGTTTGTCAGTTCATTGATGGATCCTGGAGCACTAGGCAAAGAGTTCTTTGGCGGACAACCCACTGGAGACAGCGATCTCCGTGAAGCGAAACCTTGACCAACGAGTTGACCATGTTGACGCCGCCAACCCATGGAGACGAAGAACTCCAAGAAACAAGCATCGGCCAAAGAGTTGAGGGCGTTGGCATTTAACTCCTCAAAGAAAGTTGGAAGAACGACAAGGGCCCCACCATGCCTACCCCAGAACTCGATTGCCACCTATGTGAGGCTCAAGACCGAGTTTGAGGAGATAATCTCCGTTGAGAAGCAGTATTCCCCTGGCAAGGTGATGGCCCCCATCGAGGGCGAGGAGATGGCCCCCGGAGGGATGGGATCCCCCGATGAGCTGCACAAGGTAAAAAATAGTGGCTTATTACCATAGTTGTGGTTTTTGATTATTTGCAATGTGCTTGCTAATATGTTAGGGTTGTGCAGGTGCCGGTGGACGTCCTTGATGATTCCGATGTCGTGGCCCGTCCTGTTGGCATCGCCCAGGAGATCGATTCCGATGCCGCTGTCCATCCTGTGGACATCGCCCTAGAGATCGATTCCGATGTCGCGGTCAGTCCTATGGACATCGCCCCAGAAATTGATTCCCGATGTCATTTGTCCGTCTTTGTGGCCATTGCACGAGAGATCGATGACAAGAAATAGTTGGTCGCGCTAATCCTTGAGGTAGTTTGCATTTCCTGTGTTTAATTAATGAGCGATGCGTGTTATCAAACCATCTTAGGGCTAGTGCACTGTCTTGTGTGGGTGGATCTTGCTACTTTTGTTTGATAGTGAATCATGCTATGAATCATGCGAACCCTCTCCGAGTTGTGGAAATAGATGTATCCTCACCAGCTTTTGATGTAATATATGGCATGCTTAGATGTAAGTTTGAACTGTTTATCATATCAGCAGGGCTTGTTTGATGATTCTTGGTGTTAGTAGGCTAGCTACATGCGAGCTATAGTACTTGCAAAACACTCACCGAAGAGAAAGCGTTGGGGCTGATGAGCTCGTGGTACGCTTATACTTATCCCTCGTCGATCGACCAATAGCCCTAGCTCCTAAAATTGTAGGCTTAGCGATCGATCAGACAATAGTCGACATACATTTAGGCCTCATTTGGTTCATAGGGTAGGAAAATCGTAGCAAAAGTACAAAGAACGTGCAACACAAAATCATAGCGGTCAGAGATGTACTCCCTCCGTTCCAAAATAGATGACCTAGGCGGGCTAGTTTGGCCTAGTGGGTTTCAGTGATATGGCGTGGTACGATTGTCGCCCGGTCTTGGCGTGTGCTAGCGATATTGCGATACAGTAAGTTTTCTTGAAGAAGCGGAATTCAACGAAGTCATGATGGTTCCTTCGTCCGAACAACTTACAGTGGGAAAGGTTGGGCCTGCGATAGGACCGGGGTAGACTAGGATAATTTTGTGCATGGCAGGTGGACCAGGATGGTCGATGTCCCACATGTCAGCGAATGAAAGTATTCTTTCTGATATAGAGGACGAGCAACGAGTATTCATTGTTATTTTTGATGAAAGCTATTATCTCCACTGTTACGATGGAGGAGTGTGAAACACGGCAGCCCAGTGAACTTGGCATGTGCACCACTACCTCCTTCCTCATGTAATGCCCAGGTTACAGCTTTTTCTCACTTTCTCTCTATCTATTTCCTCTCAAATGTTTTTTACCTTTCTTTTTTAAGACATAATTGTGTTTATGCCTTTTTTTAGAATTATTATTTTTATACCTAGGAGCACGTGTAGAGACGGGCTCGTGCAGAGCCCACTCCTTGACTTTGTCAATGCCTCTCTCTCCTCCACATAAGGAGTACTACTTGCTATGCATGCATGCGGCTGGCAGCTGGCGTCTTGAGGTGCCAGGGCGGTGAGAGCGGGCTCCGGAAGCGGTCCGGACTCCAGCATGATTTTGGTTTTTACAGTATTTCTTTCTCCATTGACAGGTAGGCCTGCGTAGATAAAGAACATGAGCTGATGAGGCACATGCGTACTTTTTGAGTGGTCAACCAGACAAATACGGAGCTATACGCTGAGCCAGTGACCGTATAATCACCATATCTCGTATACAATGATCAAAGTGAGCTATCAAGACAAGTTCGATGACCGCCAATGCATTTTACTCGGTAATAAATGACCAGGATTGAAGGGGAATCCAAATTTGCTTCGTCTTCCGTCCTTGAGCTCTTGACAAACCAATGCACTATACGGTTGTCCGGCCACTCCACCCCAGAGCTCTCACCAAGCGTCGTTCATGCCACCGCGCCGCACACTAACCGGTAAGGCAGTGATGGCATCCCGTCACGCCGAGTTCCTTGCCGCCCACGACCGCACACAAAATGGTAGGGAAGCGATGGCATCCCGCCATGCCGAGTTCATAGCCGCTCGCGGCCTCACAACTATGTGGGAGGAATGTCACAGCCCCAGATCAGCCCTAGCTTGATTTTCTTGCATCCATGCATCATGTCTAAATTTCTTTTAAATTTGAAATGGGGATGACCAAGCCCTAGCACCAAAACAATTCAAATAGGTTCAACTAAGAAATATTTTCAATGAACCAAATGGCCTTCAAAATGTTCACCATTTTTTGGAAAAATCTTTGGAAAGCGAGAACGAGAGATGTTGCACATTTTTCCATGACATTTGGATTTTGAATTAAATCATATAGTATTTGCATTTGGGCATTTAATGCTAATAAATAGTTTAAATGTTCAAATAATCATAAACTGAAATGTTTGTTGTTGGAAATATTCCAAACAGTGACATTGACCAGTTTCATGATTTTTGGAAATGCCCTGGCATTTTTATTAAAGCCAAACATAATTACAGAAAATAGAAAATAGAAATAAGAGAGAGAGAGAGAAACTTACCTGGCAGCCCACCTACCTGGCGTCCGAACCGGCCCAGCTTTCCCCCCCTCTGGCCGGTTGGCCCAGCCCACCTCCTCATGGCGTCGTCTTCCCCATGCCTTCGGCATCAGCGTGGCAGCAGCGCCACAGCCGAGCATGACCACCTCCTGCTTCATCTTTGGTGGCCTCCCCGACCTTCTCGCGACGCCACGGAGACGGCCACGCGCCCCAACCCCCCTGGACCCCCTCGCTCTCTCCCTCCTCCTCGTTTCTCTCCTCTGTCCCACTCCCTCACGCGACCGAGAACCGCCGTCGACGCCGATCGCCGTACCCGCGGCCACAGCCACCCCCTTGCCCTCTGCCATCCCCAAGAGCTCCGCCCCGACCTCTTCTCCGTCTCCGCCGAGCTACGCGACCCCGGGAGGCCAGCAACGTCGCCATCACCGTCGTCTTCCACCTCGGGCTCCGGCCACCATCGTCGTCGATTCGCTGCACTCCGGCCGCCCGAGCCCATCGACCCTCCAAGCGGACTCACGGTGAGCCCGCATCGTCTCCCCTTCTCCCCTGGTCGCTCCCGCCCTCTAGGCCGTAGCCCGCCGTGGCCGAGCTTCCCTGCCACCGGCCATGTCGCCGCCGCCCCTGCAGCCGCTTGAACTCGATTCGGAGCGCGTCACCGCGCTCGGGAAGCCATCAGGAGCATTACGCACACACTAACTAGCCCTCCCGTGCACCGCAGCCCCATCCCCACTTGCACCCGAACTCCGGCCACCGCCGTGAGCTCGATTCCGGCGAGCTCGGCTGACCTCAGCCCCCCTTGCTTGCGTAGATGGATGCGGCCAAGCACCCGCAACACGTAGAGCCTCTCCGCCGCTCGTTTGGCCGCCGGAGATGCAAACCCGAAGGCCTCCGCCGTCTCGGCCTCGCCGGCGACTCGACGCCGGTGGATTAGCCCCAGTTGACCAGGGGTTTGACTTCCCCCAGGGTCACTGACGAGTGGGCCCGGCCACTAACTAAACAGGGTTAACACTAACCGATATTAGTTAGTTAAACTAACTCTTGACCAGTGGGCCCCAGCGTCGAGTTGACACGGACAGCGACCCAGTTGACTCGGCGACGTCACATCGACGTCGGTGACGCAATAACTAGTTTTCTGGACTTAATATAATTTAGGAAATTTCAGAAAATACCCCAAACTTCAAATATTCATAACTTTTAATCTGTAGCTCCAAATTAAATAATTTATATATGAAAAATGATCAGAAAAATATGAAGAATCTGTTTATGGCATTTTCATGCATGATTGAACAAGTTAACCTCACTGAATAGGATGAATCATGATTAGGGCAAATTATGAAATAACATTTGGAGTTGGAGTTTAACCTTGTTTGAATTCCACTTCAATTAACTTGGCTAGATATTGCATTAGGTGAATTCAGTACCTTAACATGACATGTCATTCATGTGAATGTGCATTGCATTAATTGTGTTCTCTCTTGTCTGCCGGTAATTGCCCCTCTCAGTAGACGACGTACCGACGATGAATTCGATGACACCGATGAAGAACTATATTATCTTCAGAAGTGCCAGGCAAGCAAAACCCCCTTGTTCATTCCGATATAATCCCACTCTCTCGCTCCTGCTCTATTTTATTGCATTAGGACAACAACGACTCATGTGTTACTTGCTGCGGTAGCTGAACCCCTTTATCCTCCTGCATGACCTGTCATTCCACAAGAATTAGATGAAACCCACTAGCATGAGTAGGAGTTGTTTGAGCCATGTTGTGCCTACTCATTCATGCTTGTTGTCATGCCTGCCTTTGCTTAGAGTTGAGTCAGGTCTGATTCATCGGGAATGAATTGGAATGGTTGTGTGAACATGTCCTCACGTGTGTGAGCTAAGTGTGTGAACACGATTTGGTAAAGGTAGCGGTGAGAGGCCATGTAGGAGTACATGGTGGGTTGTCTCATTGCAGCCGTCCCCAGGAACTGAGTTCTGTGTTTGTGATCCATGAAACAGTTACTACCATGCATTGGGCCCGAAACCAATGGACCCTCTCGGCTTCTTAACCACTCTTGTCCTCAGTCCGGGAGTTGCAAGTAGTTTCGGTGTTTGTAGCATCTTTGGGCCGCCGCATAGCGCCGACCGTAGGGGTGGGTTGTGTTGCGGTAGGCACCGTGGGTTGATGTACCGATTCGCCCGTTTGGTGTCTCGGGAACCCTGCACACATCGTTCGGGCTGTATGGGAAACCTCGGCGGACTCCTGCGGATGGAACCCGAATAGGCGATAAACCTGGACTTGGGACTTGTGTGTTTAGGTAGGTCGTGGCCGACACCCACGTTGGGCTTCCGCTTGAAGGTTGCCGAGTACATGTCGTGTAAACGGCGGTAAGTGGTGAGAGCGTGTGTGAAGAAGTACCCCCTGCAGGGTTAACATGATCTATTCGAATAGCCGTGTCCACGGAGAAGGACTTCTGGGTTGCCTATATCAGTTCATAGACAAGTGAAAGTGGATACTCTAAAATGCGCAAGATAGCGTGAGTGCTATGGATGGCGTTCTCGTAGGGAGACGAGGCGGATCCATAGTGGTGTATTGATATGGTGAATATGTGGACTCGTGCGCCACCTCAAAAGAGTTACTTGCGATCGTAGTTCGGGATAGCCACCGAGTCAAAGCTGGCTTGCTGCAGTCAAACTCCACCACCCCCTTTTGATAATGATGCATATGTAGCTAGTTCTGATGTAAGCCTTGCTGAGTACGTTTGTACTCACGTTTGCTTATTTTATGTTTTGTAGAGAGACTTCGGTCTCGCTAGTAGTTCCGCTTGGACTTTGACGGTTAGCTTGTTACCTCAGCTATGATCTTGTGCCTCGGCAGGATTTGGTAGATAGTCAGGCTTCTCAGCCCTTTTCATTTATAGTTATGCGTACTTTCGAGACATGTTTAGCTTCCGCTTGTGCTTTGACTTGTATGCTCGAGTGTTGGGTCATGAGACCCATGTTTGTAATATCTCGCTCCTCGGAGCCTATTGAATAAATAATTGAGTCGTCGTAGAGTTATGTTGTGATGCCATGTTGTATCTACACATATTGAGCATATTGGGTGTATGTTTGAAATGCTTGGTATGTGTGGGATCCGACAAACTAGTTGTTTATCCTTGGCAGCCTCTCATATGGGGAAATGTAGTCTCGTGCTTACGGCGATAGTAGTCCGCTTCTGACCGGTTCACCGGAGTCCTGCTAGCCCAGACTACTGCTTGGACACTTGACTGGCCGGCATGTGTTTCACTTTCTATATACGTCCCTTCGGGAAATGTCACGGTGGTATTCGAGTCCTGCCTAGCCTGCTACAGCCGGGATACCGAGTCCTGTTAGCCCAGTGCTACAACCCGAATATATACGTTGATGACCGACATGCTCGATGTGATTCATGTATGCCTGTCCCCATGGGTTAAGCGCCGCTTTGGGTTCACGACTAGTCATGTCGGGCCGGGTTCTTTGTCATATGGATGCTAGCGACACTATCATATACGTGAGCCAAAAGGCGCAAACGGTCCCGGGCCATGGTAAGGCGACACCCGTGGGAATACCGTGCGTGAGGCCGCAAAGTGATATGATGTGTTACATGCTAGATCGGTGTGACTTAGGATCGGGGTCCTGACAGCGTTGGTATCAGAGCCTGACTGCCTGTAGGATTACCAAGCCAAACTGGTCAAAGTTGTGTCTAGAAATGCTTTAGTTATGTAAGGGAATTGATTGTGGAAGGGAACGTAAGGCTCTTTTTACTCCTTATACCTCATGGCCTTCTAATCCGAGTCATCCTCTTCTCTTCTACGGGGTTAAGAACTAGGCTTCTCATCTATCTATCGAGGAGGGCGTGTTACTAATCCATTGACTTATAAGATTGTTGGATTTAAGCCCGATTCAGTTCCTACTATTTACGTATGATAATTGTTGATCTCGGAACCTTGTTATTGTGATGTTGAGTGGTTATGCCACCATTTTGCAGGATGTCTCAAATCATTTTGAGCATTTACAGCCGTTATGCTTTGTCCGAGTCATCCTGTGTCTCTAAATAGTCTGATGCATTTGCAAATCCTTTTCTTCTGTTCCCGATGTCCTTTTTGGTCAGAATAAGCACACTAATCGGTCCGTTGAGGTATTTTGTTGCCTCGGCGTAGATGTTGGAGCTATTATTATGACCCTAGGTGTTTAGGGAATCACCTAGCAATTTAGCAATGCTTTTGTATCCCTAGTGTGATGATTACGGCCATCATTTTGAAAGCATCCTGTGATGTCGAGTTAGTAGTAGGTATTCTACTCACAGGTTCTTTGAACCCGAGATTCAACCTACTTCGTGTGGTTAGTAATTCCTCTTACCTTTGGGATATTAGTAACTTTGTGGTAGTCCTCGAGGTTCGTGGCATATCCTTCTTCCAAAAACCATGAACTAGTTAAGGCGTAAGTTCTTTGAACTAAAAGATCACAATCGAGTACTCTTGAGGAGTTCTCCATTCCATATTGTGAATCTGCCAATTCTACTTTCTGCATGGGTTATCCGGAGAAATGTTGAGCCTTGCTCGATATACTAATCCATGCTTCCACAACTCGAAAAATTATATGTTCCTTTGAGTTGCTCTCTTTAGTTGTATCCCGACCATCCTCTATCGATTTGATAACCAAGAGTTTGTGTGCATTCGTTTATCGATGTCTATTATCCTTGTGGTCCGTCAAGCCATTACATTGCGGAATGACTAGGAGAAACAAACTCGATACCTCATCCATTTCTAGGATTGGGTCAAAGTAGTTGTATCCCGCAGATCAAAATGCCAATTCAGCTTTTGTTGCTGTTCCACATGGAGTGTTACCATCTTATGTCAAGAATGTCATGAGAATTGCACCTTCTCTTATGAATTCTTGATGCGGTGATACTTCTCGCCATCATTATTCATTCCTCGGTTCCGAGTTGTTGAAACCGGAATGCCGAAGTGAATTGTGATGTGTGAAATCAATACTCCGAGCAACTCGTTGCTTGGCAGCTAATGGACAATATCCTCATTCTTAGTGTGTTGGTTATTAAATCATCATCCTAAGATTGATCGTGCTACCTAGTCCTTATTTACGGTGCACACTTCGATTGATGAGTTAGGATTATATCAAGTCCTCACTCATTTGATCATATCGTCTTGCCCTCAAAAGCAAGGTTGTTCTCGAGCTTAGTAACATACGGTGGTTCGTGACTTTCCAAATATCTTCTTGGAAGTGTTACCGGGTTGTCTCTCGACTGTTATGTTGAGCTCGTGATCAAGTTGGTTTCTTGTGAACCACCCTTTCTCCAAGAATCTGTGTTGGATATCCACGAGCTAGTTGGTTAAGCCAAACAACAACTTGGAGAGTTGGAAGATAAAAGCTTGCACGACTTAGTTCGTTCCAAAGGGTTATTCACCTGTAGTGTGTGTTGAAGAAAGATGATATCTCCATCGATTGGTCCCTGTGATCAGTTGCTGGACCTATGGTCTCATTAATCCTTTGATTTGAGTGTGGGCTATCGTCAAATCAAATCAGTACCAACGATGCTCGTAATGTTGTCTTACTCGTGGTTGACCCCCGGGCATACACATTATATCTTTTGTCGACCAATACTATTACCGTGTTCACATGATGGTGGAAGTCGGTGATATGGAAATTCCGATGAGTTGTTGTTGAGCCCATCGCAGACATTTTGTCTCCCCCATGAGTCATGTTGAACATCAACCTAGTATTGGAAACTTGTGTAAGCATTTCTTCGTGTTTCATTCATGAAGCATATGTTTAGATGAAAGAGTGACTTCCTCGAATTCATGTGTTTTAGGTGTAAGTTGCCGCCATGAATTTGAGAAAGGTTTGTTTTGTTTCCTTCGGAATCATTCCAAGTCAGTCATGCACGTATGAAGTATTCCATGGTCTGATAGACTGATCATCTTCATTCCTTATGAATTCCATAGCACACTAAGCCACTGATTGACTTGTTCTAGGAAAAGGAGTTAAGTGCTAATCCATGGTAATGCATAAGACTTCATCATCCTCGATGATGATTCCCACCGAACTTCGGTAGTGTTTTATTATAAGACTACTATGTGGTCATGCTTGTCTAGGACAACGTGTTCACATGTTTGTAGCAAAACCAGCTCATGTTTTGGAGCTTGCTATCGTAGTTCATATCCGAGAATCTCATAGCGCCATCTCGTCGATTGTGTTGCAAACTTTCATTTTTCTTTCCGGACCCGATTAGTCTGGAATATCCTGGCACCAATCAGATCTGAATCTCAGGCAAATATGATGGTTGGAACATTCCAACAGTTGCATTTCGTTCCCAGCTTGCACCGTCCTTGTGCCATTTCACTATAGGCTGCCTTCTTAGTAATTCTTGTCCAGGATCGTCCTCAAAAGTGGACTTACCATGGGTCCCCTCCACCTCCGATGATAAGCAAAAATCATCCATTGCGTTGTCTTCAACAAGGTAGTCCACATCATCCATTCTAGTCCGGGTGTACCATTTCTTTGCACTCCACCAAACGATCGTTGTGAATTGCCTTAGGCTGGTATGAAGAGTTTTAATGATCTTTGTATCAAAAGTAATTCTTTTTGCCACTTAAGGGAATAGTTCCTCGCGTCACCTCCCCGAGGTGCCCGCTATTGAATCATGACAATTATTTCCTCGCCACCTTGACACCATCCATCATCTCCCTAAGCGTGGAATTGTTGCCCACTAATCAAACCTAAATGGTTTGTTATTCCTCCCTTCGATGTGTTTTGTGTCTCAACTCGAGATGTGTCACCATCTCGGTCGTGAGTCGATCATGTTTACTTGATCTTCGTGAAGATCGAATCATATAGGGTTTCCCCTTCTTCCCGTTGTTGTGTCGGGTGAAGATCTCAAGACGTCAAGACCAAGATGATGGAATGAATCAACATCTTGAGGAAGGGCAAATGGATCATGAAGATTGTGATAGTTTGCGACTCCCTTTTTCCTCTTACCTCACGTCTTGAATCTCGAGGCGAGATTCTTGTTTAGTGAGGGATGAGCATCCTGACACCAGATCAGCCCTAGCTTGATTTTCTTGCATCCATGCATCATGTCTAAATTTCTTTTAAATTTGAAATGGGGATGACCAAGCCCTAGCACCAAAACAATTCAAATAGGTTCAACTAAGAAATATTTTTCAATGAACCAAATGGCCTTCAAAAATGTTCACCATTTTTTGGAAAAATGCTGGAAAGCTTGATAACGGAGATGTTGCACATTTTTCCATGACATTTGGATTTTTGAATTAAATCATATAGTATTTGCATTTGGGCATTTAATGCTAATAAATAGTTTAAATGTTCAAATAATCATAAACTGAAATGTTTGTTGTTGGAAATATTCCAAACAGTGACATTGACCAGTTTCATGATTTTTGGAAATGCCCTGGCATTTTTATTAAAGCCAAACATAATTATAGAAAATAGAAAATAGAAATAAGAGAGAGAGAGAAACTTACCTGGCAGCCCACCTACCTGGCGTCCGAACCGGCTTCCCCTCCCAGCCCGGCCCGGTTGGCCCAGCCCACCTCCTCGCGTCGTCTTCCCCATGCCTTCAGGCATCGCGGCGTGGCCAGCAGCGCCGCCAGCAGCCACCTCCTGCTTCATCTTGGCGGCCTCCCGACCTTCTCGCGACGCCACGGAGGCGGCCACGCCCCAACCCCCTGGACCCCTCGCTCTCTCCCTCCTCCTCGTTTCTCTCCTCTGTCCCACTCCCTCACGCGACCGAGAACCGCCGTCGACGCCGATCGCCGTACCCGCGGCCACAGCCACCCCCTTGCCCTCTGCCATCCCCAAGAGCTCCGCCCCGACCTCTTCTCCTTCTCCGCTGAGCTACGTGACCCCGGGAGGCCAGCAACGTCGCCATCACCGTCGTCTTCCACCTCGGGCTCCGGCCACCATCGTCGTCGATTCGCTGCACTCCGGTCGCCCCAGGCCCACCCTCCAAGCGGACTCACGGTGAGCCCGCGCCGTCTCCCCCTTCTCCCCTGGTCGCTCCCGCCCTCTAGGCCGTAGCCCCGCCGTGGCCGAGCTTCCCCTGCCGCCGGCCATGTCGCCGCCGCCCCTGCAGCCGCTTGAACTCGATTCGGAGCGCGTCACCTTCGGAAGCCATCAGGAGCATTACGCACACACTAACTAGCCCTCCCGTGCACCGCAGCCCCATCCCCACTTGCACCCGAACTCCGGCCACCGCCGTGAGCTCGATTCCGGCGAGCTCGGCTGACCTCAGCCCCACTTGCTTGCGTAGATGGATGCGGCCAAGCACCTGAAGGAAATATGCCCTAGAGGCAATAATAAAGTTATTATTTATTTCCTTATATCATGATAAATGTTTATTATTCATGCTAGAATTGTATTAACCGGAAACATAATACATGTGTGAATACATAGACAAGCAGTGTCACTAGTATGCCTCTACTTGACTAGCTCGTTAATCAAAGATGGTTATGTTTCCTAACCATAGACATGAGTTGTCATTTGATTAACGGGATCACATCATTAGGAGAATGATCTGATTGACATGACCCATTCCGTTAGCCTAGCACTTGATCGTTTAGTATGTTGCTATTGCTTTCTTCATGACTTATACATGTTCCTATAACTATGAGATTATGCAACTCCGTTTACGGAGGAACACTTTGGGTACTACCAAACGTCCACAACGTAATTGGGTGATTATAAAGGAGTACTACAAGTGTCTCCAAAGGTACTTGTTGGGTTGGCGTATTTGAGATTAGGTTTTGTCACTCCGATTGTCGGAGAGGTATCTCTGGGCCTTCTCGGTAATACACATCACATAAGCCTTGCAAGCATCACAACTAATGAGTTAGTTGTGAGATGATGTATTACGGAACGAGTAAAGAGACTTGACGGTAACGAGATTGAACTAGGTATTGGATACCGACGATCGAATCTCGGGCAAGTAACATACCGATGACAAAAGGAACAACGTATGTTGTTATGCGGTCTGACCGATAAAGATCTTCGTAGAATATGTAGGAACCAATATGGGCATCCAGGTCCCGCTATTGGTTATTGACCGGAGATGTGTCTCGGTCATGTCTACATTGTTCTCGAACCGTAGGGTCCGCACGCTTAAGGTTTCGATGACGGTTATATTATGAGTTTGTGTATTTTGATGTACCAAGATTGTTGAGTCCGGATATGATCATGGACATGACGAGGAGTCTCGAAATGGTCGAGACATAAAGATTGATATATTGACGGATATATTTGGACACCGGAAAGGTTCCGGAGAAGTTTGGAGCTCCGGAGGTTACCGGAACCCCGGGAGGTATATGGGCCTTATTGGGCCCATGTAGGAAGAAGGGAGAAGGAGCAAGGGAGGCGCGCCTAGCCCAATCCGAATTGGGGAGGGCCGGGCCCCTTTCCTTTCTCCTTCCCCTCTTCCTATTCCTACTACTAGTACTACTTCCTAACTACTAGTACTCTTTCCTTCCCCTCCAAATAAGATAAGGAAAGGAGAGGAAACCTACTTGGAGTAGGTTTCCCCCTCCTTGCGCCTCCCCTTGGGCGGCCACCTCCTCCCTCCCTCCTTTATATACGGGGAGGGGCACCTAGAACACACAAGTTGATCCTTGAGATCGTTCCTTAGCCGTGTGCGGTGCCCCTCCACCATATTCCACCTCGGTCATATTGTAGCGGTGCTTAGGCGAAGCCTGCGACGGTGAAACATCAAGATCGTCACCACGCCCGTCGTCTTGACGGAACTCCCTCCCCGGAGCTTTGCTGGATCGAAGCCCGTGGGCGTCATCGAGCTGAGCGTGTGCCAAGAACTCGGAGGCGCCGGAGTAACGGGCGCTGTGATCGGCTGGATCGTGAGGAGAACGTCTGACTACTTCCTCTCGTCATCATCGACTCGGAGGTGCCGGAGTAACGGCGCTGGGATCGGCAGGATCGCGAGGAGAAAGTACGACTACTTCCTCTACGTTGTGATCGCTTCCGCCACGGTCTCACGAGGGTACGTAGACAACACTCTCCCTCTCGTTGCTATGCCATCACCATGGTCCCGTGTGTGCGAGGGAAATTTTTTTGAAATTACTGCGTTTCCCCAACGGTGGCATCCGAGCCAGGTTTTATGCGTTGATGTCATATGCACGAGTAGAACACAAGTGAGTTGTGGGCGATACAAGTCATACTACCTACCAGCATGTCATACTTTGGTTCAGCGGTATTGTGAGATGAAGCGGCCGGACCGACATTACGCCAGACGCTTTACGCCGAGACTGGTTTCACCGTTCACGAGCATTCGTGCTTAAAGGTGGCTGGCGGGTGTCTGTCTCTCTCACTTTAGTTGAACTGAGTGTAGCTCGCCCGGTCCTTGAGAAGGTTAAACGGAGTCTATTTGACGAAGTATCGTTGTGGTTTTGATGCGTAGGTAAGAACGGTTCTTGCTCAGCCCGTAGCAGCCACGTAAAACTTGCAACAACAAAGTAGAGGACGTCTAACTTGTTTTTGCAGGGCATGTTGTGATGTGATATGGTCAAGACGTGATGCTATATTTTATTGTATGAGATGATCATGTTTTGTAACCGAGTTATCGGCAATGGCAGGAGCCATATGGTTGTCGCTTTATTGTATGAAATGCAACGCATGTAATTGCTTTACTTTATCACTAAGCGGTAGCGATAGTCGTAGAAGCAATAGATGGCGTAACGACAACGATGCTACGATGGAGATCAAGGTGTCGCGCCCGGTGACGATGGTGATCATGACGGTGCTTAGATGGAGATCACAAGCGCAAGATGATGATGGCCATATCATATCACTTATATTGATTGCATGTGATGTTTATCCTTTATGCATCTTATTTTGCTTGATTGACGGTAGCATTTTAAGATGATCTCTCACTAAAATTATCAAGTAGTGTTCTCCCGAGTATGCACCGCTGCCAAAGTTCGCCGTCTTAGAGACACCACGTGATGATCGGGTGTGATAAGCTCTCGTCCATCTACAACGGGTGCAAGCCAGTTTTGCACACGCAGAATACTCAGGTTATACTTGACGAGCCTAGCATATGCAGATATGGCCTCGGAACACGAAGACCGAAAGGTCGAGCGTGAATCATATAGTAGATATGATCAACATAAGATGTTCACCATTAAAAACTACTCCATCTCACGTGATGATCGGTTATGGTTTAGTTGATTTGGATTACGTGATCACTTAGATGACTAGAGAGATGTCTATCTAAGTGGGAGTTCTTAAGTAATATGATTAATTGAACTTAAATTTATCATGAACTTAGTACCGATAGTATCTTGCTTGTCTATGTCTGCTTGTAGATAGATGGCTCGTCTTTGTTGTTCCGTTGAATTTTAATGCGTTCCTTGAGAAAGCAAAGTTGAAAGATGATGGTAGCAATTACACGGATCGGGTCCGTAATCGAGGATTATCCTCATTGCTGCACGTAAGAGTTACGTCTGGATGCACCGCTAGGTGCCAGTTCTTCCGATGCAACCGACGGCGTTAAGAACGTCTGGCGAGCAAAGCTGATGACTACTCTATAGTTCGATTGTGCCATGCTTTTACGGCTTAGAACCGGGTCTTCAACGACGCTTTTGAAAGTCGTGGAGCATATGAGATGTTCCAAGAGTTGAAGTTGATATTTCAAATGTAATGCCCGGATTGAGAGATATGAAGTCTCCAATAAGTTCTATAGCTGCAAGATGGAGGAGAATGGGTGCATCGGTGAGCACATACTCGTAATGTCCGGGTATTACAATCACTTGACTCAACTGGAGTTGATCTTCCGGATGATTGTGTCATTGATGTAATTCTTCAATCACTGCCACCAAGCTACAAAGGCTTCGTGATGAACTATAATATGCAAGGGTTAGTAAAGACTATACACGAGCTCTTCGCAATCTTTGAAAGTCATGGAGGTAGAAATCAAGAAGGAGCATCAAGTGTTGATGGTCAATAAGACCACTAGTTTCAAGAAGAAAGGCAAAGGGAAGAAGAAGGAACTTCAAGAAGAACAGCAAACAAGTTGCTTTGCTCAAGTGAAGAAACCCAAGTCTGGACCTAAACCTGAAATCGAGTGCTTCTCTGCAAGCGGTAGTCATTGGAAGCGGAACTGCCCCAAGTATTTGGCGGATAAGAAGGATGGCAAGGTGAACAAAGGTATATGTGATATACATGTTATTGATGTGTACCTTACTAGAGCTCGCATGATAGTACACAGGTATTTGATACTGGTTCTGTTGCTAATATTTGCAACTCGAAGCAGGGGACTACTGATTAAGCGAACAACGGCAAAGGACGAGGTGACGATGCGCGTGGGAAATGGTTCCAAAGTCGATGTGATCGCGGTCGGCACGCTACCTCTACATCTACCTTCGGGATTAGTTTTAGACCTAAATAATTGTTATTTGGTGCCGCCGTTAAGCATGAACATTATATCTGGATCTTGTTTGATGCGAGGCGGTTATTCATTTAAATCAGAGAATAAAGGTTGTTCTATTTATATGAATAATATCTTTTATGGTCATGCACCCTTAAAGAGTGGTCTATTTTTAATGGATCTCGATAGTAGTGATACACATATTCATAATGTTGAAACCAAAAGATGCAGAGTTGATAATGATAGTGCGACTTATTTGTGGCATTGCCGTTTAGGTCATATCGGTGTAAAGCGCATGAAGAAACTCCATCTTGATGGACTTTTGGAGTCACTTGATTATGAATCACTTGGCACTTCTGTAACCGTGCCTCATGGGCAAGATGACTAAAACACCGTTCTCCGGTACTATGGAGAGAGCATCAGATTTGTTGGAAATCATACATACGGATGTATGTGGTCCAATGAATATTGAGGCTCGTGGCGGATATCGTTATTTTCTCACCTTCACAGATGATTTAAGCAGATATGGGTATATCTTCTTAATGAAACATAAGTCTGAGACATTTGAAAAGTTCAAAGAATTTCAGAATGAAGTTGAAAATCATCGTAATAAGAAAATAAAGTTTCTTCGATCTGATCGTGGAGGCGAATATTTGAGTTACGAGTTTGGTCTACATTTGAAACAATGCGGAATAGTTTTAGCAACTCACGCCACCCGGAACACCACAGCGCAATGGTGTATCCGAACGTCGTAATCGCACTTTACTAGATATGGTGCGATCTATGATGTCTCTTACAGATTTACCGCTATCGTTTTGGGGTTATGCTCTTGAGACGGCCGCATTCACGCTAAATAGAACACCGTCAAAATCCGTTGAGGCGACACCTTATGAATCTGTGGTTTAGCAAGAAACCAAAGTTGTCGTTTCTTAAAGTTTGGGGATGCGATGCTTATGTGAAAAGCTTCAACACGATAAGCTCGAACCTAAATCGGAGAAATGTGTCTTCATAGGATACCCAAAGGAGACAGTTGGGTACACCTTCTATCACAGATCCGAAGGAAAAACATTTGTTGCTAAGAATGGATCCTTTCTAGAGAAGGAGTTTCTCTCGAAAGAAGTGAGTGGGAGGAAAGTAGAACTTGATGAGGTAATGCCTTCTCCCTTATTGGAAAGTAGTTTATCACGTAAAACCAGTTTCTGCGACATCTACACCAAATAGTGAGGAAGTTGATGATGTTGATCATGAAACTTGAGATCAAGTTACTACGTAACCTCGTAGATCAACCAGAATAAAATCCGCACTGAGTGGTACGGCAATCCTGTTCGGAAGTCATGCTACTAGATCATGATGAACCCTCGAACTATGAAGAAGCGATGGTGAGCCCAGATTCCATAAAATGGCTTGAGGCCATGAAATCCGAGATAGGATCCATGTATGAAAACAAAGTATGGACTTTGGTTGACTTGCCGAGGGTCGGCAAGCAATAGAAAACAAGTGGATCTTCAAGAAGAAGGCGACGACGGTAATATTGCTGTCTACAAAGCTCAACTTGTCGCAAAGGGTTTCGACAAGTTCAAGGGATTGACTACGATGAGACCTTCTCACCCGTGGCGATGCTTAAGTCTGTCCGAATCATGTTAGCAATTGCCGCATTTTATGATTATGAAATATGGCAAATGGATGTAAAGACCGCATTCCTGAATGGGTTTTACGGAAGAAGAGTTGTATATGATGCAACGAGAAGGTTTTATCGATCCAAAGGGAGCTAACAAAGTGTGCAAGCTCCAGCGATCCATTTATGGACTGGTGCAAGCATCTCGGAGTTGGAATAAGCGCTTTGATAGTGTGATCAAAGCATTTGGGCTTATCTGAGACTTATGGAGAAGCCTGTATTTACAAGAAAGTGAGTGGGAGCTCTATAGCATTTCGATCTTATATGTAGATGACATATTATTGATCGGAAATGATATAAAATTTCTGGATAGCATAAAGGGATACTTGAACAAGAGTTTTTCGATGAAAGACCTTGGTGAAGCTACTTACATATTGGGCATCAAGATCTATAGAGATAGATCAAGACGCTTAATTGGACTTTCACAAAGCACATACCTTGATAAAGTTTTGAAGAAGTTCAAAATGGATCGTGCAAAGAAAGGTTTTTACCTGTATTACAAGGTGTGAAATTGAGTCGGACTCAATGCCCGACCACGGCAGAAGATAGAGAGAAGATGAAAGATGTCCCTATGCTTCAGCCATAGGCTCTATCATGTATGCAATGTCAGTGTACCAGACTGACGTATGCTTAGCGATAAGCTTGGCGGGAAGGTACCAAAAGTAATCCAGAGTGGATCATCGGACAGCGGTCAAGAACATCCCGAAATACACGAAAAGGACTAAGGATATGTTTCTCGTATATGGAGGTGACAAAGAGCTAGTCGTAAATGGTTACGTCGATGCAAGCTTTGACATCGATCCCACGATTCTAAATCGCAAACCGGATACGTGTTTTTGTTAAGCGGTGGAGCTGTCGGTTGGTGCAGTTCTAAACAAAGCGTCGTGGCGGGATCTACATGTGAAGCGGAGTACATAGCTGCTTGGAAGCAGCAAATGAAGGAGTCTGGATGAAAGAGTTCATTTCCGATCTAGGTGTTATACCTAGTGCATCGGGACCAATGAAGATCTTCTGTGACAATCTTGGTGCAATTGCCTTGGCAAAGGAATCCAGATTTCACAAGAGGACCAAGCATATCAAGAGACGCTTCAATTCCATTCGGGACCAAGTCCAAGTGGGAGACATAGAGATTTGCAAAGTACATACGGATCTCATCATTGCAGACCCGTTGACTAAGCCTCTTCCACGAGCAAAACATGATCAACACCAAGACTCCATGGGTGTTAGAATCATTCTTGAGTAAACTAGATTATTGACTCTAGTGCAAGTGGGAGACTGAAGGAAATATGCCCTAGAGGCAATAATAAAGTTATTATTTATTTCCTTATATCATGATAAATGTTTATTATTCATGCTAGAATTGTATTAACCGGAAACATAATACATGTGTGAATACATAGACAAACAGAGTGTCACTAGTATGCCTCTACTTGACTAGCTCGTTAATCAAAGATGGTTATGTTTCCTAACCATAGACATGAGTTGTCATTTGATTAACGGGATCACATCATTAGGAGAATGATCTGATTGACATGACCCATTCCGTTAGCCTAGCACTTGATCGTTTAGTATGTTGCTATTGCTTTCTTCATGACTTATACATGTTCCTATAACTATGAGATTATGCAACTCCGGTTTACCGGAGGAACACTTTGGGTACTACCAAACGTCCTGGCGTAATCGGGTGATTATAAAGGAGTACTACAAGTGTCTCCAAAGGTACTTGTTGGGTTGGCGTATTTCGAGATTAGGTTTTGTCACTCCGATTGTCGGAGAGGTATCTCTGGGCCTTCTCGGTAATACACATCACATAAGCCTTGCAAGCATCACAACTAATGAGTTAGTTGTGAGATGATGTATTACGGAACGAGTAAAGAGACTTGCCGGTAACTAGATTGAACTAGGTATTGGATACCGACGATCGAATCTCGGGCAAGTAACATACCGATGACAAAGGGAACAACGTATGTTGTTATGCGGTCTGACCGATAAAGATCTTCGTAGAATATGTAGGAACCAATATGGGCATCCAGGTCCCGCTATTGGTTATTGACGGAGATGTGTCTCGGTCATGTCTACATTGTTCTCGAACCGTAGGGTCCGCACGCTTAAGGTTTCGATGACGGTTATATTATGAGTTTGTGTATTTTGATGTACCGAAGATTGTTCGGAGTCCCGGATATGATCACGGACATGACGAGGAGTCTCGAAATGGTCGAGACATAAAGATTGATATATTGGACGGATATATTTGGACACCGGAAAGGTTCCGGAGAAGTTTGGAGCTCAGGAGGTTACCGGAACCCCGGGAGGTATATGGGCCTTATTGGGCCCATGTAGGAAGAAGGGAGAAGGAGCAAGGGAGGCGCGCCCCTAGCCCAATCCGGGTGGGGAGGGGCCGCCCCTTTCCTTTCTCCTTCCCCTCTTCCTATTCCTACTACTAGTACTACTTCCTAACTACTAGTACTCTTTCCTTCCCTCCAAATAAGATAAGGAAAGGAGAGGAAACCTACTTGGAGTAGGTTTCCCCTCCTTGGTGCCTCCCCTTGGGCCGCCACCTCCTCCTCCCTCCTTTATATCTCACGGGAGGGGCACCCTAGAACACACAAGTTGATCCTTGAGATCGTTCCTTGGCAGTGCGGTGCCCCTCCACCATATTCCACCTCGGTCATATTGTAGCGGTGCTTAGGCGAAGCCTGCGACGGTGAAACATCAAGATCGTCACCACGCCCGTCAGGTCGACGGAACTCCCTCCCCGGAGCTTTGCTGGATCGAAGCCCGTGGGCGTCATCGAGCTGAACGTGTGCCAAGAACTCGGAGGCGCCGGAGTAACGGCGCTGTGATCGGCTGGATCGTGAGGAGAGAACGTCACGACTACTTCCTCTACGTCATCATCGACTCGGAGGTGCCGGAGTAATGCTTGGCTGGGATCGGCAGGATCGCGAGGAGAAAGTACGACTACTTCCTCTACGTTGTGATCGCTTCCGCTTACGGTCTACGAGGGTACGTAGACAACACTCTCCCCTCTCGTTGCTATGCCATCACCATGGTCCTGTGTGTGCGTAGGAATTTTTTTTTGAAATTACTGCGTTCCCCAACAGCACCCGCAACACGTAGAGCCTCTCCGCCGCTCGTTTGGCCGCCGGAGATGCAAGCCCGAAGGCCTCCGCCGTCTCGGCCTCGCCGGCGACTCGACGCCGGTGGATTAGCCCAAGTTGACCAGGGGTTTGACTTCCCCCAGGGTCACTGACGAGTGGGCCCGGCCACTAACTAAACAGGGTTAACACTAACCGATATTAGTTAGTTAAACTAACTCTTGACCGATGGGCCCCAAATACGAGTTGACTGGACAGCGACCAGTTGACTCATTGACGTCACATCGACGTCGGTCGACGCAATAACTAGTTTTCGGACTTAATATAATTTAGGAAATTTCGTAAAATACCCCAAACTTCAAATATTCATAACTTTTAATCTGTAGCTCCAAATTAAATAATTTATATATGAAAAATGATCGTAAAAATATGAAGAATCTGTTTATGGCATTTTCATGCATGATTGAACAAGTTAACCTCACTGAATAGGATGAATCATGATTAGGGCAAATTATGAAATAACATTTGGAGTTGGAGTTTAACCTTGTTTGAATTCCACTTCAATTAACTTGGCTAGATATTGCATTAGGTGAATTCAGTACCTTAACATGACATGTCATTCATGTGAATGTGCATTGCATTAATTGTGTTCTCTCTTGTCTGCCGTAATTGCCCCTCTCAAGAGACGACGTCTGAAGCGATGAATTGATGACACCGATGAAGAACTATATTATCTTCGAAGTGCTGCAAGCAAAACCCCCTTGTTCATTCCGATATAATCCCACTATCTCGCCTCCTGCTCTATTTTACTGCATTAGGACAACAACGACTCATGTGTTACTTGCTGCTGTAGCTGAACCCCTTTATCCTCTGCATGACCTGTCATTACAGAGTAATTAGATGAAACCCACTAGCATGAGTAGGAGTTGTTTGAGCCATGTTGTGCCTACTCATTCATGCTTGTTGTCATGCATGCTACTGCTTAGAGTTGAGTCAGGTCTGATTCATCGGGAATGAATTGGAATGGTTGTGTGAACATGTCCTCATCACAGCGTGTGAGCTAAGTGTGTGAACACGATTTGGTAAAAGGTAGCGGTGAGAGGCCATGTAGGAGTACATGGTGGGTTGTCTCATTGCAGCCGTCCTCGAGGAACCGAGATCTGTGTTTGTGATCCATGAAACAGTTACTACCACGCATTGGGCCCGAAACCAATGGACCCTCTCGACTTCTTAACCACTCTTGTCCTCGGTCAAGAGTTGCAAGTAGTTTCGGTGTTTGTAGCATCTTTGGGGGCCGCATAGCCTTGACCGTAAAGGGGTGGGTTGTGTTGCGGTAGGCACCGTGGCCCTGATGTACCGATTCGCCTGCTTGGTGTCTCGGGAACCCTGCACATCGTTCGGGGCTGTATGGGAAACCTCGGCGGACTCCTGCGGATGGAACCCGAATAGGCGATAAACCTGGACTTGGGACTTGTGTGTTTAGGTAGGTCGTGGCCGACACCCACGTTGGGCTTCCGCTTGAAGGTTGCCGAGTACATGTCGTGTAAACGGCGGTAAGTGGTGAGAGCGTGTGTGAAGAAGTACCCCTGCAGGGTTAACATGATCTATTCAATAGCCGTGTCCACGGAGAAGGACTTCAGGTTGCCTATATCAGTTCATAGACAAGTGAAAGTGGATACTCTAAAATGCGCAAGATAAGCGTGAGTGCTATGGATGGCGTTCTCGTAGGGAGGCGGGGCGGATCCATAGTGGTGTATTGATATGGTGAATATGTGGACTCGTGTGCCACCTCAAAAGAGTTACTTGCAATGTAGTTCAGGATAGCCACCGAGTCAAAGCTGGCTTGCTGCAGTCAAACTCCACCACCCCTTTTGATAATGATGCATATGTAGCTAGTTCTGATGTAAGCCTTGCTGAGTACGTTTGTACTCACGTTTGCTTATTTTATGTTTTGTAGAGAGACTTCGGTCTCGCTAGTAGTTCCGCTTGGACTTTGACGGTTAGCTTGTTACCTCGACTACGATCTTGTGCCTCGGCAGGATTTGGTAGATAGTCGGGCTTCTCAGCCCTTTTCATTTATAGTTATGCGTACTCGAGACATGTTTAGCTTCCGCTTGTGCTTTGACTTGTATGTTTCGAGTGTTGGGTCATGAGACCCATGTTTGTAATATCTCGCTCCTCGGAGCCTATTGAATAAATAATTGAGTCGTGAGAGTTATGTTGTGATGCCATGTTGTATCTACACATATTGAGCATATTGTGTGTATGTTTGAAATGCTTGGTATGTGTGGGATCCGACAAACTAGTTGTTTATCCTTGGCAGCCTCTCATATGGGGAAATGTAGTCTCGTGCTTCGGCGATAGTAGTCCGCTACAGCCCGGTTCACCGGAGTCCTGCTAGCCCAAAGACTACCGCTTGGACACTTGACTGGCGGCATGTGTTTCACTTCGTTCCTTATGTCCGTTCCCTTCGGGAAATGTCACGCGGTGGTATTCGAGTCCTGCCTAGCCTGCTACAGCCGGGATACCGGAGTCCTGTTAGCCCGGTGCTACAGCCCGAATATATACGTTGATGACCGACATGCTCGATGTGATTCATGTATGCCTGTCCCCATGGGTTAGCGCCGCTTTGGGTTCACGACTAGCCATGTCGGCCCGGGTTCTTTGTCATATGGATGCTAGCGACACTATCATATACGTGAGCCAAAAGGCGCAAACGGTCCCGGGCCATGGTAAGGCGACACCCATGGGAATACCGTGCGTGAGGCCGCAAAGTGATATGATGTGTTACATGCTAGATCGGTGTGACTTAGGATTGGGGTCCTGACAAGGAATTTGAAGATGCCAAGGCCGAATGGGCGGTAGAGCAAGAGGTGGCCAAAGCCACACAGAGGGAGCGGAAAAGTCATAAAGCACTCAAGAAAAGAGAGGCCTACCGCCGCGAGAAAGAAAAGGACGCACGCGCTGCTACGGAGAGGTCGGCGGAGATCCATGCACGGTGGGGTGTCGCCGACAAAGCCGGGAAGGAGAACGACGGCGTCTGGCCAGCATGTGAGAAGTAGAAGTACTAGTAGTTAGTGTGTGTGTGCGTATGCGAGTACGAGCATGTACCAATACTACTAGTTACTACTGTAGTTTTTAGAGCAAATTACCAAAGACATTAGCCTAGACTAAATGGAAAAATTCCTATCCTAAGCATCAAATGGCATCTCTTCCTCTATAGGAATTGAGATGCATGTCATCTCACTTCCTTTGATTTTCATATTCCTATCCTATGAACGAAAGGAGGCCTCTGTTGGAGTAACTATCAGAGCTAGCGATCGCCTGGTACTGTAGTTTTCTTCAAGAAGCGGAATTCAACGAAGTCATGATGGTTCCTTCGTCCTAGCAACTTCAAAGTGGGAAGTGGGCCTGTGATTTGATGGCTCATTAGTCATTGTTACTGCGGTGCGATGACCTGGGTGACTCTCCCTTGAAGTTCTGCGTGCATGGCAAGTGGACCAGGATGGTCGACGTCCCACATGTTGGCGAATGGAAGTATTCTTTTCGATATCGAGGAGCAAGGAAACCGCGTGGTATAGTATCACTGCTGATTGGTTAGCAAAAAAATAGTATCACTGCCGATTTATAATTATTTTTTATTTCTGATGAATGCTAGCGTTTCAACTCTTACGATGAAGGGTGCCAAACACGCACGCGTCTTTGGATGTCTCACACGTCAGCGAAATGAGTGGGACATGAACAGCGTGGTAGAGCCCAGCGTAAAAAAAACAGCGTGGTAGAGCGTTTCCACTTCTTCCACTTCTGGGTCGGAGACCACACGTAGTAGTACTTTGTGGTATGAACGATACAAAGTGCGACCTGGAGAGAAAGACACGCTAGTTGGAAGGTCTCGGGGCATACACGTAAACAAATATAAAAGTTAATATGTGCCTCCAACTAATATAGTAGTAGTAGAGTACTTAGGCACGTGCTCCATAACATCACCGTGCATTGCACGTACAACATTTAGTGGTAGTACATAGTAAGAGACAAATGCCGCCCAAGAGTTCCCTTCTCGACCTACTTTTGGGTGTTTGGTAGAGTGTATGGAGGGTGCATGAGTCCACACTAGTTTAGCACAAATACACTAGAAGCATGCATGAAGAGGGGTGTTGAGTTGAGCATGCATGAAGAGGGAAGAACTATGCTGAGATGAGAACGCAACCAAACACACCCTATATGCCACGCATGTTCATACCATTTGTGCCTTTCTACTTCACTTCTTTGCGCTACATTACTCAGTTACGACGTCCACTCACGGGTACATGTCCGTCTCAGTAGTTCCAAATTCCACGTGTTATTCATATAGATGGAACGATCCTTGCATAACACGTGCACCTTGATGCTAGATGTCTCGCGTGTTGGCAAAAGGATGAACAAAGCTCACGTAAAAAAATAGAGTGGAAGAACATAGATTCCGGACGACCGAGAAGGAGCAAGGAACCTCGTGGGAGCCGTCTGCACTCATAATATTTAATATTATTCAGCGATATAAAATTAACCAATCATCTCCACAAAGGATCGAAGAATATGAAACACGGCAGCCCGGTGTAGTTACATCATACTAGTACATGGCTAACCCACGCTATCACCATATTTCTTGGCTTCCGTATGACACCTATCTCTAGTAATCCAAAGAGCTCAGTACGCTTCTCCCTCCTCGTCTCTATCAAAGTGCGGCGGGCTGGCGTTTACATTGCCTATTGAGGTCGGTTAACTATCACATGTTAGCGACATGCCAAGAGCATTCTAAAAAATTCCTTTCACGTTCCGCTTTCAAAAAGAAAAAATCCTTTCGGTAGGAATTTGCTGTATGCTTTGAGCAACTTGCATGTCCTATCTTGCTCTGCTTGATACTCTAACTTAGCTAGAGGTTAGACTAACTCATGACTAACCACGAACTAATCAGAGCCAAAGAGGTGTCTGGGTGATGTGGTTAGATTGACAATAAATGCACTTCATGGAGAGAGAAAAGTGATTTTTCAGTGGTCCCAATGAGAACTATCTCCAGTTAGCACCTCTTGGGTGGGATAGTTTTTTTTTTGGTGGGTTCGGTGCAACTTGCTCCAATTTAAACCCTCATGCTTGGATACTTTAGGGCTATTTGAGCCCCAACTAGCTCAAACTAACTCTAACCCATGGATCCAAACAGGGCCTATGGCCAGTCTCGACGCGGAGTAGTCGCGTGCACCAGGAAGCGGCGCTCTCTTGGCCGTCGCGCCACTTCAAAGCCGGCGCCAGTGAGAGGTCGCCTCCGCTCTGGCCGGGCATTAATGCGGCGACGCTCCGAGGCGGCGACCGTTTCATGCGGAAGCACGCTACCGCAACGGAGTATAGGTTTCAACCGTTTGTGTGTAGTAATCTTGGTAGTTTGCAAAACTACTCAATTATTGCACTCACTTTCCTAAGAAATTGTGGTAAACGTTACTCCACAGCCCGCTTCCTTCTCCTTCCTCTTCCACCTCCACGCCGCGTCCAGGAAGCGACGGTCAACCCTTATATAGGAGTGCTAGCACAAAAGATGCATGCATGACCACTAAAATTTCCATATTAAAGCGCCGCTCCGGCAGGAGTATGGCGATGTTGTTACCTTCACCGCCCATGGCTACTGCAAGGCGGCGACTGAGAAGAGGCGGCGGGAGGGGAATGAATGCAGCTACTGTTTGGGTTCGCCTTCCGGCTTAAATAAATGTGCAGCATCACGTGTACCCGCGGGTGCACAAATCGTAACATATGTGTCTGCTTAAGTGGGCGTCACGTAACTGGTGTGTGTGTGTGTGTGTGTGAGAGAGAGAGATTCTGAGAGGCAGAGTGCATGTGTGCGACTCTACTCTTCGGACATGTACTCAACCTTTTGCATCGGGATATAAGTATAATGGTATTTACTTTAGCTAGTGATTTACGTGGCCATGAACGTGGTTGTGTAAAAAATGTCACTTCCTTTCGTGATTTGCGTTATATAATTACAAGCAAGATTCTCGTGCATTGCACGGAGCATCAATATGCATTTTTTTACGTAACACCTGTTGTGATTGACCCATGCAGAGTAATCCCATGTGTAAAAACTAATGATATCTCGAGAATTTTATCGGAAAACTGGTATCTCGAGAATGTCATCGAAAAAATGAAAGATGAGAGATAAGGCGAGGAGGAGGCGGAGCGTGGTGGTGACCGTGGTCGGAATGGGCGGAGGCATGGGGATGGGCGCCGGCAAAGGCATACGCCACCATGCATGCTAGATTGTTAAAGAGACTTATTTATTTTTTATTTGCTGAGCATTGAGGTTGCGGGAGATAATGATGTGGAGAGAGGTGCGGGTATCTTTTGTAAAATTATCATAGTTTGCTTTCTATCCTCAGATATAGATCATACGGTCTGTATTACAAGCTGGCAGGCACACCATCACCGCCAACTCATTTTTTTATAAGGGTACAGATGATAAGTTTGTTGACTACTAAAGTAAAGTGGAATTTGTCCTTGTTATGCAAGTAAATAAAGTGATTGTTTATCATACGGGTAAGGTTGGATGAAGGGTGGTAGGAACAAATGCTCCGCCTAGAGCATGTGTGTGTGAGATGGAGTCTTAGTGTGTGTGTGTGTGGGGTGTGTGAGAGAGAGAGAGAGGAGAGAGAGATGGAGTCTTAGTTTGTGTGTGTGA
This sequence comes from Aegilops bicornis, assembly GCA_021605145.1. NCBI lineage: Eukaryota > Viridiplantae > Streptophyta > Magnoliopsida > Poales > Poaceae > Aegilops > Aegilops bicornis. The sequence continues at coordinate 473,669,108 of CM038672.1, read as the reverse complement.
GAGAGAGAGATGGAGTCTTACTGTGTGTGTGGGGGGGGGGTGTGCGTGCATCTGTGCATGTGTGTGTGTGTGTTTGTGTGTGTGTGTGTGAGAGAGAGAGAGAGAGAGATGGAGTCTTAGTGTGTGTGGGGGTGCGTGCATGCGTGTGTGTGTGTGTGTGCGTGTGTGTGTGTGTGTGTGTCGTGGGGTCCTCTGTGGCGGATGTAATTTAAGTGTGCATGGCTTCATCATAGAGAGGTGGTGTGTATGGCAGAGACCGCCAACGATGGGTGCGAGAGAGAAAATGCCCGTAGAGAGGGAAGAGAAGGTGTGTGCGCGTGAGAGGAGTCGACATTGAGAGAACGTGTTTGTTCGAGAGACACCGAGGAAGACTACTATATATCGATGGTGCATGTAGGCGGGAATTAAACAAAGGGATGGTCTTATTGGTTTCGGGGATATAGGGGAAAAGTGAGAGGCGGGGGGGGGGGGGGGTAGCTAGTAGGAGATTGTTAAGTGTGAGTGTGTGTTTTACCCATCCAGGCGGAAGTTATGTGCTCAAAAGAGGAGAACGATTCGATGTGGCGTTAGGATTGAGGGTAATTAACTACGTATGGAGACATAGAGACCTTGAACGTGCATGTGTGAGAGGTATACATGTATACGTGGGATGTGTGTGTGTGCGCGCATGATCGAGATAAAAGAAAGAAGACATAAGTCATAAGATCAACAGCATGGGAGAGACGGATCGGTATGACAATATGCATGCATGTGAGAATGCAGGGAAGAAGGCCCGACAATTGAGCATGTGTTTTTGTCTTTAAGAGATAGTGGCGTCGGCTGGAGCATGCATCTATGGTAAGCAGAGGGAGTGAGGCGCAACGATTGTGCAAAAGAGACCAACTTATAAATGCATATGTATGGAGAGACATATATAGTGTGGGTGATAGGAAGCAAGACTCCAAGTAGAAAGAAATGTTGATGGAGAAACTACAGATAGATACAGAGATGGAGATGCTAGCTAGAGGGACATCCGCTAGTTTGGGTGTTGGAGATGACCGTCGGGTGGTTCAAAGGGTGAAGTTATATATGTGTGTGAGAGGGCACTTGACTGCATGTAGAGAGAAACATATGTAGTGTGGATGATAGGAATCAAGAGTGAGGGCGAGAAAGAAGGTTGATGGAGAAACAGATAAATAGAAAGATAAAGATGCTAGCTAGTGTGCGTTAGAGATAGGAGTCGAGTGGATCAGAAGGCTGGGTTATGTGTGTGGGTGTGAGAGAGATAGAGAGGGTGCATGTGAGTCACATACAAACAGATATCAGAGAGAAATGAGATCCAGAGAGACAGAGTTTTGTGTCTGCGAGAGAGAAATATATTTCACAACGAGAGTGATAGCTAGAGAGACATACGAGGGAACGCAAGATATCTCTAGGGAGAGAGGGTGTGTGTGAGCAACATACAAGAGAACAATGGAGAAATATGAGACCCTGGGAGATAGAGTTTTTGTTTGTGTGTGAGAAAGAGATATTGAAGAGGAAGAGTCGTAGGTTCTCATATCTAAGGAGCGAAAGACATCTCTATATGAGGGGGTGTCGAGTGGCACACATGGGAATAGTAGAGAGAAATGAGACCCCGGGAGACAAAGTTTTGTGTTTGTGTTAGAGAAAGAGATTCCACATGGAGAATCATAGTTAGAGACACATAGCAGGGAACGAGATATACTTAGAGAGAAATAGAGTGATGAAGGTCGAGGGAGAGAGTACCGTCAGTGTGTTATGAAGATAAAAGATCATTGTCGACATACGGTGTAGCACGAGAGATACGAGAGGCGATGAACGTGTATAGGTCCAGAGAGATAGTCCTATATAAGCATGAGTGATAGCAATATGAGACAAATATCTGGATTAAAGGGGATTCAAATATTTAAACTGGAGATCACGACATCGATAATATCATAACACAAATTGGTGTATCAAACATGCATATTCATTTGAATTTGGGCACACGTGTAATGTTATATAGTTTATCAATATTGGTGATCCATAGATTCTTCAATTACAAACAATGCATAGTTTATATGCAATTAATGTCTAAACAGGAATACACTATATGTTGTGTGTGTGAAACACATTATACATGTTTGAGAAGTAAAAAACCCGCATGGAACACACATTAATTGGAGACAGTTAGCGAGGATTGCATACATTGGATTTCAACATAAAGTGGTTTCAAATATTTGAAAATCCAAATTGATGGATACAACCTTATGAATCTGAGATCATGCCATTTGTAAACCATATTTATGTATAAATGGTGTTGTGCTTTTGAAAGTATATATAAAAAAGATGTATATAGAATGTAATTCCAATTCAAAATGGATCCCACCCGGAAAAAAATAGAATACAAACGGGATTCGAATTGAGTTGGCATGTTAAACGTGCACTCTGCAAATTTTGAACGAAGCGGGGAAAGTCACAGTAATCGCCCGAAACCAAAATCTGTGAGATGGAAATCACTACTGCCTATCCCTGCCACGCAAAGCCTATCTGCTGGATTTCTATAGGTTTCGATAGGGGTAGGTTTGTAATTCCACCCAAACGTGACGTAACCGCCTCTCACCCGGATTCATACACGGTGGGCACCAAAACACAGTGTGTCCTCGGCCGAAATCGACTCCTCCCGATTCATATTCATACACGGTGGGCGCCAAAAACAAACTCTCATCGGCAAATATTCGTGTATGCGAGATTACCGCCCTATCCCCAACCGACTAATGTTGCGTGATGTAGTAGAAATTTGAAAGCAGGGCTAAGTTTGTAAATTTCCTCACATTTGAGACAAGCGCGCCATAAATACATGGTTCCCCTTCCTCTCTACCTCCCTTTTCCCCATTCATACTCCGTGGGCGCCAAAACACCCTCTCCACCCCACCCTCCTCCGTCCGCCGCCACCCCATCCACCGTCGTCCTCCACCACCATGCCGGAGATGATACCCGATGCCGCAGTCCATTACAATAGATCGATCTCTCTCATCCACGTCTTCGGACCGGGATCCTTGCATCCTGTCCTCTCGCTTCATCCCCGCTGTCGTCCACCTTGCCGGCGCCGCTCCTACGACCGTCTCGTCCACCACGCCCCGCTGCCACCGCCTACCCTCCTAGATCTGCTTCCACGCTGCCGACAGCCATCGCTACCACAGCACCGTCAAATTCTCAGCAGATGCGTACATGGTGCCGCACCAGAGGCGGTACTCTTTCGTATCTGCTCAACTTATTTATCGCAGCAAGAAAATAGATCGCCACTGCTTTACTCTGATTTCTTGTCTTGGTTGCAAAGTTACCTTTGTCCGGATTGAACCTTCAGATCCGCCATGGCACGCTCAACACTATACTCCCAACGCTTATGGTTTTCCCCTTTTATATTCCACACTAGTTAAACCACAGTAGACTAAATTTCAAAATTGGGTCAGTCGATTTTTGAGCTTCGCGGAGTTCGCCGGCGATCGAAGGGCTTAGGTGGTTGTGGGGCCTCACGAACGAAGAAAACTCGATCTTGGTGGGGGTTGGGGCGGGGTGGGGTGGGGTGGCGGAGGAACACAGCGGTGGGGGCCGGCGGCCCGTGCGGTGTTCTGTATGGGAAGAATCAGAGACGAGGAAGAAGAAGGGTTAGGAGACGTAGGATCTTCATCCAACCGCCTGAAATGGTCGAGAGACAGCTGGGATTTGCATTCTTAATGCGCTCCGGTTCATCATGTGTGGGCACTGCGCAACCAACATTTTATTATCTAAAATCTGCTTGCTCTTCTTTACCATGTTCGATAGAGCTGGCTTGTACGTGACCGATAGGCTTTCAATTACTAGCGGCAATACAACACCGTATTTTCAAGCCAGTTCCACTTTCCCGATTTATATATCGTGGTTATGGTGTACCCCTGTTATGTACACTATGATCTGCCTAGTTGCTATGTGCTCTTGTTATCATGGTTTGGCAATAAACTCTCTATACATTATATTATGAACCTATCATCCGCCACTATCCTTACTTACGAGCCTACTTTTTGTGTACTTGTGCCAGATTATATAAATGCACGCACCATATTACAGCACACATGAGCTCTCTCATCGAGAATCCAAAGTGATAGCACACAAGTGTTTACTGAGGGCCCCTATATTAGAATATCATCTGCATTACAAAGATAATCTCACAACTATTTATGTTTTCATGGTTCTCAGATATTATACGCAATTACAGTGAATATCAAAATCCGTGCATCAGAAGAATATTGTGGAACACTGCAATGACTTACAAAATTGGCACCAAGGCATCGAGTGCCATTCTGGAAGCAATGAAACTCGTGCGCTACCCAGCTATTGATTCTTGTTCAGAATATCATCCTAATGACTATTCTAACCTCGAGGAGTCAAAGGCAGATGGCCTATCCTGTTCACCCATCAAGGTGCCTGTTCTAATTTGGCAAGGTTTTATTGATTGCGTGTATCTTGCATATGTTGTCTTGCATTTCTTCTACTTTGTTGCACCACCATCTGCTTAGTTTACTCATCATATAACTCGAGATGCCATGCCCATCCATTATCAATACATATTCCATCTGTCATCATACAATGTTTTTCCACTCAAATGTTGTTCTTGTGCATCGACATCAAAAGGAAGAGGGTGATTGCCGAACCTGAAGGAGCACCAAAGAAAGTCCTTGAAAAATGTGGTGGTGCCGGAGAAATCGACAAATACCACTTATATTGGTTGTACAACCGGTGACACAAAACATAGGACCGACTCCAGCAGATCAGACCCATACTTCACTGGCCACACCACTAGCCCCACCACAGGACCTGCACTCCAAAGAAAAGGTATACCGATTTCATTTGCCATAGCACCAGCCGCATTCACGTAAAAAATCCCACTCCAAAGAAAAAGTACAGAAGTCCAATCGTCAAGACCTATCCCAACCGCAGAGACGGGCAATTCCTGCAGATTGGAACCCGTTCCATTTATTCCCAGTTTAAAAGACAATGCTTTCAATGTTGTTAGGGACTAAGTGCATATATTCCCATCATGGGAAGATTATAGTGAAGACAAACACCATTTTCACATCTTCCTGTCCAACTTACGTGTAAGTGCTATTATTCATGGTTATTATTTTCCTATTTTCTGCTGATCGAACACATCAATGATTTACATTACATTGTTGTAACTAGGCAAGGGTAAATCTGGATAGTCATGACGAGCAAAGCTTGCTTGTGCTTTTCAAGGAAGCATTGCAGCAGTATCGGTGTTACCTGAGGAAATCACACTTTGATGGCAAGTCTATAAATGAATTTCCGGTGAAGTCTCCTATGCTAAATTTAGAAGACATTGAATGGAAAAACCTTGTTATGCACTTGTCTTGATCCCAGGATGAGGTACTGTCTATGAAATCACATGACAATTTGAACTTCTACTTTTCCACATGTGCCTTACGGATCTTTTTTGCAGGAAATCTGCTCGAAGAAGAATTCCGGTTTGAAAAGAACGACAAGATATCGCAAATATGCTGCCCGCTGCTTTGCTCTTGTTAGTACCTGTTGTCCTGTATCACTGTACTTGCATACATACCTGGTTCATTATGTGACAGCAGTATGCATGATAGCTTGCTTATCAATTGTTCACTCCAAATTATCTGATATGTATGAATGGTTACATTAGTGTAGAATATATCCAATGCCAATGATTTTTTAGCTCTGCATTGTTCTTGTAAGTACATGTTGTCCTTTATCAGTGTACTTATATTGACAGGTAGTTGTTCATGTACCATCACTCTGCAGCTTATTTTCCTTTACCCTCCATTTTCTACACATCAGATCTATATTTACTCTTACCATAAGGTTGGTACTGAAGAAGTTTAGCTATGCATTGCTCTTGGTTGTGCCTTTTGCCTGTATCGCTGCACATACATTTATAGCTACTTGGTTATGTAGCATCACTCTTCATCTTATCTTAAATATTCTCCATTTTTTCATATATTATCACATCTATATTTACTCTTAACAAAATGTAGAATAAAGGCAATGCTTATGAAGAAGATTATGTGCTAAACTTCTTGAATTCCTTCCCCCCCCCCATCAGCATGGACAAGGGCTTTATAGAGCCTGTCTTCACCAGTAATGTAAGTTTGTCCTTCTCAAGCCTTCAAACTTTGTTGTGTATATTTGGTTCGGCATGACTGCAATAAATTGTTTATTTTTTGTGTTTGCATCAAATTGCATGTTTAAAGTTTATTATGTAGTTCATAAACAAAAGTTTATCCTTCTCAATTTAAGTTTTCAGTTGTACAACCAAGTTCCTTCTTCATACCATGTAAATTAAACTATACAGAGCAAGTGATCTTCTTTTGCACCACATGTATGCTTCGTCTTCATCCGTAATCCAAAGGTGTGGTGAACCTACCCACTACAAAGACAATGTTATATTCTGCAATGTCTTAACTATGAACAATGTCATATCATTCTACTATTATTTAAACCGTCTCTTTATTTGCCAATCTGAAATGGGATAAATTGACAACACACTAACCATTGATACTTATGAGTTCTTGATCTGTAATCCAGTGGTGTCGTGAAGCTGCCAACTCCTTCACAATGTCATTTCTTACCATGTCTTGACCTGAACAATACCATATTGTGTTAATGCAATTTTAAACTGTGTCACTTTATTCGTCAGTAAGAAATGTGATGTCAGCACTGATACTTTTATGTGCAAAACCCACATCTGTCTCGCTTGTTTATCTTTCGAGTGAGGAAGATATAAGTGTTGAACAAGCGCAGCCTCATCATCTTGCTCGATTGCTTACTGCAGCTCCCAATGAGGCTAACCTTTCTTGAACTCTATTGAACTGCTGTCGGTTTTGTATATTATGTTGTCGGCGTGTTTATTTGCACTGGTTGCGATATTTGATGCCCAGTGTATGTAATCTGTTGTCTGCTTGTGCTTTATTATCATAGTGGCGAACTTTGATGCCCCGTGGATGTAATATGCCGTAATTTCTTTATTGTATAGTCTAGGTTTTTTCTTATTCACGATGCTGCAGTTATTTTATCAGATATATATCCTGTCTTCGCATAAACCGCCAAACCGTAAAATTACGGTACATAATCGGGTCGTCATGCAATCACGATGTATGATCCACATCATGGGCCCCGCCAAACCGCCCACTAGTAGATTCGGGCATTTAATAGGCTGAGTAACCCCGCCCTCTTTTCGCAAGAAAACTCAATGGGCTTTAGGAGGCCGAGAAGTAGGTTGGGCCTCAAACGTCGAATAGCTCACGGCCGGCAGCAGCCCGAAATAGACCCCGCCCATGATTATGCGAATCAAATCACGGGCTTTTAACAGCCAAAGTTGTCTCGGTCCTTGTTTGGCCCAATCGATATCGGCTGCGAGCAGGCCGGATGCAAACCGGGCCGTAGTTAGGCCCAACTATATGACGGGCTTTTAACAGGTCGAAATTAATATAGGGCCGAAATGTTAAACGGGCCCTTAACAGGCCGAAACTAATATCAGGCCGAATTACTAAATGGGCCTTTAGGAAGTGGCCCCAAAAGCATAGCGTCTAGTTAACGGGCCGAATCTGATATCGGCCATAATTGAGCCCAAAGCCTCTTAAAGGGCCGGACCTGATCTGGGCCGTGATTTGGCCCAGAAAGTGGGAGGCTTTTAACGGGCCGGATCTTATATGGGACATTATTAGGCCCGGAACGTGGCAGGCCATTAATGGATCGGATCAAATATGGGCCAGCATTTGGCCCAAAACATGGCAGCCGCTAATGGGCGGCCTACTAGGGTCCTCAAAATCTTGCGGTTTGCCACCGGGCCGCCCAAAGAATGTCGGCGAAATCTCGTGGGCCTTTAGTTGGGCCGGCCCATTATGATCCACAAGAATTTTCTGGGCCTTTACCTGAGTCGGCCCATTATGGCACACAAAATCTTGTGGGCCTTTACCTGGGCCGGCCCATTATGGTCCGCGAAATCTTGTGGGCCTTTAGCTGGCCCAGCCCATTATGGTCCACAAAATCTCGTGGGCCTTTAGCTGGGCCGGCCCATTATGGTCCGCAAAATCTTGTGGGCCTTTAGTTGGGCCGGCCCATTTAAACTTGATGGGTCGTGCCACGTGTCGACGTATCATAGGCACCTTCTGTCCAATGAGTAGATGACATTTGTCCCAACGATGGGCCGACACGTGTTTCCTCCAGCCAATGATGATTTTACACGTGGAAAATCCCCATTGGTCGGGGCTGTTAACGGGGTATCGGATCCAAAACCCGACCCGACAGCTTAACGGCGTTCTGTTACGGTGGATGCCACGTGTCGGTCACCCTTGACGAAAGCACTTCGCGGACGCTGCGTGATTTATCGTCACGGAAGTGGACACTTCCGTGATGATAATTTTGGTAATATCATGGAACACTTCTACGACAAAGACAGTATGACTATCTTGATTCTGTCATAAATTTGTCATGGATGTACATGCATGACAAAAAATGCGACCTACTGTGACAAACACATATCATCACGGAACTGTATTTTTTTGTAGTGAACATTGCGTTGGGTGTCATCTGTTTGCAAATCAAAGCCACATGCCCACACAGCTCATCGGACCATACCCATAACATGGCCATTCATTGTCTGGGGGCTTGACATGGTCGGACCACTTAAAGGGGGGACCAAGAGAAAGAAATATCTATTAGTCATGGTAGATAAATTCACAAAGTGGATGAAGCGCGACCGGTAACCTCTACAGAACCCGGACATGTTGTTGACTTCATATCCAGTGTTGTCCACCTTTATGGTGTCCCCCATAGCATAATTACCGATAATGGGTCTAATTTTACCGCCCAAGAGGTTAAAGATTGGTGTGCTAAGATGAGCATAGAGCTCAACTACGCTTCGGTGTACCACCCGCGAACTAACGGGCGGGTGGAATGAGCAAACGGACTAATCATGAGCGGCATACAACCTCGCTTAATCCGCTCCCTTAAGGAATCAGATTGCCACTGGGTAGAGGATCTGGACTCCGAGCTATGGGGGCTACGCACTACTCCTAATCGATCGACCAGATACACCCCGCTCTTTATGGTGTACGGCGCCGAAGCAATCATCCCATGTGATTTGATCCATGACGCACCCAGGGTACGCATGTACGAAGAGAAGGAAGCCGAGCTAGATTGGCAAGACGACCTCGATGCATTGGAGGGAGATGATAACCCACAAGTATAGGGGATTGCAACAACTTTCGAGGGTAGAGTATTCAACCCAAATTTATAGATTCGACACAATGGGAGCCAAAGAATATTTGTAACTATTAGTAGCTGAGTTGTCAATTCAGCCACACCTGGGGATTAATTATCTATAGCAAAGTGATCAGTAGCAAAGTAGTATGATAATTTTGATAGTAATAGCAGCAGCAATAGTAATAGTAACAGTGATAGCAGTGATTTTGTAGCAAGTGCAATAGTAACGATAGCAGTAGTAACTTAGCAAGAACAATATAAGAGAAATACGTTGGCATTGGATCGGTGATTCGTTGGATAATATACATCATGTGACAGTTATAACCTAGGGAGATACAACACTAGCTCCAGTTCATAAATATAATGTAGGCATGTATTCCTTCAATAGTCATACGTGCTTATGGTAGGAACTTGCATGACATATTTTGTCCTACCCTCCCGTGGCAGCGGGGTCCTATTGGAAACTAAGGGATATTAAGGCCTCCCTTTAATAGAGAATCGGAACAAAGCATTAACACATGGTGAATACATGAACTCCTCAAACTACGGTCATCACCGGGAGTGATCCCGACTATTGTCACTCTGGGGTTACCGGATCATCTCTACTCTTAATGTCTCAGTTGGTAGTCTCCGTTCCGGGTTTATTTTCGTCTCACCACTTTCGTCCGGTTTTTTTTCGTTAGTTTTTTTTTCGTCCCATCCCCCCTCCTCACCCCACGCACGCACTAAAAAAAACCAGCCCGCTCCTCCCGATCCACGTACCTGCTCCCTCCCTCGATTCCTTGCTATCCCTAGGTCATCTCCCCGTCTCCAACCGCCGCCGCAGCCGCCGCCGCACCCCAATTCTCGATCTGGCTTCGACGCGGTGTCTCCCAGCGATGGCCTCCTCCTCACGCCCTCGTCCTCATCCTCCTACTCAAGACGTCATCGTCGCCTCCCTAGAAAAACTCAATTGAAGATTTTCAACTTTTGTTGGTGGCGTGACCCACCGTATAAGAATGATGATTTCAGACACCGCGTACAATTGTCGTAGGGTTCTGAGAATCAAACTCTTCGTTAATTTCTTCACACTTAGAGTGTTAGTCTTCATTGATTGAAGATAAACATTTCTTTGTGTGTTGCACATCTAAGTCATCAATTTTGCATAAGTGTTAGGATGTGTGTCCTTTTCAAAGAACATTCGAAGATTCTAGGATATTTAGCTCACACCGCAACTTGCTAAATCTCTTCTCATCCAAGGGCTTTGTGAAGATATCGGCTAGCTGTTCTTCAATCTTCACATGCTCAATAGAAATGTCGCCCTTCAACACATGATCATGAAGAAAATGATGATGAATCTGAATGTGCTTTGTCTTGGAGTGCTGAACTGGGTTATGAGAAATCTTGATGGCACTCTCATTGTCACAGTAGAGAGGTACATTCTTCATGTTGACGCCGTAGTCCTTGAGGGTTTGCTTCATCCATAGCAATTGAGCAGAGCAATAACCAGCAGCAATGTACTCAGCTTCAGCACTAGACAGTGATATGTAGTTCTGTTTCTTCGAGGACCAACAGACGAAGGATCGTCCGAGGAAATGGCATGTGCCTGATGTTGACTTGCGGTCCACACGATCACCAGCATAGTCAGAGTCTTAATATCCAATGAGATCAAAAGCCGAGCCCTTGGGATACCATAATCCAAGTGATTGTGTGTGAGCTAGATATCAAAGAATATGCTTCACAGCCTTATAGTGTGATTCCTTTGGTGTAGCTTGAAATCGGGCACACGTGCAAACACTAAGCATAATATCTAGCCTAGATGCACATAAGTACAATAAAGAACCAATCATGGAGCGGTATACCTTTTGATCGAAGTCAATACCATTTTCATCAGTGCATAGATGGCCATTTGTGGGCATAGGGATTTTGACGCCTTTGTAGTCTTGCATGCCGAATTTCCTTAGTACATCCTCGAGGTATTTCTCCTGAGATATGAATATGCCATTGCGTTGTTGATGAATTTGAAGACCTAAGAAGAATTTCAATTCTCCCATCATAGACATTTGATATTATTCACTCATCATATAGGCAAATTCATCACTGTAACGTTGGTTAGTACAGCCAAAGATAATATCATCAACATATATTTGGCACACAAACAATTCACCATCATAAGATTTAGTGAAAAGAGTTGGGTCAAGTGAACCGGGTTTGGAGCCTTTCTTCATGAGAAATTCCTTCAAAGTATCATACTACGCCCGAGGGGCCTACTTGAGGCCATAGAGATCCTTATTGAGTCTGAAGACTTTGTCAGGATGCTTTGGATCTTCAAAACCTGGGGGTTGAGCAACATATACTTCTTCCTCAAGCTTACCATTGAGGAATGCACTTTTCACATCCATTTGATATAAGATGATAATATGATGGTTAGCATAAGCAAGTAATATGTGAATAGCCTCAAGTCTAGCAACAGATGCAAAAGTTTCATCGAAATCAATTCCTTCAACCTGTGTGTAGCCTTGAGCTACAAGTCATGCCTTATTCCTCACCACAAGGCCACTTTCATCTTGCTTGTTGCGGTAGGTCCACTTTGTGCCAATGATATTGTGCTTGCGAGGATCTGGACGTTTGACCAGTTCCCAGACGTTGTTGAGCTTGAATTGATGTAATTCCTCTTGCATAGCTTGAATCCACTCAGGATCCAGAAACGCTTCATCTACCTTAGTGGGCTCTGTGATAGAGACGAAAGCAAAGTGCCCACAAAAGTTAGACAAATGTGAAGCTTTTGAGCGTGTGAGAGGACCTCGTGCGCTTATGTCGCTGATGATTTTCTCAATCTGCACTTCATTTGCGACGCAAGGATGAGCGGTTTGTAATCAAGGAATTTGATCAGCATTTTCTTCAGCACCATTTTCCTCAGGTTAATTAGCATGATGTTCCTCACATTCTGGAATGACTTCTTCAGCAGATTCTTCGGTAGGAATGACATCCTCAGTAGCCTTGAAATTGATGGTTTCCTCAGGTGACTGTTCATCTAGCACAGGAGGTAGGTGCTCTCTTTGCGAGCCATTAGTCTCATCAAACCGCACATCTACAGTTTCAACAACTTTGTGGTGGACGTTGTTGAAGAATCTGTAGGTGTGCGAGTCCTTTCCGTAACCAAGCATAAAACCTTCATGTGCTTTCGGTGCAAATTTAGAATTGTGATGAGGATCTCTAATCCAACATTTAGCACCGAAGACTTTGAAATAACTCACATTGGGTTTTTTGTCAATGAGGAGTTCATAAGCAGTCTTTTTGAAGAATTTGTGAAGATATACCATGTTGATGATGTGGCACGCAGTATCAATTGCCTCAATCCATAAATGACGAGGTGTCGTGTATTCATCAAGCATAGTACGAGCCATCTCAACAAGAGTCCTGTTCTTGCGCTCCACGACGCCATTCTGCTGAGGAGTATAAGGAGCAGATAACGCATGAGTACTACCAAGTTCATCAAGATAGTCATCAAGACCAGTATTCTTGAACTCAGTTCCATTGTCACTTCTGATGTGCTCACACCAAAGTTGGTTGAAGCCCTCGAGGAAAATCATTTGAAGACTTCCTGCACTTCACGTTTGTAAGTGACAATATGCACCCATGTGTAACGAGAGTAATCATCAACAATAACAAAGCCATATAGAGATGCTTCATTAGTGAATGCAGAGTAATGGTTAGGAGCAAAGAGATCCATGTGAAGCAATTCAAATGGTCGAGTGGTAGTCATGATAGTCTTCGCTGGATGCTTGGCCTTGGTCATCTTTCCAGCTTCACAGGCTCCGCACAAGTGATCCTTGAGGAATTTGACATTCTCAATGCCAATGGCATGCTTCTTCTTTGCGAGCATGTGCAAGTTCCTCATGCCAGCATGACCTAGTCGTCGATGCCATAGCCAGCCTTCTGAAGCTTTTGCAAGTAGACATATAGCTGGTTGTGGTCCTGTAGAGAAATCAACAATATACAAATCTCCTCTCCTAAAGCCTTCAAAGACTTTGGAATTCTCAGCTTCCATGATCACAACGCAAGATACTTGCCAAAGATAACAACCATATCAAGATCACAAAGCATTGAGACTGACATGAGGTTGTATCCTAAGGACTCGACAAGCATGACTTTGTCCATGTGTCGATCCTTTGAGATCGCAACCTTACCTAGACCCAATACCTTGCTTTTGCCTTTGTCAGCGAAGATGATATGCTTCAGATTTTGATGGAGATAAGGGAATATTCATCAATAGATTCTTGTCACCAGTCATGTGATTCATACATCCACTATCGAGGACCCACTCGGTGGCTTTGGGTAGATCATCCTGCAGATGAATTAGTGGAACTTACGAACTCATATACTTCATCAGTGAAGAATATGACATCAATTTCATCAGATCAATTTCATCAAATCAATAGAACAGATAAAGCAGTATGAGGACGTGAGAAATGAGGATTCATTTCTTCATGATTAGCCTGCATCCTTTCAGGCATATTCAGGTCTCCAGCAAATTCTTCAGATGCTTAAGTACGTCTGGAGACCTGACCCTGCATAAGAGATTAGTTCTTTTTCTTCACCACCCACATCTGAAGGGGTGGCAAAGAGTTCATCATTCTGCGAGCTCCATAAGAGAAAGGTGGCATAGAAGCTAGTCCACTTCGTTTCACATAAGAGGAGTTAGGGTAATAATATGAATAAGCAGAGAAATTCTTCAAGGACTCATGAACATAGTGGTTTGAAGAATAATGCTCATATTCATAGCCCTTAGTTCTTCCCTGCGAAATAGAAGTGTTAGCACGATGATGTTCATATGAGGATTTTGATCCTTTTGAGGAATTTGATCCGCGTGAGGAATTCGGTCCGTATGAGGACTTGGATCCATATGAAGAATTTGGTCCATATGAAGAATTTGATCTGGGGTTCCTATTCTTCATAGGTGGTGTCATGATGACATTCACCTCAAGACTTTCAAGGCACCTTTTGGGAACCCAGATTTTCTTCATAGAGGAACCGTTCCTGCAGTTAGTGCCAACATATCTAGAAAATACTTCACCATTCTAATTTTTGAATAGTTTATAGTTTGAGTCAAATGACTCATCAGAAGAAAGAGGAGATTCACATGTAAAGCCAGATAAAGTAGATGGATCTACTCGAGGTCCCTTTGCAGGAACCCATGAGGTTTTGTGGTACTGCTCAGGCTTCTAGTATTTTCCATCAGGATTGAGTTTCCTCTCAAAGGAAATACCCTCTTTCCTAGGGTTCGTGTTGAGGATCTGCTTTTTAAGCACATCACAAAGAGCCTGATGCCCTTTGAGGCTTTTGTACATGCCTGTCATATACAATGCCTTCAGCCCTGCGTCCTTAGTGATACTAGCAATATCCTCAGATGAGGAACTAGTGATAGCAGAGACAGATGAAGAATTTGGAGCAGTAGAAGCATTTGAACATTCAGGTGAAGAATTAGCAAATTCGCATTCAATGCACTTCAAACATGGAGGAATGAATTCTTCCTGAGCAGCACTGATTTGTTGAGCAAGTAATGAATCACGCTCCTTCTGAAGATCTTCATAACTCACCCTTAGCTTATCAAGATCTTGCTTTATTGGAAGAAATTCATAAGAAAGCTTCTCATGATCAGATAAGAGAGTGTTATATGATGACTTTGAAGGTTGTCAAACTTAGACTGAAGTCTTTGAAGACTTTCAGTCAAGGTTTTAGTGCGATCCATTTCTTCACCCAACATATCATCACTTTTATCTAGCATGTTTTGAACCTTTTCAAAAGCCTTTTGTTGTTTCACAGCAATCTTAGCAAGTTTTGAGTAGCTAGGCTTGAGGTTTTCATCAGATTCATCCTCACTTGATTCAGAGGAGGGATATTTGAGTACCTTGGCACCCTTTGCCATGAAGCAATAGGTGGGAGCGTAGTCATCATCGTCGTCATCGGCCTTGTTGTGGAAGCCATTTTCTTCAGTGTTGAAGATGGACTTGCTGACGAACGCAGTAGCGAGGGCTTGGCTCGCCACACCAGATTCTGACTCCTCAGATGCCTCCTCTTCCTCAGGTTCCTCGGATTCAGCTTCAGAGTCCATTTCCTTGCCAATGAATGCCCGAGCCTTCTTAGAGCTGCTCCTCTTGTGAGATGAAGACTTCGAGGATTTTGATGATGAAGACTTTGAAGATTTCTTCTTCTTCTTTGAGTCATCAGAACTGTAATCCTTGTATTTCTTCTTCTTTGATTCCTTTTCCCACTGAGGACAATCTTGAATGTAGTGACCAGGTTTCTTGCATTTGTGGCATAGCCTCTTCTTGTAGTCACGGGATGGGGAATAATCACTTCTTGAGGATTTTCCAAAGCGACCACGCCTTGAGAACTTCTGGAATTTCTTCACGAGCATTGCTAGCTCCGGGCTCAGTTCTTCACGATCACCAAGGCTGCTACCAGAATCTTCACCTTCAGATTCAGAAACTGCCTTGGCCTTCAGGGCATGTGATCTACCATAGCTCGGACCATAGAGATCTCTCTTCTCAGCAAGATGGAACTCATGAGTGTTTAGCCTTTCGAGGATATCAGCGGGATCAAGTGACTTGTAGTCTCCATGTTCTTGTATCATCAGTGCCAGAGTGTCAAATGAGGAATCAAGCGATCTCAGCAATTTCTTCACCACCTCATGGTCGGTGATGTCAGTGGCACCAAGTGCTTGAAGCTCATTTGAAATGTCAGTGAGGCGATCGAAGGTTTGCTAAACATTTTCATTGTCGAGTCTTTTGAAGCGGTTGAAGAGATTGCGAAGAACGTCAACTCAAGAGTCACGCTGTGTTGAGACTCCTTCATTGACCTTGGACAGCCTATCCCAGATAAGCTTAGCTGTCTCTAAAGCACTCACTCTGCCATACTGCCCTTTGCTCAGATGGCCACATATGATGTTCTTCGCTTGAGAATCGAGTTGCTTGAATCTCTTCACGCCAGCAGCGTTGATGGTAGGAGTGACAGAGGGGACGCCATTCTCCACAACATACCAGAGATCATTATCAATTGCCTCAAGATGCATTCGCGTCTTATTCTTCCAGTAGGGATAGTCCGTCCCATCGAAGGTAGGACACCCAGCAAAGACCTTGATCATACCTACGGTCAACATAACTAAAACTCCAGGCGGTTAAACCAAAATCACACAGAACAAGGGAGTACCTTGCTCTGATACCAAATGAAAGTGCGTTAAGTCGACTAGAGGGGGGTGAATAGGCAATTTTTATGAATTCTTCACTGAGGAATTTCAGGGTGAGGAAATTCCTAAGAGAAGAACTACTTGCAGCGGAACAAGTACTCAGATGCAAACATAACAGAGTATAAGCATGGTCATCATGATGAAATGAAAACACGCATAGAGTACAGAAAGCGTAAACACAGGATAAACAGGATGAAGACAAGCAGCCTGAAGAAATTGAACCGAGGAAATTGAGAAAGTCTTCAGTCAAAGTCTTCGAACAGATATGAACAAGCACACAACACAGTAATGAAGAAATGAAAGAGTTGAGGAAATAGAACCAGTAGGCTTGGTGAAGATAATGATTTGGTAGACCAGTTCCAACTCTTTGGATAGCTTGTACGTCTGGTTGGAGCGGCTAGGTATTTAAACCTGAGGACACATAGTCCCGGACACACAGTCCTAACCGTATTCTCCTTGATCTAAGGTCACATAGACCTCGCCCAATCACTCGTGGTAAGTCTTCAGGTAACTTCCAAACCTTCACAAACTCGGTCACTCGGCGATCCACAATTTCCTCTTCGATGCTCTAGACCATGATGCCTAACTGTCTGGAAGATGCACAGTCTACAAAGGTAACAAGCATCGGATCCACGCAAGATCAATCTCTTCAGTGATGCTCAATCACTTTGGGTTTGTAGGTGTTTGGGTTTGGGTTTTCCTCACTTGATGATTTTCGCTCAAAGTCCTCGGAGGATGGGATGCTCTCAAATGACAAGTGTCAATTTCTCTCGGAGCAGCCAACCAGCTAGTGGTTGTAGGGGGAGGCAATTTATGGCCTAGGGAGCAGCCCGGCATGATAAGAGATAAATGCCCTTCAATGATATGACCGTTAGGTAGGTAGATATTTTGGGACAGCTGGCGCGTAGCACAACAAAGGTCGGAATTTTGACTATCAAATTCCTCAGGGCTATCATGTTCCTCACTTGTAGGCAATCTGCACTGGCGAATTCCTAACTCCTAAGTCAGAACAAATTCCTCAGAGACCAGAAGAACTTCATCTCTGTCACTGAAGAAATTGACTGAGTTGTATGAGATTTCCAATGGCTTCACTCGAAGGGATTGGTAGGTTAGGATTTTGAGTTGAGCATCACATGGAAATTTTTCCTTAGTATTTCCTCGACCCCCTTTAACAGTATGGTATTTCCTAAGACTCAAGAAAGAGAAAATGAAACTACGAAAACAAAAATCTTCACGCTGCATGTTCCTCGTATGAATACCAAGTCTTTAGGGTCACACCAATTTCTTCACTTTCAAAGTCTTCAGAAAATCTTTAGAAATCCAAAGTCTTCAGTCAAAGATATTCATTTTTAGGGGTCTACTTTCTCTATAAATATCAAAATCCTCAGACTTATAGACCTGTGTACACTCACAAACGCATCAGTCCCTTAACCTATAAGTCTTCAATACACCAAAATCACTAAGGGGCACTAAATGCACTTACACACTATATCAGAGAAGTTTGCACTTATTAAGGATTACATTGATGGGTTCCCTTTTACCGTTGAACATGATGATTTTGTTGAATATAATATGCATGTGCTTGCTGCTCCTAGTTGCAATTATTATGAGAGAGGAACTACATCTACACCTCTTTATGTTTCCAACACGATAAAATTGCAAGAAACTACTTATGCTATGTATTGGCCTTTACTTGATGTACATGAATTGTTCTTGTATGACATGTCGATGCATAGGAAGAGAGTTAGACTTCATCATTGCATGATATACGTTGCTTTGTGCTCACTACTAAATGCCAAACCATTGTTAATTAAAATTGGCTTTGATATACCTTGGGATCCGGGTGGATCCATTACTTGAGCACTTTATGCCTAGCTTAATGGCTTTAAAGAAAGTGTTGCCAGGGAGACAACCCGGAAGTTTTAGAGAGTCATTTATTTCTGTTGAGTGCTTTTATATAGTTTAAAAACAAAAAAATATAGAGGTGAACTTGAAAACTTTTTCACAAAAGAGAAGCGATTGGAAGTTATGCATTGGAGAAGTTAGGTTCGACCTTGAACACTTGTGTTCAAGATCATGGAAACAATGTAGAATTTTTCATGAAGATTCTCACAAAAATAATTATCCCCTTGTACAATTCCATTATATTATAAAAATAATGTGCCAAGATTTGCCTTTAGGATGATTAGATTGCTTGTTGGTATGTGCGGTGCAGAAACAGAAACTTTGGCTGTAGCGCGTGAATTTTCATTTTTTACGAGAACGTAAAAAGGTTATGAAACTTTTTGCACATTATTTCTACACAAATTGTTTATTTCTTCCTAATTTTGCAGAATTTTTGGAGTACCGGAAGTATGGTAGATGTTCAGATTGCTACAGACTGTCCTGTTTAAGAAAGATTATGTTTTTGATGCATTGTTTTGCTTGTTTTGATGAAACTATTGATTCTATCAGTGGTATAAGCCATGGAAAAGTTATGTTATAGTAGCTAAAATGAAAAAAACGAAATATGAATTGGTTTACAACAGTACTTAGAGTAGTGATTTGCTTTATTATACTAACAGATCTTACCGAGTTTTTGTTGAGTTTTGTGTGGATGAAGTGATCAAAGATCGAGGAGGTCTCAATATGAGGAGAAGGAGGAGAGGCAAGAGCTCAAGCCTGGGGATGCCCAATGCACCCAAGTAAATATTCAAGGAGACTCAATCGTCTAAGCTTGGGGATGCCCCAGAAGGTATCCCATCTTTATTCAACAAGTATCGGTATGTTTTCGTCTTCGTTTCGTTCACGCGATATGTGTAAATCTTGGAGCGTCTTTTGTGTTTATTTTCACTTTTATTTTATGCACCATGCTGGTATGAGATAGTCCATAGTTGATTTATAGAATGCTCATTGCACTTCACTTATATCTTTTGAGTATGGCTTTACAGAATGCTTCATGTGCTTCACTTATATCATTTGAAGTTGGATTGCCTGTTTCTCTTCACATAGAAAACTGTTATTTGAAGAATTCTCTTTTGCTTCACTTATATTTATTAGAGCATGATCTTTTGTAGAAAGAATAAAACTCTCTTTCTACACTTATATTTATTTAGAGAGTCAACAGGAATTGGTCATTTGCATGGTTAGTCATGAAATCGTGCATAAAACTAATGGATCACTAAATATGATATGTTTGATTCCTTGCAATAGTTTTGCGATATAGAGATGGAATATGTGGGAGGTACTAGTAAACGGTTGTGGTTAGTAAGAATATTGGTATTAAGGTTTGTGATTCCCGAAGCATGCACGTATAGTCTCTCTTTATGCTATGAAGTTGGAGCATGATTTATTATTGATTGTCTTCCTTATGAGTGGCGGTCGGGGACGAGTGACGGTATTTTCCTACAAATCTATCCCCCTAAGGGCATGCATAGTAGCACTTCGCTTCGAGGGCTAATAAACTTTGGCAATAAGTATATGAGTTCTTATGACTAATGTGAGTCCATGGATTATACGCACTCTTACCTTTCCGCAATTTGCTAACCTCTACGGTACCGTGCATTGCCCTTTCTCACATCGAGAGTCGGTGCAAACTTCGCCAGTGCATCCAAACCCCATGATATGATACGCTGTATCACACATAAGCCTTATTATATCTTCCTCAAAATAGCCACCATACCTACTGAGGGAGTCCTGGACTAGGGGGTGTCCGGATAGCCGAACTATCATCTTTGGCCGGACTCTTGGACTATGAAGATACAAGATTGAAGACTTCGTCCCGTGTCCGGATGGGACTTTCCTTGGCGTGGAAGGCAAGCTTGGCAATATGGATATCTAGATCTCCTACCATCGTAACCGACTCTGTGTAACCCTAACCCTATCCGGTGTCTATATAAACCGGAGGGTTTTAGTCCGTAGGACGAACAACAATCATACCATAGGCTAGCTTCTAAGGTTTAGCCTCCTTGATCTCGTGGTAGATCTACTCTTGTACTACCCATATCATCAATATTAATCAAGCAGGAGTAGGGTATTACCTCCATCGAGAGGGCCCGAACCTGGGTAAAAACATCGTGTCCCTTGTCTCCTGTTACCATCCGCCTAGGCGCACAGTTCGGGACCCCCTACCCGAGATCCGCCGGTTTTGACACCGACATTGGTGCTTTCATTGAGAGTTCCTCTGTGTCGTCATCTTTAGGCCCGATGGCTCTTTCAATCATCAGCAACGACGCAGTCCAGGGTGAGACTTTTCTCCCCAGACAGATCTTTGTATTCGGCGGCTTTTGGCATCAGGCCAATTCGCTAGGCCATCTAGAGCAGATCGAAGCTACGCCCTGGCCATCGTGTCAGATTTGAAAGCTTGAACTATATGGCCGACATCCGCGAGACTTAATCTTCGACGGATTCGAGCCACAACAAGCGCTGCACCGCCTCGATGGGCATGATCTAGCACCGCCGAACAGTGCCTTGAAGTCGCACCAGAGTCCGCTCCGACCCTTAGCTCGGAGCCGACTCCCCCGATCGAGGACGAGTGGCTGGACACCGCCTCGGGGGCTACGATATCAACGGCGATTGAGCCGAACTCCATCCCTGTCCTTTGCGAAGACCATGACTCCAAGGTGTCGGACTCCTCTCCGGACTCCGAACCCTCCGCTACCGCCAATCGAATCCGATTGGGCGCCGTCATGGATTTCACCGCCGCGGACATCTTTCAAAGCACTCGCCCTTTGGCGACATCTTGAATTCACTAAAGTCTCTCTCTTTATCAGAGAGCCCTGGCCGGACTACGGTCAGAAGGTTGGGATGCGGACGACGAAGAAATTCAACGCCCACCCACCACCCACTTTGTAGCCACTGCCGATGATTTAACCGACATGCTCGACTTCGACCAAGACATCGACGGTATGGACGGCGATGCCGAGATTTACCAAGACCCAGCGCATACGAGGCACTTTGGAAGGCCACCTCGTCATATGACATATACATGGTGGACATCCCAAAAGATGGGAATGGCGATGGAACGGCGGAGGATGACCCTCCAAGAACAACCCAAGCGCCCGACATCAGCGGGCGCTGCTCTAAATCCCGCCACAAGAAGACGGCGATTCCGCACGGGAGATAATAACACCCCGGACAAGGTCAAGACAACCCCCTCCAGCAGGATTCAGCACAGGAGGAGGGAGAAGCCAGCCCTCATGATAGAGCGGCAGACAGGGAGGTGGAGGACGATAATTATATACCTCCCTCCGAAGATGAGGCAAGCCTCGACGACGACGAATTTGTCGTGCCTGAGGATCCTGCCGAACAGGAGCATTTCAAACGCAGGCTTATGGCCACGGCAAGCAGCCTCAAGAAAAAGCAGCAGCAGCTTAGAGTTGACCAAGACTTGCTAGCTGACAGATGGACTGAAGTCCTTGCAGCCGAAGAGTATGAACTCGAACGCCTCCAAGAGATACCCCAAACGCAGGCTGCTACCCCAATTAGAGGAAGCAACACCCAAACCTACATCACCCGGTGCGCATGATGCGGCCGACCGCCACCCGTGGTCGCGACAGAGAGGCCTCTAGACCCTCCATTCAAGCCGCACTCGGCCGCCGAAAAGTACCAAGGCACGGGAAACGCGCGGACCTACGAGACATATTGGAGGACAAGGCAAGGCAAACAAGATCGATCTACGGATCGCGTGGGCGCCCCACGACACGTGACGATAACCTTCACGCCGGATACAGCAATTCCGGCCGGGCCGAACACAGTAGACAAAGCACATTTGAGCCGCATCGTGATATGGCTCAATGCAGAGGCGCCGCACACCCACTATGCTTCACAGATGAAGTAATGGATCATCAAATCCCCAAGGGTTTCAAACCCGTAAAATTCGAATCATACGATGGCACAACCGATCCTGCGGTTTGGATCGAGGACTACCTCCTCCATATCCACATGGCCCGCGGCGATGATCTACACGCCATCAAATACCTCCCACTCAAGCTTAAAGGACCAGCTCGGCATTGGCTCAACATCTTGCCAAAGAAAATCAATTGGTTGTTGGGAGGACCCGAAGCCACATTCCTTGATAACTTCCGGGGCAAATACGCGCGACCACCAGACGCCGATGACCTCAGCCACATAATTCAGCAGCCAGAAGAATCGGCCAGACAATTCTGGACACGGTTCCTAACCAAGAAAAATCAAATCGTTGACTATCCGGATGCAGAGGCCCTTGCAGCCTTTAAACATAACATCCGCGACGAGTGGCTTGCCCGGTACCTAGGACAGGAAAAGCCGAAATCCATGGCAGCCCTCACCACACTCATGACCCGCTTTTGCGCGGGAGAGGACAGTTGGCTAGCTCGAAGCAACAACTTGGCCAAACACCCTGATAGTTCGAGATACCAAGGACAAGCAATGGCAGGTCGCGTCGCAACAAGCATAAACGCCGCGTGCGGTGATAATGCTGAAGATACGACAAGAATGCCGGATTTAGAGGCTCTAAACCCGGTCGTGAAGAAGCCATTCAAAAGAAATACCCGGTCCCGGCCCAACTTGGACCGAATACTCGATCGCTTGTGCGGATACATGGCACCCCCGAAAACCAGCCAACCACACCAACAGGGATTGTTGGGTGTTCAATCAAGCAGGCAAGCTAAGTGCCGAACTCAATGACAAGGGGCTGCATAGCGATGACGAGGAGGATCCCCGGCCGCCGAACAATAGAGGACAGAAGGGCTTCACCCCACAAGTGCGGACGGTGAACATGATATACGCAACCCAGATACCCCAAAAGGGAGCGGAAGCATGCACTAAGGGACGTATATGCGATGGAGCCAGTCGCCCCGAAGTTCAACCCATGGTCCTCCTGCCCGATCACCTTTGATCGAAGGGACCATCCCACTAGCATCCGCCACGGCGGATTCGCCGCATTGGTTCTTGACCCAATCATCGACGGATTTCACCTCACTAGAGTCCTGATGGACGGCGGTAGCAGCCTGACCTGCTTTATCAGGATACAGTGTGCAAAATGGGCATAGACCCATCAAGGATTAAACCCACAAAGACGACCTTTAAAGGCGTAATACCAGGTGTAGAGGCCAATTGTACAGGCTCAGTTACACTCGAAGTGGTGTTCGGATCCCCGGATAACTTCCGAAGCGAAGAATTAATCTTGGACATAGTCCCGTTTCGCAGCGGCTATCACGCACTGCTTGGACGAACCGCATTTGCAAAGTTCAATGCGGTTCCGCACTACGCATACCTCAAGCTCAAGATGCCAGGCCCTCGAGGAGTAATCACGGTCAATGGAAACACCAAACGCTCTCTCCGAATGGAGGAGCACACGGCGCCCTCGCGCGGAGGTGCAAAGCAGCCTCTCACAGCAATTCTCGAGTCCGCTATTAAACGTCCGCCACCGTCAAGCGTGCGGAGTAACCTACAAAGCAAGACCGCCTGGCACGATCCGAGCAGCGTAGCAATCCGGCCCCAACCCCAGCCCTCGCGAAACCGAAGCCCGATTACGCAGCGTACATAACTACGCCCGGAGATACCATGGGCATAAGGGAGGGCACGACCACGGCACGCCTGCACGCGGCTCAACCGCACTAGGGCTCCGATTGTGTCATTCTTTTTTCCTTTTCTTACTTTCAGGACTCCGTTTTCCGGAAGCCCGTCTGCACTAGGATTGCCGAACTCACGATGCAACAGCCGTGGAAGCGTAAAGCTGCGTCGAGTGTCCAGTGGTCTCTACTACGAGCATTATACATGTTTTACACACCATCCCGCAGCTTACCCCTGGAGGGGGACATGTTAAATAGTCCCATCCCTTGCTTATCGCACTATTTGTATCGTTCTGCTTTTATTTGCAGTTTCTTTTTAATAACCAATATATAGCTCTTGCCTATTATTGCATTCTTTCCCATTATATATGTTCATTTATGACATTGAGCAACCGTACACTTTGGTACGGCCAATACACCAGGGGCTTAAGTACCCCAAAAGTATGGTGTGATAAGTCCGAACACTTTCACAAGTGCGGCACCCCGAACTTATAGCATTATATGCATCGGCTCCGAATCATGTCTTGGGTCAATAGTTGGGTTTGCCTGGCTCCCATGTTTTGGTACCTTACGTTCCGTTCTATCGGCTAAGGTAGCGCTGGGAGAACAACTGCGATTGTGCCCCGGTTGAGCTGGGTTGAGCACCTCAGTGGAGAAAGCTAAAACTGACCGTCATGATAGGGCGAGAGCCGGTCGCTGTTCGAGAGGTTTTTTCGGGTCCCTAAAGACTTATGCCGCTTAGAGCGAGGAGTCGGCATTGTCCGGCCAAGGCGTGGATAGCGCCCCGAACTCGGTCTTCCGAATACTAGGGGCTTCGCCAAAATTTAAAATTATAGAATTCTATGGCTAAGTGAGAGTGTTCAAGCACTATAAGACCGGTTGCCTTGTTCGTTGCATTGAGCGCCTCCCTCGACGGACCCAAGAATGGGAACAAGAGCGCTCAAGTTTATCCCGAACACCCCAGCACTCATGGCATGGGGGCTGAAGCCAACGACTTGCCATCTCTCAAATTTGATAAACGGCCGCACAGAAGGTAATATTTTAAATTAACAAGCGTTGCTTAGCGCATATGAACAAGTTTTCAGAGTACAGGATAACAAATGCGAGTCTATTCAAAAATTACATCTTTGGAGCTCTCATCCGCTATACGGCGGGCACCCTTCAGGATGCCCTCATAGTACATTTCGGGCTTGCGATGCTCCTTGCCCTTCGGTGGCCCGTCCGTCACAAGCTTCTCCGCATCCAGCCTGCCCAAGTGCATTTTAGCATGGGCAAGGGCCCAACGGGCACCTTCAATGCAGACGGAGCGCTTTGATGACTTCAATCCATGGACAAAGGCCCACCACCAGCCGCTGCACTAGCCCAAGTAGCTCCCTGTGCATGGCTTCCAATGGCCACAGTCGAACTATGAGGCCCTTCATGGCCTGTTCGGCGACCTTGTGGAGCTCGACCAGCCGCTTCAGCTGGTCGCTCAGGCTGCCGGACGTTCGGCCTCGATACCGAGACCAGAACACCTTCTCCATCGAAGCTCCCTCCTTGGCGCGGTAGAACGCGGCAGCATCGTACACACTACGGGCAGATCTGCGAATGCTCCTGGAGAGCTCCGAATCCGGGTAAGTAATAGGTAATTCACTTTCACATGCTTGCTTTGCATAAAGAATGCCTTACCCGCCGCTATCTTCTTTAATGATTCAATTTCTTGGAGGGCTTTTTATGCTTCGGCCTTAGTGGCTTTGGCACTCTCAAGAGCCGAGGCGAGCTCGGACTCTCGAAGTCTTGAGTCACGCTCCAAACTCTCGTGTTTTTCCACGAGCACAGAGCTCTTGCCGCACCTCCGCCACCCTCTCCTCCTGCTTCTCTCGCTCGGTGCGCTTGGCAGCCTCTTTGCTTTCGACGCGGACACTGCTTCCTTCGTGGTCGCCACCGCTGCTCAGCCCCTACAATACCCACGTTATTCCTGTCATTTTTTTCAACTGAATCCTTTCTATAAGGTATTTCTTTAATAAGGTATTACTTACCTTCCTTGTCCTCGAGCTGCTTCTTGGCAAGGCTGAGCTCGTTCTCGGACCGCTCGAGGCTCTGCTTCAATGCATTGACCTTTGCAGTCAGTGCGGCCGAGGTCAGCAGCGCAGCCTGCATTCCCATATTGACATACTTATGTTAGACTCCTACGTATTTTAGATCCTTAGTCCGGCTTTTCTTTCCGAACACCGAACTAAGCATCATGGGCTACTGTCTATGCGGTAATATTTTTACATATTCTAAACTCACCTCAAAGCCTGTTAGAAGGCTGGTACAGGCTTCAGTCAGCCCGCTCTTGGCGGACTGAACTTTCTGGATCACCACACTAATAACAGTGTGGTGCTCCTCCTCGATGGAGGCACTATTAAGCGCCTCCAGTAAGCTATCCGGTGCCTCCGATTGGACGGAGGTTGCCGGACTTTAGAACCACTGAAGGTTCCGGTACGGAGTCCGGATAAGGGTCGGGCTTAGAGCATTACTAGTAGAACCCTCAAACCCTGAAACCCTTATAGCAGTTTTAAGGGTTGAGAAGTGCCGATTTTGACACTTTTAAGGGTTGAAAACAGGGAAAGACTAGAACCCTCAAACCCAACCCGTAAACTGCTTTAAGGGTTGGATTTGAGGGTTCTAGTCTTTGCATCAACCCCAACCTTTAAAACTGTCATTTCATATATCACACATTTCATCATATGACATATCACAAATTCCATCACAATTGACATAAAACAATAATCATTCTAGTTATTATTACAACACCGAATAAAACAATATCATTCAAATTATTACAACAATGTTTGAGCAAATAACACTAATTGTTCGAATCAAATAGGACATAGAAAACGAAAAAAAATACTTCATGGGCCAATGCGCCGCCCATCCAACTGCCAGTGGTGCTCTATTAGATCATCCCGGAGCTGACCATAAGTGGTTGCATCCTCAATCTGATGATGTGCTTGAAGAAAAGCGTGTATGCGAGAAGGGTTTCTTTCCGGTTGCACACGGGTACCAACATTGTCATAGAAACAAGGGAGGTTTAACCCTCTCTCATCCTCTAGGATCATGTTGTGTAGAATGACACAACATTTCATGATGTTCATCAAGGTTTTTTTGTCCCAAAACCGAGCTGGACCACCACGAACTATGGCAAACCTTGCTTGCAATACACCGAAAAGCTCTCTCAATATCCTTGCGGGCTGCCTCTTGTGCCTTGGTGAAATGAGCCTCTTTTCTTGTTAAGGGCACCCCATTTTTCTCCTTGATGGACTTCACAAGAGTTGCCCATTCGGGATAGATGCCATCGGTGAGATAGTATCCCATTGAGTACTCATTGTCCATGATTTTGTAGTTGCAAGTCGGAGCATCCCAGAAATTAATCTTTTGAACAAAGGAGATCTATTGAGGATATTGATATCATTGAGTGTTCCTGGCAACCCAAAGAATGCATGCCAAATCCATGTGTCCTGAGATGCTACGGCCTCAAGCACAATGGTAGCATCACGGCTTTTACCGCAATACATTCCCTGCCATGCCTTTGGGCAATTTTTCCACCTCCAATGCATGCAATCAAGACTACCTAGCATCCCCGGCCATCCCCTTTTTTCATTCATTTCCATTAATCTCTATGTATCTTCCTCGTTTGGTGGCCGAAGATACTGCTCACCGTACAACCGGATGACCAACTTGGCAAACCTACGGACTGACTCTGTGGTTGTATCTTGCCCAATGCGAAGATACTCGTCTGTATAATCCGCGGGTATGCCATAAGCGAGTACCCGCATTGCCGCCGATATCTTTTGATATGCACTAAACCCCATGATACCGGCGGCGGATCTACGATGTTTAAAGTAATATGAGGCGGCCTCACAATCGGTGACAATCTTCACAAACAAACTACGCCGCATTCGGTACCTTCTGCGGAAGAGACGAGGAGGGTATGTAGGTACCTCAGAGAAGTAGTCTTCCATCAAATGTTCGTGACCGAGAGCGCGGTTCCGGTAGATGGTGACTCGGCCCATCTTCGACCCTCTCCTCTGAGCCATCAGCTTCATGCGGTTTTCAAACGATTGCACGTCGATGAGGAGGCTCATCATCTCGACATCGTCATCTTGCAACAACTCATCAATGTCGGAATCGTCGGATGTCGACCAATCCGACGAATCGGACATGACAATCTCCTCATTGTTCATCTCCATCTGCACATTCACTAATTAGTGCTAAAAATGAAACAAAAAGAAAATGAAACAAAATGAAAAAAAATTACATACCTCACCTCGGCCGGGGCAGGGCGGGAGGGCGGCCGGGGGCGCAGCTTGGACGGCGGGAGGGCGGCCGAGGCAGGCGGGAGCCGCGGCCGACGGGAGGGCAGGGCGGCGGGAGGGCAGGGGCGGCGGGAGGGCAGGACGGGAGGCCGTCGGGAGGGCAGGGCGGGAGGAGGCAAGTGGGAGGGCAGGCGGGAGGAGGCGGGAAGGGGGAGGCGGGAGGCGGCCGGGCCATGGCGCAAGGAGGAGGAGGCGCGGCAGGCGGGGAGGAGGAGGCGTGGCCAGGGCAGGGAGGCGGGGCGGTGCGGACGGGCGGGAGGCGGAGGCGGCAGGCGGTCTTGTGATGGGGCGGTCTTGTGGGAGGGCCGCCGGGCAGGGTGGCCGGAGGCGCGGCGGCGGCCGGATCTGGGAGGGGAGCTGAAAACTCCCTCCCGCGCGAACGAGAAGAGATAACCGGGTCGGGGAGGGGTTGGGCTGCCAACCCCTGTTTCTACAGGCTGGGAAGGAGAATAGGGGTTGAGCCTCTAAAAAAATTTAAGGGTTTAAGTGTTAAGGGGTTCTATTCTTTGCGATTTTTTCGTCTCAACCCGTAAAAAAGCGGTTATTTTTTAGGGTTTGAGGGTTTAGGGGTACTACTAGTAATGCTCTTAGAGCCCCTGGGGGTCTCGCTCCCCTCGCGCATGGAGTCTGGGAGGCTGCCTTGCGACGCCTCCTGCGCCACCTCCTCTTGACCAGGCCCCCCTCGGGGCCCCACCTCGGCGTCGTCTGCAGCGTGAGGTGAGGAGGTAGCCAAAAGTGAAGTACTCTCCACTTCCGACGAATTCAGGGACCCGCTCGATGAAGCGGCCAGCTCGTCCTTGGGCGGGCTGCATGATTGTTCGGCATTAGAGAACACTATGCAATGAAAAAAGCCATGGGTATCCGGACACTTACGATCTCGCCAGGGGCTTGGCCCTTGTTGGCCACTCCTCCTCGTCGTTGTCGGCATTGGTGGAGAAGTCCGGAGGAAGGGTCCTTCCCTTCTTGGACCCTCCGGCCTCCCCAGTTGGGGCTGCCTTCCTTTTCTTCTCTCCCCCCGCTGGGGGAGAGGCTTATTTTTCCTCCTCCTCTTCCTCAGAGGAGGATTCTGCCTCAAGGTTGTCGGGCAATGAGTCCGACAGCACCTGGCGCCGGGAGCACCTTTGGGTTCCCGTGGCCTTCTTCTCCGGCACCACGTGAGGTGCCGGAGCCTGCAGCCCCGTTAATCGGGCGTCCGCTGGGTCTTCTGGCAAAGGGTGGACGGTTAATGCTGTGGGGCGTCTTCAGCCAGTCTGTCAAAGGTTAGGGATTTTAGATCCCACATAGAGTCAATCTATGAAAACAAGAGTCCCATAAAGGGTAAAATAACTTACCTCGCTGGCTTGACGCTGCGAGCTGAATCCGCGATCTTGATGGCGGATGTGGGAGCCTCGGCGCCCTTGAACAAGACCTTCCGGGCATCTTCGTGCGTAGTGTCGAAGAGCCTTTTCAGAGTTGGGTGAT
Source organism: Aegilops bicornis (assembly GCA_021605145.1). Lineage (NCBI taxonomy): Eukaryota > Viridiplantae > Streptophyta > Magnoliopsida > Poales > Poaceae > Aegilops > Aegilops bicornis. The sequence continues at coordinate 473,639,280 of CM038672.1, read as the reverse complement.
GTGCCGGATCGAACTCCCACAATTTGAAGGCCCGTTGTTGGCATGGGAGAATCCGGCAGATGAGCATCACCTGGATTACGTTGACAAGCCTGAATTTCTAGTCCACCAGGTTTCGGACGCAGGTTTGGAGTCCGGACAGCTCGTCCGAATCCCCCCACGTCAGGCCCGTCTCTTTCCATGATGTGAGCCGCGTGGGGAGGCCAGATCAGAATTCGGGGGCCGCCGCCCATTGGGAGTCGCGCGGCTCCGTGATGTAGAACCAACCCGATTGCCACCCCTTTATGGTCTCCACAAAGGAGCCCTCGAGCCATAGGACTTTGGCCATCTTGCCAACCATGGCACCTCCGCACTCCGCTTGGCGGCCGCCCACTACCTTCGGCTTGACATTGAAGATCTTAAGCCATAAGCCGAAGTGGGGCTGGATGCAGAGGAAGGCCTCGCACACGACAATGAACGCCGAGATGTTGAGGATGAAATTCGGGGCCAGATCGTGGAAGTCCAAGCCGTAGTAGAACATGAGCCCCTGGACAAATGGGTGAAGTGGAAAACCTAGTCCGTGGAGGAAGTGGGTGAGAAACACCACCCTCTCATGGGGCACTGGGGTTGGAATGAGCTGCCCTCGTCGGAGTAGCCGGTCTTGCGATGTTGCCGGGACAAGTATTCGGCCTCCCGCAGCTTTTCGATGTGCCCCTCCATGACGGAGGAGGCCATCCACCTGCCTCCCGCTCCGGACATAGTTGGAGAAGGTTGAGGTGGGATGTGCGGGCTTCGGCGCTGGAGCTCGAGTGTGCGGAAATGGATGAGCAAAGGAGGAAGAAGGCGTAGGTGAAAAGGTGGATCCGTATCCCCTTATATGGACGGACGAAGCTATGCGTCCCCCGCCAGCCTAGTAAAACTCGCTTATCTCCCAAGCGCCATAATCAATGGCACGGATGGGTTACCCACGTCCGTATTGATAGGAATCCCGGAATAAGGGGGCACAATCTCCGCTTTGATAAGACGTGCCAAGGAAACCGCCTCGCTAAACGCGCTAAGGTGGAACAGTAAAAAATGATTCGTATAAAGGCCTGGTCGTGGTGTGATATCATGCCGCGGAATACGTCAGCAGATCTGTGCAAAAGTTATTCTCTCTACGGTGGAATGTGGAACTTGTTTTGCAGAGCCGGACACTATCCTTGTGTTCAAAATCTTCTATGAAGTATTCGGAGGAGGAACCCGCCTTGCAATGCCGAAGACAATATCTTGCGCCGGACTCGTCGTCATTGAAGCCTGGTTTAGGGGCTACTGAGGGAGTCCTGGACTAGGGGGTGTCCAGATAGCCGAACTATCATCTTTGGCCGGACTCCTGGACTATGAAGATACAAGATTGAAGACTTTGTCCCGTGTCCGGATGGGACTTTCATTGGCGTGGAAGGCAAGCTTGGCGATACAGATATGTAGATCTCCTACCATTGTAACCGACTTTGTGTAACCCAAACCCTATCCGATGTCTATATAAACCGGAGGGTTTTAGTCCGTAGGACGAACAACAATCATACCATAGGCTAGCTTCTAGGGTTTAGCCTCCTTGATCTCGTGGTAGATCTACTCTTGTACTACCCATATCATCAATATTAATCAAGCAGGAGTAGGGTATTACCTCCATCGAGAGGGCCCGAACCTGGGTAAGAACATCGTGTCCCTTGTCTCATGTTACCATCCGCCTAGGCGCACAGTTCGGGACCCCCTACCCGAGATCTGCCGGTTTTGACACCGACACCTACCTTTTATGGCTTTTCCATGGCCATTCCTAGATATATTGCCATGCAACTTGCACCGCTTCCGTTTGATGACTTGAGCATTCATTGTCATATTGCTTTGCATGATCATATAGCTGACATAGTAGTTGTGGCTCAGCCACCGTTCATCATTTTTCATACATGTTACGCTAGATCATTGCACATCCTGGTACATTCTCAGAGGCATTCATATAGAGTCATACTTTGTCATACATATTGAGTTGTAATTTTTATTTCTTTTGAGTTATAAGTAAATAGAAGTGTGATGATCATCATTATTCATTTTTAGAGCATTGTCCCAGTGAGGAAAGGATGATGGAGACTATGATTCCCCCACAAGTCGGGATGAGACTCCGGACAATGAGAGAAAAAAATATAAAAAGGAAAAAAAGAAAAAAAAAGATAAAAAGAGAGAAGGGGCATGCTAGTTCCACACTTGTGCTTCAAAGTAGCACCATGTTTTTCATATGGAGAGTCTCCTATGTTGTCACTTTCATATACTAGTGGGAATTTTTCATTATAGGATTAGATGCACACCCACTTAGTTTTCATATTGAGCTTTCATACACTTATAGCTCTTAGTGCATTCGTTGTATGACAATCCCTACTCCTCACGTTGATATCAATTGATGGGCATCTCCATAACCCGTTGGTTAGCCACGTCGATGTGAGACTTTCTTACTTTTTTGTCTTCTCTATATTTACCCCTATCATCATACTCTATTCCACCCGTAGTGCTATATCCATGGCTCGCGCTCATGTATTGCGTGAGGGTTGAAAAAGCTGAAGCGCGTTGATAAGTATGAACCAATTGCTCGCCTTGTCATCGGGGTTGTGCATGATAAATACTTTGTGTTAAGAAGACAGAGCATGACAAGACTATATGATTTTGTAGGGATAGCTTTCTTTAGCGTTGATATTTTGAAAGACGTGGTTGTTTGTTGGGATGCCTAAGTATTGATGTCTTTATGTTAAATTATAGACTATTGCTTTGAATCACTTATGTCTTAATATTCATGCCATGATTAGATATATGATCAAGTTTATGCAAGATAGAATTCCACATCAAAAATTATCTTTTTTATCATTTACCTACTCGAGGACGAGCAGGAATTAAGCTTGGGGATGTTGATACATCTCCGTCATATCTATAATTTTTTATTGTTTCATGCCAATATTCTACAACTTTTACATACTTTTGGCAACTTTGTATATGATTTATTGGACCAACCTATCGATCCAGTGCCCAGTGCCACTTCCTGTTTTTGCATGTTTTTTGTATCGCAAAAAATCCATATCAAACAAAGTCCAAATGCAATAAAAATTTACGAATAATTATTTTGGAATATATGTGATTTTTGGGACTTGGAATCAACGCAAACGGAGGCCCACACAACCCACAAGACACCAGGGCGCACCCCAGGTGCCAGGCGCATGGTGGTGGGTTGTGCTCACCTCGTACGTCGGTTGGAGCTCTACTTTAGGCGCAAGGAAGCTTATATCTGGGAAAAAATCGTGTTAAAATCTCAGCGCAATCGAAGTTATGGATCTCTGGGAATATAAGAAACGGTTTTCGGCCAGATCTGGGGAACGCGAAACAGAAGAGAACATAGAGGGAGATCCAATCTCGGAGGGGCTCCCGCCCCTCGGCCGCCATGGAGGCCATGGACCAGAGGGGGAACTCTCCTCCCATGTAGGGGGGAGGCCAAGGAAGAAGAAGAAGGAGGGGGGCTCTCGCCCCTCTCTCCCGGTGGCGCCGGAGTGCCGCCGGGGCTAGGATCGTGACGGCGATCTACATCAACAATCTTGCTACCGTCAACACCAACTCTCTCCCCCTCTATGCAGCAGTGTAACACCCCTTCTTCCCGCTGTAATCTCTACTTAAACATGGTGCTCAACTCCATATATTATTTCCCAATGATCTATGGTTATCCTATGATGTTTGAGTAGATCCATTTTGTCCTATGGGTTAATCATGATCTTGGTTGGTATGATTGTATATTTTATTTATGGTGTTGTCCAATGGCGCCCTTTGTCTTGCGCAAACGTGAGGGGGCCCCGCTGTAGGGTGTTGCAATATGTTCATGGTTTGCTTATTGTCAGTGTTGCGGGGGGTGACAGCAGCCCAAACGCGGATAAGTGGGTTATGGCGTATGGAAGTAAAGAGGACTTGATACTTAATGCTATGGTTGGGTTTCACGACCTTAATGATCTTTAGTAGTTGCGGATGCTTGGTAGGGGTCCAATCATAAGTGCATATGATCCAAGTAGAGAAAGTATGTTAGCTCATGCCTCTCCCTCGTATAAAATTGCAAGAATGATTACCGGTACTTGTTATCGATTGCCCAGGGACAAATGACTTTCTTGTTGAAAAAAGCTATCCACTTTTATTACCTTGCAACTTATTCGTAGTTTTATTCTCGCAACGTACTCATAGTTTTATTCTTGCAAAATAGTTTCATACTTGTTTTAGGTAAAGCAAATGTCAAGTGCACGTAGAGTTGTATCGCTGGTCGATAGAACTTGAGGGAATATTTGTTGTACCTTTAGCTCCTCGTTGGGTTCGATACTCTTATTTATCAAAGAAGGCTACAAACAATCCCCTATACTTGTGGGTTATCAGCTCCTAAATCACATAAAGCAGTTTTCACATAGTTTCTTTTGATGGAGCAAGGTATAGTTGGTATTCCCGGATCTCCATGTTTTTTAGGTACTCCATCTTTAAAAGTATAATTAGCAAGCATGGTGGAGATTTCAGCTTCCGGTATTTTTCTCTTATTTGTGATGATGTCTTTCATGTACTTTGCATAAGGAGGCATTTTAAGGATATCAGTCAAGCGAGTACACAAAGAGACTGGCCTCAGCATTTCAGCAAAGCGTTAAAATTCCTCATCATATTTCTTTTTAGTTGGCTTAGGTGGAAAGGGCATAGGTTTTTGAACCCACGGTTCTCTTTTCTTACTGTTTTCTAGCCACAAAGTCTCTTTTATCATATCTTTTATTTTTAGATTGTGTGTTATGAAGATCAACAGCTGGTTCTATTTCAACATCATTCTCTGTTTCTTTTTCATTGTTTGGTTGAGTATCTTCATGAACATCATCATTATCTTTTTCATTATCACTAGGTGAATGTTCATTACCAGATTGAGTTTCAGCATCAGAAATAGAAACATTATTATCATTATCAGGAGGTTTTTCTACTTCAGGTTCACTGGAAGCATGCAAAGTCCTATCATTTTTCCTTTTCTTCTTCTTTTTAGACGGACTAGGTGCAGCGGTATTATTCCTTTGTGAATAATGTTCAATTCTTTTTGGGTGTCCCTCAGGATAAAGTGGTTCCTGAGTCATTTTACCTCCTCTAGTTGCAACTCTAACAGCAAAGTCATGTATGTTGTTATTCATTCCATCAAGCAATTCTCTTTGAGATTTAGCAACTTGTTCTAACTGAGTTTGTACCATAGAAGCATGTTTCCCACACCTCTAACATCATTTGAGATTCTAAATAACAAGTCACTCAAGCGAGCAATCATATCAGAATTGTATTTCAACTGTTTCATAACATTTGCATTGAAGTGATCTTGTTTTCAAATGTAATTCTCAAACTCATAAAGGCATTGGCTAGGGTGCATATTGTGAGGATTATCATTATCATTGAATTTCATTAGAGAATTTACCTCTACCACCTTAGGTGGTGGTGGTGTGTCAAGCCCGTGTATTTCTTCAATAGGAGCTAAATTTTTGACATCCTCAGCTTTAATACCTTTTTCCTTCATGGATTTCTTTGCCTCTTGCATATATTCAGGACTGCGATATAAAATAGCCCTCTTCTTCGGAGTGGGTTTAGTAGGTGGTTCAGGAAGAGTCCAATCATCATAATTTCTCAATATGTTATTCAATAATTCTTCAGCTTGCCCAATAGTTCGTTCCCTGAGAACACATCCAGCACAACTATCTAGGAAATCCCTAGAAGCATCGGTTAGTCCGTTATAGAAGATATCAAGTATTTCATTTTTCTTAAGAGGATGATCAGGCAAAGCATTAAGCAATTGGAGAAGCCTCCCCCATGCTTGTGGGAGACTCTCTTCTTTAATTTTCACAAAGTTAAATATTTCCTGTAAGGCAGCTTGTTTCTTATGAGCAGGAAAATATTTTTCAGAAAAGTAATAAATCATATCCTGGGGACTACGCACACAACCAGGAGCAAGAGTATTGTGCCAAGATTTAGCATCACCCTTTAATGAGAACGGAAATAATTTGAGAATATAGTAATAGTGAATCTTCTCATCATGAGCAAAAAGGGTGGCTATGTCATTCAACTTAGTAAGATGTGCCACAACAGTTTCAGTTTCATAACCATGGAAAGGATCAGATTCAAACAAATTAATTAATTCTGGGTCGACAGAGAATTCATAATCCTTATCATCAACAAAGATAGGTGAAGTAGCAAACTTAGGATCACATTTCATTTTAGCATTCAGAGATTTTTCTTTATACTTGCATAATAATTTCTCTAGATCATCTCTATCCTTACAAGCAAGAATATCTCTAGTTGCCTCCTCACCCATAACATATCCTTCCGGTACCCTTAGCAATTCATATCTAGGAGGGCTAGTTCTAGTAGGTGTTTCAAGATTTTCAGTTTCAAGCTCATCATCAGTTTCAACAATATCATGATGTCTTACTCTAGCAATGTGTTCATCCAGAAATTCACCTATTGGCACATTATCATCACGTAAGGTACTAGCATCATCATAAGCATCATCCATCTCAGAAGTAGCATCATCAATAACTTGCAACATATCAGGATTGATAGCATGTGGTGGTGTTGCAAGTTTACTTATAATAGAAAGTGAATCTAAAGCAGAGCTAGATGGAATTCCTTACCTCCCCTCGTCTTAGAGGGAAAAATCTTAGTCTTAGCATCCTTCAGATTCTTCATAGTGATAAATTGATAATAATCCCAAGTGACTCAACAAATATAGCTATGCTCCCCGGCAACGGCGCCAGAAAAAGGTCTTGATAACCCACAAGTATAGGGATCACAACAGTTTTCGAGGGTAGAGTATTCAACCCAAATTTATAGATTCGACACAAGGGGAGCCAAAGAACATTTGTAAGTATTAGCAGTTGAGTTGTCAATTCAACCACACCTGGGGATTAATTATCTGCCGCAAAATGATCAGTAGCAACGTAGTATGATAGTTTTGATAGTAATAGCAGCAACTATAGTAACAGTAACAGTGATAGCAGTGATTTTGTAGCAAGTACAACAGTAACGATAGCAGTAGTAACTTAGCAAGAACAATATAAGAGAAATTCGTAAGCATTGGATCGATGATTCGTTGGATGATATTCATCATGTGACAGTTATAACCTAGAGTGATACAGCACTACCCCCAGTTCACAAATATAATGTAGGCATATATTCCGTAAATAGTCATACGTGCTTATGGAAAGAACTTGCATGACATCTTTTGTCCTACCCTCCCATTGCAGCGGGTTCCTATTGGAAACTAAGGGATATTAAAGCCTCCTTTTAATAGAGAACCGGAACAAAGCATTAACACACAGTGAATACATGAACTCCTCAAACTACGGTCATCACCGGGAGTGGTCCCGACTATTGTCACTCCGGGGTTGCCGGATCATAACACGTAGTAGGTGACTATAACTTGCAAGATCGGATGTAGAACATAGATAAAATGGTGATAACATAAACAATTCAGATCTAAAATCATGGCACCCGGGCCCAAAGTGACAAGCATTAAGCATGGCAAAGTCATAGCAACATCAATCTCATAACACAATGGATACTAGGGATCAGACCCTAACAAAACTAACTAGATTACATGATGAATCGCATCCAACTCCTCACCGACCAGCGAGCTTACGAAGGAATTACTCACTCCCAGTGGGGAGCATCATGGAATTGGCGATGGAGAAGGGTTGGTGATGACGAAGATCGAAGATCCCCCTCTCCGGAGCCCCAAACGGACTCCAGATCTGGCGTCCTGATGAATAACAGGAGACGACGGCGGCTCCATCTCGTGGAACGCGATAATTATTACTTCCTGATTTTTTCTGGATGTATGTGATTTTATAGTGTCGGTTTCAGGGTCTGCGGGACCACTAGGTGGGGACAACCCACCTGGGCGCGCCTGGAGGGGGACGCGCCCTGGTGGGTTGTGCCCACCTTGGTGCCCCCCTCCGGTGGTTCTTGGCTCCATAAATTCTCTTTTATTATATAAAAAATCCTCGCAAAGTTTCGTTCCATTCCGAGTACTTTTATTTCTGCACAAAAAATAACACCATGGTAGTTCTGCTGAAAACAGCCTCAGTTCGGTTAGTTTCATTCAAATCATGCAAATTAGAGTTCAAAACAAGAGGAAAAGCGTTAGGAAAAGTATATATGACGGAGATGTATCAGGAGAGCGTGACGTCGCTCGAGCATGCTCCGCATTCTATCAACAGCAGGCACGGTGTTATCAGAATCGAGAAGTCGGGCGAAGACATACAATGTGGGAGAGCTCGTCCCGTGCCTCCCCGAGAAGCAGAAGCAAAAGCTTTCACCTAAATGGGAAGGTCCCTTCATTATAGATGAGGTACTCGCAGGGGGGCATCTCACCTTTGCAGACCATCGAATCAGGGCCTCGAGCCGAACCCATGGAACGCCGCTCGGCTTCATCGTTTCTACGCATAGCACGGCCTCATCATAAAGACTCCCCACCCCGTCTTTGTTTTTCTTTTTTTTCTCTTTGTTTTAACTTTTGGGGCTTTAGTTTCCTCGACCTAGAGTTCAGATAACCGTAACACGGCAAGTCACCATTGTACACATCTAAGTATGTACTACCCAGCTTTACCTGGGGTCTTCTCTTACAAGCAGCCAATTATAATGTACTTAAAACCTCGTTTTTTTGTTTGAATTGATCTCCTTCCCATATTTTTTCAATCCATTATATGCACCTATTTGACTTAAGTCCTTTGCTATGCTGGGTTGCCTGGCTCCTGCGTTTACCCCTATGTTCCTGATTGTTCGGCTAGTAAGTAAAGGGAGCACCTCTGCGATTGCTACGCCCGGGTAATCCGAGTATGTACCTCAGACGGGTGAAGCCGAAGGCCAGCGTTCTTACAGAAAATAATGGGTTGGCCTCCAGGTAAGTGAAAATAAACAGCCGCTAGCCGCCATCTAACTGTTGTTGGTTCCTAAAAACCACGAACATCCGTGTGTCATCGGCTTCCGAACTCACGGTTTATGGTCAACATACCTTACCCGAAGAAGAACACTCCCCGGTCACTGGTAAGGGAGGCGGTAGCCGATGGCCGGTTATGACAACGGTTTTTCACGGTTCGAGAATCGCGCGATGTAAAGTACATGGATACATAGAATCACGCACCCTACTCTTTATCAATGCCATCTATCAAACTGTCCAAGGCACAATCCTTCTGGGAGTACCGAGATGCGGGCATCACTTGGTCATACACTAAGCTAAGTGTTATCTCTTGCCCATCCGACTCCATGGGTCCAACCCGGGCCATATGTTCGGGATCGAGTTTGGTGAACCGGGTCTTCACCATTGCCCAGGCCTCGCACGCTCATTCCCGATAGGCAGATATCTTCCACAATTCAAACGTTTAAAGCGGTCAACCAGCTCAGCCATGCTCTCGGGTGGCTGTTCAAGTGGCCATAGTGCCTTCACCATGCTCTTCATGGCCTTCCGTGCTCTTTCATGCACCTTGGTCAGTTCCTTCAAAAGGTTCCCACTGAAGGAGCCCATCTCTTCTTCAGGTGTTAGGAGAACTAGAGAACAGAGGCGGCACGCGTGTCAAAATATTGTGCTCATCCACATACGTGTGATATCATATTCGTGACTTACCGAATATACCACCTTTTAGCCTCTGGTTCTCCTCCAAGGCCTGTGCCAATTGAGATTTTAATTGCTCGATTTCCTCGGTTTTCGCTGAGCCTTGAGCTCATTCTTCTCTTCATGACTTCATGTCAGCATTCGCTTGCCAGCCTCTAGTTCCCTCCGCATTTGATTCATCGTTTCGGCGGCTGCGGGGACAACACGACATCAATACACAGGAAACGACATGCAATTTCTAGCATCCTAAAGCTTTTTTACTTACCAGAATTTTCGCTGGTATCCTTTTTGGCCGCTTCCAGCTCAGCTTTTGCACCGGCCAATTGTGTCCGGCTCAGCTTAAGGTCTTCGGACAACTTGTTGTTATGCTCCCTTGCGGTCTGTAGATCAAGAGAATACAAGAACCCTTAACTCGGTCGTCCCTCCCAAATTAAGGCTTGGGGCTGCTAGGTCAGGAACTATAAGATGATTTCAAGCTGTCTCGCACCTGCATTTTGGAAGAAAAGAGATCGGCGATCCCTTCAAGTCTGGTTTGGGCTCCTCCAAGGTATGAATCCACCGAATTAAAGGCCTTAAACTCTTGATCGATAAAAGCAGCATGGCGCAAGGATTCTCTCCGGTGGCGGGGGTTCATTACACTCTCGACCTTGGAGTTGGTCACCAAAACATCGTCGGGGTCCTCTGGATGGGCGTCAGCAGCTGCATGTTCGGCGGGGTCCCTTGCCTGCGCCAAAGTCCCGAGGTTGGAATCATGCCTCGGCACGTACAGGGAGTGTTCGGACTGGCACGCTGGAACTCTTCTCCTGCAAAGCCTCATAGACGTCAATCAAAAGATATTTAAAGCGACCCCTCGTTGTCCCAAAGCATGCTACCTCTGAGCCGAGCGGGCGGTTGCTTCTACTCCAGCAGAGGTCTTCCTCTTGGGCACCCTGTTAGGGGCCGACGCCGGTGTATGTCGTGCTCCTCCTACAGTTGTTCGCCGTGTAGTTCAACGACCCTTGGGAGTAGAAGTTAGACTGTTCGGGATAGCACGAGATGATCGCCTAGTTCGGGAAGCGATCCTCCGTTCACTTATAGTGGAAGACGGGAGGGCCCCTGGATGATCATCCGTCACGGCAACATTCGTGCCATCAAGGCTTTCTTGGTAGAAAACCCATCTTCGAAATCAACCGACATCTCCGGATCGTCATGATATCCCGGATCATCGTCGCGAGAGTGATTATGCGGTTGAGGGGTAGGACAGTGGATGGACTCGACCTCGCGCCTCTAGTTCTGCATGAGAACAAATAAACGGGTGTTCAGACATAATGTCCAATTTACGGGCAAAAAATTGAAGCTTACCCAATCTGCCAGTTTGTAGCCGAAGAACCCTCCTGGATACTCAATTGAGCAAAGTATTCCTCCTCTCCTTTAAAGAGGTCGGCTAATATCTTGGCCAGGGCTGCTTTATCATCCGGCCCTTGATGCTTATAGCGGGTCGCGTCGCTCGTCCCGTTGTAGCACCACAGAGGGTGCCCCCTCTGTTGAAGGGGCTGAATACACCGGTTTATGACGATGGCCATTACCTCAATCATGGTCAGCTTGTTGTGGGCCAACAATCGAATCTTGGTGGCCAAATGGAGCACTTCTTCACTATCTAGCTGGGAAGGACTCTTGGGTCACCAGTTGAACCGCTTATTTAGCAGAGCGCTTGAGTATTCAGGCAGACCCATCCAGACTGGGTCGGAGAGCGGAACGTCTTCAATGTAGAACCATTCCGAAGTCCACTCCTCTGGATCCTTTCATGGGGTCCCAAGGGGGTAACCCGTCCTGGCTATGCGCCACACCTCTGCTCCTCCCACTTCAAATATTGACCCCTTGCGGGTACGAGGGACAAGGTAGAAGTATTTCCTCCATAGATCAAAGTGAGGCTCGCAGCTCAGGAATATTTCGCAGAGGGCCACGAAACAATAAATGTGCAGTATGGACCCTGGGGTGAGGTTTGAGCTAGATCCCGTAGAACTCTAATAAACCCCATAGAAAGGGATGAATAGGAAACCCTGGGCCTCTTAGAAGGAAGGGGACGAAGCATACCCTCTCTCCCTTGCTTGGAGTAGGGGAGTTCACGGCAAGAGCTTGCTCATCGACAGAGATTAATACAGCGCGGACGGGAACAAGATCCGATACGGGAAGGTAGCCCTACGTCCGCAGCTTGCTCAGCTGGAGGCGCGGGACTGGACAGCTTGCCCACTCACCAGGAAGTGAGCCATGGGGGCGCGAGGATGAGCTAGGAATATCGGCCATGATGCCTAAGGATTTCTTCGGCGCTGTTTTCTTTTTGCAAAGGGGATGGGTTAACTGCCCCCTCGCAGCCTTGGATATATAAATAGGCATTTTGCCTCGAAGCTGAAAGGACGTATCTACAAAAGGTGGCATTGGTCCACGTGCCTTCTAAAAAGGACAAATATGAAGAACTCACCTCGCAAGCCAAAGACTATTATATGAGCGGATGCCGGATACAAGCCCTGGCGTTGGAGGCTAGTTCGGGGGCTACTGAGGGAGTCCTGCACTAAGGGGTTCTCGGGCCGTCGACCTGGGAGATATGGGCCGGACTATTGGGTCACCATGCGGCCCGGTTAGAGTGCGGACCCATGACCGGACAGGAGATATTCGGAGTCGTGGTGTGCCCTTGCTACCTCTTGAGCACTGCGTTGGTTTTCCCTTGAAGAGGAAAGGGTGATGCAGCAAAGTAGCGTAATTATTTCCCTCAGTTTTTGAGAACCAAGGTATCAATCCAGTAGGAGGCCACGCACGAGTCCCTCGCACCTACACAAACAAATAAATCCTCGCAACCAACGCGGTAAGGGGTTGTCAATCCCTACACGGTCACTTACGAGAGTGAGATCTGATAGATATGATAAGATAATATTTTTGGTATTTTTGTGATAAAGATGCAAAGTAAAGAAAACAATATAAAAACAGCAAAAGAAATAGCTTGTGTTGGAAGATTAATATGATGGAAAATAGACCCGGGGGCCATAGGTTTCACTAGTGGCTTCTCTCAAGAGCATAAGTATTTTACGATTGGGTGAACAAATTCTTTGTTGAGCAATTGACATAATTGAGCATAGTTATGAGAATATCTAGGTATTATCATGTATATAGGCATCACGTCCGAGACAAGTAGACCGACTCCTCGTGCATCTACTACTATTACTCCACACATCGACCGCTATCCAAAGATGCATCTAGAGTATTCAGTTCATAAGAACAGAGTAACGCTTTAAGCAAGATGACATGATGTAGAGGGACAAACTCATGCAATATGATATAAACCCCATCTTGTTATCCTCGATGGCAACAATACAATACGTGCCTTGCTGCCCCTCATCCTTTGGGAAAGGACACCGCAAGATTGAACCCAAAGCTAAGCACTTCTCCCATTGCAAGAAAGATCAATCTAGTAGGCCAAACCAAACTGATAATTCGAAGAGACTTGCAAAGATAACCAATCATACATAAAAGAATTCAGAAGATTCAAATATTTTTCATAGATAAACTTTATCATAAACCCACAATTCATCAGTCTCAACAAACACACCGCAAAAGAAGATTACATCGAATAGATCTCCACAAGAGAGGGGGAGAACATTGTATTGAGATCCAAAAAGAGAGAGGAAGCCACCTAGCTAATAACTATGGACCCGAAGGCCTGAGGTAAACTACTCACACATCATCGGAGAGGCTATGGTGTTGATGTAGAAGCCCTCCGTGATCGATGCCCACTCCGGCGGAGCTCCGGAACAGGCCCCAAGATGGGATCTAACGGGTACAAAAGTTTGCGACGATGGAATTAGGTTTTTAGCTCCGTATCTGGTAGTTTGGGGGTACGTAGGTATATATAGGAGGAAGGAGTACGTCGATGGAGCAGCGTGGGGCCCACGAGGGTGGAGGGTGCGCCCAGGGGGGTAGGCGCCCCCCTACCTCGTGGCTTCCTGGTAGCTTGCTTGACGTAGGGTCCAAGTCCTCTGGATCATGTTCGTTTCGAAAATCAAGTTCCCAAAGGTTTCATTCCGTTTGGACTCTGTTTGATATTCTTTTTCTGCGAAACTCTGAAATAGGCAAAAAATAGCAATTCTGGGCTGGGCCTCCGGTTAATAGGTTAGTCCCAAAAGTAATATAAAAGTGTATAATAAAGCCCAATAATGTCTTAAACAGAAGATAATATAGTATGGAGCAATAAAAAATTATAGATATGTTGGAGACGTATCAAGCATCCCCAAGCTTAATTCACCTTTCGTCCTCGAGTAGGTAAATGATAAAAACAGAATTTTGATGTGGAATGCTACTTGGCATAATTTCAATGTAATTCTTCTTAATTGTGGTATGAATATTCAGATCCGGAAGATTCAGGATAAAAGTTCAATATTGACATAAAAATAATAATACTTCAAGCATACTAACTAAGCAATTATGTCCTCTCAAAATAACATGGCCAAAGAAAGTTCATCCCTACAAAATCATATAGTTTAGTCATGCTCCATTTTTGTCACACAAGAATGCTCTCATCATGCACAACCCCGATGACAAGCCAAGCAATTGTTTAATACTTTAGTAATCTCAAACTTTTTCAACCTTCACGCAATACATGAGCGTGAGCCATGGATATAGCACTATGGTTGGAATAGAATATGATGATGGGGTTATGTAGAGAAGACAAAAAAGGAGAAAGTCTCACATCAACGAGGCTAATAAATGAGCTATAGAGATGCCCATCGATTGATGTTAATGCAAGGAGTAGGGATTGCAATGCAACGGATGCACTAGAGCTATAAATATATGAAAGCTCAACAAAAGAAACTAAGTGGGTGTGCATCCAACTTGCTAGCTCACGAAGACCTAGGGCACTTGAAGAGGCCCATTGTTGGAATATACAAGCCAAGTTCTATAATGAAAAATTCCCACTAGTATATGAAAGTGACAAAACAAGAGACTCTCTATCATGAAGATTATGGTGCTACTTTGAAGCACAAGTGTGGTAAAAGGATAGTAACATTGTCCATTCTCTCTTTTTCTCTCATTTTTTGGGCCTTCTCTCTTTTTTATGGCCTTTCTCTTTTTTTATTCCTCACTTGGGACAATTCTCTAGAAAATGATGATCATCACACTTCTATTTATTTACAACTCAATGATTACAACTCGATACTAGAACAGAGTATGACTCTATATGAATGCCTCCGTGATGTACCGGGATATGCAATGAACCAAGAGTGACATGTATGAAAGAATTATGAATGGTGGCTTTGCCACAAATACTATGTCAACTACATGATCATGCAAAGCAATATGAACATGATGAACGTGTCATGATAAACGGAACGGTGGAAAGCTGCATGGCAATATATCTCGGAATGGCTATGGAAATGCCATAATAGGTAGGTATGGTGGCTGTTTTGAGGAAGATATAAGGAGGTTTATGTGTGAAAGAGCGTATCATATCACGGGGTTTGGATGCACCTGCGAAGTTTGCACCAACTCTCAATGTGAGAAAGGGCAATGCACGGTACCGAAGAGGCTAGCAATGATGGAAAGGTGAGAGTCATATAATCCATGGACTCAACATTAGTCATAAAGAACTCACATACTTATTGCAAAAATCTACAAGTCGTCAAAAACCAAGCACTATGCGCATGCTCCTAGGGGGATAGATTGGTAGGAAAAGACCATCGCTCGTCCCCGACCGCCACTCATAAGGAGGACAATCAAAGAACACCTCATGTTTCAAATTTGTTACATAACGTTTACCATACGTGCATGCTATAGGACTTGCAAACTTCAACACAAGTATTTCTCAAATTCACAACTACTCAACTAGCACAACTTTAATATCACTACCTCCATGTCTCAAAACAATCATCAAGCATCAAACTTCTCTTAGTATTCAACATACTCATAAGAAAGTTTTTACTAATCTTGAATACCTAGCATATTAGGATTATTTAAGCAAATTACCATGCTATTTAAGACTCTCAAAATAATCTAAGTTAAGCATGAGAGATCAATAGTTTCTATAAAACAAATCCACCACCGTGCTCTAAAAGATATAAGTGAAGTACTAGAGCAAAAACTATATAACTCAAAAGATATAAGTGAAGCACATAGAGTATTCTAATGATTTCCAAATCATGTGTGTGTCTCTCAAAAGGTGTGTACAGCAAAGATGAATGTGGTAAACTAAAAAATAAAGACTCAAATAACACAAGATGCTCCAAGCAAAACGCATATCATGTGGTGAATAAAAATATAGCTCCAAGTAAAGTTACCGATGGAAGTAGACGAAAGAGGGGATGCCTTCCGGGGCATCCCCAAGCTTTGGATTTTAGGTGTCCTTAGATTATCTTGGGGTGCCATGGGCATCCCCAAGCTTAGGCTCTTTCCACTCCTTGTTCCATAATCCATAAAATCTTTCACCCAAAACTAAAAAACTTCACAACACAAAACTCAGCAGAAAATCTCGTGAGCTCCATTAGCGAAAGAAAACAAAAGACCACTTCAAGGTACTGTAATGAACTCATTATTTATTTATATTGGT
Organism: Aegilops bicornis; assembly: GCA_021605145.1. Taxonomy (NCBI): domain Eukaryota; kingdom Viridiplantae; phylum Streptophyta; class Magnoliopsida; order Poales; family Poaceae; genus Aegilops; species Aegilops bicornis. The sequence goes on along the minus strand of CM038672.1, from coordinate 473,623,069 downwards.
GTTAAACCTACTGTATTCCAACTTCTCTATGGTTTATAAACTATTTTACTAGCCATAGATTCATCAAAATAAGCAAACAACACACGAAAAACAGAATCGGTCAAAAACAGAATAGTCTGTAGTAATATGTAACTAACGCAAACTTATGGAACTCCAAAAATTCAACGAAAATAGGACGACCTAGAAAATTTGTTTATTGATCAGAATCAATTGGAATAAATATTTTATCACGTTCTGGTGATTTTTAACAATTATTTTCGTGAACAGAAAGTTTCTGGAATTTTCTGCAAGATCAAATAAATATCATCCAAGAAGATCCTATAGGTTTAACTTGGCACAAACACTAATTAAAACATAAAAAGAAATCTAACCAGAGGCTAGAACAAATATTTATTCCTAAACATAAGCAAAAAGCAAAAAACTAAAAATAAAATTGGGTTGCCTCCCAACAAGCGCTATCGTTTAACGCCCCTAGCTAGGCATAAAAACAAGGATAGATCTAGGTATTACCATCTTTGGCTTTCAACTTTTTAGCGGAATCAAGCTCGAATCCGGGAGGTTCTTTACATTTCCCTTCATATTAGGAAATTTTTAGATCTAAAGAATCCAACCGCTTGTTGCTAAGAGTAATCAACATATTCATGCGGTGAATATTTCCGCTAACGTTCTTAAGAGGTTCAGGAGACTTCTGTAAAATCTTAGTTACTTCGCAATTTTTTTCAAAAACTTGTGTCTCTTCTTGGGTATGATGAGGCCCCTTTTGTTGAGGTAGTGTTCCCACTATACCTTCTATAACTTCATGTGCAATATGGGGATCAATTTCAATAAAATTGCCTTTGGCAACGCAATCCAAGAGTTGTCTATGAGACATATTTAATCCAACATAAAAATTGCGAAGCAAAATTCTAAGGTTCACTTCAAAGGTACAATTACGGTAAGACTCCATCATTCTAAACCAGGCATCTTTTAAGTTTTCTCCTTGTCTTTGTTTGAAGTGAAAGACTTCAAACACAGGGGACAACGGAGTTGATAAGGACTAGCCATAATGTCAAGCAAACAAATGAAAAAGAGGCGAACGGAAAAGAAAGGGTGAATAAAACGGCAAGGGTGAAGTGGGGGAGAGAAAAACGAGAGGCAAATGGCAAATAATGTAATGCGGGAGATAAGGGTTTGTGATGGATACTTGGTATGTTGACTTTTGCGTAGACCCCCCCGGCAACGGCGCCAAAAATGGCTCGTTGTCGGGAGTCCAAATCTTGACTTGACCTTGCGTAAGCCTCCCCGGCAACGGCGCCAGAAATCCTTCTTGCTACCTCTTGAGCACTGCGTTGGTTTTCCCTTGAAGAGGAAAGGGTGATGCATCAAAGTAGCATAAGTATTTCCCTTAGTTTTTGAGAACCAAGGTATCAATCCAGTAGGAGGCCACGCACGAGTCCCTCGCACCTACACAAACAAATAAATCCTCGCAACAAACGCGAAAAGGGGTTGTCAATCCCTACAGGTCACTTACAAGAGTGAGACCTGATAGATATGATAAGATAAATTTTTTGGTATTTTTGTGATAAAGATGCAAAGTAAAGAAAACAAAATAAAAATGGCAAAAGAAATAGCTTGTGTTGGAAGATTAATATGATGGAAAATATGTCGGCGTTCTGGGAACGGGGGTCCCCAGACTTGCGTGCCTGCGGCCCACGGCGTGGCTAAGCAGCGGGCCGTATGGCCCATCTTCATCGACAAAGCGCCCAAGACCCTCGCGAGGGTCCAGGCCTCGCGAGGCGGACGACGCAAGACTTCCTCTGGAGTGGCCTAGCCAGGCAGGCTCACGAGGAGCGGAGATATCAAGGCGGCGCAAACCTCACAAGGCACTCGTGACGTGAGCCATGATTTAACGGCGCCAAAGCGGTGCCAGGCGCCAAGCGCCGCAGAGCGTCCCCGTTCCTCTTTGGTGCTAAGGAGGCAAGCGCGGACGAAGAGTACCGAGGCATCAGGCAAAGGTTGCCATATTGGTGCAACAAGACCAAGACCAGGAGGACGGCAAGGCGGAGGTCATCGTGGAGCCCAAGACGGCCTCACCCAGGGCTTTTCGCAGGCGAAGACCACTTTTGTCAGGATAGCTTGTACTAGCTGTCCCCCTTCAAATTTGCCCGCCGTTGTTGGCTCCCTTCCCGCTCAACATTTGGGAAGAGGACCAGGGCCTATATAAGTAGAGCTAGCCACCACAGTAGAGGCATCTGATCTTAGCTTGATCCAATCCGATCGAGAGCCTAGCCACAAGAACACCCCAACTTCAGGAGGCTGTTCTTCCCGTGTACTGTTCATCATCAGCCCAAGAGGCAATCCACCACCACACTGGAGTAGGGTATTACACCACAACAGTGGCCCGAACCAGTATAAACCCCGTGTCTCTTTCTGTGTTGTGAGTTCGTCGAGTTCGTCCGCAAGATCTCAGCGAGCTAGAGCGTAGATCGGTAGGAGGGATAGACTTCATGCGCACCCCAGTGTTCGAACCTTAAGGGTTTGCCGGAACCCCACATCCGACATTTGGCGCTCCAGGTAGGGGTGCGCGGTGGTTTTCCTTCCATCAGTTCGTTGCTCCGTCCCTCCGTCGTTTCCATGGCGGACGCTCGTCGTGCTCGAGCTGAGTGTCGGGCTGCCATCTCCGCCCACGTCGCTTAAACGGCTCCTGTGGGCGGCCCACCTCGTCGTTCTCCATCTCCCGTCGCCAACGCTGCCACCGGCCCGGCGGGGAACGAGCAGCAGGCATCCTCGCTTCATCCCTCGGTGTGGCAAGATGGCCGCACCGCTACCCCGTCGCTCACCCCTGTTGGTTATTCGTCTCACGCGCACCGCGCTCCCATGGAGGCGCGGGCCGCGCTCCTCGTGGCGAACGAGCTCCTCCGTTACCGCCCCGTCGACGACCTCTACGAGGAGTGGCTCGACCGTGTCGCCGAGCTCGTCCGCGCCGCAGGGGGCACTCCGGCGCTGTCCCACTCTCTGACTCCCCCTCAACCAGCCGCGGGCGACGGGGCTCGTGGCATGCCTCCACCACCTCAACCCCAAGACGGCGCCTTGGCACCAAGGCGCGCACCTCCGCGGCGTGATCCACCATGCCCGGCGCCCGCGCGTGAAGAAAGAAGCTGCCAAGAAATGCCGCGGCCGCGAGAAGCTGCGCCGGCGCTCCCCGTGCCACCTCGTCAAGACCGCGCACCGCCCGCAGCGGCGCAGCACGAACCCCGTCGAGGCCAAGCTCCATTCCCGAAGCGGGCCCCGGCAACCACAGCCGGCTGCCGTGCCTTCACCCCCGAGCTGCGTAGCGTCGCCTGGCCAGGCAAGTTCAAGCCAGACCTGCCTCCTCGCTATGATGGCACCGCCGACCCCGCGGAGTTCCTGCAGCTCTACGAGCTGAGCATCAAAGCAGCCAACAGCGACGGAAAAGTCATGGCGAACTGGTTTCCCATGGCTCTCAAGGATGGGGCCCGCTCTTGGCTCCTGAACCTGTAGCACGACTCGATCTCCTCCTGGGAGGGGATGCGTGACCGCTTCGTCGCCAACTTCCAGGGAACTCGCGACCGCCCGCCGGTTGCGGCAGACCTGCACCGCATCAAGCAACAACCAGGAGAGACCCTCCAGAAGTACATCCAGCGCTTCAACAACACTCGCCTCAAGATCCCCAAGGTCACGGACGAGGCCATCATCTCTGCGTTCTCCGACGGCGTCCGTGACATCAAGATGAAGGAAGAGCTTGCTATCCACGAGGAGTTGTGCACGTCTCAGGAGCTGTTCGACCTGGCAACCAAGTGCGCGAGAGCTTAGGAGGGGCGTATTTCCCTCCTCGAGCTGCCAGCTGCAGGAGCGGAAGAAAAGAAGACCAAGGCCAAGGACGTGAAGAACAAGGAGGCAGGGGTGCTCGCAGCGGAGCCCGACACCAAGCGAGGCAGAGATCAGCCTGAGTCGTCCAAGAACGGCCGAACGTTCTGCGCCTTCCACAACCTGAACACCCACAACACCAGCGACTGCCAAGAGCTTAGAGACATACGAGAAGGATGCTACGGTCGACGCCCCGAGCGCAACGACTGGGGTTACGGCCGTGGAGGACGACGTGGAGGCGGATGCTGGGAAGACCGGGGCCCGCGCCAGGAGTGGCGCGACCGGCCTCGTGAGGACCGCTGGCAAGACCAACCTCGTGAGGGCACCTGGAGGGACCCCCCTCGCGAGGATCGCCCTCAGGGCAACACCGGTCTTCCCCCGCTGCCGCCACCAAGAAGGAACGACGACCACCACCATGACGAGGGGGGCTGGGGCTTCCGGAGCTGCAGCGATCGCTTGCATCTTGGGCGGCGCACAGGCCCCAGCCTCTCAGCGCATCTTCAAACAGTTCGCTCGCGAGGTGAACGCGGTTCTCCCCAAGCTCGAGGCCACGCGTCCGCTCAGGTGGTCCCAATGTGCCATCACCTTCAACTTAGCAGACCAGCTCAAGTGTGCAGCCACCGCTGGCGCACTCCCTATGCTGTGTTCCCCAGTCATCGGTAATGTGCAAGCCACCAAGACTCTCATCGACGGCGGCGCAGGGCTCAACGTCCTATCCGTCGACACGTTCGACAATCTTTGAGTGCCCTATGAGCAGCTCCAGCCAACCAAGCCTTTCTCAGGAGTGACTGATGGTTCCACCACACCGATAGGGCAAGTCCGCCTGCCCGTCACCTTTGGCAAGCGCGACAACTACCGCACCAAGCTCATCGACTTCGATGTCGCGCACATCCGCCTGCCGTAGAATGCCATCCTCGGGTATCCAGCCCTGGCCAAGTTCATGACAGTCATTCATCATGGCTACAGCGTTCTCAAGATGCCAGGAAGCGCAGGAATCATCAGGGTCCCATGTGAAGAGAGGGATGCGGTGTGCTCTCTTGAGCGCACCTTTCAAGCCGAGCAATCAACGACCCCGACAGCAGAAGTGAAGGCCCTCCGGAGACCATCCCCAAGAAGAAGTTGTCGCGCCGCGCAGGACCCCAAGGAGATGGCGCCGCGTCAGGAGCCTCGTTGGGATCATCGCCCGTTCCAGGAGCGCCTCCCTCCATCGCATAGGAAGGCGCGCCCGGCGCCCTCCTCAGGCAGGGCTCGGGGGCTCTCTCCTGGAGGGCCTTGGACCTTGCCAACCTCATGAGGGAGGCGCTTGGGCACCACTTGGAGGCGTGTTTCGCGACACGTTTCCCTCAGGAGAACACAGGGCAAGGAGTGCCCACCACCCAGGAGTTCATCACCAAGACCACCCAGGAATTGCAAGAAGCAAGAGACATGCGCGGCCACAGCCGCACACAGGGCGCAGCTCCCTATCCAGGCGAGGATGCCAGGTTGCGTCTCTACATCGATGTCCCAGGGCTCAACAGGGTCTCAGGAGCGCTTCTGGCCATCACGTGCGGGCCGCTGTGAGGGCCAACCACACAACTACGTTCGCATGCCCTTCGGCTTGTCGAGCGTGGCGTCGGCCTATCAGCGCAACTTGCGGCAGGTCCTAGCGTCTCAGGAGGCCAGGATCCGCGCCGTTCAGGAGGAGATGGATTTAGTCTTCAGGGAACCTCCTGAGCCTCCAAAGCCTCCCGAGGCTCAGGGTCCCGGTGGCTCATGAGGAGTCATCCCTTCAACGCGTGGCTTCAGCTACATCAACTCTACTTCGCCTACAGAACCAGGTGACATCTTCCAAGTTCGTTTAAGATGGGAGCGCCTCGGCTGCATTATTCCCGTGTCACGTGGGTCCGCCCTGTGGCATGTATCCCCTTTGCTTAAGTCTTTAGCTTACCTCGCTGGGGGCGCCCCTCGGGCTGCATCATCCCCAAGCCGCTCGGGCCAGACCCAGTGGCATATATCTTCCTGCATTTATCCAAGTCAATCTACCCTTTATGCTTAACCTGCAAACGGCTATCGCCTGCTCGATTGCCGCCCGTCGCGGGCCTGTTCACCCTATGCAATCCGCTTGCACGTTAAAAGGGGGGCTCCTGAGCATCGCGACTCAGGAGCTCCTACTGGCTCTCCAGCCCTCACCCCTGGCCTTGACCACGGCATCGCGACCTGCCATACCAATGGCCGAGCTCGCTCGGGGCCGGACACGAGGACGTAGAGTGCTTGCATCTAACCGCCTTGCAGAACATACAATACCAAGACTCAAGACCAGGCGCAACGCCTTGAGGTAGGGCCTCGTGAGTCCCAGCTGGCTCACGAGTGCCCAGACACCTCGCAGCCATGCCGTGCAAGCCACGTGTCGTATGGGCTGTACACGCCTGGGAGGCTCCCGAGGGGGGCCCCCATCCCACGCCCAAGTGGAAGCACCATGCTCAATGGCCGACGACATCGCCGAGGAGCGGCTATGCCCGTGCACAAGCGGAAGCACTATGCTCCGCGCTGGTGATAAACAACTGAGGGCGACCCCACGGTCGTGCCAACCTCAGGGAGCCCAGAGCTCATCGCCCAGCCTTACCGCAACGCCTCCCCTTGGGAAAGCTGCGCATGGGGGCTGGGCACGGGGGCTGCGCACGGGTCACGCCCAAGCGCACGCCACCCAACCAGGTCCCCTGGACCTGGGCATCGCGTGCCCCTCCCGAGGCCTCGGCGAGGGCAGGTACGGGATTGTTTGCACGTCAAGGGGGACTCCTGGGCATCGCGACTCAGGAGCCTAACTGGTCACGTAGCCCCTCACTCCTTGGTCCGTCCTGGTCTCTGGTCGGCCCAATGGCGGTTGAGGTATGCACGGGGCCGGGCTCTACAGACGTAGAACAACAATCTATCCCAGCAAACTCTCCATATATGTTGTTTGCGCGTCAAGGGGGACTCCTGAGCATCGCGACTCAGGAGCATAACTAGTCACGTAGCCCCTCACTCCTTGGTCCGTCCTGGTCTTCGGTCGGCCCAATGGCGGTTGAGGTATGCGCGGGGCCGGGCTCTGCCGACGCAGAACGCAAAGCAAATAGGAAGGAAATCGCAAAATCTCAAAGCAAATATTACAAGCATATTGTCCTCACAATACCAAATAAAAGTCTAAACGCCTCCATGAGGCCGTTTACATGTCGCAGGAACGGAACGGGAGAAATGGCCACGAGTCACCTCTAGACATCGCCAACGCCTGCGGAAGGCGCTCACTCGTGATTGGCTTTGTCTTCACCACCAGCCGCAAGCTCGACGAAGCCGACAGAGGGGCGGAGACAAAGCCACGGAACCTTCTCAGCAAGGCCCCCACTTGATCCCCCACAGCCGCGGCGGCTGCCTCGTATTGATCTTCGGCCACAGGCTCTAGCAGCTCGTCAAGGCGAGCATTGGGGTCGCGGAGGTGCAGATGGCTGAAGACCCGAGTCAGCGCAGCTGAAGACAGGACGCGAGCTTCTGCCTCTGCCATGGGAGCGAGGCAGTCGACGACCTCCTCAAGCACCTTCACCATGCCGTCCTCGTCGGTGTCAAGAGGCTTCTCCAGGCCGCGCTCATAGTGCGTCTTCAGCACCTCGCGTGACCTCCTCTCGAGATCGGTGAAGGCCACGCGATCTTCCGCCAGGACTCGTGCCTTGGCCTCAAGATCGGCCTCCCTCGTCCTCATCTCCCGCTCCAGCTCCTCCAACCGGTTGCGCTTGGCGGCCTGTTTCTTCCCCAACTCCGCCAGCTCTATATCATGATTCTTGACGGCTTCCTCCCGGGCCTTCATCTCCTCCTCCTTCGCTTGGCGGCAGCGCACCTCTTCAGCGTGCTTGTCACCCAGGCTCTGCAGCTCATCCTCCAGCGCCTGACAGTGGTCATGGGCGGCCTTGGCGTCCTTTAGCGCCACCTCACGGTCAGCCGAAGCGTCGGCGGCTCCTTGCTTCTCCTTCTCAGAAGCCGCAGCAGCCTGACCCAAAGGCGCTGGATCGCTGTGCTCGGAGTGAAGCCAGCCAGAGGCCAGCTCGACGCCTGCCACCAGCGCGGTCCGCGACTTCAGACATCCGCCTGCAGCTGGGTCATCTCCGCAAGAGCATGCTCCAAGATGGCAGCAGGGGCAGAAGGACCAGGAAGTGGAGATGCAACGGTAGGAGGAAGCGACGTCGTTCCCAGGGCTTGGGAGACCGCGGGTTCCAGAGCAGCTGGGACCTTGTCAGCCGCGCCAAGTACCGGCACCTCCGGAGCTAGGGGGGCCACGGGGGCTGACTCCACGCGGCGAGGCTCCTCTTGGCCTCGCGAGGACGGCCGAGCTGGGGAGACACGGGCGCTGCTGCCTCCTTTCCCTACGGAGGGAGGCACGACCGCCGAATCCTCCTTCCTCTTCTTCGCCGAAGGTGTCGGCCTGATCAACCAGGAGCGAACATCAGGAAACAATGAGCACAAACAAGGACAAGGCGAAGCTTAAGACACTCACCGGTCCACTGCAACGTATTCCACTAACCGCTTGAGAAGCTTGAGGCCCGACAGCTGCGGGACCTGAGGAGTGGGTGTTCGGACACCAGCGGCACCGGGCGGGGCGGAAGCGGAACCGGATCCATCCCCAGGAGGTATCGGGTCAAAGGCGGCACCACGGGCCACCAACGATGACCTGCTCCTCGTAGGGACAGGAGGCTGCTCCCTACCCCCTCGGTGGGCATCGGCATCGGCATCATCAGGAAGGGCGCGGAGAATCTCGGCCTTGCTCAGAGGGGAAGTCTCCCCCACCTCTTATAGGGTCTTCTCCAAGTCCTCCTCCTCTTCTCCCTCTCCGTGGGACTCACCAGAAGACACCTTCACCGGGTTCTGCGCCATGGGGGCTTCCAGAAGTGCCGGTGGCACCAGCCCACGCGCATCAAAAGTCGGCCTGGAGGCAACGAATTCCTCCCAGTCCCTGCGCTTGAATAGGGGAAGGAAGGCGCTAGCCGGGTACTCCTGGTTGTCCCCGACTATGAGGCGCAAGACGGCGTCCAATTCGTCACCAGGCAAGTCCCCCGGCCTCAGGCGGGTCTTGGTTTCCTTTTCGTCAAGCTCCCAGAGGGGGGGGGGCGCTGAGCGGGCAACCCGCAGCATCAAGAACTCCCTCAGGAGCATCGCCCCCGTCACCTTGGTCGTCCTCACGTTGCCCGGCCGCAGGTCGGTCATCATTTGCCCCAGCACCAGCGATGCCCGCTCGTCGACAAGCTCCGCCTTGGGCCACCCCCCGTTGGGAGGAGGCGTCGCTGTGGCAATTCCAGACGCGGGTCGGCGCGCTGAGCATCCATCATGACCCATTTGGATCGGATGTTGTCGGCCCTCTTCCCGGCGCTCAAGATCGAGTTGGCCTTTCCGCAGGCGACGAAATTAGCGCATCCGGTGATATGCTCGCCAGTAACACGAAGGAAGAAGAAATGGAGCAAGAGCGCCACGGACGGCATGACGCCCAGATACGCCTCGCAGTAGTAGGCGAAGATGGACAGGAGGAGGACAGAGTTGGGATGGAGATGTAATGCCTGTAGCCCGTAGTAGTTGAGGACTTCATAAAAGAAATCATAGAAGGGAGGAACCAACCCGACAGCGACGCTTCTCGAGAAGAAGGGGAAGAAGGTGCTTCCCTCAGGCTCCGGCTTGTCGGAGGCAACCGAAGCTCCGTCTTCCCCCACTCGTTGCCTTCACCCGCTGTCAGCAGGCGAGGCTCTTCTCCCTGACGGTGGGCGCCTCGAGGTCCGGCTCATACCAAGCCGATGATGAGGAGGCCCTGACCTTGCGCGGCGCCATGGGTGGCAGGAGCAGAGCAAGGGCGGAGCAGATCTGGAGATAGCAGCAGCGAAGGGCAAGAAAGGGGATCTGGAGCAAAGGCAGGGAAGGAGCAATGAAGGCGAGAACCGCCCGCGCCAGCCCTTTGTCAGGTCAAGCAGTTGCCGAGGCAGCATGGAGAAGCGAAGACGCCCACGTCCAATCAACCGCCACATGTCGACCAAGGCCGCAGGCTTTTGTGGCCCGCGGCGCTCCAAATTGACCCTTGGCTTCGCCGCGAAGCCAAGCCCGAGCGCACCTTGGGCCTGGGGGCTACTGTCGGCGTTCTGGAAACGGGGGTCCCTAGACTTGCCTGCCTATGGCCCATGGCGTGGCTAAGAAGCGGGCCGTACGGCCCATCTTCATTGACAAAGCGCCCAAGACCCTCGCGAGGGTCCAAGCCTCGCGAGGTGGACGATGCAAGACTTCCTTTGGAGTGGCCTAGCCAGGCAGGCTCACGAGGAGCGGAGATATCAAGGCAGCGCAAACCTCACAAAGCACTCGTGACGTGAGCCATGATGAACGGCGCCAGGCGGGTGCCAGGCGGGCGCCAGTGCGCGCAGCGTCCCCCGTTTCCTCTTTGGTGCTAAGGAGGCAAGCGCAGACGAAGAGTACCGAGGCATCAGGCAAAGGTTGCCATATTGGTGCAACAGGACCAAGACCAGGAGGACGGCAAGGTGGAGGTCATCGTGGAGCCCAAGACGGTGTCATCCTAGGGCTTTTCGCAGGCAAAGACCGCTTTTGTCAGGATAGCGTGTACTAGTTGTCCCCCTTCAAATTTGCCCGCCGTTGTTGGCTCCCTTCCCGCTCAACATTTGGGAAGAGGACTAGGGCCTATATAAGTAGAGCTAGCCACCACAGTAGAGGCAATCTGATCTTAGCTTGATCCAATCCGATCGAGAGCCTAGCCACAAGAACACCCCAACCTCAGGAGGCTGTTCTTCCCTTCTACTATTCATCATCAGCCCAAGAGGCAATCCACCACCACCACACTAGAGTAGGGTATTACACCACAACAAAGGGGTCTCAACCAAGATAAACCCCGTGTCTCTTTCTGTGTTGTGAGTTCATCGAGTTCGTCCGCAAGATCTCAGCGAGCTAGAGCGTAGATCGTAGGAGGGAAAGACTTCGCGCGCACCCTAGTGTTCGAACCTTAAGGGTTTGCCGGAACCCCACATCCGACAAAATAGACCGGGGGGCATAGGTTTCACTAGTGGCTTCTCTCAAGAGCATAAGTATTTTATGGTGGGTGAACAAATTACTGTTGAGCAATTGACAGAATTGAGCATAGTTATGAGAATATCTAGGTATGATCATGTATATACGCATCACGTCCGAGACAAGTAGACCGACTCCTGCCTGCATCTACTACTATTACTCCACACATCGACCGCTATCCAGAATGCATCTAGAGTATTAAGATCATAAGAACAGAGTAACGCTTTAAGCAAGATGACATGATGTAGAGGGATAAACTCATGCAATATGATATAAAGCCCATCTTGTTATCCTCGATGGCAACAATACGATACCTGCCTTGTTGCCCCTACTATCACTGGGAAAGGACACCGCAAGATTGAACCCAAAGCTAAGCACTTCTCCCATTGCAAGAAAGATCAATCTAGTAGGCCAAACCAAACTAATAATTCGAAGAGACTTGCAAAGATAACCAATCATACATAAAAGAATTCATAAGATTCAAATATTGTTCAAAGATAAACTTGATCATAAACCCACAATTCATCGGTCTCAACAAACACACTGCAAAAGAAGATTACATCGAATAGATTTCCACAAGAGAGGGGGAGAACATTGTATTGAGATCCAAAAAGAGAGAGGAAGCCATCTAGCTAATAACTATGGACCCGAAGGTCTGAGGTAAACTACTCACACATCATCGGAGAGGCTATGGTGTTGATGTAGAAGCCCTCCGTGATCGATGCCCCCTCCGGCGGAGCTCCAGAATAGGCCCCAAGATGGGATCTCATGGGTACAGAAGGTTGCGGCGGTGGATTTAGGTTTTTGGCTCCGTATCTGGTAGTTTGGGGGTACGTAGGTATATATAGGAGGAAGGAGTACGCCGGTGGAGCAACATGGGCCCCACGAGGGTGGAGGGCGCACCCAGGGGGTAGGCGCGCCCCCTACCTCGTGGCTTCCTGGTAGCTTTCTTGACGTAGGGTCCAAGTCCTCTAGATCATGTTCGTTCCGAAAATCACGTTCCCGAAGGTTTCATTCCATTTGGACTCCGTTTGATATTCTTTTTCTGCGAAACTTTGAAATAGGCAAAAAACAGCAATTCTGGGCTGGGCCTCTGGTTAATAGGTTCGTCCCAAAAGTAATATAAAAGTGTATAATAAAGCCCAATAATGTCCAAAACAGATGATAATATAGCATGGAGCAATCAAAAATTATAGATACGTTGGAGACGTATCAGCCCTCCAAGTCAAGATTGGCATGATATTTCCTTCATTGTAACCAAGCGGTTGTAACCCTAACCCTACTGGTGCCTATATAAACCAGAGGGTTTGGAGGCTTTAGGGCTAGAGCTACATCCATCACCTCAACACCTTTGGGTTTAGCTCGCTCGATCTCGAGGTACATCAATTCTGTAACCATATCATACATCAAATACAATCAAGCAGGACGTAGGGTATTACCTCTTTGAGAGGGCCCGAACCTGGGTAAACACCGTGTTCATCGTCCCTTGTTCCCCATCGATCCTAGATCCACAGCTCGGGACCCCCTACCCAAGATTTGCCGGTTTTGACACCGACACTAGCGGCTCCTCGAATCCTCCCCGACAAATGGAATGTAACACCTGACGAGACCTGAGCTCAAGAGAGGGGAAGGCATCGCGCTCCGTGACCACCTTCTTCTCGGTGGCGACGAGGGACTTCCCACTGGCATCCAACTGGGTTATCTCCTCGGAGACACGCTGGGCGTGGGACATCTGGGCTTCGTCCACCTCCTCCTTCAGCTTGGCCAGGCGATCACGTTCCGCGGCCTGGTCGGCAGTCACCTGGGATAGCACGAAGTCGCGATCAGCGAGCCTCGCCTCGCGGAGCCTGAGGTCCTCCTCCCGTTGGTGGAGCCGTTGTGCAGACGTGGCCTGCTCCTCCTGAAGGGCCTTCAGGTTGTCCTCTACCTCGCCACAACGTTGCCTCAGCCACCACCGCGTCACGAGCCACCTTGGCCTCGGCGGCCTCCTTCCTGCTCTCTGTGGTGGCAGCTTCGGCCTAGCCCCTGGCTGTCTCGATGGCGGTGTTGGCCTAAAGCTCGGCCCGGACCCGTCCAAGCGCGACGTAAGCCTCATCCAAGGCCCCGTGCTGGATCCGGTGGCCGCAGTTCGCGAGCGCAAGGGCTTGACGAGGAGGTAGTGCTGGCACATCGACTGGCTCTATGGCCAAGGAAGCGGTGGCAGGGTCGACTTGGGCCGCCGGAGGCTCCACGCTCTTCTCGGGCACGACGGGTGCGGATGGCTGCGCAACTTGCTGACCCACGGGGGATGTCTCCTTCGGAAGCTGCATCACCACATCCTCAGGGGTAGACTCCGCCAGAGGGGAGCAAGTAGTCGCCCCCTCCACTAGCACTAGGGTTGCCGTGGCCGCGGAGAGGGATGCCGCTTCACGAACCCCCGTATCCTCAGCGGCCGCCCCCCGGGCAGTGTCGATAGGGCACCTGGAGCAGGTTGTTCGCCCATGCGCCCAGGTGCAACATCGCTTGAGCGCCCGAGGGTTCACCGGGTTGGCGCGGCACACTTCCGCGCCCGCTGCGGCCGCGGCCGAGGGCAAACGGCGCCCTTAGGACAGGGGGTCCTTCGCCCCAGTGACCGCCTTCTTCTTCATCATCACATCACAGCTCCTGACATCAAGAGAGGGGTGTGGTGTGCACAATCGCAATCTATGCTTGACCCAGGGGCGAGGTAGGTTACTTACCCCTCAGGGTCGATCCACTTCCTCTTCTTCTCATTCTCAGCAAAGGGCAGAGCGCCCCACCTTTCTTTGGTGTGGTCTTGATCACACCTAGAGGATGGGCGGGATGCTCCCTAACAGGGCTCGGTGATGATGACATGTACCTAGGGTAGGGTCCTAGACCTGACCTACATGCCCTGCCCAAGGACACTGCACAAGAGGCAAAGGCCTACAAAGATAGAAAGAAGATACCGACTGGAATCATCACAGGATGCAATCCACTCGACGATAGATCCACTCGGATATCCCAATTCCACTCGACAGTCATTATTCACTCAGAAGACAAGGATTCACCCGATCGACAGAAGGCCTAGAGTCACCTCTAAATGGCAAAGGTCAGGCATTCACTCCGTAGCCTTAAGGTTCATTAAATGCGGGCGTTGCGAGTAATGCTCGTGTCATTATTCTCTCATTGAACCCTTGTGTAACTGAGGCCGGCAAGGGGTCGGTGCACTCTATATAACCCACCCCTCCCCTCAGGCACAAGGGTTCACACCCCCTGTAACTCAACACTCCAAGCAACAAGCCTCCGCGGCACCGAGACGTAGGGTTGTTACCTCCTCCGAGAGGGTCCTAAACTCGTAAAACCGAGTGTACAACCTCGTCGTAGCTAGGACTCTGCCCTCTCCTACGTACCCCTATCTCTACTGCCAGATCTGTTCCCACACAGTTGGCGCCCACCATGGGGCAGGTGTCTAAGCGACTTCGGGTGAGGTTGCAATCTTCGATCTTCGTCAACATGGTTTCCGACGGTGGATTGTCCATGGGTCACGAGATCCGTCCCGGCGCGCCCACCTTCATCGCCAATGATTCGGCTTGGCTCCAAGGGCCCCCCCCCCCTAGACGTCAAGGCACTCCCCATTCGCAGGGCAGCACACTTCCACGCGAGTGCCTATGGCGTCCTCCTGCGATAGCCGTCGACTCTGTATCGATCGGCTCCCACGGTGTCTTCACTTCCTGCAACCCGTCGCCGCCAGCGATCTGGTCGCTCATGGCTCCAGTGGTGGGTGAAGCACGCAGTGGCCCGTCAGTCGGCCACACCTCGAATCGCGGCAATCGAGCCTGATGAGTCCCTTTATGGCTTGTTCGATCTGTCGACTGGCCACTCGGATACTCTTCCCGAGTGCGAAAGTGACGACCCCACGGCGGAAGTCCACATGGTTTGGTCCCCAACGCAGCCCACTAGGATTTCCCCATGGCGCGGGCGGTAGCAGCGGTCCGTCGCGTGACAACGATGAGTACTATCCTCAAGCCCTCGCTACGGAGCAGAGGGAAGAGCTGGAGCATAGAAATGATCAAGCTCTCCAGACCCCCATCGTTGGGGAGACCCCCGAAGCTAGGGCCTTGGAGGCTGTGCACGTAGCCACTCTGGCTGAGCGTGCTCGCCTGGAGAATCTTTAGCAAGCACTCGACGACCGCGCCCGCATGCATATTCCAAGTTCCAGTCGACGGCAGCAGCAATTGTTTCCGACTGGACCTCAGGATGAGTGTCAGGTATACCGTACTCCGATCCAAAATGTTGCAGCAGCTGCGCGCATTGCAGATTCGATTCATCCATCCTGTTCCGAGGCTGGTAGAGGCTTAGAGCAGATTCGGGCACTGCTCAAGGCAGCAGGAGAACATAACTCACTGTTTCCCTGTCGGGCAATAGGATTCACAACAGGTCTTTCATGGCAGACACAGTTTAGTCGGCACACAGCTTAAGATCGCCTCTGCAGCGTGAAGATCTTGGTTATCGCCAGGACCAGTACCTGGGTCGAGGCCACAGGCAGTTTGACTCTCGAGTGCCTACGCCCCCTCCGAGGGGTGGTTCATACGCGCCCCGACGGTAATGATAATAGGCGCCCGTACGGCGACGAGCGGAGGATTCCAGTCGAACCCTGAGAGCTCGGGTTTGATGCAAGGTTAGTCCTCGTGCAGGGCCTGGTTGACAGAGGCAGGGCTTATAGAGAAGGTTTGGATAGATATTACTCGAGTGGGAGCAGAGCGTTCGTCTCTGGGCCTGAGTGTTTCAGCAGAGCCATTCGAGCCACTGAGATTCCTTCCAACTTCAGATTGGTTGTAGGAGTAAGCAAGTTTACTGGCGAGTCAAAGCCAGACACGTGGTTGGAGGATTCCCGAGTGGCAGTGTAGATTTGTGGAGGCAATGACAAAGTGGCCGTGAAGCACCTGCCCTTGATGCTTGAAGGCTCGGCCAGGGCCTCGTTGAATCAGTTGGCTCCCGCTAGCATATACTATTGGGAAGACTTGGCCCGAGTGTTTATCAACTCATTTGAAGGCACTTGCAAGCGTCCCGCTGGGTTGTCCGAGTTGCAATATTGTGTCCAAAAGCCAAATGAAACTTTGAGAGATTACATCCAGCGTTGGACTACACTTCACCATCCGGTGGAGAATGTTTCAGAGCACCAAGCAGTCCGCGCTTTCAAGGAAGGCGTATGGTACAGAGAGCTCACACTGAAATTTGGTCGCTCCGGGGGCATGACTCTGAATCGGATGATGGAGATGGCCACTCAGTATGCGAATGGCAAAGAAGAAGATCAACTCCATAATGGAAAAGGGAAGAAAGTCGGCCCCGATGCTGGGGGCGGAAATCCCGGTCAGAAGCAGAAATGTAAAGTTGAAGCCACGGGTCAGGCTGAAGCTGCAGTGGTGAATACCCAAGGAAAGTTCAAGGGAAAGCCCAAGGGGTCGTGGATACCCAAGAAGATCAACGACCAGTCGGGCCAGGATGTCCTGGATTTACCGTGTGTCATCCACGCATAGAAATATGAAGAGGGCAACTTGATTTTTCCCAAACACACCACTCGATAGTGCAGATTCCTTATCCAGCAGTTCCATGAAGGTCAGCAGAGTGAGAAAGGCTCTAATAAGGATGAAGATGAAGAAAAGGCCGATGATTACCCAAAGGTCAATGCAACCCTGGTGATTTTTGCTAACATTGAGAGCAAAAATTGACTGAAAGTCATCAACAGAGAGGTGAACATGGTTGCTCCGGCAACTACAACATACCTCAAGTGGTCAAAGACTCCTGTCACCTTCGATCAGTCGGATCACCCAGCTCACGTAGCTACCCCCGGGCGGCAAGCTTTGGTGGTCGATCCAGTAGTTGGAGGCACTCGACTGCGTAAAGTTCTCATGGATGGTGGCAGTGGTTTGAACATTCTGTATGCATAAACCCTCCAAGGGATGGGCATTCCGATGTCCCGACTCAGTGAGAGCAACATGCAGTTCCATGGAGTCATCCCAGGAAAGAAGGCGAAATCACTCAGGCAGATTGCTTTGGATGTGGTTTTCAGTGATTCAAAGAATTTTTGCAAGGAAAAGTTGACGTTTGAAGTGGTAGATTTTCACAGTGCCTATCATGCCATTCTGAGCAGGCCGGCATATGCTCGCTTAATGGCCCGTCCATGTTACGTGTATCTCAAACTGAAGATGCCCGGGCTCGAAGGTGTGAACACGGTCATTGGGAATAGACAGAGATCAGACGAATGCCTCCAGAAGGGTTCCAAGATTGCTGACGAGCAAATGGCAGTGGTGGAACTGGAAGAGTACAAGAAGAATACCGATCCGAGTGATTTTCTTTGTTCCAAGAAGCCTGCTTCTGAGTCTGCATTTCAGTCGGCTAGAGAGACGAAACCAGTTCACATTCACCCAGAAGATCTCACAGCTGCTCCAACTCACATCTCAACAACACTTGATAGCAAATAGGAAGCCGCGCTCATCCAGTTCCTCCATGAGAACTGGGCATCTTCGCATGGAAACCATCGGACATGCTAGGTGTACCCAGGGGGCTGGCTGAGCACCATTTGTGTGACGACTCCAAAGCCAAACCTGTCAAAGAGCATCTCCGTCGGACCGCCGCGGAGAAGAGGAAGGCAATTGGCGAGGAAGTGGCTCGGCTCCTGGCAGTCGAGTTTATCCGCAAGATATACCACTCTGAGTGGCTCGCCAACGTCGTCATGGTCCCTAACAAGGATAATTCACTCTGTATGTGCATTGACCTCAAGCATATCAATCGGGCCTGCCCGAAAGATCATTTTCCACTTCCTCGCATTGATCAAATAGTCGACTCAACTGCAGGGTGTGAGCGTTTGTATTTCCTTGATGTGTATTCCGGATACCATCAGATCCGACTGTATGGGCCAGATGAAATAAAAACGGCCTTCATCACCCCGTTCGGGTGTTTTTGCTATGTCACCATGATTCAGAAGTGCTTGCTCACTTAGATCAGTTGGAATGTGGAGGCATATATGGATGATATTGTGGTTAAGTCACGCAAAGGTTCCGACCTGCTGACTGACCTTGCTAAAACCTTTGCCAATTTGACAAGGTACGACATTAAGTTGAATCCGTCCAAGTGCACATTCGGAGTACCCGGAGGAAATTTACTCGGTTTTCTCGTTTTTGAACAAGGGATAGATGCCAATCCCGAGAAGATCAGTGCAATTCTCCTAATGAAACGCCCAATGCATGTGCATGATGTTTAGAAGCTCACAGGTTGTCTCGCTGCACTGAGTCAGTTCATTTCTTATCTCGGTGAAAAGGCACTGCCTCTTTACCGACTGATGAAAAGTCTGACACGTTCGAGTGAACTCCCGAAGCCGAAGCAACGTTTGTGGAACTCAAAGCCCTGCTCTCCACCCAGCCGGTGCTTGCTGCTCCGAACAGCAAAGAGCCTCTACTCTTATACATCGCAGCCACTGGTCAGGTTGTCAACACAGTGCTCACAGTGGAGCGAGAAGAAGAAGGCAAAGCCTATAAAGTTCAATGTCCAGTGTACTATATCTCTGAAGTCTTGACTCCATCCAAGCAGAGGTATCCACATTACCAGAAGCTTGTTTATGGAATTTGTTGGGGAACGTAGCAGAAATTCAAAAAAATTCTACTCATCACCAAGATCAATCTACGGAGAAACCAGCTACGAGGGAAGGAGAGTGCATCTACATACCCTTGTAGATCGCTAAGCGGAAGCGTTAAAGAGAACGGGGTTGAAGGAGTCGTACTCGTCGTGATCCAAATCACCGGAGATCCTAGTGCCGAACGGACGGCACCTCCGCGTTCAACACACGTGACAGCCCGGTGGCGTCTCCCATGCCTTGATCCAGCAAGGAGAGGGAGAGGTTGAGGAAGACTCCATCCAGCAGCAAAGACAATGGCATGGTGGTGATGGAGGAGCGTGGCAATCCTGCAGGGCTTCGCCAAGCAACGCGGGAGAGGAGAAGGGAGAGAGGTAGGGCTGCGCCAGGGAGAGGTCAAACTCATCTGTTGGCAGCCCCAAAACCCTCAAGTATATATAGGGGGAGAGGGAGGGCTGCGCCCCCACCTAGGGTTCCACCCCTAGGGGCGGCGGCCAGCCCAAACCCATCTAGGGTGCGGCCAAGGGGGGGAGAGGGGAAACTTTCCCCCCAAGTTAGGTGGGTGCGCCCCCTCCCCCAAACCCTAGGCGCCTTGGGCCCTTTTTTGGGGGGGGGGGCGCACCAGCCTACCTGGGGCTGGTCCCCTCCCACACTTGGCCCATGCAGCCCTTCGGGGATGGTGGCCCCACTTGGTGGACCCCCGGGACCCTCCCGGTGGTCCCGGTACGTTACCGATAAAACCCGAAACTTTTCCGGTGACCAAAACAGGACTTCCCATATATAAATCTTTACCTCCTGACCATTCCGGAACTCCTCGTGACGTCCGGGATCTCATCCGGGACTCCGAACAACATTCGGTAACCACATACCACCTACCTTTATAACCCTAGCGTCATCGAACCTTAAGTGTAGACCCTACGGGTTCGGGAACCATGCGCAGACATGACCGAGACGTTCTCCGGTCAATAACCAACAGCGGGATCTGAATACCCATGTTGTCTCCCACATGTTCCACGATGATCTCATCGGATGAACCACGATGTCAAGGACTCAATCAATCCCATATACAATTCCCTTTGTCTAGCGGTATTGTACTTGCCCGAGATTCGATCGTCGGTATGCCGATACCTTGTTCAATCTCGTTACCGGCAAGTCTCTTTACTCGTTCCGTAACACATCATCCCGTGATCAACCCCTTGGTCACATTGTGCACATTATGATGATGTCCTACCGAGTGGGCCCAGAGATACCTCTCCGTCACACGGAGTGACAAATCCTAGTCTCGATTCGTGCCAACCCAACAGACACTTTCGGAGATACATGTAGTGCACCTTTATAGCCACCTAGTTACGTTGTGATGTTTGGTACACCCAAAGCATTCCTACGGTATCCGGGAGTTGCGCAATCTCATGGTCTAAGGAAAAGATACTTGACATTAGAAAAGCTTTAGCATACGAACTACACGATCTTTGTGCTAGGCTTAGGATTGGGTCTTGTCCATCACATCATTCTCCTAATGATGTGATCCCGTTATCAACGACATCCAATGTCCATGGTCGAAACTGTAACCATCTATTGATCAACGAGCTAGTCAACTAGAGGCTTACTAGGGACATGGTGTTGTCTATGTACCCACACATGTATCTGAGTTTCCTATCAATACAATTATAGCATGGATAATAAACGATTATCATGAGCAAGGAAATATAATAATAACTAATTTATTATTGCCTCTAGGGCATATTTCCAACAGTCTCCCACTTGCACTAGAGTCAATAATCTAGTTCACATCGCCATGTGATTAACACTCACAGGTCACATCGCCACGTGACCAACATCCAAAGAGTTTACTAGAATCAATAATCTAGTTCACATCACTATGTGATTAACACTCAATGTGTTCTGGATTTGATCATGTTTATGCTTGTGAGAGAGGTTGTAGTCAACGGGTCTGCAATATTCAGATCCCTATGTATTTCGCAAAACTTTATGTCATATTGTAGATGTTGCTACCACGTTCCACTTGGAGTTATTCCAAATTGTTGCTCCATTATACGTATTCGTTATCTCTACTCAGAGCTATCCGGATAGGTGTTAAGCTTGCATCAATGCAACTCTTTACGTCGAACTCTTTATCACCTCCATCACCTAGAAACATATCCTTATTCCTCTAAGGATAATTTTGACCGCTATCTGGTGATCCACTCCTTGATCACCTTTGTACCCTCTTGCCAGATATGTAGCAAGGCACACATCAGGTGCGGTACACAGCATAGCATACTGTAGAGCCTACGTCTAAGGCATAGGGGACGACCTTCGTCCTTTCTCTCTTTTCTGCCGTGGTCGAGCTTTAACTCTTAACTTAATACCTTACAACTCAGGCAAGAACTCCTTCTTTGACTAATCCATCTTGAACACCTTCAAGATTATGTCAAGGTATGTGCTCATTTGAAAGTATTATTAAACATTTTGATCTATCTTATAGATCTTGATGCTTATTGTTCAAGTAGCCTAATCCAGGTTTTCCATTGAAAAACACTTTTCAAACAACCCTCTATGCTTTCCAAAGAATTCTACATCATTTCGATCAACAATATGTCAATAATATATACTCATCGAAATTCTATAGTGCTCCCACTCACTTCTTTGGAAATACAAGTTTCTCATAAACTTTGTATAAACCCAAAATCTTTGATCATCTCATCAAAGCGTACATTCCAACTCCGAGATGCTTACTCCGGTCCTTAGAAGGATCATTTGGAGCCAGCATACCTTTTAGCATCCTTAGGATCGACAAAAACTTTTTGAATGTATCACATACAACCTTTCCTTACGAAGACTGGTAAGGAAACTCGTTTTGACATCCATCTGCCAGATTTCATAAATGAAGCTAATGCTAACATGATTCCGACGGACTTAAGCATCGCTACGGATGAGAAAATCTCATCGTAGTCAACTCCTTGAACTTGTGAAAAACTCTTCGCCACAAGTCGAGCTTCATAGACGGTGACATTACCGTCCACGTCCGTCTTCTTCTTAAAGATCCATTTATCTCAATGGCTTTCCGATCATCGGGCAAGTCCACCAAAGTCCATGCTTTGTTATGATATATGGATCCTATCTCGGATTTCATGGCTTCTAACCATTTGTCGGAATATGAGCCCACCATCGCTTCCCCATAGCTCGTAGGTTCATTGTTATCTAGCAACATGACTGAGGGAGTCCCGGACTAGGGGGTGTCCGGATAGCCGGACTATCGTCATGGCCAGACTCCAAGACTATGAAGATACAAGATTGAAGACTTTGTCCCGTGTCCGGATGGGACTTTCCTTGGCGTGGAAGGCAAGCTTGGCGATACGGATATGTAGATCTCCTACCATTGTAACCGACTCATGTAACCCTAACCTATCCGGTGTCTATATAAACCGGAGGGTTTTAGTCCGTAGGGACGAACAACAATCATACCATAGGCTAGCTTCTAGGGTTTAGCCTCCTTGATCTCGTGGTAGATCTACTCTTGTACTACCCATATCATCAATATTAATCAAGCGGGGTAGGGTATTACCTCCATCAAGAGGGCCCGAACTCGGGTAAAAACATCGTGTCCCTTGTCTCCTGTTACCATCCGCCTAGACGCACAGTTCGGGACCCCCTACCCGAGATCCGCCGGTTTTGACACCGACATTGGTGATTTCATTGAGAGTTCCTCTGTGTCGTCACCGATAGGCCCGATGGCTCCTTCGATCATCAAAAACAACGCGGTCCAGGGCGAGACTTTTCTCCCCGGACAGATCTTCGTGTTCGGCAGCTTTGCACTGCGGGCCAATTCGCTTGGCCATCTGGAGCAGATCGAAGCTACGCCCACAGCCATCGTGTCAGATTTGGAAGTTTGAACTATACGGCCGATATCCGCAGAGACTTGATCTTCGACGGATTCGAGCCGCAGCCAAGCGTGCCGCTTGTTTCGATGGGCATGATCTAGCTCGCCGCGAGCGGTGCCTCGAAGCCGCATCGTCGCTTCCAACCCTTAATCCGGAGCCGGATTCCCGATCGAGGACGAGTGGTTGGACACTGCCTCGGGGGCTATAATCTCTACGGCGATTGAGCCGAACTCCATCCCTGTCCTTTGCGAAGACCTCGACTCCAGGGTGCCGGACTCCGAACCCTCCGCGCCCCTGCCAATCGGATCCAATTGGGCGCCGGTCATGGAGTTCACGGCCGCGGACATCTTTCAGCACTCGCCCTTTGGCGACATCCTGAATTCACTAAAGTCTCTCTCTTTATCCGGAGAGCCTGGCCGACTAATGTCGGGAAGGTTGGGATGCGGATGACGAAGAAATTCAACGCCCACCCACCACCCACTTTCAGAGCCACCGCCGAAAAGCTTACACAACATGCTCGATTTCGATTCAAGACATCGACGGTATGGACGACGATGTAGGAGACAACAATGAACCAGCACCTATAGGATGTCGACAACCTCATCCCATGATGTATACATGGTGGATACACCTAAAGGAAATGAAGACGATGAACAACGGACGCCACGAAGGATAAATCCCTCGAAAAGCAGTCAAACGGCAACGTAAACGCCCGAACAAAGTCCCGCCTCAACAAAGACCCAGCCATAGAGCAGGCGAACCGGTGGACAACGAACAAGCTATCGAGCAATCGTCCGAACAAGACAACTTGGATAAACAATTTGTCCCGGCGAAGACAACAGTCCGGACGATCTCACGCCGGACAAACTATTGGAGCAAAATGACCTCCGTAAAAGGCTCGCCGCCATCGCTGGCGTAGCCTGAAAAAGCGTAGCGGAAGCTCAAAACAGCGGAAGATGCACCCAGGATCAGATGGAGCAAAGTATTCAAGACCCTTGAACAGAAATGCAACAGCGATACGAACAAAGATCTACCCGAAAAGAAAGCTACTGCCCGAATTCGACGAGGAGGCCTTAGAGCCCCCACAATTAAAAAGTAAGAAGGCCACCCGGTCGGATAGACGACCCCACGGCAAAAAGAGAGCAGCGAATGGCGCCGCACACAAGCCAATATGCGATCCGCATAAGGATTCACATCAAAAGGATGGCCCAGTTAGGTCCATCTATGGGCCAAGAAAGCAGGCTCGTCAAAGCAATGCAATACGCTAAAATTCTGAAGATCACGGCACACCCAAATATAGGGCGCCGCACACCCCTATGTTTCACCGATGAGGTGCCGGATCATGAATTTCCGGGATTCAAACCCGTAAACATAGAGGCATACGACGGAACAATGCACCACAGTTCTGGATCGAGGATTACATCCTCCACATACACATGGCTAGAGGAGACGATCTCCACGCCATAAAATACTTACCCTTAAACTCAAAGGGCCAACTCGGCATTGTCTTAAAAGCCTCCTCGAAAATACCATTGGAAGCCGGGAGAGCTCGAGGATGCATTTGAGAGAAAATTTTCAGGGGACTTATGTCCGCCCTCAGGATCTGAGCGATCTAAGTCACATAACTCAACAGCCCGGAGAGTCAGCCCGGAAATTCTGGAACATGTTCTTACTAAAAAGAACCAAATAGTCGACTGTCCGGACGCCGAAGCCTTAGCAGCTTTCAAACACAATGTCCGAGACGAATGGCTCGCCAGACACCTCGGCCAAGAAAAGCCAAGAACAATGGCCGCATTAACAAGCCTCATGACCCGCTTTTGCGCGGAAGATGATAGCTGGCTAGCAAGGTGCAGCACCAGCGACCCAAGTACATTTGAAATTAGGGATGGAAATGGGAAACCACGGCGCAACAAGGACCAGCGCCGGATTAAAAGGAACAGTCCAAAGAGCACGGCAATCAATGCCGGATTCAAAAGCTCACGGCAGAACAACAAAAAACTGCCCCTTAAGGACAATAGCGATGAGCTATCCAACTTCAACAAAATCTTGGACAAGATATGTCAAATCCACAGTACTCACAGGAGGCTCGCTAACCATACCCACGTAAATTGTTGGGTCTTCAAACAGTCCGGCAGATCGAACGCCGAACACAAGGGCTCGACACACCAAGTGAAGATGACGACGAGCACCACAAGCGAGCCCCGGAAAACAAAAACTTTCCCACGTGAGGTTAAAACAGTAAACTCACTTCACGTGATCAAAGGGAAAAAGCAGGCGGTGCCCACCGAAAGGCGCGCCGCTGCTGGTTGTCAAAACCAATCACCTTCGACCATCGTGACTATTCCGAAAATATCCGGAATGCAGGATGGACTGCCTTGATATTGGATCCTATAATCGACGGATTCCAATTTACACAAGTCCTCATGGATGGCGGCAGTGACATAAACCTGATATATCAGGACACAATCCACAGGATGGGGATAAACCCAACCAAAATTCGCTGTAGCAACACCTCCTTTTAAGGAGTAATGCCAGGCCCATATGCCCATTGTACGGGCTCCATACTGCTAGAAGTTGTGTTTGGTTCATCCAACAACTTCCGTCGCGAAAGGTTACTCTTCCATGTCGCCCCGTTTAAAAGTAGCCATCAAGCACTATTGGGACACGAAGCTTTACCGCTTTAACGCAATACCGCATTATGCATCCCTAACACTTAAAATGCCCGGTCCACGCGGCATCATCTCGCTAAAAGGAAGTATTAAGTGTTACTCGAGCACGGAAGAACGGGAGACTGCCTTGTCAGCCCCACACCTATCCGGCTCCGCTAGGCAAAGAACCCGAATTGGTTATTCAAACCCCGGACATGGTTAGACGAGTCCGGCGTCTACCTGCGGCATACCCATACAAGGGGCTGAACGCATATATCATAAGAGACACTAAAGCTCAATTTTATTCACTTCCTCGAATTGTACTCTGTTTATTTAATGTTAAGTACATTTTCCGCACAATCGTTTTCTTTCAAACTAAGTTCCTCTCTTTTACAGATGAACAACGTGCTACACCCGTCCAGGATACGGCACAACGGAGACACAGGCGCAGACGTGCAGTAGGGACCCGTTGCAAGGATTCTTTTCAGATTAAGACCCTGTCTAAACCTTTTTATCGCCTCTTGTTGATATACATCCCCGGTTCCTTACTATAACCGAGGAGGAGGCTGGCGTTTTGGCATTGGCCGCACCAGAATTTTCGCACGTACCTGGACACCAGGGGCTTAGGGCTTTATTCTGCCCATTTTCATAAAGACCGAATACCTTCGGGAGTATTCGGCGTCTCGAGTTAGGCCTTATATGCATCAGCTCCGAATCATGTCTTTGGTCAAATGTTGGGTTGCCCGGCTCCTGTGTTTTGCTGCCTTACATTCCGTTTTCACGGCTAACGGCACCAGGAGAACTATATGCGATTGTGCCCCTCGCCGCGAAAGCACCTCAAGAGAGAAAGCCGAAAACTGACTCATTATGATATAGCGAGACTGGTCAACCACTCGATGACTCACCGGAATGTTTAGGATTCCTCCGCATTAATGAAGGACGGTTTTCGGTCGCACATACGCACTCGAATTCGGGAGAGTGCGGTGCCCCGAGGCTATATAGTAGCCCCACCCTCGAACTCCTATGGCTAAGTGAAAGAGATAAAGCATTATAGTCCGGTTGCTTGGTTTGCTACGCTATCACCTCCTTAACAGACCAAGACGTTGGATTAAGTGTGAAAAAGCGCTTTCTTTGCAAACACCCCGCACTATGTGCGTGGGGCTGAAGCCAAGGACTGCCATTTTTCAGGTTATATATACATATACATAAACGGCCGCCACAGAAGTAGTTTACTACTTGAACGCACAAGTATAAAAAAGCTCTTATATTATATTGAAACATTGTTTTCACAAATCATACATGTCATTTAAACATAATATCCTTCGAAATCGCGTCTCTATTAAACGAAGCGCCCGAGACTTCTTCAAAGTAGTGCTCGGCAGTACTGCTTCTGTCCGAATCTTGGGATGCAATGTCGATGGCCTTCATCTCTGTCCAAAGATGTCTTGACACGGGCCAGAGCCATCCGCGCTCCCTCAATACACGCCGATCGCTTCATTGCGTCGATACGCGGTACCGCACCAAGGAACTGCTGCACTAAACCAAAATAACTCTTCGGCTGGGGTCAGCCCGGCCACAAGTGAGTCAAGACATGCTTCATGGCAAGTCCGGACAACCGATTCAGCTCGGCCCATTCGGCCAACCGAACGGTCAGCGGCAGAGGACGCTCCGGACTATGGAATTGCGACCAGCATAGCTCTTCCCTTCTGTGCCCCTTCTGGCCCCGGAAGTGCTCAACCGCGTCCGCAGCGCTCGCCGCCAAGTCAAGATAAGCATCCTCTGAACTCCACAACTTATCCAACTGAGCATACTTTGGATCCATATATTTCCTCCGCAGCAGAAATGGTTTTCCAGCCGCAATTGCCCCGGCCTGACTCAGCTCCTCCTTGGCAGCTCTCAAAGCTGACTGGGCACTCTTGGATTCGGCGGCGGCCTTTTTCAGGCCCTCTTGTTCCGCCTGACGTTCTTTTCAAGAACCTCGCAGCGATCGGTAGTATTCCTCAACTTTTTGGCCATATCGGCCATCTCCTCTTCTTGGCGATGAGCAGCCCGTTAAACTTCTTGCTCTTTGGCGCCTTTAAAGGCCGCATTACTAATTCTGGCTTGCTCTTTCGCTCGAGCGAAGTTACGCCGCAGCTCTTCCACGGCGACACCATCTGCATTAAGCATACGAATAGTAAGACATGGGCGTCAAGCTCCCTTACCAGTGTCCGCATAGAAGTCGCATACCTTATGACTCGTCAAACCGTTTATTGACCAGCGATGTCCGTGATCCGCCTCGTCGAGTTGCCGCTTTAGTTCGGCATATTCATCGATCCGTCGGCCTCGGACGCCCCGCCACCTGTTTAGGAGCGGCGATATGTTAAAACTGAGAATTTGATCCTCGGCACGTCGTCAATTTTGACAACATACCGAGTCTCAGGGGCTACTATCTATACATGGCGCATTTTATTTGCATAACTGTCAGAAGGTACATTATTTTTTGTGTACCTCAAACCCCGTCAGCAATCTTCTGACGGCTTCGTGCAATCCGAATTCTTTCAATCACCGTACCCATTAGAGCATGGTGATCTTCTGAGATAGCCGCTCGCTCGAGCAGATCCTTCAGCTCCTCCGACCGCACACCACTTGGCACTGGACCTTTCGGCCTCGCCGGACTTGGGGAAACCCTCCGCGACGACACCTCCGGGTCGTCCGCTTCACATGAGGGTCCGACAGGTGGAGGCGTTTCGCTCTCCATCATCTCCGGAAGAAGATCCCCCGAAGACGAGCTCTGCTGAGAAGGGCTGAGGTCCGAACTTACAATTTCGGTTATCTTCATGAATAAATACAGGGATGTTCCTTATTTACAAGACCCCTTCTTTTTTACTTACGGTTCATTGGAGGATGATCCCTCGGGAAATAATGCGGCAGGTTACTTCCCGGCGGACTCTCCGCCAAGATCCCTTTCCCTCTTTGAGGCCTTGACCTCCGGATCTTCCAAAGCGGTCCTCTTCTCTCCTCGGAAGGTGGGACTCTTAATCCCTCCTTCCTTGATAGCCTCCTTCAGAGGCGCTTGCTTCCCGCTCCCCTTCGCCTTCTTCAAAAGGCGCGACCTTCAACATCTTGGTCAGCATGGGTTCCGGCGTGATCTCTGGGAGGGGAGTCGGACACCTTATTAACTTTGCCTTGGCTATCCACTCCTGTTCAAGAAACGGCTCCTTTAAAGGGCATATATATATATAATAAACGAATGAACAGCTTGTCCGGTTACATGACTACTTACTTGAGTATCTGGCGATTGCGGCTTAGTCCTGCGTCCCTGGTCAAGTCCGGACACTTCTCTTGTGATCCAAAGAACAGTTTATACATCTCCACAGGCGTCGTGCCCATAAAATTTTGGAGAGCTCGTGGTCCCTCCGGATTGAATTCCCACAGTGAGGGGGCGACGCTTGAGGCTGAAGGCGCCGGATCACCATAACCTGCGCCACTGCGACCAGATTGATCCCTCTTTCCTGGAGGTCTCGAATACAGCCCTGCAGCAAGGGAACATCCTTGGACAGCCCCCAGTCGAGCCCCTTGTTGACCCATGATTCCAGCCGTTGTGGTGGACCTGAGCGGAAGGCAGGGAGCGCCACCCATTTGGTGCCCCTGGGAGCGGTGATATAAAACCACTCCCATTGCCACAAACCAAGCTCCTCCTGAAAAGAGCCCTCGGGCCACGGAGCATCAGCACATTTGCTTATGAACGCCCCTCCGCACTCTGCTTGTTGCCCCTTGATCATCTTTGGCTCCACCTTGAAGGTCTTGAGCCACAATCCAAAGTGGGGGGTAATATGGAGGAAGGCCTCACATACATGAATGACGAGATATGGAGGATGGACTCAGATTCAAGTCATGGAAATCAAGCCCATAATAAAACATGAGCCCCGCACAAAGGGATCCGTCGGAAGCCTAAACCCCGAAGGAAGTGGGACACGAACACCACATTCTCGCCGGGCTCAGAGAGGGAATGACCTGCCTCGAGCAGCAGCCTATGCGAGATCTCGCCGGTTAGATACCAAGCGTCCACGCAGCTTTAGCACATCTTCTTACGTGATGGAGGAAGACATCCATCGGCCGTCTTTGGTCGGATCCGGACATCGCCGAAAGTCCGGCGCTGAATCAAGCTTTGGGTGTTGGAACTCGAAGCGCGAGGCAAACTCGATGGAGGGTGTGAAAAGAAGAGGGCCTTGGTTTCATTATAAAGAGGTTGAATACCAAGAGCCCACCCCGTGGTCGATTAGGACTCGCCTTTGATAGAGGAGGCAGGCCAACGGGCACGGTTGGGTTACCCACGTCCGTATTGATGAGAATCCCGGAATAATGGGGCACGATCTATGCTTTGATAAGACGTGCCAAGGAAACCGCCTCGCTAAAAACGTTGAGGTGGAACAGTAAAAACGATTCATATAAAGGCCTGGCCATTGTATGATGTCACGCCGCAGAATACGTCAGCAGATCTGTGCAAAAATTATTCTCTCTACGGTGTTATGTGGAACTTGTTTTGCAGATCCGGACACTATCCTTGTGTTCAAAACCTTCTATGAAGTATTCGGAGGAGGAACCCGCCTTGCAATGCCGAAGACAATATGCGCGCCGGACTCGTCGTCATTGAAGCCTGGTTCAGGGGCTACTGAGGGAGTCCCGGACTAGGGGGTGTCCGGATAGCCGGACTATCGTCATGGCTGGACTCCAAGACTATGAAGATACAAGATTGAAGACTTCGTCCCGTGTCCGGATGGGACTTTCCTTGGCGTGGATGGCAATCTTGGCGATACGGATATTTATATCTCCTACCATTGTAACCGACTCTGTGTAACCCTAACCTATCCGGTGTCTATATAAACCGGAGGGTTTTACTCCGTAGGACGAACAACAATCATATCATAGGCTAGCTTCTAGGGTTTAGCCTCCTTGATATCGTGGTAGATCTACTCTTGTACTACCCATATCATCAATATTAATCAAGCAGGAGTAGGGTATTACCTCCATCGAGAGGGCCCGAACCTGGGTAAAAACATTGTGTCCCTTGTCTCCTGTTACCACCCGCCTAGACGCACAGTTCGGGACCCCCTACCTGAGATCCGCCGGTTTTGACACCGACAATGACCTTCAAGACAGGATTACTGTACCACTCTGAAGTAGTACGCATCCTTGTCCCCCTACGAGGTACGGTAGTGACTTGATCCAAAACATCATGATCACTATCATAAGCTTCTACTTCAATTGGTGTAGGCGCCCACAGAACAACTTCCGTGCCCTACTACACACTTGTTGAAGTGACGGTTCAATAACCTAATCAAGTCTCCACCATCCTCCCACTCAATTCTTTCGAGAGAAACTTTTCCTCGAGAAAGGACCCGTTTCTAGAAACAATCACTTTTGCTTCCGGATCTGAATTAGGAGGTATACCCAACCATTTTGGGTATCCTATGAAGATGCATTTATCTGTTTTGGGTTCGAGCTTATCACGATGAAACTTTTTCACATAAGCGTCGCAGCCCCAAACTTTCAAGAAACGACAGCTTAGGTATCTCCAAACCATAGTTCTCACGGTGTCATCTCAACGGAGTTACGTGGTGCCCTATTAAAGTGAGTGCGGTTGTCTCTAATGCCTAACCCATGAACGATAGTGGTAATTCGATAAGAGACATCATGGTACGCACCATATCCAATAGGGTGCAACTATGATGTTCGGACACACCATCACACTATGGTGTTCCAGTGCGGTATTAATTGTGAAACAATTTCCACGAGGTCTTAATTGCGTGCCAAAGCTCGTAACTCAGATACTCATCTCTATGATCATCTCATAGACATTTTATCCTCTTGTCACAATGATCTTCAACTTCACTCTGAAATTACTTGAACCATTCAATAATTCAGACTTGTGTTTCATCAAGTAAATATACTCAACATCTACTCGAATCATCTGTGAAGTAAGAACATAACGATATTCATCAGATGCCTCAAAGACTCATTGGACTGCACACATCAAAATGTGTTATTTCCAACAAGTTGCTATCTTGTTCCATCTTCTTTGAAAACGAGGCTTTTCAGTCATCTTGCCCATGTGGTATGATTTGCATATCTCAAGTGATTCAAAATCAAGTGAGTCCAAATGATCCATCTGCATGAAGTTTCTTCATGCGTATACACCAATAGACATGGTTCCCATGTCTCAAACTTTTCAAAAACGAGTGAGTCCAAAGATCCATCAACATGGAGCTTCTTCATGCGTTTTATACCAATATGACTTACATGGCAGTGTCACAAGTAAGTGGTACTATCATTACTATCTTATATCTTTTGGCATGAAAATGTGTATCACTACGATCGAGATTCAATAAACCATTCTTTTTAGGTGCAAGACCATTGAAGGTATTATTCAAATAAATAGAGTAACCATTATTCTGCTTAAATGAATAACCGTATTGCGATAGACATAATCCAATCATGTCTATGCTCAACGCAAACACCAACTAACAATTATTTAGGTTTCACACCAATCTCGATGGTAGAGGGAGCGTGCGATGCTTGATCACATCAACCTTGGAAACACTTCCAACACATATCGTTAGCTCACCTTTAGCTAGTCTCCGTTTATTTCGTAGCTTTTATTTCGAGTTACTAACACTTAGCAACCGAACCGGTATCTAATACCCTGGTGCTACTAGGAGTACTAGTAAAGTACACATTAACATAATGTATATCCAATATACTTCTATCGACCTTGCCAGCCTTCTCATCTACCAAGTATCTAGGGTAGTTCTGCTTCAGTGTTCGTTCCCTCATTACAGAAGCACTTAGTCTCGGGTTTGGGTTTAACCTTGGGTTTCTTCACTGGAGCGGCAACTGATTTGCCGTTTCATGAAGTACCCCTTCTTTCCCTTGCCCTTCTTGAAACAAGTGGTTTCATTAACCATCAACAATTGATGCTCCTTCTTGACTTCTACTTTCGCGGTGTCAAACATCGCGAATATTTCAAGGATCATCATATCTATCCCTGATATGTTATAGTTCATCACGAAGCCCTAGCAGCTTGGTGGCAATAACTTTGGAGAAACATCACTATCTCATCTGGAAGATCAACTCCCACTCGATTCAAGTGATTGTTGTACTCAGACAATCTGAGCACAAGCTCAACGATTGAGCTTTTGTCCCTTAGTTTGCAGGCTAAGAAAATTGTCGGAGGTCTTATACCTCTTGACGTGGGCACGAGCCTGAAATCCCAATTTCAGTCCTCGAAACATCTCATATGTTCCGCGACGTTTCGAAATCGTCTTTGGTGCCTCAACTCTAAACCGTTTAACCGAACTATCACGTAGTTATCAAAAGCGTGTATGTCCGATGTTCGCAACATCCACGCATTTGACGCTTTGGGGTTCTGCACACCGAGCAAAGTGCATTAAGGACATAAGCTTTCTTACGTCCGTATAATCGCCATCTTGTCAACTTTCAACTATATTTTCTCTAGGAACATATCTAAAAGCAGTGGAACTAAAGTGCGAGCTTACGACATAATTTGCAAAGATCTTTTGACTATGTTCAGGATAATTAAGTTCATCTCATGAACTCCCACTCGAATAGACATCCCTCTAGTCATCCAAGTGATTACATGATCCGAGTCAACTAGGCCGTGGTCTCGATCATCACGTGAGACGGACTAGTCATCATCGGTGAACATCTTCATGTTGATCGTATCTACCATACGACTCATGCTCGACCTTTCGGTCTCTTGTGTTCCGAGGCCATGTCTGTACATGCTAGGCTCGTCAAGTCAACCTAAGTGTTTCGCGTGTGTAAATCTGGCTTACACCCGTTGTATGTGAACGTAAGAATCTATCACACCCAATCATCACGTGGTGCTTCGAAACGACGAACTTTCGCAACGGTGCACAGTTAGGGGAACACTTTCTTGAAATTTTAATGAGGGATCATCTTATTTACTACCGTCGTTCTTAGCAAATAAGATGCATAAACATGATAAAAATCACATGCAATCAAAAAGTGACATGATATGGCCAATATCATTTTGCTCCTTTTTATCTCCATCTTCGGGGCTCCATGATCATCATCGTCACCGCCATGACACCATGATCTCCATCATCATGATCTCCATCATCGTGTCTCCATGAAGTTGTATCGCCAACTATTACTTCTACTACTATGGCTAACGGTTTAGCAATGAAGTAAAGTAATTACATGGTGTTATTCAGTGACACGCAGGTCATACAATAAATAAAGACAACTCCTATGGCTCATGTCGGTTGTCATACTCATCGACATGCAAGTCGTGATTCCTATTAAAAGAACATGATCAATCTCATACATCACATATCATTCATCACATTCTTTTTGGCCATATCACATCACATAGCATACCCTGCAAAAACAAGTTAGACGTCCTCTAATTGTTGTTTGCATGTTTTACTTGGCTGCTATGGGTTTCTAGCAAGAACGTTTCTTACCTACATAAAACCACAACGTGATATGTCAATTGCTATTTACCCTTCATAAGGACCCTTTTCATCGAATCTGTTACGACTAAAGTGGGAGAGACGGCACCCGCTAGCCACCTTATGCAACAAGTACATGTCGATCGGTGAAACCTGTCTCACGTAAGTGTACGTGTAAGGTCGGTCCGGCCGCTTCATCCCACAATACCGTCGAAACAAGATTGGACTAGTAATGGTAAGCATATTGAACAAAATCAACGCCCACAACAACTTGTGTTCTACTCGTGCATAGAATCTACGCAATAGACCTAGCTCATGATGCCACTGTTGGGGAACGTAGCAGAAATTCAAAAAAATTCTACGCATCACCAAGATCAATCTACGGAGAAACCAGCTACGAGGGAAGGAGAGTGCATCTACATACCCTTGTAGATTGCTAAGCGGAAGCGTTCAAGAGAACGGGGTTGAAGGAGCCGTACTCGTCGTGATCCAAATAACCGGAGATCCTAGTGCCGAACGGACGGCACCTCCGTGTTCAACACACGTACAGCCCGGTGACGTCTCACATGCCTTGATCCAGCAAGGAGAGAGGGAGAGGTTGTGGAAGACCCCGTCCAGCAGCAGCACAACGGCGTGGTGGTGATGGAGGAGCGTGGCAATCCTGCAGGGCTTCGCCAAGCACCGCGGGAGAGGAGAAGGGACAGAGCTAGGGCTGCGCCAGGGAGAGGTCAAACTCATCTGTTGGCAGCCCCAACACCCTCAAGTATATATAGGGGGAGAGGGAGGGCTGCGCCCCCACCTAGGGTTCCACCCCTAGGGGCGGCGGCCAGCCCAAACCCATCTAGGGTGCGGCCAAGGGGGGAGAGGAAACTTGCCCCCAAGTTAGGTGGGTGCACCCTCCCCAAACCCTAGGCGCCTTGGGCCCTTGTGGGCGCACCAGCCCACACAGGGCTGGTCCCCTCCACACTTGGCCCATGCAGCCCTTCGGGATGGTGGCCCCACTTGGTGGACCCCGGGACCCTCCGGTGGTCCCAGACATTACCGATAAAACCCGAAACTTTTCCGGTGACCAAAACATGACTTCCCATATATAAATCTTTACCTCCGGACCATTTCGGAACTCCTCATGACGTTCGGGATCTAATCCGGGACTCCGAACAACATTCGGTGACCACATACAAACTTCCTTTATAACCCTAGCGTCATCGAACCTTAAGTGTGTAGACCCTACGGGTTCGGGAACCATGCAGACATGACCGAGACGTTCTCCGGTCAATAACCAACAGTGGGATCTGGATACCCATGTTGGCTCCCACATGTTCCACGATGATCGCATCGGATGAACCACGATGTCAAGGAATCAATCAATCCCGTATACAATTCCCTTTGTCTAGCGGTATTGTACTTGCCCGAGATTAGATCGTCGGTATGCCGATACCTTGTTCAATCTTGTTACCGGCAAGTCTCTTTACTCGTTCCGTAACACATCATCCCGTGATCAACCCCTTGGTCACATTGTGCTAGGCTTAGGATTGGGTCTTGTCCATCACATCATTCTGCTAATGATGTGATCCCGTTAAGAACGACATCCAATGTCCATGGTCAGGAAACTGTAACCATCTATTGATCAACGAGCTAGTCAACTAGAGGCTTACTAGGGACATGGTGTTGTCTATGTACCCACACATGTGTCTGAGTTTCCTATCAATACAATTATAGCATGGATAATAAACGATTATCGTGAACAAGGAAATATAATAATAACTAATTTATTATTGCCTCTAAGGCATATTTCCAACAGAATTTACTTGACTGCGAAGAAAGTTGCACATTATTTGCAAGACCACTCGGTTTCAGTCATCAAGAATGCTCCATTATCTAAGATCATGAACAATCGAGATGCAACTGGTCGAGTGGCTAAGTGGGCAATTGAACTTCTTCCTTTGGATATCAGGTTTGAAGCAAAGAAGGTGATCAAATCTCAAGCACTTGCAGATCTCTTGGCCGAGTGGATTGAATAGCAACAGTTGACTCAAGTTCACTCGAAACACCGGACTATGTTCTTCAATGGGTCTAAGATGTTGAATGGTTCTGGTGCTGGAGTGGTCCTGGTGTCCCCAAGAAGTGATAAACTAAATTATGTCCTCCAGATTCACTTTGATGTATGACTGTTATATTCTCTGACTTCTGTGAAAAGATTGTTGAGGTTTTCATGGATGATTTCTCAGTTTACGGAACTTCTTTTGATGATTGCTTAAGCAACCTTGATTGAGTTTTGCAGAGATGTGAAGAAACTAATCTTGTCTTGAATTGGGAGAAGTGCCACTTTATGGTTAATGAAGGTATTGTCTTGGGGCATAAAATTTCTGAAAGTGGTATTGAAGTGGATAAAGCTAAAGTAGATGATATTAAAAAGATGTCGTGTCCTAGAGATATCAAAGGTATAAGAAGTTTCCTTGGTCATGCTAGTTTCTATAGGAGGTTTATTAAGGTCTCTTACCAATCTCTTACAGAAAGATGTTCCTTTTGTTTTTGATGATGATTGTGTAGAAGCATTTGAAATACTTAAGAAAGCCTTGATTTCTGCACCTATTGTTCAGCCGCCCGATTGGAATTTACCCTTTGAAATTATGTGCGATGCTAGTGATTATGCTGTTGGTGTTGTTCTAGGACAAAGAGTTGATAACAAATTAAATGTTATTCATTATGCTAGTAAAACTCTAGACAGTGCCCAGAGAAATTATGCTACTACTCAAAAAGAATATTTAGCAGTTGTTTTTGCCTGTGATAAGTTCAGATCTTATATTGTTGATTCCAAAGTAACTGTTCACACTGATCATGCTGCTATTAAATATCTTATGGAAAAGAAAGATGCCAAACCTAGACTTATTGGACGGGTTCTCTTGTTACAAGAATTTGATTTGCATATTATTGATAGAAAGGGAGCTGAGAACCCTGTTGCAGACAACTTGTCTAGGTTAGAAAATGTTCTTGATGACCCACTGCCTATTGATGATAGCTTTCCTGATGAACAATTAGCTGTCATAAATGCTTCTTGTAATACTTCATGGTATGCTGATTATGCTAATTATATCGTTGCTAAATTTATACCACCTAGTTTCACATACCAGCAAAAGAAAAAGGTTTTCTATGATTTAAGACATTACTTTTGGGATGATCCACACCTTTATAAAGAAGGAGTAGATGGTGTTATTAGACGTTGTGTACCTGCGCATGAACAGGAATAGATCCTATGCAAGTGCCACTCCGAGGCTTATGGCGGACACCATGCTGGAGATAGAACTGCATATAAGGTATTGCAATCCGGTTTTTATTGGCCTACTCTCTTCAAGGATGCTCGTAAGTTTGTCTTGTCTTGTGATGAATGCCAAAGGATTGGCAATATTAGTAGACGTCTGGAAATGCCTATGAATTATTCACTTGTTATTGAACCATTTGATGTTTGGGGCTTTGATTATATGGTACCTTTTCCTTCCTTTAATGGGTATACACATATTTTAGTTGTTGTTGATTATGTTACTAAGTGGGTAGAAGCTATTCCAACTAGTAGTGCTGATCATAACACTTCTATTAAGATGCTTAAAGAAGTTATTTTTTCGAGGTTTGGCGTCCCTAGATATTTAATGACTGATGGTGGTTCACATTTTATTCATGGTGCTTTTCGTAAATTGCTTGCTAAGTATGATGTTAACCATAGAGTTGCATCTCCATATCATCCTTAGTCTAGTGGTCAAGTAGAATTGATCAATAGAGAGATTAAATTTATTTTGCAAAAGACTGTTAATAGATCTAGAAAGAATTGGTCTAAGAAACTTGATGATGCATTATGGGCTTATAGAACTGCTTATAAAAACCCTATGGGTATGTCTCTGTATAAAATAGTTTATGGAAAAGCATGTCACTTACCTCTCGAACTAGAACATAAAGCTTATTGGGCTATTAAAGAGCTCAACTATGATTTCAAATTTGCCGGTGAGAAGAGGTTATTTGACATTATCACACTTGATGAATGGAGAACCCAAGCCTATGAGAATGCCAAGTTGTTTAAAGAAAAAGTTAAAAGATGGCATGACAAGAGGATACAAAAGCGTGAGTTTAATGTAGGTGATCATGTTTTGCTATACAACTCTCGTTTAAGATTTTTTACAGGAAAGCTTCTCTCTAAATGGGAAGGCCCCTACATTATCGAGGAGGTCTATCATTCCGGTGCCATAAAAATCAACAACGCCAAAGGCACAAATCCGAAGGTGGTAAACGGTCAAAGAACCAAACATTATATCTCAGGTACTCCCATAAATTTTGAGACCAATATAATTAACAGCATAACACCGGAGGAGTACATAAGGGACACTTTCCAGAGCGTTTCAGCCTCCGAAAAGGAATAGGTATGTGGTGTGGTAAGTAAACCGACTCCAAAACGCTTCCAGTAGCAATTTTTCTCCGTTTTGGAATATTTAAAAAGTTAGGAAAATTAAAAGTAGTCCGAAAGAGACACGAGGCCACCACAAGGGTGGAGGGCGCGCCCTACCCCCCTGGGCATGCCCCTCGATCTTGTGGCTACCTCGTGTGCCCTCCAGACTCTGTTTTCTTGCACAATACTTCTTTTGGTCGGTAAAAATTCATTATATAATCTCCCAAAGGTTTTGACCACCGTACCACGACAAAATCCTCTGTTCTTGTTTCGAGCTATTTTTCTGACAGATTTAGATCACCATGATGTCTCCACGCACCACCAAGGACAAGTTTTTCGAGAAGGTCATCAACCCCTACCTTGCGAAGGTGCTGCGACACCCTCAAGTCATTGAGATGCATGCGGAGGTGCTGCACATCCGCGATGTTGAAGGACCAAAGAAGACTGAAAGCATGGAGACAAGACTCAAAGCAATGGAGCAACAAGTTTTCAAGTGCCAAGGGATGGTGGAACATGGACTCAACGCCAATCACATGATGATCGCGGAGTTCACGAACAATCACAAGCTGGATGCCAAGAATATTTAGGAGGCCATCTTCAAGCTTCATGAGAAAATCGAGCTTCTCCAAGCCCAGATCTATGACCTTCAAAACCAAAACTGTGAGTATGAATACAGGTTTAAGAGGATGAGTTTAGCTGCAGATTTGAGGATCTCGGAGACTCGTTTGTCTTTCTATGATGGTGAGCCTATGCCTTGGAAGCTAGACGACAAGCCTACTACATCAACAACTCCATCATCACAACCTCCGAAGAAAGGGACATAAATACATGGGTATGGGCACTCCCCTTGGCAACTGCCAAGCTTGGGGGAGGTGGCCCGGTATCGTATCACCATCACACCTCTATCTTTATCGTTTTTCTTAGTTCGATCCTTTTGGTTATATCTTGATCTAGTAGAATAAAGTTTTAGTTGATCTAGTTTTGAATTTAGTTTTGATCTCTATCTATGTAATCGAGGCCGTGAGTTATATATATAATAAAGAGTAGTTTTGAGTTGAGGGCTTTGCTTTCGTGCTATGATCTTGATGGAATAAAATAAGAGAAAGAATAAAAATAAATAAAGAGATCATATATTGATCTTATGGAGAGTAATGACTTCACATATAAATAGTATGATGGATAAAATTTGTTGAGAGTTGACAAACATAGTTTTGGTCATTGTTGCAATTAATAGGAAGTAATAAAGAAAGAGAGGTTTTACATATAAATATACTATCTTGGACATCTCTTTTGTAATTGTGAGCACTCATTAGAATATGACATGCTAAAAAGTTGATGTTGGACAAGGAAGACAACATAATAGGTTATGTTTTCTTATATCCGAATAGAAGTTATATTGTCATGGATCATCCAACATGTTGAGCTTGCCTTTCCCTCTCATGCTAGCCAAATTCTTTGTACCAATTAGAGATACTACTTGTGCTTCCAAACATACCTAAACCCAGTTTTTCCATGAGTCCACCATACCTACCTATGGATTGAGAAAGATCCTTCAAGTAAGTTGTCATCGGTGCAAGCAATAAAAATTGCTCTCTAAATATGCATGATCTATTAGTGTGAAGAAAATAAACTTTATACGAACTTGTTATATGGAAGAAATAAAAGCGACGGACTGCATAATAAAGGTCCTTATCACAAGCGGCAATATAAAGTGATGTTATTTTGCATTAAGATTTTGTGCATCCAACCATAAAAGCGCATGACAACCTCTGCTTCCCTCTGCGAAGGGCCTATCTCTTATCTTCTACCCTTATACAAGAGTCATGGTGAACTTCACCTTTCCTTTTTACATTTTTTCCTTTTGGCAAGCACTAGGTGTTGGAAAGATCCCGATGCAGGTTTTCACTCGGATGTAGGTTTTCATAAAGTATTATTGTTGACATTACCCTTGAGGTAAAAGGTTGCGAGGCAAAACTATAAGCCCCTATCTTTCTCTGTGTCCGATTGAAACTTTGTACCCATAAGTATCGTGTGAGTGTTAGAAATTGTGAAAGACTAAATGATAGTTGAGTATGTGGACTTGCTGAAAAGCTCTTATATTGACTCTTTCTGATGTTATGATAAATTGCAATTGATTCAATGACTGATATCATAGTTTGTTAGTTTTCAATGAAGTTTCTGATTCATACTCTACCTTGTGAATGAATTGTTACTTTAGCATAAGAAATTATACGACAATATATGTTGTTGTTCTAAAGATGATCATGATGCCCTCATGTCTATATTTTATTTTATCGACACCTCTATCTCTAAACATGTGGACATATTTTTCGATATCGGCTTTCGCTTGAGGACAAGCGAGGTCTAAGCTTGGGGGAGTTGATATGTCCATTTTGCATCATGCTTTTATATTGATATTTATTGCATTATGGGCCGTTATTACACATTATATCACAATACTTATGCCTTTTCTCTATTATTTTATAAGGTTTACATGAAGAAGGGAGAATGCCGGCAGCTGGAACTCTGGACTGGAAAAGGAGCAAATATTAGAGACCTATTCTGCACAGCTCCAAAAGTCCTAAAACTTCATGGAGAATCATTTTGGAATAAATAAAAATATTGGGCGAAGAAAGTACCAGAGGGGGCCACTGAAGGAAATATGCCCTAGAGGCAATAATAAAGTTGTTATTTATATTTCCTTATATCATGATAAATGTTTATTATTCATGCTAGAATTTTATTAACCGGAAACTTAGTACATGTGTGAATACATAGACAAACAGAGTGTCCCTAGTATGCCTCTACTTGACTAGCTCGTTATGGTTAAGTTTCCTATCCATAGACATGTGTTCTCACTTGATGAACGGGATCGCATCATTAGAGAATGATGTGATGGACAAGACCCATCCACTAGCTTAGAATAAATGATCGTTTAGTTTTATTACCATTGCTTTCTTCATGACTTATACATGTTCCTCCAACTATGAGATCATGCAACTCCCGAATACCGGAGGAACACCTTGTGTGCTATCAAACGTCACAACGTAACTGGGTGATTATAAAGATGCTCTACAGGTGTCTCCGAAGGTGTTTGTTGGGTTGGCATAGATCAAGATTAGGATTGTCACTCCGTGTATGAGAGAGGTATCTCTGGGCCCTCTCGGTAATGCACATCACTATAAGCCTTGCAAGCAATGTGACTAATGAGTTAGTTGCGGGATGATGCATTACAGAACTAGTAAAGAGACTTGCCGGTAACGAAATTGAACTAAGTATGAGGATACAGATGATCGAATCTCGGGAAAGTAACATACCGATGACAAAGGGAACACGTATGTTGTTATGCTGTTTGACCGATAAAGATCTTCGTAGAATATGTAGGAGCCAATATAAGCATCTAGGTTTCGCTATAGGTTATTGGCCGGAGATGTGTCTCGATCATGTCTACATAGTTCTCGAACCCGTAGGGTCCGCACGCTTAACGTTCGATGACGATTTGTATTACGAGTTATGTGATTTGATGACCGAAGTTTGTTCGGAGTCCCGGATGAGATCATGGACATGAGGAGGAGTCCCGAAATGGTCGAGACATAAAGAATGATATATTGGATGATGTTATTCGGACACCGGATGAGCTTCGAGAGGTACCGGGTAACTATCAGAGTGCCGGAGGGTTATCGGAACCCCCCGGAGGAACTAATGGGCCTTCATGGGCCTTAGTGGAGAGAGAGGAGAGCCGCAAGGGGCTGGCCGCGCCCCCCTGGCAGTCCGAATTGGACTAGGGGAAGGGGGCGGCGCCCCCCTTTCCTACTCCCACTCCCCCTCCTTCCTTCCCCCTCTCTTCCTTGTAGAGGAATCCTACTAGGACTAGGAAGTCCTAGTAGGACTCCCTCTCTTGGCGCGCACCCTAGGGTCGGCCGGCCTCCTCCTCCCCTCCTTTATATACGGGGGCAGGGGGCACCCCAAAGCAGACAAGAAGATCAATTGTCTTAGCCGTGTGCGATGTCCCCCTCCACAGTTTAACACCTCGGTCATATCGTCGTAGTGCCTAGGCGAAGACCTGCACCGGAAAATTCATCATCACCGTCGCCACGCTGTCGTGCCGATGAAACTCTCCCTTGTCCTCAACTGGATCAAGAGCTCGAGGGAAGTCATCGTGCTGAACGTGTGCAGAACACGACGGTGTCGTACGTTCGGTACTTGGATCGGTTGGATCGTGAAGACGTTCCACTACATCAACTGTGTTACTAAACGCTTCCACTTTTCGGTCTATGACGGTACGCAGACACACTCTCCCCGCTCGTTGCTATGCTTCTCCTAGATAGATCTTGCGTGATCGTAGGAAATTTTTTGAATTACTGCGTTCCCCAACAGTGGTATCAGAGCCAGGTCTATGCATAGATGATATATGCACGAGTAGAACACAATGAGTTGTGGGCGATAATAGTCATACTTCTTACCACCAACATCTTACTTAGATTCGGCAGTATTGTTGGACGAAGCGGCCCGACCGACATTACATGACCGCTTTCATGAGACTGGTTCTACCGACGTGCTTCGCACACAGGTGGCTGGCAGGTGTCTGTTTCTCCAACTTTAGTTGAATCGACTTTGACTACGGCCAGTCCTTGTTGAAGGTTAAAACAACACACTTGACTAAAAATCATTGTGGTTTTGATGCGTAGGTAAGAACGGTTCTTGCTAAAATCCCGTAGCAACCACGTAAAACTTGCAACAACAAAGTAGAGGACGTATAACTTGTTTTTGCGGGGCATGTTGTGATGTGATATGGTCAAGACGTGATGAGATATAAATTGTTGTATGAGATGATCATGTTTTGTAACCGTTATCGGCAACTGGCAGGAGCCTTATGGTTGTCGCTTTATTGTATGAAGTGCAATCGCCATGTAATTGCTTTACTTTATCACTGAGAAGTAGCGATAGTCGTAGAAGCAATAGTTGGTGAGACGACAACGATGCTTCGATGGAGATCAAGGTGTCAAGCCAGTGACGATGGA
Source organism: Aegilops bicornis (assembly GCA_021605145.1). Taxonomy (NCBI): domain Eukaryota; kingdom Viridiplantae; phylum Streptophyta; class Magnoliopsida; order Poales; family Poaceae; genus Aegilops; species Aegilops bicornis. The sequence goes on along the minus strand of CM038672.1, from coordinate 473,580,078 downwards.
GATCATGACGGTGCTTTGGACATGGAGATCAAAGGCACAAGATGATGATGGCCATATCATGTCACATATTATGATTGCATGTGATGTTTATCTTTTATGCATCTTATTTTGCTTAGTACGGCGGTAGAATTATAAGATGATCCCTCACTAAATTTCAAGGTATAAGTGTTCTCCCTGAGTATGCACCGTTGCTACAGTTTGTCGTGCCGAAACACCACGTGATGATCGTGTGTGATAAGCTCTACGTTCACATACAACGGTTGCAAGCCAGTTTTGCACACGCAGAATACTTGGAAACTTGACGAGCCTAGTGATACGTCTCCAACGTATCTATAATTTTTGATTGTTACATGCTATTATATTATCTGTTTGGGCTGTTTAATGGGCTTTAATATACCTTTTTATATTATTTTTGGGACTAACCTATTAACCGAAGGCCTAGTGCAAATTGCTGTTTTTTTGCCTATTTCTGTGTTCCGCAGAAAAGGAATATCAAACGGAATCCAATCGGAATGAAACCTTCGCGAGGATCGTTTTTGGAACAAATGCAATCTAGGAGACTTGGAGTGGAAGTCAAGGAAGCAGCGAGGAAGCCACGAGGCAGGAGGGCGCGCCCCCCACCCTCGTGGGCCCCTCGCAGCTCCACTGGCCTACTTCTTTCGCCTATATATACTCTTATACCCTGAAAACATCCAGGGGAGCCACGAAACACTTTTTCCATCGCCGCAACCTTCTGTACCCGTGAGATCCCATCTTCGGGCCTTTTCCGGCGCTTCGCCGGAAGGGGAATCGATCACGGAGGGCCTCTACATCAACACCATGGCCTCTCCGATGATGTGTGAGTAGTTTACCACAGACCTTCGGGTCCATAGTTATTAGCTAGATGGCTTCTTCTCTCTCTATGGATCTCAATATAAAGTTCTCCTCGATTCTCTTTGAGATCTATTCGATGTAATACTTTTTGCGGTGTGTTTGTCAAGATCCGATGAATTGTGAGTTTATGATCAAGATTATCTATGAACAATATTTGATTCTTCTCTGAATTCTTATATGCATGATGTGATATCTTTGCAAGTCTCTTCGAATTATCAGTTTGGTTTGGCCTACTAGATTGATCTTTCTTGCAATGGGAGAAGTGCTTAGCTTTGGGTTCAATCTTGCGGTGTCCTTTCCCCGTGACAGTAGGGGCAGCAAGGCACGTATTGTATAGATTCCATAGAGGATAAAATATGGGGTATATATCATATTGCTTTAGTTTATCCCTCTACATCATGTCATCTTGCCTAATGTGTTACTCTGTTCTTATGAACTTAATACTCTAGATGCATGCTGGATAGCAGTCAATGTGTGGAGTAATAGTAGTAGATGCAGAATTGTTTCGGTCTACTTGTCACGGACGTTATGCCTATATACATGATCATGCCTAGATATTCTCATAACTATGCGCTTTTCTAACAATTGCTCGACAATAATTTGTTCACCCACCGTAAAATATGCTATCTTGAGAGAAGCCACTAGTGAAACCTATGGCCCCCAGGTCTATTTTCCATCATATTAATCTCCCGTCAACTAGCTATTTCCGTCGTCATTTATTTTGCAATCTTTACTTTTCAATCTATACAACAAAAATACCAAAAATATTTATCTTATTATCTTTATCAAATCTCACTTTCGCAAGTGGCCGTGAAGGGGTTGACAACCCATTTGTCGCTTTGGTTGCAAGGTTCTTAATTGTTTGTGTAGGTACTAGGGATTTGCGTGTATCCTCCTACTGGATTGATACCTTGGTTCTCAAAAACTGAGGGAAATACTTATGCTACTTTCATGCATCACCCGTTCCTCTTCAAGGGAAAACCAACGCATGCTCAAGAGGTAGCACCTAGCATATGCAGATATGGCCTCGGAACACTGAGACCAAAAGGTCGAACGTGAATCATATAGTAGATATGATCAACATAGAGATGTTCACCATTGAAAACTACTCCATCTCGCGTGATGATCGGACATGGTTTAGTTGATATGGATCACGTGATCTTTTAGACGACTAGAGGGGTGTCTAGATAAGTGGGAGTTCTTAAGTAATATGATTAATTGAACTTTAATTTATCATGAACTTAGTCCTGATAGTATTTTGCATATCTATGTTGCAAATCAATAGCTTGCGATGTAGCTCCCCGTTTATTTTTTTGATATGTTCCTAGAGAAAAATAAGTTGAAAGATGTTAGTAGCAATGATGTGGACTGGGTCCGTGATCTGAGGATTATCCTCATTGCTGCATAGAAAAATTATGTCCTTAATGCACCGCTAGGTGACAGACCGATTGCAAGAGCAGATACAGATGTTATGAAAGTTTGGCAAGCTCGATATTATGACTACTTGATAGTTTAGTGCGCCATGCTTTACGTCTTAGAACTGGGACTTCAAAAAAAATTGAATGCCACAGAACATATAAGATGTTCCAATAGCTGAAATTGGTATTTCAGACTCATGCCCGAGTCGAGAGGTATGAGACCTCTGACAAGTACTTTGCCTACAAGATGCAAGAGAATAGCTCAACCAGTGAGCATGTGCTCAGAATGTATGAGTACTACAATCGCTTGAATCAAGTGGGAGTTGATCTTCCAAATAAAATAGTGATTGACAGAGTTCTCTAGTCACTATCACCAAGTTACTGGAACTTCGTGATGAACTATAATATGCAAGGGATGGCGAAACGATTCCCGAGCTCTTCAAGATGCTGAAATCGGCGAAGGTAGAAATCAAGAAAGAGCATCAAGTGTTGATGCTTAACAAGACCATTAGTTTCAAGAAAAGGGGCAAAGGAAAAGAAAGGGAACTTCAAGAAAGAATGGCAAGCAAGCTGCCACTCACGTGAAGAAACCCAAAGCTATACATAAGCCTGAAACTGAGTGCTTCTACTGCAAAGGGAATGGTCACTGGAAGCAAAACTACCCCAAATAATTGGTGGAAAAGAAGGATGGCGAAGTGAACAAAGGTATATTTGATATACATGTTATTGATGTGTACTTTAGTAGTGTTGATAGTAACCCCAGGGTATTTGATACCGGCTCAGTTGCTAAGATCAGTAACTCGAAGCAGGAGTTGCAGAATGAACAGAGACTAGTTAAGATGAAGTGACGCTGTGTGTTGGAAGTGGTTCCAAGATTGATCATCATCGCACACTCTCTATACTTTCGGGATTAGTGTTGAACCTAAATAAATCTTAGTTGGTGTTTGCGTTGAGCATGAATATGATTTGATCATGTTTATTGCAATACGGTTATTCATTTAAGTCAGAGAATAATTGTTGTTCTGTTTACATAAATAAAACCTTCTATGGTCATACACTCAATGTAAATGGTTTATTGAATCTCGATTGTAGTGATACACATATTCATAATATTGAAGCCAAAAGATGCAAAGTTAATAATGATAGTGCAACTTATTTGTGGCACTGCCGTTTAGGTCATATTGGTGTAAAGTGCATGAAGAAACTCCATGTTGATGGGCTTTTGGAATCACTTGATTATGAATCACTTGATGCTTGCGAACCATGCCTGGCTAGATACAACTAGAGGAGAGTCGTCTTATACAGCAACTCCCTCATGAGCATAATGAGACCTAGACACAAACAGCATGTAGGGCTATTACCGGATGATGTATCCCAGGGCCCGAAGCTGTCTAAACCCTTGTCTTGTGTGTTAATCCGCCTCGCGTCTCTCACCCCGATCAACCCCTCTCAAGCTACCACATAGATGCGTTGGCCTCACGACTAAGTCCTCACACTAGGACATCTGACATGACAAATCCACGACAGAAGGCTTATGTCCTTGATGCACAGCTCGGTGCGCCACCCCTTTGAAAGTGCAATCATGCCCTTGAATCATATTTTGATGTTGATGACAACACATATGCTCGGGACTAATCATGTTTATCAAGTATATCTCAGGATTGTGTTCCAAAGACCGTATGCATGGATCATGACTAGGGACAAAAGCATATAACTCAAGAATGGAGATACAAGGTGTTAACTTCATTTATGGTTTGTTCTTGAGTATAGGGATCCCGCACTATTAAGAGGATCGATGGATCTGTGAAAAACTTGCTCAAAACTGGTATCTATATACCTTACCTTGGACGTCCGGCTCTCACGGACGTCCGGTCCTCTGATTGCCCGGACGTCCGGACGCTTCCGGACGTCCGACACTTCCACAACAGAAACATTTTTACGGATGTCCGGAACCCTCCGGACGTCCGACACCTTCGCATCAGAAACTTTCTTACGGATGTCCGGCCCTTTCAGACGGCCGTATCTGTCTGTGATTTGTGAGACACACTTTTTACCGAAACACTTTTGCAGACGTCCGGAACTCTCCGGACGTCCGACACTTTCACATCAGAAGCATTCTTCACGGATGTCCGGGCCTGTTAGGACCGTATCCTGTACATTGGTTTGTGGGTCACACTTTTCACGGTGATCGGTCGTCCGATGGTAGCCAGACGTCCGGACCCATTTGGACCTCCGGACGGCCGGCGTTCTCCGGACGTCGGCCATCCTGCACCCCAAACGGTCACCTTTTTCCCACCACATATATACTCCTTCCCTTGCTCGGGTTGGGGTTGACCATTCACTTTGAACAAATCCTAGAACACTTCACTCACTCTCTCTCAACTCTCCACACCAAATCCTAGATCCCCAAGGGGTTTGAGAGCTTTGAAAAGAAGTTGTCCGATCAAGTGATAGATCCACTTCTCCTCCTTCTTTGCACCCAAAGGAATTCATGATTTGAGCAAGTCTTGAGCAAATCCCCATTGATCTTATTACTCTTGGAGGTTGGAGACTCCTAGGCGGTAGGAGTCTTTCGGAGAGGAATCGACTTTTGTGATTACCCCCGGATAAGTTTGTGAGGGTTTGGAGACCACCCCAAGGTCTACCACTAGTGGTTGAGAAACATCTTCGTGGTGTTGTCTCAAAGGGAGAATAGGGTGAGCCTTCGTGGCGTTGGTGTGCCTTCGTGGTAACATCCACCTCTCTAACGGTGACTAGCTTCCCTCCAAGGAAGTGAACATCGGCATACATCCTTGTCTCCGGAGTTGCGGTTATTCCTAACCCTAACTCTATACTTGTGGCTACTTGTTTTGGTTTGCACTTACTTACATCATATTGTGCTTGCTCACTTATATGCTTGTGTTACTTACCTAGTACTTACGTACCTATTAGCAATTGTTAGGCTCACTTTCATATTCCGCACTATTGCCTAAAATTGCTAAGTAATAATTAAAATTTGTAATTGTACCTATTCACCCCCCTCTAGGTCCATCTCGATCCTTTCAATTGGTATCGAGCCTCGTGCTCTATTCTTGTGGCTTAACACGCCCTAGAGCGAGATGAACCCAGATGGGACTCCCTTGTTGTAGATCCTAAGGATAAAGGCGGGGCTTCTTACGAAGTCAAGTCCTTTACGTCGGAGGATCTAGAACGAACCCTTGCTAAGCAAAAGAGGAGCATGATGCTTCTCTTGAGGCCTTGGTCCAAATGAGATTAGCCACGTTGTCCTCGGTGCTTGCACCACTCTCGGGTGGTGCTGCCTCAAGGCCAACTGTGCCTACTCCATCACTTGGTCAACAACCTCCTAAAAATGAACACGTCAGTGTTCCTTGGCTTTATGCAAGACCTCAGGTTGAGAAACCAAGATATAATCCTCAAGGCAGTCCTCCTTTGCTTAGTGCCACTTTCGATTTTCCTTTGTGGAGAGTTGCTATGCAGGACCATCTTCGACATGGAAACGATGAGATGTTGGAGATCTTGGAGTATGGCTATCATGTGGTTGATCCAAAGAACCCCACTCCAAGAGAAATATATGACAAGAACCTCAATGACACTGCAATCATGTGGATAAGGAGAGGCTTGGATGAAAAGCAAAGGAGACCATTCATACACATCACAAGTGCCAAGGAACTATGGGAAGCTGTTGTAAGATCTAAAACTGGCACCTCTACCCTCCGGAGTGCTCAATATGAAATTGCCAAGGGCAATTGCAAAACTTTGTATGGAGAAAGGTGAAACCCCAATCAACTCCATGAGCATCTCATGACACTCATGCCGATATTGAGTCATGTGAGTGTGACAAGACACAAGATGGATTCAACATGACTAAGAGGTTCCTTGTGGATAAGTTACTCCATGCTCTTGCTCCATTTCACCATCAAATGGTGTGGGACATAAGACAACACCATACCTTCAAGGAAATGACTACAGATGACATCGTATCCACCTTTCAACTATATGAAGAGTCAAAGACTAATGCCACAAAACATCTTGCCATGCATGGTTCTCCATCATCAAAGATCAATCTTGCATTGAAGGCCAAGCATGTATGTGAAGATGAACAAAGTGAAGAAGAAGAAGAGGATGACGAAGATGGTGATGAGATTGAATCGGCGAGGGCCCTACATATGAAGACATGGCTCTTTTGTCAAGAAGTTTAAGCGGCGGGTAAGTTCAAGGGAAGATTCCAAAAAAGAAAGTAAGAAAATGCTACAACTGTGAAGAAACCAATCACTTCTCCAACGAAAGTGCCCTTATGAGAAGAGAGAAGATAAACCAAGGTTTCCCAAGACCTTTCCCAAGAAGAAGTTACCAAATCCTTTGAACTCCAAGCTCAAGAATAGAGATGGAAAGGCAATGGTTGCTCAAGAAGAATCTGATCCGGATGATGTTAGTGGTGTTGCCGGAGTTGCTCAAGACTCTCAAAACACCTTGAGGTTAGTAAACAAGAGTGGTGATGTGGTCACCTACAACTACATGAAAGATTACAAGGCAACGCTCACAAATGCCTAATGGCAAAGGCCATGGTTGAAGAAGAAGAGGACCAAAGCTCTTCTGACAAGGTCAAGGTAACTCCACGATCAAATCCTCCTCTTTTCACGCCTTCCACTTCTAGTGATGAGTATCTTGATGCGGAGGATAGTCATGAGGATGATGATCTAACTGATCCTATGCTTGCTAAACTTAATAAGTTCATGTGCTCCCTCAAAGGAAGGAAGCTCACTATGTTTCAGATGCTTATGGAGATGGTGAGTAAGTACACCATCTCCATTAAGGAACTCGAAACCCTCATCATCGAGGAAAAGGAAAAATATGAAATCCTTGAGCGGAAAGTCAAATATGAGGAAGCACGAAATGATGAACTATGTTTAAAAATTGGTACAAATATTGATGTTCATACTAAAGATCTTGCCTCCTTGAAAAAGGCTATTGGCTCTTGTGAAGAGTTGATGAATGATAAAAGTAAGCTTGCAAAGTCTCATGCCTCTCTCACTAAGGATTGTGAGCTTCTATCCATGTCTCTCAAGACTAAGGAAGAAGAGCTCACCCTTCTTACAAAGAGTTTTGAGACACTCAAACTTAATTATCTTGAAACTCTAGCCAAGGCTTACTCATCTCCTATTATCAATGTTGATGCATGTTCTACTAACTCTAGTAGTGATCTAGCATCCATCCTTGAGGAGAATCGGTTTCTCAAAGCTCAAATCGAGAAAGGGCTCATGACATGTGCTCAAGGGCAAAAGAACCTTAATGAGGTGTTGAGCCAACACAATGAAGCGTTAAGCCAAAGAGGGACTTCGGGTTTGACCCAAGCACAAGCAAGAAGAAGACGTCCTCCCAAAATTGCACCACCCCTTTAAAAGAAACCTTTGTGCGAGAAGGACACAAGGAGAAAGGTAAGGTTGTTAGTGGGAAGGCCACAAGGGCATGCCCACTCTCAACAAGCCAAAAGAGTTCATCGTCCATCCTATGTCTTTGCGTAAGACTAAGGATGGAGAAGTTTATCTGAAGTTTGTTGGCCCCCAAAAGGCCTTTCGTTTTTATGCTATTTGGGTCCCTAAGACCCTTGTGACTAACTTGAGAGGTCCCATTGTAAAATGGGTGCCTCTAACCAAGTAATAATTGTGTGTAGGTAGCTTTCTCGGTGGAGTAAAATGGGTGATTGATAGTGGATGTACAAATCATATGACCGGAGATAGCAAATTGCTCTACGATTTCATGGAAGCTATTCAACCATTTATGAGCATTATGTTTGGTGGAGGATCAAAAGGACAGTACTTGGGTTGGGTAAGGTGGCTATCTCAAATGACATGTCTCTTGCAAATGTCATGCTTGTCCAATCCCTTAAATATCATTTGCTCTCTCTGTCCGCCAATTGGCTTCATTGGTTATGATACACTATTTGGACTAACGGATGTGAAAGTCTTTAAGAGAGATACTCTCGAAGTGGCCTTTGTTGGAGAGTTGGATGGCAACCTTTACACGGTTGATTTCTCGAAGAGAGCACATTCCATGCAACTTGTCTAATGGCCAAGGCCGACAAAGGGGTGGCTATGGCATCGCCCGGCTAGCCCATGTCGGCATGAGGAATCTCCAAGATCTCTTAAAGGGGAATCACATCCTTGGACTAACAAATGTCTCTTTTGAGAAAGATCGTGTGTGCAGTGCATGTATAGCCGGGAAGCAACATCAATCAAAGCACCCACCCAAGAATATTGTGTCTACCTCAAGGCCTTTGGAGCTCCTTCATGTGGATCTCTTTGGGCCTCCTTCATGGGATAGTCTTGGTGGGAAAAAGTATGGACTTGTCATTGTTGATGATTACTCAAGATATACATGGGTGTTTTCCTCAAGTCCAAGGGCTAAAGCGAAGATCACTTTCATTGACTTTGCCAAGCAAGCACAACGCAAGTTTGACAAAGAAATCTTGGCAATAAGAAGTGACAATGGATCTGAGTTCAAAAACTATACCTTGGAAGAATTCCTTAGTGATGAAGGGATTGAGCATCAATATTCAGCTCCATACACTCCTCGACAAAATGGTGTAGCCGAAAGGAAGAACCGCACACTTGTGGAGATGGCAAGGTCCATGTTGGATGAATACAAGTCACCACATAGTTTACGGGCGAAGCTGTCAACACCGCATGTCATGCATCAAACCGGCTTTTCCTCCGCATTGATATTGGAAAAGACTCCATATGAGCTGCTAACTGGAAACAAGCCAAATGTCAAGTACTTTCGTGTATTTGGGTGCAAATGTTTCATCCTCAACAAAAGAAAGGTTAGGAAAATTTCAATCCAAAACAATTGAGGGTATATTTGTTGGCTATGGATCAAACTCTCACGCATATAGAGTCTACAACAAATCCAATGGATGTGTGGTAGAAACTTGTGGCGTGGTGTTTGATGATTTAATGGCTCCCATGGGGAGCAAGTTGATTTAAGTGATGTAGGTGAAGAAGATTCTTCTCAAGACATTTTGACCATGGGTGTTGGTGCGCTTCTTCCTATGGAACAAGAACCTCATGATGATGAAGAAGAAGATAGAAGTCTCACACATCATCAAACTACTTCAACATTCATAACACCACAAGCCCCTATTGCTCAACCGATACCTTTAGCCCAAGTTGAAGAGGATGATCAAGCTCCTCCTCATGACAATCTTCAAGAACAAGAACAAGAAAGTCCAATCATTGATGATGAACCTCAACTAATGCAATATGAACAAGAAGATCTTCCTCCACACATTAATGATCCATATGTTGAGGATGTGGACGATGGACATGAAGTTGAACCTCGTGAAACCCTTACCTCTATCATGCCACGAGTGGCCGGTCGTGTTGATGTTGACAAAATACTCACCGCATATCGGAAGGTAGAGTCACTCGTAAACACTTGACCAACTTTTGTGCTCACTTCTCTTTTGTGTCTAGTTTTGAACCCATCAAGGTACAAGACGCATTGATAGACAACGATTGGCTAGTTGCTATGCAAGAAGAGTTGAACAGTTTTGAACGCAACCAAGTGTGGTCGTTAGTCAAGAGGCCACCAACCGAACACAACGTCATTGGAACAAAATGGATTTTCAAGAACAAACAAGATGAGAATGGTGTAATCATCCGAAACAAGGCAAGGTTAGTGGCACAAGGGTACTCACAAGTTGAAGGTTTGGACTTTGGTGAGACCTTTGCCCCGTTGCCGTCTTGAATCCATTCGCATCTTACTTGCTTATGCTGCTTTCAATGGTTTTACATTACATCAAATGGATGTGAAGAGTGCTTTCCTTAACGGTCCTCTACAAGAAGAAGTATATGTATCACAACCACAGGTTCGTTGATCCCGATCACAAAGACTATGTGTATAAACTTCATAAGGCTTTGTATGGCCTCAAACAAGCACCTCGTGCTTGGTATGATCATCTTAAGAAGTTTTTACTCGATGATGGTTTTGTGAGAGGGTGATCGATCCTACTCTTTTTACTAAGAGGGATAAGGGTGATTTGATCTTATGCCAAATCTATGTAGATGATATCATTTTGGTTCTCCTAACATTCATTTGTGCAAGAAGTTTGCGGCTTCAATGACCAAGAATTTTGAAATGTCACTCAATGCGGATTTGAAGTTCTTCCTTGGTTTTCAAATTCAACAATTTCAAGAAGGAATTTTCTTGTCCCAAGAAAAGTACCTCAAGGATATCCTAGAGAAGTTTGGTATGTCTGATGCTAGTCCATGTAAGACACCAATGCCAACCAAAATAACACTCACTGAAGACACAGACGATTGGGCCGGAGACAAAGTGGATCGTAAGTCCACCTCCGGTGCATGTCAATTTCTTGGACGCTCTTTGGTAAGTTGGTCATCGAAGAAACAAAATTGTATTGCCCTCTCTACCGCATGGTTGAATACATTCTTGCCGCCACCGTGCAACTCATTTATTATGGATGAGGCAAACTTTGAAGGATTATGGTATCACCTATAGACATGTGCCTCTTTTATGTGATAATGAAAGTGCTATCAACATTGCGAGAACCCCAAGGATCATCTCCGCACCAAACACATTGATATTAGATATCACTTCTTGAGAGATCATGTTGAGAAAGGCGATATTCACATTGATCACATTGGGACAGATTTGCAACTGGCAGATATTTTCACGAAGGGACAATTCCATTTTTACCCCTAGTTGGTTCCTACCCACGGGTTTTGCCCTTACTTTTCGAGCTTGCTCAGTTTTGCCCTTACTTTTTCTGTCCAGGTCCCTCAAATGCCCTTTGACCGTTTGACCAAAACTTTCAAAATTCATAACTAATTCATATGAACTCAGAAAAATGCAAATAAGATATAAAAATGTTCAGATAAACATTACCTTGATGTGCATATCATTTGCTTTCGTGACAAAAGCACCCTTTAAACTACGAGGTAATTAATGTTATTAACATTATTAAAAATAAAAAGGTATAAACAATATTTTTTTAATGAATAAAAATTACATGCAAATTTATGTGATGTTTTAAGAACATCAGATATCTTATTTGCATTTTACGAGTTCGTATCATCTTGTTAAGAATGTTCTAACGACTTTGACCATTATTTGGAAACTTCATAACAAGTTGATACGAACTCAAAAATGCAAATAAGATATCGGATGTACACAAAACATCACCTACATTTGCATGTAATTTTTATTCATGAAAAAAATATTGTTTATATCTTTTATTTTTAATAATGTTAATAACATTAATTACCTCGTGGAGTTTAAAGGGTGCTTTTGTCCTAAAGCAAATGATATGCACATAAAGGTAATGTTTATCCTAACATTTTGATATCTTATTTGCATTTTTCTCGAGATCATATGAATTAGTTATGAATTTTCAAAGTTTTGGTCAAACGGTCAAAGGGCATTTGAGGGACCTGGACGGAAAAAGTAAGGGCAAAACTGAGCAAGCTCGAAAAGTAAGGGCAAAACCCGTGGGTAGGAACCAACTAGGGGTAAAAATGCAATTGTCCCTTTCACGAAACCATTGGATGAAGCAAGGTTCTGTCGACTTAGGCGTGAACTTGGTATCTTGGAGCTTGACAACATTATGTGAAATCTAGTACTCATCCATGCTTAAACTTAATGTCTAGTCGTGATGTAGGCATAGATTTAGGGGAGACACTCAATTCATGAGTTCTCTCACCTTACATAATGCATAAATTGAACAAACACTCTCAAAGTTATCATAGTTTAATATGATGGAGTAGTTTATGCCTATGATTGAGTAAGGTGGGATCTGATTTCCTACATAAATAAGTTTTACCGTGAGAAAATGTTTTCCTCATCATCATTATCAGCCCTCCTGTCCAAACTTCTAGCTTCGGACGTCCGGAGGGTTCCGGACGTCCGTGGTATTTCAGCATCGGGATGTCCGCAAAACTCCGACGTCCGTATCTTCTACTCGTTATTTTCGACCGTCGTCCGGCTCACGGACGTCCGTAAAACTCATTCTGGATTCACTCAAATTTGGCCTAGCAAATGAAGCCTCGGACGTCCGGAAGACTCGGACGTCCGTAAGAACCGCTCGTTACAATATGCCCGGTCGTCCGACGCCATCGGACGTCCGTAAAAACCATTCTGGTTCACTCAAGTTTGGCCTAGCAAATGAAGCCTCGGACGTCCGGAAGACTCCGGACGTCCGTAAGAACCGTTCTGTTACAATATGCCCGGTCGTCCGACGCCATCGGACGTCCGTAAAAGTGACCATGTTATCGCCGTTCGCTGATGGTCTCGACTCGGCCGTCCGTCTCTTTTCCGGATGTCCGTCGCATATAACTCCGGACGTCCGGAGGCCCCGGACGTCCGTACGTTTCTACGCGGGTCTATATATACTGCGCCCTAGGTTTTCTTAGTCAACCGCCCGCCGCCGTACGCTCTCCAGTCAGCCGCCGCCGCCGTTTTCTGTCGTGCGGCCCCTCCTCGCGACCGCCCGCCGCCGTACCCCTCGCCGGGGTGTCTCCCCGCCGCGGATCTGAGACTTGCCGTCCGGCCCGTCCAGCCGTTCTGCTCGGGGCTTCTCTCCCCGTCCGTCCTTCGATCCCCTGCTCCGGTACGTCGTTTGGCTCCTCCGCGCTCTTCATCGCCTAGTAGGGAAAACCTCCCCTTTCTCTTCACTTGTCACCCTGGTCTATGGAGGGGTGTTGACATGTGCTTTCCTTCTCCCCTAGGTCCTGATGCCTCGGTCCAAGCACTCCGCACGCAAGCAAGTCGCCGGAGGGCGGTAGCGTCCGTCTCGTCGTGGTGGTTCCAACGACTCCGAGGAGGAAGATCGCCCTCGGAAACGTGCCGCTCGTCCTCACAACTCGTCGAGTGATTCCTCTTCGGAGGGGTCCGATTTTGAGGATGAGCTTGAAGAGGTGGATCCGTCCCCGATGATTGGCGTCTGTGTCGCTGCCCCCAAGCCCGGCACTCGTCGTCCAACATTTCAACCTCCTCCTCCTCCGGTGCAACCCCACGGTGATGCCCGTCACATCTCCATTGAGCCTCCACTATCACTAGGCCGTCATGTTAAGCGTTTCAATGAAGTCCCCAAATCTTCATATCTCAAATTGCGTCGTGATGTAGATCAATTTATTGTTGCTAGGGATTCTCGGGATAGTCGTTTTCATCGAATGTCCAAGCCGACATCTTCACCACGATTGTCATTCCTAAAGGCTTGTCACTTCATGTTTGCATCGATCTTGAGCACATTCGCACTCATCCGAAGAAATATCCGGGAGCCATTGAGCTCATTGAGTCGTCAAACCTAGCTGCCCCATTCGCTTTTCAACACGATTTTAACCAGGCTGCCATCCATCGCTTTATGCCACTTGTTACTTTGCTCACGATAACACTGTCACATGGATGACCTCCGACATCGCTTCTCACAAAGATCTTATGCTGAGTTTGTCACCGCACTTGGATTTCCCGACACTGGGTTCAAAATCCACAAAGATGACCCCAACCATAAGCCCAAAGGTATTGCGTCTGTGCGGATCTCCTTAGACCCATATCATCTTTGTCTAATACTGAAAAACAAAAGGGTCTAAACCAAGTCTCTATTTGGCGTTTCCCATTCAACATCATTTATCAGTGTGTCATCCGCACCATTTATCCCAAGATGGGTGACAAGGGTTCCTGTAGCAGCCATCGCATTGATCTCATGCATCGCCTTTACACATCTCCTAAAGGGAAGATAAATGTTCCACACTTTCTATGGCATGAGATTCGCCTTGCTAGCTTCCAAAGACAAGCGGGCTTTTCCTCATGCACCTTTTCTTCGTGCATTTATCGAGAGTGTAGCTCCCTTTCCCATTGCACGCACTCATATACATGAGAGATGGGTCATCCCACCTCACATGGCGGTGACCATGTTCCTCCTCCTCCCGCCATCGCTACTCACACCGCCGCTAGTTTTCCCTCGCACGCTAACCATCCTCATTCGGTGATGCCTCCTTTGGGCGCATTGCTCGCTTTTCTTGGGAAGGCTCACTCAGCCATGATGAAGATGTTCACCTTCCATTGCTCCCAACACCACGATGTGGTCACTGCATGGTCACTTCCAAGAACGCTCAAGGCTCGTCTGCGAGACTCAAAGCGTATATGATGTGAGTGACGATGGCGTCTTCCCGCAGAACCCCCTTCTGATTTTGGTTTTCCCTCCGGTCTGAGTGGGCTGATTTCTTTGACGAGACTGGTGGCAGTGGTGTTCATGATGATGATGATGAGGATGAGCTTTAATACTATCATAGCATTCCCCTCTTTGTTTTTTTTGGATACTTGATGCCAAAGGGGGAGTAGGCTCCATATGCATTACTCTAGCTCATTATGTAATCGAACCTATGTTAGGAGTAGTTTGTTGAACTATGTTATTGAGTTTGTTAGTTAATGAATCTATATGAATTGATCTATATGAAGTGATCCAACTATTGTGGCATCAGTTTGAGGGGGAGCCCTCTTGCTACTCGCTACCTATTCTTATTATGGTTATTATGGTTATTGAGCTCCACAACAAATACTTCCGATTACTATTATGAGTATGCATATGAGTTGTCATCAACTACCAAAAAGGGGAGATTGAAAGTGCAATCATGCCCTTGAATCATATTTTGATGTTGATGACAACACATATGCTCGGACTAATCATGTTTATCAAGTATATCTCGTGATTGTGTTCCAAAGACCGTATGCATGGATCATGACTAGGGACAAAAAGCATATAACTCAAGAATGGAGATACAAGGTGTTAACTTCATTTATGGTTTGTTCTTGAGTATAGGGATCCCGCACTATTAAGAGGATCGATGGATCTGTGAAAAACTTGCTCAAAACTGGTATCTATATACCTTACCTTGGACGTCCGGCTCTCTACGGACGTCCGGTCCTTCTGATTGCCGGACGTCCGGACGCTTCCGGACGTCCGACACTTCCCACAACAGAAACATTTTTACGGATGTCCGAACCCTCCGGACGTCCGACACTTGCGCAGCAGAAACTTTCTTACGGATGTCCGGCCCCGCTCGGACGACCGTATCCTGTACACTGATTTGTGAGTCACACTTTTTGCCGAAACACTTTGCGGACGTCCGGAACTCTCCGGACGTCCGACACTTTCACATCAGAAGCAGTCTTACGGATGTCCGGGCCTGTTCGGACGACCGTATCCTGTACATTGGTTTGTGGGTCACACTTTTCACAGCGGTGATCGGTCGTCCGATGACTTGACGTCCGGACCCATTTGGACCTCCGGACGGCCGACGTTCTCCTGACGTCCGGCCATCCTGCACCCCAAAGCGGTCACCTTTTTCCCACCACATATATATACTCCTTCCCTTGCTCGGGTTGGGGTTGACCATTCACTTTGAACAAATCCTAGAACACTTCACTCACTCTCTCTCAACTCTCCACACCAAATCCTAGATCCCCAAGGGGTTTGAGAGCTTTGAAAAGAAGTTGTCCGATCAAGTGATAGATCCACTTCTCCTCCTTCTTTGCACCCAAGGAATTCATGATTTGAGCAAGTCTTGAGCAAATCCCCATTGATCTTATTACTCTTGGAGGTTGGAGACTCCTAGGCGGTAGGAGTCTTTCGGAGAGGAATCGACTTTTGTGATTACCCCCGGATAAGTTTGTGAGGGTTTGGAGACCACCCCAAGGTCTACCACTAGTGGTTGAGAAACATCTTCGTGGTGTTGTCTCAAAGGGAGAATAGGGTGAGCCTTCGTGGCGTTGGTGTGCCTTCGTGGTAACATCCACCTCTCTAACGGTGACTAGCTTCCCTCCAAGGAAGTGAACATCGGCATACATCCTTGTCTCTCGGAGTTGCGGTTATTCCTAACCCTAACTCTATACTTGTGGCTACTTGTTTTGGTTTGCACTTACTTACATCATATTGTGCTTGCTCACTTATATGCTTGTGTTACTTACCTAGTACTTCGTACCTATTAGCAATTGTTAGGCTCACTTTCATATTCCGCACTATTGCCTAAAATTGCTAAGTAATAATTAAAATTTGTAATTGTACCTATTCACCCCCCCCCCCTCTAGGTCCATCTCGATCCTTTCACCCTTCCTGGGAAGTCTATAGATATAGTGAATGTCTGGCAGACACGTGTTGATGACTACTCGATAGTTCAGTGCGGCATGTTGTATGGCTTAGAATCAAGGATCCAAAAATGTTTTGAGCACCACGGAGTATATGAGATGATTGAAGAACTGGAAATGGTATTTCAGGCTCACGTGTGTGTGGAGAGGTATGATGCCTTAGACAAATTCTTTAGCTGTAAGATGAAAGAGAATAGTTCCATTAGCGAGCACGTACTCAAAATATGTGGGTACGCCAATTGCCTAAATCAGATGGGACTTAAATATTCCTCATGAAGTAGCGATTGATAGGGTTCTCGAGTCACTGCCACCAAGCTACATGGGATTTGTGATGAACTATAACATGCAAGGGATGGACAAGACACTCCCTGATATTTTTGCGATGCTTAAAATAGCGAAAGTAGAAAAGTGTTGATGGTCAAAAAGATCACCAGTTTAAAAAAGGCTAAGGGAAATAAAGTGAACTTCAAGAAGAATGGCAAGCAAGTTGCTACTCCTATGAAGAAGCCCAAGGCTGGACCTAAACTTGACAATGAGTGTTTCTACTGCAACAGGAATGGCCACTGGAAGTGTAACTGCCCCAAGTACTTGGCAGATAAGAAGACTGACAACGTCAACAAAGGTATAATTGATATACGTGTTATTGATGTGTACCTTACTAGTGCCTGTAGTAGTGCACGGGTATTTGATACTAGTTCAGTTGCTAATATTTTTAACTCAAAATAGGAGCTGTAGAATAAATGGAGACTAGCTAAGGACGAGGTGACAATGCATGTTGGAATTGGCTCCAAGGTTGATGTGATCGCCGTCGGCACACTCCCCCTACGTATGCCTTCAGGATTAGTTTTAAACCTAAATAATTGTTTTTTGGTTCCTGCGTTAAGCACGGAAATTATATCTGGATCTTGTTTATTGTGAGACAATTATTCATTTTAATCCGAGAATAATGGTTATCTATTTATATGAGTAATATCTTTTATGGTCATGCACCCAATGTGAATGGTTTATTCTTTTTGAATCTCGATAGTAGTGATACACATGTTCATAATAGATGCCAAAAATGCAATGTGAATAAGGATAGTGTCGTGTAACGCCCACGATGCGGCTATATCTCCCACGTGTCGAAGCACGACTTAGAGGCATAACGGCATGGTGGTTTAGTCGCAAGAAGGGTCATCTTCACACAATCCCATGTAATGAACAAGAATGGGATAAAGAGTTGGCTTACAATCGCCACTTCACACAATACATAAGTTAAACATGCATCAACCAGAGTACAATCAAGGTCCGACTATGGAACCAAAATAAAGAAGACAACCCCAAATGCTAGATCCCCGATCGTCCCGACTAGGCTCCACTACTGATCATCAGGGAAAGAAACATAGTAACGACCACGTTCCTCATCGAACTCCCACTTGAGCTCGATCGTGTCACCTGCACTGGCATCGTCGGCACCTGCAACTATTTTGGTAGAGTAATCTGTGAGCCACGAGGACTCAGCAATCCCATTACCATGGGTATCAAGACTAGCAAATCTTAATGGGTAAGGAAGGGGCAAAATGGTGAGGTTGCAGCAGCGACTAAGCATGTATGGTGACTAACTTACGCAAATAAGAGCGAGAAGAGAAGCAAAGCAAGCGGTCGTCAACTAGTAATGATCAAGAAGTGATCCTGAACTCCTACTTATGTCAAACATAACCCAGAAACCGTGTTCTCCTCTCGAACAACCCAGAAAAGAGACACTCGCGGTTACACACACGGTAGGTGTATTTTAGAAGAGTTTACTTCAAGTTTGCTACAACCAGACATTAACAAATTCCCATCTGCCACATAACCGCGGGCACGACTCTCGAAAGTTCAAACCCTGCAGGGGTGTCCCAACTTAGCCATCACAAGCTCTCACGGTCAACGAAGGATATTCCTTCTCCCGGGAAGACCCGATCAGACTCGGAATCCCGGTTACAAGACATTTCGACAATGGTAAAACAAGACCAGCAAAGCCGCCCGGACGTGCCGACAAATCCCGATAGGAGCTGCACATATCTCGTTCTCAGGGCACACCGAATGAGCCAAACGTCGGGTTGGCATAGACCCTGATTGCCCAGGGGGCGCCGGACATCGCTCGGTTTGGACCAAAGACTCGAGGAGAACTGGCCCGGGGGGCTAAAATAAAGATGACCCTTGAGTCTGCAGAACCCAAGGAAAAAAAGGCATAGGTGAGGCAAATGGTAAAACTAATGTTGGGCCTTGCTGGAAGAGTTCTATTCAAAGCGAACTGTCAAGGGGTCCCATAAATCACCCAACCGCGTTAGGGACGCAAAATCCGGGAACATAATACCGATATGACGGAAACTAGGGCGGCAAGAGTGGAACAAAACACCAGGCATAAGGCCGAGCCTTCCACCCTTTACCAAGTATATAGATGCATTAATAATATAAGAGATATTGTGATATCCCAACATAAACATAAACCAACATGAAGCAATCTTCATCTTCACCTGCAACTAGCAACGCTATAAGAGGGACTGAGCAAAAGCGGTAACATAGCCAAACAATGGTTTGCTAGGAAGGGTGACAAAGGTTAGAGGTTCATAGCAATTTGGGAGGCTTGATAAGCAAGTGGTAGGTAAAGCAGCATAGCGATTGATCGAAGCATCTAGCATAGCAATGATAGTAATGAGATCCAAGGTGACGGTCATCTTGCCTGAGATCCCGCAAGGAAGAAGAACGAGTCCATGAAGAAGGCAAACGGACGTAGTCGAACGAATCCTCACAACTCCGGAACGAAACCAAAGCTAACGAGAGAAGCAAACCGGAAAGAAGCAAGCAACATGGTAAACACACAAGCATAACCATGGCATGATGCACAAACAAGTATGATGCATGTCCGGTTTAAATAGGCATGGCATGGCAAAGTGCAACAAACAACACTACAAATTAAGTGGAGCTCAATATGCAACGAGTTGCATATTGACGAAACACCACTTTCAAGTTATTTAGTTCACTCTCATTTATGTACCCAAAAATATTAAATGTTATTAAACATGGCAAGGGGTGAAGCATATGAAAACTACCTATCTAGACAAGTTTAAATGAGGCCGGAACAACAAACAACAATTCCGGAAAATCCCCATGTCCAGTTTTAGAATTAGCTATTGTTCTGCCCTAAAACATATTTTAATGTTATTAAACAGTAAAACAAAGTGCACCATGTTAATCTATGCATATGTCTACCCCACTTACATATAAAATTTATTTAATTCAGAGCTACGGTTATTTAGTTATAAAATAAATCATTTTAGCATGGCATTTAAGCAAATTTAATCAAACATCATTTTAAACATTTTAAACATGGATGAGAGTTGCAAATTATGAAACTAGATGAAAAACTAAGCATTTTTCATATATAGATTATTTACATATGATGCATGGTTTGTGAATTATTAATGCATGAACATGGAGGGTTTTTCTGTAAATCTGTAAAACCTGGGATAAAAACTAAATTCGCTGGAACAGGAAAAAACATATCGGGCTGAATCTAATCAATCTGGGCCAGCTCTGCGGCGTTACTGCAGGTGGGCTTGGTGGCGTCTCACCTCGGGCCGAATCGGCTTCTTTGGTGGAGAGGGGCTGGGCCGGATGAGGTCAGGCGGCTGGGCCTTGGTGTCATAAGAGGAGGCCCACGCAGCGTGGCGTGGCGCTCAATGCAGCGCTATTGCATCTCACTGCAGAAGAATCTGCAGTGGCGCCATCATGACAGAAGCGAGGGTCGCCATGGCGGGCTCCTTCCGGCGGATCACGCCGGATCCCGCAGGAACGGAGCGAGGGCGAACGGATCCGCGCACGAGGAGTCGAGGCAGGAGCTCGAGGCGGCGAACTTGAAGGAGGCTGCTGTTAACTGAAGAAAAGACAGAGTTCAGGGGGAAACAAGGGATGGAAGGAGAGAAAGAGACGCAGTGAGATGGAAAGGGCGCGACGGAGCGACCTGGGGTTGGCGGCGACGACGAGGCCGGTCGTCAGAGGTGCGAAGGCGAGGCCGTGGTTGCAAGGGTGGCAAGGCAAGCCTCCGCTTGTGGTGTCCATGGCTGCATGAGGGACCTTCCTGTAGAAAAGCAGAGAGAGGGAGTTGAGAGAACGAGGACGACAGGAGAAGGAAAAGGGGCTGCGCGCTGCTCATCTGTGGCGGGGACGGAGAGGACGGAGCAAGGCGGCGGTGGAGCATCTGGGCACGGGGAAGTGGCCTGGAGAAGCTGCACGAGGCCGAGCGCCATGGTGGTTGCAGCGGCGTCGGTCTCCATGGTAAGGACGGCAGAGCTCGGCGAGGGGGTGCGGAGAGGAGGCATGCGAGGCAGGGGATGGAGTGAACGCGGAGGGAATGGAGCTCCGGCGGCTTGGCTGCTCCGGGCGGGGCTCAAGGAGCTCGGCGAGGGCTGCAGAGCTCTGTTGCGGCTTGCTGGGGATCGAGCCACCCAAGGGGAGGCACTGCTGTGGGCTGGATGGATGGGTTTGATCGGGGGGGGATTCCAAGGGAGGGTGGCGGTTGTTGGTTGGATTGGATCGGGCAAGATCCCGATGAAGGAGGGGGTTGATCAGCCGGCGGCGGAGACGGGATTGATGGGACAGCTTTCCTCAAATTTAGGGTTGGCGATATATATATAGCGGGTGGATTTAGGTTAGGGACCATCGGATCCCTTCGATTGTAATCGGACGGCTGAGAAAATATAGGTTATGAAGTTCAATTAAGAGAACGGAGATGTTTTATAGATTCTTGGGGATGATCCGGACCCAATGGTCATGACAGCCCGGGTCGAGTTCAGAGAAGTTTCGGACACGCACGCGAGGGGTTTGAGTATTGTGTACAGAGGGTCAAACGGTCAGACAAGAGGGACTCGAAAAACCCGATAGTTCTCGTAACGGTCAATGGAAGCAAGGGGAAACGCGGCAACTACGAGGGGCTGCAAGTTTGAAAACAATGACGGCAACAGAGTGCCGATGCAATGCGAATGATGCGATGATGAATGCAACAAACAAATAAATAACGCGGCTGACTCACAAAACAAGGAAGACATCTGGAGCATCGGTCTTGGGGCGTTACATGTCGCATACTTGTGGCACTACCGCATAGGTCATATTGGTGTAAAGCACATGAAGAAACTCCATATTGATGGACTTCTAGAATCACTTGACTTTGAATCATTTAAAACATGTGAACCATGCCTCATGGGCAAGATGACTAAAACCTGGTTTTTCGGCATAATGGAGCGGGCAAGTGACCTGTTGAAAATAGTACATACTGATGTATGCGGTCCAGTGAGTGTTGAAGCACGCAATGGATATCGTTATTTCCTGACCTTTGATAACCCACAAGTATAGGGAATCACAAACAGTCATCGAGGGTAGTATTTCACCCAAATTTATTGATGCGACGCAAGTGGAGCCAAATAATATTTATGAGCCTTAGCCGTTGAGTTGTCAATTCAACCACACCTGGGAAATAATATCTGTAGCAAAGTGTTTAGTAGCACAGTAGTTTGATAGTTTTGATAGTAGCAGTAACAGTAGCAATAGTAACAGGAACAATAATAGTAGTAGTTTGTAGTGATTGCAACAGCAACAACCGTAGTAACTAGCAAAGATCAATATGAGAAAAGCATAGGCATTGGATCAACAATGGATATTTGTGTTGGATGATGTTCATCATATAACAGTCACAACCTAGAGCGATACACAATAGCTCCAATTCATCAATGTAATGTAGGCATGTATTCCGTATATAGCCATACCTGCTTATAATAAGAACTTGCATGCCATCTTTTGTCCTACCCTCCCATGGCAGCGGGGTCCACAAGGAAACTAAGGGATATTAAGGCCTCCTTTTAATAGAGAACCGGAACAAAGCATTAACACATAGTGAATACATGAACTCCTCAAACTACGGTCATCACAGAAAAGTATCACAATTATCATCACCACAGGGTTTCTGAGATCATAACACATAATTGGTGCATATGATGACTTGCAAGATCGGATCTAGAACATAGATATAATGGTGAAAACATAAATGGTTCAGATCTGAAGTCACGGCACTCGGGCCCTAGTAACAAACATTTAGCATAGAAAATTCATGGTAACATCAATCTCAAAACATAGTGGATACTAGGGATCAAGCCCTAACAAAACTAACTCGACTACATGATGAATCTTATCCAACTCCTCACCGACCAGCGAGCCTATGAAGGAATTACTCACTCCCGGTGGGGAGCATCATGGAATTGGTGATGAAGGAGGGTTGGTGATGATGAAGACCGAAGATCCCCTTCTCCGGGGCCCCGAATGGGCTCCAGATCTGGCCTCCCGATGAAGAACAGGAGGTGGTGGCGGCTCCGTATCATAAAATGCGATGAAACTTTATCTCTTGATTTTTCCTGGGAAAATAGGATTTTATTGCGTCGAAATTAGGGTCAGCGGGGCCTCGAGGGCCCCACCACCCACCAGGGCACGTCAGAGGGGGATGGCGCGCCCTGGTGTCTTGTGGGCAACCAAGGCACCCCTCTAGTGGGTCTTGGTCCATAAGGAAACTAAGGGATATTAAGGCCTCCTTTTAATAGAGAATCGGAACAAAGCATTAACACATAGTGAATACATTAACTCCTCATACTACGGTCATCACCGGAGTGAATCCCAATTATTTCACCTTGGGTTCTGTGGATCATAACACATAATATGTGCATACAATTTGCAACATAGGATCCAAAACTCACTTATATTCATGGAAACATAAAGGGTTCAGATCTGAAATCATGACACTCGGGTCCTAGAGATAAGCATTATGCATAGCGAAGTCATAACAACGTCAATCAGAACATAGTGGATACTAGGGATCAAACCCTAACAAATTGACTCGATTACATGAAAAATCTCACCAACTCCATCACCGTCCAGCAAGCTGATGGCTCTATATTTTACGCATTTTTGGACATCATTTGTTGCATGTTTCTTTATATATCATGTCCCATTCAACCAAATAGATGTCCATTATGTATGTTTACCGGGTTATTGCACTTATCATTGTGAGCATTGAACATTTACTATTTTATTTGATTTTTATTTAAAAAAATTGTTTTCTTGTGTCTACGGGTGTTTTGGAGCAACCTAGGACCAAGCACGATTAAAGTACCAAGGATGGGTTCCATACGGAGTCAGCGAGGGGTCAGACTTGGCCATTTCGAAGGTCGGAAAAAGTAATTTTCCCAAAGTGCTCCAAATAAATATCTAAGAAAATAAATGTATCGGCGTCGTTCATACGAATACAACGAGCCCAAGAACGTCAAATTTCGAGTTCGTATGAAGATTTGGTGGCCGTTTTACCAGAGTACACACTAGAAAACGACATTTCGAACGACCGCGGTCGTTTCCCGAGTCGTTTGATACGAAGACAGCTCCGAGAGTTGCCCTTCCAGATGGGAATCTTCACCGATTTCATCCCCGTTAGATCCCACGGGATCCTTGGCTCGTAAAGAAGAGACTGGGAGAGGATTTGGCTCATCTTGAGCCCTTGGATGAGGCACATCAAGAGAGGAGGCTAGGGAGGCTCTCTATATATGTCTTCCTTAACCCTAACCGCCGCCATTCATCAATTCATCAACATCCATCTTATCATCCACAGCCATCTCCATTGCTCCACCACCAAGAGAAGGAAGGGACAACACCAAGGGAAGAAGGAGGAGGCTCCACCACCATGGGCACTGGTGTTGGGGAACGTTGCAGAAAATAAAAAATTTCCTACGGTTTCACCAAGATCCATCTATGAGTTCATCTAGCAACGAGTGATAGGAGTGCATCTACATACCTTTGTAGATCGCGAGCGGAAGCGTTCAAGAGAACGGGGTTGAGGGAGTCGTACTCGTCGTGATCCAAATCACCGATGACCAAGTGCCGAATGGACAGCACCTCCGCGTTCAACACACGTACGGAGCGGATGACGTCTCCCGCACCTTGATCCAGCAAGGAGGAGGGAGAGGTTGAGGAAGAAGGCTCCAACAGCAGCACGACAGCGTGGTGGTGATGGAGTGGCAGTTCTCCGGCAGGGCTTCGCCAAGCTCACGCGGAGGAGGAGAGGTGTTGGGGAGGGGAGGGGCTGCGCCTTGGTTGTTGTGTGCAGCCCTCCCCTCGCCCCTCTATTTTTTGGTAGATGGGGGGATGGGGCCGGCCCCCTCTTGATGAGATCTAGAGGGGTGGCGGCCAAGGGAGGGCTTGCCCCCAAGCAAGGCGCGCCCCACTAGGGGTTTCCCCACCCCAACCCCTAGGCGCATGGGCCCAAAGGGGATGCGCCCAGCCCTCCGAGGGCTGGTTCCCTGCCCACTATGGCCCATGAGGCCCTCCGAGAGGTGGCCCCTCGGTGGACCCGGAACCCCTCCGGTGGCCCCGGTACAATACCGATCGGCCCCCGAAACTTTCCGGTGACCGTATGACAACTTCCCATATATAAATCTTCACCTCCGGACCATTCCGGAACTCCTCGTGACGTCGGGATCTTATCCGGGACTCCGAACAACATTCGGTAATCACATACAACTCTTCCTAATAAGCCTAGCGTCACCGAACCTTAAGTGTGTAGACCCTACGGGTTCGGGAATCATGCAGACATGACCGAGACAGCTCTCCGGCCAATAACCAACAGCGGGATCTGGATACCCATGTTGGCTCCCTCATGTTTCACGATGATCTCATCGTATGAACCATGATGTCGAGGATTCAAGCAACCCGTATACAATTCCCTTTGTCAATCGGTATGTTACTTGCCGAGATTCGATCGTCGGTATCCCAATACCTCGTGCAATCTCGTTACCGCAAGTAACTTTACTCATCTGTAATGCATGATCCCGTGACCAAACACTTGGTCACTTTGAGCTCATTATGATGATGCATTACCGAGTGGGCCCAGAGATGCCTCTCCGTCATACGGAGTGACAAATCCCAGTCCCGATCCGTGTCAACCCAACAGACACTTTCGGAGATACCCGTAGTATACCTTTATAGTCACCCAGTTACGTTGTGACGTTTGGTACACCCAAAGCACTCCTACGGTATCGGGGAGTTACATGATCTCATGGTCTAAGGAAAGGATAGTTGACATTGGAAAAGCTCTAGCAAACGAACTACACGATCTTGTGCTATGCTTAGGATTGGGTCTTGTCCATCACATCATTCTCCAAATGATGTGATCCCGTTATCAATGACATCCAATGTCCATAGTCAGGAAACCATGACTATCTATTGATCAACGAGCTAGTCAACTAGAGGCTCACTAGGGACATGTTGTAGTCTATGTATTCACACGTGTATTCCGATTTTCGGATAATACAATTATAGCATGAATAAAATACAATTATCATGAACAAGGAAATATAATAATAATCCTTTTATTATTGCCTCTAGGGCATATTTCCAACAGTCTCCCACTTGCACTAGAGTCAATAATCTAGTTACATTGTGATGAATCGAACACCCATAGAGTTACGGTGTTGATCATGTTTTGCTCATGGAAGAGGTTTAGTCAACGGATCTGCGACATTCATATCCGTATGCACTTTGCAAATTTCTATGTCTCCATCTTGAACATTTTCACGAATGGAGTTGAAGCGACGCTTGATGTGCACAGTCTTCTTGTGAAACCTGGGCTCCTTGGCAAGTGCAATATCTCCTGTGTTGTCACAGAAGAGTTTGATCGGCCCCGACGCATTGGGTATGACTCCTAGGTCGGTGATGAACTCATTCACCCAAATTGCTTCATGTGCTGCATCCGAAGCTGCCATGTACTCCGCTTCACATGTAGATCCTGCCACGACGCTTCGCTTGCACGCACCACTTCATCGCTCCACCATTCAACATATACACGTATCCGGTTTGTGACTTAGAGTCATCCAGATCTGTGTCGAAGCTAAGCGTCGACGTAACCCTTCTGACGAGCTCTTCGTCACCTCCATAAACAGAAACATGTCCTTAGTCCTTTTCGTGTACTTCAGGATATTCTTGATCATTGTCTAGTGTTCCTTGCCGGGATTACTTTGGTACCTTCCTACCAAACTTATGGCAAGGTTTACATCAGTCCGGTACACAAGATGGCATACATAATAGACCCTATGGCTGAGGCATAGGGATGACACGCATCTCTTCTATATCTTCTGCATTGGTGGGACATTGAGCCGAGCTCAATTTCACACCTTGCAACCTGAGCAAGAACCCCTTCTTAGACTGATCCATATTGAACTTATTCAATATCTTATCAAGGTATGTGCTTTGTGAAAGACCTATGAGGCGTCTCGATCTATCTCTATAGATCTTGATGCCTAATATATAAGCAGCTTCTCCAAGGTCCTTCATTGAAAAACTCTTATTCAAGTAGGCCTTAATGTTGTCCAAAAGTTCTATATCATTTCCCATCAAAAGTATGTCATCTACATATAATATGAGAAATTCTACAGAGCTCCCACTCACTTTCTTGTAAACGCAGGCTTCTCCATTAGTCTGCATAAACCCATACGCTTTGATCATCTCATCAAAGCGAATGTTCCAACTCCGAGATGCTTGCACCAGCCCATAAATGGATCATTTGGAGCTTGCATACCTTGTTAGCATTCTTAGGGTCGACAAAACCTTCCGGCTGCATCATATACAGTTATTCCTTAAGATAGTCGTTAAGGAATGCCGTTTTGACGATCCATTTGCCATATCTCATAATCATAGTATGCGGCAATTGCTAACATGATTGAGACGGACTTCAGCTTTCGCTACGGGAGAGAAAGTCTCATCGTAGTCAACCCCTTGAACTTGCCGATAACCCTTAGTGACAAGTCGAGCTTTATAGATGGTAACATTACCATCCGCGTCCGTCTTCTTCTTAAAGATCCATTTGTTTTCTATCGCTCGTCGATCATCGGGCAAGTCTGTCAAAGTCCATACTTTGTTTTCATACATGGATCCTATCTCGGATTGCATGGCTTCAAGCCATTTGTTGGAATCTGGGCCCGCCATCGCTTCTTCATAGTTCAAGGTTCACCGTTGTCTAACAACATGATTTCCGTGACAGGGTTGCCATACCACTCTGGTGTGGAACGTGTCCTTGTGGACCCTCTGATTCGGTAGCAACTTGATCCGGAGTGCCTTGATCATCATCATTAATTTCCTCTCCAGTCGGTGTAGGCACCACAGGAACATTTTCCTGAGATGCACTACTTTCCGGTTCAAGAGGTAGTACTTCATCGAGTTCTACTTTCCTCCCACTTACTCCTTTTGTGAGAAACTCTTTTTCCAGAAAGGATCTGTTCTTGGCAACAAAGATCTTGCCTTCGGATCTAAGGTAGAAGGTATACCCAATGGTTTCCTTAGGGTATCCTATGAAGATGCATTTTTCTGACTTGGGTTCGAGCTTTTCAGGTTGAAGTTTCTTGACATAAGCATCGCATCCCCAAACTTTTAGAAATGACAGCTTAGGTTTCTTCCCAAACCATAATTCATACGGTGTCGTCTCAACGGATTTAGACGGTGCCCTATTTAAAGTGAATGTAGCTGTTTCTAGAGCGTATCCCCAAAATGATAGCGGCAAATCGGTAAGAGACATCATAGATCGCACCATATCCAATAGAGTGCGATTACGACGTTCGGACACACCATTATGCTGAGGTGTTCGGTAGGCGTGAGTTGTGAAACGATTCCACATTTTCTTAAGTGCGTGCCAAATTCGTGACTTAAATATTCTCCTCCACGATCTGATTGTAAGAATTTTATCTTTCGGTCACGTTGATTCTCTACTTCATTCTGAAATTCCTTGAACTTTTCAAAGGTCTCAGACTTGTGTTTCATCAAGTAGACATACCCATATCTACTTAAGTCATCAGTGAGAGTGAGAACATAACGATATCCTCCGCGAGCCTCAACGCTCATTGGACCACACACATCAGTATGTATGATTTCCAATAAGTTGGTTGCTCGCTCCATTGTTCCGGAGAACGGAGTCTTGGTCATTTTTCCCATGAGGCATGGTTCGCATGTGTCAAATGATTCATAATCGAGAGACTCTAAAAGTCCATCTGCATGGAGCTTCTTCATGCGCTTGACACCAATGTGACCAAGGCGGCTGTGCCACAAGTATGTGGGACTATCGTTATCAACTTTACATCTTTTGGTATTCACACTATGAATATGTGTAACATTACGTTCGAGATTCATTAAGAATAAACCATTGACCATCGGGGCATGACCATAAAACATATCTCTCATATAAATAGAACAACCATTATTCTCGGATTTAAATGAGTAGCCATCTCGTATTAAACGAGATCCAGATACAATGTTCATGCTCAAACTTGGCACTAAATAGCAATTATTGAGGTTTAAAACTAATCCCGTGGGTAAATGTAGAGGTAGCGTGCCGACGGTGATCACATCGACCTTGGAACCATTCCCGACGCGCATCGTCACCTCGTCCTTCGCCAGTCTCCGCTTATTCCGCAGCTCGTGCTGTGAGTTACAAATATGAGCAACAGCGACGGTATCAAATACCGGGGAGTTACTACGAGTAATGGTAAGGTACACATCAATTACATGTATATCACATATACCTTTAGTGTTGCCGGCCTTCTTATGCGCTAAGTATTTGGGGCAGTTCTGCTTCCAAAGGACCCTTCCCTTTGCAATAAAAGCACTCGATCTCGTGCTTGGGTCCATTCTTTGACTTCTTCCCAAGAATCGGGCTTCTTTGGTAGCGGCAACATCCTTGTCGTCCTTCTTGAAGTTCTTCTTACCCTTGCCCTTCTTGAACTTGGTGGTTTTATTGACCATCAACACTTGATGTTCCTTTTTGATTTCTACCTCTGCTGACTTGACATTGAAAATACTTTAGGAATAGTTTTCACCATCCCTGCATATTGTAGTTCATCACAAAGCTCTTGTAGCTCGGTGGGAGCGGCAAGGATTCTGTCAATGACCGCCTCATCCGGAGGTTAATGTCCAAGCGACAAAGCGGTTGTGCAACCCAGACATTTTGAGTATGTGCTCACTGACAGAACTGTTTTCCTCCATCTTACAACTATAGATCTTGTCAGAGACTTCATATCTCTCGACCCAGGCATGAGCTTGGAAAACCATTTTCAGCTCCTCAAACATTTCATATGCTCTGTGTTGCTCAAAACGCTTTTGGAGCCCCGGTTCTAAGTTGTAAAGCATGCCGCACTGAACGAGGGAGTAATCATCAGCACGTGACTGCCAAGTGTTCATAACGTCTTGGTTCTCTGGGATGGGTGCTTCACATAGCGGTCCTTCTAGGACATACGCTTTTCTTGGTAGCTATGAGGATGATCCTCAGGTTCCGGACCCAGTCCGTATAGTTGCTGCCATCATCTTTCAGCTTGGTTTTCTCTAGGAACGCATTGAAGTTCATGTTGACATGAGCGTTGGCCTTTTGATCTACAAGACATATTTGCAAAGATTTTAGACTAAGTTCATGATAATTAAGTTCATCTAATCAAATTATTTAATGAACTCCCACTCAGATTTGACATCCCTCTAGTCATCTAAGTGTTACATGATCCGAGTCGACTAGGTCGTGTCCGATCATCACGTGAGACGGACTAGTCATCATCGGTGAACATCTCCATGTTGATCGTATCTTTCATACGACTCATGTTCGACCTTTCGGTCTCTTGTGTTCCGAGGCCATGTCTGTACATGCTAGGCTCGTCAAGTTAACCTAAGTGTTTTGCATGTGTAAAACTGTCTTACACCCGTTGTATGTGAACGTAGGAATCTATCACACCGGATCATCACGTGGTGCTTCGAAACGACGAACTTTAGCAACGGCGCACAGTTAGGGGGAACACTTTCTTAAAATTATTATGAGGGATCATCTTACCGTCGTTCTAAGTAAACAAGATGCATAAACATAATAAACATCACATGCAATTATATATTAGTGACATGATATGGCCAATATCATATAGCTCCTTTGATCTCCATCTTCGGGGCTCCATGGTCATCTTTGTCACTGGCTTGACACCATGATGTCCATCATCATGATCTCCATCACCGTGTCTCCATGAAGTTGCTCGCCAACTATTACTTCTACTACTATAGCTAACGATTTAGCAATAAAGTAAAGTAATTACATGGCGTTGAATCAATGACACGCAGGTCATACAATAATTAAGACAACTCCTATGGCTCCTGCCGGTTGTCATACTCATCGACATGCAAGTCGTGATTCCTATTACAAGAACATGATCTCATACATCACATATATCATTCATCATTCATCACAACCTTTTTGGCCATATCATATCACAATCACATGCTGCAAAAACAAATTAGACGTCCTCTAATTGTTGTTGCATGTTTTACGTGGCTGCAATAGGGTTCTAGCAAGAACGTTTTCTTACCTACGTAAAAGCCACAACGTGATCGTGATTTGCCAACTTGTATTTACCCTTCATAAGGACCCTTTTCATCAAATCCGCTCCAACTAAAGTGGGAGAGACAGACACCCGCTAGCCACCTTATGCAACTAGTGCATGTCAGTCGGTGGAACCTGTCTCACGTAAGCGTACGTGTAAGGTCGGTCCGGGCGGCTTCATCCCACAATACCGCTGAAGCAAAATAAGACTAGTAGCGGCAACAAAGTTGACAACATCTACGCCCACAACAAATTGTGTTCTACTCGTGCAAAGAGAACTACGCATAGACCTAGCTCATGATGCCACTGTTGGGGAGCGTTGCAGAAAATAAAAAATTTCCTATGGTTTCACCAAGATCCATCTATGAGTTCATCTAGCAACGAGTGATAGGAGTGCATCTACATACCTTTGTAGATTGCGAGCGGAAGCGTTCAAGAGAACGGGCTTAAGGGAGTCGTACTCATCGTGATCCAAATCACCGATGACCAAGTGCCGAACGGACAGCACCTCCGTGTTCAACACACGTACGGAGCGGATGACGTCTCCCGCACCTTGATCCAGCAAGGAGGAGGGAGAGGTTGAGGAAGAAGGCTCCAACAACAGCACGACGGCGTGGTGGTGATGGAGTGGCAGTTCTCCAGCAGGGCTTCGCCAAGCTCATGCGGAGGAGGAGAGGTGTTGGGGAGGGGAGGGGCTGCGCCTTGGATGTTGTGTGCAGCCCTCCCCTCGCCTCTATTTATAGGGGAAGGGGAAGGGGCGGCCCCTCTAGATGAGATCTAGAGGGGGCGGCCAAGGAGGGCTTGCCCCCCAAGCAAGGGGGGCGCCCCCACTAGGGTTTCCCCCCCCCCCCCAACCCTAGGCACATGGGCCCAAGGGGGGATGCGCCCAACCCTCCAGGGGCTGGTTCCCTGCCCACTACGGCCCATGAGGCCCTCCGAGAGAGGTGGCCCCTCCCGGTGGACCCCCGGAACCCCTCCGGTGGCCCCGGTACAATACCGATATGCCCCCGAACTTTTTCGGTGACCGTATGACAACTTCCCATATATAAATCTTCACCTCCGGACCATTCCGGAACTCCTCGTGACGTCCGGGATATTATCCGGGACTCAGAACAACATTCGGTAATCACATACAAGTCTTCCTAATAACCCTTGCGTCACCGAACCTTAAGTGTGTAGACCCTACGGGTTCGGGAATCATGCAGACATGACCGAGACAGCTCTCCGGCCAATAACCAACAATGGATCTGGATACCCATGTTGGCTCCCACATGTTCCACGATGATCTCATCGGATGAACCACGATGTCGAGGATTCAAGCAACCCCGTATACAATTCCCTTTGACAATCGATGCGTTACTTGCCGAGATTCGATCATCGGTATCCCAATACCTCGTTCAATCTCGTTACGGCAAGTCACTTTACTCGTATCAGTAATGCATGATCCCGTGACCAAACACTTGGTCACTTTGAGCTCATTATGATGATGCATTACCGAGTGGGCCCAGAGATACCTCTCCGTCATACGGAGTGACAAATCCAGTCTCGATCCGTGTCAACCCAATGCACACTTTCGGAGATACCGTAGTATACCTTTATAGTCACCCGATTCGTTGTGGCGTTTGGTACACCAAAGCACTCCTACGGTATCCGGGAGTTACACGATCTCATGGTCTAAGGAAAGGATACTTGACATTGGAAAAGCTCTAGCAAACGAACTACGATCTTGTGCTATGCTTAGGATTGGGTCTTGTCCATCACATCATTCTCCTAATGATGTGATCCCGTTATCAATGACATCCAATGTCCATAGTCAGGAAACCATGACTATCTATTGATCAACGAGCTAGTCAACTAGAGGCTCACTAGGGACATGTTGTAGTCTATGTATTCATACGTGTATTACGATTTCCGGATAATACAATTATAGCATGAATAAAAGACAATTATCATGAACAAGGAAATATAATAATAATCCTTTTATTATTGCCTCTAGGGCATATTTCCAACAACTGGCCCTTGGGCCGGTGTCATCACGCCAGCGCCGCCACCATTGGTGGCGCCCTCATCTCCATGACCTCTGTGGCGGCCACCATCATCATCACCACCACGCCGCCGCCATCACCGCCATGACTTCTCCCTTCACCGGCTTGATGTCGGCTTGTAACTTGTCCCTAACCTTCATGAGTTTGATTGAGTAGTTGTACTAGTTCTCAAGAATATGGTTGAACTCTATATGATATTTGTTGCGATCCAATATTACCTGTTCATGATTCGGGTTAGTAGCCTTCGTAAATATTGGGAGGAGCGCTCACTCACATATGTTCCTTGTGCCATGAAGTATGTTAAAGTCCTTGTGATGGTTGGGGATATTGGGGTAATTTGAGGTGACAGTATAAGCATCGGCTCCTCGCCATTGCAAAGGATTGGGGAATTACGTAGAACCTTTAGAGAGGTCTGTCCATGGGGAAACTCTTAATTGTTATGAGTTGTAACCCTATGGGGGAGACTATGATGGTAGCGTGCATGGCACGAAGTCTACCTAGAGTAGAACGTGTACTGTACAAGGCTCCGCCCACTTATGCATTTGACTAGTTACTAGAGGATACGATAGTTCACATGTGGTACTGATCCCAGAACCCTCGAGAACGCTTTACTACTAAGCAGCTTCCTTACTAACTTAGTGTCATTTATTTACTATTTTTATTTCTCTTGTTAGTAGTTTAGTTAAATATCTTTTTATCTAGTTTTCGTAGCAACTTATCAATTAGACTATTTCCAAACTCCAATTTGGGTGCATACGTGGCTGTGTGAAAGTGACAACATAGTTGCGGGGTTTGTGGTGTCTTCCTACTCGCTCCCTGTGGGTTCGACACTCTAATTATCACAACGAAAGTGCTACAACAGCGCTATGCACTTGCAGGCCATGAAGAATTTTCTAGCATTGTTGCCAGGGAGCATGGCGCTTGATTATTACCTACCCGCTTGCACATAGTTTATTTTTGTTTGTTGCTATTTATCTTACAGTTTTTATCTTAACCCAAAAATGCAAAAAAAATGTCTTCGTTTGAGATGTCAAGACTGAAAGCTGCTACGATGGAACAAGACCATGGAAAAGGAAGGGTATTTGAACAATACCGACGCTCCTAGAAAGGTATTGAGATGGGTGAGAAATTTATGCTGTTGGATATTATAGCTGATTCAATCCCTAACGGTTGCATACAGTCCAACTCCCTTCACCACATGAGTTTTTTCTATAGAGATAACCCTCATCCGGTTGTAACATCATACAATCGTGATGAATACCCTTATGATGATGTTGAAGTCACTAAGGAGATGATTTTATTGCTTAGGTCTTATGAATTCTTGAAGTGGATTGACAGGTTTCCCAAAGAATATACTTCGGTGACTAAGCATGAAGACTTGGTGGGAGAAGCTTATAACTTCTGTCTAGATAATAATTTTGATGAAAATTCTTTGGTTATAAACTATGAGAAGTAGATGGCCTCCATCTCCCAAGTCAATATTCGCAGGAAAATAACCTTATGTAGGGAAATGAAGAAGATATCATCGAGCATAAGAAGAAGAATGCTTGGAAAATGAGCCATAGGAACATGGGGATGAAGGATGGCATGCGCACTATCCGGAAACTTCCACCAATGGTAAAATTCTAGACATAATTAATGTGCAGCTTGATGAAAATTATGAAGGTTATGATCTACCTGCAGCTCCTCGTCCTCTTGATCATAATATTACTGTGAAGTTGCAGCCACTAATCTTCCAAGCATCTCCACTTAGCTCGGTGCATCGGTACTCTCCTAAGAGAGAGTACGAATTTCTATATATAATACCGATGCACAGTAAGCGACCGCGCTGA
The DNA here is from genome assembly GCA_021605145.1 of Aegilops bicornis. NCBI lineage: Eukaryota > Viridiplantae > Streptophyta > Magnoliopsida > Poales > Poaceae > Aegilops > Aegilops bicornis. Next base: position 473,545,307 of record CM038672.1, on the reverse strand, counting down.
GGGAGTCCTGGATTAAGGGGTCCTCGGGCGTCCGACCTGTTGTACATGGGCCGGACTGATGGGCCGTGAAGATATGAAGACCGAAGGCTCTCTCCCGTGTCCGGGTGGGACTCTCCTTGGCGTGGAAGGCAAGCTTGGCGACCAAATATGAAGATTCCTTTCTCTATAACCAACCTTATGTAACCCTAGATCCCTCCGGAGTCTATATAAAACCAGAGGGCTAGGCCCGTAGAGGGAGATCAATATACAATTATAGTCAGACAGGCTAGACTTCTAGGGTTTTAGCCATTACGATGTCGTGGTAGATCAACTCTTGTAACACTCATATTCATCAAGATCAATCAAGCAGGAAGTAGGGTATTACCTCCATAGAGAGGGCCCGAACCTGGGTAAACATTGTGTCCCCCGTCTCCTGTTACCATTGACCTTAGACGCACAGTTCGGGACCCCGTACCCGAGATCCGCCAGTTTTGACACCGACATTGGTGCTTTCATTGAGAGTTCCGTTGTGATGTCGAAAACAGGGTTGATGGCTTGCCTTGTTGTCAAGGACAATATCATCTCCGGAGGAGCCCTGGCTCCGGGACAAACCCTCCGACTTGGCGGCTTTACCATGACCGCTTGCTCGGCCGTTAAGTCAACGATGACCTCTCGAGTCATCGAAAGTCGTCTCCGCGTTGACTCCGAATACTCCAAACGGATGGATCCGATGGAGTTGTCGTCTTTAAACGAACTACTAGATTGCATCGCCGCTTTCGGGGTCGCTACAGACTACGATCGGATTGGGCTTAAACCTGACCAGAGAGAAATCAAATCTCCGCCGATGACCCATCAGATAGCGGTAGTGGAGGAGCAAGACAATAACTCTTCCTCTATATTGAGGATGAACTATGTTCGGTTCCGAGCTCGAGGAGCTGGATACCTGCTCGCGGAACGACGTGCCTTGCCCTCCGAACCTAGAATCAGACGACGGGCCCAAAACATCAGTTGATATCCCGGAATCTGAACCATTAAGTTTGGAAGATTTACACACTCAGGATCCCAAATCGGGTCAGGGTTCATATTTAAAACCACCCACCCACCCAGCTATACGCGATCTTATGCACATACGATAGCGATCTCGAAGCAGTCCATCACTTACGGGCATTCCTCCTTGTCAAAGACAAGATTAAAGATTGCTGCGATGAAGACGCAATCTCAGTATTCTGCAACAATTGAACGGACGAACGAATCCTCAACACCATCAGCCGCCGTCGCGTATTACACTTCGCTGACTTGGCAGCCATAGTACAGAAGTACTGCGTAATGGAAAGCGTCTGGAAAACTCAGGCAGCTCGTTGGGAACAACCGGTTTCAACTCGGCCCCTCTTCCGGGCAAAAAGGGCGCACCCTTGTGGGGCGCCCGACCCAATAGTAAAGAAATCAAAGCCCATTATGGGGTGCGAAACTGTTCTGGAGGGATGGCTTGACAGGCCATGCAGAATACATGCAACACCGGATACCACATCAACCCACAGCCTTAGAGCATGTTGGATACTTCGGCAAGTGGCCAAGAGCGGCGAAGATCTCCTCACCAAGAATACCCCAGAACAGCACCCCCCGGAAGACGACGACCTCAGAGTATTGGCGATATTCGAGACCTTTGTTTCAAAAAATCAGTGCAAAAGGGCACTCCGTGACCTTGCCGAAGTCTGCCAAGTCGCAAGAATAAACCCCTAGAACGACACGGCCATAACCTTTAATGCCGATGACGAACCGAAATTCAGGACAGTCCGAGCACCAGCCGCCTTGGTCCTCAGTCCAATCGTGGACGGCTTCCGGCTCACCAAAGTGCTCATGGATGGCGGCAGCGGACTAAACCTCATCTACGAAGACACACTCATAAAAATGGAAATAGATAGGAGCCGCATTGAGCAAAGTAGCACGACCTTCCGAGGAATCATTCCCAGTCGGGAGGCGCGATGCGCGGGAAAAATCACGCTCGACGTGGTATTCGGCACGCCGGAGAATTACCGGTCTGAAGAGATAACCTTCCAAGTGGCCCCTTTCAACAGCGGATATCACGCCCTGCTAGGGCGAGACGCATTCACAACCAGGGAAAGGAACCCTTAACGGAACTATTCTCTCTGGAAGATGTTTCTTACAATCACAATGTAATATAACATAACTAGCCAGATACAACTTGTCTGTTCAAGAAACTATGACCCCTACGCCTGGTTTCCACGCATACTCCGGTTTATCTTACCGCTCAGGTATTCGGAAACACTCTGAACCCTCGGGCCCAGAGGTCGAAGCGAAAAGGTCTGCCATGACAATCGTTTTACAATTCATCTAGAAGGAAAGTACATTGTCACTTGGACTCAAAAATTTCCTCCTCTATACCGTCTAGCAGGCTATCTAATTTACAATCCTGCTGGGAATACTTGGTGGCTACTTCTACTTGGTCATATACCAAATTCACGGGAATTTCTTTCCCATATGACCCTAGAGGTCCGATCCTTGCCATACGATTTGGATCGAGCTTGGTATACCGTGTTTTCACCATGGCCCAGGCTTCTCGTGCACCTTCCCGGCAGGCCGATATCTTCCATAATCGGAAGCGTCGCCGCGCTCCCTTGTATAGCTCTATAAGCTCCTCCATCCTCCCTGGAGGGGAGGCGGGTGGCCATAAAGCCTCGGCGACACTTCGCATCGCCTGCCGAGCTTGCTTGTGCATTTGCGAGAGCTCTTGTAGCAGATCGCCCGAGATTCCGGACACCTCCTCTTCGGGACGGCCGGTCAGCATACCTACAGATATAATTATGTCAGTCCCTTTCATCTCCAAACTACACGGAGGTAAGTGCGACCACATACCAAATATGCCGCCACGCAGCCTCTTATTTTCCTTCACGGAATCTGCCAGCTGGGCTCATACATCTTTCAGCTCTTCGCCCAGCTGGGTGTGGGCATCCTGCGGCTTGTTTTTCTCATCTCTGACTCGTGTCAGCACATGTTCGCCCCCAGCCAGCAGTCTTTTGGCTTCTTGTTCGTCCGCTTGGGCGGCTTTCAGTTGCTCCTTCAGTTGAGCTGACGATCCTGCCATAAGATGAGCAACAGTGTTCGCATTGCCGGAATATAATTATGTTTTCTCAATGGAGGGGAACATTACCAAGTGATGCCTTCTTGGATTTATCCAGTTCAGCAGTAGCAGCATTTAGCTGGGTCCGACACTTTTCAAGTTCCGGAGACAACAGATTGTTTTTCTCCGACAGCACCTGGTTATACAATGATCCTTAAATTAGTTGTATCAACTGCTTCAAGTCTCAAGGGCTACTGGTATATAATTATCACTTTTGTACAATAAACTTACCCGCATATCTTTTACATGTTGGTTTGTGGCTTTGGCAAGCCCGTCTCGAGCAGCTTGGATATATGCATCAGCCGAGCTAAAGGCATTGAACGCCTCGTTTGTAAAACTGGGGTCGCGCAGAACGGCTCTCCGGCGCCGATGATTCATGGTGCTCTCCACTTCCGAGTTGGTGACGGATACATCATCCGACTCCTCTACCGAAGGACAATCCGGCGTCACTCCCGTATCAGCCCTTGCCTTTAAATCAGGGTCGGGAACCTGACTTGTGGAAGCGCGGCCGGTAAGATTCCCGGACATAGTCCGGCGAACGCTTTTCCTGATAAGACGCGGCGGATAATGTCACAGTTGGATGTGACTTCCAAAGGTCATATTTAAAAGCCATACCTCTTTGATGAAGGCTCGGTCGTATCTTCGTTTGCCTTCCTATTTGAAGACTTGCCCGGCGTGGGTGCCGCTCTCTTTGGAGTTGCCTCTTGGGTAGCAGGGCGCGCCGAACGCCTCCCCTTTTGAGCACGAGAGAGTGCGGTGGGTGAGGCAGAACAAGGGAACTCTTTTGGAGGAGATGTCTCCTGATTACTTACATGTGAAGCAGGGAGAAGACCAGGATAATCGACGGTGATGGCCACTACCGTGCCGTCATAGCTCGCCTGGTAAAACACCCCCTCCTCGAGCACCACGAATATATCTGGATCCTCTTCGAATCCGGGGTCAAGGTCCCGATTATGGCCCTCTGGTTGTGGGGCAGGGCTGTAAAGCCCCTCGGAGATCTTTCGCGGTGCTGTTATAACTGGACGAATTAATATTCATTGAAAGTGGTTCAGGGAATGGAGTGAGTAGAGCAGAGGGGTTGGGACTTACCCAACTAGGAGGATTGTACATGGAAAATCCATCTCTGCGTTGGATACAAAGAAATTCCTCTTCCTCCCCTTTGAACAGTTCAGCCAATATTTTGGCCAGAGCGGCGGGGGTGTCCGGACCCTTCCGGCCGCAGCGGGAGGCGTCATCCTCCCCATTGTAGTGCCACATGGGAAAACCTCTGTATTGGAGCGGCTGAACCCCCCGTACTATGGAAGTCGCCATTACCTCGACTATTGATAATCCGGACTGGGCGAGCGCCTTTATCTTGCTCATGAGTTGACGAACTTCCGCATTATCTTCCTCCTCGAGGCTACGAGGGCGCCGGCTGTGGCGTTTTCTCAAGGGAACGCTTGTGAACTCGGGAAGGCCCCTCCGAACTGGGTCAGGAAGTGCAACATCCTCAATATAGAACCATTCGGAAGGCCACTCTTCGGATGCCTTCCTAGGTGTGCCGGACAGGTATCCGGTCTCGGCGATGCGCCATATTTCGGCTCCGCCCACTTCAAATATTGATCCCTTGTGGTTGCGCGGGACGAGACAGAATAACTTTCTCCACAATTCAAAATGGGACTCGCAACCCAAGAATAACTCGCAAAGAGCGACGTAGCCCGCGATATGCAGGATGGAGACGGGAGTGAAGTTGTGTAGTTGGAGGCCATAATACTCCAGAAGCCCTCGGAGGAACGGATGAATTGGAAATCCGACGCCTCTCAACAAATAGGGGACAAAGCACACCAGTTCCCCCGCAGAAGGATTGGGGAAATTCACCGCCTGGGCCCTGCCATTGAAGGAGGTCAACCCTGCCCGAACAGGGACCGGATCCGCAGGAGGAAGAAATCCCTGTATTTGCAGCTTCACCAGCTGATTATGGGGTACGGAGCACCTCTCCCACTCGCCTTTTTCTAGGCCGCAGGGACGGGAGGAGGAGCTGGGAGCACTAGCCATGTTGGAATGGTCTTTCCTAGCAATCTCTGAGGATTTTTTCTGCGTGGTGCCGAATGGATCTGAGATCTAATCTCTTTAAATAGACACTCTTTCTTACATGGACGGGGTGTTATATGCAAAAAATGTCCTGACCTCTCGCATTCGCTTGACACGTGGAAGCTGAGGTTGTTGATACACAGAAGCCGAGGGGTACGGAATTAAACGGAAAGCTGAATACATCACTCTAAATTCATCAGAGGAGGAACCCGCCTTGCAATACCGAAGACTATCTGCGCACCGGACACCTCGTCATTGAAGCCTGGTTCGGGGGCTACTGAGGGAGTCCTGGATTAAGGGGTCCTCGGGCGTCCGACCTGTTGTACATGGGCCGGACTGATGGACCGTGAAGATATGAAGACCGAAGGCTCTCTCCCGTGTCCGGATGGGACTCTCCTTGGCGTGGAAGGCAAGCATGGCGACCAAATATGAAGATTCCTTTCTCTGTAACCGACCTTATGTAACCCTAGATCCCTCCGGTGTCTATATAAACCAGAGGGCTAGGCCCATAGAGGGAGATCAATATACAATTATAGTCAGACAAGATAGACTTCTAGGGTTTTAGCCATTACGATCTCGTCGTAGATCAACTCTTGTAACACTCATATTCATCAAGACCAATCAAGCACGAAGTAGGGTATTACCTCCATAGAGAGGGCCCGAACCTGGGTAAACATTGTGTCCCCCGTCTCCTGTTACCATCGACCTTAGATGCATAGTTCGAGACCCCCTACCTGAGATCCGCCGGTTTTGACACCGACACGCGCTCACACTCGGGGTAGATATGTTGGGGAACGTAGTAATTTCAAAAAAATTCCTACGCACACACAGGATCATGGTGATGCATAGCAACAAAAGGGGAGAGTGTTGTCCACGTACCCTCGTAGACCGAAAGCGGAAGCGTTAGCACAACACGGTTGATGTAGTCGTACGTCTTCACGATCCGACTGATCAAGTACCGAACGCACGACACATCCGAGTTCAGCACACGTTCAGCTCAATGACGTCCCTCGAACTCCGATCCAGCCGAGCTTTGAGGGAGTGTTCCGTCAACACAACGGCGTGGTGACGATGATGATGTTCTACCAATGCAGGGCTTCGCCTAAGCATCGCTATGATATTATCGAGGTGGGTTATGGTGGAGGGGGCACCGCACACGGCTAAGAGATCAAGAGATCAATTGTTGTGTCTCCAAGGGGTGCCCCCCTCCCCGTATATAAAGGAGTGGAGGAGGGGGAGGGCCGGCCCTCTCTCTGGTGCGCCTAGGAGGAGTCCTACTCCCACCGGGAGTAGATTCCCCCTTCCAAGTAGTAGGAGTAGGAGTCAAGGAAAGGAGAGAGAAGAGAAGGAAGGAGGCGCAGCCTCCCCTTGTCCAATTCGGACTAGGCCTTGGGCGGGGCGCGCAGCCTCTCCTCTCTCTTTCCCCTAAAGCCCAATAAGGCCCATATACTCCCTGGCGAATTCCCGTAACTCTCCGGTACTCCGAAAAATACCCGAATCACTCGGAACCTTTCCGATGTCCGAATATAGTCGTCCAATATATCGATCTTTACGTCTTGACCATTTCGAGACTCCTCGTCATGTCCCCAATCTCATCCGGGACTCCGAACTACCTTCAGTACATCAAAACACATAAACTCATAATATAACCGTCATCGAACTTTAAGCGTGCGGACCCTACGGGTTCGAGAACAATGTAGATATGACCGAGACATGTCTCCAGTCAATAACCAATAGCGGAACCTGGATGCTCATATTGGCTCCCACATATTCTATGAAGATCTTTATCGGTCAAACCGCATAACAACATACTTTGTTCCCTTTGTCATCGATACTTGCCCGAGATTCGATCGTCGGTATCTCAATACCTAGTTCAATCTCTTAACCGGCAAGTCTCTTTACTTGTTCCGTAATACATCATCCCGCAACTAACTCATTAGTTACAATGCTTGCAAGGCTTATAGTGATGTGCATTACTGAGTGGGCCCAGAGATACCTCTCCGACAATCGGAGTGACAAATCCTAATCTCGAAATCGCCAACCCAACAAGTACCTTCGGAGACACACCAGAGAGCACCTTTATAATCACCCGATTCGTTGTGACGTTTGGTAGCACACAAAGTGTTCCTCCGATAAGCAGGAGTTGCATAATCTCATAGTCATAGGAACATGTATAAGTCATGAAGAAAGCAATAGCAACAAACTAAACGATCAAGTGCTAAGCTAACGGAATGGGTCAAGTCAATCACATCATTCTCCTAATGATGTGATCCCGTTAATCAAATGACAACTCATGTATATGGTTAGGAAACATAACCATCTTTAATTAACAAGCTAGTCAAGTAGAGGCATACTAGTGATACTCTGTTTGTCTATGTATTCACACATGAATTATGTTTCCGGTTAATACAATTCTAGCATGAATAATAAACATTTATCATGATATGAGGAAATAAATAATAACTTTATTATTGCCTCTAGGGCATATTTCCTTCAGTCTCCCACTTGCACTAGAGGCAATAATCTAGTTCACATCACAATCACTACAAAAAAAATAAACTTCCGTGATGATACGTGTTTGTCACAGTAGGTCGCGTTTTTTGTCATGCATGTACATCCATGACAAATTTATGACAGAATCAAGATAGTAATACATGTGCTGTCGTAGAAGTGTTCCATGACATTACCAAAATTATCATCACGGAAGTGTCCACTTCCATGACGATAAATCGCGCGTCCGCAGCGCTGCTTCGTCAAGGGTGACCGACACGTGGCATCCACCATAACGGAACGTCGTTAAGCTATCGGGTCAGGTTTGGATCCGATAACCCGTTAACAGCCCGACCAATGGGGATTTTCCACGTGTAAAATCATCATTGGCTGGAGGAAACACGTGTCGGCTCACCGATGGGGTAGATGTCATCCGCTCATTGGACCGAAGGCGCCTATGATATGGCGACACGTGGCATGGCCCAACAAAGGCCCATTCCTGTGAAAAGGCCGGCCCGTTTGACTTGGTCAAAAGGTGGCGGGCCGGCCCACGTAAAAGCCTGTTAGCGGCATGTTCGTGATACACCCATTCTGACCCGCTAACCCGGGGCCCGTTCGCCCTATCCGAATTTGGCCCGATGGCGGCATCTGGGCGTCAATATGATTGACTGTTTAACTTCCGGCCCGTGTGTGGCCCATGACTTCTTTCGGCCCATATGAGGACCTTTGTAACTCTTGGCCCATTAACGGCCCGTGGTGAAACTAGCCCGTAATGAACAGTGTATCACTTTATACCCATTAACGGCCCGTTATTCCATGGGCCGTTTCATTAAGTTATATTTCGCCTTCTTAGGGCCCATTGATTCTTAGGCTCATTTGCGATTCGATTTACATACGGCCCGTTCTTGTCATTTTACGCTTGTGGGCCAAATTCAGCCCATCGTTCTGATCGGCCCGTTTGCGGACCGTTAATACGTTGGGCGTTTCGTGTAAAAAACCCATTGGGCTGTTTTCATAGAGTTATCAAATACGGCCTATTAACGGCCCGTTATGGTCCACGAATAGTACGGCCCATGATTGGTGAAATGATGATACGCCCCGTAGAAGGCCCATGGATCCCAAAATGGAATGATCCCCTTTTCTCATGTTTGCATTTTTGTTGTCCACAAACAAATAAAGAGTCCGAAAAGACGTACGCATAACAGGCTCGGTACCTAGGTCAATGGGTTCAGTGGAGAATTGTGTTACTGTAATAGCGAAGGTCTCTATGAAATGCAGTACCAAGGTCAATGAAATTGAAAAGCACCTCTGATATGGCCCGTATGGGGCCCATGGATAGTACGGCACGTAGAAGGCCCATGGACCCTATGGCCCGTAGAAGGCCCATTGATCCCTAAGGCCCGTATAGAAGGCCGATGGATCCTACGACCCGTATAGAAGGCCAGTGGTCCTCTGACGAGCGAAGGCCCATGGATCATACGACTGCGAGAAGCCCATGGTTACAATAGTCCGTGTGTTGCCATGATTATTTTGGCCTAGTTACCAAAAATAGGCTATTGTGGCCACTAGAAAAACACGAAAAAGAACTGCGGTGACTACAAGCAAACAACTAAACAAGACAATTAGGAAATAAATAAGCAAGCAATTAAGGCTAGCCTATTACCGCTATTACACATATTACATCCATCGGGCATCAAAGTTCGCCACCGGTGCAAATATAGGGAACAAAGCGAGATATTACATACACTTGGCCGTCAAAATTGGCCACCAAAGGCAAATAAACGCGGCAGCAAAACAAGAGCATAACTGAAACAACTTCGGAAGAGCTCAAGAAAGCGTTATCACAGGTATCCACCATGCTGGCAATAAGCTTAGCAAGCTGATTAGCTTTGTCCTGTTTGGCGCTAAAATCCTCCAACACTTGCTGTTGCACCAGAAATTATGCATCTGAATGCTCCAGGGACTTCCACAGTTCTTCCTCTTCTTGTTGCAGCACAGCTGATCAATGTCTTTCAGCTTGTAGTTGAGACTCAAGAAACCGAACTGATTCAGACAGTGAGTTTGAATAGCTTGTGCATGCGGTAGTGGCGATGCTTTCGAACACTAAACCAAGACAGGACTTTGGGGTTGTATCGCTGTCATCAAGATAGTATTCCTTAGCTATTTTATCAGCTTTGTTGGAGACCAACAAGGATGTGTCACTATCCTGAACCTTATCTGCATTACTTCCTTTACCATTGCTTAATAAGGCACTCTTCCCCAATATTACATCGACATTCTAAAAGAAGAAACAAGCGGACAAATAACAAGTTTAGCATGTACTAGTATATGAAACTCATTTCGGTGAACCAGTTCATTAGTAAAGGTGGACATGATTAAACTACCAATTCTTCTATTGCCAAGTACTAGTACATAATAAAAGCATCAAACAAACATATATCTATGTCCTATGGTCCTTTGCATTGTCTTGCCAAATCAAAATAGAGACACGGTTCAAATCATATTAGTTCAAGACAAAGCAGTAGTGAAAGAATACAAAGCGTGGGAAACTACACGGCACAACAAGATTTCAGATGGGTACCACGGGTCTACATGTACAACAACACTATTGGCTATGTTGTGATGCTAGTAATGTGCATGATATGAAAGTCAACTGTATACACATTTGAAATTGAAATCAAAAGAGCTATTGATAAGAGCAAACCTGTTAAAGAAACATGCGTGAACATACCTGTCATGCCATTGGAGTTTTGATTGGATCCTTCATTTTAAAAATAAGTTTGTATGAGTAAATACAATGATACAAGAGCAAAACAATCATAGTTAAAAAAGGCACGCTTAAGCGCGCCTAGGCTCTAGGCGTTGGCAAAACGCATTGCGCTTAATCTGTGCATAACTGTGCATAAGCATGCGTTTTGGTCAGTAAAGTGCAAGGCGGTGGCAAAACGCACAATTAATGCCTAGCGCTTTTTTGAACTATGATAGCAATGGAATCTTAAATTAGAAACAGTTGTTCTTGAGGTTTAGGCACTTGTTCTACATGAGCAGTACAAGATGACGCAAGAATATAATACTTCAAAATAGAAAATGAGCTCATAGACCTTACCACATTCTTGGTTCGGGACCAAGATGAGAACAAAGGCGTTCCCGATCATCGTCCGATAAATGTGTCTCGGGAGAACGTAAAGGGAATTTGATGAGTTTCTTTCTTTGGTGAAGTACGTTTTCTTGAGGTAATTCCGATCGCCACCAAGCATTCTTGAAGATAGCGAGAGGTATTAGCACAGGTTACCTCATCCCTGAGTTTCCAAATCGGTCCTTCTCTATAGAGAAAATGGGAAATTTTGTTGTATTATAACCATCATGGAGGTAGGATGTATGGGGACGAAGCAAAGTAATTGCCATGAATAACATTACTTACACATAACTCTGGACAAACACCTACAATCGGGCATTTTCCTTCATCTTGATATAATATTTCCAAGATGGGAAGATACGCATATACGATTTAACAACATCAAATGTGATAGATGCTAAACTACGATCGGCTGGTTGTGCTTCCTCCACGGGAATAGGCGTACTAATGGTGGAGCTGGGTTCGCCGTGATAATCTTGGCCCTTTGGGCACTGGAGCTGCCTTACTAACTGCTCTTGTTTGGGAGCTCTGTCGTGGAGATGGCGCTGTGTCAACAGGAACTGGGTTACTATCGGTTGGGGTTGGGGTTAGATTGGGTGAAGCTGGTTCTCTGTCCATCGCAGTAGGGGTACAATCTGCGAGAGTTTGGGTTATGTGTGGTAGGGCTGGTTCTTGTGCATGTACAACCGGGTGCTATCTCCACCAATAGGTAGCACTGTTTTATTTGAAGACCGTGTTTTTATTCCGCTGAATCTTGGCATCACCCGCTCCAATTCAAATGGTGATAAACAAAAACATAGTTGAATGTACAAACATTGTATGAGAGATAGATGCAATAGATAGTGTGGAAAAAGAGGGCATGAAATAGTTGACATGTATATTGTTTAACTAAAAGCGGATAGCATGACATAATTTCACATATATGATGTCTATCTAAACTGGATAGCATAGCATAACATAATTCAAAGATATGATGAATAACAAAACAGGATCGCATGACATAATTCACCTACATGTTATCTAAGTAATCGTGATCGCATCATTTAATTCACATATGTGATTTATATGCTAAGCAGAGGGCATTTGATATGATGTCCGAACTAAGAACATGGTGTTGAATATTGTGTATATGATGTCTAAACTATGCAATGCAAGACACCGTATGCATGATATGAGCAAGATAACTGCGTGCCAAGTTAGAGCATACACCTCGGTAGGGGAATAGGACTGGTCATCTGCCTCTGAATCCATCTCTAAGGAGCTATCGGGACCCAACAAGAGATCTGCCTTGACGGTAGCACTGCGCTCTGAAGGCCTTGTTTTCACTCCAGATTTTTCCATCTCCCACCCAAATGGCTGATTCACGGGAAGAGTAGTTTAATGTACAAACATTGTCGACAAATGGAAATGTAATGAAGAAAAGGATGGGGATATCATTCAAATATATGATGCACGGTTAAAGCAGGATGGCATTGCACATTTCACATATATTATGGTTGGCTAAAAGACATGAGACTGCATAATTCCCATATATGATATAGAAACTAAAGCGGTGGCATTACAGAACATGTCTAAACTAAGCAGATGACATATATGATGTCAAAAGTAGGCACTGCAAGGCAACATATGCATGATATGACTAACATCATCATGCCAAAGTAGAGCAAACACCTTGGGGGTAAATAGGAGTGCTCAGCGGCGTCTGAATCCGCCTCAGAACAGATATCTTCCTATGGATTACAATCTGGAGAGGGGTGGGGAGGGTTTGCCATTGAACCCACCATGGAGTGATGTCTACATGACATTGTATTGCCGCGCAAAACTCTTCTCTTTTTCTCTACATGTTCAGCATGACTGTGTACAATATCTGACATGCATACGAAAAAAGTATGGTGAGATTATGTAAGGAGAGCATGCAGAAATTTAGAGTGATGGTAACAACCAGTGGATGGATCCAAAAATAATGATAGCAGGCTGATGATTGTTTTAAATTAATAAAAATACAGATGATGATTGCTTTACTATTTGTTTCCCACCCAAGATGAACAACATAGGCATACCCTAGGTGAACCAGATATTAGACAGATATACTATTCATTGCTGCCTCGATATGTGCCCCACAACTAATTTAGAACTCAAGTTTGAACATGAATTTTGACCTGAGTTGGGAGTCCAAGAGCTGAACAGGACGATAAAGTAGCAGGTAAGTTTAAGCATTGCATAACATAAGCAGAAACAAAAGAGTGCGGCCTCTCTTGTGGACCCGTGTACTCCTTAGGTTCATCTGCTGAGTCGATGATGGTGATGTTGTTGGGGTGCGTGCCGGCGGCAGGGAAGGAGATCTGAGGCGGCAAAAGATGGTCAGGAGTCGTGATGTCTGGTTTGGTGGATGCTTCTGTCGATGGAGCAGCTCAGGTGAGGTGGACGACGTCATGGGCAGAGCAGGACAAACCACACAAAGTTCCCTTCGACACGTGTACACATGGCAAGTAATTACTGTAAGGGCTCATTTGGCTTGCATGATTCTTAAAACGCAGGGATAGGAAAAACACCGAATAGGATAGGAAAATGCACATGGTAAATGTAGCATTTGTAAACACAGGATTTCTATCAACTTGGGCGTTTGGTTTACAGGAATTGGAAGAGCAGAGGAATGCAAAGAAACATGGCCAAAATAAAGAGAAACCATATGAAAGCGTGCAGTTAGAATGTTATTACGGCACTAATGCACTTGGTCTTGTTTTCATGCATAGGATTTTGTAAAGTAGGTCCGGTGGATGTTTTGCTTCATTCCTTTCAACAAAATGCATGAATAATTGAATAGTAGAGTGCCATTGGAAAATTCCCTATTGCTATGTTTTTCCGTTGAACCAAAATAGCCCTAATGGATCGGCGTGAATGTATAGTAATAAGTGGCGCAAACAAGTGTACAACCTCTTGTCAGTAGCCGTGTCCACCTCGGCATCATTGGGTTGGTCGTTGAAGCGGTTGAGGCAGAGGTGGTTGTCGGAGGTGTGGAGGAAGATCTGAGGAATGCAGAGAGCGGCGTCCGAGCCTTTGCTTTCTGTTGTGATGGATCGTTCTGTCGTTGGAGCAGCTCCGTGAGCCGTAAGACGTCAAGGCTGAAGCAGCACAAGACAAACATCGTCAATCTCAAGTGGGATTCTAATAGCATCTCCAATAGATGATGAAAATGGATGTAAAATTAACATCACCAAAACCACCGACTACAATGTATGAGGTAAAACTGTTGACTCTGAACTTAATCGTAAACTGAAATTAATCAGGAATCTGAATGCTATTGTCAATCAACACAATGATAGCAGAGAGACACTTGACATGTAGTTTAGGGAGGGCTGCAGTTCATCTTCAACTGCACACCCTGAGCCTTTGCCACCACCGGCCGAACCGCCCGGCCCAGGCCGCCTCGCCTCCCGAAACAACTCGCCACCGCCCGGCCAGCCCTCTAGCCCCCGCCTACGAACCCTAAGATAGATAGTGGGGTACCTCTCCGTGAGCCCCTGTCCCCCGCTGGGTGGTTCTTCCTTAACTCCGTGAGCCCCCCTAACCCCTGAAAACCGATCGACCCAAAAGTCGATTCGATCGGCAAGTGTGGCTTAATCGGAGCAGTAGCAAGACGAAGCGAGGGGAGAGCAGAGCAGCCGGGCGGCGAGAGATCGGCGAGAGCCGGAGCAAGAAGAAGCGAGCGAGAGCCGGAGCAGCAGCAGCAGATCCGGCTGGTATGGACGCCGCCTCCGAATGGGCCTCGCACTGGGGGAGAGCCGCCGTGGAGATGTCGCCCGCGGCGCCAGCTTCAATGTAGCCAATCCATGGCGGTGCGGGATGGAGCACCGTCGGCGCCGGGAGGTTGAGTTAAGGAGAAGGTGCGATGCGATGAGTGTACAACCTCTTTGGTGGCGCCGAGTAGGCCTCGGCTTCGTCCGAGGAGTAGGTGAGGATGCTGCGGTTCTGGTGGAGCAGGGATGGAGCAGCCGCGATAGACGAGGCGATCGTCGGAGCAGCTCCTTGGATGTGGAGGACGGGGCGGCTGAACCGGCGGGACGGCGAGATGGACGACGGATCCTCATCCGGGGAGGTGGACGAGGGACGTCGAGCTGTTGCGGTGGACGGCGTCGTCGGGGAAGAGGCTCCAGCTAGGCAGTGGTGACGTGGCGAACGGAGGAAGGTGGGGTTTCACGGCTGGAGCGGCGAGGTTATGGCGGCCTGGGATTTCGAATGGCGAAAAGGGGGCGATGGGAGGGGGTGAAGCATGACTTAGGGACGCGCTTGTCCAAAAGGTAGGGTGTGTTAGAAAAGTAACCCCACCGATTTGAACTAGCATCCCTTTCGGCTCAGGGTTAGAAGGGGGATTTCATGTCGGGATTTGGCAGCTGGAGGGAGTTTTCGCGCGCGTTGTAATTTCGGGATAGCAAGGCGCGGGTTGTGAAGGCGCCAGCTTTTGGGAGCACGATATCTGAATTTTCGGGATATAACAAGACGTGGGTTGAATTTTAGGGACAAGCCTAACGTGTAGTAATATTGTACTTTTACGTACCAAATCAATTCGCACTTCCCTCAACCAAAAAGAAAACGAAAAAAGGTAAAACTATTCACACCACACAAAGAGAGAGTCTTGCCCTGTTTTACTATACAAATGCTATTCAAAGCTACTCCCTCCTTCCATCTATATAGGGCCTAATGTGTTTTTCGATGCTAACTTTGACCAAATATTAGAGCAATGATATATGACATGCAACTTACACAAAGCACACCGTTAACTTCGCATGAAAGGTTCTTTCAATGATATAATTTTCACATTGTGCATGTCATGTACTATTAATCTTGTCAATAGTCAAAGGCGGTCTTAAAAATCTCATTACACCCTATATAGATGGAAGGATGGAGTATGAATCCATGTTATGTCCGATTAATTTTTTTCGCTTTGCTGTATAATGCATGTAACCTACTCATACCAACATTTTAGTGCATATCAAATGTCTATACTACCGCTGCAATTCGAACTAAATTTGAATTCGTTTCTCTATTTCAATAAGAATCTACAATCATGATTGTTGCCAACTTCAACCATCATTCGTGTATTACCTTAATAACAAACCACATGATTACTATAGAGATAGATATGAACTATGTGTACTACATGAACTCGAATTCTATTTTTTGAATACACTTGATGTTGATTCCAAATAATAGTACATTTGATGTACTAACTATATATTCATAATCTAAACCATGTTCCATACGTACACCGTGTTTATCACACAAAGTATAGTGCCCCGCCCCCTACATTATGACAAGTATTTAGACCTGAGTTGCAAAAGCCACACATTAGCCCAAATTATAATCAATGTTGTACATTATGATATCTTCTTCAAGTATCCGTATCCACCTTTTTATAATGAATTATGATCTTTGTTCGCCTTTTACACCTTCACGATCCTCTTCTATTTGTAGCTAGCTAGCGCTAACTTTCTATCGTGCATGCACACGCACACCCTCACACACCCTTAGCGTCCCCTCCATCGCAATACGTTCATTATTTCTCTTTAGGCCATCCACCCACGGTGTGTGTAGGCCCCCGGCTCCTTCTTTCCGGCACACACCGGTCGATATACCTCTCTAGCCAAGTGTGCCTACAACAAACACATATATACTTCCCCTCTTCTCTTCTCACCGTCCATGCCCCCATATGTCCAATACGATTCCACACAGGTGCACACTCCCGCCCCTATTTTCATTAGTCACATGCTCGCACACTCCTCCCCCCTTGACATGGCAGGCCTCTCGCACCACCTCCTAGCCCACACTCTCTCCCCTTGTCTGCCTCTCCGGACCTTATTTGATTCTAACACATGCAGGCGTGTATATGAACTGATCTCCCTACATATAGCCAGGTCGACTATAATTCGTTTTCACCAAGCACCGATACACTTACCTTGCTAGTTATGTCTTTCCTTTTCTCGGACACACGACGGTTGATCTTCCTATGTAGTTACACATGCTTACCACAACCATATCTTCTCCCCTCATCATCCTTGAATACCTCCCGACCCGTCTCTCACACGCACGTGCATACGCAGACAGACATCCCCCGCCCTCTCTTATTGATATTGCACTCATACCCTCCGTTTGTCTAGCAGGCCTCTCCCACCATTTGTGAGACGCCACTCCACCACCAACCCTCCGACGCTCTACCTTTGTCTTTTTCCCAACCTTATTCCTCTGCTACACATTCCATGGATGTCGATCGATCTCCCTCAATACATAACTAGGTCTCTCTCCTTCCCCAGACCTATACTAGTTGACCGGTCTCGACCCCCCCCCCCCACACACACACACACCGATAGTCGAACGTTGTAGGTAGGTATCCATGCCACGGAGAAGAACTGCACCTCTGCCCTCTCAAATTACAGTAGGCCAGCCGCCCTGTATCTTTGACGTGGGCAAACACAAATTCGATGGCACTCTTTATCGATCGCGCAGCCACACACTTCATCCCTGTTTTCAATTCTATCGATATATCACGTCCATGACTCCGTTTCACACACATTGCATATGTTACGTTTTTCTGACTGAGATATCATCAACACATTCCCTCTGTTTCGCACAAACCATCTCTCTCACACCCACCCACATACGCATTCGCACCTAAAGAAGAAGTGCACGCAGGACGCACGCGTACTCACGCCTCGTTCCGGCCAGACACGCGGGTACACGGTGGAGTTCATTTCTGTACGAAAAGGCAGCCCACGTGATAATTTGACGCGTGTAGCGGTTGTTTACTCGAAGGAGGGTCGGGTACCACGCCTAGAATATAAAACAATTGCCATGGGGAAAATGGAAAAATGGGTTTGTCTCTCGTGAGTCTCGTCACACAATCTCACACAAGGCCGTCGTGGCCTCTCTCTCTCTCAGCGTTGGTCAGTGATCCGGCCGCATCCCGTCCGCCGGTGGAAAGGGAGGATGTGCATCGTCTCTCCGTTCGACGGTGTTGAGGCAGCTCGTCCCGATCTACGGTACCCGTCGTTCTCTCTCACCAAGCTCCGGCGCGGTAGGGCCTTCGCCACTTGCTCGCTACCGCAGTATGGGCAGATCCCGGCCGCCGGCGCCCTCCTAGTAACATCCCGACGACCCTCAGGTACAGCTTCCTCCGGCCTTGCTCCACTGCCCATCTTCCCACGTTGCTGCATGTGGATCTTCTTTAGTTGTTTGCTTAAATCGTATCTCGGCCGGCGTACTTTCCATCTTGCAATCTCGTCCTCAAACCATTTTTGATAAACCACCATGTGCTATCTTTCCCTTTTACATGGAACATGCTTCTTTTTTGTCGGCGTATGTGTCTTCAACTTGTGTTATTGGGCGGTAATTGTTTCCTTTCGACCTCCTTTTGCAAACAGGGCTATCCAGTTTCACCTCGTTGCTATTGCGACCTTTTGGTGAACTGCACAAATCACTTTTCTGAAGAGTATTTTGTGCAGTTCCGCCAAAATGTCACACGGGCAACATTTTTACATTTCTGTGGGACTGCGGAAAGGGAGATTGGTTTTTCTATCCTCCTCATCCAACTCCATGCCTAATCTTCTCCGACAAGAAGTTAGTCCTAAAGAGAGATCGTAGAGGTGATCTGCTTCTATTTATGGGTGTTATGTTTCATCATATAGTTCCACTATTATTGTAATCACACTGAGTGGATATCTTTGCAAACAGGGATGGTCCGCCCGATTTTAGTGGAGCTGCACAAAATGATCGGATTGTGGTGTCCTTCATACACCTCTTTTTTGGCTACAGAGCTGGGTGAAACTAGCTGCCAAGCAATGAACACTGTGCCAAGGAAATGGAGCCATGCCTATGAACAACATCGATCAATTATATTTTTTCTTTATTTGTACACCTTCTCACAACTTTGTCTTCAGTTGTGATGTGAATATTGGCGCTGATCTGCGAACCATTGAGATGCATTAGCCATGTTAGTAACATTTGTATATGATTTAATTTTGTAAAGATATAATCTTGAGGCAAGACACATGAATCCTAAGTTGAAACCTTTTTTCCTGCGGGAACCAGAGTTGAAACCTTCATAGCATCACAGTACAATTTCATCAAAATTATGCGTACATATAAACAAATCCTGAAGGATTGATATCAATGCTAGAAACAATTCAACTTCGTTTCGCCGACATGTTGGACATCCTTCATCCGGCTCCACCTGCCATGCAGCAATATTGAATGCACAACACAACTTCAGGGAAAGATTCACCCCGGTCGTTGCGCCGCAGTAGTAATGACTAGTGAGCAGTCAAATCACAGAGCCCCACCTTCGCCAAAGTAAGTTGCTCGGACGAAGTAACCATCATTTCTCTGTTCCTTGAATCCGCTGGTACTCCCATATTCCCACAGTAAAGTTGCTTGGGCGAATCAACCATCACTATATCCGGACCACAGGAGCTATCCATTCAGATTGCATGTTAAAAAAATAAAGGTCGATAACTAATGCGGCAAACTTTCAAAAAAAACTAATGCGGCACTTCGGGCCAACGCGGACATATCGCATTTTGCACGAGAAATTACACACCATGTTTCGTTGACATGTGGTCCCGTTCCAACATATCAGTGAGACGACAGCGAGTAGTAGGAGTATTTCCGAACCGACGTGTAGGCCGGGCGCCTTCGTGAACTGTGGCAACCGGCAACCGCCCACCGACGCTTCGCTTTCCCTCTCGATTTGGAACCGGCGTCGACGCTCTTCCTCTCCCTCCTCCATTTTCCTTCAGCCCTTCACGCTTTCTTTACGCCATTGTTCGATCGTCTTCTCCATGGAGGGAACAGGACGGAAACGACCCGTTATTCTTGCCCGATCCGAAAGATGACGTGGTGGAGGAACTCATTGATCGGTGCGACGTCATCACCTCGGCTAGCATGGCAGGTTCGTTCAAGCCCATTCTTGACTCAACTAATAACATCATTACAAGGAACCCAAGAGTCAAGGAACGGTTTGATCTCCCTATCTTCTTCGCCGTGACCACGATGACCGGCGCCGTCACGACGGAGGCCTGCGCCTGTGCAAGTTGATGCCGCTTGATAATGATAATATGATGTTAAGATGCCATCGCGAGGGCAAGGCACTGGGCAAAGGCGCAAATGGATATTGGGTTGTTTACATTGGGTCCAATCATGAGTGGGAACTTGAATGTGTACACTGCGTGACCGGGTTCCACTTCCAAAATCTCAGCAGATCGCCTGAGGTTGAGCACACCGGTATTGTACGCATGTTCAAATACAATCATGGTGACTGTCCTCTATGGAAGATAGCAATTTCTCGAGTTCCCACCCGCTCTTGTACGTGCATTGCAATAGGTTATCGGATGAGGCCAATCATCAACAATAGTAGTACACTATTTGTACTAGCTTCACATGCTTCGTGCGTCGTGCGGGTGTTTTTACTGTAGCCATATTGTACTACGTAACCAGCACCTCGAATCCTCGATACTAGTAGTAGTACTATATAGTGAGTAGTAGTAGGAGTAGTAGGTTGGCATGGGTCAGAACAAGCATTCACGCCCGTGAGTATGGCACACGCCACCAAAGACGACTTCCATCTCGACACCATATTTCTTGGAGTTCATGCTAGAGCAATCTCTTGACCTCATCGTTTCTCTAACTCAGCCATCGCCAAGCGGGTGAGGTGGGGTTTGCCGATAGTCGGTTTCCTCAAGCTGCGGTCCCACTTGTAAGGCCAACTCCATCGCTCTATCTATATATGGATGTACTCTTATTCCCTATACAAAAACTTGCATCCATTCTACTCCCTCCGTTCTACTACCTCCGTCCTGGTTTATAGGTCCCCTTTGTAGTTTGTGTCAAATTTTGACTAAAGATTTAACTAACAAAATGTTATTGCATGTCAAGAAAAATTATCTCATTGGATTCGTATTTGAACATAGTTTTCGAAAATATAATGTTTGGTGACATGCGTAAACATTTTGTTAGTTTAAACTATGGTCAAAATTTGGCACGAAATATAATGGGGACCAATAAACCGAGACGGAGGTAGTATTTGTCAAAATATCAATGTTCAGGAAATCGGTAATCGGTAACTGCTCGGTCAACTAGGGAGTAGGGATTAATCGTGAATCGGTCAATTAATCGGAATTAATCGGTCGAGCATTAATCGGTCAATTTTTTTATAAATCTTAGAATCCGGTGTTGAGACCGGATTTTGGCCACGCAAAATTTTATTTAAATGGCACGGAATGAGTAAGTACCTATTATGAAAACCGAATTGTTGTATGAGTGTATGCGTGTGTATGACAACAATGCTTTGTAAAATATGATATATTCAACAAGTATGGCAACAATCATTATGTGCTCCATCTCTAAGACTTGTAATAACTTAATAACAAATAACCATAGTTCTTGAATTTCCATAACATAACAAGGTCCACAAGTATGTATCACATGACATAGCAAGGCCCACAAGTATCAGGTATGTATGATATGACAAGATAACATAACAAGGTCCACAAGTATGTATTATAGTATGACATAGCAAGGTCCACAAGTGACAATTCAAAACAGCCACAAAACACAAATCATAGTTCTTGACTTCTTGCATAAGTGTGTAACATAACAAGGTCCTCAACCATAAAACACAAATAAATATAGTTCATGGATTCTTGCAATCTTGCATAGTTGCATTGCATGACAAGTAGAGAACTCAAAGTAGGAAAATACCAAATAGCACACATAGACAAAGTTCTCCTTCTCCCACAAGGCCACAACCAAAATAAATTACTAGGTAAATACTAAATAGCAAGGCAAAAAGAATTAAGGTTGTGTTATGTCCTCGTCCTCATCCTCCTCCTCATTTGTTTCAATCATCTCATCATTATCGGACTCAAATTCTATCTCCTCTTCCAAAGCAATCTCATTTTCTGAATCTTCATCGGCAACAAATTCTTCAACTTCATGGAATTTCCTACATACAATTCTACATGCAATTAAGCCATCAAACAACATGAAATTAATAAATTAAAATTCAACATAGTACTACAACTGTAACAATCCTAAACAACAATCATTTGGATCATCAATTCTTCATTCATTTAAGCGGGTGCTATTGTGCTTGTTGTGTTGTCGCCCTTCTTCAACATGAAACAACAAACGATGAAGATTGAAGAGGCCAACAAGTGCTCTCTCTGCTATCTTTCAGTGCTGCCCTTCTCATCCAAGATGGTCGCCGCGTGAAGAGGTAGGAAGGAGAGGCCGGAGAGGGAGGGAGGTCACACCCGCTTGCCGCCTGGTCGACGGCCACGAGGTATGCGGGAGGAGGGGAGGCGGAAAGGAAGGGCCAACGTTGGTCGGCGGGGAACGACGGGTGCAGGGGCGATGAGAGGCTCTGAGCCAGAGGCACGAGTGAGGAGGGGGACGGGGTAGACGTGGGAGGAGGGGATCCGTGAGGAGAGATGGGAGAGGAGGGCCGGCCACGCCGTTGGCCGGGCGGCGGCGGGTGGGTGGGTAGTGTAGGCGGCTGTGAGGGTGGGGAGGCCGGGGTGTATGGGGGAGGAGGGGAGCCGGCGAGGAGAGGAGGAAGAGTGAGGTCCGCCACGCCACACGGGCTGGCGGCGCAAGCGAAAGTGCAAAGTGCGGCGCTGGGTAGGTAGTGTGGCGGCGCTGGTGGGATCTTGCCAAACTTAACACGAGCCACGGGTGAGGATTGATATTTTACTTTTTACAAGATGCCCTCAGGAGTCCCGCGATTAATCGGTCTGCGAGGATTAATCGGTTGTCGAACGCATTAATCGGCCGATTAATCCCCGTCTTGAATCTTATTTGCCGAATACGTTTAATTTACAAGGTGCATGGCCGACTAGCGATTAATCGGCCGATTAATCGGCTACTCGGACGATTTTTTGAACAGTGCAAAATATATATGTATCTAGACATGTTTTAGTATATAGGCACATCCATTCTTGGACAAATGGAAGTCAAGTATTTTGGAACGGAGGGAGTACACAATAAAAATTTTAAGTTAGCACAACTAGTCTAATCCGAGAGCACAACCGAAGATTTGGTCGGGTTCTTCCTCCTTTTGCCGACACGTGGGACATCCGGCATCCGTGTCGTGTCATGAAAGAAAATAGAGTGGTAGTTGATAAGTTGAAGCCACGAGATGTGCATCTTGGGTTAAATCAGAATAGAATCTTACTACTCTTGAGTAACTCCAAAAGCGGCCACCGAAGATCTTTCTTGGATTTGTTTTCATCACCAACACGTCGAGGTGAAAGATGTGCAGGTTCGATTGGGTCCTCTTGCGTTTTCACTGACATGTGGGGCCGCATGTGAGCAAACAGACGATGGGCTCTACGCGTCCGCTGGCGGGCTGAGAAGAGAAATAGAGGAGTGTTGAGCACGGACCGCAGGAAATTTGTTCTACGTAACCAGCACCTTGATATTCGCGTGTGGTTGTTTCTAGAATAAAAAAGGAGGTACCTCTACTTATGTTACTCCCACTACGCGTAGCCTAAGGTTAGTAGGTGACCTTTCGCTTGGCTCTTCACCTCTTCCTAAGTCGATGGTTCTACAAAGAGTGCTTCCGCAACTGACACCAAATGAACTGCTACACGTCCACCGCTTGTAAGCAAAAGATTCTCCTCGTCTTTGCGAGCCATCACGCGCACGCGCTATGGCGAGGAGAAGGCGTAATCAAGCTTCTCGTCGTTCTGCGAGTTGACGGGACACATCAAAGTTATTTACTAGTAGTACGTACTCTCTCCAAAAAGGGCTGACCATGTCATTGCTACCATCCCGTGCTCCGTCGTTGAGTACGTGCACTATTCACGTGCCATTCACGTGCCATCGAGGTTAAAAAATTTTGGGTCGGTCCCATCGATGTGCACTCCTTAATTACTTAAAAGGGTTTCCCCCCGCCTCCCCCCCCCCCCCCCCCGCATGACTCACTTACGCACTACTTATCTGATTATCTCCATTTTCTTGCATGACACGTGCACCTTGATGCTAGATGTCTCGTGTGTTGGGAAAAGGATGAACAAAGCTCACATAAAAGAAAAGAGTTGAAGAGCATAGATTCCTGACGACCGAGGAGGAGCAAGGAACCTCGCGGTGGAGCGTCTGCAAGGAACCTTGCGCGTTTTCCCCTGTTTTTTTGCCGCCTGCCCACCTATAAACAACTAAAAGAACATGACCTTTTCGCTAACCACTAGAAACGGTACATCAGGATGCTAAGTTGAAGATGGTTTATACTCCCTCCGTTCCCCAATATAAGTCTTTTTAGATATTTCAATAAGGGACTACATACGAAACAAAATGAGTGAATCTACACTCTAAAATATGTACACAAGCGAATGCACTAACTCCATCCGATCCAACTCATGCACATACGCGCACATCATGGAGCACACAACGACGCGATACACAAGGCGTGCATGCACACACGCCGCCGCAGAATACACGTGAATAACACATGCATGCGCACACACTCTGCTGCATGGAGGCATGCGCCATCCGCGGCGACGTCCGGTTTCGTCGTGCTATGGCGGCTTCGACGCAATGGCGCATACGCATCTCTTGCAGCACCTCTTTGCCGTCGTTTCTCAACTACTAGTCGGAGACGAAGACGACCGCAGCCTCGGCCTTAGAGCTAGCACCGATGGAAAAACACGCACGTTGCACGCACACGAGCACATACGGAGTACCCACGACGTGGTGGTGGTGCGTCCCCTGTCGCCTCTACTCCTTCTCAAGACGTTGTCTATCAAGGCGGCTGCATGCTAATGATGATGTGGGTGAGATCTTCTAGGACTCAGATGATGGCGAGGAAAATTATGAGACACAAGGTGACGTACACCGTCAAGGTCCACGGTCAAGGGGGTGCTAGCAAGTGCTTAGATGTGCTTAGAGCAAGTACAATAGAGCTGAGTCAGCGGGCTATAAGGAATAAACAAGACAGTATATTTACGCTTAGTTGGAGGAAAGAGAAGAGGAGAGAAGGTAAGCGTGCTCTTCATGAAGCGCCAGCTCTAGCACGTGCTCCTAGGCACTTTGTAGTACATGTTGACTATAAGATGGGTTGTAGGCTTATAGCCAGCAGCTGGCTATACTATTAATGCTCTTTAGATGAGGTGATAAGTGCATTAGATGGCTTAGTAACTCAAGTGTTCAATGCATAGATGCTTAGTTTATTGGTGCCACATCATATTTTATGCCTACGAGGCAGGCTTAGCAGCTATACATGGTGGAGCACTGGGAGAGGCCAAGGCTGGTCATAGTGGGGAGTAACTTGTACCGTAACATATTACTATGTTACTCTAAACATCTCTATAAACCGAAAAGGAGGGAGTAGTAACATACACTAGTGTCATATGCAGTATGGGAGCACATGATATTTCCTGTCCTGACCGATCCCAAGTTGGCTTCTCACCTTCTTGGCCCAACAAAACCCTCCCCCTCCCTGCGCTTCCCGCTCGGCGCCAGTGAGCCCGCCGCTCCACATTGATGGCAAGTCGAGGCGTGCGACCTCTCACTGCTTCCGCCCGTTGAAGCGGCCAGCGCCCGAGGGCACCGCCATTGCCACGCCCGACATTTCGGACTACACGATGGATAGTAACTTTTAGAGCAAGTACTACTATAATTAGATGACATAAGCAGGCTATAAGGATTTAAATATAGTATTTGTGCTTAGATGAAGGAGAGAGAAGAGAAGCGGATTGTAAATGTGTAGCCGGTTGTACTCCAACATACTCTACTTTGTGAGACAAAAGGTGGGGCCATTATTAATGATATTGTATTTATACTAAAGGGACTAATGACGCATTTAATTACTCCTTTTTTTAGACAAACCTTGGTGGGGCTATTATTGACTTTTTTGAGCTATTATTGACTTGGACGTGGGGTTTGGGGGCCAAAGGCCTACTATTATACTCCGACCTGACATGCTCTACCCTAGCCGCCGCTGTATCATGTGGTTTCGCACCGTTCCAGATCTTAGCCCCGCCACGCAATTCTTCTCCAGCCCT
The DNA here is from genome assembly GCA_021605145.1 of Aegilops bicornis. Classification (NCBI taxonomy): domain Eukaryota; kingdom Viridiplantae; phylum Streptophyta; class Magnoliopsida; order Poales; family Poaceae; genus Aegilops; species Aegilops bicornis. Next base: position 473,519,443 of record CM038672.1, on the reverse strand, counting down.
CCTTTCGGCGTGCACCGCGAGAAGGGACAGCAGTCCTCCGAACACCGCCTTTCGTGATCCTGTACGGGAGAGGGGCGATCAGGTTTTTGGGGAGCACACTCCTGTGACTGCTACCAGCGATGACTTCCTCAACGACAGCCTTCTTCCCCGACCTCGGTAACCTCTTCATCAATGACATGAGTGACAACATCAACCACATCGATTACGCTTCCCGCAGACAAGATGTGATTCTGTCCTCCTGGTTTAGTCCGCATCATTACTTTGATGTTTGCAATTGTCGTCATGATCTATTTATCGCTGATTCGGATTAAATCTCATACTAAATTGCTCATATATTCAACAATCCAATCCAAAAACCTGATCACGGGCAATTTACTCGAGTTGTTTTGCTGCGCTTTTGAAGCCGCCTACTTTTAAGGGGTGCAATATAAAAGGTGGCGCACAAGAGCAGTATATTCGTTTCAGATCATGTGCTGCTATGACGCCACTAAGGGTAAGCCTGAGGGCAATCTTAATCCTACACAGCAGGAAGCTTTTCAGAACATGGATACCCTCTTCAAAGCCACCCTGCTGAGTGTTCTTGATGATTCCATTGTGGATTTGTATATGTTGTTTGATAGCGGCAAAGACATGTGGGCTGCGCTCGAGGCCACGTTTGGGCCCTCGGGCGCTGGCAACGAGTTGTACGTCATGGAGCAATTCTGTGACTACAAGATGACCGATGAGCGCCTGTTGTTCAAATAGACTCATGAGATACTGATCACTCTCTAAGGAACTTGAGTACTTTAAGTGTGTGTTGCGGACAAATTTGTTGTTGGGACCATCATTGCCAAGCTTCCACCTTCGTGGAAAGATTTTGCTACTTCTCTGAAAAACAAGAGACATGAGTTTTCTGTTTTGGATCTCATTAGCACTCTTGATTTTGAGGAGAAGGCGAGAGCAAAAGACACACATGCTCGGTCGCCGAGGGAGCTTCTAGTGCCCACATGGTACACGAGAAGAACTTCCAGCCCAACCAGCCCCAAAACAACAAGAACAAATCTCGTGGGAAAGGGAAGTTTGATGCAAAGAACAAGCCGTCACATTCTACCAACTTCAAGAAGAATTCTCATAACGAGAAGGGATACAAACCTCAATTTTGGTAGCACCGCACAAAATTTATATGGCTGCATCTACCTGCTGTCAGCTAACCTCATGGTGCTCCAGGTATTCCTACATTCGTAACTAGGTACAATGACCACCGCAAGATGAAATTAGCTTATTCGTACATTGACTTGCTGAATGCAATGCGGAACGATCCTGTCATGTCTGGAGGAGCAAACAAGCGGTCTGCGAAGGTGGAAATCAACCAAGGACTTATGAAATTATATGTAATCTTCCTCGTGCAGGTCAAGATCCCCTTCGTCCGGATGATCGTGTTTTGTCATGCCGAGCTATTGATATGTGCTACTGTTTTGCAACACCGTTTAAGTATAGCTACTTGTTTTCCTATCTTTTCGATTCGTGACAATGAATAGGATATCAGGGGAACTGCACAATATGGACCCATGTTGAGTCACCTCTATTGCCTCATGTGTTTGCTGCAAATGTGTCAGCATCAATTGCAAGATGAGGCATCTAGATAGCTGTGGAGTTGCCAACATGCTCAAAGTGCTCGCAACATTGAGAAGAAACAAGCATGCCCAGGAAATTAATGCGTGCGCAGGGAGGCCCTTTGCTTAGAGAAGCATCAACCGATTTTCTTTATTTCCACACCTTCTCACAGTTTTGTATATTGGTTATAGTATGGTGAATCATTGAGATGCATAGACATGTTGAACTTTTGTTCTTCTGAATGTTAGTTTAATGTGAGTGTCTGCATCCAGTACCGCATCCTCTAATTTGGTGGATGCACATAGAGAAAATAAATCTCCTTAATTTACTCCATAACCACCCTATTAAATAGGCCTAGTAACAAACCAGGCGCATGCAAAGGGCCGGGCACATGCATCCTGCATGCATGGCTATCATGCAAAGAACGCAAAGAAGAGAGCGGTTCTTGGGAAAAAGCGAGTAGTTAGTGCGGTGTGCCTTATAAACACGAACAGCTTGCTCTCCCGCCTGCCTCCCCACCCAATTCCCGCTCCCCAATCTTCCTCACTCGTCCGTAAAACCCCGCTCACCTTCTTCCTCACTCGTCTGAAACGCTTTGCTCCTCTTCTTCCACTCCTCACAATCCCCAGCCCTCCTTCTTCCCCACTCGCACCGCCACTAGGCTCGTCTCAGCTACTCTGCTCAAACCCGGTGAGCTCGTGGCAGCGCCCACAAGGAAAATGGAGTCGGATCGCCCCAGCCAAGAAGATGAGGCTCCAATGGGCGACGCCGGGTTGTAGATCCCGCACCAGAGCTGGGAGAAACGGCGAGCCCCCCCACCCGGATCCGAGGAACCGATAGAATCTCCTGGACCGCATCGATGATCTCCGGACGTCATCCTTGAGGAGATCATCTCGCTTCTCCCCACCAAGGATTGCTGCCTTTACAAGTCCTCTCAACTCGGTGGCGCCCTCTATGGCGCACCGCGCCCTCAATCTCGGATCGCCGTCGGATATCCGTCCTTCTGAATTTGATCTCATCAGTAGCCATCATCTCTTCTCACCAGCAGGGCCCCGTTCAATGCCTCTGCATCCTGACAAGCTACCTGCTGTCCATACCCGGCAAGGTGGACGCTTGGCTGACATCCCCTAAATTCGGAAAACTCCAGCAGTTTGAGTTCTACTATTAACACGAAAGTTTCATACCACGAACATACCAAGAATTCGTGCCCACACCACCGTTGTCCATCTCGCGGTTTTCCTCCTCTCTCCACACCGCCACCTTCGCCCGGTGCCATCTACCAGACGATCTGGTACAAATGCTTCGACTCCCACAGCTAAAAAACTTTCGCTTGTGGTGGTTTATCTGTCGGAGGCCTCACCGACAGCATCATCCACTCTAGTTGCCCCGCCTCGAGCGCTTTGCGATTGTTTTGGGAATAGAAATCGGTATCGCTTTTCTCCAAATAAAGTCGCCTCACCTTAAAAGCATTAGAATTTGTTTTGAAGGACAACAGCTCATCATCGAAGATGCCCTTCACTTGAAAGGTTGCTCCTTCATAATTGTTATACACCGTCGAAATAATCGTCGTCTCTGCTTCAAACCGGACACCTTGGGTGTCATTCCTGACCCGATTAATAATCACAAGGAGATGGTGTTTCGCTCCTCACCTTTTCATGTACCGTATATTATCATCTACACATTTGTAATCATATGCTGCATTTTTCATTTATGCGCATAAGTTTTATATCATATTGGAGTACACTTTGGGTACTAATATTATGTTATATGCTCAATGAAGAGTTCGACCATTGATAGCCTATCAATGTTGCTGGATTCTGTCAAGATCATATATATTAGAATGTATAGTTTTGATCTGGACATAATTATTGGCTTGCTGCGATGCTTTCGATCTCTGGAGAATTTATACATAGAGGTGATGATTTCATGCACATTGAAAGCCCGTATATATTGTACTAGAATTAAGCTGTTCAGTTGTCGTTCTTTTGACATACTCTTTTTCAGACCTTAACTGCTTTTCAATCTTCATGTCTACTTAGGCGTAACCACATGGACAAAAACATATAACCAATCGTTGGCGTAATAAGCACAAGGATTTTCTCGGTTCTCATGATATTCATTTGAGGACAATAACGATGGGACAATATGCATCCAACCGTGCAAATGTAAGCTTTGTCACATTCTTCCTGTTGAATGCGAGGTTACTATTGTCCATGAGGCTTAATTTTTACAAAGAAGAGATTTCTCACAGACGAACATGTTGAACAGCAAAAAAAAGAAGTTTCACGTGGACAAATGGGCTTCTAAACGTGCTCGGCTTCTATTTACAACAAGTTGTAGACATCCTAAAATATTTTTTTTTTGCACAGGATGTTGATTTTATGGATCAGACCGATCCATTTGTTTGTGACTGCAAAAAAGAGTGGTTCTGTTAGATGTTACTGTCATGTTCATTCTAGGTTTTGTCTAAAAATTTGATGAACAATTAATCTGTTAGATGTTACTGTCATGTTCAATCTAGGTTTTGTCTAAAAATTTGATGAACAATTAATCCTTGGGCTTTTTGTGCCATTTGTATGCTTGACTTGCATGTTGTTGCCCTCGTACTCCCCTCGACCTGCCACTACACTGCCGCATCTTTCATGGCTGCTGTTCGTCCCGTCCGAGGCCTTGCCGTCGTTCTCTGCCTTGGTTAGCTCGTTGTGCTCGCCGCCGTATGGTGTTGTCAACATGGTCAACAACCAAGAGGAATCAGGAGATGACTGTACGTGGAGAGGCTAACAGTAGGGACCCACCAGGGTCATTGCATTTCACAAGCAGGTGCCTCATTATTACAAGCCAAAACAATACTTCCTCATAATTGTTTGACAACTAGGTTCCACGCCATTGTCAATGTAGTCAATAAACGAGAAAATTACACAATGAACGGATAACGCCAGGGACCCAGCAGCTCGCCTAGTTGTTTTTCAGTTTCAGAGACGGAGCTCAAGCTGCAGCGTTGTCTTGGTCTTGTGGTCTAGCCCACGCTTACGCTTTTATTAAGCACATGACGAGCCAGTTGATATTTTTTTCTTTCTAAAATTGGCTAGCCAGTTCTTCTTTTTGGAGAATACCAAAATCGAGGCCTACTTGCTTTTCTCAACCTCATTGGGCTGCAAATCTTTCAAGACGAGGAGGGATAAGAAATGGTCTTCCCGTAAAGCGGGCTATAAGTTGTAAGAAATGGGCTGTAAATTTTTAAACCAAAGCCAACCGGCAATTGCATTAAAATATCATTTTTTCCAGGATTTCTCTACTCTCTACTCTTATAAAAACCAAAGCCAATGGCAATTACATTAAAATATCATCTTTTCACCCACAAGATAAACTACTCATACAAATGCATCTTCATGTTCCGTGCAACGAACGGGCATCTTGCTAGTTAAGATTCTAAATTTCATCCTTTTTTTTTGCAGAGAATTGTTTTTTGAATTTTATTTTGATATAATTTTTTGAAAACTATTTTTAACGTGACTCGAAATTTCGTGATTAAAAGAGTTCGGACCCCACCGGAATATGCAAAATTTCATTGAATTTTTTAGCAAAGGCCAGTAATATATGGTCTGTAATGCTAATAAAAAGAATATGAGCTTCAAATATCCTTAAGAATTAGCAAATGGGCTGTAAATTATTGAAAATAATGGCTAATGGGTTGTATGCTGTTTTCCACAGATTTGGAGGCTGACTTACGGGCCTACTAGGTTGTGATGACGCCTGTCCTAAATTTTTTTTTTGGCAGCGTCACATGAGGCTTTGTCAACTTAGTCAACACACGTAAGTGACTGTTGAGGTTGAGATCCTCTGCGATGCAAGTATGGTCTTTGTAGTGTCGATGACATGTGGGGCTAGGTCCCACATGGCGTTGATCTGACAAAGATCGTGATCGATCGCAGAGGATCCTAACCCGATAGATGTCCATCCAACGGTCGTGCTTCTTCAATCTCGATCTTCTGCTCGGCCGCCCAAACCATGCACCGCGAGACTGCTGCTCCCTCCTCCGTGGCTACTGTCTTGCCTTGAATCATCCCTCTAACCACCCACACATCCTGTTATTTTTCGACGCCCTTGACCTCACCCATGACCCGACCGATCGGCCATCGTTCTCCCCTCGGCGTGGGCATCCATTGCGGTGGCTTCACGGCTCGGTGGTTCTCTTCTGGGCCCCTCCCTTGTCTACGCATTTGTGCTCTCGGTGGCCGAGGTCAACATGGTCAACAAACAACAGCCATCGAAGAGGTGACAAGAGGGGCCTGCAGAAAATGCCTCCTTATTACGCCAAGAAACAATGATTCCTCCACGATAGCTGGGACCCACCGGAAGGGTCTCAGATTTTCGTGAAAAAATGCCCCCCATTGTCGCCTAGGACCCACCGGAAATGCCTCCTTATTACGCACAAAAATGAATACTCCCCCCACCTTTGGGACTCACCTTGGTGGGAGGTGACTTGTGGGCCTACTAAGTTTACTGAGGGACGGAGGGCTTTGTCAACTTAGTCAATATGAACGACTCTAGCTCCAAAGGACCTTACGATGTCCATCCAACGGCAGTAGTGCTTCTTGAACCTCCTGGTCTTCGTGCTCCGGCCACCCAAAGCAGCGTGGTCGTCTTTGTGTGCTCCTGCCTCCCGTGGCCGGCTGTGATGCCGCGGAGGCCTCACCGCCCCCTACTACTCCCACTGCTGGCCAGTCCATCCCTCTACTCACCCACACCCCCTGTTATTCTACGGCGACGGCAGCCTCACCCTCGTACTCCTCTTCCCGTGGGCATCCACGGCCGTGTCTTCCCCGGCTCCGCGTCGTCCCCTTCCTAGGCCTCGCCGTCGTCCACCGCCGTGGTGCTCTCGGCGCGGCGTGGTCAATGTGGTCAACGACCGACTTCCATCGGAAGAAATCTTGTCGCGTGGAGAGGTGACAATTGGGTCCACGGCGGCCGCAAGGAAGTGCCTCCTTATTACGCGCCAAAATAATTATTCCTCCACCGACAATGGGACCCACCGGACGGGCCACCGTATTTCGCGAAAAACGTTTCCCCATCGCTGGGACCCACCAGCTACATCTTCGCACGCAAGGAAGTGCGTCCGGGCAAAAAAAACGATTCACCCCCCTGACTGCTGGGACCCACCAGCTACATCTTCGCACGCAAGGAAGTGCGTCCGGGCAAAAAAACAAAACGATTCGCCCCCCTGACTGCTGGGACCCACCAGCTACATCTTCGCACGCAAGGAAGAGCCAGACAGTCGGGACCCACCTGGTCGAAGCGTATGTAGCGTTGTCATTCTGGTCGCGAACGTGTACGTACATACTGGTCGTAGTAGAGGCGTGCACGTACACGTACTTACATCGGCGAGGGTGCAAGAAAGAAAATACGGCCACGTACGTACATACGGGCAAGGTCTCGAACGCCTACTCGCGCATACGTACATGGCTGGGTCGGAACAGAGAAACAGCGTCGTCGTCGTGTTCATGGGGAGGCAACGGAATGCGTCGTGTATTCATCGGGAGGCAACGGAACGCGTGGGAGCCAACCGGCTGGGTCGGAACGGAATGCGTGGTCGTGTTCATCGGGAGGGCTTGGACGGAACAGGCGATGGAAACGAGGCCTGGCGTACTGCACAACGGAGGAAACGGCCTTGTGTTCGACCGGCCACGTTCGAAACGGGGTCCTGTTGATCGGGAGGGGCCTGGCGTACCGCAAAACGGAGGAAATGGACCTCCTACGGTCGAAACGGGGGTCCTTTTGATCGGGAGGGGTGTGGCGTACCGCAAAATGGATGAAACGGACTTGAGTTGGAGTGCTACGGTCGAAATGGGGGGAGGGGTGTGGCGTACCGCAAAACGGGACTCCACGAGATACTGTTCATCTCCACTGTCGACCTCCTCCAGCCTCCACGGGCTACCGTCGACCTCCTCCAGCCTCCACGGGCTCCTGTTCATCCAGCCTCCACCGCGCGCTACTCCACCAGCTACTGTTCAACCACCCCTCCACGGGCACCCCTCCACCGTCTCATCGCTCATCCAGCCCTCCACACCACGGGGTCCTGTTCAACCACCCTCCACGGCCACCCTCCACGGCCACCCTCCACCGTCTCATCGCTCATCCAGCCCTCCACACCACGGGTTCCATCCAGGCACGCCACCGCCATCGCTCATCCAACCCCCCCAACAACGCTCACTGTGCATCCCGCGGCAGCATCGATCGGCTTGATTAGCGGCGATGGCGAAGAATCGCTCCATCGGGTTCGATTAACGACCATCGATCGATCGCTCGGGTTCAAGAACGCGTAACTGCGCAGTCTGTCGCCGGGTTCGCTTAGAGCCCAACGCCTCGCCGGCTTTAGTTAGAGCCAACGCCGCACACACGCTGCACGCACGTCTGAGAGAAACGCGCATCGCTTCGGCCCGACCTCCCATCGTAACCGCAACTCCACGAAATTTTCCTCCCCTCGCTTCTTCCACGGTTTTTCCGTCATGGACGGCCCAAAGAATGTCATGCAGCTGCATTTCCGGCCCGCCCAGACGAAAAGCCCATTTTCTGTCATGATTTTTGTCATAGAAGTAGGAGCCCACCACATCTATAATGATACCGGGTTTTGTCACAATTATCGTCATAGAAGTGTCATATGTATGACAGAAAAAAATTTCGTTCGGCCCAAAATGTCACGGATGTGTCTTTTTTTTGTAGTGCATGTGATTTAATACCAATAGTTCACATCACCATGTGATTAACACCCATAGTTCACATCGTCATGTGACCAATACCCAAAGGGTTTACTAGAGTCAATAATCCAGTTCACATCGCTATGTGATTAACACCCAAAGAGTACTAATGTGTGATCATGTTTTGCTTGTGAGAGAAGTTTAGTCAACAGGTCTGCCACATTCAGATCCGTATGTATTTTACAAATTTCTATGTCAACAATGCTCTGCACGAAGCTACTCTAGCTAATTGCTCCCACTTTCAATATGTATCCAGATTGAGACTTAGAGTCATCTGGATCAGTGTCAAAATTTGCATTGACGTAACCCTTTACGACGAACCTTTTGTCACCTCCATAATTGAGAAAATATCCTTATTCCACTAAGGATAATTTTTGACCGTTGTCCAGTGATCTACTCCTAGGTCACTATTGTACTCCCTTGCCAAAATCAGTGTAGGTATACAATAGATTTGGTACACAGCATGGCATACTTTATAGAACCTATGGCCAAGGCATAGGGAATGACTTTCATTCTCTTTCTATCTTCTGCCGTGGTCGGGCTTTGAGTCTTACTCAATTTCACACCTTGTAACACAGGCAAGAACTCTTTGTTTGACTGTTCCATTTTGAACTACTTCAAAATCTTGTCAAGGTATGTACTCATTGAAAAAACTTATCAAGTGTCTTGATCTATCTCTATAGATCTTGATGCTCAATATGTAAGCAGCTTCTCCGAGGTCTTTCTTTGAAAAACTCCTTTCAAACACTCCTTTATGCTTTGCGTAATAATTATACATTATTTCCGATCAACAATATGTCATTCACATATACTTATCGAAATGTTGTAGTGCTCCCACTCACTTTCTTGTAAATACAGGCTTCACCGCAAGTCTCAGATAAAACTATATCCTTTGATCAACTTATCAAAGCGTATATTCCAACTCCGAGATGCTTGCACCAGTCCATAGATGGATCGCTAGAGCTTGCATATTTTGTTAGCACCTTTAGAATTGACAAAACCTTCCGTTGCATCATATACAACTCTTCTTTAATAAATCCATTAAGGAATGCAGTTTTGTTTATCCATTTGCGGATTTCGAAATGCGGCAATTGCTAACATGATTCGGACGGACTTAAGCATAGATACGAGTGAGAAACTCTCATCGTAGTCAACACCTTGAACTTGTCGAAAACCTTTTTGCGACAATTCTAGCTTTGTAGATAGTAACACTACTATCAAGATCTGTCTTCCTCTTGAAGATCCATTTAATCTCAATGGCTCGCCGATCATTGGGCAAGTCAATCAAAGTCCATACTTTGTTCTCATACATGGATCTCATCTCAGATTTCATGGCCTCAAGCCATTTCGTAGAATCTGGGCTCATCATTGCTTCCTCATAGTTCGTAGGTTCGTCATGGTCAAGTAACATGAGCTCCAGAACAGGACTACCATACCACTCTGGTGCGGATCTCACTCTGGTTTACCTACGAGGTTCAGTAGTAACTTGATCTGAAGTTACATGATCATCATCATTAGCTTCCTCACTAATTGGTGTAGTAGTCACAGGAACAGATTTCTGTGATGAACTACTTTGCAATAAGGGAGCAGGTACAGTTACCTCATCAAGTTCTACTTTCCTCCCACTCACTTTTTTCGAGGGAAACTCCTTCTCTAGAAAGGATCCATTCTCAGCAACGAATATCTTGCCTTCGGATCTGTGATAGAAGGTGTACCCAACATTTTCTTTTGGGTATCCTATGAAGACGCACTTCTCCGATTTGGGTTTGAGCTTATCAGGTTGAAACTTTTTCACATAAGCATTGCAACCTCAAACTTTAAGAAACGACAACTTTGGTTTCTTGCCAAACAATAGTTCATAAGGTGTCATCTCAACGGATTTAGATGGTGCCCTTTTTAACGTGAATGCAGCTGTCTCTAATGCATAACCCCAAAACGATAGTGGTAAATTGGTAAGAGACATCATAGATTGCGCCATATCTAATAAAGTACGGTTATGATGTTCGGACACACCATTACACTTTGGTGTTCCAGATGGCGTGAGTTGCGAAACTATTCCGCATTGTTTCAAATGAAGACCAAACTCGTAAGTCAAATATTCTCCTCCACGATCAGATCGTAGAAACTTTATTTTCTTGTTACGATGATTTTCCACTTCACTCTGAAATTATATGAACTTCTCAAATGTTTCAGACTTATGTTTCATCAAGTAGATATACTCATATCTGCTCAAATCATCTGTGAAGGTCATAAAATAATGGCACTTGTCGTGAGCCTCAACACTCATCGGATTGCATACATCAGTATGTATTATTTCCAATAAGTCAGTTGCTCGCTCCATTGTTCCGGAGAACGGAGTCTTTAGTCATCTTGCCCATAAGGCGTGGTTCGCAAGCATCAAGTGATTCATAATCAATTGATTCCAAAATCCCATCAGCATGGAGTTTCTTCATGCGCTTTACACCAATATGACCTAAACGGTAGTGCCACATATAAGTTGCACTATCATTATTAACTTTGCATCTTTTGGCTTCAATATTATGAATATGTGTATCACTACGATCGAGATCCAACAAACCATTTTCGTTGGTGTGTATGACCATAGAAGGTTTTTATTCATGTAAACAGAACAACAATTGTTCTCTAACTTAAATGAATAACCGTATTGCAATAAACATGATCAAATCATATTCATGCTCAACGCAAACACCAAATACACGTATTTAGGTTCAATACTAATCCCGAAAGTATAGGGAGTCTGTGATGATGATCATATCAATCTTGGAACCACTTCCAACACACATCATCACTTCACCCTTAACTAGTCTCTGCTTATTACGCAACTCCCGTTTGAGTTACTAATCTTACCAACCGAACTAGTATCAAATCTTGAGGGTTGCTATAAACACTAGTAAAGTACACATCAATAACATGTATATCAAATATACCTTTGTTCACTTTGCCATCCTTCTTATCCGCCAAATACTTGGGGCGATTCCGCTTCCAAAGGACGGTTCCTTTTCAAGAGAAGCACACTCGGTCTCGTGCTTAGGTCCGCACTTGGGCTTCTTCACTTGAGCAAAGAACTAAACTTGCCATTCTTCTTGAAGTTCCCCTTCTTCCCTTTGCCCTTTTCTTGAAACTAGTGGTCTTGTCAACCATCAACACTTGATGTTTTTCTTGATTTCTACCTTCGTCGATTTCAGCATCACGAAGAGCTTGGGAATCATTTCCGTTATCCCTTGCATATTATAGTTCATCACGAAGTTCTAGTAACTTGGTGATAGTGACTAGAGAACTCTGTCAATCACTATCTTATCTGGAAGATAACTCCCTCTTGATTCAAGTGATTGTAGTACTCAAACATTCTAAGCACATGCTCACTAGCTGAGCAATTCTCATCCATCTTGTAGGAAAAGTACTGTCAGAGGTCTCATACCTCTCGACACGGGCATGAGTATGAAATACCAATTTCAACTCTAAGAACATCTTATATGCTCTGCAGCGTTCAAAACATATTTTTAAAGTCCCGGTTATAAGTCGTAAAGCATGGTTCACTAAACTATCAAGTAGTCATCATACCGAGCTTTTGTCAAATGTTCATAACGTCTGCATCTGCTCCTGCAATAGGTCTGTCAACTAGCGGTGCATCAAGGACATAATACTTCTGTGCAGCAATGAGGTTAATCCTCAGATCACGGACCAAGTCTGCATCATTGCTACTAACATCTTTCAACTTAGTTTTCTCTAGGAACATATCAAAATAAAACAGGGGAGCAAAACGCGAGCTATTGATCTACAACATAGATATGTTAATACTACCAGGACTAAGTTCATGATAAATTAAGTTCAATTAATCATATTACTTAAGAACTCCCACTTAGATAGACATCCCTCTAATCTTCTAAGTGATCACGTGATCCATATCAACTAAACCATGTCCGATCATCACGTGAGATGGAGTAGTTTCAATGGTGAACATCACTATGTTGATCATATCTACTATATGATTCACGCTCGACCTTTCGGTCTCAATGTTCCGAGGCCATATCTATTATATACTAGGCTCGTCAAGTTTAACCTGAGTATTCCGCGTGTGCAACTGTTTTGCACCCGTTGTATTTGAACGTAGAGCCTATCACACCCGACCATCACGTGGTGTCTCAGCACGAAGAACTTTCGCAACGGTGCATACTCGGGGAGAACACTTCTACTTGAAAATTTAGTGAGAGATCATCTTATAATGCTACCGTCGATATAAGCAAAATAAGATGCATAAAAGATAAACATCACATGCAATCAATATAAGTGATATGATATGGCCATCATCATCTTGTGCTTGTGATCCTCCATCTCCGAAGCACCGTCATGATCACCATCGGCACCGGCGCGACACCTTGATCTCCATCGTAGCATCGTTGTCGTCTCGCCAACTATTGCTTATATGACTATCGCTACCGCTTAGTGATAAAGTAAAGCAATTACAGGGCGATTGTATTGCATACAATAAAGCGACAACCATATGGCTCCTGCCAGTTGCCGATAACTTGGTTACAAAACATTATCATCTCATACAATAAAATATAGCATCATGCCTTGACCATATCACAACACAACATGCCCTGCAAAAACAAGTTAGACGTCCTCTACTTTGTTGTTGCAAGTTTTACGTGGCTGCTATGGGCTGAGCAAGAACCGTTCTTACCTACGCATCAAAACCACAACGATAGTTTGCCAAGTTGGTGCTGTTTTAACCTTCACAAGGACCGGGCGTAGCCACACTCAGTTCAACTAAAGTTGGAGAAACTGACACCCGCTAGTCACCTGTGTGCATAGCACGGCGGTAAAACCAGTCTCGCGTAAGCGTACGCGTAATGTCGGTCCGGGCCGCTTCATCCAACAATACTACCGAACCAAAGTATGACATGCTGGTAAGCAGTATGACTTGTATCGCCCACAACTCAATTGTGTTCTACTCGTGCATATAACATTTACGTATAAAACCTGGCTCGGATGCCACTGTTGGGGAACGTAGTAACTTCAAAAAAATTCCTACGCACACACAGGATCGTGGTGATGCATAGCAACGAGAGGGGAGAGTGTTGTCCACGTACCCTCGTAGACCGAAAGCGGAAGCGTTAGCACAACGCGGTTGGTGTAGTCGTATGTCTTCACCATCCGACCGATCAAGTACCGAACGCACGGCACCTCCGAGTTCAGCACACGTTCAGCTCGATGACGTCCCTCGAACTCCGATCCAGCCGAGCTTTGAGGGAGAGTTTCGTCAACACGACAGCGTGGTGACGATGATGATGTTCTACCGACGCAGGGCTTCGCCTAAGCACCGCTACGATATTATCAAGGTGGGTTATGGTGGAGGGGGGCACCGCACGACTAAGAGATCAAGAGATCAATTGTTCTGTCTCCAAGGGGTGCCCCCCTCCCCGTATATAAAGGAGTGGAGGAGGGGGAGGGCCGGCCCTTTCTACGGCGCGCCCTAGGAGGAGTCCTACTCCCACGGGGAGTAGGATTCCCCCCTTCCAAGTAGTAGGAGTAGGAGTCAAGGAAAGGGGAGAGAGAAGAGAAGGAAGGAGGGGGCGCAGCCTCTCCCCCTAGTCCAATTTGGACTAGGCCTTGGGGGGCGCGCAGCCTCTCCTCTCTCTTTCCCCTAAAGCCCAATAAGGCCCATATACTCCCCGGTGAATTCCCGTAACTCTCCGGTACTTCAAAAAATACCCGAATCACTCAGAACCTTTCCGATGTCCGAATATAGTCGTCCAATATATCGATCTTTACGTCTCGACCATTTCGAGACTCCTCGTCATGTCCCCGATCTCATCCGGGACTCTGAACTACCTTCGGTACATCAAAACACATAAACTCATAATATAACCATCATCGAACTTTAAGCGTGCGGACACTACGGGTTCGAGAACAATGTAGACATGACCGAGACATGTCTCCGGTCAATAACCAATAGCGGAACCTGGATGCTCATATTGACTCCCACATATTCTACGAAGATCTTTATCGGTCAAACTGCATAACAACATACGTTGTTCCCTTTGTCATCGGTATGTTACTTGCCCGAGTTTCGATCGTCGGTATCTCAATACCTAGTTCAATCTCGTTACCGGCAAGTCTCTTTACTTGTTCCGTAATACATCATCCCGCAACTAACTCATTAGTTACAATGCTTGCAAGGCTTATAGTGATGTGCATTACTGAGTGGGTCCAGAGATACCTCTCCGACAATCGGAGTGACAAATCCTAATCTCGAAATACGCCAACCCAACAAGTATCTTCGGAGACACCTGTAGAGCACCTTTATAATCACCCAGTTACGTTGTGACGTTTGGTAGCACACAAAGTGTTCCTCCGATAAATGGGAGTTGCATAATTTCATAGTCATAGGAACATGTATAAGTCATGAAGAAAGCAATAGCAACATACTAAATGATCAAGTGCTAAGCTAACGGAATGGGCCAAGTCAATCACATCATTCTCCTAATGATGTGATCCCGTTAATCAAATGACAACTCATGTCTATGGTTAGGAAATATAACCATCTTTAATTAACGAGCTAGTCAAGTAGAGGCATACTAGTGATACTGCTTGTCTATGTATTCACACATGTATTATGTTTCGGTTAATACAATTCTAGCATGAATAATAAACATTTATCATGATATAAGAAAATAAATAATAACTTTATTATTGCCTCTAGGGCATATTTCCTTCAAGATAACCCTTGGGATCTCGGTGAGTGACCTTACGGAGCACCGAAGCCTAACTATATGGCTTTAAAGAAAGCACTGCCTCGGAGGTAACCCGGAAGTCAGTGTCTTTCTTAGTTTTGTTTCTTGAGTCTAGATGCATTCATGTTTGCATTGGCATTTTTATTTTATTTTGAGTAGTTGCTATTTGAGTTGGTTTCTATTGTTTTCATTGGTAAAATTTATAGCATGTCGGTAGTCTGTTTTTACTGGCCGTATCTGTTATTCTGGCTCATCGCAAACAGTTCGTATGGATCAATTGTATGCCATGTATCGCACACACAACTCTAATCTGAATTGTGCTTGATGTCTCCGCCATCGCGCACAGTTCGTATTATTGGTGACGGTTTTATTAGAACATCGTTTTGCGATTAATGCATCGCACATAATTTGGTCAAATGGTCTCTGATTCATGCGTCGCATTAGCAGCATCCTGCAGTAGTGTCGACGAGGGGAACGCTGCACGTAGCCCGCGGGGGGTCACACTGGAGGAGAGGCGACACTGCCTTATCCCTTTATCTCACAACGATCGTGCTCTCTTCTCTCCTTCTCTACTGATATCCACCATACCGCGCATCAATCAGACGAGCTCCGCACACTGCAACATAAATCTGATGAAGTTCGCCCAGCGCACCAGCGGGCTTTCTCCTCTTTTCTTCTTTCCTCTCCACCTTCCTCTGCTCGCGGTGAGAGAACACCCACACTACTCATGCGCGCATCGGCGTCGTGCTCCTCCCCGTGAGATTGGGACCGACGTTGCTGGCGAAGGTGCTGCGACAACTTGGTGGCAATGCCGGGACCGTTGCGCGAAGGTGCTGTAACGACCTGGCGGCCAACCTATAAGATGCGACATCTGGCGATGATGATGCAACCACCGGTGGGATTTTTTTTGTTGGAACCACCGATAGGATTTGCTGGAACCGCCGAGCGAGTTGGGACCATGGAGCGAAGATGGTGGGATCGCCGAACGAATTTTGCTTGAACCACCAATTTGATTTGTTGGAACCGCCTGGTAGTTTTGCTGAAACCTCTCGACGTTGATGTTAGAACGCAGCGACGGGGGCTAGTTGAGCTGCGACACCCGTCGGTCTTTGGAGAAGACTCTGGCTGAAGCTGCGACAGGGCTTTCACCCGTCGATGACATAAGCTGCAATCGTGGGGGCGGGTAGCAAGCCATCAAAGGCTGTGCTGCAATCATTGTCGACAATGTACGATGACGGCAATTAGGTGCTGCGACGACATCATACAAGAACCAATGAGGATGGGCGATTCGAGGGTGTCGACCGGCGGTGCTTTGAGGGCGGTCGCTGCATGCGTCCATGGCGGGTGTTCGCCCTGCTCTCCCCCCGCGTGCGTGCGTGGGTGTGTGACTCTTTTTTTCTTCTTTTTTTGTGGGCTTGATTCAACGGTTGGGAAACAACACAATTAGCGCACAGGATGCGACCGGCGGGGGTGCTGGCGCCGGTCGACCGGCGCCTAGCACCGCCCCATTTCTTTGGCGTGTTGCTAGTTGTTGCTGTTCCCACACCACCGCCCACTACACACGTTCGACGAAATTCCCCCGCGAGTTCTCCACTAAGATTCGCCCGCATCTCCTTCGATTCCTTCCTCAGTTTGTCTCGGAATCCGGCAAGATCGGAGGTCTCGCCGGAACCCGGCGTTGGCCGTACCGACCCCGGCTGGATCTCCGGGCTCAAGAGTTATTGATGGTTCTTGGGATCCAGAGGGTGTGGCTGAGGAGTTCTCGGCGATGAGCAGGCTGGCGTCGGAGCTCCACCGGTTGCGGAGGTCGCCATGGGAGGTGCTGTGCTCCGCGCTGGTATCATGCGGCCTGGTTCTCTTCTCGCAGCTCGCCGTGGCCATAGTGCCCCGCCTCCTCCCATCCATCTCCCTCCTCGCCATGCTCCCCGTCGCAGGTCAGTGCGTGCTTGCTTTGCTTTCCTGTGGCTCTTTTAGTGCAATTTTGACCCTACTTCGGTTGCGCGCTGCACAGGTTTGGTATTCCTGGCGGCTATTCTGGTGGGCAGGTTCTGGAGGAGGTTCATCGGAGTGGCCGCGTCGGCGCCGCTGTTCGTGCTGTTCAACGTGCTGTTTTTGTGGGGCGTCTACCTATTCGTCATCCGGAGAGGTGAAATCCCCGTGCATTACATCTGTTTGGACTTTGCAGAGTGTGCGTGTGTCTTTAGTGTTTGAAATTGCATATTATGTGTGTCTCCTTTTCCTTTTTAAATAGAACTAAGCATTTATTATAGCTCAGTGCGCTGGTGGATTGCCATTTGGACGGTGTTTATTGCTTTAGATATATGTTATATTTGTGGATGGAGCTAAGAACCGTTCCTGATGTATTGCAATTCTAGAGCATAGTTCTATTTAAATAAATATGGCAATACCTGACATTTCGTTATAATTTGGGATGGAATTGTAGATCAGGACATCAGTTGCCATAATTTTTCTAGGATCCCAGCATGTAGTTTATACTCGCCTCCTCACATTATGCATAACTTGTTTGAAAAAAATTATGCCACTTTGGAGCAGGGTGTAGTTAAATAAGTGTATAGAGCTTCTGATAGTTTTCTAACTATACTCTAGAATATCCTTGTTTTATAACTAGCCTTATGTTTTGTAGATACCTCTTCTCTACTAGACATGCTGATTAATGCTGAGTGTGCACTGCTTCTGTGGGGACTTTACAGGTTAGCTACTCCTCTGGAACATATTTTTTGCGATGCACTTACTGATCTCTAAGCTCTATTTAGTCACTAAGGACATTGTTCATTGTAAACCTTAAACTATGGTTCTCGTTCCAAGATGGAATCTGAACTTTCAAACATTGAAAGTGGAACTTTGAACTTTCTAATCCTGATCCTAACCTTGAGCTTATACTTGTCCGGCACACCAGGAAAAAGGGTGTGGTGGGGGAGATGATGATGAGGAGAAATAGAGCTACATGAGTGGAATGGGGCCGGCGGTGGAGATGGACACTGGCAAGGAAGGGAAAACAGCTAGGGGAAGGGAGGTTGTTAAGCTTCATGCACTAGCCAACGCAACCAAAAGTCCGAACTAATGGAAGGGCTAGGCAATCCACATATACACTTCAACGGTGGCATGGGAGGTAGCTCGGTGATGAGAGAGAAATGGGAGTGAATTTGGGGAGGGCTAGGAATGTCAGTGACAAGAGTGCGCGAGGATATGAGTTCTTGATTGCGACCGCTCTTTTCATGTGATGTGGAGTGAACCTCGAGGCGAGGATCGGTCCGTTGTTGGCTCGATCTTTCACGGCACAAACCTCCATCGCAGCAGGTTTACGAAGATGTTCGCAAGTCCCACGGAAACAAAACGCCAACCCTTCGATCTGAAGGAATAACGTGGACGAACCGTATAGGCTCAGCTTGTAAACGCGTTGCAGGAACTCACATGCCAGTAGAGATTTTGACAAGATGTCTCTAAACCCGATGTCCTTCAAGCTTAAGAAATCCCAAATAATTAGAGTCCTCACGCTGATCCTCTCCTTGCTGGGCAGGAATAAAAACGTAAAAGATCTTCTAGATTTTGACCCTGACGTAGCAAGTAGTACTGTAAATAAATTCTTGAGCCGTAGATTCTTTATCATGCACAACATAGGCTGTCTTCTCTGGTTTAAACCGATGGAAATTATTATCCATCAACGTGACTCACCAATGCATCATGTTCCTCATGCATGCATGGTTGTATGCACATAAATGAAAGTACCACAAAATGCCTACTAGTAATTTTCATTAATTCTTATGTATCCTTCTTGTCTTCCAGATCAAAACGTATGTACTTTGGTACATGTACTTCTCCTGTTTTCAAGCTTGGCGTAACAGTGACGTCAACAATAATTATAGGTTCACCTTGAACACCACCCGTAGCATATTCAGTCGTGTGTGTAGACGTGGCCGTATCATCATGGGTGTGTCAAAGTCAAACAAGCTTCAAGGTCCAAGGGTCGGGCCAGGATTATAAGATAAGGGTTCAGATTTTGGGGATTGGAAGTTCGAGGTTCATCTTGGGCTCCATAATGAAGTTCAGGCTTTAAAACAACAACAACAACAACAAAAAATCCATTTGGACATACTCCGCTTAACACTTATTGGCCTTAGCATACAACTGCCTCTGGGATTAGGGGTTTAGTTTGAATTTTTTTTATTGCAGGATTCTTTCTGGTGATCCCGGCATTGTTGCATATGAATCTTCATTTTTGGAAGAGGCTGGCTGCAAGGATTTCGTGGATGCTATATGCTCGAGTGAGGTGTTGAGAAAGTAGAGTTTTCAATGAAGTTGTTATATTAAGTTGCTAACCTGAAATCTGGACGTCGTGCATTAACATGCTGAATCTTTTGTACTTTTGGTGTAGAAGTATCCATCACTCTCAAGGGTGAGGCATTGTAACTGTTGCAAAGCAAATGTTAGAGGTTATGACCACCATTGCCCTGCATTTGGTAATTGCATAGGTACTATATTGCATTTTTTAGTTTTGCTTCTGCTTTTGCATTATAGATAGATGCACACTTTAACCTGCATAACGTGTTTTGCAGGACAGAAAAATCATAGGCTATTTATGGCACTTTTGACAGGATTTGTTGTTGCTGAATCGACATATACAATGTGTTCAACTAAATGTATGTGGCTTTTTATCTCCTTCACATCTGAAATAAATTAACTGTTTTCCGGGATAGCTGGTCTACATGCTTTCACAGCTGGAAATGTCTTTTTTTTCTAATTAAAGACATTGTAGATACATTTACTCTTTTTGGACTTTCACGTTTCGTATATCCAAATAGTATTCGCAATCATGGATTTCGCTCCATTTGTAACTGTTTTTATTCTATTTTGCAGATATAACTAGTTGCATAACCTCAGGAACTTTAAGAACTGAGGTATCTCTTTCCATCCTCTTATTTTGCATACCTTGCGAAGTGATATTGATTACATTGTCAAGCCAATTGATCTTTTGTTCCTTGCATGAAAGGTCTTACACATTTATCAGGTTTGGCTTATGCCCAAACGTAGAACATGGAAAGCAAATTTTTTTTAGCAAAATCTGGGTGGCCCCAATGTTTTGGCTAAGTTTTGTTCCGAAAATACTATTAGAGTAGAAAACCCAAAACTTTTGCATCAAACTAGATATTAGCAAAATTTGGTCAAAGTTAGGCAAGGCAAACTCTGTTTGTCAAAGGCACAAAACCAACAGCTCATGTTAACACACAATGGCTGTCTTGTACTCCCTCCGTTCCAAAATAAGTGTCGTGGTTTTAGTTCAAGTTTTAGTTCAAATTTGAACTAAAACCACGACACTTACTTTGGAACAGAGGGAGTAGGCATCATGGGATTTATGACTTTCGACCAATGCTGGTCTATCTTAGTAGATTCAGATATTTAGGCACAATAAGTGCATCTGCAGTCTAGTTCGGTATGATTTTCTAGAGAACGTGTAATTCAGAGTGTTTTGAAGAATCCTGTCATATTTTAATTACAGACCATTCTTTTCAGTTTTTCCCCTATGATTCATTTGTTTGATTTGGCCATCAGATAGCATCATTGTATGTAAGGATCACTGCATGATACTTAATTTGGGCAATTTTACAGAATCATTTGTCTCTAAACATGGTGATCGGCACAATGCTCTTCTCAGTCCTCCAAGTGATATGGCAGGTTCGTTGTTAACCTCTTGGAAGCCACATTGACCATAGTTTCTGCTTCTGTAACCATTTACCTCTGCACATGAATAAGCTGTATTATTTGGAAGGAGAAAAAGCATCTCATGTGTCTGAACTGTGGCAATATTCGCTTATGAGATAGAGTTGTCTGCATGCAATCAACAATTTATCTGACAAGATAATCAGAATATTTTTTTTGGATAGAATTGAGGGTAATGGTTCGACAGATCATGCTTCATGAATTACGGACAGAAAAGGAACACAAATAATGTACTGTACACTACATAGGTTTACAACTAGTGATATACGGTGTCATGGTTTTTCATGTCTCAACTGTACTGAAAGTGCCAACATTTATAAAATTGTATTCAGCTACGGCGATCCTGATATAGATGCACACTGAAAGCATGCAGCTAGAAATACCAGTTTGCTCTCTCTAATCTCAGTCACTGGCCGCTTTTTCTATGATTGACCAAGTGTCTTAAATATGTCAGCTCGCGGGTCTTCTTATTTTTGCAACAGCTTGAAATCTATCTTCCTATGCAAGGCCATGGCGGCACTTGTGTTGCTGTGAGCCTTTGTCTAGATCAAATGTGCTGATTATGACTTTTTATGATCCGTGTTGTTTCTCCTAAGTCTTGGGGTATGAATTTTGCTGCTCCTTGCCAGGTTGTGTTCCTGATATGGCATGTGTACGGCATCTGCTTCAACATCAGGACGGATGAGTGGGTAATGTCAAATTTCCCATGCTTTGGACTCTTTCTTCACCAATTTCAGGTCGTCTTCTCGTTTGCTGTTTCTTATAGCTAAGAGGTGAGATTTATCCAGATAAACTGGAAGAAATATCCTGAATTCCAAATGAAGGAACAGCCTCAGTCAGGTGCTTTACCAGTATAAACATTACCGCTGACTGATTAATTCCTCTTGTTGCTTTTTGAATTATGGTACATGTTTTGACCTTTTTCTTTCAAACCACAAATGCAGATTTTGAAGTCAAGTTTGTCAATCCATACGACAAAGGCATGCTTTGTAACATTAGGGAGTTCCTGAAGCCGAAATAATACAAGTATAATCTAAAACGCACCGAGACCGGAGAACACCCACTCAAGATTCCTGAAGATATTTTTTGCCTGTTACTGTACCACTGATTCATATTCATTGGTTTGTGTATCATTTGGACTGTGGCAGTTCAGAGTCTGTCTTAATAAGAGCAATTAACATTTTTTGAAAATCCTCGTTGAATGCTATCTGCATGCTGATGAATGCCGCGTCGCTGCAAATGTGATTTAGGCACCCGCACAAGTATGGTGATCAGTTCATCAGTATGGCAATCAGGCTATATTACTGCAAATGGTACTACTACATCTCATTGTTTTGAGCGCTACACCTTTGAGCAGGTCGTTCTGTTCCTTAGTTTCAAAATAAGTGTCGTGGTTTTAGTTTAAATTTGACAAAGGTTTACTGCATAATTTTTGCTGCCCCATTAGGCACTAGCGATTGGCAATGCACTGGAAACTGAGATACATGCAATTATGCCAAGGATGGCGTTGGCTATGCAACATTCCACTCATTGTCCAATCTGTTTCAAGTTAGGCCTTATCTTGTCTATCAGGGAACAGACTTGATCATTTTGCCTATGGTCATCTCGTGGCTGAAATCAAGAAGTTGATGAGAGACAGGGAGTTTATTCCCCAGATGTTGATTAGGGATCAAAATAGAGTTGCTGACCGTTTGGCAAACTATAGTTGTATAGAGTGTACCATGGCTGTGTGAATGCATGTAGGACCATCACATATTGAGGGTCTTTTGCCTCTCAGACTGTAATTCTCTCACTATGAAATAAATAACTTCTCCTCGGGCAAAAAGAAAAAGAAAGACAACAACGTGTCCCGCAAAAAAGAAAAAAGAGAGACAACGATGTTCCCGAAATGACAAGGACGCGCTGCTTATCCGCCATGGGTAGCCGCCAGTCGGTTTAAGAAAGTGCGTTGCCGTGCGGGGAAAGCACACTCCGGACCTCTCAGCGCGCATTTGGGGATGTCTATTTTGTGTGCATCCACGCCGCATTGTGCCAAGCGTCGTCGTCCCTCTCCTCTCCTCATGAAATCTGAACTTCCAAGTTTATTTTCTTTTTGAAAATGTAAACAGTGAAGTGAAATTTTGAAACGGGCTAGGGAAGGGGAACTCGGGGTCGTTCGTGGCAGCGCTGGTGTGCAGGGCTGGGCGGGCAAAATCTGAGGCCCTGTGCAAAACAAAAAATTAGGCCCTATCTCGCTAAAAAAATGAACTAATAACAAGCAAAAAAATTGTGGGGAAAATTAACGAGCAATTATAATGGAAAGTATATATATCTCACAGAAATTTTTATAATGTAAATAATATAATGTCAATGTTTTGCAATTAGACGAATAGTCTAACTCACCTACTTTTGGGTCCTGCCCGGTTGAACCGCAACACTGTGATCTTTAATCGAGGAGTTAAGAACCAATCTCTACCGAAGTAACGATCCACGCCAAAAGTTAAATTAAGAATTAAAATTTAGGAGTAGGAACTGAAGGATTCGCTAAGCACCTGGAGGCTGGAGTCGGTCAGTTGGTCACGGATTGATCCGACGAGACGACGAGTCTGAAAATTAGGAGAGGAAGCCACGAAGCCAACGACAGCGGCCTGAATCCGACGACCGACGAGACGATCTCATCTCTTTTTTTCGTCTCCTGACTCCTGTAGCGGCGCCGACGGGACTGTCGTTGGCCTGTTAGTTTCCAGATCGAGGCGATCCCGATTGACTGGTATAGCGATCCCTTTTTTTGACCCACGATTCAGTTTCCATGGCTAGAGAGAAGTTTCCTTTTTTTTTTTGGAAAAGATCGATCGACTCAAGCGACGAGCCGACGAGCTCCAGCGCTCGATGGCCTCGACTCAGGCCCAGCTCCAGCGCCCAGCGGCCTAGTGCTGCAGCTGCTACGCTTTTTTTTTCTAGAAATACTAGGCCTATATAAAAAAATTGGGGCCCCTCAAAATTACGGGCCCTGTGCGGGCCGCACATTTGGCACCACTATGGGCCTGGCCCTGCTGGTGTGTTTCCACCTTTCGGGCTCCATTTCCATTTCATGTACCCATTTTATTCTTATTGTAGAAGGACAAGTTATGGGCTGTGCAATCTCGATGTATTGATTGGTGCACCAGGCACGTATATATAAATACAGAGGTGGGCCACAACCTCAACTATACAAGGAAACATATACACGTACACAATATACTCAGCACCCCCCGCAGTCGAAGCGGCGCCAGTGACGCAGAGACTGGAACGGAACTCTTCAAAGGTAGAAGTCGGCAGTCCCTTCGTCATCACATCAGCGAATCGCCGAAAGGTCGGCACATGGAGAACCCGCATGCGTCCAAGAGCCACCTGCTCGCGCACAAAGTGAATGTCCACTCGATGTGTTTAGTCCGGCGATGATGAACGGGGTTGGCGGAGAGGTACCGCAGACGTTGTCACAATGAGACAACCGTGGCAGGAGACATCGTGATGTAGCTCTGAAATGTATCGAAGCCGGGTGCACTCGGCGACTGCATTAGCCACTGCTCGATACTCGGCCTTCGCGCTGGAGCGCGAAACTGTGGGTTGTCGCTTGGACGACCACGAGACGAGGGAAGGACCGAGGTAGACGCAGAGCGAAGGTGGACCGGCGAGTATCGGGCAGCCGGCCCGGTCGACATCGGAGTAAGCCACCATCTCCGGAGAAGTGGACGCCGTAAGTGTCAACCCGAGGGACATCGTGCCGCGGATGTAGCGGCGATCCGCTTCACGAGAGTCCAATGAGAGTCGCGAGGCGTGCATGTGGAGACACACCTGGCAGACATAATCAAGATCCGGTCTGGTGAGAGTCAAATCAGAGGGCGTCGACAATAGACCGGTAGAAAGGAGCATCGACGCAGCGCGAGCCCTCAAGAGCGTAGACCTTGGCCTTCGTGGTCGGCTGTGAGTAGCAACAGGATGGCAGTTAAGCATGCCAAAGACGCCAAGAAGCTCATGTGCATACTTCTGGCGATGAAGAAAGAAACCGTCCGGACGCCGAGCGACCTCAATGCCAAGGAAATAATGTAAAGCGCCTGTGTCCTTGATAGCAAACTCATCACGCAGCCGAGAGTAATCAAGAACGGCCGCGGAGGAGGATGTCGAGGATGATGTCGTCGACGTAAAGCAAAGAATATGCGATATGTCGCCGTGGCGATATACAAACAGTGAGGCGTCCGGCGAAAGTGACGCTGAAGCCAGTGTCAAGAAACCCGCGATCCGGCCGGTACCGAGCTCGGGGTGCTGCTTTAGCCCGTAAAGAGAGCGAGACAAGCAGTACACATGGCCGGAAGTGAAGCGTCGACGGCCGATGGGTTGCTCACAAAACACCTGTTCCTCAAGATGGTCGTGGAGAAAGGCGTTGGGGACATCCATCTGGTGAATGTGCCAGCCATGGAGACGGCAGCGAGGACGGAGAGGCAGTGCGGATCGTGCCGGTTTGACAACCGGGCAAACGCTCTGTGAAGTCAACTCCGGCCTGTTGGGCGGAAACCTCGGACCACCCAGCGAGCCTTGTAGCGCTCAAGTGTACCGTCTGAGCGAGTCTTATGGCGGAAGACCCACTTGCCGGTGATGACGTTGGCGCGAGGAGGCCGGGGAACCAGGGTCCAGGTGCGGTTCCGTTGAAGAGCGTCGAACTCTTCCTGCATCGCCGCAAGCCAGTGAGGATCACGGAGGGCGGCGCGAGCGGACGCAGGAATGGGCGACGGCTCCACGGCGGAGGCGGCGAGGACGTACTCATCACGCGAAAGTACCGTAGACTCGACACGAATGCCGGCGCGAAAGCGCCGGTGACGGGCCGGACGGAGCACCGGAGCCACCGGGCGAGGGCGGCGGGCGCTGGCCGGGCGAGGCCGCGGGCGCGCCGGGCGAGGCGACGGGCGTCAAGGGCGCCATAGCCGGGCGACGGAGCCGCAAAGCGACCGTGTCGGGCCGGCGAGGAGGCCGGCCGAGGCGGCAGAGGAGGCGGCCGAAAGCGGCAGCCGCCTCACCGCGCGCCGAAGTCGGGGCGGCGGGTGAAGGCGGGCGCCAAGCGGCGCCATCGAGCCGGGCCGAGGAGGCCGTGTGGGTGGGCGCCGGCAGAGGGCACGAGGACCGCCAAAGCCGGAGGCGGTCCACGAGCGACGTGATCGCCCACCGACGAGGTCGTCGATGGGCGCCGGTGGCGGCGGCGATGAGACGACAAGGGGTACTGCTGAAACGGGAAGACCATCTCGTCAAAAGTAAACGTGTCGGGAGGTGAAAACACGGTGGGAGACGGATCGTAGCAGCGGTAGCCCTTAGTGTTAGGTGGGTAGCCGAGAAAGATGCAAAGCGACGGAGCGAGGTGCAAGCTTATGAGGCGCAGCATGGCGGCGATGCTAGGGTAGCACAGCAGCCAAGATGTGAAGCCCTTCATAAGAGGGAGGTGCACCAAGAGAAGGTGGTGAGGTGTAAAGTTCCCTTGAGTACGGCATGGACGGATGTTGATGAGGAGAGTAGCGGTGGCTAGAGCGTCAGGCCAAAAGCGCGGAGGCACATTGGCATGAAAGAGAAGAGTCCTAACGCAATCATTAAGAGTGCGAAGGATGCGCTCAGCACGACCGTTCTGCTGCGAGGTATACGGGCAAGTGAGACGAAAAATCGTGCCATGTGTGGTGAGAAGATTACGAACAGCGGTGTTGTCAAACTCCTTCCCGTTGTCTGTCTGCAACGCGAGAATGGGTCGACCAAACTGCGTGAGAACGTAAGAGTAGAAAGCGGCAAGGGTGGATATAACATCCGACTTGCGGCGCAACGGGAAGGTCCACACATAATGCGAAAAATCATCAAGTATGACAAGATAATAGAGAAAGCCCGTATTACTGGCAACCGGAGATGTCCAAACATCACTATGAATTAATTCAAACGGGTACGATGCAACAAAGGAAGAAGGCCTAAACGGAAGACGAGCATGTTTGCCGAGGCGACATGCATGACACGAGTGATCTTCGTTCTTATTACACGTGAAAGAAAAACTCCGAAGTATGTGGCGAAGTGTGGCAGGATTGGGATGACCCAAGCGAGCGTGCCAGAGATCCACTCCGGTGGCGAGAGCGACAGGGGCGGCGGAAGTGGTGGAGGTGGCGGAGTGAACCGGGTAGAGCTCGTCGGGGCTGTCACATCGGTGGAGCACCATCTGCGTGTGAGCGTCCTTAACAGAAAAACCACATTCGTCAAATTCAACAGTGACCGGATTTTCACGTGTAAGAGAACGAACGGAAACAAGATTTTTAATAAGGTCAGGAGAAACAAGGATATTAGACATGGATATAGGAGTGGAGTTAGACGGAAAATATGTATGTCCAATATGAGTGATGGGAAGAGAAGAACCGTCACCGACGGTGATGCGGTTGGAAGTGTGGACAGGATGGGCAGAGTGAAGGTTACCGGGATACGCCGCCATATGAGCGGTGGCGCCACTGTCCATGTACCAATCGCCACCGCCGGTGTAGCTGGACGGAGAAGGGGCGATGTGGAGAGCCGCCAGAAGGGCCGGGTCCCACGGTGCCGGGCGGGAGGGCAGCAGCGGCCCACCTGGCGGCGGCCGCTGCCCGTAGGGCGCCAGATAGGGCTGCGGCGCTGACATAGTACGCCTGGTGTGACGGAGGCTGAGTGCCGAGGAGGCCCGGAGTAGGAGCCCGAGGAACCGGCATGGAGTAGGCGTGGACAACGCCGGTCCATGGGTTCTGGCCGGCGTACCACGGAGCCGCCGGCTGAGGGGTCGGCTGCCGGGCGAGGTGCTCCTCCTCGAGCACCGCCGCCGCCTCGCTATGCCACCTCGGCTGACGGCGACGACCCCCATTGGCTGCCGGGGGCAGCGGGAAGGGGCGGCCGGGCGGGAAGGCTGGCGCCGCCCGGGCTGGGGCGGCGTCGGGTGGGCGGTGGCGGGGCCGATCCCACGGGTGCCGGGCGACAAGGGCGGTGTGGGTCACATCCGTGCCACCCGCATCCGGGCTCCTCTAGCTTGAGGTCTGCCACCACCTTGGCGAAGGTGGGCTCCGGGATGAGGGTGACGTTGGAGGTGGCGTTCCCGAAGTCCTCGTTGAGGCCGCCGGAGAGGGTGCTGATGAGGAGCTCGTCGCCGATCTTTTCCCCCAGATCACGGAGCTCATCGGCGAGCTTCTTGAGGCGCATGCAAAAATCATCGATGGACGAGTCAAGTTGTCGGCACCCGTAAAACTCACCATAGAGGAGGACCTTGCGCTGCAGCCGATTGTCGGTGAAGAGGCCGTTGAGCTTGGTCTAGACCGCATAGGCGTCGTCCTCGTCGTTCACCACGGTGTGGAAGATGTCGCTGGAGATGGTGAGGTAGAACCAGCGAATGATGGTGGCGTCGAGGATCATCCACTCCCCGTTGTTGATCATGAGCGCCGAGTCCACGGTGCCGTCCACGTGGCCGTGTAGGAGGTACTCACGGAACACAAGCGAAAAATACCGCTTCCAAGCGGAGTAGGAGGCGGTGGTGTGATTGAGCTTGACCGGGACGCGCTCATGGATGTTGAGGTCGCGGACGAGGGTAATGTCGGGACCGGCGAACGGGTTGGAGACGGTGGAGGAGGAGGAACTCATGGTGGTTCGGCTCGGATGGTAGGGTGCGGCGCGGGTTATGGGAGAGAGGGGGTAGGGCGCGGCGCGGGTGGAGGGGAGGGAGGGTTAGGGCGCGGCGCGGGTGGGGAGAGAGAGGCGCGGTGCGGGTGGAGGGAGGCGGAAGTGGCAGGCAGCGGCGCGGCCTCGGGAGGCGGTGCGGGCGAAGCGGGCGGGAGGGCGGCGCGGGCGGTGACCAGCGAGCGCGGCGCGCCGGAAGGAGGGTGGCGGCGGCGGCGGCTGGTGACGGCGGCGTGAAGAGGCGGCGGCGGCGTCGGCGCGGAGGCGGCGGCGGCTAGGGTTAGGATCGTGCTGCGATAGATACCATGTAGGAGGACAAGTTATGAGCTGTGCAATCTCGATGTATTGATCGGTGCACCAGCCACGTATATATAAGTACAGAGGTGGGCCACAACCTCAACTATACAAGGAAACAAGAGGTGGGCCCTGTCGTGGTTCTAAGTCTGACAGTAGAATGGGGGTAGGTATGGAGAGGCAAGATCCTAGCTATGGAGTAGTTGTATATGCAAGGGATTTACGAGTTCAGGCCCTTCTCGGAGGAAGTAACAGCCCTATGTCTCGGAGCCCGGAGGCGGTCGACTGGATTATTTGCGTATGTGTTAGGGTGCGAACCCTTCTACCCGTGGAGGGTGGCTTATATAGAGTGCGCCAGACCCCAACCAGCCCACGTAGTAGAGGGTTTAAGGTGCGTTAAAGCTAGGCGTTCTTGGTAACGCTTACATAAAGTGTCATTAAGTTCATAAAGACTATTTAACTACAGACCGTTTGGACACCGAGTGGCTCTTGGACTCTTGGTGGTCGAGTGGGTCTTCATAGTCGAGTGTCTTTGAATCTGTCGAGTGGAAGCCTACCAGGTCAACTGGAAGGCTGCTTCTCTTGTGAGTGTCCTTGTGGAGGGTACCTTTGGGCAGGTCTATGACCCTACCCCAGGTACATGACTTCATCATTAGCCCCCGAATGGGTCGAGGTTTGAGTGAGGAAGGAGTTGATAATCTTTCCGACCTGTTCTTCGCGTTGTGAGTGCGTCTTACTCTGGATCAACGACCTTTTAGTGATGGCATCAACTTCTCTTTCAGTCGCCTTGATCCATTCTTCACGTTTGTCGAGTGAACTTTGTGAACCTGAGGATTTCCGAGCGACGGATCTGAGGAAATCTGTTATCTGATGAGTTGCTCCGCGGGCGGATTTCGCGGGATCCGAATTTTGGGAAGCGCGCGAAGCGGAGAAAACCGCGGCACTCGGATGGGATAAGACGATGACGCATCGATCCTCGTGCCGCCTTTTTCGCCACGTATCGTGCACGCTACCGCTATTGCGGGATTGTGACAGATTGCTCGGCCTACCGGTCAGCCACTGAAGCGACCCCATATAAAGTGTTGGACCGAGCATTTTGAGCAGTGCATCCTCGCACTTCTCCTCTCTCCGCCTCCAAAACTTTCTCGCCACGCTCTCCGTCATCAGGCCCAAGCTCGGTACTTTTCTCGTCGGCGACCATGGTGAAGGACAAGACTGTCATACAGAACGGGTGAAGAAGACGGCGGCGAAGGCCAAGGGAGAGCGCCCACGGGCGGTTCCTCTTCAGCGGTCCAAGCTGCCGCAGGCTGGGTCCAAGGAGACTGGATCCGCCGACCATCACCGAGAAAGATCTCACCGATCTGGCCAATGAAGGACTGATCCCCATGGGTCGGCGAGGCTTCCGGCACGGAGTGGCAACCGCAACTGAAGAGGGTGAGTGCGTCCTCCTGGCCACCCACGTAGATAGGGGTTTTCTCTGCCGCCAAATCCTTTTTTCCGGGTTTCGAACTTTTTGGAGCGCAACTCCACCATTTCACTCCAAACTCCATTGTGTATCTTGCTGCTTTTGTTTCGCTCATGCGAAATTTCTTGGGTTGTCGATCGCATTGGGGTCTTTTCAAGCACATATTCACCTGTCAGCTCTCAGACGGTGAAGAAAATGAGTCGAATGACGAGAGGACCCAAGTAATCCAAATGTGTGGGGACTCGGGGTCCAGCCGAGGGGAAGAGCGACTTTCCTGCTATGACTCTCCCCGAATCGGTTAGAGGGTGGCAGTCGACCTAGTTTTACTGCCAAGACCAGCCGACTGGGCTCCCTCCTTTCTCCATGAGTCGAGTGAACAAGCCATCTTCCCTGAAGGTGTTACCAGAGGAGAAGGCCCAAGTAAAGCTGCTGATGGAGCGGGTAGTCCAGCTTATTCGTGATGGGGTGACCGGCATGGATCTCCTGGAGGTTTTTCTCCGACGGCGTATTCAGCCGCTCCAATACCGAGGTCATCCGATGTGGATGTACTCTGGTACGGATGATACCACTTGGGTCCATCCGGAGGAGGTTGATGACGCCATACTGGAGAAGTGGATGACTTCCATCACAGGAAATAAATACAACCCTCGCGGAGCTAGGAGGATTCCACCACTCAACCAGAGTGACCACCCAGACACGGTATCACCACTTATCTCCGACTGTGATTCTGCTGCATTCACTCTGTTTTGATGTCAATTTCGTCGACTGACTTTCACCTTGTTTTGTTGTCTTCTAGGTCACCACTGAGATGTACTCGATGCCCAACGGGGCGCAGGAAGCAACCGAAGAAGAAGAAGGAAGTGGAGGTGAGAGTCCGGAGGAATGGGAGTCCAACGGCGAGGAGGATGAGGAGGATGATGGCTCTGATGATGAGGAGGAGGAGGAAGAAGAGGAGGAAGACGCCGACCCTCCTCGCCGGAGGGAAGGTCCAAGTTGACGCCTTACGACCCGTGACGGGCGTGGTAAAGCTGTTGTGCCCACCGGTCGATCGGCAAGCGACCTAGGACAACTTCTCCCGCGCCGACTGAGAAGCCGCCGAAGCAACCTCGAGCGACGTCGTCAAAGCCGGCGAAGGCCCTGCCCAAGATGCGAATGGTCATCCCCACCATCTCCGGGTAACCAACAGAACCTTGTATTTCCTTTTTCAACATGAGTGAACTTTTGGTCGACTTGATGGTGATCAGCCGACTCTTGAAATCTACTGGCGCCGCTACCTCCGAGACTTCACCAAGCACGATGATCGTGAAATGGAGGATGTGGCCACTTCCAATCTTGGTAAGATCTCCGAGGTTTCACTTTTAGCCGATCGAGCTTTTTAGTCGATTGGGCTTCCATGTTTACTTGGATCTCTCTTGTAGTTCCGCCACGCCATTGATCTCCCGATGATGACGAGGAAGCGCCATTGAGGAAGAGGAGGAACAAGAAAGTGCCTGTGGCAAGGCTGCTCAAGTCGTGGCGACTCTGAGACGCTGATTTCGAGGGAGGCAACCACACTCGGACTTCAGATCTTTCAATCGCATCACGACAAGTGCTCGACCCACTTCGTCGACCGCTGATCCACCATCTCTCTTTGCTACACGCCACGTCCGGAAGACCAAGTAAGTGCTGC
Source organism: Aegilops bicornis (assembly GCA_021605145.1). Classification (NCBI taxonomy): domain Eukaryota; kingdom Viridiplantae; phylum Streptophyta; class Magnoliopsida; order Poales; family Poaceae; genus Aegilops; species Aegilops bicornis. The sequence continues at coordinate 473,487,508 of CM038672.1, read as the reverse complement.
TAAGGAGGCCATACGCCAGCAGGGATCATGATGGAGCAGGTGAAAGCGGCTCGAGAGGCAAGTCAGCGGCCTATGATGCCGCTCAGCTCTCCGGAGCAATGTCCAAGTAAGTCAGTCGTCACTTGCTTTGTTAGGATATACTATCTGAAACTGCTTTCTTCTGGAGATTTCCATATCTGTACACCCACTGGGTGTGTGTGTGTCGTTTGAACTTTTGTGGGGGCACGCTGAGTGCACCCACTGGGTGTAGTCCCCGAGACTATGGTCGACTGCGTGCAGTCGGCTATGGTCTTTATGCTATGATCTTCTTCACTCGACGAGGACGGACCAAGTCGAATGGAATCAGAAACCGGTGGGGGCACGCTAAGTGCACCCACCGGTGTAGTCCCGAGACTATGGTCGATCAAGGCAGTTGACTATAGTCTAAAGAACTGTTTTTTTATCAGCGCCGACCAATGACAATTAGCCATGTTTTTAGAATCATAACCTTTTTGCCTCTTTTGGTCGATCGATCGAACCAAATTGGTAAACCAAAGTGGGGCATCGCTGAGTGCACCCGCCGGTGTAGTCCCCAGACTCTTGTCGCATGTTTTTATTCGACCGTAGTCTTAGAAATGCTACTATTTTTCCTTAGTCACTCGGAAGTGATCTGTCTTTGATGTCTTCGTTGGTTCACTCTTTGTAGAAATCTTGCGAGCTTGTGGCTCGCTATACCGAAAGTTAGAGAAAAGCGATTCAGCTCAACCTCGATTTGAAGCTTGCTCAGAGAATTTGCGTAAGGCAAAGGATGAAGCAAAAGGTATGGCTGGTGAGAATTTTTGACGATCGCATCTGTTTTTCTGCTCATTCTCAACTCTGTTCTCATTGTTGCTTTGCGTATAAACCCGAAGAGACTTTGAAGAAGAAGGACCTTGACCTTGCAGAGGCAGAGTATATGGCTTTGGAGAAAACAAAGCTCATTGAAGAGAAGCTTGCCTCGGTCGACAAACTTGAAGATGAAAATGCCAAGCTGAAAGCCTCTCTTGACGCTGACTAACAAGGAAGTCACCGATCAAGAATGACAAGAATGTTACGTCGACAAGGTTGGCGGTGGCGCGGGAAGCGAAACGACTGGAGATTTATCTTGGAGGGTTCGCCAAGAAGTCGCTTTCTCATGCTTGAAGGTAATCTCTTTTATCCAACTGTCTTGCTCTCACCGGCTCATCACATGATCTTCATTTTGAGTCTGAGTTGTGTTTTCGCATTCTGCCAAAACTTTGAAGAAGAAACCGATCGAGTGGAAACCAGCTTGGACCCCATCAACTCTCCCGTGAAGGACGGTTGCTATGAATGTGCTCCGACCGAGTCTCGTGTTGCTAGCGTAGTGGATTATCTTGCTTTCGACCGAAAGTTGCGATGTCGCGGATCGACTCGACTCTCTGGCGTAATGCACTCTCCGAATGATCTTGAATCCACGATGACTCGATCAATGAAATTCCAAGTCGAGTGCAAGAATGGAAAAGTCATCTGCCGGTGTGGTCTTGATGTTGCTCTATCTCTGGTTCGTGTCCACTGCAAAGAAGCACCAGAGGACAAGCTGGTGTCTCTCAAGGTTGCCAATACCAGGAAGCACGACTTCAGATCTTTCATGGAGACTTTCATGGCTGTTGCTACCGTATTCTTGTGGAATCGACCTCGACCAGTTTGTTGCACCTTCCAGGTCCGCCGGAGGAGTAAAAAACTTCTAAGTCCCACTTTAAATTTGCCTCGGAATGCCGAGTGGTTTACAGAACGATAAACTTTAATGTGCTTAACGCCTGAGCGCCTTTGGATCCGTAGGACATTTATCCGAACTTGGTTTTTTCTTTTAACATGCTTTGCTTGCATTCGAGAGAACTTTATTCCTCATTCGGAAGATATTCCGTTGAAATTCCAATCGACTTGTGCTTCATCTATCCTGCAGGTAGAGGTGGAACACAGACTGCGACTGACCTTGTCGTCCTTACGGATCGGGACGGACCGCACGTTGTGCTTGTGGCGAAGCTCTGAAGGAGGAGGTTGCAGTCGACCTGCACCTCGTCGTCCTTGTGGATTGGGATGGATTCCTTACTTAGGCGAGCACTGGGCTGCAGCTAAGCCTCCGAGTGGGAGGTTTGCTCTCCACTCGGTAGGATTTTTATTACTTAGGCGAGCACTGGGCCGGAGCTAAGCCTCCGAGTGGGAGGTTTGCTCTCCACTCGGTAGGATTTTTATTACTTAGGCGAGCACTTGGCTGCAGCTAAGCCCCCGAATGGGAGGTTTGCTCTCCACTCGGTAGGATTTTTGTTACTTAGGCGAGCACTGGGCTGCAGCTAAGCCCCCGAGTGGGAGGTTTGCTCTCCACTCGGTATGATTTTTATCACTTAGGCTAGCACTGGGCTGCAGCTAAGCCTCCGAGTGGGAGGTTTGCTCTCCACTCGGTAGGATTTTTATTACTTAGGCGAGCGCTGGGCTGCAGCTAAGCCTCCGAGTGGGAGGTTTGCTCTCCACTCGGTAGGATTTTTATTACTTAGGCGAGCACTGGGCTGCAGCTAAGCCCCCGAGTGGGAGGTTTGCTCTCCACTCGATAGGATTTTTATCACTTTGGATGTTTAAGGCGAATCCTTGGGCTGTTATAAGCCCCCAAGTGGGAGGCTGGCTCGCCACTCGGTAGGATTTGAATACTTAGGCGAGTACTTGGACTGCAGCTAAGCCTCTGAGTGGGAGGCTGGCTCGCCACTCGGTAGGATTTTGGATACTTAGGCGAGTACTTGGACTGCATCTAAGCCTCCGAGTGGGAGGCTGGCTCGCCACTCAGTAGGAATTTGAATACTTAGGCGAGTACTTGGACTGCAGCTAAGCCTCCGAGTGGGAGGCTGGCTCGCCGCTCGGTAGGATTTTGAATACTTAGGCGAGTACTTGCACTGCAGCTAAGCCTCCGAGTGGGAGGCTGGCTCGCCACTCGGTAGGATTTTGAATACTTAGGCGGGCGGATTCGCAGCTAAGCCCCCGAGTGAGAGACTGGCTCGCACTCGGAAAGGATTTTTTTTTTTACAAACTTAGGCGAATCGGATTCACGACTAAGCCACCCACTGGGGGAAATTTCAACAAAAAGCAATAACAATTACTGGGAAAATTATAACATTCTTGTCTTGGATAAACAAACTTCAAAAGCACTTTTATTACATCTCAACCGAGTGAGTTTTTAAGTGTAAAAGGGGCGGAGCAGCTCCGCGTTCCAAGCTCGAGGTTCGTCGATCTCACGATCAACGTTGTAGAGATGATATGCTCCGTTGTGGAGGACTCTTGTGACGATGAAGGGACCTTCCCAAGTGGGAGCAAGCTTGTGTGGTTTCTGTTGATCCACTCGGAGGACCAAATCTCCCTCTTGGAAGGCTCGACTCTTCACATTACTGGCATGGAATCGACGCAAATCTAGCAGATAGATAGTCGAGCGGAACAACGCCATCTCTATCCTCTTCCAAGAGGTCGACTGCATCTTGCCGGGCTTGTTCCGCTTCTTCTTGAGTATAGCTCGACTTGAGGCGCATTGTGAAGCAGGTCACTCGGCGAGAACTGCTTGACTCCATAAACCAGGAAGAATGGAGTTCTCCCGATCGACCGATTAGGAGTGGTCCTCAATCCCCGTGAGAACTGATGGAAGTTCGTCGACCCAAGCTCTGCTGCGTGTTTGAGATCACGCATCACCGAGGTTTTAGCCCTTTGAGAATGAGGCCGTTTGCGTTACGCTTGTCCATTCGACTAAGGATGAGCCATCAAGCATAGTCGACCAGCGTGCCTTGAGAGGCGCAGAAGGCTTTAACTTGTCATTATCGAAGTTTGACCCATTGTCGGTGATGATGCTATGCGGAACTCCATATCTGAATATCAACTCTCGATGAAACCGATAGCGATTGCATGCATCGAGGTTCTTGATGGGCTTGGCCCGATCCACTTGGTGAACTTGTCGATTGCTACTAGCAAATGGGTGAAACCGCTTCTGCCAGTTCTCAACGGTCCAATCATGTCCAATCCCCAAACAACGAAGGGCCAAACGAGTGGAATGGTCTTCAAGGCTGAGGCTGGCTTGTGCGACATGTTGGAATAGAACTGACATCCTTCACACTTGTCGACTATTTCTTTTGCCATTTCATTTGCTTTTCGGCCGGTAAAATCCCGCCGGTATGCTTTAGCCACAATGGTCTGAGAGGACGCATGATGGCCACAGGTCCCCGAGTGGATATCCTCAAGAATTATCTGACCTTCTTCTGGCGTGATATACTTCTGGCCGACTCCAGTCGCGCTTTCTCTGTACAATTGTCCCTTGATCACTGTAAAGGCCTTGGATCGACGGACGATCTGTTGAGCCTCTTCTTCATTCTCTGGGAGCTCTTTCCTTAGGATATATGCGATGTATGGCACTGTCGATCGGGAGTGATGACCACAACTTCCATAATCAGGTCGACCACGGCCGGGACCTCAACTTCAGTCGGATCATTGGCACTCTTTTGCTGCGTGGCTTCTTCCGTGAAAGGATCCTCCCCTGACCGATGGAGCATGAATGTGTTCCAAAATACATTCTGGAATGGCTTCCTCTTGGACCCTATCTTCGCCAAATCATCCATGACTTGATTTTTCACCGGGGTATATGATGAAGCTCTAACCCTCAAATTTCTTCTCCAAATTTTCTTACAGCATTACAATAACCTATCATAGCTGGGCTTCGACATCCCACTCCTTCATCACTTGATTAACAACCAGATCCGAGTCGCCATAGACCATAAGGCGACGGACGCCGAAAGTGAAATGGCCATGCGCAACCCATACAGAGTGCTTCATATTCTACTTCGTTGTTGGAAGAATCAAAGTGAATCTGGAGAACATACTTGAGCCTATCTCCTTGGGGGAAACCAATACAACCCCGCACTGTAACCGTTCAAAGATCTTGGAACCATCGAAAAACATAGTCCAGGTTCCGAGTGAACTTGGGTCGGAAGTTGTTATTCGATCCACTCGGCGAGGAAATCTGCTATTGCTTGGGACTTGATGGCTTTCTTTGCCTCGAATTTGATATCAAGGGAAGGAGTTCAATCGCCCATTTTGCCACTCGACCGATTGCATCTCTGTTATGAAGAATTTCCGACAAAGGCGTCACGACGATCGTAATGGAATGATCAGAGAAATAATGAGCAACCTTCTTCGTGGTTATATAGATCCCATAAACAAGCTTCTGATAGTGAGGGTATCTTTGCTTTGGTGGGGTCAGTACTTCAGAAAGATAATAAACTGGGCGTTGAACTTTGAAGGTTTTTCCTTCTTCTTCTTCCCGCTCGACCGTAAATGCAGTCGACGACTTGTCCGATGGCTGCAATGTAAAGCAGCAAAGGCTCCTTGCTGATTGGAGCAGCAAGCACCGGTGGGTGGAGAGCGTAGCTTTGAGCTCGCAAACGCTGCATCAGCTTCTAGAGTCCACTCGAACTTGTCTCGACTTCTTCATCGATTCGGTAAATAGGCAATGCCTTTTCACCGAGGCGAGAGATGAATCGACTTAAAGCGGCCAAGCATCCGATAAGTTTACGGACATCGTGCACATCGCCTGCAGGCGCTTCATTCGAGTATGGTGCCAACCTTTTTCGGGTTAGCATCGATTCCTCGCTCGTAAACGAGAAAACCGAGTAACTTTCCACCGGGGACTCCAAATGTACACTTTGATGGATTAAGCTTGATATCATACCTCCCGAGATTGGCAAATGTTTCAGCAAGGTCGATCAACACGTCGGAACCCTTTCGTGACTTGACCACTATATCATCCATGTATGCTTCCACATTCCGGTGATTTGAGTGAGCAAACACTTCTGCATCATCCTCATGAATGTGGCTCCGGCATTCTTGAGACCGAATGGCATGGTGACATAACCGAAGCACCCGAATGGAGTGATGAACGCTGTTTTAATCTCATCGGGTCCATACAGACGGATCTGATGGTACCCGGAATAGGCGTCTAAAAAGACAACCTCTCACATCCCGCAGTTGAGTCGACTATTTGGTCGATGCGAGGAAGAGGGAAATGATCTTTCGGGAAGGCCCGATTGATATGCTTGAAATCGATGCACATGCGCAACGACTTGTCCTTCTTGGGGACCATGACGACGTTGGCGAGCTACTCGGAGTGGTAGATCTCTCGGATAAACTCTGCTGCTAAGAGCCGAGCCACCTCCTCGCCAATGGCCTTTCTCTTCTGGACGTCGGACCGCCGAAGATACTCTTTAACTGGTTTGAATTTTGTGTCGACTCGTAGGCGATGCTCAGCCAGCCCCCTGGGAACACCCGGCATGTCGTGGCTTCCATGCAAAGATGTCCCGATTCTCACGGAGGAACCGGATGAGCGCTTCTTCCTATTTTGAGTCGAGTGTTGTTGAGATGTTGGTCGGAGCAGCATCGGGATCGGTCGGGTGAATGTGAACCTGTTTACGTCTCGCCCGATCTGGAATGCCGACTCAGTGGCGGGCTTCTTAGCTCGCAACAAATCACTCGGATCTGCAGTTTTCTGATACTCTTGTAGCTCTACCACTGCCAACTAAGCATCGGCGATCTAAGAGCCTTTCTGGAAGCACTCTTCTGCCTTCTTCCGATTGCCAGTGACAGTGATCACGCCCTTGGGACCAGGCATCTTCAGTTTAAGATACACGTAACATGGTCGGGCCATGAAACGTGCATAAGCTGGTCTCCCCAGAATAGCGTGATAAGCGCCTGAAATCCACGACCTCAAAGGTCAACTTTTCTTTCCGGAAATGCTTTGAATCACCAAAAACTACATCAAGAGCAATTTGGCCGAGTGACTCAGCCTTCTTTCCGTGAATGACTCCGTGGAAGCTCATGTTCGGTAATCGAAGTCCGGACATCGGAATGCCCATCCCTTTCAACGTCTCTGCGTATAATATATTCAAACCACTACCACCATCCATCAGGACTTTGGTCAGTCGAGTGCCTTCGACAACTGGGTCGACCACCAATGCTTGCCTCCGAGGGGTGGCAATGTGCGTCGGGTGATCAGCCTGGTCGAATGTGATGGCGGACTGGGACCATTTCAGATAATTGGGAGTCGCCGGAGCAACCAAGTTTACTTCCCGATTGATAACCTTCAATCGACTTTTGCTTTCGACGTCAGCAAAAATCATCGTGGTGGAATTGACACGGGATATCCACCATCATCATCATCTCTATCCTCAACTTTATGTCTCCTTATCCTTATCCTTGGGATGTTTCCCTTGGAACCGCTGAATCAAGAGCCGACACTGCCGAGTGGTATGTTTCGTAAATGAGTTTACCCTCTTCATCTTTCTTTGTATGAATATGACATGGTAAATCCAACACGTCGTTCCCATCCTGGTCTTTCACCTTCTTAGGGTTCAAAGGACCCTTGGGTTTCCCCTTGAACTTTCCCGGGGTCCTTTGCCAAGGCCTCTCCGGAGCCGCTGGCTCGGCTTTGGCGCTTCGCTTCGATCGAATTTCCTCCGCCATCTCATTGGCGGCCGATTTATATTTACCACTCCGAGCCGATCCTCTTCTTCACCATTTGCATATTTGGTGGCAATCTCCATCATCCGACTCGTGGTCATATCTCCGGTCCGACCAAATTTCAAACTCAATCCTCTCGTTCTTGACACCTTCCTTGAAGGCACATCGCCCGTGATCGGATACATTCTCGATTGTGTGGTGCAAAGTGATCCACCTCTGGATATAATCTCTCAAGGTTTCACTCGACTTTTGCACGCATCGATCGCAACTCACAAACCTGCTGGTCGCTTGCAAGTTCCTTCAAATGTCTGACAAACACTTGGGCAAGATCTTCCCAAGTGTAAATCTTCTTGGTGCTAAGCGGATTCAACCACGCCTGGCTGAACCCTCCAACATAAGAGGTAAATACTTCATGGCTACCTCATCGTTGCCACCGCCGATCTGAACCGCCACTCGGTAATCTTCAAGCCAAGTGTCAGGCTTGGATTCTCCAGTGAACTTGCTGACTCCAGTCGCCAACCTGAAGTTGGGAGGAATCACTGCGCGTACTGATGGCTCTCTTTGAAACACTCTGGTCCCGAGACATGAACTCTACTCTTTGGAAGGAACATCTCTATCATGGCCGTCTCGGTGAGCTCTGTTCTGTCGACCAAACCTTGAACGATAATGGATCTCGCATCAAAGCTCGGTTCCACAGGGTCGACCGGAACTCTTCGCAATAACACTGTTTTGGCGTCTGTCGTCTCCGCCGAGGAGCGTATGATCCACCTTGGGGAGGAGTGGGCACTCGATGTCGATCGTTGCGATCGAATCGGTGCTCATACTTTTCATGACCCTTGTATTGATCATCACGCCGGCCTCCACGTTCCTCACGCCTCGGGGCGATCTTGGACTATGGGCTGACCGAATGAATTCGCAACGACGGATCGGCTGTGAACCCTGTTCATGTTGGGATACAACTGAGTTTTGATCTCCTCGCCGCCCGAGCAAATCCCGATTTGCTGCAAACCTCTACCGCCTCCGATCGGAAGGCTGAATTGATTCTGCTATACGGGCGGCTGCTAAATTCTAAATCGGAGTTCGATATACAGGTTGGCGGTTGAAAGAGTGGCGTCGAGGATTCGGAACCCTCGGTCACAGACGCTCGTCGATTACTCGCTGAAGATTCTCCGGTCAGTGCGCTCAACCCAGGTTAAGCGCGCATCCTCCAAGGCGCGAGCCTCGGGGGTTTCTCCAACGATAGGAGTGTGAAGTGCATCCATGTTCCGACGACGAAGCTCCTCCCTCTGGAGCGAAGTGAGGGGCTCGGGCAAGTACTCTTCGTGGGCTTGCACCGGATTGCCTCCACCGCCACCTTCGTTGGTGAGGGTGAATCCAGGGGGACTGCGTGGTCCATCGACCATCGTAACCTCTGCCGCCGTCATCGCTATCGCATTCGGACGCGGTCTCTCTGAGCCAGTCGAACAGGCCGTAGAGAGATTCGTCGGGCTCGATCGCCGCGACTTGGGGATGGCCGATGGCGGGCCACCGCATGCCTCACCCACCGCTGAAGCCTCGACCGACCGGGCAGCTTGCGCGGTGGGAGGCCCAGGAGTGAAAGATAGCAGGAACCGACCCATACTTGGGTCGACGGTTGCCCTTGAGGAGGACGCCAGCGGACACACGCTTGAAAGTGCGTCGCCCAGCGGATGGGGAGCGCGCGTCCACGCCGAGTGGAGCCTCCTGAAGCCAAGCGGAGTCGTCGGCGTGAACGTGAGCGCACCGAGACGGATCTCGTGGCCGTCGACGTAACTCCACCAAACCATGATGACGGAGATCGAGAGAATCCCAACTTCTCCAACAATTCGCTAGAACACCTGCCCCACGGTGGGCGCCAACCGTCGTGGTTCTAAGTCCCGACAAGAGAATGGGGGTAGGTATGGAGAGGCAAGATCCTAGCTATGGAGTAGTTGTATATGCAAGGGATTTACGAAGTTCAGGCCCTTCTGAGGAAGTAACAGCCCTATGTCTCGGAGCCCGGAGGCGGTCGATTGGATTATCTGCGTATATGTGTTACAGTGCGAACCCTTCTACCCGTGGAGGGGGTGGCTTATATAGAGTGCGCCAGACCCCAGCCAGCCCACGTAGTAGAGGGTTTAAGGTGCGTTAAAGCTAGGCGTTCTTGTAACGCCTTACATAAAGTGTCATTAAGATCATAAAGACTATTTAACTACTGCACCGTTTGGACACCGAGTGGCTCTTGGACTCTTGGTGGTTGAGTGGGTCTTCATAGTCGAGTGTCTTTGAATCTGTCAGTGGAAGCCTACTAGGTCGACTGGAAGGCTGCTTCTCTTGTGAGTGTCCTTGTGGAGGGTACCTTTGGGCAGGTGTATGACCCTACCCCAGGTACATGACTTCATCAGGCCCTACACACACATATACACGTACACAATATACTCAACACTTATATGGTTTTTTTTGGGGGGGGGGGGTTGCCTTTCCTCTTGAGAAGACTGCAGTGCTAGCTCTGATTTCGAAACGGAGGAGATAAAGATGTCGAGGTGTACTCCAAGCGTCCAATCATTCGTAGTTGGAAAAGAAGGGCCGATAGAAAATAAAGGAAAGGAATTGTAACCAGATGACCGCAAGCAGCACTGAAGAAATGGTCGTCAGGAGAAGAAAGTGACCTGGGGAAACAAAGCTAAAGGTTTTCTTCAAGAAAACACAGCACCAAGCGAAGGAGTCAATCACGCACGACGGACCCGATCGCTTTGATTTGATCGTCCTTACCAACTATTAACCCGCATGGGTGAAACCTTCCCTAGCCCCCACCACCGAGCACCATCCCCTCATAAAAGATTGTACCCATGTTTCATCCACTTGTTCCAAATATCAGTCAGTTGACCGGAAAAAAAGGGTGCCCAAAAAAAATGGTTCGCTCTCCCCTCCCCTCCCCCACTCCCTCCGCCTCGGGCAAAGCACCATTGATGCCATTAAAGCGCACCAACCCTCAGCATCCCACCCACCCTCACATCCCGTCGAGCTCTCCCTGCCCCAGATCCCCATCTAGACCCCTCATGGCTGGAGCGCGTCGCCGCGGTGTGCGGGTTCGCCGTCTTGCGCCGGTGGCAACGGTGGCGGAACCGCGGGCGCTTCCACCGCCCGTGGCGGCGCTGCTACCCGAGATCGACCCGCTCTCGCCGGAGGCTCGCCGCGAGATGCGCCGGGTGGTGATGGAGCGCTTCCCCGACCGGGACGAGTGGGGGGAGATCCACCTCCACATCCTCCGCCATGCGAACTTCATCGAGCGTGCGCGCTTCATCGGAGACAATGGCTGCAAGGATTTGGAGCTCCTCTTCTGGGCGATCCAGGAGGCGGAGTCGTCGGACCCGCGTCAAGCTGCGCGGTGGGAGAATTTCAGGACGGCGAATCCATCCAGGCTCAACATCAGGCCGCCATCATGGGAGGGCATCGCCAACATCCCGCCAGAATTTCTTTCGCCGGGCACCGTTTGGCCGCCGCGCCGCCAGTAGACCATCGGCCTCAACTGATTCAAGCTCAGTGTCGACCCATCGAGCCCCCACCTTGGCCAGGCGAATCAGGTATGCATCGGATTCGTGCTGATTCATCTTTGAAATCTCGATTGAGGAAATTCCGTTCACGGCAGAGGGGGGGCGGGTTCCCGTGCGACTCAATTGATAAATCGATTGGTAACGATTCTGTAGTCAGGTTGGGGGTTCTCCCTCATGGGTCTGTTATTCGTAAGGAACAGGGCGCTGTTTGTACAGCTGGGGGGCCTCGCCGGAGTTGAGCTCCGATGAGGTGCTCTGTCACGATAGTAGTTCTGGGGCCGTGCCTGGGGCAGCGACTCCCTTTCGTTTCCCCCGTTCAAATCCAGCGTTGTCGGGGCCCACATTCAAAGTGCGCCTCTCTGGGAAGGAGACGGGGAATAAGAGTGGATTACGTATTTCTGAAAACCTAGAAAGTGTGGAGGAGCATTTTGGCCAGCTCTGGCTCATTCCTTCCCCCCTCCCCCGCCGCCGCAACCCTAAATCTCACCTTCCCCAACCTCGGCCCGAAACCAAGTCCGGGTTCATCTGTTGGATCCGGAAAGACCTGATCGACAACAACTCGTTCACCGCCACCGACTGCTTCCCGGCTTCGATTCGTCCGTTTGATCCTCCACCAAAGAAGATCAAGGTTGTGAGAGAGGGGTTTGGACCCGACTCTCTGTCGTTTGCGGAGGTAGTAAAGCATGGTGTTAAGATGGCTGATCGCCGGGCTGGGAGCAGCGGCAACCTTGGCGCTGGTCAATCCAAGGTGCCGGTGCAGAAGGCTACCTCCTTTGCAGGCCGCAAGCAGCCATCTGCTCCGCCGGCAAAAGAACAGGCCCCTGCACCAAAACCATCTAGATCCACTTCTTCGACTGCGGGCTCGGCTCAGGTACAATCGTCCCAATCCGTGGAAGTAGAGGTTGAGCAAGCCCTGGATCCAAGGTATAAGGATATGATCTATTTCAATTGCGGGGGTCCGGGCCATTATGTGGGAAATTGCGTGAAGCCAAAAGCCTGCTTCATCTGCCAGCAGAACCATAATGTTAACAACTGTGCAGCTTGGTCAAAAGTTCAGCCCACTGATGCATTCTTTGGTAGTGGGGCACGGGGGCTTGGTTTCTACCATGTAGATGTGCCCATTGCTAATGAGTCAAAGTGGTTGAACTTCCAGAACTGTGCTGTAGTTAATATCCTAAGAGGAGAAGTGGATTGTCCCAAGCTGATGGAATTACTTACTGCAACTTTCTGCAAAACTAGACAGTGGCCTTGGCAGATCAGAGGATTGTCTAGTAAGACCTTTTTGGTCATGTTTCCCCTTGGAAGAAAGTGGAAGATCTCATTGAGCTGCCTGGGTTCTCCCTGCCTCAGGATGTTAATGTCACTTTGACTGAATGGAAAGGAGGATGTGAGCCTTTTGGTGAACTGATTGAAGCTTGGGTACTAGTTGAGGGCATCCCTCCAAAGTAGTGTACTTGGAAAGTTTTTGCTCAGATTGCTTCTCTCTTTGGGGCTCTAACCGATGTTGATTGGAATGGCATGTTTAGGACTTTCTTTGAAAATGTCAGGATTAAGATTGCTTGCAGAGATCGAACCAAGATACCTTTTGAGAGGTTAATTGAGATGAAAAAGAAACTTTTCCTGCTAGGCTTTACTGTTGAGGGTTTTGAGCAGGTGGGTGGGATTGACTCTGTCATTGATATTGAAGATGATGAGGATGGTAATGAAGAGGGAGGAGAAGCTGAAGAGGATCAACTGGAAGAAGGCAAGGAGACTCATGAAGAACATAATTCTGATGGATCAGGGGATGGAGGGTTGGCCATTGATGAATTTGACAAAGCTAACTTCCCAGCCAAGCATGGGTCTCCTAACAAAAAGGGTGCAAAAGATTTGGTGTTCTCACCTATGGAACCATACCATGACTCTGATCAGGACAGCTTTGTCCTGGCATGTACTTTGGCTAAAACTGACAAAACTTTCACATCTTCTGATGTGGTTGGGGAGATGTGTGACCAAAACAAACAATTGGTGGTGTTACAAAACAGTGTTGGTTTACATGCTGATAAGGATAGTGAGACTGTGATCCAAAGAACTCCTGCTACTATCTGGAAAAAGAGGATTGCAACAACAGATGGGGAAAAATCTGGCAGTATGGACTATTGTGAGGACCTACTTAAATCTGTGGACTTATCTGAGTCTGAAAATGAGGGGCTGGCAGAGGAGGATTTGGGGGTTCTCCCCCCTGAGGCCATCCATATCCTGCAGAGTGAAACACTGAAGAGATCTCTGTTGGATTCACTTAATCAAGCCTAGAAGGAGGGAGTTGTCCTAGAGAAAGGAGTGAAGTGGGGGCATGTGCTTGCAAAAAAACCTAACACAAGAGGGCATGGAAATATCAACATTATGGAGAAAGCTGCTGCATATAAGAGGAGAAAGAATCTGGAGATTCCTGAAACTTTTAAAGGTAAATCTTTTTCCACTGTTGATAAAACTGTTCTTACTGACCAACTAGGGCAAATGAATTTAGTTGTTGGTGGTGATGAATCTTACAAACTTAAAGTTATTGATGATATGGTAGCTGAGGAAAGAGAGAGGTGTCTGGTTTTTGCCAGTAATAATCCTGAGTTAGTTCTCCCTGAGAATCTTTATATTGGAGTTGATGATCTAGTTAGTACACCTGTGAGTGCCTCTTCTTGTAAGCCAATTGGCACTGCTGATGCTTGCAGAAGAACACCCACTGTTCTGACTAAGGCCAAGCCTTGTGGCTTATATCACCCTTTTAAAATTGCTTAGATATGATAGGTCTTATTTAGAATATTAGGGGTCTTGGACAACCTGGAAAATTCAGTGCCTATGTGATACTATTGCTAAAGCTAACCTGACTTTATTGGGTTCCAAGAAACTAAAAGGGAGGTTATTTTTGAGGGTTTCTTCAAATCTATTGACAGGTTTAATGAGTTTGTTTGGCACTTTTTGCCTGTTGATAATACTGTTGGTGGGATTCTTTTGGGCTTTAAGGACAGTGTTTTTTAGGTGATTGGCTTTATTAATCAGAGGTTTTCTATTGTGGCTACTGTCAAGAATAAGAGTGATGGCTTTACTTGGCAGATGCTGGTGGTTTATGGTTCTGCTTACTTAGAATATAAAATGGATTTTATAGCTGAACTGCATGATAGCCTGAATGTAGCTACCTATCCTGTTATGGTCTGTGGTGACTTCAATTTAGTCAGAAATGATGCTGAGAAAAGTAGTGGGCAAATTAACCAACAGACTACCTTCCTCTTTAATGATTGGGTCAATAGATGGGCCTTGATGGAAATTTCTATTTCCAATAGAGTCTTCACATGGTCTAATAATCAGAGTTCTCTCATTTTTGTTGTTCTTGATAGAGTGTTCACTTCTGTGGACTGGGATGCCCACTTCCCCTTCTCAACTCTGACTGCTCTTCCCAGGGTGGGAAGTGATCACACACCTTTAGTCCTTGACACTGGTGCTAGGGCGCCAACTAACCCCAAACCATTTAGGTTTGAAAAGTGGTGGTTGTCTCAACCTGGGTTTCACCAGGTGGTTACAGAGGCTTGGAACTCTGTGGCCTCTTCTACTTCATCTGCTGACAATTGGATGATCAAGGCCAGGATGCTTAGGAAAAAAACCAAAGGGTGGAGTATTAACAGAGAAGCTGATTTGAAGAAAAGGAAAAAAAGCACTCCTTGTGGAGTTTGATGGCCTTGATGTCCTCTCTGAATCTCAGCAGCTTTCTGTTGAGGATTTTGAGAGGATGAAGATTGTCAGAAAAGAACTTGATGACATTTGGAAAAAAGAAGATACTGCCTTATGGCAAAGGTCTAGAGACAGAAAATATTTGGAGGGGGATAGAAATAATGCCTATTTTCAGGCTCTTGCTAACCATAGACATATGAAAAACCATATTGCTGAATTGAATAGCCCTAATGGGGTTGTCACCTCCACCAAAGATATGCTGGATGTGGCCACTTCCTTTTATAAGGAGTTGTTTGCTTTTGAACCTAGACCTGACATTCATCTGGATTCTGATTTTTGGGGTGATGATGAAATGGTTAGTGAGGAGGAAAGAGAACACCTGGAGAGATCTTTTTCTGAAGATGAAATCAAACGGGCTATAATGAGCTCTTATGCTGGTGGTGCTCCTGGCCCTGATGGCCTATCTTTTTTATTTTATCAAACCTTCTGGGATCTGATTAAAGAGGACTTTATGTGGATGGTTAGAGACTTTGAGAATGGTGTGTTGGATATGTATAAGCTGAATTATGCCATCATTACTCTCATACCGAAAGTTCCTTTGGCTAGAGATATGAAAAACTTTAGACCTGTTAGTTTAAGTAACTGTGTTGTAATTTTTTTTCCAAAGCCATGACTACTAGGGTTTCCCCTCTATGTGACAAGCTTATTTCTTCTAATCAAACTGCCTTCATTAAAGGCAGGTTTATTTTGGAGAGTGTGGTTATGGCCCATGAGATCATCCATGAGATTCATAGATCTGGTTCAAGTGGTTTAATTCTTAAACTTGACTATGAGAAAGCCTATGACAGAGTTAGCTGGGATTTCCTGAAAGAGATGCTTCTTTCTAGAGGCTTTGGTAACAAATGGGTGGGGTGGGTGATGTCTACTATTCACCAAGGGACCTCCCAGGTTAGGATTAATGACACTAATGGTCCCCAATTTGCTGGGGGTAAAGGTTTAAAACAAGGTGACCCCCATTCCCCCTTGCTGTTTAATTTGGTGGCTGATGTTTTTTCTAAAATGCTTCATAAAGCTGTTAGTAATAACTTGATATGTGGGCTTCTGCCCAATGCAATTCCTGGGGGTGTGGTCAGCCTGCAGTATGCTGATGATACCATCCTTTTCTTGGATAACTCTATTGAATGTGCCAAAAACTTGAAATGGATCCTATCATGCTTTGAGAAACTTTCTAGTTTGAAAATTAATTTTCATAAAAGTGATTTGCATACTATAAATGTTCATGATCAAATGGCTAAAGATCTTGCTCAGGTTTTTTGTTGCCAGCTTGGGGATTTCCCCTTTAAGTATCTAGGTGTCCCACTGCACTTTAAAAAACTTAGGAAAGAAGACTTGCAACCCATCATAGATAGGATTATTAAGAATATAGCTGGGTGGTTGGGGAGATTTCTCTCTTATTGAGGCAAACTGATCTTGCTTACTACCTGTATTGCCAGTATCCCTACCTACTTGATGTCTATTGTTAAATTTCCTAAATGGGCTATTGACATGATTACTTCTCAGATATCCCATTTCTTTTGGGGGAATGTGGGAGATAATCATAAATATCATCTTGCTAACTAGGGTTTGATATCAAGGAGAAAAGAGTATGGTGGTCTGGGGGTTCCTAATCTTAGGGATTTCAACATGGCACTCTTGGCTTCCTGGAGGGAAAGGTTTTTTTTTATGACAGAGCTAGTGATTGGAAAAAGATTTTGGCCTACAAATACAATGTTGATAATCCCAATCTGTTTAGTACTAGAACTGCCTTGGGATCTCCCTTTGTGAAAAGCCTAGCTTGGGCTTTGGCAGCTGCAAAAAACTTCTATAGATGGATCCCTGGGGATGGTAAGAACATTGCCTTCTAGCATGACACCTGGGTTGGGGAGTGCTCCTTGAAAACTGCTTTCTGGGACCTGTTTGACATCTGTCAACAACAAGAAGCTACTCTGGCCCAAGTGTGGACTAGGGGTTAGCTCAAATTAACACTTAGGAGGTGTGTGAATGGGGAGATACTAGCCAGATGGGAGGAGCTTGTTAATATAGTGAAGCAAGTGGTGTTGTCTAATATACCAGATCAGCCTGTTTGGAGGCTGTCGGGGATATAACTATTTGTGTAAGCCGCCCAGGAGGGGCCGGGTTACGTAAAGAAGATTACCAGAAAGAAGCCCAAGACCAAGCATGAAGATGGCGGTTCAATAAAGGGGCTTAAGGCCCACAGGCGGCTTAAGGCCCGTTGTAGTAAACCGCCATAATGGCATGACTTGTATCATAAGGTAGATTTAACTAGTCACCGAGCCGGACATTGTTGATAAGCGGCGGGACTCAGAGGGCTGTATGCGTCAACCCGTGTATATAAGGGGACGACTGTGGCCGCTTAGGGCAAGAAACAACCAATCGAGAACCGGGCATAGCGTATCTCGCTCCTCGGTCATCAAAACCTCAAGCAATACCAACCCAACTAGACGTAGGCTTTACCTTCACCGTAAGGGGCCGAACTAGTATAAAACCTCTCGTGTCCTTTGTCCCGATAACCCCTTTAAGCTTCCTAGTTGCAATGGCTCCACGACTAAGTCCTTGCAAGAGGACATCTGCCGTGACAATTCCACGACAGTTGGCGCCCACCGTGGGGCCATGCAGTGGATTTGAGTTCTTGAAGGGCAGCTTCAAGGGCTCAAGGGATACGCAGTGGGCCGGATGACCAAGAGTCGTCGCGGCAAGATCTACATCGACAACGAAGGCTGGGGCCCCGAGGCCGACTCAATTGAGTACAGGTACCGGGTCCCCTTTGGCAGAATCCATGTCTTCATCGGCCGGATTGGTGAGCCGGCCCGGAGCCGGACAGCTGCACCGACCTCGTCGAGACTGCTCAGCGTGCGAAACCCGCCCGGGTTCAACCTGTCATGAAGTGTGCCTTTGTGGGTTGTGTTCACGGAGAGGCACTTTCTGAAGGATCTAAAGATGGCGAAGAGACGACCGTCCCATCGGATGACGATTCGTCCTCCGGTTCAACAGATTCTTTGTATCGGGTCCAAGAGGGCATGCTTGGGGCTGTTCTGACTACTCTAGCATTCCAGATTTCTATGAGCCGCCGAGCTGGGCAGGAGTCTTCATGGCTGGTACTCAACCCGGTCAAAACTCGACGACTGCGACATCAATAACGTCCGGGTCGAGCGGCGAGGCGGGAGGCCTGCGCGCCCGGCTCAGTCTTGATAGATCTTATGGACAAGTTGGCCGGCCTGTTAACCACCACGGTTATTCCTGCAAATCCAGATGAGCATAACGCGGAGGTGGCAAAGGTGCGTGAGGAGATAGCCTCGCCAAGGAGGCCTTGGCGGCTCAGACACCGAGCTAGGCTGCGGGCGCGGCTTTGGATGCACGGGCGCAGCGACTCCAGTCAGAGGCTTTCCAGCTTAGTATGAGTCTGAATGCGTCCAATGAGGCGATGAGAAGGAGACATCAGAAGACCCAGTCCCGTCTGCCTTCGGTTTATGATCCTCGGAATCTTTTCACGACACCCGGAGCTGGTCCTAGCAATCCGCCTGAAGCCAATCAGTTTATGACACCCGGAGCTGGAGGGCCGGTTCAGCCTTGAGAGATGGCACCTCCTCACGGGAGTATGGCCCCGCCCCGATACATACCGACACCACCGAGCCACTTCTCCAACCCCATGGAGAACTTGATAGCAGCATCGGCGCGTCTGGCGGCTCTTCCAGTGGACGGTGATGACCCGACGGTGGTGGAAACCCGGAGGGTCAGGGATCTTCTTCAGACGGCCTTGGCACGGCGGAGACCTATTCTTCTGGCGGGGCGAGATTCATTCAACTCCTCGGCCTTGGCTAGCACCTCGTCAAACCGGAGTCCGAGTTACAAGGCACATGGAGTCGAAGCTTTATCAAGCAATGCCCAGCGTCAGTAACCAACCCGGCGGCTATAACCCGGACAGGACCGATTATGTCGGGGAGGATGAACGGGCGGCTCAATTAGCGGCTCAGCAGACGGCATATGAAGGTCTCCCAGAGTATCCAACGACTTCTGTTGGAGCAGGAGTGGCCACTAGAACCGGTGGTGTCCCTTGTCTGGTGCCGGCTCTGCGGGATGTGCGTCTGCCCAAGGATTTCAAGGGACCTCGAAAGGTGCCGAATTACACGGCCGACTTACAGCCGGGGGCATGGATTGAAAGTTACGAGATGGCCATGGAGTTATTGGAGGTCGGCGACGCAGCAATGGCTAAGTATTTCACCATGATGTTAGATGGAACGGCCCGGTCTTGGTTGAGAAGTTTGCCTCCCAATTCCATCAGTTCATGGGCAGAGCTAAAGTCCCGGTTTATCCAGAACTTCAAGGACACTTAAAGCAGTCTATGTCAATTGTGGACTTGACCAATTGTAAGCAGGAGGAGGGTGAGTCCACAACTCATTGGGTGCGCCGGGTCAAGGAAATAATACACTCATCTGATAAGATGGATGCCGGCTCTGCGGTACTTATGCTCTATCAGAATTGTCATTTTGAGCCGCTGAAGCAGAAGGTGGGGCGCCTTAAGCATGATTGCAATGACATGGGTACGCTGATGGCAGCCTTGGTTAAATATGCCGATTCTGATACTACCAATGATCCCGCGTCTGAGGAGGAAAAGACAGGGAAAGGAAAGAAGAACGGCAATGGAAAGGGTCAGCAGCATAACCCGGTAAGTCAAGGAGGCAACAAGCGTAAGGCGGAGGGTAACCCGGAGTTTGTGGCCAATGCTAATGCCCAAGGTAACAACAAGAAGCGTAAGGGGAGACCACCCCCTCGATCTGGTGGCTCAGGTCCATCTCTTGAGCAGCTTCTGAATGAGCCTTGCCCAAGACACGGTACTCGGGAAAATCCTGCCACCCACTTATGGAAGGACTGCGATCATGAAGGCTTTCAAGAATTCCAACATGTTTGATGGCAATCACGAATCAAAGCGGTTCAGAGCAAGTGGTTTTCATGGCCGGTGGCGGCTCAAGTTCCGGCTTTCAGGAGGTCAAGGTGGCTATAATCAGCGGCTCTGGTCAAGGGGGGACAAAGAAGAAGAATCGAGTTATCGAGCCATCCAAAACAGCTGAACGATGGGCAATACCATGTGTTTACCACTAACTTGTGCAAACGTGACGGAAAGGTTCATAAGAGGGTCAGGAATTCGGTTGAGCCGGGCGGTTCCCGTTATTTGAGGTGGTCGAGCAGCCTATCATTTGGAGCAGGAAGATCACCCCCTCGGGTTGATAACCCGGGTCGATTAACCTTGGTGGTGGCCCCTCAGGTTGGTGGATATAAATTCACTAAGATGCTCATGGGACGGAGGAAGCAGCATCAATATTCTCTATTATGAGACCTTTCGCCGCATGGGGTTGAGTGATAAGGACTTGAGGACGTCCAACACTGTTTTTCATGGGGTGGTACCTGGTAAATCGGCATATCCAGTTGGAAAGATCGAGCTAGAAGTAGCCTTTGGAGACGAATATGATTCCAGGGCTGAGAAGCTGACGTTTGAGGTAGTCAAAATCAGGAGCCCGTATCACGCTATGTTTGGACGGCCGGCTTATGCCAAGTTTATGGCACGACCGTGTTATGTTTATCTCGCAGCTCAAGATGCCGGGTTACAAGGGCACCATCACTTTGGCATGGGAGTCGAAAGGTAGCCTTGGAATGCGAGGAAGGCGATGCGGCTTATGTTGAATCTGTTTGTCAAGAGGAGCTGAAGTTTTATCAAACTAATGTTGACCCGGCGGATATGACCTCTTTGAAGAAGCCAACCACAGAGCAAGACTCGGCGTTGAAATTTAAGTCGACCGCCGAGACAAAACTGGTCGACTTCACTCGAGCGACTCTTCCAAGCGATTCAAAGATCAGTACCAATTTGGATCCCAAATAGGAAAGCACGCTCATCGAGTTCATCCGTGAGAACCGGGACATCTTTGCATGGAAACCTTCTGACATGCCGGGTGTCCCGAGAGAACTCGCTGAGCACACTCTTAACATTGATCCAAAGTATAAGCCGGTCAGGCAGTTTCTCCGCCAATTCAATGAGGAAAGGCGAAAAGCTATAGGGGAGGAGGTCGCTCGGCTCTTAGCGGCCGGGTTCATCGTGGAAGTCTTTCACCCGGAGTGGTTGGCTAACCCGGTGCTTGTGCTCAAGAAGAACGACACCTGGCGGATGTGTGTGGATTACACGGAATTAATTAAAGCTTGTCCGGCTGATCCCTTTGCTCTACCCGCATTGATCAAATCATCGATGCTACATGGGTTCTGCGCGTTTGAGTTTTTTGGATGCTTACTCTGGTTATCATCATATCAAGATGGCAGTTAAGGACCAGGAGAAGACGGCTTTCATTACTCCGTTTGGAGCCTTCTGCTATGTATCTATGCCGTTTGGGCTCAAGAGTGCCCAGGCGACTTATCAGCGGTGTGTACAGAATTTTTCTCCACAATCAGATTGGGCGCAATGTTCATGCTTACGTAGATGACATCATGGTGAAGTCCAGAGAGAAGGAAACCTTGATATCCGACTTAAAGGAAACCTTTGATAATCTCCGGGTCTACAAGATGATGCTTAACCTGGACAAGTGTGTATTTGGTGTACCTGCAGCAAACTTTTGGGATTCCTGGTCTCAAACAGGGCATTGAAGCTAACCCGAGAAGATCAAGGCGATTACCTCTTTGGCTAAACGGTGTGCATCAATGATGTTCGATCGGCGGGTCGCGTTCTTTGCTTTAAGCCGATTCATAAGCGGTTAGGTGAGAAGGCTCTACCTTTATGTCGGATGATGAAGAAAATGCAGACACTTTTATGCAGGTGAAATTCTTGATGCTGCCTTTGAATATTTAAAGAGACAGCTTATCCGAGCCGCGGTTCTCGCGGCTCCCATTGATAAAGAGCCGTTCTTTGTTGTATGTTTACGCTAACTCACGCGTCTTTGTTAGTGTGGCCATTGTGGTGGAGCGTAAGGAGGCGGCAAGGAGCATCCGGTTCAACGGCGGTTTATTACATCGATGAGGTGCTCATAGAATCCAAGCAAAGGTATCCGCATTGGCGAAACTTGTTTATGGGGTGTTCATGGCGAGCGGAAGCTAAAGCAATACTTCCGGTCATCCTATAAGCGTAGTAAGTTCAGCCCCTTGGGAGACATCATCCGAGCAGGGAAGCCACGGGACGAGTCGCCAAGTGGGCCATTGAGCTTGGGCCTCACGGTTTGAAGTATATGCCACGTCTGACTATCAAGTCTCAAGCCCGTAGACTTTATCAATGATTGGACGGAGTTGCAAGCACCAGAGGAGAAGCCGGATAACACATATTGGACTATTCACTTGATGGGTCCAGTAGTTGGAAGGCTCGGGGTCGGAGTCGTTTTAACATCCCCCCGCGGTGAAAAAATTTGTTATTTGCTCCGGCTTATGTTTCCCTGTACTAACAATGCAGCTGAATACGAGGTTTTACTCCATGGCCTCCGGATGGCCAAAGAGATGAATTTGAGCCGGGTAAGATGCTTGGGCGATTCAGACCTCGTCGCTCAACAGGTGTCAGGCACATGGGACTCCAAGGATCCCCTTATGGCGGCTTATCGTCGTGAAGTTGATGCGGTGGCTGGGCACTTCAAAGGTTATCAAGTAGAGCACATTGATCGAAGGAAGAATGAGGCGGCTGATGCTTTAAGCCGGCTGGGGTCTCAACGTAAGCCGGTGCCACCTAACACCTTTCTTGACGTTTTGCATAACCCTTCTGTCAGAGTGCCTACAGAGGAAGAGCTTGCGATTGCACCCGAGGCGCTTGGTGGTGGCGGCTCTCCATGCCATCCCAGTTGGACAGTCCCATATTTGGCTTATATGACCCGGGAGAGTTGCACGAGGACGAGACCTTGGCAAGACAAATCATCAGGCGGTCCAAATCCATGACAATTGTTCATGGCGAGTTGCATCACCGCAACGTCTCTGGGGCGTTTCAACGTTGTGTATCGCCTGCGGAGGGTCAGGAGATACTTCGTGAGATTCATGAAGGGGATTGCGGTCATCATGCCGGTTCAAAATCTCTGGTGGCCAAGGCTTTTCGTCATGGTTTTTATTGGTGACGGCTCATCGCGCGGAGGATCTGGTCAAGAAATGTGACGGATGTCAAAAATTCTCACGATGAGCTCATGTGCCGCTCAAGAATTGAGGATGATTCCAATTACTTGGCCGCTTGCGATGCAGGGGCTTGACATGGTTGGACCTTTCAAAAGGTCTAAGGATAAGAAGACACACCTGTTGGTGGCGGTGGATAAATTCACCAAGTGGGTTGAAGCAGAGCCGGTCGAGAAGTGTGGTGCAGCCACGACGGTTCGATTCATGAAAAAGGTGATCTTTCGTTTTGGCTTTCCACACAGCATTATAACTGATAATGGTACCAATCTCTCCAAGGGTGCCATGGAAGAGTTCTGTCAACAAGAGCACATCCGGCTTGATGTTTCGGCTGTTGCTCACCCCAAGTTTAATGGTCAAGCAGAAAGAGCTAATCAAGAGATCTTGAAAGGTATCAAACCCCGGCTCTTAGTTCCCTTACAGCGAACTCCGGGTTATTGGGTGGAGGAGTTACCCTCTGTGCTATGGAGCATCAACACAACGCCTAACAGATCTATAGGTTATACACCTTTCTTCATGGTGTACGGAGCAGAGGCGGTTCTGCCAAGTGATATCCGGCATGATGGCGGCTTATGTTGAGGCTGATAATGAAAAAGCTCGTCAGGATGCACTTGACTTGTTAGATGAGGAGCGAGACTTGGCAATAGCCCGCTCGTCGATTTATCAGCAAGACCTACGCCGTTATCACAGCCGCAGGGTTAGAAGCAGAACTTTTCAGGAAGGCGATTTAGTGCTCCGGCTCATTCAGGATCAATCTGATATGCACAAGTTGTCCCCTCCTTGGGAAGGACCCTTTGTGATCAGCAAGAATCTCAACAACGGGTCATATTACCTCATCGATGTTCGAGAGCACAAAGACTCACGTAAGTCGGAGGAAGAGACCCGTAGTGGAACATAAGCGCATCTCCGGCCCTATTATACTTAAGCTGCCGGCTCTCAGAGTATATTATTTTTTCCTTTTTTAGCAATGTATATATTATATAAAGCAATAAAGCAGGACCTCTTTCCTTTCCACCCTTCAAGGTTTATGTATCTTCTTTACCAGATGGTGGAAACGACCAACAGGGAGCGGATCAGATCTGAATCCGGCTTTCCTTTTGGTCCGGCTTATGATCATATCTGAATCTAGCCATGGTCACTTGGGGGCTTCCTGTTCAAACATAGGTCGTATTCGAACCAAAGAGAACATAGCTGTCGATACCCAATTGATCGGCATACTGCCAAACCCACTTGGGGGCTTCTTGATCATATTTGAATCATAGCTTAACCCCTTTGGGTCTAACGTGGATCGTATTCAAATCAGCGTCATTAAACAACTCTAATGGTCACTTGGGGGCTTCCTGTTCAAACATAGGTCATATTCGAACCAAAGAGAACATAGTAGCCGATACCCACTTGATCGGCATCGCCAAAGCCATTGGGGCTATATGATCGTATCCGAATCTTAGCTTAACCCCTTTGGAACGGTTCTACTGATCGTATTCGAATTAGAGGCCTTTGAAAATTAAGTTTATTTTATTCTATAAGGGTAAATAATATTAAGGGCCAGGTAAACATTATATGTGCCAATTTTCAGAAGTTAAGTTTAACTGTCTGCTTTTTGGGATCACATAAGCCGTAATGTAAGCTTCAATAAGATAGCAGGTATATTATTATGGTCATGATCATAAGCCGGCTGTCTTTTATGATGTTTTGGTTCATACTCCGGGTTAACATTATTCTATATGACCCCGGATGTGGTAAGACGCCAAAGGAATTTTTTGTTTTTATACACAGGGTAAAGCAAAAAGTTTTTGGACGTCAAGGAGCAATTCATGTAAGCCAGCAGTATACAACGATAGCGGCTTGTGACAATATTAAGCACCACAAACATGCGCGAAGGCATCACAGAGTTAAGAAGTTTTTTCTACCATATTACAAGACTCCCCGAGTCTGAATAATGAAGCATCATTTTTTCAAAGACCTAGTACCAAAGCGGGTTACTCCTTTGGTGGGCTTGAAGACTCGGGTTATCCTTCTCCGCCTCTTAAATGCATTGTTTTGTCCTGGAAGGTTGACGAGGTCCGGTCAATGCCGCTTAAGGCTTCAAATTCAGCTTCATCATCTATTAAACCGGCTGGTTCAACTTCAGGAGCAAAGGTATGCTTACGAGTTGGAGGGATCAGGCTGACGTCATCATAATGCGGAGTTGGAATCCTCCGGTTCTCGTTGTCATAACCCGGCTGATACTTAGTAAGATCAATATCATTGTCGATGATGGTGGCCACAGGACGTACGACTCTCACACAGGTGGTGAAGTCTGATTCATTGAATACAGAGCCGTCCTCCTTCAAACTGGGATATCCAAGAGCAACATCGGCTAGGTCTAGCTCTGGAACCAACGCTTTGGCCCGGCTTAAGGCGGCTATGGCCCCGGCTCTGCCAGATGCCCGCCTTAGCTCCTGAATCCGTTGAGGTAACACGGCAAGCCGTTTGAGCACATCCTGCAGGAGATAAGGAGTATCATTTGATAAAGCCACAACGGCCAAAGCACGTTGTGACCCGGTGTACAGTTGTTCCACTAGAGTGTACACCGCCTTAAGCTTGATCAACATATTCTCGCTTCGTGTTTGTGCTCACAGGGCCTGCGTTTATACTTATAAGGTAAGCCGGAGATAATATCTGAAATAGTCATCAAAGAAACCGTGGTGATGTTCACGGTTACACATAGTAACTTACCGAAGATTGTTGAGACCATTTGAGATATTTGGCGCTTTAAGCGAACTGACTCGGCGATTGCTTCGCAAGAATCGCTTCATTGTCTCGGCCGGGTCACAAGTGAAGTTTTCTCATCTGCCTGTGTCTTCTTCTCCGCGTCAAAATTCTTCTTCAACTTTTCTTGCTCGAGACGCTGAATGCGAATTTGGAGTTGGCTTTTGAATCTCAAGTTCTTGGGCTGCCACCGGTCTTCGTGTCAAGAATCTCCAATTCAAATTGACTGGTGGAGGCCTGCATTGACGCCGGGTTATAATTAAGGTTATGGTAAGATGTCATTAAAGTCTCAAGCACTTTACAAGTAAAGACACTTGACACTTGGGTGCTAATGTACGTTGAAGAAAATTTTACTTTATAATGCCAGATTATGCATATTAAAGTCTCAAGCACTTTACAAGTAAAGATACTTGACACTTGGGGGCTAATGTGTATCGCACGTTTTAAGTTGCCATATTATGGCCGGGTTAAATATCCTTTCTTGTAAACCGGATGAACTAACAGTAAGCAGGTATCTAAGTCTACAACATATTTACTTATAAGCAGTAGACTTGGGGGCTAGTACAGTAAGTAAGATTCAGGAGAAATAGTATAAGTTATACCTCAGATTTATGATGTATCTGTTTCACCATGTCAATTTCAGTGTCACGGCTGTTATGCACTTGATTCAGATAGCTCGAGACTATATCGCCAATGCTTAAGTGAGCATAATCAGCGATGTCCTGTTTGGTCTTCCGGTGTTTGACAAGTTCTTCCTTGGCGATTACATCCGCAAGGATGAGGTCACCCAGTTCAACATAATCGCTTTTCAAGATTTCAACTTCCGGCTCAAATTGCCTTGGCGCTAGGAATTTCCGGATTATCGGAGTCGTTAAAAGTGTCTTCGACAAAGCGGGTCGAAGATGGCGTTGGAATTTCATAGGCCGGCTCAGAGGCGGTTGATGAGTAGAAGCATCAGGCTGTTCGAGTTCCGCTCGGTTGCTACCGTGTCTTCGATCGGCTTATTCTTTTTGCCCTCTTCATCGGGCTTCACCGCACACTGTGGACAAAACAGAGGGATGAGTACAAAATTTGAGTAAGGCAAAGCATGAGGATAACAAAGGTATATTACCCACTACCCAGGGGCAGTCTTGAAGGCCGGCATGTTGGATTGCATAGACTCGCCGGAGGAAGGAGAGGTATCCTGATAATTGGAATCAGATGAATTGAGAGGTTGACGAATGAAACCCGCCAAAGGATAAACAGAACGTAAGGCGGAGATGACCTCGATCCGACGCTTCTGCTCACGTCGGGTAAGCCGGAAGAGAGCTCTGCGTCCTTACTGGTCCGGGTTTGCCTCCGGCTTTCAAGCTGTTGTTGCTTCAAAAGAAATTGAGGATCTTGATAAGCTAGAGGATGTGAAAATCTTACTTTCCGGGTCACCCGTCGGGTTTTGTGCTTTGGCAAAGGCTCTGAGTCGGAGGAGATTATAGTTACCTCTTCACCAGGAGCTTGGCTGTTCCCAGTGTCCTCCTGAAAGGCGAAAATATCAATAAAATAGTAACAAGGGAGTTAAGAGAGTAAGGGCGGCTTTCCTTTCAGTTTTCTTGGCTGCCCTGGCTTGTTGGGCAGCCTCGTGGTCATATTTGACCTTCCAGAAATTATCACCAGCCTGTGGAAAAAGATAGAGTTATAAGTACAAAGAAGGTAAACAGGTTAAGGAATATTTATTAAGATTGATAACTTATTGCAGGGGTCGGGTTCTTTTTGCAAAAGGGGAGTAAACCGAAGGCATTGCTAGTAACGTTCTCCTTCAAAGAATGATCGGGTTGTAGCATCCGCCACATCGTCTGGTAGGTCGTCAGACTATGACGCATTGGGTCGCTTCTTCTCGTCAGATAAGTACACATTAAGCCAACGGCGGCTTAATGGGAGTATCCGCCAAGTAACCTGCACTCGGACCAGGTCGATGCCATTTAAACCATTCCCCAAAAGGGCTTTGATCTTCTTGATGGTGGGATTAAGAGGCGCACGTTCAACAAAGGGTTAGTTTATCCGCCAAAGGATGGTTGGACTCAAGGCGCAGGCGCGAAGTCAAGCAGAGGCTTCTCGTCACCGGAGAAGTATCCCGACAATAGAACCATGTCCGATTCCAATTTTTGGGTGACTCGGCAGCTCAAAGATAAGGAAACAGGCAGTCTCTTCGTCGCTGGATCGAGATACTGCCAAGTTCAAGACTAGGCCCGTTGGCACGTTCATTCTGTCGGTTCAAGTAAAAAAGTTCTCTAAACAAAAGTATACTTGGCTCCTCTCCTAGGTACACCTCGCAGAAGACTTGAAAATTGCAAAGATTTAACACGGAATTGGGTCCAATGTCTTGAGGTCTAAGATCAAAGAAGTTCAGAACTTCTCTGAAGAACTATGAGTCGGGAGGAGCAAATCCCCGGCTCATGTGATCCGTGAAAACTAACACTTCCCCTTCTTTGGGTTGAGGCTTTTCTTTGGACGGGTCAGGAACACGATAAGACATGACCTCCTTCTTTGCGGTGGCCGACTTCACAAACTCAACCAGTTTACTTTTGGTGACTGTGGATGGGACCCAGATTGCGAGTTCTGAGGAGCTTTGGTCGCTTTAGGAGCCATGACAACAATTGGCCTATTATAACATAAGAAAATCCGGTTCAAATTTTAACCCGGAGAAGATATCCAAATTATCAAGGTAGCGGCTTACGAAGGGCCTAATGATATAAGGATAATCAAGCAGTAATATTTAAGCCGCTACAAGCATTAAGAGCGATTCACATTTTTAAAGATATGAGAATCAGGCAAGGTTCACAGATCAGTGGTATGCATTTAAACCGGACACCTGGACAGTTTTAAGGGCATTTAACAAGAAGTTTTCCGGGTGATAAAAACAGATTTCACAATCTTCTACTATAAGTTGAGATCAAAGAACTGTTCTGATAAGAAAATGTTCTAGACCTAAAAACTGACGCAGATGTGTTCATAGGCTCGAATGGGGCTTTCATACAGAGAAATTGATCTGTTTTTTATCCAAGACAAGTGCGAAAACGACTACCGCAGCTATTTTATGTCATTTTCAGATCGGAAGAGGCATCTAGGAGAAAAACTAGCAAAGGTTTAACTCCAATGGTGATGAACTCCGACGAACTCGAGGAAGTTCCTAATGCAAATCTAAGCAAGGAAGGGAAGGGAACTTACGGATTTGGAGGAGCTGCGAAAGCTCGCCGTCGTTTTCTGAACCGAGTCGGGTTGATGCAGCGGCCTGGGTCGGTGAAGACAAGAAGGTCGACGGCAGCAAGCGGAGCTCGAGAGGAGGCAAGAGGAAGAAGAAGACGATCGGTAAGGTGAGAATGGGAGACCTAGGTCGCGCCTATTTATAAGGAGAGGATAAGCGAGGCAGCGCGAAGCGAGGAGATAAAAGTTATTATCCAAATGCCCTGACGCCTCAGTTTTTGGAACAATCAATAAAGACAGAGATCCGTTGAACGATACAGTGGAATAAAAAAAATATGACGTCATGGCGGGTTAACACGGATCCAGAAAATGACGTCACGACGGGTTAAAGAAAGTCTTTTGCACAGTCAGAAGATTGAAGATTTAGGTTTCAAGGTATTTTAAGATTGACATGAATAGGTTCAAATCAATCTGGGGCCTAATGTCGGGGATATAACTATTTGTGTAAGCCGCCCAGGAGGGGCCGGGTTACGTAAAGAAGATTACCAGAAAGAAGCCCAAGACCAAGCATGAAGATGGCGGTTCAACAAAGGGGCTTAAGGCTCACAGGCGGCTTAAGGCCCGTTGTAGTAAACCGTCATAATGGCATGACTTGTATCATAAGGTAGATTTAACTAGTCACCGAGCCGGACATTGTTGGTAAGCCGGCCGGGACTTTGTAGGCCACAGGGCGTCAACCCGTGTATATAAGGGGACGACCTGTGGCCGGCTTAGGGCAAGAAACAAACCAATCGAGAACCGGGCATAGCGTATCTCGCTCCCTGATCATCGAAACCTCAAGCAATACCAACCCAACTAGACGTAGGCTTTACCTTCACCGTAAGGGGCCGAACTAGTATAAAACCTCTCGTGTCCTTTGTCCAGATAACCCCTTTAAGCTTCCTAGTTGCGATAGCTCCATGACTAAGTCCTTGCAAGAGGACATCTGCCGTAACAATTCCACGACAGAGGCTGGACTCATCTGGCAGATATTCAGTTACGTCTTTTTACAAGCTAATTAACTTTAAAGGTATCACTTCTGGGATCAGAGATGACATCTGGAAAATTAAAGTTCCATCTAATATCCATGTATTTCTTTGGTTGATTTACTACAACAAGAGTCTGAACAGAGACAACTTGGCCAAACGTAGACATGTAGAAGATAAGACGTGTATCTTTTGTGATGAATTAGAAACCATTCAACATTTGTTTTTTGACTGCATTGTTGCTAAGCAGGTCTGGCCCTGGTGGCTGAATCTTTTAAGATTGGTGTACCTGATTCTTTTGCTATGCTATCCTCTTTCTGGAGGAAACGAAAACAATGTGAAGCCTTGAATATAACTACTGCTGCTACCTTGTGGAGCTTATGACGTTTGCGCAATGATTTTGTTTTCCAGGGACGAAGATGGCGAAATATACACTGTGTCTTGAATCTGTTGGAAGCTACGATCAGGCAATGAAAAATCTTATGCTCAAAAACTCAGGGTGTTCTTCTTCTCCGGTGCTTAAGGTTGCTGGACCATCGAAGAAGGGAGTTGCTTAAAATCGCCTGGAGGTGAAGAGGAATAAAATGAGGAGGGGTTCTGGCTCCGTAGCTAGGGCATGCTTTGCTAGTTGTAGGCTAGTTGTATGCTTTTACTGGTTATGCATACCTGTTTGAAAAACTCTTGATGTAATAGGATAGCTCGATCCCTGTCTGTGGCAGCTACTTTTAGGCTGCTGCCGAGCGCTGCTGAACAGTCTATCCGTGTGTTGGTTTTGCCTTGGCTTTCAATAAAAGTTGAGGCGAGGGGAAACCCCTTTCATTTCAAAAAAAATATCAGTCAGTTAATCGGCATCTTGGTCAATTAATCGCTACTTGATGGGTCACAAAGTAGCCGATTAATTGCTTTTTCGGCCGATTAACTTCAGTGGGTCACTAAATAGCCAATTTATCAACCGATTAACTGATTTATTATTGACCGATTCTGAAAAGATAAACCTGTTAATCGGTTACCAATAATACTATACTGAGGTAACACTATACTGAACATAAAAGGTCACCGCGGCATTGTAAGAACAGGAATTCATAACTTCAACCAGCAGCAAGGCAATTATTCGAGCTCTATTAAGTACAAGAGAACTTTGCTCTAAAGTCTACCACCGAAAGCAACTTAGTTATAATTGATCAAAACCACCTACCAAGACTTCCTTAATGCCAACTACTAGCAACAAACTTCTCCAGCGAACAAGGAGATCTAGATCTGAGGAACGGAACAATTTTTCATCATAGCAGGTACACTGCCAAGAGGTGTACTAGCAACAACCGGGTAGCATCAAGCGACCGACAATGTGCACAAGTCCCTAGCACTATCAAGTACTCCCTCCGTCCGAAAATACTTGTCATCAAAATGGATGTATCTAGAATTAAAATACATCTAGATACATCCATTTCAATGACATACTTGTCATCAAAATGGATGTATCTAGAATTAAAATACATCTAGATACATCCATTTCAATGACAAGTATTTCCGGACGGAGGGAGTACCATGAAAGAACATCAGCTCAGATTATGTATTCAACTATAACCAACCCGTAGATGCCGCATTTGGTTCCAAACAAATAGAATTACATATATATAAGAGACCAAAAGGTTTGATCCAGAGACAGGGGACACAACAACTGATGCTGGACACAGCCCCGAGGAGTAAGATCACAAATACAGAACAAAATTCACAGCAACTGTAAGGATGGACAAAGAATAGCTCAGTAAGTGGGGTAGTAATACCCTGTATTCGCCATTGGCGCGTTTGGCATCCCGTATGGCATGGTTGGGTTTGGGCCGGTTGTTGTTGTAGGTCCGATCGAGCTTGGCCAAGCTCGACGGCCCCTGCATGCCGTCCGTTGGTACTGCTGCCACATCATCTGCTCCTGTGTCAAGAACTGCTGCTTCTTCTCCATCTCGCCATCTGCACATAGGATGGTGGTGCGAAGGTAAGGGATGCCGCAAAGGATCCCCACCAACGTTCTGCATCGAACCGTCTGGTGCCGGAAGAGCCAGCATCTGTGTCTTCTGTCCAGGCGCAGGTAGGGCAACACTGCTGGAGCTCCCACTAGTCGCCTGTGCGTTGACATGCTGACGCACAACACCTTGGTCGTACATACCATTCAGTAGCAGATTATCCATACCACCTGTCATTACAGCCTTCTGCTTGGACAAGTTGCTAGCCGTCTCCACAAGGGCGAGTTCCCAATCGGCCTTACCGGGCTCAGCCGCAGGATTCTGCCACGCAGAAGTCACTTCGTTGCCACCATTGGAAGGGAAGGCCTCCCATGACCCATTGCTACCACCAGCAGCAGGTGGCCCTTGGAAGAGGGCCAGAGCAAGCCTATTACCTTGCTCATCTGCACTCACAGTATCTTCTCTAAGATCCACCAGATCACCCTGGGGCTGTGGCGGGGGCTCTGGCTTCACCTCTTCCTCCACCTTCTCAGGTTCAGGCTCCTTGTAGTCCTCTGGTGCAGGAAGCGCCTTGATGCTGTTCATGTCCGGCTCTGGCTCTTCCTCATTGACAGGCTCGGGCTCAGGCTCCCGTGGTGGGCTCTTGGGGCGCTTTGCCCGGTCCCTCATAAACTCCTCCAGTGTCTCCAGTAACTTATCAGTGACCCGCTGCACCTCTGGGTACTCCGATGATCTCGCTACCCCGGTGTCCTTACACCAAGCATAAAATGAGCAAAGCTCATCAATCTGCTTTGCGGCACTGGCATATGCCTCAAAGGCCTTTACACAATCAGCGTATTCCATGTCGAAGAACCTGTCCAGCAGCACCGCAAGTACCTCACAGATATCGGCATAGAGCTGGAAGCTCTCCCTCGCCATCTGATACAGGGCAACCAGCACCATCCTGCTCTGCTTCGCTCCACCTGTGGGGCGGCAGGCAAGGAACCTGTCGAGCAGCTGCTGCAGGTGGTGCATACGGCCAAGGACCCGCTCCGGCTTCATATCCCTCACAGGGGTCGGCGGCCTCTTGTCATCAGAGTTCCCGCCATTCCTGCTGTCACGGTTATCATCGTATCCTCCATACCCGTTCCCTGGAGGGGAGGTGTACGAGGGTGACCGGCGGCCATACGGGTCAGGAGAACCCCAACGGTCACGCGGCGATGGCCCGTTCAGGCTGGCGCTTCCATTAGCGTTGGAGCCCTGCTTGCGCTCGTGGAGGAGGAACTCGAGGCGCTGGTCGAGGTACAGCGCATAGGTGCGGACGAAGGCGGAGTGGTCCCAGGAGCCCGAGTGCGCCTCGTCACGGAAGTCGGAGAGGTTGAGGAGGCGGGTGCCCCGGCGCGTGGCGTGGAGGAGCTCCCGGTGGAAGAAGGGGTCGCCGTCGGTGAGGAGACGGTGCACGAGCATGAGCGACTTGAGGGCGACGACGTAGTCGCGGGTGCGGGAGAGCCTGCGGGCGCACCCGGCGACCGCGGCGGCGACGTGGGCGCGGGATCCGGAGGTGAGGTGGAGGATCTCGCGGATGTGGCGCTCCTCGGCCGGCTCGTCGTCGTGGCTGGTGGTCTTGACGATGAGCACGTCGAGCTCCGGCGCGATGTTGCTGGTGACCTTGGCGAGCCCGATGCTGGTCTGGTCCTTGACGGCGCCCAGCGCCTTCCGGATCGTGCTGGACGACATCTCCGCCGCCTAATCCTCCTCCTCGCCAACCAACCAACCACCAGCGACCGCAAGCTGCCGGCTGGTCGCTTGTAGATCTGAGCAGAAGAAGCAGTAGATGAGCCTCAGAGATTTCATCAAAGCCAGACGCAGATCCTTAAACATTTTGCAGGCCCGCTTTTAATTGGAAACACGTAAAGATATCTACTCTGCCGGAGGTCGAGATCCCCGGAACCAAGAGGCGAGATTTGCTCTGGTGGGCCTACCATAAACTCCGCTCTCGATGCTTATCATCATCTAATCTAGACTAGATCAGCTAAGTTAGGTAGCTACTCCTACTCCGCAGCCGAAGCAGCAGCCACGGAGCTAGGAACGGAAGCCGCCTCCGGCTCCGGGGAGGAGGCGCAGATCCGGGGAGCGAGATTGGACGGAAAAGGAAGTACCTTTGCGACAGGCGCAGATCCGGTGCGTCGGGTGCTGGGCTGCGCAGGAGATCTGGGCGGGCGCGGGAGGGGGCAGCTCGGATCCGAGAGCCTCTCTCCTCTCTCTCCCCCGTCTCCCTCGCTGGCCGGGGTAGTTTGACCTGGGCTTTTAGAGGAGGAGGGAGGGTAGGCCGGCTGAGGTCTGCGGGGGAGACGAGGCGAGAGGCAGAAGGGGGAAGAAATGGTGCGTGGTGGTGTATTCGGGGCTCCCGGGCGTTTGGTGCCTTGCTGTTTTCAGATTTTTATTTTGGGGGCGGGAGGAGGCAAGGAAAGCAGCGAGCTTCGCGTGGCTTCCTTCCGTCCGTCTTGGTCGCGCCGACGCGCACCCTGCCCTGTGTCGGTCGGCGGCTCGGCGCCTACCCCAGTACTTTTTTACCTCCTTGCGCCGACGTGGGAGGGCACGAGGTCAATGCGGCGACGCTATGCCAGCTCCGCAGACGGTGCGGTGCGGTGGTGATCATGCAAAATGGTGCCAGCTGCTGCCGCCGCACACGCCGGGGGCGTGACGCCGGAGCAGGGCCGGTCCTGAGAATTCAGGGGCCCGGGGCGAAACTAAAAACCGAGGCCCCTTAACATGAACTGTGAAATAATGGCCTACGGAGGAAACGGACAAAGGTGTGCGTGGTTATCATAATGTATTCTTAAAAATGCAAAACCATGTTTAATGTTAGCCTTGTTCTATAACTATAGAGGTCTAGAGAGTCTCTGTGACTCCGCATGAATTGCCCTAAAAAAATTGCATCCAAAATACAGAGTTGGACTGCACATTATTCAGTTCTTGGGATGTGCTACTCCGAATAAAAATTAAGATAGATGAGCAAATTCATATGAGTGATGATAAAAATATTTCTTTCATATCTTTAAAGTTAAATCAATGGTACGGTAATACTGGAAATTTACTCTTACCTAGTTGTGCAAATATGTAATTCAAAAGACATAATTATCCGATTTCTGTAGTCATTGCATGCATCTCAAAGTTACCTGCCATGATCATCATCCAGTGCCTTGCTCTTCGTTCTATAAAAAAGAGCCTTGCTCTTCGTCTTGATCTCTGACATCTACACCACGGCAACATCTCTATTAAACCGCAGGAACTGAAGGTTAATACAAATACAAACAGCAATAGGTGTTGACCGGACGGAAACAATCAACTCCACAGACGAACACAACACAGGTCCGCCGCCGAGCTCCGCCGCACAGCCGCCCTTTCCGATCTGGGCCTCCTGATTATCTGCTGCGGTTTGGTTGCAAGGCGAAAAGGCGGCGTGATACGTGCGTGATGCCTTGCTTATGTTCCTTCCGTTTGTACGATCTCTCCCCAAGTTACTCGATCCCAGCCTGGTCAATGCGTGCGTTACGGCATGTATCGCTCCAGGTACTACTACTTGGGCCTTTCACCGTGCTATACACTAGAGGCCTATTTGCATGGCATCAGGGGGCCCCTCCACTTTGGGGGCCCGGGGCGGCCGCCCCCCCTCAGGGCCGGCCCTGCGCCGGAGGGTCGGGTCGTCGTGCCGTTGACGTCGGCTCCTGGCCGCGCCCCGTCACGTCCACAGTCCGCACTCTACCCCGCGCGCGCTGTCGCTGTCGTGAGTAGGGTGATCTGGTTGCTTTGGACCGACGGGCCATTGATTTGGTTCTCAATAGAGACTGTCCATTTCTGAATGAACACGGTCAGTAGCCGGTTCGTTCCTCTTTTGCCCAGGGCTGTGACTGTTTTCGTTGTCAAGCATTTTCTTTCCTTTCGCGGGTACACTCCAGAGAATCTTTGCATGGCTGCATGCCGCTGATGAGAAACATGTGAATGGACACTTGTTTTTTTCCTTTCCGATTACTAGTAAGTATGCACGGGTGTCGGTGTCAAAACCAATGGATCTCTTGATAGGCATTCCGAACTACGCGTCTGCAGCATTGCAATGTACAAAGCGACACTGCTTTTACCTGTGTTCGCCCTCTCAATGAAGGTAAAACCCTACTCCTGCTTGATTAATATTGATGATATGGGTAGTACAGGAGTAGATCTACCACGAGATCAGAGAGGCTAAACCCTAGAAGCTAGCCTATGGTATGATTATTGTTCCCTCCTACGGACTAAAACCCTCCGGTTTATATAGACATCGGAGAGGGCTAGGGTTACACAGAGTCGGTTACAATGGGAGGAGATCTACATATCCAGACGCCAAGCTTGCCTTCCACGCCAAGGAAAGTCCCACCCTATTAACACGGACGAAGTCTTCAATCTTGTATCTTCATAGTCCAGAGTCCGCCAAAGGTTATAGTCCGCCAACCGGACATTTCTAATCCAGACTCCTCAAGAGTCTCCCGGACTGTGCTTCAATGACGACGAGTCCGCAAGGCAGATTGTCTTCGGCATTGCAAGGCGGGTTCCTCCTCCTAATACTTCATAGAAGATTTTGAACACAAGGATAGTGTCCGCTCGCAAAATAAGTTCCACATACCACCGTAGAGAGAATAATATTTGCACAAATCTAATCACGACGTATTCCATAGCATGACATCACGCCACGCCCAAGTCTTTATTCGAATCGCTTTTACCGTCTCCACCTCAACAAGACTTAGCGAGGCGGTCTCCTTGGCACGCCTTGTCGGGCAGTAGATCGTGTCCCCTTATTCCGGATTCTCATCAATACGGTGTGGTAACCCAATCGTGTCTGCTGGTATGTCTCCTCTATCGGCGCAGTCCCAAACGGTCACGGGGAGGGCTCTTGGTATTCAACCTCTTTATAAAGAGACCAAGGCTCTACTCCTTTCTTTCAATCTCAATCGAATCCACCTCTCGCCTCGAGTTCCAACACCTAAAGCTCTAGATTCAGGCGCTTCGGACTTTCGATGATGTCCGGCTCCGACCTTCAAGGCCGGTGGATGCCTTCCTCCGTTACGGAAGAAGACGTGCTAAAGCTAAGAGATGCCAGGTATCTAACCGGCGAAATCTCGCATAGGTTGCCTGCTCAAGGGCAGGTTATTCCCACTCTCAAGCCTGGTGAGAGGATGGTGTTCGCGTCTCACTTCCTTCGGGGCTAGGGCTTCCCAACCGGACCCTCCGTGAGGGGGCTCATGTTTTATTACGGGCTGGAATTTCACGACTTGGCTCGAGTCCATCCTCCACATCTCATCGCTCATCGTCAGGTGTGAAGCCTTCCTCCAGACACTCCTCACTTCGGATTGTGGCTTAAGACCTTCAAAGTAGAGCCGAAGATGATCGAGGGGCGGCAGTAGAGTGCGGAGGTGTTGTTATAAGCAAGAATGCTGACGCTCCATGGCCCGAGGGCTCTTTTCAAGAGGAGTTCAGCTTATGGCAACAAGAGTAGTTTTATATCACAGCTCCCAGGGGCACCAAGTGGGTGGCGCGACCTGCCTTTCGCTCGGGTCCCCCACCACAGCTAGCATCATGGGTTAATAAAGGGTTTAACTGGGGGCCGTCCAAGGACGTGCCCTTGTTGCAGGGCCGCGTTCGAGACCTCCTAGAGAGAGAGATCAATCTGGTCATAGTGAAGCAGGTCATGTTGATTCGCCGCACCTTGCCCTGCAAACGTCGCCCCCTCCGCCTGTGGGAGTTTAATCCGGATGTACAAATTGTTCTTCAGATCACAAGCAATGTGTCCGGACTCGACCGAGGACGCAGGTCTGAGCTGCAATCGCCCGGATACTCAAGTAAGTAGCCATGTACCCGGACACACTATCTGTATATTTATCATAAAATTGCCCTTAAAAGAGTTGTCCCTTAAACAGAGTGGATAGCGAAAGCAAAGCTAATCAGTGTCCGACCCCCTCCCGAGACCACGCCGGGATCCCGTGTTAACCAGATGTTGGAGGTTGCGCCTTTGGAAGAAGGCGAAGGGGGAACAAGGAAGCTACCGCCTCCCCGAAGGAGGCTGTCAGGAAAGGAGGAATCAAGAATTCCTCTATCTAGGGGAAGAAGAGGACCGCCTTTGAAGACCCGGAGACCATGATCTCAAAGCGGGGGAAGAAATCTTCGCCGAGGGTCCTCAAGGCTGGGATGCCTCGGCCGCACTGTGCCCCCAAGGGGATCAGCCCTCCACCGAGCCGTAAGTAGAGAAGGGAGTTTTAAAATAAGAGACATCTCTGTTCTATTTCTGAGGAAGATAACCGAAATTTTACCTTGTAGTTCGGATCTCGGCCCTTCTCAGCAGAGCTCATCTTCAGGGGATCTTCATCCAGAGATGATGGAGAGCGGAACGCCTCGCTGCATCGCTTTGCAGGCGGGCGACCACGAGGTGTCGCCACGGAGGGTTTCTCCGAACCCGGCAGGCCGGAAGGCGATCGTATGGCCCCCAAAGCCCTCCGTGTCCGCCTTGAAAAAGGCCATCGGACGAGTCCGGCACCGTCCGGTGCACGGTCGGAGGAGTCAAGGATCTGCTCGTCGCGAAGCGTCTATCTCGTAAGAACACCGTGCGTTGATGGGTACGGTGATTGAAAGGATTTCATCCGCGGAGAGCGGGTTGTACGAGGCCGTCGGGAGTTTATCGGCTGTGCTTTGAGGTACGCGAAATGATGTAATTTTTGACAGCCCGCATATATAAGAGGCGCCATGTATAGATAGTAGCCCCTGAGACTCTGTGCGTTGTCAAAAATGACGGCGCGCCGAGGATCATAATCCCAGGTATGATACGTCGCCTTTCCTATGTAGGTGGCGAAGTGTCCGATGGCTAGCCGAACTGATGAATTTGTTGAGCTAAAGCGGCAACTTGACGTGGCAGATGTCGACATCGCGCTTGTCAACAAGCGCTTGACGAGTCACAAGGTATGTAATTTCTCCGCAGACACCTGGTAAGAGGAGCTTGATGCCCGTACCTTACAACATGTATGCTTGACGCAGATGGTGCCGCTGCCATGGAGAACCTTTCGCGGAACTCGCCCGAGCCAAGGAGCAGAACCAGAAAAGTGATGCGGCTGCCTTAAAGGCGGTCAAGAGCTGAAAGTTTAACAGCTGCTCACCGCCAAGCAAGAAGGAAATGGCCGAGATGGTACGTGAAGTTGAAGAATGCTGCCGACCGCTTCAAGCTTCTTGAAAAAGAAGATCGGGCGAATGTAGGGACTGGAGAAGGCCACTACCGAGGCTAAGGATGCTCGCTCGCAATGAGAGCTATGAAGGAGGAGCTACGTCAGCCGGAGATATCGCGACCGAAAGCCCTTTATGTCGCGGATGAAGTTCGGGATCCTAAATATGCTCGGGCTTGGACCGGTTGTGGAGTGCGCGGATACTTATCTCGACTTGGCGGCGAGTGCATGGACGCGGTCGAACACTTCCGAGATCAAAAGGATCACGAAGTGGAAAAGCTTTTTTGGTCGCAGTTCCACAATCCAGAGCGCCCACCTCCATTAACCGATCGTTTGGCCGCATGGGCGGAGCTGAGTAGGCTATCCGGACTCGCCATGAAGTATGTCGTGAGTCATCTGTGGCCGGAAAGGCCCGAGCCGAAGATTTATTTTAGCTTGGTGCAGCAGTTCCTTGGTGTGGTGCCGCATATCAATGCAATGAAGAGGTCGGCTTGCATAGAGGGTGCACAGATGGCTCTTGCCCGTGTCAAGACATACTGGATGGAGATGAAGGCCACCGCTGTTGCATCCCAAGATTCGGACGGGAGCCGAGTACCTGCCGAGCACTATTTTCAGGAAGTTCTGCAGGCGCTGCTTAATAGAAACGCAAAGGTTTCGAAGGATATTATGTTCGAATAACATGTATTATTGTAAAACAATGTTTCGAGGGAATATACAAGCTTTTTATAATTGTGCCTTCAAGAATTAAAATACCTCATGTGCGGCCGTTAATGTATATGTGTATATAACCAGAAAGATGGCGGTCTTTCAAATTTCACGCATATAATGCGGGGGTGTTCGCAGAAGGCGCATTTTCACACTTGATCCAACGTCTTGGTCCTATTAAGGAGGTGATAGGGCGGCAAACTAGGCAACCGAACTATAATGCTTTATCACTTTCACTTAGCCATAGGAGTTTGACAGTGGGGCTACTATATAGCCCCTAGGGGCACCGCGCTCACTGAATTCGGGGCGCGTGTGTGCCTGGCTGGGAAACGGACCTTCGTTAATGCGGAGGAATCCTAAAGATTCCGACGGGTCATCGAGTGGTTGACCAGTCTCACGCTATATCATGACAGTCAGTTTTTGGCTTTCTCTAGTGAGGTGCTCGCCTGGCCGAACCGGGGCATAATCGCAGTAGTTCTCATGGTGCCGCCTTAGCCGATAGAGCGGAACGTAAGGCAACAAAACACAGGAGCCGGACAAACCCAACATTTGACCAAAGACATGATTCGGAGCTGATGCATATAAGGCCAACTTCATGACGCCGAACACTCCCTAAGGTATTCGGTCTTTATGAAAACGGGCTGAACAACGCCCTTGGTAATAAGCCCCTGGTGTCCAGGTAAGCGCAAAATTCTGACGTGGCCACATGCCAAGACGCCAGCCTCCTCCTCGGTTATAGCAAGAAACCGAGGGATGTGTATCAACAAGAGACAGTAAAAAAGGTTTACGCAGGGTCTTAATCTGAAAAGAATCCTTGGAACCGGTCCCTACTGCACGTCTGCGCCTGTGTCTCCATTGTGCCGTATCCTGGACGGGTGTAGCACGGTGTTCATCTGTAAAAGAGAGGAACTTAGTTGAAAAAGATCGTGCTAAAAATGGGTAAAATTGAGCTTTATTGTCTCTTGTTGTACATGCGCGGAGCCCCTTGTACGGGGGTATGCGGCTAGTAAGCCTCAGATGTTTACGCCGGACTCGTCTAGCCATGTCCGGTCCGAACGACCTATTTAGGTGCTTTGATTAGTGAAGCGGTTTAGTGTGTGGCTGTCAAGGCAGCCGCCGATCTTCAGCGCCGAGGAACACTCGATATTTCCCTTTAATGAGATGATGCCTCGAGGACCCGCATTTTAAGCGTAAGAGATGCATAATGCGGTATTATGTTAAAGCGGGTGAAAGCTTCGTGTCCCAAAGAGTGCTTGATAGCTACTTGTAAATGGGGCGATGTGGAAGGTTAGCTTTTGGCGGAAGTTGGACGGGGAGCCGAACATAACTTCTAGCAGGAGAGAACCCGTCATAATGGGCATCTAGGCTCTGGCGTTACCCCTTGAAAGGAGGTGTTTCTATGGCGAATTTTTGTTGGGTTTATACCCATTTTATGGATTGTGTCCTGATATAACAGGTTTAGACCACTTCGCCGCCCATTAGGACTTGTGTAAAGTGGAGTCCACAATTATCGGATCTAATATCAAGGCAGTCCAGCCTGCGTTCGGATACTTCTAGAGTAATCCTGTTCGTCAAGGTGATTGGTTTTAACAACCAAAGGGCGGGACTCCTCCGATAGGCCGTATGGCGCGTATCTCTATAGGCGCCACTGCTTTTTCCCTTTGGTCACATGAAGTGAGTTTACTGTTTTGACTTCTTGTGGGAAATTCTTTTGTTTTCCGGTGCTCTGCTTGTGGGGTTCGTCATCGTCCTCGCTTGGTGTGTCAAGCCCCTTGTGTTCAGTGTTGAGTTTGTCGGATTGCTTGAAGACCCAACAATCTCTATGAGTATGGTTTGCAGGCTTCCCGGGAGTACTGTGGATTTGGCATATCTTATCCAAGATTTTGTTTAGGTTAGATAGCTCGTCCCTGTTATCCTTGAGGGGCAGCTTTTTCTGATTCTGCCAAGAGCTTTTGAATCCGACGTTGACTGCCATGCTCTTCGGGTTGTTTCCCTTGGTCCGGCGCTGGTCCTTGCTGCGTCGCGGTTTCCCGCTTTCCATCCCTCGCCTTCGGATGTACTTGGGTCATTGCATCGCATCTTGCCAACCAGCTATCCTCTCCTCGCACAAAGCGGGTCATGAGGCTTGTTAATGCGGCCATTGTTCTTGGCTTTTCTTGGCCGAGGTGTCTGGCGAGCCATTAAATCTCGACGCCGTGTTTGAAAGCTGCTAAGGCTTCGGCGTCCGGACAGTCGACTATCTGGTTCTTTTTAGTAAGAAATCTGTTCTAGAGTTTTCGGGCTGACTCTCCGGGTTGTTGAGTTATATGACTTAAATCGTCTGCATCCGGAGGTCGGACATAGGTCCCTTGAAAATTTGCCCGAAAGGCATCCTCGAGCTCTTCCCAACATCCAATGGTGTTTTCGGGAAGGCTTTTAAGCCAATGCCGGGCTGGCCCCTTGAGCTTGAGGGGTAAGTATTTTATGGCGTGGAGGTCATCTCCTCTAGCCATGTGTATGTGGAGGATATAATCCTCAATCCAGACTCTGTGGTCTGTTGTTCCGTCAGATGCCTCTATGTTTACGGGCTTGAATCCCGGAAATTCATGGTCCAAAGACCTCATCGGTGAAACATAGGGTGCGGCACCCCTATATTTGGGTGTGCCGTGATGTTCGGATACTTGTTGCGCTATGCGTTGCTTACTAGAGCTTGCTTTCTTGGCCCGTAGTTAGATCTAGTTGGGCCATCCTTTTGATGCGAATCCTTGTGCGGATCGCGTGCCGGCTTGTGTGCGGCGCCGTTTGCCGCACTATGTTGGCCATGTGGTCGTTTATCCGACCGGGTGGCTTCTTTATTTTTTAATTGCGGAGGCTCTAAGGCCTCTTCATCAAATTCCGGCAGTAATTTTCGCTTCAGATAGCTCTTTGTGTGGCGACTGTCGCTGTATTTGTCTGCGGTGTTGAGTACTTTGCTCCATCTAATTCTGAGTGCATCTTCCGCTGTTTTGAGCTTCCGTTGCTTTTTCAGGCTACGCAGCGATGGCAGCGAGCCTTTTTGGAGGTTCTTCTGCTCCAAGCAACTTGTCCGGCGTGAGGTCGTCCGGATCAAGTATCTTCGCCGGGGACGGGTTGTTTATCCAAGTTGCCCCGTTCGGACGGTTGCTCGATGGCATGTTCGTCGTCCGCCGGTTCGCCCTGCTCTATGGCTAGGTCTGTATGGCTGCTGTCTCTGTCGAGGTGGGGTTTGGAGCGGCGCTTACGCCACTGCTTTGATCGCCGAGGGAACGATCCCTCATTGCGTCCCTTTGTTCCTCATCGTCGTTTCTTTTAGGTGTGTCCACCATGTATACATCTGACATGAGGTGGTTGTCCAGTGCCCTATAGGCGCTAGTT
This sequence comes from Aegilops bicornis, assembly GCA_021605145.1. Classification (NCBI taxonomy): domain Eukaryota; kingdom Viridiplantae; phylum Streptophyta; class Magnoliopsida; order Poales; family Poaceae; genus Aegilops; species Aegilops bicornis. The sequence continues at coordinate 473,444,366 of CM038672.1, read as the reverse complement.
CCTGTTCGTCTCCTACATCGTCGTCCATACTGTCGATGTCTTCGGAGTCGAAGTCGAGCATGTCGGTTAAATCATCGACAGTGGCTACGAAGTCGGTGGTGGGTGGGCTTTGAATTTCTTCGTCGTCCGCATCCCAACCTTGCTGACCATAGTCCGGCCATGGCTCTCCTGATAAAGAGAGAGACTTTAATGAATTCAGAATATCGCTGAAGGGCGAGTGCCGAAAGATGTCCGTGGCGGTGAACTCCATGATCGGTGCCCAATCAGATTCGATTGGCAGGGGCGCGGAAGGTTCGGAGTCCGACACTTTGGAGTCACGGGCTTCGCAAAGGACAAAGCAGGTGTTCGACTCGATCGACGTAGAGATTGCAGCCCCCGAGGCGGTGTCCAGCCACCCATCCTCGATTGGCGCAGTCGGCTCCGAGCTAAGGGTCGGAGCGGACACGGGTGCGGCCTCCAGGGCACTGTTCGGCGGCAGAGCTAGATCATGCCCATCGTAACAGTGGCGCGCTTCAGGCTCAAACCCGTCGAAGATCAAGTCTCCGCGGACGTCGGCCGTGTAGTTCAAACTTCCAAATCTGACTGATGGCTGGCGTAGCTTTCGATCTGCTTCCAGATGGCTGCTTAATTGGCCCGCAGCAAAAGCCGCCGAATCTGAAGATTTGTCCGGGAGAAAAGTCTCACCTGGACCGCATCATTGTTGATGATCGGAGGAGCCATCGGGCCTAAAGGTGACGACACGGAGGAACTCTCAATGAAAGCACCAATGTCGGTGTCAAAACCGGCGGATCTCGGGTAGGGGTCCCGAATCGTGCGTCTAGGCGGATGGTAACAGGAGACAAGGGACACGATGTTTTTACCTGTGTTTGGGCCCTCTCGATGGAGGTAAAACCCTACTCCTGCTTGATTAATATTGATGATATGGGTAGTACAAGAGTAGATCTACCACGAGATTAGAGAGGCTAAACCCTAGAAGCTAGCCTATGGTATGATTGTTGTTCCCTCCTATGGACAAAAACCCTCCGGTTTATATAGACGCCGGAGAGGGCTAGGGTTACACAGTCGGGCCATAATGGGAGGAGATCTACATATCAGATCGCCAAGCTTGCCTTCCATGCCAAGGAAAGTCCCATCCGGACACGGGACGAAGTCTTAAATCTTGTATCTTCATAGTCCAGGAGTCCGGCCAAAGGTTATAGTCCGGCCAGCCGGACACCCCCTAATCCAGGACTCCCTCAACATGCAACGCACGTCTTGATCAAAGCAGCCTATGAAATTCATGTGAGTATTGAATTCTGAATTCATATTGAGATTAATTAACTTCAATGTGGCGGAAGCTCTCCTGTTCACAAATATATCAGTACAAAGGGAGTTCTGTTTACAAAAAAATTATGAAAAATAGTGATGAATCCATCTAATAGAAGTATCTATGCCAACCATGTAGAGATTTGAAAATAAAAATGAATGATAAAAAAAGTATCTTCATGAAGCAATACAATCTTGGCACATAGCGTTGGCCTTGTTTCACAGGAGTTGTGTGGGTCATCTGCCTGATTAGGAACATTTGACTTCAGGCCTTCAACTCTTCATCCCAAATCATTTTCTTTAGTTCCGAACCGATGATAACTTCAGTTACAAGGATAGAATAAAGTGATGGCGGGACTCAAAAAATGTATCATGCAGTGAATGATTCATAGTATGCTCCATAAAGAGTATGCAAACACTTGACTTAAAATCGTGCATAAAGCTAGTTACCATGATGCGCACCTGTGCATAGTCTGAGATGAGCAGAAGCACAAGATCTCTGCCCAAAACTGTCTCCCGTATGTCTCCCAATGTCCCGTTCTCCTCGGTGAGCCGAGCTTCACGTGCTTCCTCAAAAGATTTAGAATCTTTCTTGAGACCGATCTGAGAGCGAAAAGACAGCTTATTGAACATCTGACATGATAGTCCAAAGTACATACCAAATGGGACATAATACCAGCTATCACATAATTTCCATATTCCATGTTGTACAATATTAAATGCTCAATTTAAGCAAGAACAAGTAATAAACAAAGGCTCAAAGGTAAGTTATAAAGGTAAAGAAAACAATAAACGTTAGTTGTGGGTGTTCACTCAGGGCTGCAAGCAAAAGCTTCAGAGATTTTCACTCAACACATGGTGAAAACTCAATTCCATGTCTAAAGCTGGAGATACATGAGAATAACAAACCTTAAAGACGATGTCATACTTGGCCTCAACCAAAGAATCTCTCAGGTTCTGGGCCTGCGCTAGACCCTGAAAATGAGCCCCCAAAACATTCCGTGAGCCAACGACGGATGTGTTGATTCCATGACTTACAGACTCAAACCCAAGTAGCAGAATAGAACAAATATGTGTTGAATCCATCACTCAATTTGAACACGCCGACTGATGTGTATATTCAGGTAGTGTCTCGAGTAGATAGACATGTAAATATCGAGAGTTAGGAAAGAAACAATGCAGCGAGGGGAGCAAACTGAACCTGGGAGCCCCATCCGATGACTCCGATATGCTTGACGCCCTTGAACACTTTAGGGAGCAGTGGGAAGAGGTTCCGCCCGCCCCTCACGATGTACTGCAGGGAACAACACACAGAGAACAAATTATCAAAACCCAATCCCGGGGAGGGATAAGGAAATCGATGGAGTAGCAGTGGTGGTGCATACCTCCTCGTGTCCAGCAAGGGAGACCATTGAAGACAACGGTAAAAATGCTGCTTGATCGAGACATGGTACTTCGAACCGATTAATCATCGACTAAAGCGTTCCACAAGCTCCTGACCTTAATGGTTATAGATAAACATCATGAAAAAGATATTCAACAAAGATATATAAAATAATTATTGAGAGTTGAGAAGTTAAATCAGAATACATCTTCACTAAGACATCTCTAATGATAACACAATTTATTACACAGATCTCATATGCTTCTTTAATTCTGGATGATCTACTTTAATCAAGATTTCCATGGTGAAAATAAGAACCACTCTCACATCCGCACTTAAATATTGTAAATATAGTATTGCAATCTCAAACACATTATTGCAGCAGCAATTATGTTGACATAGCTGTACTATTGCTAGAATTTGTAGTGCAGCAAGTTTGGTGTTTTTTTAGCACTGGCCAGCCATTTTTTTATTAGAGATAATTGAAAGGTAATCTTAGAATATAGAGTCGATGTTTAGCAGTACCTTCTATGGGCAGCCAATCCACGTAAACTGGATAAAAATGGTTCATACTTCATTCTCCCACTTGAATCAAGGATAGGCTCCTACCGCTTTCCAGTAAAAACAAAATGCAATCCTATTAGTATTAAACTCAAGGAAGCATCAATACATATAAATTGTGAGAATTTCTGTGTGATGGTGATAATTTTGTTGCATGTCCTAACTAATACAAATACACCTGAAATACATAACACCCTACCAAAAATCTAAGCTACAAAAACATACGCTTTGTGGACTTTTAATATGTTTCAGACTTTGATTTAAGCCATTCTTAAAATACCAATTCATGTGCAAAATTGCATAAAATTGACAAGCATTCGTGGATGCATGAACCTTCGTTTTGATGGTCTTGACTGTCTTGTGAATGCCTGAAATAGGAGCGATGGCTGGAGGAAACATGTTCGCTGCAGCATGGGAGCTAAAATCACTCCACCAGATTAGTGCCAAACCTACCTCGTGTGTCCGTAGTCACAGGCCAGCAAGCAGAGCACAGTGATAGTCAGATAGAGGTAGGTGGGCAGAGAGACAAGATCAAATCGACCCACCCAAACCAGAAAATTCAGTGAATCCATGACGGAAGCGGAGGTGCACGTGCTGGAGCGATCCCGCGTGGCGTCGGCGACAGGGATGCCGTCTCCGGAGCTCCCCATCACCTCTTCGACGACGACGCCTGGGTCTTCACGGACCCGGTCGAGCGCATCTTCTTCTACTCTCATGTCGACCCGGCCGCCGCGTTCCCTCTGCCCGCTGCCTTCCTGCCGCACGCGCTCACCCATTTCTTTCCGCTCGCCGGCACCCTTAGCCCCGCCGCCCGCTGCTTCTCCTACTCCAGCGGCCACGATGCGCTCGACCTCGTCCTTGCAAGTCAACGGAGGACTTCAACCAGCATCAGTATGAGATTACACCTCCTTTGCTGCATCCAGATGGTAGTAACTTGAGTATTACAGTATTAAATTGAAATATGGATCAACTTCAAAATAAACAAGTCTGACAATCAACTTCATGATCCATTCAATTTTTCCGTAAATACACATATATTGTTCTAACTTATAAGAGTGTGGCCTCACCTCCCTGCATGAGATCAAGATCCCAATCCTCTCCAACCTGCCGTGACAGAGTCAACTCCACCGACCTCCTACAGATAACACGGACATAGTTGACTCTTTGAGGATAGAACCTGATGCGGAGCATCCTTCGCTCATCCCCATGGACGCACCTACATCTTCCTCAACACCACTTGAACCCATGACTCGAGCTCGAGCTAAGGCTATCGAAGATAAGGTGAACTCGCTCCTCTCCGAACTTCCTCTCTCTACTCACGAGACTTGGCTACTACCTCATATGGACACTCTGTGTGTGATCAGGTACCTGGAGGAGAGCCACGGGACAGCTACACCCAATGGCCAAGGTGGCAAGGACGCCAAGCATGGACATCAAGAAGAAGGGCCCTTTGTGTAGCTACAGTAATCGGACGACCGGCCGGTCCCGGATGTCCGAGCCACAGGAGATGCTACAATGAGGAAGGAAGGCAGGACAGAGACTACAGCCACAGACGACCGGTCCCGCCCGGACGTCTGACGACTCCTGTGTCCCGGACGACCGACGCCCTTCGGACGTCCGGCAACTCGGCACCGAATGGAAATTCACTAAGACCGAAGCCTCCGGACGACCCGCACTGAAGCCGAATTCTGACGTCTGACAGCCCAGACGTCCGGACCTTCCTCAAGCCCCGGCCCCCGACGCCTTCGGACGTCCGACACTGTAGGATCAAGCCAGGGCTGGAGTCCTTGTACCCCTTCACTTCGCCCCCATTTGTACTAAGACTATAAATAGACCTCCTCCTCCTCCTAGTTAGGGTTAGCAAAGGATTAGCTCATGTTTGTGTGAGAGCTTTGCTCATCCACTTGGTTACCTTCTCCTCGAGCTCAGGACCTCTTCGGAGAAGATCCCCCAAGCGGATTCAAGACCCCCTCTAGGGTGGCCCCCATCAAGACCTCCTCACGGAGAAGAACGACTACTCGTGTATCTTTTCTTTGTTGATTTTGAATCTTGTGCTACCTTATGTGTTCGATGATCTGGCCCTTGTGTGATCGATACTTGTCAGTTTAGTGATTCGCTCGTGTGTTTTCCCTTGTGTTCTTCCGCTCGTTCGTCGTGTTCCTCGTAGGGATCCACTCCAAACGTGAAAGATCTCCAATTAGGGTTCCGCCCTACATCATCTTGGTATCATGAGCCACGTTGATCACGTTTTTGGAGCCCCTACCCTGTGTTTTCTAGCTTGATTTTGTTGTTTTCGTCCTAAATCCGAAAATCCCCACCAAAAAAAATAGCCCCAATTTTTTTTGTGATTTGTTGGTGAGTTGAGATTTTGTTGGATTTGGTCCATGGATTTGAGTTGCTACGTGTGGATCTAGCTTTCCCCACCCTCCCCACCCTTTTCCATCCATCAATCCACTCGATTTCGACCTCACCATCTTCTTCCTCCCCGCAATCTTGTTGTTCATCCCGCGTTGACCCCGACCACCGGATGTCCAGCCTTTCCCGGACGACCGGAACCCCAGACTCGATTCGAAATTATGGACGACCGTACCCTGCAGGACATCCGACGGCCGGACGACCGTGACCTCCCGGACGTCCGTGTAACTCTAACGAAACTGAATATTTTTAGTTCAGCCACCACCACAACCCCACCTTCCACCACATCTTCCAAACCCACACACACCACCATCCTACCTAATACCTCCTATGGCGATTTTGACACATTTTGGTCCTTGAGATTTTGAGTTGTGGTTCCCGTGTCCTATTGTGTTTCGGCTATCTAGGTACGGTTCGATTTCATCATCACCTCGGCTCATCCTCGCAAGGGTCTCATCATCGCCAAGGACGGTAACATCGTCGACATCTTTGTCATATCTTGCAATTGCATTGATAACCACATGGCCTTACTTTTGCGTAGCTTACCCATCGAGACTAGCCATTGAGTATTGCTTAACGTGACTTGTGCACATTAGTGATCATACTCCATAGCATACATACCATACCACCGTGGTGCATATCTTGGGATCCATTTGTGTCACAAAGTTGTCATAGCATACACAATTGCTATCTTGGTTCGTGAAGTTTTGCATGAGAAAAGAGCTCAAAAGTGAAAGAGCCACCCAAGCTTTTAAGCAAAGAGGAAAGATAAGCAAAGAGCTTATGAGCAAGAACCATAGCATCATACTACATTAAGATTGTCATATTGGATCATCTTGGATCATAGCACCGAAATACCATACATATAGCATAATGGGATAGAGATAGTTGCATTTTTGCCTAGTAGGTTGTGCACAAGTTCCAGATCCGCCTATTGTGCAATCGTGCTAGCGTCTCTCTAGTATTGTGCAACAAGAGCATTATCGTGGATTCCACATTTTGGCTCACTTTTGGTTTGCACAATCCCACTTATCTATTTGCGTGTGTGTTTCCGTGTACCATTATTTGCTTGGTCTACTTGTTGCATTTGCAAATGTGTGAACCTTTTCCAACATTATTGACGCTCACTTACAATTGCATCAAATTTTGTGCCACCATCCTTACCAAGCTCCACCATAAGCTTTTATTTGTGTAGGTGTGAGAACCGACAAGGTTTGGTACCAATAGTGCTATTTCATTGTCCGCATTTGAGTAAACTTGATTCATCATCAACATCGGTCAAAGGTACATTGGTATAAGTTCTTCTCCTTCTACCACTCACATTTTTGCTTGGAATGATGGATAGGCCAAGTACTTCTACCAACCCACTCTTCCTCGAGCAAGACGATGACATGTCATCATACGTCACCAAGAGCCACCTCTTTGGTGCACAACGAGCGTTGCACCAAGAGCAACAAGCAATGAGCGACCGCGATCGACAACCTCGCCACCGACTTTGCGCCTCCGAGCAACGCATAAGAGACTAATTCGATAACAAGTTCGACGCTCACAAGCAAGAGAATGATGCAAGAATGGACGAGATCCGCGCCTTGATGAGGAATCGGCATCATTCCACTTCTTCATCCTCAAGACGGAGCCGCTCAAGTCGATAATCCGACGACACCTTCTACGACTCAAGTACACCGTCATCGAACACTCTTCGACGAGCCGCGCGTCAAGACCGTCATGCATCGCGCAACCCGCTACATGACAAGCATTCACAAGAACAAGTCGATGAGCAAGTCCCTCGTCATCAATCAAACCAAGCTGCTTTTGCCCAAGCTCGAGAACGACAACGACTACGGCGCCAAGAGGAAGAACAAGCGCGTCTACACCAAGAAGAACAAGACGCTGAGGCGCAACGTCTTCAACAACAACAACGAGAAGCGCAAGCTCTTGAGGCGCAACATGCCCTTCAAGAATCAAGTTGACTTATCGCCAACCGCAACCGCGAACGGCGCAATCAAGAGGAAGCCCTTCGAGAAGAAATCCAAGATAGGACTACCAACCCCATGTGCAACGTCAAGTTCCTCAAGCTCCTCCACAAGCTCGTCAAGCTCCACCTCAACCTCAAGTTCAACAAGAGCAAGTTGATCATGGACTTCCTCCACACCAAGAGCAACATGAAGATGATGGCCATCCACGTCAAGGGCGTCATCATCACCATCGTCAACAACACAATGAAGAGCAACGCTATGGAAAGCTCAAATTCACCATGCCCAAGTTCAATGGAAGCAATGACCCCGAAGAGTACCTCTCATGGGCATTGAAGGTCGACAAAATCTTTCGTTTGCACAACTATGAGGAAGAGAATAAGATCGCTATGGCATCGCTTGAGTTCCAAGACTATGTGCTCATATGGTGGGAACAACTCCTTGAGCGGCGACAAGCAAGAGGTGAACCTCCAATCACCACTTGGGCTCAAATGAAAGATGTCATGCGAGCACGTTTTGTGCCCACCTACTACAACCGCGACCTCTTCAAGAAACTCCAACTTCCCAAGCAAGGAACAAAGAGTGTTGAAGAATACTACAAGGAAATGGAGATAGCCATGATTCGAGCCAATGTAAAGGAAGATGATGAGCAAACAATGGCACGTTTCTTGAATGGACTCAATCATCCCATCAAGAAGATCGCCGACTTCCAACCCTACTCCAACCTCATTGAGCTCGTGCATCAAGCTACAAAGGCGGAACGTCAAGTGCAAGATGACTTCAAGTACGCCAAGTACTCGTCCAAGACCTACGGCTTCTCCAACAACCAACCTTCAATGACTCCTCCAACATCTACATCAACCAAACCTTCTACAAGCAACGACGACAAGTCAAGTTACAAGAAAACTTCGACAAGTTCAAGTCGTCCTCCTCCTACTACAAGCAACTTCAAGCCGCGTGCTTCGTCATCTACTCCGACCGATGAGACCGTCAAGACAAGCTCCTTCAAGTGTTTCGCTTGCGGCGGCCGAGGCCACAAGTCCTACGAATGCACCAACAAGCGCACCATGATCCTCAACGACGATGGCACCTATGAGTCAATGAGTGATGAGGAGATGGAAGCTCTTGAGCAAGTGTCCATGCACCGGCGAGTGAACGAGGATGAAGATGATCAAGTCTTTTGTGATGAGGATTCGAGCCCCGCTCTCGTTGTCTCCAAGGTCTTGACTCTTCAACATCAACAAGAAGAAGACCAAAGATGCCACATCTTTCACACAAAGGCCGGCATCAATGGAAGGTCCGTCAAGGTCATCATCGACGGAGGTAGTTGCCACAACTTGGCAAGTGAAGAACTATGCTCCAAGCTTCAATTGGTCAAGAGGAAGCACCCGCACCCCTACAAGGTTCAATGGCTAAGTGACTCTGGCACTATACGAGTTGAGCATACGGTCCAAGTATCCTTCAAAATTGGTGCATATGAGGACACTTTGGAATGTGATGTGGTCCCAATGACCGTTTGCCACCTCCTTCTTGGTCGACCATGGCAATTCGACCGAGGTGTCTTCCACAACGGACATACCAATCACCATAGCTTCAAGATGAAAGGGAAGAAATATGTGCTACGACCTATGTCTCCTAGTCAAGTGATAGCCGACAAGCAAGCCACCCATCATGGAGAGAAGAATGAGAAAGTGATCCACCAAAAAGTGAGTGAGAGCCACAAGCCAAACTTGAGCGCCTCTTCGCCTAGAGAGAAAAACCTCATCCTATTTTCCACCAAAAGTGAGATGAGAGAAGTGTGTGAGAACCCATCTAGTGTGATGCACTTTGTCCTTGTGTGCAAGGATGGAGAGCCAACAACTAACACCTCTCACGAGCTACCTTTAGTGTTTCAATCTCTTTTGCAGGAATTCCAAGATGTTTTCCCCGATGAGCTACCTCCGGGTCTACCTCCTCTTCGAGGCATTGAGCATCAAATCGAACTCATCCCCGGAGCACCTCTCCCAAACAAAGCTCCATACCGAGTCAATCCCGAAGAAACAAAGGAGATTCAACGGCAAGTACAACAACTCATCGACAACGGTCATGTACGTGAAAGCCTAAGCCCTTGTGCCGTTCCTGTTATACTTGTGCCTAAGCCGGATGGAAGTTTCCGCTTGTGTTCTGATTGTAGACCTATAAATGCTATTACCGTTCGCTATAGGCATCCCATTCCTCGCTTAGATGATATGCTTGATGAACTTAGTGGAGCCAACTTTTTCTCAAAAATTGATCTTAAAAGTGGCTATTATCAAATCCGCATTCAAGAGGGTGATGAATGGAAAACTACTTTCAAAACCAAATTTGGCTTATATGAGTGGTTAGTGATGCCTATGGGTTTATCGGAGGCTCCCGGTACTTTCGTGCGCCTTATGCATTATGTGCTTCACTTATATTGGAGTCTTTGTTGTGGTTTACTTTGATGATATCCTTGTGTTTAGCAAAACCATGAAAGAGCATCTTCATCATGTTAGGGCTGTTTTGCAAACCCTTCGCAAGGAACGTCTTTATGCAAACATGAAAAAATGCACATTTGGTGTTGACAAAGTGGTTTTCTTGGGTTTTGTTGTATCCTCTAAGGGTGTCCATGTTGATGAATCTAAGATTGAAGCAATTAAAACTTAGCCCCAACCCACCAATTTGCAACAAGTGCGTAGCTTTCTTGGTCTTGCAGGTTTTTACCGTCGCTTTGTGAAAGATTTTAGCACTATTGCCGCTCCTTTGCATGCCTTGAGTAAGAAGAATACTCCTTTTGTTTGGGGATCTTTGCAATCCACCGCTTTTGATGAGCTCAAGTCTTTGCTTACTCATGCTCCGATTCTTGCTTTGCCCAATTTTGACAAAACTTTTGAGGTTCATTGTGATGCAAGTGGTACCGGAATTGGCAGAGTTTTGATGCAAGAAAAACGAGCCATTGCATATTTTAGTGAAAAACTCTCCGGTGCTCAACTTAACTATCCCATATATGACAAAGAATTGTATGCTTTAGTACGTGTGTTACATGTTTGGGAACATTATCTTAGACCTCATGAGTTTGTCATACATACCGATCATGAAACACTTAAGTACTTAAAAGGTCAAACCAAGTTGAACAAGCGTCATGCCAAATGGAGTGAATTTATTGAATCTTTTCCCTATGTGATCAAGTACATTAAGGGTAAGGAAAATGTAGTTGCGGATGCACTTTCATGCATATGCACGCTTGTCACTAAACTCGAGTTGAATGTTATTGGTTTTGAGCACATCAAAGACTTGTATGCTAATGATCCATCTTTTGCTATTCCTTATGCTAAGTGTTTGACGCATACTTCTTGGGAACAATATTATATCAAGGATGCTTATCTTATGAAAGCTAACAAACTATGCATTCCCGAGTCTTCTCTTCGTTTGCTACTTTTGCAAGAGGCTCATGGAGGCGGACTCAAGGGACATTTTGGTCGAGATAAGACATTCGCCACGCTCTTCAAGAACTACTTTTGGCCCAAGATGTTTCGAGACGTCTCACGCTTCACCAACCGATGCTCTACATGTCGCAAAGCTAAGTCTAAAGCTCAATCTCATGGTCTTTACATGCCTATTCCTATTCCTTATCAACCTTGGGAAGACATTAGCATGGATTTTGTACTTGGTTTGCCTAGAACTCAAAATGGAAAGGATTCCGTGTTTGTTGTTGTGGATAGATTTTCTAAGATGGCACATTTCATTCCTTACAACAAGATAGACGATGCTTCACACATTGCAAATCTCTTTTGTAGGGAAATCTTGCGACTCCATGGAGTACCAAAGACAATCGTCTCCGATCGTGACATCAAGTTCTTAAGTTACTTCTGGAAGACCCTATGCGCCAAGCTCGGAATCAAGCTCTTGTTCTCATCCGCATACCATCCTCAAACCGACAGCCAAACGGAGGTGACAAACCGGACTCTCTCCACTCTACTTCGCGTATTGATCAAGAAGAACATCAAGGAGTGGGAAGCATGTCTACCCATCGCCGAGTACGCCTAAAATCGTGCAAGACATTCGACTACCGGCAAGTCCCCCTTCGAGGTCGTCTACGGCTTCAACCCGTTGTCACCATTGGACATTCTACCTCTTCCTCTACAAGAGCGCACCAACATGGATGCGAGTGCACGGGCAAGCTACATCAAGAAGATGCATGAGGATACAAGGCACACCATCGAGCACCAAGTACAACGACTAGCGACCAAGCTCAACGTCAACAAGCAACCCATGGTCTTCAACATTGGTGATCTAGTGTGGCTACACCTTCGCAAGCACCGCTTCCCCAACGAACGCAAGTCCAAACTTTTCCCTCGAGCCGATGGACCTTTCAAGGTGCTAGCACACTACAACGACAACGCCTACAAGATTGACCTACCACGAGACAAGTACAATGTGAGAGACATCTTCAACGTCAAAGACCTCGCGCCATACCATGGAGATGAAGATTTTGATCCGAGGTCGGATCTCTCCCAAGGGGGGGGGGGGAGATGATGCGGAGCATCCTTCGCTCATCCCCATGGACGCACCTACATATTCCTCAACACCACTTGCACCCATGACTCGAGCTCTAGCTAAGGCTATCGAAGATAAGGTGAACTCGCTCCTCTCCGAACTTCCTCTCTCTACTCACGAGACTTGGCTACTACCTCATATGGACACTCTGTGTGTGATCAGGTACCTGGAGGAGAGCCACGGGACAGCTACACCCAATGGCCAAGGTGGCAAGGACGCCAAGCATGGACATCAAGAAGAAGGGCCATTTGTGAAGCTACAGGCACCGGACGACCGGCCAGTCCCGGACGCTCGAGCCTGGAGATGCTACAATGAGGGAAGGAAGGCAGACATGACTACAGGCCACGGACGACCGGTCCCGCCCGGACGTCCGACGACTCCCAGGTCCCGGACGACCGACGCCCTCCGGACGTCCGGCAACTCGGCACCCGAATGGAAATTCACGGAAGACCGAAGCCTCCGGACGACCGGACGACCCGCACCCGAGCCGAATTTACGAACGTCTGATACTTCGGACGTCCGGACCTTCCTCAAGCCCTCGGACGTCTGACGCCTTCCGGACGTCTGACACTGTGTGATCAAGCGCCATGGACTGGAGCCCTTGTACCCCTTCACTTCGCCCCCATTTGCACTAAGACTATAAATAGACCACTTCCTCCTCCTAGTTAGGGTTAGCAAAGGATTAGCTCATGTTTGTGTGAGAGCTTTGCTCATCCACTTGGTTACCTTCTCCTCGGAGCTCAGGACCTCTTCGGAGAAGATCCCCCAAGCGGATTCAAGACCCCCTCTAGGGTGGCCCCCATCAAGACCTCCTCACGGAGAAGAACGACTACTCGTGTATATTTCCTTTGCTGATTTTGAATCTTGTGATACCTTATGTGTTCGATGATCTAGCCCTTGTGTGATCGATACTTGTCAGTTTAGTGATTCGCTCGTGTGTTTTCCCTTGTGTTCTTCCGCTCGTTCGTCGTGTTCCTCGTAGGGATCCACTCCAAACGTGAAAGATCTCCGATTAGGGTTCCGCCCTACATCAGAACCTGAGGCGTACATAGATAAGTTGCCCACAATGATGCGTGAATCTGTTTTCACGGCATACGATTCCCACTTAAAGTGAGCATGTGCTCGGCAATATGCATACTTGCAAACACTTGTAGGTGCATCATGCTATGGCCTAAAGCCCTTCACTGCAGGACCTAATTCCGTTTGATGCTGCAAACCTTTAGGGATCCAAAAATCAACTCGAAAATTAGTCAAAGACCTTGTGAGATTAATATTCCACTTACTGGGATCAACTATAAAAATCAGCTAGGAAAACAGGACATGGAAGGATGGCTCTGGCGACTGGCGACGCGGGCGCTGCGGCTGCCCGGCTGCCCCCCCCCTGCATTCCCTCGAGCCCCGCCCCCGCCGGCGTCCGCCTCCCCCCGCCTCGCCCGGCCCCTTCCTCTGGCTCTCCATGGTTGGGCCAACGTCAGCCGAGGCCGACGACGCGGCTGGCCGCCTGCTGTGTGGGATCGGGTTCCCCAAGGCCCGCCAGACGCCACCTGACCTCGCCGGCGGCCCTACTCCTGTGGTGGGAGTTCGGTCGCCAGGGTCGGGACGGCGCCGTCGTCTTCCTCCTGCTGCCTCCCCAAGACGGGGATGCAAGGCACACCTTTGGGTCGGGTTGCCCCGGCGCGGCTGTAGCTGGGGTGTTGCTTGGCCCCGACCGGGCCGGCTCTCGCCTCCTGAAACCCCGACCATGGCCTTGCCCTCCTCTCGCCCGCCTCCTCTGCCACGGCGGTCCGACTCAACGATCCCGCCTGAAGCTTGCGCCGTCCTCTCCCCGGACCCCCTTTCTGGCCCTTCTTCCCCTCCCGTAGGTCCGCCGGGCCCCAACCTCATGGCCGCCCCTCCGCCCCGCCTTCCCCTCGCCGCCCCCGTTCGCCCCCGCCGGCGGCCACCGCGGCGGTGCTCGGGGAAACCCTAGCGCCCCGCTTGGTCACCCCGGGACAGTCGTACCGGACCGCTGTGATCCTGGGCCGGCCCACGGGCCTGGTTACAGGCCCCCCTCAGGATGGTGGGTGCGGGTTCGGCCCATGGGAAACCGGCCTCGGCGGCTGGGGTGGGCCGGCTAGGCAGGTTGGATCTGTCCCGCCTGGCCCAATCTCGCCCCCTGGCAACCGAGGGCCCATTTAGGCGTTCCATTTGGCCGCCCGTAGGGTTCCCACGCCCCCCACTCCTCCCCCCTCCCGCGCCGCCAGCCCCCTGCCTCGCCCCGGTCTTTGCTGCCCCGTCGACCCTCTCGCCGGGCGCCACTGTCCTCCTCCCGCTTCTCACTACCCATGACTCGGTAGTGGGGGATGAAGCAGCGCCTTCTTGTCGGGCGGACGACCGCCGCGACCCTCCCCGTCCCTCCCCGATGGCCAACGCCGCGAAGACGATCTGAGGCAGCAGCTCGCCTCCCGGCCGGCTCGGCGCTCCCCGACGCGAAGTCTCGCCGCCCTCCCCCGCCGCACCGCCGCCGGTCCGCGGCAACCGTCGCCGCGTCCCGCCCGCCGCTCCTCCCCTAGTGCGGAGTCTCGGGATCGGGCGGTCGCCGGCCGGGAGACGCGCCGGCCTCATGCCGGGCGGTCCCGCCGCTGCCCATCGCCGGACCGTCCCGCCTCGCCTGCTCCTCGCCTGCCGCCAACTCCAACAACTTCGCAGACCACACGGCGCTACCAACCGCCCCACACCAAAGTTATGCTCCCGCCGCCTAACGGCAGTAATGGCAACCGGGGGCGCCAGGGGCCCAAGAAGAAGAAGAAGAAGGGCCCCTCGCGCCCTCAGGCTGCCGCATCCACCGCCGCCGCAGCTCCCCTTCCGGGCTCCAATGGCCCTCCCGACGGCCCGCCAGCTTTAACTGTGGCCTGACCGCCACTTTCGTGTGGCTTGCCCCAATCCCCGATGTGCTACCTGTGCAAGGATTCCGGGCATCCAGCGATTCTCAGTCCGGATCGCCTGGGGACGGAGGAGATCATGATGTATGGCCACGGCATCGAGGACATGGCCTTCTTCCACATCGAGGTGCCAGAGATCCCCCTCCCTCCCTCGCCGATGGCGACAGACGGTCGTGGGCGAGGCCGTCGCCACCGGAGCTGCTTGAGGCTGAGCTCAACCACTTGTGCAGATGCACGTGGGACTGGCAGGTGACCCCCACCGCCTCCAGCGCCTTCTCGGTGATCTTCCCCGACGCCATGAGTATGGGATTCTGCACCCGCAGCAACAACATCACCACCGCCATCAACGACATTGTGGTGAACATTTACGAGCCGTTGGGATCCCAAGGCCGTCTCTGTCACGGACATCACGTGGCTCCTCATCTTCGGCTGCCAGATGTGGCCCGATGCAGCGAGTCATCCGCAGCATGTCGAAGATCCTTGGCAAGGTGGTGGTGGTCGACGAGCTCTCCTTACGCAAGGAGGAGGAGGTCCGGTCAAGGTGAAATGCCCGACTCCTCCAAGCTCCACGCCACGATCCGTGTCTTCTTCAACGACGACGGCTTCGACCTCAAGATCTGCCCCGAGCCCCGAACCACGCCGGCCGCCCCGCTTCTCGGATGATAGCCACCGGGGTGGCCCACCGATGCCGACGACTCCCACCGCCGACGCCACGCCACTCCCGCCTCGACGACCCAGAGAGGATGAGGACGGCTCGAGCACTCCCGCTCCCCCTCCCATGAAGCTATCCAACCCACCAGCTGGTCGTGGTGGCTCGGCGGGCGCACTCGAGTGTCGACCCGCGGACCTCGCGGTGGCCCTCCGCTTGGCCACCACAACGGTCAGCCCTCTGTCTCCGTCGGAGTCGGCGGTGACATCTCTCCGGTGTGGGGCTTCTCGCCGCCTCCATCGTCGCCTCGCTCCCCCTACACCGTCTCCGCTCGTCGCTCCTCGCCGCCGGGGCCGGACCCTCCGTCCCCCGCCGGCCCGACCTCCCCGGCCCCCACTGGTGGAGGCGGATGCGAGGTCCCCGTTGCACCTACCTCGCCCCCTCCTCCCGCGGGGGTCGCGGCCGGTGCCAACCGGGAGCTCGCCGACCCGCCCGCTCCGCCGGTGGCCTCCGTCGGCCTCCTCCCCTCGCCGACCTCCCCGTCCGCCTCGGTGGCTGTGGACGTCTCCTCGCCGGCCTCCGCGCACCCTCCTCCGACGGTGGCGTACGCCAGGCGGACCCGCTCCACCTCGACGCCGGGTGGCGTCCTCCCGCCGCAGCGCCCGCCTCGAGGCGGCACGGCCGGCCGACTCTCCGGCGCCGTCCATCGCCGATCGCGCGGCGGTCCGGAACCTCGAGTCAGGTGCGGACTCCGACCTTCCCAGTTCCTCCAGTTGTTCATTTTCCGCTCTTGAGGCCGCTCCACTTGGCCACCTCGCTAAGGTGGCCAATGACTCGGCCATAGTTTTCAGGGGGGAAGTTGGTCCCCCCTTAGAACAGATCGCGGCCATTAGGGCCCGGGAGATCCTGGACGGCAAGCTTGCCGAGACCCGGGCCCGCCTGCTTCGGCCCCCCGAAGGGACGCCCATCCCCCTCGCGGGCCTGGCCCCTCCGGTGGCCGACGGATTAGTCCGTGGACGCACCCGTTCGCGCACTGCAGCCCTCGCGCGCAAAGCGCTTCCCGTGTTCTGGGGTCAAGCATCCCCCCGATGGGGGCTTAGATGCGGCCCTGCTCGAACATTTATGCGGCTTCGCCATGATGGTCGCCGCCGCCAACTCATAGAGTACATTCGTGATTTAACGCATTGACATCATTGCCATCCAGAAACCTTGCGACCGAGTTCGCCTTCAGGAGCTTGAGCGCCTTAGCTCCCACCTCTTCGCTTGGCACTGGCTCCCTTCTAGCGGGACCTCAGGCCACTCTGGCGGCATCCTCTTAGGGGTAAAGGATACCACCTTTGGGGTGGGTGGCATGGACCGGGGCGAATTCTTCGTTAGTATGGAGATCTACGAGCGCGCCCAATTTCAAATGGGAGGTCATTATTGTCTATGGTCCGGCGGACCGCCGCCGCTCCCCGGCCTTCCTAACAGAGCTGCGGCTGAAGATCTCTAACTCCCTCCTCCCAGTTCTAGTGGGCGGAGACTTTAATCTCATCCGATCCCCGGATGAGAAGAATAATGACCGGATCAACCTTCCTCGGATGCAACTATTCAACGATTGGATCGCGGAGCTGGGGCTCCGCGAACTTGATCGAGACGGGTGCCAGTTCACCGACGAACCGGCAGATTGTCCCGACACAATCCGTGTTGGACCGCTTCCTAGTTTCCCGGAATGGGAATTACGCTGCCTCGGCTTCGCTCCCGCTGTCACCCGGATCGGGTCCGACCATGTCCCCTCCTCCTCTCCACCGCATGACGGCGGCCCCACCGCGCCGCGATTCCGGTTCGAACCCTTCGCTCAATCGCATCGCTTCCGGAGGCTGTTGTCGCCCACCGGATTTTTTGCCGCTCTGCTCCCCATCGATCCATGTCCGCCATCGACCGGTGGCATTTCTGCGCCAAGCTTGCCCGCCAATTCATGAAGGGCTGGGGCAAACCTTGGCCGGGATCTTAGGGAGCGCAAAAAGGCCCTCCTGTTGGCTATCCAAGCCCTGGACGCCCGCGCCGACTCGACCGGGATCTCCCCGGATGAGTGGATGCTGCGTTACGACCTGGAGGACCAGCTATCCACCATTTACACCGACGAGGAAGCCTACTGGCGTCTTCGGGGCACCCAGAGGTGGGTCCTTCGGGGAGATGCCAACACCGCCTACTTTCAGGCGGTGGCGAA
The DNA here is from genome assembly GCA_021605145.1 of Aegilops bicornis. Taxonomy (NCBI): domain Eukaryota; kingdom Viridiplantae; phylum Streptophyta; class Magnoliopsida; order Poales; family Poaceae; genus Aegilops; species Aegilops bicornis. Next base: position 473,426,395 of record CM038672.1, on the reverse strand, counting down.
CGGCCGCGTCGTCGTAACTCCATCCACTGCCTATGGGATGGCGACAATCCTATTGTTCTCCCATCGGCCATCCGTACCCATGTAGACGGCTTCTATAAAGCCCTATTTACCCCACCCCGCTGGGTGGGCTAATCCGCCCCGACATTTGGTCGGGTGTGCAATTGGTCTCATACCGAGGCCAACGCGGCATTAGTGGCCCCCTTCGATGAGGACGAGGTCCTCGCAGCCATTAAGGGATGAACCTCCTTTGCCCCGGTCCGGATGGTTTGCCCGTGGCGTTCTTTAAAAGCGTTACGGGATACCATCAAGCCGGAGGTCATGGCTCTGTTCAAGAATTCTATACGGGCTCAATGGACCTTGGACATCTCAATTATGGGATCGTGACCCTCATCCCCAAGGTCCCGGGCGCCTCGGATATTCGCCAGTTCCGCCCAATCACAGTGATTAATGTGATCTTTCGGATCTTGGCCAAAGGGTACGCCAATAGGGTGACCCTTCTAGCTGACACAATCACCCATCCGAATCAATCCGCCTTCATACAAGGCCGATTCATTCTCGATGGCGTGTTAGTTTTCCACGAGGTCCTACACGAGGTCCGAGTAAAACGCCATCGCGCGGTCTTTCTGAAGCTAGACTTTCATAAGGCCTATGACATGGTCCACTGGCCATTCCTGCGAGATGTTTTGCTTCGCAAGGGCTTCGACGATCGTTGGGTGACCCGCGTCATGCAGCTTGTCTCTGTTGGGGAACGTTGCAGAAAATTAAAATTTTTCCTACGGTTTCACCAAGATCCATCTATGAGTTCATCTAGCAACGAGTATTCAGATTGGTTAGCATCTACATACCACTTTGTAGATCGCAACTAAGCGTCGGAGTGAACGTGGATGAGGTAGTCGTACTTGCCGCGATCCAATTCACCGATGATCTAGTGCCGAATCGGACGGCACCTCCGCGTTCAACACACGCGTCACGGTCAGCGTAACGTCTCCTTCTTCTTGATCCAGCAAGGTGAAGGAGAGGTTGAGGAAGATGGCTCCAGCAGCAGCACGACGGCGTGGTGATGGTGGAACTTGCAAGATTCTACAGGGCTTCGCCGTGCACTACGGAGGAGGAGGATGTGTTGGAGAGGGAGAGGGAGGCGTCCAGGCAAAGGTGCTGCTGCCCCTCCCTCCCCCTTTATATAGGTGCCAAGGAGGGGAGGGCGCAGCCTTGCCCCTCCTCCAAGGGAGGGTGCGGCCAAGAGAGGGAAGGTGTCCACCTCCCCAAGGCACCTCGAGGTGCCTTCCCCTCATGGACTCTTCCCTTTTTCCACCCTAGGCGCATGGGCCCTTGGGGCTGGTTCCCCTTGGCCCATGTGGGCCTAGGCGCACCACCTAGGGCCCATGTGGCCCCCTCGGGCTGGTGGCCCCACTTGGTGGACCCTCAGACCCCTCCGGTGGTCCCAGACAATACCGATATCACCGAAACTTGTCCCGATGGTCAAAACAGCACATCCTATATATAATTCTTTACCTCCGGACCATTCCGAACTCCTCGTGACGCCCAGGATCTCATCCGGGACTCGAACAACATTCGGGTTACTGCACATACATATTCCTATAACCCTAGCGTTCACAGACCTTAAGTGTAGACCCTACGGGTTCGGGAGACAAGCAGACATGACCGAGACGGCTCTCGGGCAATAACCAACAGCGGGATCTGGATACCCATGTTGGCTCCCACATGTTCCACGATGATCTCATCGGATGAACCACGATGTCAAGGATTCAATTAATCCCGTACACGATTCCCTTTGTCAATCGGTATTTTACTTGCCCGAGATTCGATCGTCGGTATACCAATACCTCGTTCAATCTCGTTACCGGCAAGTCACTTTTCTCGTTACCGCAATACATGATCCCGTGATCAAACACTTCGATCACATTGAGCTCATTGTGATGATGCATTACCGAGAGGGCCCGGTGATACCTCTCCGTCAAGCGGAGTGACAAATCGATCTCGATCCATGTCAACCCAACAGACACTTTCGTGAGATACCCGTAGCATACCTTTATAGTCACCCAGTTTCGTTGTGACGTTTGGCACACACAAAGCACTCCTAAGGTATCCGGGAGTTACACGATCTCATGGTCTTAAGGAAAGGATACTTGACATTGGAAAACTCTAGCAAACGAACTATGCGATCTTATGCTATGTTTAGGATTGGGTCTTGTCCATCACATCATTCTCCTAATGATGTGATCCCGTTATCGATGACATCCAATGTCCATAGTCAGAAACCATGACTATCTCGTAGATCAACGAGCTAGTCAACTAGAGGCTCACTAGGGACATGTTGTTGTCTGTTATTCACACATGTATTACGATTTCCGGTTAACACAATTATAGCACGAATAAAGACAATTATCATGAATAAGGAAATATAATAATAATGCTTTTATTATTGCCTCTAGGGCATATTTCCAACAGTCTCCCACTTGCACTAGAGTCAATAATCTAGTTACATTGTGATGAATCGAACACCCATAGAGTTACGGTGCCGATCATGTTTTGCCTTAGGGAGAGGTTTAGTCAACGGATCTGCGACATTCGGATCCGTGTGCACTTTACAAATTTCTATGTCTCCATCTTGAACATTTTCACGAATGGAGTTGAAGCGACGCTTGATGTGCCTAGTCTTCTTGTGAAACCTGGGCTCCTTTGCAAGTGCAATAGCTCTAGTGTTGTCACAGAAGAGCTTGATTGGCCCCGACGCATTGGGTATGACTCGAGGTCGGTGATGAACTCCTTCACCCAAATTGCTTCATGTGCTGCCTCCGAGGCTGCCATGTACTCCGCTTCACATGTAGATCCCGCCACGACGCTTTGCTTGCAATCGCACTACCAGCTTACTGCCCCACCATTCAAAATATACACGTATCCGGTTTGTGACTTAGAGTCATCCAGATCTGTGTCGGGCTAGCGTCGACGTAACCTTTAAAGACGAGCTCTACTTCACATCCATAAACCAGAAACATTTCATTAGACCTTTTCAGGTACTTAATTATATTCTTGACAGATGTCCAGTGTTCAATACCGGGATTACTTTTGTACCTACCTACCAAACTTACGGCAAGGTTTACATCAGGTCTGCACACAGCATGGCATACATAATAGAACCTATGGCTGAGGCATAGGGGCGACACTCATCTCTTCTATATCTTCTGCCGTGGTGGGACATTGAGCCGAGCTAAATTTCACACCTTGTAACACAGGTAAGAACCCCTTCTTAGATTGATCCATATTGAACTTCTTCAATATCTTATCAAGGTATGTGCTTTGTGAAAGACCTATGAGGCGTCTCGATCTATCTCTATAGATCTTGATGCCTAATATATAAGCAGCTTCTCCAAGGTCCTTCATTGAAAAACTTTTATTCAAATAGGCCTTAATGCTGTCCAAGAGTTCTATATCATTTCCCATCAAAAGTATGTCGCCTACATATAATATGAGAAATGCTACAGAGCTCCCACTCACTTTCTTGTAAACACAGGCTTCTCCATAAGTCTGTATAAACCCAAACGCTTTGATCATCTCATCAAAGCGAATGTTCCAACTCCGAGATGCTTGCACCAGCCCATAAATCGAGCGTTGGAGCTTGCATACCTTGTCGACATTCTTAGGATCGACAAAACCTTCCGGCTGCATCATATACAATTCTTCCTTAAGGAAACCATTAAGGAATGCCGTTTTGACGTCCATTTGCCATATCTCATAATCATAGTATGCGGCAATTGCTAACATGATTCTGACGGACTTCAGCTTCGCTACCGTGAGAAAGTCTCATCGTAGTCAACCCCTTGAACTTGTCGATAACCCTTAGCGACAAGCCGAGCTTTATAGATGGTCACATTACCATCCGCTGCTGTCTTCTTCTTAAAGATCCATTTATTTTCTATGGCTCGCCGTTCAACGGGCAAGTCACCAAAGTCCATACTTCGCTTTCATACATGGATCCTATCTGGATTTCATGGCTTCCAGCCATTTGTCGGAATCCGGCCCGCCATTGCTTCCTCATAGTTCGAAGGTTCACCGTTGTCTAACAACATGATTTCCAAGACAGGTTCCGTACCACTGCAGTGCGGAACGTGTCCTTGTGGACCTTCGAATTTCAAGAGGAGCTTGATCGAAGTATCTTGATCATAATCATTAATTTCCTCTCTAGTTGGTGCAGGCACCTCAGAACGATTTCTTGAGTTTCGCCATTTTCCGGTTCAAGAGGTAACACTTCATCAAGTTCTACTTTCCTCCCACTTACTTCTTTCGAGAGAAACTCTTTCTCCGAAAGGATCCATTCTTGGCAACAAAGATCTTGCCTTCGGATCTGAGGTAGAAGGTATACCCAACAGTTTCTTTCGGGTATCCTATGAAGACGCATTTTTCCGACTTGGGTTCGAGCTTCTCAGGTTGAAGTTTCTTGACATAAGCATCGCATCCCCAAACTTTTAGAAACGACTTTAGGTTTCTTCCCAAACCATAATTCATACGGTGTCGTCTCAACAGATTTCGACGGAGCCCTATTTAAAGTGAATGCGGCGATCTCTAAAGCATAGCCCCAAAAAGATAGCGGTAAATCGGTAAGAGACATCATAGATCGCACCATATCTAATAGAGTGCGACACGACGTTCGGACACACCATTACGCTGAGGTGTTCCAGCGGCGTGAGTTGTGAAACTATTCCATATTTTCTTAAGTGTGTGCCAAATTCGTGACTCAAGTATTCTCCTCCACGATCGATCGTAGAAACTTGATCTTTCTATCACGTTGATTTTCAACCTCACTCTGAAATTCCTTGAACTTTTCAAAGGTCTCGGACTTGTGTTTCATTAAGTAGACATACCCATATCTACTCAAGTCATCGGTGAGGGTGAGAACATAACGATAGCCACCATGAGCCTCAACACTCATTGGACCGCACACATCGGTATGTATGATTTCCAATAAGTTGGTTGCTCGCTCCATTGTTCCTGAGAATGGAGTCTTGGTCATTTTACCCATGAGGCATGGTTCGCACGTGTCAAATGATTCATAATCAAGAGACTCTAAAAGTCCATCTGCATGGAGCTTCTTCATGCGTTTGACACCTATGTGACCAAGGCGGCAGTGCCACAAATATGTGAGACTATTGTTATCAACTCTAACTCTTTTGGTATTCACACTATGAATATGTGTATCATCACGTACGAGATTCATTAAGAATAAACCATTAACCATCGGAGCATGACCATAAAACATATCTCTCATATAAATAGAACAACCATTATTCTCGGATTTAAATGAGTAGCCATCTCGAATTAAACGAGATCCGGATACAATGTTCATGCTCAAACTTGGCACTAAATAACAATTATTGAGGTTTAAAACTAATCCCGTAGGTAAATGCAGAGGCAGTGCCGACGGCGATCACATCGACCTTGGAACCATTCCCGACACGCATCGTCACCTCGTCCTTCACCAGTCTCCGTTTATTCCGCAGCTCTGCTTTGAGTTACAAATATGAGCAACTGCACCGTATCAAATACCCAAGAGCTACTACGAGTCTTGGTAAGGTACACATCAATTACATGTATATCACATATACCTTTGGTTTTGCGGCCTTCTTGTCCGCTTAAGTATTTGGGGCAGTTCCGCTTCCAGTGACCACTTCCCTTGCAATAAAAGCACTCGATTTCGGGCTTGGGTCCATTCTTTGGCTTCTTCCCGAAACTTGCTTATCGGGCGGCAACTTCCTTGCCGTCCTTCTTGAAGTTCTTTTTACCCTTGCCCTTCTTGAACTTAGTGGTTTTATTCACCATCAACACTTGATGCTCCTTCTTGATTTCTACCTCTGCTGATTTCAGCATAGCATATACTTCGTGAATGGTCTTTACCATCCCCGCATATTGTAGTTCATCACAAAGCTCTTGTAGCTAGGTGGAAGCGATCGGAGGATTCTCATCAATGACCGCTTCGTCCAGGAGATTAACTTCCGCTTGAGTCAAGCGGTTGTGCAACCTGGACATTTTGAGTATGTGTTCACCGACAGAGCCATTTTCCTCCATCTTACAGCCTAAAGAATTTATCGGAGACTTCATATCTCTCGACCGGGCATGAGCTTGGAAAACCATTTTCAGCTCTTGAACATCTCATATGCTCCATGTCTCTCAAAACGCTTTTGGAGTCCCGGCTCTAAGTCAGAAGCATGCCGCATCGAACGAGGGAGTAATCATCGCAGCGTGATCGCCAAGCGTTCATAACGTCTTGTTCTGCAGGAGAATAGGTGCGTCACCCAAAGGTGCTCTTAGGACATAATCTTTCTTGGCAGCTATGAGGATAATCCTCGTGTTCGGACCCAGTCCGTATAGTTGCTACCATCGTCTTTCGGCTTGGTTTTTCTCTAGGAACGCGTTGAAGTTGAGGACTACGTTGGCCATTTGATCTACAAGACATATTGTAAATATTTAGACTAAGTTCATGATAATAAAGTTCATTTAATCAAATTTAATGAACTCCCACTTAGATAGACATCCCTCTACTAGTCATCTAAGTATTACATGATCCGAGTCAACTAGGCCGTGTCCGATCATCACGTGAGACGGACTAGTCAACATCGGTGAACATCTTCATGTTGATCGTATCTTCTATACGACTCATGCTCGACCTTTCGGTCTTACGTGTTCCGAGGCCATGTCTGTACATGCTAGGCTCGTCAAGTCAACCTAAGTGTTTTGCATGTGTAAATCTGTCTTACACCCGTTGTATGCGAACGTAAGGACCTATCACACCCGATCATCACGTGGTGCTTGAACGACGAACCTTAGCAACGGTGCACGCTTAGGGTGAACACTTCTTGAAATTATTATGAGGGATCATCTTATTTACTACCGTCGTTCTAAGTAAACAAGATGCATAAAACATAATAAACATCACATGCAATTATATAAAGTAGTGACATGATATGGCCAATATCATATAGCTCCTTTGATCTTCATCTTCGGGCTCCATGATCATCTTGTCACCGGCATGACACCATGATCTCCATCATCATGATCTCCATCATCGTGTCTTCATGAAGTTGTCACGCCAACGACTACTTCTACTTCTATGACTAACGTGTTTAGCAATAAAGTAAAGTAGTTTACATGGCGTTCTTCAATGACACGCAGTCATACAAAAATAAAGACAACTCCTATGGCTCCTGCCGGTTGTCATACTCATCGACATGCAAGTCGTGATTCCTATTACAATAGCATGAACATCTCATACATCACATATAGATCATTCATCATTCATCACAACTTCTCGCCATATCATATCACAAAGCACTTGCCGCAAAAAACAAGTTAGACGTCCTCTAATTGTTGTTGCAAATTTTACGTGGCTGAATTAGGGTTCTAGCAAGAACGTTTTCTTACCTACGTTCAAACCACAACGTGATTTGTCAATCTCTATTTACCCTTCATAAGGACCCTGTTCATCGAATCCGATCCAACTAAAGTAGGAGAGACAGACACCCGCCACCACCTTATGCAACTAGTGCATGTTAGTCGGTGGAACCGGTCTCACGTAAGCGTCGTGTAAGGTTGGTCCGGCCGCTTCATCCCACAATACCGCTGAATCAAGATTGACTAGTAACGGCAAGAAGAACTGACAACATCTACGCCCACAACAAATTGTGTTCTACTCGCGCAAGAAGAACTACGCATAGACCTAGCTCATGATGCCACTGTTGGGGAACGTTGCGAGAAAATTAAAATTTTTCCTACGGTTTCACCAAGATCCATCTATGAGTTCATCTAGCAACGAGTATTCAGATTGGTTAGCATCTACATACCACTTTGTAGATCGCAACGGAAGCGTCGGAGTGACCGTGGATGAGGTAGTCGTACTTGCCGCGATCCAATTCACCGATGATCTAGTGCCGAATCTGACGGCACCTCCGCGTTCAACACACGTGCGGTCAGCGTAACGTCTCCTTCTTCTTGATCCAGCAAGGTGAAGGAGAGGTTGAGGAAGATGGCTCCAGCAGCAGCACGACGGCGTGGTGATGGTGGAACTTGCAATACTCGGCGAGGCTTCACGTGCACTACGGAGGAGGAGGATGTGTTGGAGAGGGAGAGGGAGGCGTCCAGGCAAAGGTGCTGCTGCCCCCTCCCTCCCCCCTTTATATAGGTGCCAAGGAGGGGAGGGCGCAGCCTTGCCCCCTCCTCCAAGGGAGGGTGCGGCCAAGAGAGGGAAGGTGTCCACCTCCCCAAGGCACCTCAGGTGCCTTCCCCTCATGGACTCTTCCTTTTTCCACCCTAGGCGCATGGGCCCCTTGGGGCTGGTTCCCCTTGGCCCATGTGGGCCTAGGCGCACCACCTAGGGCCCATGTGGCCCCTGGGGCTGGTGGCCCCACTTGGTGGACCCCGGGACCCCTCCGGTGGTCCCAGACAATCTGATATCACCGAAACTTGTCCCGATGGCGAAACAGCACATCCTATAAATAATACTTTACCTCAGGACCATAAAGGAACTCCTCGTGACGTCCAGGATCTCATCCGGGACTCGAACAACATTCGGGTTACTGCACATACATATTCCTATAACCCTAGCGTTATCAACCTTAAGTGTGTAGACCCTACGGGTTCGGAGACAAGCAGACATGACCGAGACGGCTCTCGGGCAATAACCAACAGCGGGATCTGGATACCCATGTTGGCTCCCACATGTTCCACGATGATCTCATCGGATGAACCACGATGTCAAGGATTCAATTAATCCCGCATACAGATTCCCTTTGTCAATCGGTATTTTACTTGCCCGAGATTCGATCGTCGGTATACCAATACCTCGTTCAATCTCGTTACCGGCAAGTCACTTTTCTCGTTATCGCAATACATGATCCCGTGATCAAACACTTCGATCACATTGAGCTCATTGTGATGATGCATTACCGAGAGGGCCGGTGATACCTCTCCGTCAGCGGAGTGACAAATCCGATCTCGATCCATGTCAACCCAACAGACACTTTCGGAGATACCCGTAGCATACCTTTATAGTCACCCGATTCGTTGTGACGTTTGGCACACCCAAAGCACTCCTACGGTATCCGGGAGTTACACGATCTCATGGTCTTAAGGAAAGGATACTTGACATTGGAAAACTCTAGCAAACGAACTATGCGATCTTATGCTATGTTTAGGATTGGGTCTTGTCCATCACATCATTCTCCTAATGATGTGATCCCGTTATCGATGACATCCAATGTCCATAGTCGTGAAACCATGACTATCTGTCGATCAACGAGCTAGTCAACTAGAGGCTCACTAGGGACATGTTGTTGTCTGTTATTCACACATGTATTACGATTTCCGGTTAACACAATTATAGCACGAATAAAGACAATTATCATGAATAAGGAAATATAATAATAATGCTTTTATTATTGCCTCTAGGGCATATTTCCAACAGTCTCCTGTGGCCGGACCGCGGTAAACATCAACGGGGACATTGGACCCTACTTTCCCACCCTCTGTGGGGTACGTCAGGGTGACCCCTTCTCACCGTTCTTGTTCAACATGGTGGTCGATGCCCCGCATCCATCTTGGATAGGGCTAAGGCTGCTGGCCATATTCACGGCTTAGTTCCCCACCTAGTAGGAGGGGGAGGGGTCTCCCTCCTACAATATGCGGATGATACCATTATAATGGTGGAGGGATCCGCACTAGATATTACTAACTTGAAGTTCCTCCTCCCGCTTCCAACAAATGTCGGGCCTAACCATTAACTTCGATAAGAGTGAAGTGATGGTCCTCGGTTCCCTTGGAGGAAGCTCAGCCATCGCTAACCGACTAAACTATCGGCTGGGTTCTTTCCCCACGACCTATCTGGGGATCCCCATTAGCGATTTGCGCCTCACCGTGGCTGATCTTCGCCCCACGGTGACCCGTATGCAACACCGCGTTGAGCATTGGAAAGGGCGCTGGCTGTCTAAGGCGGCCCGAGTGATCCTTATCAACTCTTGGCTAGCCTCCTTTGGTTTCTAATGAGCTTCTATAGCCTCCATGAAACCCTGCACTGTGAGATTGCCAAATACCAATCCAGATTCTCTTGGGCGGCGAAGGGATAAGCGAAGTACCACATGGTCACCGCCAGATATATGCAAACCCAAGGACCAGGCGGTCTTGGGATTTTGTCCTCCGGCGCATGAACATTGCCCTCCCGACACGTTGGCTCTGGCGCATTGCCAATGGAGATGGGGTCTCGCTCACAATAATCCGTAACAAGTACTGCGTGGACAGCCTCTACGCATTTTGTCGGCTCTGGCGGCTCCCGATTTTGGCAAGCCGTCGTCCATTCACTGCTTTATGCGATTGGCACTTCCATCTCGGTGGGTACTGGGTCCTCGACCCTGTTCTGGCTTGATAGATGGCTGGGAGACACCCCCCTAGCTGCCCGATTTCCAGTCCTCTTCGACATTGTTGTTAACGCTCGGGTCTCTGTCAAGACGACCCTTATTGACTTAGGGCGCCTTGCTTTCCGCCGCCCCTTCGGCCCCCTTGAGATTGCGGCTTGGGATACCCTACTCCAGGACATCGCCCTCCTGCCGATAGACGTTACCGACTCTCCGGACGCCATCTCCTGGCGACTGGAACCCTTCGGCCGATTGTCCACAAGATCCCTATACGCTGCTATCGCTCCATCGACGGCCCCGAGCCCTTCGCTTGATTTGGGACATCCGCCGCCCCACGAAGATCAGGATTTTCCTGTGGCAATGGATCCGGCCGCCTCCCGTCCGGGCGTGGAGGTCCTTAAACGCCACGCACTGGGATGGGATGTGCCCCATGTGCGTACGCAGTAGAGGATACCAACCACATCTTCTTCTCGTGCTACAGTGCAGTTCCTTTGGTCCTGTTTCCGCAAAACGGTTGGGGGCCAGTGGCGCAACACCAACGTCCCTGACCTGCTCGCGGAAATTCAGGCATCTCCCCCTCGCTACAGGCATATTAGATGGCTTTGCATGGGGATCCTTGCCTGGACGCTATGGACTGTCCGCAATAAGCTAGTCATCCAGAAGGTGCCTCTTCGGCGTGCTACTGACTCCATCTTTAAATTGTGTGGTTACTTGCAGCTCTGGCGGCCGCTTAGCCGCCCACAGGACCGGGACGTCATCAGCACCCTCCTCGCCGATCTTCGTTCGATGGCCTTCCGCCTGGCGCCCCGCTCCCCCCGCCACCTCCGGAGCCAGACTAGACTCCATGTCTCTCCCGACATGTGTGCCTTTTTGTTTCTCTTTTAGGGCTTGTTGAGCTGTGCCCTCAGCATTAACCCTATCGTTACTTATTTGTCTGGAACTTTCGTGTGTGTGCGTGTGTGTTCTTGAACCTTGTTGGATGTTGGCTTGGGCATTTGCTTTATATATAAAGCGGGGCGAAAGCCTTTTTCGGTAAAATCAGCTAGGTTGATTTGTACAACAAATTGCAAAATGATTACTCAGATAAATCAATAAGCCTAAAAGGATGTGGCCAGATAGATTCAACTAATTTTTATGGTTTGTCAGGATATGTCCAGATCGATTCATCAGCAAATAAACTCCATAGAAAAAAGCACTCGAACCGACGAAAGCCAGCACGTGACTGATTGCTACTAAGTTGTGTACCTATGATGTGGTTGGCTCAGCGACCATGGGACGGGTGTGGGTTGGGGTGGAGGTGGGGATCAGCAGCAACAATTCTTCCGTGGTCTCGCATCGGATCCCATGCCGCAGCAGCACCTCCGTCTATGGCAGAGTCAATGCGAGCGAGGAGGGCGGACGGATCCCGCGTTGGTGCCGATGCATCGGCTCCGTGCTGGTTGCCGGGAGCCTCAGTGGCCACCGGAGGCGCGTGGCGGCGGCGCGAGAGCACAGAGGGGCGGCGGCGCGAGAGCACGGAGGGGCGGCTGCCGAGTGCGGAGGGGCGCGCCTGCCCTGCCCACGAGGGGGTCGTGGCGGCGGCCGAGCGCGGAGGGGCGCCTGCCCTGCCCACGAGGGCGTCGTGGGGGAGGCAAGGTGGGCCGGTAATTTGTTTCCTTTTTGCGTGCCTTGAGTGCGTGATTGTAGTCGAGGAGTTGCGGACGTGGGACATCAGCCAATTACGCTTTGAGGAAAAACGTACTTGGCGGATGATTTTCTGCAGAGTAAGTTCATCAGTTCGCTCGTTTAATAGTACTAGTAAATGCACACATGCAATGCACGTTTATATTGGGGAAATTGATTGCACGTTTTATATTAGGTAGGGTATCAGTCACGCGTTAATTATGTGATTGACACCGTCGTTGTTATTTGGTATGATATTAATTGCATGTTAAACATGTTTAACGCTCACCATTGAAGCAATCTAGGTCGTTGGATTGATATGATTTGATGGGCCGAGATGTATTGGATCTGCCTCACTGGGTCTTTTTATATTAATATAGAATAGATACTCTCCATATGTCATTCTGTTGACTGTTCTGGTAATGGAGTGGTTAAGCGTGCAATTATTGCGCTCGCCTTGCCACCGCCGTGATAAAGCTTGCTCAAACGCAGATGATTTTTATTTATTTATTTATACTCGTAATAAACGCAGCTTTTAGTTCTCTTGAATACTCAAAATCTGCAGGCAATTAACTGGCATGATGTTGAGTATAAGGATTATTAGGAAGTATAGGATAGACTAGGATTTGTTCCTGTCTTGTCTTGTACTCCAAGTTAGTATTTGTACTCCTATATATATGCCCAGGAGGCTCAAGCAATACAACGAACTATTCTACCATATCCCTCTCTTCCTTCTAACATGGTATCTATCGCAAGTCGATCCTAAACCCTAGCCGCCGCTTCAAGATTCGCAAGCGCCGCCCGGGCGGTCGGCCTCCATGACCGCCACGAGGTCAGCGCCGCCTGCATTTAGGGTTCATCCGCCGGCCGTGTTGGCCGGCTGCCCTAGAGAGTCTTTTTCCCGATCCTTTGATCCGGGTTTTCTCTCTCTTGCCGGTCGCTTTGATCGGCGTCTACTTTTTGATTTTCCGATTCGCTAGATCGGTTTGCGTCGCCCACCGCCGCCGTCGACACCTCGCGCCTCTACTCCGACATCGGCGCGATCGGCCGGCTACTTCACCGACCCGGCGGCCTCGCGTGACACGCAGCCCTCGAGGCCGTCGTCCGCGCGCCGGCCCGCCCGTCGCCCTGCACCGGCCGTCATCGCCCTGCTCCGACCGGGACTCCTGCATCATCCCGACCAGCGGCCTCGCGCCATCCGGCGGCCAATCATAGCCGCCCTGCCGCCTGCCACCGCCGGCTTCATCTCGGACTTCGCCGCCACCACGCCTTCACCGAGCGGCGTCCCCGACCTCGCGCATGATCGGCTTGATCACCCGCTCGCCGTCGCGATCCGCCTCATCTACGCCGCACGACCGACCTGGCCCGTCGGTTACGCGCGCCACCGCAGGTCCCGTGAAGATCGTCCCCGAGTTCAGCGCGTCCCTCCACCGATCGAGCAGGCGATCGCGCCGCCGCCCGTCGGGCCGCAGCGCCGCCGCCCGTGGTTCTTCCCCGGCTGCACCGACCAGCGTCACGCCGCGGTCCACGCGCAGCCATCCCGAGGCCGTCCCAGCGGTTGCACCGACCGCACTCCTCCGTCGCGGCGCCCCTTCAGTTGCCGCGCGCGCCCGCGGTCTCCGCCGCCGCCTCGAGGTCTTACGCGTTGCACCGACCTGCCCGCCGCCGTTGCTCGCCTCTTCGGGCCGTAGTGCTGCGGCCCACGGACCGCTCCGCCGTCACCGCGCGTCGACCTCCCGTGGTATGCGTCGCGCCGTCTTCCTTGGCGTGGGAACGCCACCGTCCGCGCCGGTCTTCGTCACGCTGTCAGGGTTCTTCGCCTACTTCGAGCACCGCCGCCGCACTCCTAACCCTAGCTGCCACCGCCGCCGTCAGGCCGCCGCCGCCGCTCTTCTTTGGCCGCTGCCGCCGCTACCTTCGTAGCCGCCGCCGCCGCCCGTCCACCCCCTTCGTCTTTGTCCAAGCACCAGCCCGTCGCCAGCGTCGCCGTCATCTACCCCACCACTTCGTCTACTCCGACCACCGTTGGTGACGTCGGCCCCGTGCCGATGGACGCCGCAATCGTCGTCGAGTTCTTCTCTGCTGGCCCCTTCGACTTCTCCGACATGGCGTACAGCTCGTGCAGGTCCCTCGTCTACGCATGCCCGGTGCTGGCAACATCGCCGCGTGCCTTCGTCCACGACGTGTTCCCGGGCCTGGCAAGCCTGGTGCGGCACTTCGTCAACTTCGTCTTCGTCCATCTACGCATGCCCGGTGCTGGCAACACCGATGCGTGCCTTCGTCCACGATGTGTCCCCAGGCTTGGCTAACCCGCCGCGACGCGTCGTCAACAACATCTTCTTCCCGGCGCACCACTACTTCGACACCACTGCGCCCATGACTAACTCGGGGCCCTCTTGCGCCCGCGGCTCGGCGACTTCCTCGACACCGGCTACCCCGACCGACATCGACCACGGCATTCTTCAAGACGGCTACCTCGACTGTGGCTCCACCACCCATGCTCGGCTACATCGACAAAGCGGCACAAAGGGCTACCGCTTGCTTGAGCAACCTCGTCGGTTGCCACTCCAGCCACGACTCCGCGTCGGCCGTTCTGACGTGTGGGGGATGTCCGTCGGCTTACCTTCGATTCTTCTCCGCCTCACCGTCTGCGTCGCTACTGCTAGGATCATGGGGATGTTGAGTATAAGGATTATTAGGAAGTATAGGATAGACTAGGATTTGTTTCTACCTTGTCTTGTACTCCAAGTTGGTCTTTGTACTCCTATATATATGCCCACGAGGCTCAAGCAATATAACGAACTATTCTACCATATCCCTCTCTTCCTTCTAACACATGAGATGCGCCACAGCCAGGACGGCTGCTGTACCCAGACTGCAATGCGAAGACGGAGTCTCCCCAGGTGTGATGGCTCATGGCTGGCAACCCAAATGGTTCCATGTATGTATTGTACGCGTGTCACACGGCCACAGTCTGTGCACCGAGCACGAGCAGGCGCCGTTTTGGTTCCCTACACTGTCTATCCCGACGTGCAGTGCGCGTACGGGGCGTATCTCTTTTTTTCTTAACCTCGCCTTTACGAGTTGTCTTGGTAACGACCTGTTTTTGTTTGGGAGAGGCGATGTAGCTGGAGTACGCTGTAAATGGGCGTTTATGATAGATAGTATGCATCGACGCATAGCAGCGTGATTGGTAATTAACGACGTTGGCAAGAAGCGCTGGGTGATGGACCAATGGATGGTATAGTAGGAATTTTGGATGCCCTCCCACCCTTCTATCTAAAATCAAGAAAGGACAAATTTTCAGGTAAAGGTGAGGAGGCATCGTGTTCTTTGGTGAAGAGGTGAAGCTAGTTTACTTTAGTGGGGGCGAAAAGCAGGCCTTGGCACTGGACCACCGGAAGGAATGGCATCCCTGACTCTTAGTCACAAAGCAAAATGCATCCATTCCATCAAGAGATGTTTTTGTAATGTGCGAAGGCAGCTTGAAGATCCCTCTAGATTCAGGTACGCGTGAATTGTCTGCGCATCCAGAGTAACTTTTCTTGTGTGCGGATTGCTTGCCTTTTCCGTTCAGTTCTATCTTTCCGTCTCATAATATAAGAGCGTTTTTTACATTACACTAATGTTAAAAAAACTTATATTATGAAACAAAGAGAGTACTAGACTGCTAGTGTGCGTTAACACAGTTTCTTCATCGTAATTTCACAGTGATCACCGAAAATTTATCCGCCGGGTTCACCATCGGCGCGGCGTCTGGACATGGTGCTAGCTCGGTGCTAAAACTCTTGATATATGAAGTGATGGTGATCCCTGTATACAAAGAAAGGTGGTTTCTTTTGGTACTGCAATTTGGATGCTCCATGCGACACGCACTAATGAAAGGGAAATAATCCGTCCACAAAAGGAGCAAAAATAACCCGGCATCATCGTCTGACGGTGACACTCGTCAAGTTAATTGCTAGTTTTGAGTGACCGGGATTGTCTAAAGAAAAATCGCCCACACTGCTCACCCTCCAATTTGCTACTCCTTTGCTGTATATCACACCTAAAGCAAGGCGTATGACTGTTAGTCCTAATCAATCGGCCCATTTTTCTACAGACATAATGGAGTTGCTTTATCCGCATTCTTGAAAGCGACTGGCCATTACCGCGGACTATGTTTTCTTTTCATTGTTGTGTCATCATCTTGGCTGTATATACAGTGGTGTACGCCAGTCTAATGAAAGTATGATGTGTGTGTGCCCGTGTCTCATACATTGCTCAAGTAAACAAAGGCATGCCGCAGGGAAAACAAGTGGAGGGGAAGCAAAGGCCGGCTGGTGGTCATCATTTACGATGTTGATATTCAAGCCAAGATATTGATAATGGCATTGGATGGCCCGAATTCCGCTGTTTAGATGCACTAGTAATCGAGCCCATCGAATTGGCTCGAAATATTCAATGTCCCGCTCAAGAGCCCGCCTCTCTATTCCCGAATTTGGAGGGGCGAGCTACATTTTCGGTGATATTTAGAACGTGCCTGCAAAGCTATGGCAAAAAGGTTAGCTCAATTAGGTGAAGGCCAAGCCTTCAATTAATTGGCAGAATCAATATGACCCAGGTTGCTGTTGTGAAGGAACTACCATCTTGGTAGCTCTGAAAATTACCAAATAATTTGGGCAGCATATAGTAGTCACTAATGACCCAAATATGTCACAATTTTGGTCATTCACAACCACACTAATGCACAGAGCCAGTTTGAAGTTTCTGCCAAGATCTGCCAGTAGTGAAACAAGTGCATTAACCCCTAATCCATTTGAGCTGAAATTTTGCATACATGAGCATACACCCATATCATGATCATCACAAGATTGTAGCCATGTCTAACCAGCACAATCCCCCTGCGTGTTTATTTCAAAGTTTGCATCCACTTGGCCAGCTTGTGAAGGATGTACTAGCTACACTCATCCAAATGGCCCCAAAATTTGCATAAACCTTAGGCAGCATACAATACCACCCTACACCAAATTTTAGCCTTTCCCACCACACCATTTGAGCACAACATCTCCCCAAAGTTTCTGTATAGAAATTAAGTTTGTACAGGAAGTGCCATATAGGTCCACCCATTTGCTCTGAATTTTTGCATACATATTAACCAGCATACCAGAGCACAGCAGAACAAGTTTCAGCATGTTTGGATCAACCAAATTCAAATGGAAGATAACAAACACATTGTGGCAAAAACCTACTACATTAGAAGCTCCACTCAATTACTAAGCATATGATAGGCATACAACCACACATACACACACACAGCATATGATAGGCACACACACACACACACACACACACACACACACACACACTCTGTGACCATGCACACGCACACTAGACATGTTTTGGCCCCCTGTGGCACCCTGGTTCATGCAATGGCAGTGGTGACCATGCACAGAGCACGCTAACTGCACGCGCTACTGTTCGCCCGTGGCCACCGAAGCCCCCACCCTGCCCCAGCCACGTTCGACGTGCCCACAGCGCAGCCCGGCCCCTATCACCTTCTAGAAGGCCAGCTGGTGCCACACCGCCAGCCCACGCCCAACAGAGCCGCCGCCCGAGCCCCGGCCACGGTGAGTTGGAGCCACTGCGGCGGCCATGGCATCACTCGCCTATAAAAAGCGACCCCCGGCCTCTCTCTCAACTCGAACCTCACCTCTTCCCCCCATAGAACCTTAATGGCCGACGCCCTCATGCTATTACGCCCCGCCTTCTTCCCATGGCCGCCATGGCCACACCTCGGCTGCGCTTAAATTCGCCTGCCTCTGCCCTCCCCCGCCCCCATTGAGACGTCCTCTGGACGCGCCATTCTCTGTAGAACATGCCCACCCCCTCGCTGAGCCCAATCCCCCACCGTGGCCTCTCCCCTGGCCGGAGCAGCTGCCCACGGACACGGCACGCAGCCGCGCACACGGCCACCCCCAGAAAAATGAGCCACGCTCCGGCTACCGCACCCAACCCCTCGGCCGTCCCTAGGGCTCACCAGATCACCTGCATCGCCCAGACCGGCCGCCCTCTGCCTCGGCCCGTGGCCGCACCTCCATCCTTCCCCGCGGCCTGTGGAAACCCCCGTTGATCGAGTCGTTATCCGGCGACCTCAATCACCCCCTCATCGGACCCGAAGACCCACCGGAGCGTTGCCGGCCAACCGGAGCAGAGCTCCCAGCCGCGGCCGTCGGGAAGAGAAGGAGAGGAAGAAAAGGAGGAGGAGAGATATGGGGCCCGACCCCGCACGTCATTGAGAGAGGGCCCTGTCCAGCTGGATAAGTGGACGCGCCTGCAATGCTTTACGATTTCGGGAGGAGAAAGCGTAAGACCAGGAATACGGTTTCTCTTCCTAAAAGCGTATTCGGGAGAAAGCGCCAGTCGAAGAACTATCAGGGCCCCTATTGTTGGAGAACGTAGTAATTTCAAAAAAATTCCTACGCACACACAGGATCATGGTGATGCATAGCAACGAGAGGGGAGAGTGTTTCCACGCACTGTGAGACCGAAAGCGGAAGCGTTAGCACAACGCGGTTGATGTAGTCGTACGTCTTCACGATCCGACCGATCTAAGTACCGAACGTACGGCACCTCCGAGTTCAGCACACGTTCAGCTCGATGACGTCTCGTGAACTCCGATCCAGCAGAGCTTCACGGGAGAGTTTCATTAGCAAGACGGCGTGGTGACGGTGATGATGTTGCTACCGACGCAGGGCTTCGCCTAAGCACTGCTACGATATGATCGAGGTGGAATATGGTGGAGGGAGGCACCGCACACGGCTAAGAGATCAAGAGACCAATTGTTGTGTCTAGAGGTGCCCCCCGCCTCAGATATAAAGGAGGGGAGAGGCCGGCCCCTAGAGGCGGCGCCAAGTGTGGGGAGTCCTACTAGGACTCCCAAGTCCTAGTAGGATTCCCTTTCCTTTCGGAGTAGGAGAGAAGGAAAGAGGGG
Source organism: Aegilops bicornis (assembly GCA_021605145.1). Taxonomy (NCBI): domain Eukaryota; kingdom Viridiplantae; phylum Streptophyta; class Magnoliopsida; order Poales; family Poaceae; genus Aegilops; species Aegilops bicornis. Next base: position 473,407,345 of record CM038672.1, on the reverse strand, counting down.
AGAGGAGAAGGAAAAGGGGCTGCACCCTTGTCCAATTCGGACCGGAGGGGCGTCTCCTTCCTTTTGGCCTCTCTCCTCTATTCCCGTATGGCCCAATAAGGCCCAATACTTCTCCCGGTGAATTCCCGTAACTCCCCGGTACTCCGAAAATACCCGAATCACTCGGAACCTTTTCGATGTCCGGATATAGTCGTCCAATATATTGATTTTTACGTCTCGACCATTTCGAGACTCCTCGTCATGTCCCCGATCTCATCCGGGACTCTGAACAACCTTCGGTACATCAAAACACATAAAATCGTAATACAAATCTTCACAGAACTTTAAGCGTGCGGACCCTACGAGTTCGAGAACTATGTAGACATGACCGAGACACGTCTCCGGTCAATAACCAGTAGCGGAACCTGGATACTCATATTGGTTCCTACATATTCTACGAAGATCTTTATCGGTCAAACTGCATAAAAACATACGTTGTTCCCTTTGTCATCGGTATGTTACTTGCCCGAGATTCGATCGTCGGTATCTCAATACCTAGTTCAATCTCGTTACCGGCAAGTCTCTTTACTCGTTCCGTAACACATCATCCCGTAACTAACTCATTAGTTACAATGCTTGCAAGGCTTATAGTGATGTGCATTACCGAGTGGGCCCAGAGATACCTCTCCGACAACTTGAGTGACAAATCCTAATCTTGAAATACGCCAACCCAACAAGCACCTTCGGAGACACCTGTAGAGCACCTTTATAACCATCCAGTTACGTTGTGACGTTTGGTAGCACACAAAGTGTTCCTCTGGTAAACGGGAGTTGCATAATCTAATAGTCATAGGAACATGTATAAGTCATGAAGAAAGCAATAGCAACATACTAAACGATAAAGTGCTAAGCTAACGGAATGGGTCAAGTCAATCACATCATTCTCTAATGATGTGATCCCGTTAATCAAATGACAACTCATGTCTATGGCTAGGAAACTTAACCATCTTGATTAATGAAACTAGTGACACTCTGTTTGTCTATGTATTCACACATGTATTATGTTTCCGGTTAATACAATTCTAGCATGAATAATAAACATTTATCATGAAAATAAGGAAATAAATAATAACTTTATTATTGCCTCTAGGGCATATTTCCTTTAGTCTCCCACTTGCACTAGAGTCAATAATCTAGATCACATCGCCATGTGATTTAACATCAATAGTTCACATCACCATGTGATTAACACCCATAGTTCACATCGTCATGTGACCAACACCCAAAGGGTTTACTAGAGTCAATAATCTAGTTCACATCGCTATGTGATTAACACCCAAAGAGTACTGAGGTGTGATCATGTTTTGCTTGTGAGAGAAGTTTAGTCAACGGGTCTGCCACATTCAGATCCGTATGTATTTTGCAAATTTCTATGTCAACAATGCTTTGCACTGAGCTACTCTAGCTAATTGCTCCCACTTTCAATATGTATCCAGATTGAGACTTAGAGTCATCTGGATCAGTGTCAAAACTTGCATTGACATAACCCTTTACGATGAACCTTTTGTCACCTCCATAACCGAGAAACATATCCTTATTCCACTAAGGTTATTTTGACCGCTGTCCAGCGATCTACTCCTAGATCACTATTGTACTCCCTTGCTAAACTCAGTGTAGGGTATACAATAGATCTGGTACACAGCATGGCATACTTTATAGAACCTATGGCTGACGCACAGGGAATGATTTTCATTTTCTTTCTATCTTCTATCGTGGTCGGCCTTTGAGTCTTACTCAATTTCACACCTTGTAACACAGGCAATAACTCATTCTTTGACTGTTCCATTTGGAACTACTTCAAAATCTTGTTAAGGTATGTACTCATTGAAAAAACTTGTCAAGCGTCTTGATCTATCTCTATAGATCTTGATGCTCAATATGTGAGCAGCTTCGCCGAGGTCTTTATTTTGAAAAACTCCTTTCAAATACTCCTTTATGCTTTCCAGAAAAAGTCTACATTATTTCCGATCAACAATATGTCATTCACATATATTTATCAGAAATGATGTAGTGCTCCCACTCACTTTTTTGTAAATACAGGCTTCACCGCAAGTCTGTATAAAACTATATGCTCTGATCAACTCATCAAAGCGTATATTCCAACTCCGAGATGCTTGCACCAGCCCATAGATGGATCACTGGAGCTTGTACATTTTGTTAGCACCTTTAGGATCGACAAAACCTTCTGGTTGCATCATATACAACTCTTCTTTAAGAAATCCATTAAGGAATGTAGTTTTGATATCCATTTGCCAGATTTCATAAATTGTGGCAATTTGCTAACATGATTCGGACAGACTTAAGCATCACCACGAGTGAGAAAATCTCATCATAGTCAACACCTTGAACTTGTCAAAAACCTTTTGCGACAATTCGAGCTTTGAAGATAGTAACACTACTATCAGCGTCCGTCTTCCTCTTGAAGATCCATTAATTTTCTCTGGCTTGCCGATCATCGGGCAAGTCAACCAAAGTCCATACTTTGTTCTCATACATGGATCCCATCTTAGATTTCATGGCCTCAAACCATTTCATGGAATCTGGGCTCATCATCGCTTCCTCATAGTTCGTAGGTTCGTCATGGTCAACTAACATGACCTCCAGAACAGGATTAACGTACCACTCTGGTGCGGATCTCACTCTGGTTGACCTACGAGATTCTTCTCTAATTGGTGTAGGAGTCATAGGAACAGATTTCTCTGATGAACTACTTTCCAATAAGGGAGCAGGTACAGTTCCCTCATCAAGTTCTACTTTCCTCCCACTCACTTCTTTCAAGAGAAACTCCTTCTCTAGAAAGGATCCATTCTTAGCAACGAATGTCTTGCCTTCGGATCTGTGATAGAAGGTGTACCCAACTGTCTCCTTTGGGTATCCTATGAAGATACATTTCTCCGGTTTGGGTTTGAGCTTATCAAGATGAAACTTTTTCACATAAGCATCGCATCCCCAAACTTTAAGAAACAACAACTTTGGTTTCTTGCCAAACCACAGTTCATATGGTGTCGTCTCAACGGATTTAGATGGTGCCCTATTTAACGTGAATGCAGTTGTCTCTAATGCATAACCCCAAAACGATCGTGGTAAATCGGTAAGAGACATCATAGATTGCACAATATCTAATAAAGTATGGTTACGATGTTCGGACACACCATTACGCTGTGGTGTTCCAGGTGGCGTGAGTTGGGAAACTATTCCGCGTTGTTTCAAATGAAGACCAAACTCATAACTCAAATATTTTCCTCCACGATCAGATCATAGAAACTTTATTTTCTTGTTACGATGATTTTCCCCTTCACTCTGAATTTATATGAACTTTTCAAATATATCAGACTTATGTTTCATCAAGTAGATATACCCGTATCTGCTCAAATCATCTGTGAAGATCAGAAAATAACGATACCCTCCGTGAGCCTCAACACTCATCGGACCGCATACATCAGTATGTATTATTTCCAATAAGTCAGTTGCTCACTCCATTGTTTCGGAGAACGGAGTCTTAGTCATCTTGCCTATAAGGCATGGTTCGCAAGCATCAAGTGATTCCAAAATCCCATCAGCATGGAGTTTCTTCATGCGCTTTACACCAATATGACCTAAACGGCAGTGCCACAAATAAGTTGCACTATCATTATTAACTTTGCATCTTTTGGCTTCAATATTATGAATATGTGCATCACGACGATTGAGATCCAACAAACTATTTTCATTGGGTGTATGACCATCGAAGGTTTTATTCATGTAAACAGAACAATAATTATTCTTTGACTTAAATGAATAACCGTATTGCAATAAACATGATCAAATCATATTCATGCTCAACGCAAACACCAAATAACACTTATTTAGGTTCAACACTAATCCCGAAAGTATAGGTAGTGTGTGATGATGATCATATCAATCTTGGAACCACTTCCAACACACATCGTCACTTCACCCTCAACTAGTCTCTGTTTATTCTCAGAACTCCTGCTTCGAAGTTACTATTTTTTAGCAACCGAACAAGTATCAAATACCCAGGGGCTATTATAAACACTAGTAAGGTACACATCAATAACCTGTATATCAAATATACCCTTGTTCACTTTGCCATCCTTTTTATCCACCAAATATTCAGGGCATTTCCGCTTCCAGTGACCATTTCCTTTGCAGTAGAAGCACCTGGGCCAGCTTTAGTCTAGCTTTGGCCTTCTTCACAGAAGTGACAACTTTCTTGCCATTCTACATGAAGTTCCCTTTCTTTACCTTTTCCCTCTTCTTGAAACTAGTAGTCTTGTTAATCATCAACGCTTGATGCTCTTTCTTGATTTCTACCTTCATCGATTTCATCATCATGAAAAGCTCGGGAATCGTTTTCGTCATCCCTTGCATACTATAGTTCATCACGAAGTTCTACTAACTTGGTGATGGTGACTAGAGAATTCTGTCAATCACTATCTTATCTGGAAGATTAACTCCCACTTGATTCAAGCGATTGTAGTACCCAGACAATCTGAGCACATGCTCACTGCTTGAGCTATTCTCCTCCATCGTTTAGCTATAGAACTTGTTGGAGACTTCATATCTCTCAACTCGGGTATTTGCTTGAAATATTAGCTTCAACTCCTAGAACATCTAAGATGGTCCATGACGCTCAAAACGTCTTTGAAGTCCCGATTCTAAGCCGTTAAGCATGGTGCACTAAACTATCAAGTAGTCATCATATTGAGCTAGCCAAACATTCATAACGTCTGCATCTGCTCCTGCAATAGGTCTGTCACCTAGCGGTGCATGAAGGACATAATTCTTCTGTGAAGCAATGAGGATAATCCTCAAATCACGGACCCAATTCGCATCATTGCTACTAACATCTTTCAACTTAGTTTTCTCTAGGAACATATCAAAAAATAAAACAGGGGAGCTAAACGCGAGCTATTGATCTACAACATAGATATGCTAATACTACCACGACTAAGATCATGATAAATTAAAGTTCAATTAATCATATTACTTAAGAACTCCCACTTAGATAGACACCCCTCTAATCATCTAAGTGATCACGTGATCCAAATCAACTAAACCATGTCCGATCATCACGTGAGATGGAGTAGTTTTCAATGGTGAACATCACTATGTTGATCATATCTACTATATGATTCACGCTCGACCTTTCGGTCTCAGTGTTCCGAGGCCATATCTACATATGCTAGGCTCGTCAAGTTTAACCCGAGTATTCTGCATGTGCAAAACTGGTTTGCACCCGTTGTAGATGAACGTAGAGCCTATCACACCCGATCATCACGTGGTGTCTCGGTGCTACCTCTTGAGCACTGCGTTGGTTTTCCCTTGAAGAGGAAAGGGTGATGCAGCAAAGTAGCATAAGTATTTCCCTCAGTTTTTGAGATCCAAGGTATCAATCCAGTAGGAGGCTATGCGCGAGTCCCTTGTACCTACACAAAACAAATAAATCCTCGCAACCAACGCGATAAAGGGTTGTCAATCCCTTCACGGTCACTTACGAGAGTGAGATCTGATAGATATGATAGGATAACATTTTTGGTATTTTTATGATAAGATGCAAAGTAAAATAAAATCAATGTAAAAAGCAAAGGAAATAAATAAGTGTTGGAAGATTAATATGATGAAGATAGACCCGGGGGCCATAGGTTTCACTAGTGGCTTCTCTCAAGAGCATAAGTATTTTACGGTGGGTGAACGAATTCATGTTGAGCAATTGACTTAATTGAGCATAGTTATGAGAATATCTAGGTATGATCATGTATATAGGCATCACGTCCGAGACAAGTAGACCGACTCACCTCATCTACTACTATTACTCCACTCATCGACCACTATCCAAAGATGCATCTAGAGTATTAAGTTCATGAAAACAGAGTAATGCCTTAATCAAGATGACATGATGTAGAGGATAAATTCATGCAATATGATAAAAACCCATCTTGTTATCCTCGATGGCAACAATACAATACGTGCCTTGCTGCCCCTCATCACTTTGGGAAAGGACACCGCAAGATTGAACCCAAAGCTAAGCACTTCTCCCATTGCAAGAAAGATCAATCTAGTAGGCCAAACCAAACTGATAATTCAAGAGACTTGCAAAGATAACCAATCATACATAAAAGAATTCAGAGAAGATTCAAATATTGTTCATAGATAATCTCGATCATAAACCCACAATTCATCGGTCTCAACAAACACACCGCAAAAAGAAGATTACATCGAATAGATCTCCACGAGAGAGGGGGAGAACATTGTATTGAGATCCAAAAAGAGATAAGAAGCCATCTAGCTACTAACTATGGACCCGAAGGTCTGAGGTAAACTACTCACACTTCATCGGAGGGGCTATGGTGATGATGTAGAAGCCCTCCGTGATGGATGCCCCCTCCAGCGGAGCTCCGGAACAGGCCCCGAGATGGGATCTCGTGGGCATGTAAGGTTCGGCGGTGGAATTATGTTTTTGGCTCCTGCTCGATCGTTTGGGGGCAATGAGGTATATATAGGAGGAAGGAGTACGTCGGTGGAGCAACAGGGGGCCCACGAGGGTGGAGGGCGCGCCCTTAGGGGGTAGGCGCTCCCCCTACCTCGTGGCCTCCTGGAAGCTTATCTTACATAGGGTCCAAGTCTCCTGGATCTTGTTCGTTCCAAAAATCACGCTCCCAAAAGTTTCATTCCGTTTGATATTCTTTTTCTGCGAAACTCTGAAATAGGCAAAAAACAGCAATTCTGGGCTGGGCGTAATAGGTTAGTCCCAAAAATAATATAAAAGTAAAAGATAAAGCCCAATAATGTCCAAAATAGAAGATAATATAGCATGGAGCAATAAAAAATTATAGATACGTTGGAGACGTATCAAGCATCCCAAGCTTAATTCTTGCTCGTCCTCGAGTAGGTAAATGATAAAAACATAATTTTTGATGCGGAGTGCTACTAGGAATAATTTCAATGTAATTCTTATTAATTGTGGTATGAATATTCAGATCCGTAAGATTCAATATAAAAGTTCATATTGACATAAAAATAATAATATTTCAAGCATACTAACTAAGCAATTATGTCTTCTCAAAATAACATGGCCAAAGAAAGTTCATCCCTACAAAATCATATAGTTTAGTCATGCTCCATTTTCGTCACACAAGAATGCTCTCATCATGCACAACCCCAATGACAAGCCAAGCAATTGTTTCATACTTTAGTAATCTCAAACTTATAAACCTTCACGCAATATATGAGCGCGAGCCATGGACATTGCACTATGGGTGGAATAGAATATGATGATGGGGGTTATGTGGAGAAGACAAAAAAGGAGAAAGTCTCACATCAACGAGGCTAATCAATGAGCTATGGAGATGTCCAACGATTGATGTTAATGCAAGGAGTAGGGATTGCCATGCAACGGATGCACTAGAGCTATAAATGTATGAAAGCTCAACAGAAGAAACTAAGTGGGTGTGCATCCAACTTGCTTGCTCACGAAGACCTAGGGCACTTGAGGAGGCCCATTGTTGGAATATACAAGCCAATTTCTATAATGAAAAATTCCCACAAGTATATGAAAATGACAAAACAAGAGACTCTCTATCATGAAGATTATGGTGCTACTTTGAAGCACAAGTGTGGCAAAGGATAGAAACATTGTGCCTTCTCTCTTTTTCTCTCATTTTTTGGGCCTTCTCTTTTTTTATGGCCTTTCTCTTTTTTTATTCCTCACTTGGGACAATGCTCTAGAAAATGATGATCATCACACTTCTATTTATTTACAACTCAATGATTACAACTCGATACTAGAACAAAGTATGACTCTAAATGAATGCCTCGTGATGTACCGGGATATGCAATGAACCAAGAGTGACATGTATGAAAGAATTATGAATGGTGGCTTTTCCACAAATACTATGTCAACTACATGATCATGCTAAGAAATATGACAATGATGGATGTGTCATGATAAACGAAATGGTGGAAAGTTGCATGGCAATATATCTCAGAATGGCTATGGAAATGCCATAATAGGTAGGTATGGTGGCTGTTTTGAGGAAGATATAAGGAGGTTTATGTGTGAAAGAGTGTATCATATCACGGGGTTTTGATGCACCGTTGAAGTTTGCACCAACTCTCAATGTGAGAAAGGGCAATGCACGGCATCAAGAGGCTAGCAATGATGGAAGGGTGAGAGTGCGTATAATCCATGGACTCAACATTAGTCATAAAGAACTCACATACTTATTGCAAAAATCTACAAGTCATAAAAAACCAAGCACTACGCGCATGCTCCTAGGGGGATATATTTGTGGGGAAAGACCATCGCTCGTCCCCGACCGCCACTCACAATGAGGACAATAAAAAAACACCTCATGTTTCAAATTTGTTACATAACGTTTACCATACGTGCATGCTACGGGACTTGCAAACTTCAACACAAGAATTTCTTATATTCACAACTACTCAACTAGCACGACTTTGATATTATTACCTCCATATCTCAAAACAATAATCAAGCATCAAACTTCCCTTGGTATTCAACACACTCATAAGAAAGTTTTTACTAAACTTGAATACCTAGCATATTAGGATTATTTAAGAAAATTACCATGCTATTTAAGGCTCTCAAAATAATCTAAGTGAAGCATGAGAGATCAATAGTTTCTATAAAACAAATCCACCACCGTGCTCTAAAAGATATAAGTGAAGTACTAGAGCAAAACTATATAACTCAAAAGATATAAGTGAAGCACATAGAGTATTCTAATAATTTCCAAACCATGTATGTCTCTCTCAAAAGGTGTGTACAGCAAGGATGATTGTGTTAAACTAAAAATCAAAGATTCAAATCATACAAGACGCTCAAAGCAAAACACATATCATGTGGTGAATAAAAATATAGCTCCAAGTAAAGTTACCGATGGAAGTAGATTTAAAGAGGGATGCCTTCCGGGGCATCCAAAAGCTTTGGCTTTTTGGTGTCCTTAGATTATCTTGGGGGTGCCATCGGCATCCCCAAGCTTAGGCTCTTGCCACTCCTTGTTCTATAATCCATCAAATCTTTCACCCAAAACTTGAAAACTTCACAACACAAAACTCAACAGAAAATCTCGTGAGCTCCGTTAGCGAAAGAAAACAAAGGACCACTTCAAGGTACTGTAATGAACTCATTATTTATTTATATTGGTGTTAAACCTACTGTATTCCAACTTCTCTATGGTTTTTTAACTATTTTACTAGCCATAGATTCATCAAAATAAGCAAACAACACACGAAAAACTGAATCTGTCAAAAACAGAACAGTCTGTAGTAATATGTAACTAACGCAAACTTCTGGAACTCCAAAAACTTATCAAACATAGGACGACCTAGAAAATTTGTTTATTGATCAGCAGCAATTGGAATCAGTATTTTATCACGTTCTGGTGATTTTTAACAATTGTTTTCGTGAACAGAAAGTTTCTGGAATTTACAGCAAGATCAAATAACTATCATCCAAGAAGATCCAATAGGTTTAACTTGGCACAAACACTAATTAAAACATAAAAACACATATAACCAGAGGCTAGAACAAATATTTATTCTTAAACATAAGCAAAAGCAAAAAAAAAATTAAAAAAAATTCGGTTGCCTCCCAACAAGCGCTATCGTTTAACGCCCCTAGCTAGGCATAAAAGCAAGGATAGATCTAGGTATTTCCATCTTTGGTGGGCAATCCATAAGTGGCTCTCATGATAGATTTATATGGTAATTTTATTTTCTTCCTAGGTAAGTGTTCCATGCCTTTCTTTAATGGAAATTGAAATATAATATTCCCTTCCTTCATATCAATGATTGCACCGATAGTTCTAAGGAAAGGTCTACCAAGAATAATAGGACATGAAGGATTGTAATCTATATCAAGAACGATAAAATCTACGGGCACATAATTCCTATTTGCAACAATAAGAACATCATTAGTTCTTCCCATAGGTTTCTTAATAGTGGAATCTGCAAGGTGCAAGTTTAGAGAGCAATCATCAAAATCACGGAAATCTAGCAAAGCACACAAAGTTTTGGGAATAGTGGAAACACTAGCACCCAAATCACATAAAGCATAGAACTCATGATCCTTAATCTTAATTTTAATAGTAGGTTCCCACTCATCATAAAGTTTTCTAGGGATAGAGACTTCCAACTCAAGCTTTTCTTCATAAGATTGCATCGAAGCATCAATGATATGTTTGGTAAAAGCTTTATTTTGACTATAAGCATGAGGAGAATTTAGCACGGATTGCAACAAGGAAATACAATCTATCAAAGAGCAATTTTCATAATCAAATTCCTTGAAATCCAAGTGGGTTAAACATCTAGGGTTTTGATTTCTTCAATCCCACTTTTGTCAATTTTAGCATCAAGATCTAAAAACTCCAAATTTTTGGAACGCCTTCTAGGTAAAGGTGGAGCATATTCAATCCCATCATTATCAAGATTCATATTGCAAAACAAAGATTTAATAGGGGACACATCAATAACTTTTATATCTTCATATTTATTTTCATAGAAATTTGAAGAACACGCTTTTATAAAGCAATCTTTCTTAGCACGCATTCTAGCGGTTCTTTCTTTGCATTCATCAATGAAATTCTCATGGCTTTGAGAAACTCATTGATATCGTGCTTAGGAGGAATAGATCTAAGTTTTAAAGAATCAACATCAAGAGAAATTCTATCAACGTTCCTAGCCAATTCATCAACTTTAAGCAATTTCTCTTCAAGCAAAGCATTGAAATTATTTTGCGAATTCATAAAATCTTTAACACTAGTCTCAAATTCAGAGGGCATCTTATTAAAATTTCCATAAGAGTTATTGTAGGAATTACCATAATTATTAGAGGAATTGCTAGGATAAGGCCTAGGATTAAAGTTTCCTCTATACGCGTTGTTACCAAAATTATTCCTAGCAACAAAATTCACATCCATAGATTCATTATTATTCTCAATCAAAGTAGACAAAGCCATATCATTAGGATCAGAAGAAACACTCTTAGTAGCAAATAATTTCATAAGTTCATCCATCTTTCCACTCAAAACATTAATTTCTTCTATCGCATGCACTTTTTTATTAGTACATCTTTCAGTGTGCCATTTTGAATAATTAACCATAATATTATCTAGGAGTTTAGTAGCTTCTCCTAAAGTGATTTCCATAAAAGTGCCTCCCGCATCCGAATCTAAAAGATTTCTAGAAGCAAAATTCAATCCGGCATAAATTTTTTGTATAATCATCCACAAATTCAAACCATGAGTAGGGAAATTACGTATCATTAATTTCATCCTCTCCCAAGCTTGTGCAACATGTTCATGATCAAGTTGCTTAAAATTCATAATATCGTTTCTAAGAGATATGATCTTAGCAGGAGGAAAACACTTAGAGATAAAAGCATCTTTGCACTTGTTCCAAGAATCAATACTATTTTTAGGCAAAGTCGAAAACCAAGCTTTAGCACGATCTCTAAGCAAAGAAGGAAATAGCTTCAATTTAACAATATCATCATCAACATGTTTCTTATTTTGCATATCACACAAATCAACGAAGCTATTTAGGTGAGTAGCGACATCTTCACAAGGAAGGCCGGCGAATTGATCTTTCATGACAAGATTCAACAAAGCAGCATTGATTTCACAAGATTCAAGATCGATGAAGAGGAGCAATCGGAGTGCTAAGGAAATCATTATTGTTGGTATTGGTAAAGTCACATAATTTGGTATTATGTTGAGCCATCGTGACAAACAAACAATCCAACACACGAGCAAACAAAAAGCAAGCGAAAAAAGAGACGAACAGAAAAGAGAGGGCGAATAAAACGACAAGGGTGAAGTGGGGGAGAGGAAAACGAGAGGCAAATGGCAAATAATGTAATGCGGGAGATAAGGGATTGTGATGGGTACTTGGTATGTTGACTTTTGCATAGACTCCCCGGCAACGGGTGCCGTAAATCCATCTTGCTACCTCTTGAGCACTGCGTTGGATTTCCCTTGAAGAGGAAAGGGTGATGCAGCAAAGTAGCGTAAGTATTTCCCTCAGTTTTTGAGAACCAAGGTATCAATCCAGTAGGAGGCTATGCGCGAGTCCCTCGTACCTGCACAAAACAAATAAATCCTCGCAACCAACGCGATAAGGGGTTGTCATTCCCTTCACGGTCACATACGAGAGTGAGATCTGATAGATATGATAGGATAATATTTTTGGTATTTTTATGATAAGATGCAAAGTAAAATAAAAGCAAAGTAAAAAGCAAAGGAAATAAGTAAGTGTTGGAAGATTAATATGATGAAGATAGACTCGGGGGCCATAGGTTTCACTAGTGGCTTCTCTCAAGAGCATAAGTATTTTACGGTGGGTGAACGAATTCATCGTTGAGCAATTGATGTAATTGAGCATAGTTATGAGAATATCTAGGTATGATCATGTATATAGGCATCACGTCCGAGACAAGTAGATCGACTCACCTCAGCATCTACTACTATTACTCCACTCATCGACCGCTATCCAAAGATGCATCTAGAGTATTAAGTTCATGAAAACAGAGTAATGCCTTAAGCAAGATGACATGATGTAGAGGGATAAATTCATGCAACATGGTAAAAACCCCATCTTGTTATCCTCGATGGCAACAATACAATACGTGCCTTGCTGCCCCTCATCACACGGGGAAAGGACACCACAAGATTGAACCCAAAGCTAAGCACTTCTCCCATTGCAAGAAAGATCAATCTAGTAGGCCAAACCAAACTGATAATTCGAAGAGACTTGCAAAGATAACCAATCATACATAAAAGAATTCAGAGAAGATTCAAATATTGTTCATAGACAATCTTGATCATAAACCCACAATTCATCGGTCTCAACAAACACACAACAAAAAGAAGATTACATCGAATAGATCTCCACGAGAGAGGGGGAGAACATTGTATTGAGATCCAAAAAGAGAGAAGAAGCCATCTAGCTACTAACTATGGACCCAAGGTCCGAGGTAAACTACTCACACTTCATCGGAGGGGCTATGGTGATGATGTAGAAGCCCTCCGTGATGGATGCCCTCCCATGAGCTCCGGAACAGGCCCCAAGATGGGATCTCGTGGGTACAGAAGGTTGCGGCGGTGGAATTAGGTTTTTGGCTCCTGTTTTGATCGTTTGGGGGTACGTAGGTATATATAGGAGGAAGGAGTACGTCGATGGAGCAACAGGGGGCCCACGAGGGTGGAGGGCGCACCCTGGGGGGTAGGCACGTCCCCCTACCTCGTGGCCTCCTGGAAGCTTCTCTTACGTAGGTTCCAAGTCTCCTGGATCTTGTTCGTTCCAAAAATCACGCCCCTGAAGGTTTCATTCCGTTTGGACTCCGTTTGATATTCTTTTTTTGTGAAACTCTGAAATAGGCAAAAAACAGCAATTCTGGGCTGGGCCTCCGGTTAATAGGTTAGTCCCAAAAATAATATAAAAGTGAAAAATAAAGCCCAATAATGTCCAAAACAGAAGATAATATAGCATGGAGCAATAAAAATTATAGATACGTTGGAGACGTATCACTCGGCACGACGAACTTTGGCAATGGTGCATACTCAGGGAGAATACTTTTATCTTGAAATTTAGTGAGAGATCATCTTATAATGCTACCGTGAATCAAAGCAAAATAAGATGCATAAAGGATAAACATCACATGCAATCAATATAAGTGATATGATATGGCCATCATCATCTTGTGCTTGTGATCTCCATCTCCGAAGCACCGTCATGATAACCATCGTCACCGCGCCGACACCTTGATCTCCATCGTAGCATCGTTGCCGTCTCACCAACTATTGCTTCTACGACTATCGCTACCGCTTAGTGATAAAGTAAAGCATTACAGGGCGATTGCATTGCATACAATAAAGCGACAACCATATGGCTCCTGCCAGTTGCCGATAACTCGGTTACAAAACATGATCATCTCATACAATAAAATATAACATCATGCCTTGACCATATATCACATCACAACATGCCCTGCGAAAACAAGTTAGACGTCCTCTACTTTGTTGTTGCAAGTTTTACGTGGCTGTTACAGGCTGAGCAAGAACCGTTCTTACCTACGCATCAAAACCACAGCGATAGTTCGTCAAATTAGTGTTGTTTTAACCTTCTCAAGGGCCGGGCGTAGCCACACTCGGTTCAACTAAAGTTGGAGAAACTGACACCCGCCAGCCACCTGTGTGCAAAGCACGTCGGTAGAACCAGTCTCGTAAGCGTCACAAGATAATATCGGTCCGGGCCGTGTCATCCAACAAAACCGCCGAACCAAAGTATGACATGCTGGTAAGCAGTATGACTTGTATCATCCACAACTCAGTTGTGTTCTACTCGTGCATATAACATCTACGCATAAAACCAGGCTCTGATACCACTATTGGGGAACGTAGTAATTTCAAAAAAATTCCTACGCACACGCAGGATCATGGTGATGCATAGCAATAAGAGGGGAGAGTGTGTCCACGTACCCTCGTAGACCGAAAGCGGAAGTGTTAGCACAACGCAGTTGATGTAGTCGTACGTCTTCACGATCCGACTGATCTAAGTACCGAACGTACGACACCTCCGAGTTTAGCACACGTTCAGCTCGATGACGTCCCGCGAACTTAGATCCAGCAGAGCTTCACGGGAGAGTTCCGTCAACACGATGGCGTGGTGACGGTGATGATGTTGCTACCGACGCAGGTCTTCGCCTAAGCACTGCTATGATATGATCGAGGTGGAATATGGTGGAGGGGTCACCGCACACGGCTAAGAGATCAATTGTTGTGTCTAGAGGTGCCCTCCTGCCCCCGTATATAAAGGAGGGAGGGAGTGGCCGGCCCTAGAGGGGGCACGCCAAGTGTGCGGAGTCCTACTAGGACTCCCAAGTCCTAGTAGGATCCCCCTTTCCTTTCCGGAGTAGGAGAGAAGGAAAGAGGGGGAGAGGGAGAAGGAAAAGGGGGCTGCACCCCTTGTCCAATTCGGACCATAGGGGGGGGGCTCCTTCCTTTTGGCCTCTCTCCTCTATTCCCGTATGGCCCAATAAGTCCCAATACTTCTCCCGGTGAACTCCCGTAACTCCCCGGTACTCCGAAAATACCCGAATCACTCAGAACCTTTCCGATGTCCGAATATAGTCGTCCAATATATCGATCTTTACGTCTCGACCATTTCGAGACTCCTCGTCATGTCCCCGATCTCATCCGAGACTCCGAACAACCTTCGGTACATCAAAATACATAAACTCATAATACAAATCGTCATAGAACTTTAAGCGTGCGGACCCTACGGGTTTGAGAACTATGTAGACATGACCGAGACACGTCTCCGGTCAATAACCAATAGCGGAACCTGGATACTCATATTGGTTCCTACATATTCTACGAAGATCTTTATCGGTCAAACCGCATAACAACATACGTTGTTCCCTTTGTCATCGGTATGTTACTTGCCCGAGATTCGATCGTCGGTATCTCAATACCTAGTTCAATCTCGTTACCGGCAAGTCTCTTTACTTGTTCCCTAACACATCATCCCGTAACTGTAAGTGCATCTAGTGCCCCTTAGTGATTTTGGTGTATTGAAGACTTATAGGTTAAGGGTCTAATGCGTTTATGAGTGTACACAGGTCTATAAGTCTATGAGGAGTTTGATATTTACAGAGAAAGTCGACCCCTAAAAATGAAGTTCTTCGACTGAAGACTTTGGTATTCTGAAGACTTTGAAAGTGAAGAAATTGGTGTAACCTTGAAGACTTGGAATTCATTCGAGGAACATGAAGCGTGAAGACTTTTGTTTTTGCAGTTTTATTTTCTCTTTCTTGAGTCATAGGAAACACCGTACTGTTAAAGGGGGTCGAGGAAATACTAAGGAAAAATTTTCATGTGATGCTCAACTCAAATCCTACACCCACCAATCCCTTCGAGTGAAGCCATTAGAAATCTCATACAGTTTAGTCAATTTCTTCAGTGACAGAGACGAAGTTCTTCCGGGTCACGAGGAATTTGTTCTGACCGAGGAGTTAGGAATTCGCCAGTGGGGATTGCCTTCACAGTGAGGAACATGATAGCCCTGAGGAATTTGTACCTCAAATTTCCGACCGTTGCTGTGCTATGCGCTAGCTGTCCCAAAATTTCTTATCCACCTAACGGTCATATCATTGAAGGGCATTTATGTCTTATCATGTCGGGCTGCTCCCTAGGCTATAAATAGCCGCCCCCTACAACCACTAGCTGGTTGGCTGCTCCGAGAGAAACTGACACTTGTCAATTGAGAGCATCCCATCCTCCAAGGACTTTGAGCGAAAATCATTGAGTGAGGAAAAACCCAAACCCAAACACCTACAAACCCAAAGTGATTGAGCTTCACTGAAGAGATTGATCATGCGTGGATCCGACGCTTGTTACCTTTGAAGACTGTGCTTCTTCTAGACGGTTAGGCGTCATGGTCTAGAGCATCCAAGAGGAATTGTGGATCGCTGAGTGACCGAGTTTGTGAAGGTTCAGAAGTCACCTGAAGACTTACCACGAGTGATTGGGCGAGGTGTGTGTGACCTTAGATCAAGGGGAATATGGTGAGGACTAAGTGTCCTGGACTGCGTGTTCAGGACTGGGTGTCCGGGACTGTGTGTCCTCGGGTTTAAATACCTAGCCGCCCTAACCAGATGTACAACTGAGACAGCAGTTGGAACTGGTCTACCAAATCATTTTCTTCACCAAGTCAACTGGTTCTATTTCCTCAACTCTTTCATTTCCTCAGCATTGTGTTGTGTGCTTGTCATATCTGTGTTTGAAGACTTTGACTGAAGACTTTCTAAATTTCCTCAGTTCAATTTTTTCAGTTTGTTTGTCTTCATCTTGTGCTATCCTGTGATTACGCTTTCTGTACTCTGTGTTTGTCTTCATTTCATCATGATGACCATGCTTGTATTCTGTTATGTTTACTTCTGAGTACTTATTCTGCTGCAAGTAGTTCTTCGCTAAGGAATTTCCTCACCCGCAAATTCCTGAGTGAAAAATTCATAAAAATCGCCTATTCACCCCCCCTCTAGTCGATATAACGCACTTTCAATTGGTATCAGAGCAAGGTACTCCCTTGTTCTGTGTGATTTTGGTTTAACCACCTAGAGTTTTAGTTATATCGATCGCAGGTATGATCAAGGTCTCTGCTGGGTGTCCTACCTTCGATGGGACGGACTACCCCTACTGGAAGAATAAGATGCGAATGCATCTTGAGGCAATTGATAATGATCTCTGGTATGTTGTGGAAAATGATGTTCCCTGTGTCTCACCCTCACTGAACGCTACCGATGTGAAGAGATTCAAGCAACTCGGTTCTCAAGCGAAGAATATCATATGTGGCCATCTGAGCAAAGGATAGTATGGAAGAGTGAGTGCTTTGGAAACTGCAAAGCTTATCTGGGATAGGCTGTCCAAAGTGAATGAAGGAGTCTCAACTCTGCGTGACTCTCAAGTTGATGTTCTTCGCAATCTCTTCAACCGCTTCAAAAGACTCGACAATGAAAATGTTCAACAAACCTTCGATCGCCTCACTGACATCTTAAATGAGCTTCAAGCGCTTGGTGCCACTGACATCACTGACCATGAGGTGGTGAAGAAATTGTTGAGATCGCTTGATTCCTCGTTTGATACTCTGGCATTGATGATACAAGAACGTGCTGATTACAAGTCACTTGATCCCGCTGATATCCTCGAGAGGCTTAATACTCATGAGTTCCAGCTTGCTGAAAAGAGAGATCTCTATGGTTCGAGCTATGGCAGATCACGCAGATCAAGGCCAAGGCGATATCTGAATCCGAGGATGAAGACTCTGGTAGCAGCCTTGGTGACCCTGAAGAACTGAGCCATGAGCTAGCACTGCTCGTGAAGAAATTCCAGAAGTTCTCAAGACGTGGTCGCTTTGGAAGACCCTCAAGGAGCAATGATTCCTCATCCAGTGACTACAAGAAGAGGCTTTGTCACAAGTGCAAGAAACCTGGATATTACATTCAAGATTGTCCTAAGTGGGAAAAGGAATCAAAGAAGAAGAAATACAAGGATTATAGTTCTGATGATGCGAAGAAAAAGAAGTAATCCTCAAAATCTTCGTCATCAAAATCCTCAAAGTCTTCATCTCACAAGAAGAGCAGCTCCAAGAAGGTTCGGGCATTCATTGGCAAGGAAATGGACTCTGATGCTGAATCTGAAGAAAATGAGGAAGAGGAGGCATCTGAGGAGTCCGAGTCTGGCGTGGCAAGCTTAGCCCTCGCCATCGCATTCGCTGCCAAGTCTATCTTCAACTCTGAAGAAAATGACCTCACCAACAAGGCTGATGAAGGCAATGATGACTACGCTCCCACCTATTGCTTCATGGCAAAGGGTGCCAAGGCACTCAAATATACCTCCTCTGAATCTAGTGAAAATGAATCTGATGAAAATCTTAAGCCCAGCTACTCCAAACTTGCTAAGATTGCTGTTAAACAACAACGAGCTTTTGAAAAAGTTCAAATTATGCTAGACAAAAGTGATGATATGTTGGGTGAAGAAATGGATCGCACTAAAACCTTGACTGAAAATCTTCAGACACTTCAGACCAGGTTTGAAAATCTTCAAGGTCATCATAACACTCTCTTATCTGATCATGAGAAGCTTTCTTATGAATTTCTTCAAAGAAAGCAAGATCTTGAAAAGCTAAGAGTGAGTTATGAAGATCTTCAGAAGGAGCGCGATTCATTACTTGCTCAACAAATCAACGCTGCTCAGGAAGAATTTGTTCCTCCATGTTTGAAATGCATTGAACGTGAATCTGCTAATTCTTCACCTGAATGTTCAAATGCTTCTAAGGTTACAAATTCTTCACCCGCCTCTGCTATCACTAATTCCTCATCCGAGGACATTACTAGTATCCTTGACGATGCAGGGCTGAAGGAATTGTACATGACAGCATGTACAAAAGCCTCAAAGGGCATCGACTCTTTGTGATGTGCTTAAAAGCGAGATCCTCAACAGAACCCTAGGAAAGAGGGTATTGCCTTTGAGAGGAAACTCAATGCAGATGGTACATATTGGAAGCCTGAGCAGTACCCCAAAACCTCATGGGTTGCTGCAAAGGGACCTCCAGTTGATCCATCTAATTTATCTGGTTATACATGTGAATCTTCTCATTCATCTGATGAGTCATTTGAGTCCAACTATAAACTATTCAAAAATCAGAATGGTGAAGTATTTGCTAGATATGTTGGCACTAACTGCAGGAACGGTTCCCCTATGAAGAAAATATGGGTTCCTAAAAGGTGCCTTGAAAGTCTTCAGGTGAATGTCCTCATGACACCACTTGTGAAGAATAGGAATCCCAAATAAAATTCTTCATATGGACCAAATTCTTCATATGGATCCAAGTCCTCATACGGACCAAATTCCTCACGTGGATCAAATTCCTCAAAAGGATCAAAGTCCTCATATGAACATCATCGTGCTAACAACTCTGCTTTCACAGGAAGAGCCAAGGGCTATGAATATGAGCATTATTCTTCTAATCATTATGTTCATAAGTTCTCGAAGAATTTCTCTGCTTATTCATATGCTTACCCTAACCTCTCTTATGTGAAACGAAATGGTTTGGCCTCTATGCCACCATTCTCATATGGAGCTTGCAGAGTGATGAACTCTTTGCCACCCCTTCATATGTGGGTGGTGAAGAAAAAGAACTAATATCTTATGCAGGGTCAGGTCTCCAGACGTGCTCAAACGTCTGAAGAATTTGCTGGAGACCTGAAAAGTGCCTGAAAGGACGCAGACTAATCTTGAAGAAATGAACTCTCATTACTCACGTCCTCATACTGCTTTATTTGTCTTACTGCTTGATGAAATTCATCTGATGAATTCGATATCATATTCTTCACTGATGAAGTATATGAGTTCGTAAGCCGCACTAATTCATCTGCAGGATGATCAACCCAAAGCAACTGAGTGGGTCCTTGATAGTGGATGTACAAATCACATGACTAGTGACAAGAATCTATTGATGGATGCTCCCTTATCACCATCGCATCTGAAGCATATCATCTTCGCTGACAAAGGCAAAAGTCGTATTGGGTCTAGGTAAGGTTGCGATCACAAAGGATCGACACATGGACAAAGTCATGCTTGTTGAGTCCTTAGGATACAACCTTATGTCCTGTCTCAATGCTTTGTGATCTTGATATGGTTGTTGTCTTTGGCAAGTATCGTTGTGTTGTGGTTATGGAAGCCGACAATTCCAAAGTCTTCAAGGCTTTAGGAGAGGAGACTTGTATATTGTTGATTTCTATCTGAGGACCTCAACCAGCCGTGTGCCTACTTGCAAAAGCTTCGTATAGGCTGGCTATGGCATCGACGACTTGGTCATGCAGGCATGACGAATTTGCACACGCTTGCGAAGAAGAAGCATGTCATTGGCATTGAGAATGTCAAATTCCTCAAAGATCACCTATGCGGAGCCTGTGGAGCTGGAAATATGACCAAGGCCAAGCATCCAGCGAAGACTATCATGACCACCACTCGACCATTTGAATTGCTTCATATGGATCTCTTCGGTCCAAATCATTACTCAGCAGTCACTAATGATGCATCTCTATATGGTCTTGTTATTGTTGATGATTACTCTCGTTACACATGGGTACACATTGTTACTTACAAACATGAAGTGCAGGAAGTCTTCAAATGATTTTCCTCGAGGGCTTGAACCAACTTTGGTGTGAAGATCAAGCACATCAGAAGTGACAATGGAACTGAGTTCAAGAATTCTGGTCTCGATGACTATCTTGATGAACTTGGTATTACTCATGTGTTATCTGCTCCTTATACTCCTCAGCATAATGGCGTCGTGGAGCGCATGAATAGAACTCTTGTTGAGATGGCTCGCACTATGCTTGATGAGTACAAGACTCCTCGTCACTTCTGGATCGAGGCAATTTATACTGCATGCCACATCATCAACAGAGTATATCTTCACAAATTCTTCAAGAAGACTGCCTATGAACTCCTCACTGACAAGAAACCCAATGTGAGTTATTTCAAAGTCTTCGGTGCTAAATGTTGGGTTAGGGATCCTCATCACAATTCAAAATTTGCACCGAAAGCACATGAAGGTTTTATGCTTGGTTATGGAAAGGACTCAAGACACCTACGTAGTCTTCAACAATGTTCTTCACAAGGTTGTTGAAACTGTAGATGTGCGGTTTGATGAAACTAATGGCTCGCAAAGAGAGCACCTACATTCTGTGATAGATGAACCAGCACCTGAGGATTCTATCAAGTTCAAGGCTACTGAGGATGTCATTCCTACTAAAGAATCTGCTGAAGAATTCATTCCAGAACGTGAAGAACGTCGAGGTGATGTACCTGAGGAAAATGCTGAAGAAAATGGTGCTGAAGAAAATGCTGAGCAAATTCCTCAACGACAACCAGCTCATCCTCGTGTTGCAAAATAAGTGCAAGTGGATAAGATCATCGATGACATTGTAGCACCAGGTCCTCTCACACGCTCAAAAGCTTCACATTTATCTAACTTTTGTGGGCACTATGCTTTTTTCTCTATCACAGAGCCCACTAAGGTAGATGAAGCATTTCTGGAGCCTGAGTGGATTCAGGCCATGCAAGAAGAATTACATCAATTCGAACTCAACAACGTCTGGGAACTGGTCAAACATCCAGATCCTCGCAAGCACAATATCATTGGCACAAAGTGGATCTACCACAACAAGCAAGATGAAAATGACCTTGTGGTGAGGAATAAAGCACGACTTGTAGCTCAAGGCTACACACAGGTTGAAGGAATTGATTTCGATGAAACTTTTGCACCTGTTGCTAGACTTGAAGCTATTCGCATATTACTTGCTTATGCTAATCATCATGATATCATCTTATATCAAATGGATGTGAAAAGTGCATTCCTCAATGGTAAGCTTGAGGAAGAAGTATATGTTCCTCAACCCCCAGGTTTTGAAGATCCAAAGCATCCTGACAAAGTCTTCAGACTCAACAAGACCCTCTATGGCCTCAAGTAGGCCCCTCGGGCATGGTAGGATACTTTGAAGGAATTCCTCATGAAGAATGGCTTCACACCCGGTTCACTCGATCCTACTCTATTTACTAAATCTTATGATGGTGAAATGTTTGTGTGCCAAATATATGTTGATGATATTATGTTTGGCTGTACTGACCAACATTATAGTGATGAATTTGCCTATATGATGAGTGAAGAATATCAAATGTCTATGATGGGAGAGTTGAAATTCTTCTTAGGTCTTCAAATTCGTCAACAAATGAAATGGCATATTCATATCCCAGAGAAATACCTCAAGGATGTCTTGAGGAAATTCGGCATGCAAGATTGCAAAGGCGCTAAAATTCCTATGCCCACAAATGGCCATCTATGCACTGATGAAAATGGTATTGACTTTGACCATAAGGTATACCGCTCCATGATTGGTTCTTTATTGTACTTATGTGCATCTAGGCCAGATATAATGCTTAGTGTTTGCATGTGTGCCCGATTTCAAGCTACACCGAAGGAATCACACCATAAGACTGTGAAACATATTCTTCGATATCTAGCTCACACACCAACACTTGGATTATGGTACCCCAAGGGCTCGGCTTTTGATCTCATTGGATATTCTGACTCGACTATGCCGGGTGATCGTGTGGACCGCAAGTCAACATCTGGTACATGTCATTTCGCCGGACGATCTTTGGTCCGTTGGTCCTCGAAGAAACAGAATCTGCGTATCACCTTCATCTTCAAGCCGAGCACATTGCTGCTGGTTCTTGTTGTGCTCAACTGCTATGGATGAAGCAAACTCTCAAGGACTATGGCGTCAACGTGAAGAATGTGCCTCTCCTTCCTGACAATGAGAGTGCCATCAAGATTGCTCACAACCCAGTTCAAAGACTCGAAGACAAAGCACATTCAGATTCGTCATCATTTTCTTCGCGATCATGTGTTGAAGGGCGACATTTCAATTGAGCATGTGAAGACTGAAGACCAGCTAGCCGATATCTTCAGAAAGCCCTTGGATGAGAAGAGATTTAGCAAGTTAAGGTGTGAGCTAAATATCTTAGAATCTTCGAATGTTCTTTGAAAAAGGACACTCATCCTAACACTTATGCAAAATTGATGACTTAGATGTGCAACACATGAAGAAACGTTTTTCTTCAATCAATGAAGAATAACACTCTAAGTGTGGAGAAATTACTGAAGAATTTGATTCTCAGAACCCTATGACAATTGTATGCGGTGTCTGAAATCATTATTCTTATATGGTGGGTCACGCCACCACAAAAAGTTGAAAATCTTCAATTTGAGGTTTTCCTCAGTTTTGAAATTCCTCAGTTTTTCAAATTCTTCAACTTTTCAAAATCTTCACTATTTTCGTCATTTTTCTTCATTGG
The DNA here is from genome assembly GCA_021605145.1 of Aegilops bicornis. Classification (NCBI taxonomy): domain Eukaryota; kingdom Viridiplantae; phylum Streptophyta; class Magnoliopsida; order Poales; family Poaceae; genus Aegilops; species Aegilops bicornis. Next base: position 473,383,859 of record CM038672.1, on the reverse strand, counting down.
ATATATACATATATATATATATGAGTTTATGTCCTCTACAGCATTTACTTATGGCTATTTCTTCAAGTTGCATTTTCTGCTAAGTGCATGTGATCGGACCCTTCCCCCTCTATGCTATACTCGACCCAATCTATTCACAAATTCTTCATGTGCGTTCTATTTGAAACTCGTTCAAAATCTTCACTGTGTCCTTGTCAGCTGAAGAATTTGCGAACGAAACTTTAAAACTAATCTTATCCAAATTTTCGGTTTTGCCGCTCAAACCGTTCCGCATCCCATGATATGATTTTCTATTCACCCACGATCTAACATGATCTCCACTTCTCAGTACGTGGGTGACACATGTCATGCGAAGGAGAAGGGTCAGGCACGCTCATTCAAAATCTTCAAAGTAACAGTTTTCACTGCGACTATAAATACCCCCTCACCCCTTCCTCACTTCCTTTACTCCGCTCGATCTCCCTCTCCCGCTCGAGCTTCTCAAACCCTAGCGCCGCCGCTACTCCATCGTCACCGGTGAGGAAGAGCTTAAATGCCTCGACCTCGTCACCGTCATACTCGCGCCGGCTGTGGAAATCTTCACTCCGCCGCCGCCGTAGCCGTCTTCCTCCGTCGAGTTAGGGCGTGGAAGATCTACACAGATGAACTTCACTTCTCCATCTCACTGTTCGTCGTGTTCTTCATCCAGGGTAATTAAAAGTTACTTTTACTGCCCTCTTTGATTCGAATGTCTTCTACAAAATCTTCAAAGGTGTTTTTCTTCAAATCCTCACACACTAAAACACCTCACAAGTCATCTGTTCTTGATTCGTTTCTCTAAGCATCATTTTTCTTCAAGATTCCTCAATTGTGTGGATTTTCGATCTATACAACTCTGGAACCTAAGAAAAAGAACGCTTAGTGAAATTGTTCAAGGCTCATCTGGTCAAATTCCTCAAACTTGTTCTTTTTGAAAAACCTTCTGAGAACGCATATGACCTCTCCAAATTCCTCGCAACTATACTCTGTTCACAGGTACTCATGTCTCGCCGCTGAATCACTAGGTTTTCATCAACTTAACTCATTTGCGGCGTTCTCGAAGAAAAGTTGCATACTTCTTCGTAGAATTCGATTGTTCAAATTCCTCATCTCAAGAATATGGCGACGGTAAGAAGTCGCATAAAGGAGGAAAGAAGCCCGAGGTCATTTAACGCCTTTGAAATCCCTGATGACATTTATACAGACTATTGCACACCTGATGAGGCCAAGTTTGGTAAGGAGAACAAAAATCAGCGCAAAGTGCGCATACATAGGATTGAACGGAGATGGGCAAGAGAATGGAGGGAGTACAGGTATGTAACTCCAAAGTACATGAAGAAATTCACACTTAAGCCTCCATGCCCAAGAGCTCCACTGGCACCTGGCCAAGTAGCAGATCCCACCAGCATCAAACGCGGGGAGGACTTTCCTGAAGAAGGGCCAAGCGCCAAGCCAAGTTGGCTAGACAAGCCAAAGGAGCAGTGAAGAAATTCAATGAAGACTCTGCTGCTGCTGCTGCCACTGAGGCCTCTGTCAAGCCGAAGAAATCTATGCCAAAGAAGCCTGCGCGCAAGCCAAGTGCTTCACCAACAGTGCCCTCACGGCCAAGTTCCTCAGCTATGCCCTCACGGCCAGAATCTTTAAAGTCCTCAAGACCAATTCCTCATGCTACTCCTGCTCCTCCAAAATCCTCAGCACCTCCTCCATAGTCCTCAACTCTTCTGACAAAGTCCTTAGCACCTGTGCATCTGGCCACGTGCCAAAGGACTCAATGCATCTCTATTGCCTCAGGTGTCTCAGCTAGTTCCTCAGCTGCACAAAATTCTTCAACGGGTCCTACTCTGCTGAAGACAAAGGCAACTGCTGGACGAGGTCCTCGCCCTAGTCCTCAGAAGAAGCAAGTCGCCTTCCAAGTGCCGTTTGAAGAAGACGGTCGATGATGAAGAACTTGCGTAAATCATCGAGAGAGAGGCAAGTCGGGGCCGCTAGAGCCAAAGGCACAAATGTGCCAACGCTTTTGGATCCTAAGTTGATCCTTGATTACATTGATCTCTGGCACAAGGACCCAAACACTCCTATGCCTGATTTCAAATTGACTCCTGGTCAAAATCACATGCTGACTCATTTCATCCAAGAAGAGAAATGAAAATTTGAGAAGGCCAGGCAGATCAAGAAGGCTCAGTACAGGAAAGAGAAGTTCCTAAGGAAAAACGTTGTCTCTTTGATGACTGATGGGTTTACAAAGATCCAGTCTGAAATCAAAGCCCTCAGTGATGATTTCGATGCTTATTATGCTGATTGGCAAGGAGCCAAAGTCAGGTTTGTTAAACTGACTGAGAAGTTCACCAATGTTGCAGCTCCATCACAACAAGAAGTTCCTCAGGCTGAAGCTTCTGCTCAGCCTACTGAAGAACATGCCAGCACCGCTGATGACTTTCAGGCTGCTAAAGAAATGTTAGTTCCAGGGCTGATGACTTCATTCCAGTCGCTGAAGAAATTGCTAGGGCATCCACTAGTGGTGCGCCTGAAGAAAATGAAGAAGTCAGGGCAACTGCATCAGTTGCGCCTGAAGAAAATCAACCAGATTCCTCAGCTCCTCCCGCTACCACACCAACTCCTATCCTTCCATCTCGCATCAGATGTGAAGAAGACCAATTCTGCAGAGCGAGCTGCTGTGAAGAAAAGGAAAGCATCAGCTGCTTCAGATTCTTCAGCTCCGAAGAAAATGAAGCCTATGACAAGTTCGTTTGAAAATCCCATTGATGTTGTTCCGATCTCATTCATGCCTTTAAAGGACCTTGTTCCTTTTGGTGAAGAATATGTGATCCCTAGCGGATCTGATGAAGAAAATCATTCTGCTGCTTCGTCAGAGCAGATTGATGAAGAAATTGAAGTGGATACGATCCCTTCAACACCAGTTGTTTCCTCACCAATGCCTCAGTTCACAGCTGAAGAGGTTGGCGTTGAAGAAATGGAAGATGAAGACGTGGATATTGGGAGTACTACGCCAGTGATGAATGATGACTTTTGGGAAAGTCAGCACCCCAATTCTCCACTCTTCACCCCACTACAACAAATACCTCGGCCTCGCACCAACCGTTCAAATGGGCTCTGAAGAAACTCACCCCACCTCGTCTGTGCATGAAGAAATTCCAGCCACTAGTGCTGAAGAAACTGCTGCTGCTAATCACATGACAACACAGACTGCAACTGAAGAGGAACCAGAAATTCCTCAGCCTGATGAACCTGAGATTGCGATTCCTAAGGTATTGATGCAACTCACTGACACTCCTCTGCCCAAGCCAAAGGATCCATTCTCACGCAAGCAAAAGTTCAAGGCTGAAGATTTCTTTGGCGAGCATGTATTCTTCACTAACTACAACCCATATGACTCTGCTCGCATAAGGAAGAGGCGTTTCTGGACTGCCAGTCAAGCCAATTTCTATTCCTCAGTGCTGTTTAACAAAGACAAAGTCTTCGATCATGCACACATTCCTCACGTGGACATGGAGTCTCTTCCGTGCTTCGAGCCAGTCCTCAGTGTTCTTCACGACGCTGGACTGTTAAACTTCTGCACTGACATCTGTGATTGGAATGAAGAACTCATTCTTCAATTCTATGCAACGCTGCACATCACAGGAGATTCTGAAGATGTGAATTCATGGGTGCTGGACTGGATGTCTGAAAATACTCACTACAAGGCACCAACAGCTGAATTGCTTCGTGCCCTATCCCTCGGTCCTCCCCTTGAAGGTGCTCGCTGTGTCTACAGTGAACCTGAGCTTACAAACCATTACATGCAAGTGCTGATGAAGCCTTTGAAGCCAGGGCAGGCCCCACGAACCAGATTCCTCATCAAGGAATTACTGTATGTGCCTTGGACTGTCTATCGCATTCTATCGAAGACATTGAGTCCTATCAAAGGCCACGACTCAAATGATGAAGAAGTCGTTGGCATCATGAAGAATCTGCTTTTCAATATCATTCATGGCGTTCCCGTCAACTTCCATGATTTCTTCATGAGGACTCTGGCCAATGTCGCTATGTCACCTTTTGAGTCAAGCCTTATGCACCTTGGATTATGAGATTCATCAGAACAAGGTCTTCACTCAACTACAAAGCTGACACTCTGAACCACTGCAACTACTTGCCTCCAATTGAAGTCCTCAAATGGACATTATCCTCAGCCGATGACAAAGGCAAGGCAACTGCTGTTATAGATGAAGGCATTCGTCCATTGGATGGTCAGTTTCGCAAGGCTGCATCCTACTCCACCAATGATGACTCTGCCACACATGACTCTGCCGCCAACACTACCAAGCAAAATCCTCAAGCCACAACACCCAGGGTGATGACTGATCGTGAGCTTCTCCTCAGTCTTCATCAGAAGGTTGATCGCAATCACAAATGGGTCAAGCGTCAGTTTGGTTCAATTATTCACAACATGACCTCAACCTACAATGCAGTGAAGAAAAACCAATACTACCTCCATGAAACCTTCAACCGTACCTGGGCTATTCTGTCTCATTTCTACAGCGACGAAGATCTGAAGAAAATGGGTCTCAAGGAAGACTTTGACTGGTCTGCACCTCCACCGAAGAAATACAAGAAGGTCAAGGTTCCTTCCTTGGTGGCCAGCTCCTATTATTCATCGCGCGACACTGATGAAAATGAAGACTTGGACGACATTGCGGCAGGCCCTACTTCAACAACCGACCCCGACAACGCTGGCGCTCCTTCATCAACTTGATTATCTTCAGGGGCGTTAGTCCTCAGTTTCGATCCTTTTGGTCATTCGATGACAAAGGGGGAGAAATATGAGTTAGTCTTCAAGCGGGTCTGTTATATGGGTGTTTTTTTGCTAAGTTACAACTCTGTTCTTCTGAAACTTTATTGGATCGAGTTGTAAACTTAAACCCGATGGTGGTCTGATACTTCTGCTACGTTATTCTGCATGCTTATTCCTTGTTAAACATTATTGCACGCATGCTGAATTACATCAGTCACCATATTTCATCATGCATTTCAAATTCTTCATATTTTATGTCAAATGTGTGTATGAATTACAAGATATAGGGGGAGATCTCCATGATTCAACTCGTGCGCATTGCTTCAAAAGAAAATTCCTCACTATGCACATCTTCAGGGGGGGTTCTTCTATATCTTGCAATCAAATTCCTCAATATCAGTATTTACACTTCATATGTTTATCCCCGTTGAAAACTTAACCTATATTGTCATCTGTCGGCGTTCTGGGAACGAGGGTACCCAGACTTGCCTGCCTGCGGCCTGCGGCGTGGCTCAAGGGGTGGCCCAGTATGGCCCATCTTCATCAACACAAGCTCAAGACCCTCGCGAGGGGCCAAGCCTCATGAGGCATTTACGTGAAGCTTTCTCGTGCACGGCCTCATCAGCCTGGCTCATGAGGAGGCGGAGAGATCAAAGCGGGTACCTCACGAGGTGCCCATGACGCAAGCCATGACGACCAAGGGCGCTTAGGCGGGCGCCAGCCCAAGAAGTTGTCCTCATTTCCCCTTTGGTGCAAAGGAGGCAAGCGCAGGCGAGAGCATAAAGCAAAGGCAACCATTTCGGTGCAACAAGACCAAGACCAGCTGAACGGCAGGAAGGAGGTCATCGTGGAGCCCAAGCCGGTGTCATCGTCAGAGCCTTTGGCAGGCGAGGACTGACTTTAGTCAGGACAAGTGTACTAGATGTTCCCCTTCAAAATGGCCAATTGTTGGCGCCCTTCCCGCTCAATATTTGGGAAGAGGCCCGGGGCCTTTGCCTATAAATAGGACTAGCCACCCACAGGGTAGTGGGAGGCCGGATCGAATCAAAAAGAGAGTAAGAAAGAGAGAGAGAGAGAAGCGACTGAACTCCCCTTAGCAGTTCGTCGCACCGGCCAAGAACAGACCCTCGCGAGGCTGTTCTTCCTTGTATTGTTCATCATCAGCCCCGGAGGCAATCCACCACACCACACACTGGAGTAGGGTATTACACCACAATGGTGGCCCGAACCAGTATAAACCTTGTGTCCCTTGTGTTGCTCTTTGTGTAGATTAGATCCTTGCGAGGCGACGAGGTGTAGGCAGGTTGGAGGTGAGATCTCCGCGTGCACTCCAAAGTTCGAACCTAGAGGGTCTGCCGGAACCCGAAATGCGACATTTGGCGCGCCAGGTAGGGGTGCACCGGAATCCGCCTTCCGTCGCCCTGGTCTTCGCCGCCCGTCGCATCCATGTCAGACGCTCGTCGAGCCCACGCTGAGCGCCGGGCCGCTCTCTCTACTCGCCGCCAGACGGTTTCGCCGGCGTCGCCGCCGCTTTCCCGTCGCCTGCCGTCAACGCCGCCAGCGGCCCGGCAGGGAACGAGCAGCAGGCGTCGTCCCAGCATCCATCCGTGAGGCGAGACAGCCGCACCGCTACTCCTTCGCTCGCCGCAGCTGGTTCTTCGTCCCGCACGCTCCACGCGCCCATGGAGGCTCGAGCCGCGCTCATCGTGGCAAACGAGCTCCTGCGCTACCGCCCCGTCGCCGACGTCTACGAGGAGTGGCTCGACCGCGTCGCCGAGATCGTCCGCGCCGCGGGGGGCTCCCCTGCGCCGTCCTTCTCACTGCACTGCGCCCCGCCTTGCGCAGGCAATGAAGCTCCGGGGGCGCCTCAGCCGCCTACCCCTCAAGAAGGCGCCCTGACCCCAAGGCGCGTGGCCCCTGGGAGGAACCCACTCCGTCTGGCACCAGCGCAGCAAGAGCAGAGCTGCCAAGAGGTCCCTCGTCCCCATGAAGCTGCCCGAGTGCTCCCTGCACCGGCCCGTCACGGCCGCGCTCCTGCTCCAGCACGCCAAGACCCCGCGCTGCTCCCTGGGCTGCAAGACGGGACCCGCAAGATCAAGCCCTCTGTCACCAAAGGCCTCCCGTGGCCACTGCAAGCTGCCGCGCCTTCACCACCGAGCTACGCAGCATCGCATGGCCCGGCAAGTTCAAGCCAGACCTGCTCCTCGCTACGACGGCACCGCCGATCCTGCAGAGTTCCTTCAGCTCTACGAGCTAGGCATCGAAGCCGCCAACAGGGACGATAAGGTCATGGCGAACTGGTTTCCCATGGCGCTCAAGGACGGTGCCCGCACCTGGATCCTGAACCTGGCCCCTGGGACGATCTCCTCTTGGGACGAGATGCGCACCCGCTTCATCGCCAACTTCCAAGGCACTCGCGACCGCCTCCCGCCGTGAGCGACATGCACCGTGATCAAGCAGCAGCCGTGAGAGATCCCGCAGAAGTACATCCAAGCTTCAACAAAGCACGCCTCAAGATTCCCAAGGTGACCGAGGAGGCCATCATCTCAGCCTTCTCCGACGGTGCAGCGTGGACGTCAAGATGAAGGAGGAGCTGGCGATGCATGAAGACCTGTGCACATCCCTGGAGCTGTTCAACTTGGCGAGCTAGTGCGCCAGGGCTGAGGAAGGGCGCCTTTCCCTTCTCGAGCTGCCGGCTGCCGACCCAGAAGAGAAGAAGCCCAAGGTCAAGGACGTGAAGCGCAAGGGGGCTGCCATGCTCGCGGCAGAACCAAACACCAAACGAGGCAGGGATCAGCCCGAGTCTTCCAAGGGCAGCTGCATCATGCGGTACCACGACCTCCACACCCACAACACCAACGAATGCCAAGAGCTCAGAGCCGTGCGAGAAGGGCGAATCGGTCGACGCCCCGACCGCAATGATCGAGCCCACGACCGAGGAGGAGGAAGAAGCGCATGATGTTGGGAAGACCGTGGCCCTCGCCAAGGGTGGCATGACTGACCTCGCGAGGACCGCTGGCAGGATCAGCCTCGCGAGGGAGGTTGGAGGGACCCGCCTCGCGAGGGAGGCTGGAGGGATCAGCCTCGTGAGGATCGCCCACAAGGCAACGCAGGCCTCCCTCCTCTGCCACCGCAGCCAAGGAGAAATGAAGACCATCATCAGACGAGGGGCTGGGGGCTTCTGTGAGCCACGCCGCAATCGCTTGCATCCCGGGCGGAGCTCAAGCCCCAGCCTCTCAACAGATCTTCAAGCAGTTCGCCCACGGCGTGAATGCAGTCCTCCCCAAGCTCGGGCCACGCGCCCTCTCAGTGGTCGGCGTGCGCCATCACGTTTAGCTCAGCGGATCAGCTCAAGTGCGTAGCCACAGCCGGAGTCCTCCCGATGCTTTGTTCCCCAATCATCAGCAACGTGCAAGTCACCAGGACCCTCATCGATGTCGGGGCAGGGCTCAATGTCCTGTCCGTCGAGACATTCAACAATCTCCAAGTGCCATACAATCAACTTCAGCCAACCAAGCCTTTCTCCGGATTCACCGATGGTTCCACAGTTTCGATAGGGCAGGTCCGCTTTCCTGTCACCTTCGGGGCGCGCGACAACTACCGCACCGAGCTCATTGACTTTGACGTCGCCCACATTCGCCTACCGTACAATGACATCCTCGGGTACCCAGCTCTGGCCAAATTCATGGCCGTGACTCATCACGGCTACAATGTCCTCAAGATGCCAGGAAGCGGTGGAGTCATCACGGTGCCTTGTGAAGAGAGAGACGCGGTGTGTTCCCTGGAGCGTGCTTTTCAAGCCGCATCAATTGAAGACCCAGATCACAGGAGCGGGAGGCTCCCCGAGGCTGCTCCTAAGAAGAACAAGACATCGCCTGGCCCGACCCCTCGGGAGGCAGGCCCCTCAGGGTCCGCGCCTGTTCAGGGGGCACCTTCTTCTGCCGCATAGGAAGGCGTTCCCGGCGCCCTCCTCGAGCCAGGCTCGGGGGCTCCCTCCTGGAGGGCCTCCGACTTTGCTAAGATCACGAGGGAGGCACTCGGGCACCACTTGGAGGCATGTTTCAAAGCACGTTTCCCTCAGGAAGGAGCGAGGCAAGGAGGGCCAAACCCTCAGGAGTTCGTCAGCAAGATCATTCAGGAGCTGCAGGAGTCAAGAGTCATGAGTGGCAGCCGCCGCTACTCCGCCCGTAGCTCCCCATCCAGCGAGGATGGTGGGCTGCACGTCTGCATCGACATACCAGGGCTCAACCGAGCCGCCTCTCAGGAGCGCCTCTGGCCCTCACGCGTGAGGCGCTGTGAAGGTCCACCCCACAGCTACGCTCACATGCCTTACGGCTTGCCGAACGCAGCTGCCACGCGCCAGCGCCTCATGAGGAGCATCTTGGAGGCTCAAGGGGCCAGGCGTTCCGCAGTCCTGGCGGAGATGGAGATGGTCCGTGAGGGGCCACCAGCGCCTCCGGAGCCTCCCGAGGCTCCTGGGCCTGGGGGCTCGTGAAGATCGGCTTCCACAACGCACGGCGTCTGCTACTTCAGCATCCCCTCATCTTCAACGTTATCAGGTGACATCCTTCGAGTTTCATTTTCAGCTGGGAGCGCCCCCCAGGGCTGCATCATTCCCAGGCCGCGTGGGCCCGTCCCTGTGGCATGTATCCCTTTTGATTCATGTTCCTAGTTTACTTTATTGGGGGCGCCTCGGCTGCATCATCCCCAAGCCACTCGGGCCGCACCAGTGGCATGTATCCCTCTTCGCTTATTCGGGTTGTGCGTTTGACCCATCATGATCGTTATTTAGTGCCTGTCCACGGCACCCCTCTTCCTTCATGTCGGCCGCTTGCACGTTAAAGGGGGGGGTACCTGAGCATCGCGAATCATGGGCTCCTACTGGCTCTCCAGCCCTCACCCTCTGGCCTTGTCCACGGCATCGCGACCGCATACCAACACGGCCGAGAGCCCCGCCGAGGGCCGGGACCCGAGGATGTAGAGCGTCGACATCTAACCAAATTTGCAGGAACACATCACAAGTTAAGGCCCAGTGCCAGGCGCAACCCGCTTTGAGGTAGGGCCCTGTGAGTCCCGCGCTGGCTCACGGGTGCCCAGATACACCTCGTCAGCCCTACCATGCCAGCCACGTGTCGTATGGGTCAGACATCGCCCGGGCTCCTCCCGAGGGGAGCCCCTCCCACGCACTGCTGGAAGCACCATGCTCCGCTACTGGCCGACGACACCGCCGAGGAGCGGCTATGCCCGTACACATATAAAGCGCTATGCTCCGCTACCGGTGATAAACAATCGAGGGTGGCCCCGGCCAGATCAACCTCGTGGAGCCCAGAGCTCAATGTCTGGCCTCATCGTAACGCCTCCTCGGGAGTGCCGCCAGAGGGGCTGGGCACGGGCTACGCTGGTCACGCCCAGACGACGCCACTCCAGCCAGGCCCCTCGGGCCTGGTTCGTCGTGACGCCTCTCCCCGGCGGAGCTAAGGTACGAAGGCCGTTTGAACGCCAAGGGGACTCCCGAGCATCGCGACTCAGAGCCTAATCGTCACGTAGCCCCTCACCCCTTAGTTCCGAAAGGCTAACTGCGGTTGAGGTATGCGCGGGGCCGGGCTCTGTCGACGTAGAATGGTAAATTCACCCATACATCTCACCTCCCTACTTGCTATTCGTGCGTCAAGGGGGACTCCTGAGCATCGTGACTCAGGAGCCTAACTTGTCATGTAGCCCCTCACTCCTTGGTCCCGTCCTGGTTTTCGATCGGGGCTAACGGCGGCTGAGGTATATGCGGGGCAGGCTCACGACGTAGAACATAAGCAAGTAGGAAGGAAAAGCGCAAATCTCAAGGAATTCAAAAGCAAATATTACAGTCCATAACTTTTTTCACAACGCCAAACGCAAGTTTAAACGCCTCCATGAGGCATGATGCATGTTGCAGGAGCTGAAAGCAGGATAGGAGCCACGAAGGAGTCACTTGTCGGCAGCACCGACGCTGGCGGCGGAGCTGCGCTGGGCGGGTTCGCCTCGTGAAGCCTCAGGATCGGCAGCGCCTCGCTTCGGCCTGGTGATGAAGGCCCGGAACTTTGCCAGCAGAGCCTCCGCTCGACCCTTCACGGCCTCGGCGGCGGCGGTAACAAGCTCGCCGCTCACGGGCTCCAACAGGCTGTCAAGGTCAACGTTGGGGTCGCGAAGGTAGACGTGGGTGAAAACGCGCGTCAGCGCTGCAGAAGACAGGACACGCACCTTGGCCTCAGCCGTGGGGCCGAGGCCAAGGGCGACATCTTCAAGGGCGCAGACCAGGAAGGGAAGCAGCTTGGCGGGGCCGTCCTGGGCGCCGCCGCCGGCTTTCGAGCCGTTGTCGTAAAGCGACTTCAGCAAGGTGCGATCCTTCAACTCTAGCTTCGCGAAGGCCACGCGGTCCTCGGCCAGGACCCGCGCCTTGCCGTCCAGCTCGATCCTCTTTGCCTCCAACGCCTGCTCCAGCGCACCTAAGCGGCCATGGCGCTCATCAAGCTTGGCATCCCGGTCCTTGGCGACCGCCTCGCGAGCCTTCATGTCTTCCTCCTTCTCTTGGCGGATGCGGGCCTCCTTGGCAAGCTGGTCGCGCAGGCCCTGCAGCTCGCTTTCCAGTGCCTTGCAGCGGCCTCGGACATCGGTTGCCTCCCCCAAAGCAGCGTCGCCAGCGACCTTCGCCTCAAGGACGACATGCTTCTCCTCGTCGCAAGCCGTCGCGGCCTGAACCAGCGCTGCTCGAATTGAAGCATCAGAGCGAACCCAGCCGGAGGCTAGCTCCAGGCGTCCGACCACCAAGCGAAGGTCGGTGCCCAGAAGATCTTTCCGCAGCCGGTCCAGTTCAGCAGCAGCACGATCCAGGACAGTAGAAGGAGTAGGAGTGTCGGTGTCAAAACCGGCGGATCTCGGGTAGGGGGTCCCGAACTGTGCGTCTAGGCGGATGGTAACAGGAGACAAGGGACACGATGTTTTTACCCAGGTTCGGGCCCTCTCGATGGAGGTAATACCCTACTCACTGCTTGATTAATATTGATGATATGGGTAGTACAAGAGTAGATCTACCATAAGATCGTAGAGGCTAAACCCTAGAAGCTAGCCTATGGTATGATTGTTGTTCGTCCTACGGACTAAAACCCTTCGGTTTATATAGACACCGGATAGGTTAGGGTTACACAGAGTCGGTTACAATGGTAGGAGATCTACATATCCGCATCGCCAAGCTTGCCTTCCACGCCAAGGAAAGTCCCATCCGGACACGGGACAAAGTCTTCAATCTTGTATCTTCACAGTCTTGGAGTCCAGCCGTGATGATAGTTCGCTATCCGGACACCCCTAGTCCAGACTCTCTCAAGAGCTCTGAACCGAGGCTTCAATGACGACGAAGTCCGGCGCGCATATTGTCTTCGGCATTGCAAGGCGGGTTCCTCCTCCGAATACTTCATAGAAGGTTTTGAATACCAGGATAGTGAATGGCTCTGCAAAACAAGTACCACATACCACCGTAGAGAGAAAAACTACTGCACACATCTGATGACGTATTCCGCGGCGTGACATCACACCACGGCCAGGCCTTTATATGAATCGCTTTTTATCGCTCCACCTCGGTAGCGTTTAGCGAGGCGGTTTCCACGCACGTCTTATCAAAGCATAGATCATGCCCCCTTATTCCGGGATTCTCATCAATACGGACGTGGGTAACCCATCTGCGCCATTGATCACGACGCTTGGGAGATAAGCGAGTTTTACCAGGCTGGCGGGGGACGCATAGCTTCGTCCGTCCATATAAGGGGATAAGGATCCAACTTTTCGCTTACACCTTCTTCCTCCTTTGCTCATCCATTCCTGCGCACTCAGCTCCAGCGCCCAAGTCCGCACACCCCACCTCAACCTTCTCCAACTATGTCCGGAGCGGAGGCAGGTGGATGGCCTCCTCCGTCACGGAGGGGCACATCACAATACTGAGGGAGGCCGGATACTTGTCCGGCGACATCGCATATCGGCTACCCGACGAGGGGCAGCTCATTCCAACCCCCAGGCCCCATAAGAGGGTGGTGTTTCTCCCCCACTTCCTCCGCGGACTGGGTTTTCCACTTCACCCATTTGTCTGGGGGCTCAAGTTCTACTACGGCCTGGACTTCCACGATCTGGCCCCGAATTTCATCCTCAACATCTCGGCGTTCATCGTCGTGTGCGAGGCCTTCCTCTGCATCCATCCCCACTTCGGCTTATGGCTGAAGATCTTCAATATCAGGCCGAAGGTAGTGGGCGGCCACCAAGCGGAGTGCGGAGGCGCCATGGTCGGCAAGATGGCCAAAGTCCTATGGCTCGAGGGGTCCTTCGTGGAGACAATAAAGGGGTGGCAATCGGGGTGGTTCTACATCACCGAGCCGCGCGACCCCAAATGGGCGGCGGCCCCGAATTCAGATCTGGCTTCCCACACGACTCTCATCATGGAAAGAGACGGGCCCGACGTGGGGGAATTCGACGAGCTATCCGGACTCCAAACATGCGTCCGAAACACGGTGGACAAGAATCTCGGGCTTGTCAACGTAATCCGTGTGATGCTCATCCGCCGGATTCTCCCATGCCAACAACGGGCCTTCAAATTGTGGGAGTTCGATACGGCACATCACTCAACTCTAAAAAGGCTCTTCGACACTACATACGAAGATGCCTGGAAGGTGCTATTCAAGGGCGCCAAGGCTCCCTCATCTGCTACTGAAGATCGCGGATACAGCTCGCAGCGTCAAGCTGGCGAGGTAAGTTATTTTACCCTTTACGGGACTCTTTTTTCATAGATTGACTCTATGTGGGATCTAAAACTCCCTAATCTTTGACAGATCGGTTGAAGACGTCCCGACAGATTAACTGTCCGGCTCCTTTGCCGGAAGACCCAGCGGACGCCTCGATTGACGGGCTGCTGGCTCCGTACCCCATGTGGTGCCGAGAAGAAGGCCAAGAAGGAGGCCACGGAACTCGAAGGAGCTCCCGACGCCAGTGCCGCCGGATTCAAGCGTAATCTTCTCCCGAGAACGAGGAGGAGGAAAAGAAGCCTCTCCCCGGGGAGGAGAGGAAAGGAAGGCCGCCCTAACCGGGAGGCCGGAGGGTCCAAGAAGGGAAGAACCCTTCCTCCGGACTTCTCCACCAACATCGACAACGACGAGGAGGATTGGCCAACAAGGGCCAAGCCCTGCGAGATTGTAAGTGTCCGGATACCCATGACTTTTTTATTGCATAGTGTTCTATAATGCCGAACAATCATGCATCCAGCCCAAGGCGAAGTTCGCCGTCACGAGAGGGTCCCTGAGTTCGTCGGAAATGGAGAGTACTTCACTTCCGGCCGCCTCATCGCCTCACGCTACGGACGACGCCGAGGTGGTGCCCCAAGGGGGGCCTGGTCAAGAGGAGGTGGAGCAGGAGGCGCCACAAGGCAGCCTCTCGGACTCCAGGCGCGTGGGGGGCGAGACCCCCAGGGGCTCTAAGCCCGACCCTCGTCCGGACTCCATGCCGGAACCTTCAGCGGTTCCGGAGTCCGGCAAGCGGTCCCTTCGCAAGAAGGGTAAGACGCCGGTGTCCTCCGTCCAACCGGAGGCACCGAATAGCTTACTGGAGGCGCTTAACAGCGCTTCCATCGAGGAGGAGCACCGCCTTTATTATGCGTCGCGGTGATCCGGACAATTCGATCCGCCAAGAGCGGCCGACTGAAGCCTGTACCAGCCTTCTAATGTGCTTTGAGGTAAGTTTAGAATATGTAAAAATATTACCGATAGACAATAGTTCTGATGCTTAGTTCGGTGTTCGGAAAGAAAAGCCGGACTAAGGATCTAAAAAGATATACGCAGGAGTCTAATATAAGTATGTTAATATGGGAATGCAGGCTGCGCTGTTGACCTCTGTCGCACTGACTGCGGAGATTGATGCATTGAAGCAGAGCCTCGAGCGGTCCGTGAACGAGCTCGGCTTTGCCAAGAAGCAGCTCGAGGACAAGGAAGGTAAGTAATACCTTATTAAAGAAATACCTTATAGAAAGGTTTTGGTTGCAAAAATAACAGAATAACATGGGTACTGCAGGGCCACGAATGAGGTGGCGACCACGAAGGAAGCGGTGTCCGTGGGTCGAAGCAAAGCGGCCGCGGAGCGCACTGAGCGCGAGAAGGGGGAGGCGCAGCGGGGGAAGGTCCGGCAAGAGCTCCTGTGCTCTCGTGAAAAAACACGAGGGTTTGGAGCGTGACTCGAAGACCCGAGAGTCCGATCTTGCCTCGGCTCTTGAGAGTGCCAAAGCTGCTAAGGCCGAGGCCCAAAAAGCCCTCCAAGAAATTGAATCATTAAAGAAGATAGCGGCGGGCAAGGCATTCTTTATGCAAAGCAAGCATGTGAAGGTGAATTACCTATTACTTACCCGGATTCGGAGCTCTCCAGGAGCATTCGCAGATCTGCCCCATAGTGTGTCTGATGTTGCCGCGTTCTACCGCGCCAAGGAGGGGAGCTCGACAGAGAAGGTGTTCTGGTCTCGATGTCGAGAATGGACATCCGGTGCCCCTGAGCGACCAGCTGAAGCAGCTGGTCGAGCTCCACAAGGTCACCGAACAGGCCATGAAGGGCCTCATAGTTTGGCTGTGGCCATTGGAAGCCATGCCTGGGAGCTACTTTGGGCTAGTCTGCGGCCGGTGGACGCCTGTCCACGGATTGAAGTCATCAAGCGCTCCGTCTGCATTGAAGGTGTCCGTCGGGCCCTTGGCCATGCTAAAGTGCACTGGGGCAAGCTGGATGCGGATAAGCTTGTGACGGACGGGCCACCAAAGGGCAAGGAGCATCGCATGCCCGGAATGTACTATGAGGGCCTCCTGAAGGGTGCCCGCCGTGTAGCGGATGAGTGCTCCAAAGATGTAATTTTTGAATAGACTCACATTTGTCATCCTGTATGCTGAAAACTTGTTCATATGCGCTAAGCAACGCTTGTTAATTTAAAATATTACCTTCTGTGCAGCCGTTTATCAAATTTGAGAGATGGCAAGTCGTTGGCTTCAGCCCCCATGCCACGAGTGCTGGGGTGTTCGGGATAAACTTGAGCGCTCTTGTTCCCATTCTTGGGTCCTATCGAGGGAGGCGCTCAACGCAACGAACAAGGCAACCGGACTTATAATGCTTGAACACTCTCACTTAGCCATAGAATTCTATAATTTTAAATTTCGTGAAGCCCCTAGTATTCGGAAGACCGAGTTCGGGCGCTATCCACGCCTTTGGCGGACAATTCGGTTCCTCGCTCTAAGCGGCATAAGTCTTTAGGGACCGAAAAACCTCTCGAACAGCGACCGCTCTCGCCTCTATCATGACGGTCAGTTTTAGCTTTCTCCATCGAGGTGCTCAACCCAGCTCAACTGGGGCACAATCGCAGTGGTTCTCCGGTGCTACCTTAGCCGATATAACGGAATGTAAGGTACCAAAACACGGAGCCGGGCAAACCCAACTATTGACCCAAGACATGATTCGAGCCGATTCATATAATGCTATAAGTTCGGGGTGCCGCACTTGTGAAAGTGTTCGGACTTATCACACCATAATTTAGGGGTACTTAAGCCCCTGGTGTATTGGCCGTACCAAAGTGTACGGGTGCAACATGTCATGAAATGAACATATATATAGATGAAAAAAGGCAATAATAGGCAAGGGCTATATATTGATTATTAAAAAGAAACTGCAAATAAAAGCAGAACGATACAAATTGTGCGATAAGCAAGGGATGGGACTATTTAACATGTCCTCCTCCAGGGGTAAGCTACGGGATGGTATGTAAAACAGGTAAAATGCTCGTAGTAGAGACCACCTTAACACTCGACGTAACTTTCTGCTTCCCTGGCTGTTGCATCGTTAGTTCGGAAATTCTAGTGCCGGACAGGACTTCTGGAGAACGGAGTCCTGAAAGTAAGAAAAAAGAAAAAACAAAAAGAATGACACAATCGGGAGCCCCTGGTGCGGTCGAGCCGCATTCTTGGCGTGCCGTGGTTGTGCCCCTCCCCTTATGCCCATGGTATCTCCAGAGCGTAGTTATGTACGCGTAATACTGGCTTCGCAATTTCACGAGGGCTGGGGTTGGGGCCGGATTGCTACGCGTGCTTGAATCGTGCCAGGCGGTCTTGTTGTAGGTTACTCCGGGCGCGCTTGACAATGTCCGGACGCTTAGTGGCCGGACTCGAGAATTGCTGTGAGAGGCTGCTTTGTACCTCCGCCGCGAGGGCCGCCGTGTGCTCCTCCGTTCGGAGAGAGCGTTCGGTGTTTCCATTGACCGTGATTACTCCTCGAGGGCCCGGCATCTTGAGCTTGAGGTATGCATAGTGCGGCACCGCATTGAACTTTGCAAATGCGGTTTGTCCGGCAAAGGCGTGATAGCCACCGCAGAACGGGACTATGTCAAAGATTAACTCTTCGCCGGAAGTTATCCGGGATCCAAAGACCACTTCGAGTGTAACTGAGCCCGCATAATTGGCCTCTACACGGTATGACGCCTTTAAAGGTCGCCTTTGTAGGTTTAATCCTTGAGGGTCTATGCCCATTTTGCACTGTATCCTGATAAAGCGAGTTCAGGCTCTTTGCCGCCGTCCATCAGGACTCTAGTGAGGTGAAATCCGTCAATAATTGGGTCAAGAACCAATGCGGCGAAACCGCCGTGACGGATGCTAGTGGGGTGGTCCCTTCGATCAAAGGTGATCGGGTAGGAAGACCATGGGTTGAACTTTGGGGCGACTGGCTCCATCACAGATATCGCCCCTTTAGCGCACGCTTCCACTCCCTTTGGGTATATGGGTTGCGTATATCATGTTCACCGTCCGCACTTGTGGGGAAAGCCCTTCCGTCCTCTATTGTTCGGGCGGCCGGGCTCTTCCTCGTCATTGCTATGCAGCCCCTTGTCATTGAGTTCGCACTTAACTTGCTCGCTTGCTTGAACACCCAACAATCCCTGTTGGTGTGGTTGGATGGTTTTTCCGGGTGCTATGTGTCCGCACAAGCGATCGAGTACTCGGTCCAAGTTGGACGGCCCCGGTATTTCTTTTGAATGGCTTCTTCCGCTGACCGGGTTTAGAGCCTCTGAATCCGGCATTGACTGCCGTATCTTCATCATTGTCGCCGTTAATGCGGCGCTTGTTCTTGTTGCGATGCGACCTGCCATTGCTGTCCTTGGTATCCGAACTATCAGGGTTTTTGGTTAAGTTGTTACTACGAGCTAGCCAGCTGTCCTCTCCCACGCAAAAGCGGGTCATGAGTGTTGTGAGGGCTGCCATGGATTTCGGCTTTTCCTGTCCTAGGTGCCGAGCAAGCCACTCGTCGCGGATGTTATGTTTGAAGGCTGCAAGGGCCTCTGCATCCGGACGGTCAACGATTTGATTTTTCTTTGTTAGGAACCGTGTCCAGAATTGTCTGGCCGATTCTTCTGGCTGCTGAATTATATGGCTAAGGTTATCAGCGTCTGGTGGTCGCACATATGTGCCCTGGAAGTTATCAAGGAATGCGGCTTCCAGGTCCTCCCAACAACCAATTGATTCTGCTAGCAAGCTGTTAAGCCAATGCCGAGCTGGTCCTTTAAGCTTGAGGGGCAGGTATTTGATGGCGTGTAGATCATCACCGCGTGCCATGTGGATATGGAGGAGATAGTCCTCGATCCAGACCGCAGGATCTGTGGTACCATCGTATGATTCGATGTTTACGGGTTTAAAGCCCTCGGGGATTTGATGATCCATTACTTCATCTGTGAAGCATAGTGGGTGTGCGGCGCCTCTGTATTGGGCTATATCACGACGCAACTCAAATGGGCTTTGTCTATTGTGTTCGGCCCGGCCGGAGTTTCTGTATCCGGCGTGACGGTTATCATCACGTGTCGTGGGGCGCCCACGCGATCCGTAGATCGATCTTGTATGTTTTGCCTTGTCCTCCAATATATCTCGCAAGTCCGGCGCGTTTTCCCGTGCCCTGGTACTTTTTGAACGGCGTCGGGGTACAGCTTGAACGGAGGGTCTAGAGGCCTCTCCATCGCGGCCACGGGGTGGCCGGTCTGCCATGTCGTACGCTGTTGACTTGGGTGCTTCCTCCGACCGAGGCAACGGCCTGCGTTTGGGGTAGCTTTTGAGGGGCGTTCGAGTTCATACTCTTCGCTGCAAGGACTTGGTCCATCCGTCACCTAGCGTGTCTTGGTCAGCTCTAAGTCGTTGCTGCTTTCTTGAGGCTGCTTGCCGTGGCCATAAGCCTGCGCTTGAAACGCCCTGTTCGGGCGGGATCCTCAGTACGAAAAATTCGTCATTGCCGAGGCTTGCCTCATCTTCGGAGGGAGGCGCATAATTATCGCCCTCTACCTCTATTTCTGCCGCCTTTGTCATGCGGACTTGCTCCCTCCTCCTGCACCGAGTCCCGCCGGAGGGGTTGTCTTCGCACCGCTTGAGGTGTTATTATCTCCCGTGCCGGAATCACCGTTTTTACTGTGGCGGGATTTAGAGCGGCGCCGCTGACGCTGGCGCTTGGGTTGTTTCTTGGAGGGATCATCCTCCGCTGTTCCATCCCCCTTCCCATCTTTTGGGATGTCCACCATGTATATGTCATATGACGAGGTGGCCTTCTAGTGCCCTGTAGGCGCTGGGTCTTGGTTGTCTCCGGCATCGTCTTCCATACCGTCGATGTCTTTGGAGTCGAAGTCGAGCATGTCGGTTAAATCATCGACAGTGGCTACAAAGTGGGTGGTGGGTGGGCGTTGAATTTCTTCTTCGTCCGCATCCCAACCTTCCTGACCGTATTCCGTCCAGGGCTCTCCGGATAAAGAGAGAGAATTTAGTGAATTCAGACCAAAGGGCGAGTGCTGAAAGATATCCACGGCAGTGAACTCCATGACCGGCGCCCAATCGGATTCGATTGGTAGGGGCGTGGAGGGTTCGGAGCCCGGAGAGGAGTCCGGCACCTTGGAGTCACGGTCTTCGCAAAGGACAGGGATGGAGTTCAGCTCAATCGCCGCTGAGATCGTAGCCCCCGAGGCGGTGTCCAACCACTGCCCTCGATCGGGAATCCGGCTCCGGATTAAGGGTCGGAGCGGCACCGGTGCAGCCTCCAGACCTTTGTTGAGCGAGAGCTAGATCGTGCCCATCGAGACAGTCTGGCGCGCTTGGCTGCGGCTCGAATCCGTCGAAGATCAAGTCTCTGCGGATGTCGGCCGTAGTTTAAACTTCCAAATCTGACCTGATGGCCGGGCGAAGCTTCGATCTGCTCCAAATGGCTGCGAATTGGCCCGCATTGCAAAGCCGCCCGAATCACGAAGATCTGTCCGGGAGAAAAGTCTCACCTGGACTGCGTCGTTCTTGATGATCGAAGGAGCCATCGGGCCTATAGGTGACGACAGAGGAACTCTCAATGAAAGCACCAATGTCGGTGTCAAACCGGCGGATCTCGGGTAGGGGGTCCCGAATCAAGCCTATGCGGATGGTAACAGGAGACAAGGGACACGATGTTTTTACCAGTTCGGGCCCTCTCGATGGAGGTAATACCCTACTCCTGCTTGATTAATATTGATGATATGGGTAGTACAAGAGTAGATCTACCACGAGATCGTAGAGGCTAAACCCTAGAAGGTAGCCTATGGTATGATTGTTGTTCGTCCTATGGACTAAAACCCTCCGGTTTATATAGACACCGGATAGGTTAGGGTTACACAGTAGTCGGTTACAATGGTAGGAGATCTACATATCCGTATCACCAAGCTTGCCTTCCACGCCAAGGAAAGTCCCATCCGGACACGGGACGAAGTCTTCAATCTTGTATCTTCATAGTCTTGGAGTCCGGCCGTGATGATAGTTCGGCTATTCGGACACCCCCTAGTCCAGGACTCCCTCAAGGAGAAACAGCAGTTGGCGGTGTAGGAGGAGATGACGGCAGCGTAATCACAACACCATGAGTTGGGACCTTCTGCGCCCCGACGACTGCAGCGGTGGCGTCAGGCAAGAATACCTCGGGAGTCGCTTGGGCCATGGGGGCTGAGCTCGCCCCAGCTAGCCCCGCCAGGCCTCGCGAGGATGACCGGGCAGGAGAGGCCCGCGTCTTGCCGTCCCCTTCTTCCGCGGATGGAGGTGCTGTCCCGGGCGAAGCCTCAGGAGCCCCCTTCAGCTTTTTCGCCGCAGGCGCCGGCCTAGCCAAGGAATACGGGTATCAAGCCTCAATGACGAAGCAAGAAGCAAGACAAGAATCAAGCACTTACTGGTCATCGCTCGCGGGCTCGAGCAACCTCCGGCAGAACTTGAAGCCCGAGAGCCGGATGCTGGGATCAGCCTCAAGAGGCTCGGGAGCAGGAGGCGCGTCTGCAGATCGCCTCGAGCCGGAGGCAGACCAGGGAACCAGCCCCGTCCTGTCCTTCTTCGGGATCAGGGGCGAGATATCGCCACCTCGCTTGTCGCCATCCTCGTCGTTGTCCAGCAAGAGGCGGAAGCACGGGACCTGCGCCGAGGGAGGGGCGCCCTCGACTCCCCGTCGGTCGCCTCGGAGTCGGGCCCCTCTTCCCGCTCCTCTTCTTCCTCCTCTTCGCTGGAGTCGCCGGAGGACACGTTCACCGCCGCCAGGGCCTCCGGGTCCTCGGGAACCTCCGCGGGCACATGCCCGTCCCCGTCGAAAGCGGGCATGGAGTCCACCACCTACTCCCAATCATCTCGAAGGAACAGGGCTACAGGAGCGCCCTCCAGCCTCGCCACGTCTCCCCCGACCAAAGATTGGAGGACCGCAGCCAGATCTTCGTCGGCCAAGACTACGGGGCTTGGGCGAGGCCTCCACAATGAGCGAGTATTGCCGGCGGGCCACCCCGTGCTCCAGGAACTCCCTCAGGAGCGACGCCCCGGTCAGCTTCGCCGTCGCCATGTTGCCCGGCCACAGGTCCGCGTCCATCTTCTCCAGCACTGGCTTCGCGCGGGAATCCATGAGTTCCGCGCGAGACCAAGCGTCGATGGGCGTGGGCTGCTCCGTGGGCAGAATCAGCCGAGGATGGATGCACCTAGCATCTACCATGACCCACTTGCTCCTGAAGCCTTCAATCCTCTTCCCGGGCTTCGAGATGGCGTTGGAGCTGCCGTACGCGACAAAGCTCGCGCACGCGGTGATGGGGCCGCGGGAGGACCGGAGGTAGAAGTAGTGGCGCAGCAAGGCCACTGAGGGCTGCACCCCGACATGAGCCTCACAGTAGTAGGCGAAGATCGCCAGGAGAAGAACAGAGTTGGGGTGGAGGTGCAGAGCTTGCAGTTTGTAATGGCGGAGGACAGAAAAGAAGAACTCACAAAAGGGAGGCACCAGACCAGCAGCAATGGCGCTCATGAAGAGCGGGTAGAAGGTGCTTCCTTGGTCCTCAGGAAGGGCAGAGCCAACCTTGAGCGCTGCCGCCCCGTTGTTGCCTTGCACCGCCATCATCCGGCGCGCCCGGGCAAGGATCTTCTCCGACGTGTTCGGGGAGTCCAAAGCGGGCGAGTACCAAGCTCCGGCCGGGGTCTGGCGAGGCGCCATACCTTGCTAGGGCACGGGGTCGGAGTAGATCTGGGGATTTCGGAAGCAGGAAGGATAGGAGCGAGAAAGGGGATCTGGGCAATGACTGGAGAAGGCAAAGGAGGGAAAGCCTGGACGAGTACCGCTCTTTTGTCGATTCGTGCAATTGCCAAGGCGTCACAGGGAAGCAGGGACGCCCACGTCCAATCAACCGCCACGCGGCACCCAAGGCCGCAAGCTGTTGGGGCCCGCGGCGCTTCGCACTTGCCCCTTCGCTTCTCTGCTAAGCCAAGTCCAGCGCGCCTTGGGCCCGGGGCTCTTGTCGGCATTCTCGGGAATGGGGTACCAGACTTGCTCGCTGCCCCGCGGCGTGGCTCAAGGGGTGGCCCAAGATGGCCCATCTTCATCAACACAAGCTCAAGACCCTCGCGAGGGGGCCAAGCCTCATGGGCGGACGACAGGAAGCTTTCTCAGGCACGGCCTCGTCAGGCTGGCTCGCAAGGAGGCGGAGACATCAAGGAGGGGTACCTCACGAGGTGCCCATGACGCAAGCCATGACGACCAAGGGCGCCAGGTGGGCGCCAGCCTGCGCAATGTCCTCATTTCCCCTTTGGTGCAAAGGAGGCAAGCGCAGGCGAGAGCATCAAGCTAAGGCAACCATTTCGGTGCAACAAGACCAAGACCAGCTGAATGGCAGGAAGGAGGTCATCGTGGAGCCCAAGCCGGCGTCATCGTCAGAGACTTTGGCAGGCGAGGACCGACTTTAGTCAGGACAAGTGTACTAGATGTTCCCCTTCAAAATGGCCATTTGTTGGTGCCCTTCCCGCTCAATATTTGGGAAGAGGCCCGGGGCCTCTGCCTATAAATAGGACTAGCCACCCACAGGGTAGTGGGAGGCCGGATCGAATCAGAAAGAGAGTAAGAAAGAGAGAGAGAGAGAGAAGCGACTGAACTCCCCTTAGCAGTTAAATCGCCAAGAATGTACCCTCGCGAGGTCTGTTCTTCCTTGTATTGTTCATCATCAGCCCAGAGGCAATCCAACACACCACACACCTTTGGAGTAGGGTATTACACCACAATGGTGGCCCGAACCAAGATAAACCTTGTGTCCCTTGTGTTGCTCTTTGTGTAGTTTAGATCCTTGCGAGGCGACGAGGTGTAGGTAGGTTGGAGGTGAGATCTCCGCGTGCACCCCAGAGTTCAAACCTAGAGGGTCTGCCGGAACCCGAAATCTGACATCATCAATCACCAAAAAGGGGGAGATTGTAAGTGCATCTAGTGCCCCTTAGTGATTTTGGTGTATTGAAGACTTATAGGTTAAGGGTCTAATGCGTTTATGAGTGTACACAGGTCTATAAGTCTATGAGGAGTTTGATATTTACAGAGAAAGTCGACCCCTTAAAAATGAAGTTCTTCGATCAAGACTTTGGTATACAAGACTTTGAAAGTGAAGAAATTGGTGTAACCTTGAAGACTTGGAATTCATTCGAGGAACATGAAGCGTGAAGACTTTTGTTTTCGTAGTTTCATTTTCTCTTTCTTGAGTCATAGGAAACACCATACTGTTAAAGGGGGTCGAGGAAATACTAAGGAAAAATTTCCATGTGATGCTCAACTCAAATCCTACACCTATCAATCCCTTCGAGTGAAGCCATTGGAAATCTCATACAGATTCACCAATTTCTTCATGGATGACACGAAGTTCTTACAGTTCTTTGAGGAATTTGTTCTGACTGAGGAGTTAGGAATTCATCAGTGCGGATTGCCTACACAGTGAGGAACATGATAGCCCTGAGGAATTTGTACCTCAAATTTCCAACCGTTGCTGTGCTACGCGCCAGCTGTGCCAAAATATCTTATCCACCTAACGGTCATATCATTGAAGGGCATTTATGTCTTATTATGTCGGGCTGCTCCCTAGGCTATAAATAGCCGCCCCCTACAACCACTAGCTGGTTGGCTGCTCCGAGAGAAACCAACACTTGTCAATTGAGAGCATCCCATCCTCCGAGGACTTTGAGCGAAAATCATTGAGTGAGGAAAAACCCAAACCCAAACACCTAGAAACCCAAAGTGATTGAGCATCACTGAAGAGATTGATCCTGCGTGGATCCGACGCTTGTTGCCTTTGAAGATCGTGGCTTCTTCCGCACGGTTAGGCGTCATGGTCTAGAGCATCCAAGAGGAATTGTGGATCGCTGAGTGACCGAGTTTGTGAAGGTTCGGAAGTCACCTGAAGACTTACCACGAGTGATTGGGCGAGGTCTGTGTGACCTTAGCTCAAGGGGAATACGGTGAGGACTAAGTGTCCTGGACAGCTTGTTCAGGTTTAAATACCTAGCCGCCCTAACCCGATGTACAACTGAGACAACAGTTGGAACTGGTCTACCAAATCATTGTCTTCACCAAGTCAACTGGTTCTATTTCCTCAACTCTTTCATTTCCTCAGCATTGTGTTGTGTGCTTGTCATATCTGTGTTTGAAGACTTTGACTGAAGACTTTCTAAATTTCCTCAGTTCAATTTCTTCAGTCTGTTTGTCTTCATCTTGTGCTATCCCGTGATTACGCTTTCTGTACTCTGTGTTTGTCTTCATTTCATCATGATGACCATGCTTGTATTCTGTTATGTTTACTTCTGAGTACTTATTCCGTTGCAAGTAGTTCTTCGCTAAGGAATTTCCTCACCCGCAAATTCCTTAGTGAAGAATTCATAAAAATCGCCTATTCACCCCCTCTAGTCGATGTAACGCACTTTCAATAACTAACTCATTAGTTACAATGCTTGCAAGGCTTATAGTGATGTGCATTACCGAGTGGGCCCAGAGATACCTCTCCGACAATCGGAGTGACAAATCCTAATCTCGAAATACGCCAACCCAACAAGTACCTTTGGAGACACCTGTAGAGCACCTTTATAATCACCCAATTACGTTGTGAAGTTTGGTAGCACACAAAGTGTTCCTCTGGTAAACGGGAGTTGCATAATCTCATAGTCATATGAACATGTATAAGTCATGAAGAAAGCAATAGCAACATACTAAACGATCAAGTGCTAAGCTAATGGAATGGGTCAAGTCAATCACATCATTCTCTAATGATGTGATCCCGTTAATCAAATGACAACTCATGTCTATGGCTAGGAAGCTTAACCATCTTTGATTAACGAGCTAGTCAACTAGAGGCATACTAGTGACACTGTTTGTCTATGTATTCACACATGTATTATGTTTCCGTTAATACAATTCTAGCATGAATAATAAACATTTATCATGAAATAAGGAAATAAATAATAACTTTATTATTGCCTCTAGGGCATATTTCCTTCACCTAGTGCAATTATTTCTTTTGCAGACCAGTCACTGGCAGGAAAACACTTAGGATGTGTTTGGATTGTGGCCAAAGTGAACCTTACCAAAATTTTGGCCGTGACCCAAAGATTGGTCTTTGTTTGGATGGTTGCCAATTTCTGGCATGCCAATGAACTCTAGCCAAATCTAGTTCATTTTTCTTGCCAATGTTGGCCAAATCATGGGCAACCAAAACCTCAACCAAAAATTTGGCTAGCCAATGCTTTGGTGGGGCAACCTTGGGAACAAACCAAACACACCCATAACTTTTTATGTTTGTTCTTGAGTATAGGGATCCCGCACTATTAAGAGGGGAACATGGGGTCTCGCAAAAGTCTTGCTCAACTGATCTTATTTAAAGACCTTTCTAAAACACCTGTCCACAGAACTAAATTATGGACGTCTGGTCTTTGTCAGTCGTCCGGTGCCTGCAGAGGCCTCGAACGTCCTGTAATTTCTTCACAGTGCCAAAACGTCGGATTTCCGATATCTACCGGACGTCCGACACTTCCTGAATAGAGCCAAAACATCGGACGTCCAGTATCCGCCGGCGGTCTGGTACTTTCTATACCGTGCCAAAACTTCGGACTTCCGGTCTTTGTCGGTCGTCCGGTGTCTGCCGAGGCCTCGGACGTCCGGTATCCACCGGTCGTCCGGTACTTCATATGCAGTGTTAAAATGTCGGACTTCTGGTCCTGTCGGAAGTTCGGTGTCTCCCGTGGCCTCAGACGTTCGGTATGTCTTGGACGTCCGATGGCTGCTGCGCTCAGATTGGCCCCAACGGCCACTTATTGAGGGATACTATATATACCTCTCACTTACCCCATGGGAGGTTTGACCATTCACTTAGAACATCCTCAAGAACACTTTTCACTCACTCACTCTCTCTCTCTCTCACTCCTACACCAAATCTTATATCCCCAAGGGATTTGGGAGCATTTG
Source organism: Aegilops bicornis (assembly GCA_021605145.1). Taxonomy (NCBI): domain Eukaryota; kingdom Viridiplantae; phylum Streptophyta; class Magnoliopsida; order Poales; family Poaceae; genus Aegilops; species Aegilops bicornis. Next base: position 473,357,269 of record CM038672.1, on the reverse strand, counting down.
AGAGAAGTTGTCCACTTAACTGATAGATCCACTCCTTCCCCATCCTTGCACCAAAGGAATTCGTGATTTGAGCAAGTCTTGAGCTTTCCCCCATCGTTCTTGTTACTCTTGGAGGTTGGACACTCCTAGACGGTAGGAGTCATTCGGAGAGGAATCGACCATCGTGAGTACCCCCGGAAAGTTTGTGAAAGTTTGGAGACCACCCCAAGGTCTACCACTAGTGGTTGAGAAACACCTTCGTGGTGTTGTCTCAAAGGGAGAATAGGGTGAGCCTTCATGGCGTTGATGTGCCTTCGTGGTAACATCCACCTCTCTAACGGTGACGTAGCTTCCCTCCAAGGAAGTGAACATCGGCATACATCCTCGTCTCTCGGAGTTGTGGTTATCCCTAACCCTAACTTCCTACTTGTGGTTACTTGTCTCTTAGTCTTTACTTATATCATATTGTGCTTGCTTACTCACATACTTGTGTTACTTGTTTACCTTGCTTAGCTCTTAGCATCATACTTGCAATTGTTAGGCTCACTTTCATATTTCGCATTATTGCCTAAAATTGCTAAGTAACAATTAAAATTTGTAATTGTACCTATTCACCCCCCTCTAGGTCCATCTCGATCCTTTCAGCCGAGAAAATTGCATCCGGAGCTAGAGGGCCTGGGACAGTTAGGACGTCCGAATGTGTAGAGATTCCCTGTCGGGGAGGCTGATCGTACCCACGGACACCTATGGGGCCGGCGGACCAGGCCCCTTGTGGTTCGGAGGGGGGGCGGAGATCGTACGAAGAGCAGATCGAGGCGTGGCACACGAGCAGTTTACCCAGCTTCGGAGCTCTCCGGAGAGATAAAACTCCTACTGTTGCTTGTCTGATGTATTGTGTTCTTGCTAGGGAGCAATGCGGGCTACAAAACCTAGCGTGAGTGTATCTGGTCTTGAGTGAGTCGAATGAACCGAACCCTTTCTACGTTGCTCATGGGCCTCCTTTTATATGCTCAAGGGGTCTCCGACAGGTGGCAACATAGATGAGGGTACAAATGTAAAACAGGAGTTGGTACACCTACTCGAACGGTGTATAGTGCAAAATACCTAACTCTGACGGCAAGGGACAAAGGCAATAAATGCCCGTCAGTGTCGCCCAAACAGTGCAACAGAGACCGTCAGGTGCGCCTCCGCTCGCCACGATGGCAAGCTTGTCAGCGCCGCTTATCGCTGCTCTCCGCTGGCAGCACAGCCTCTCGACACGCGCCCATGGAAAGGTCCCATGGCGACACGTCGCTGGATGAGCTGGAGCGGAGAGGGAGAGAGGTTGCATGCATGCAAAGCGCCTTGTCGCGGCCGAATCCTTCTGCCGTGTCCGGAGGCTTGTCGCGGCCTGAGCCTTCCCGGCAAGCTCCTCTTGCCGGGGCCTTGTCTTCTGCATGCACGAGTGGCCTTCCCGACAAGCACCTCTTGCCGGGGCCTTATCTTCTTAATCAAATACTTTGTTCTTGAATGGCTCTAGAGGAGCCACGGAGGACCTTGGTGTGACGAGGCAAACCCTGCTTGGTGTCAGAATCGTCTGCGTGCACGAGTACGGGATACTAGGGTACCCCTACTCTAGTACACCGACATTCCCTAGGGGAAATAAAAGGGCCACGGGGTTGCCAGGTTCCAGATCCCCTCGACCGAGACTAGCCCGCCGGAGGTCGTCGATACAATTAAAGTGACATACTGTAGACAGGGTATGTCAGACTAGGAGTACGTGGTGTGGGTAAAGTGTACAACCTCTGCAGAATGTGTGTTAAATTTATTCGAATAGCCACATCCGTGCTACTTGTGAGCTGCGTTGGGATTCCCCCGAAGAGAAGAGGAGATGCAGTACAATAGAGATACGTATTTCTCTCAGTTAAGAACCAAGGTTATCAATCCAGTAGGAGAATCACACAAAGCCTCGTGAACACCACCTGCACACACAAAAGAAAATACTTGCACCCAACACAAGCAAGAGGGTTGTCAATCCTCTTGGCGGTTACTTGCAAGGATTAAATCTCATAGTGGTAGATAGATAAATTGTAAAGATAAAATAAAAGAAAATACAAAATTACAGCAAAGTATCTTTCTGTTTTTATATAGCATACGGTGGGTAGACAAATTACTGTCGGACAATTGATAGAAAAGCGCATAGTTTTGACGATATTCAAGGCAATGATCATGTATATAGGCATCACGTCTGAGACAAGTAGACCGACTCATGCCTGCATATACTACTATTACTCCACCCATCGACCCCTATCCAACATGCATCTAGGGTATTAAGTATAAAACAGAGTAACGATTTAAGCAAGATGACATGACGTAGACAAAGTAAACCCAACTGCTACCTCTTGAGCACTGCGTTGGTTTTCCCTTGAAGAGGAAAGGGTGATGCAGCAAAGTAGCGCAAGTATTTCCCCTAGTTTTTAAGAACCAAGGTATCAATCCAGTAGGAGGCTACGCGCGAGTCCCTCGCACCTACACAAACAAATAAATCCTTGCAACCAACGCGATAAGGGGTTGTCAATCCCTACACGGTCACTTACGAGAGTGAGATCTGATAGATATGATAAGATAATATTTTTGGTATTTTTATGATAAAGATGCAAAGTAAAATAAAAGCAAAATAAAAACGGCACCAGAAATAACTTGTTGTCGGGAGATTAATATGATGGAAAATAGACCCGGGGGCCATAGGTTTCACTAGTGGCTTCTCTCAAGAGCATAAGTATTTTACGGTGGGTGAACAAATTATCGTTGAGCAATTGATGTAATTGAGCATAGTTATGAGAATATCTAGGTATGATCATGTATATAGGCATCACGTCACGAAACAAGTAGACCGACTCCTGCTGCATCTACTACTATTACTCCACACATCGACCGCTATCCAAAGATGCATCTAGAGTATTAAGTTCATAAGAACAGAGTAACGCCTTAAGCAAGATGACATGATGTAGAGGGATAAACTCATGCAAAATGATATAAACCCCATCTTGTTATCCTCGATGGCAACAATACTATACGTGCCTTGCTGCCCCAATCATAAATAAAAGAATTCAGAAGATTCAAATATTGTTCATAGATAAAATTGATCATAAACCCACAATTCATCGGTCTCAACAAACACACCGCAAAATAAGATTACATCGAATAGATCTCCACAAGAGAGGGGAGAACAATGTATTGAGATCCAAAAAGAGAGAGGAAGCCATCTAGCTAATAACTATGGACCCGAAGGTCTGAGGTAAACTACTCACACTTCATCGCAGAGGCTATGGTGTTGATGTAGAAGCCCTCCGTGATCGATGCCCCCTCCGGCCGAGCTACGTAACATGCCCCAAGATGGGATCTCACGGGTACAGAAGGTTGCAGCGGTGGAATTAGGTTTTTGGCTCCGTATCTGATCGTTTGGGGGTACGTAGGTATATATAGGAGGAAGGAGTACGTCGGTGGAGCAACATGGGGCCCACGAGGGTGGAGGGCGCGCCTAGGGGGTGGCGCCTCACCTCGTGGCTTCCTGGTAGCTTTCTTGACGTAGGGTCCAAGTCCTCTGGATCACATTCGTTCCGAAAATCACGTTCCCGAAGGTTTCATTCCGTTTGGACTCCGTTTGATATTCTTTTTCTGCGAAACTCTGAAATAGACAAAAAGCAACAATTCTGGGCTGGGCCTCCGGTTAATAGGTTAGTCCCAAAAATAATGTAAAAGTGTATAATAAAGCCCAATAATGTCCGAAACAGAAGATAATATAGCATGGAGAAATCAAAAATTATAGATACGTTGGAGACGTATCAAGCATCCCCAAGCTTAATTCCTGCTCGTCCTCGAGTAGGTAAATGATAAAAACAGAATTTTTGATGTGGAATGCTACTTGGCATAATTTCAATGTAATTCTTCTTAATTTTGGTATGAATATTTAGATCCAAAAGATACAAGATAAAAGTGCATATTGACATAAAAATAATAATACTTCAAGCATACTAACTAAGCAATTATGTCCTCTCAAAATAACATGGCCAAAGAAAGTTCATCCCTACAAAAGCATATAGTTTAGTCATGCTCCATTTTCATCACACAAGAATGCTCTCATCATGCACAACCCCGATAACAAGCCAAGCAATTGTTTCATACTTTAGTAATCTCAAACTTCTTCAACTTTCACGCAATACATGAGCGTGAGCCATGGACATAACACTTTGGGTGGAATAGAATATGATGATGGGGGTTATGTGGAGAAGACAAAAAAGGAGAAAATCTCACATCAACGAGGCTAATCAATGAGCTATGGAGATGCCCATCGATTGATGTTAATGCGAGGAGTAGGGATTGACATGCAACGGATGCACTAGAGCTATAAATATATGAAAGCTCAACAAAAGAAACTAAGTGGGTGTGCATCCAACTTGCTTGCTCACAAAGACCTTGGGCACTTGAGGAGGCCCATTGTTGGAATATACAAGCCAAGTTCTATAATGAAAAATTCCCACTAGTATATGAAAGTGACAAAACAAGAGACTCTCTATTATGAAGATCATGGTGCTACTTTGAAGCGAAGTGTGGTAAAAGGATAGTAACATTGTCCCTTCTCTCTTTTCTCTCATTTTTTGGGCCTTCTCTTTTTATGGCCTTTCTCTCTCTCTTTTTTATTCCTCACTTGGGACAATGCTCTAGAAAATGATGATCATCACACTTCTATTTACTTACAACTCAATGATTACAACTCGATACTAGAACAAAGTATGACTCTATATGAATGCCTCCTAAGAATGTACCGGATATGCAATGAACCAAGAGTGACATGTATGAAAGAATTATGAATGGTGGCTTTGCCACAAATACTATGTCAACTACATGATCATGCAAAGCAATATGAAAATGATGAATGTGTCATGATAAACGGAATGGTGGAAAGTTGCATGGCAATATATCTCGGAATGGCTATGGAAATGCCATAATAGGTAGGTATGGTGGCTGTTTTGAGGAAGATATAAGGAGGTTTATGTGTGAAAGAACGTATCATATCACGGGGTTTGGATGCACCGGTGAAGTTTGCACCAACTCTCAATGTGAGAAAGGGCAATGCACGGTACCGAAGAGGCTAGCAATGGTGGAAAGGTGAGAGTGCGTATAATCCATGGACTCAACATTAGTCATAAAGAACTCACATACTTATTGCAAAAATATACAATTCATAAAAACCAAGCACTACGCGCATGATCCTAGGGGGATAGATTGGTAGGAAAAGACCATCGCTCGTCCCCGACCGCCACTCATAAGGAGGACAATAAAAAAGGACCTCTTGTTTCAAATTTGTTACATAACGTTTACCATACATGCATGCTACGGGACTTGCAAACTTCAACACAAGTATTTCTCAAATTCACAACTACTCAACTAGCACGACTTTGAAATTATTACCTCCATGTCTCAAAACAATCATCAAGCATCAAACTTCTCTTAGTATTCAAAACACTCATAAGATTTTTTTTACTATTCTTGAATACCTAGCATATTAGGATTATTTAAGCAAATTACCATGCTATTTAGGACTCCCAAAATAATCTAAGTGAATCATGAGATATCAATAGTTTCTATAAAACAAATCCACCACCGTGCTCTAAAAGATATAAGTGAAGTACTAGAGCAAAAACTATATAACTCAAAAGATATAAGTGAAGCGCATAGATTATTCCAATAATTTCCGAATCATGTGTGTCTGTCTCAAAAGGTGTGTACAGAAAATATGATTGTGGTAAACTAAAAAGCAAAGACTCAAATCATACAAGACGCTCCAAGCAAAACACATATCATGTGGTGAATAAAAATACAGCTCCAAGTAAAGTTACCGATGGAAGTAGACGAAAGAGGGGATGCCTTCCAGGGCATCCCCAAGCTTTGGCTTTTAGGTTTCCTTAGATTATCTTGGGGGTGCCATGGGCATACCCAAGCTTAGGCTCTTGCTACTCCTTGTTCCATAATCCATCAAATCTTTCACCCAAAACTTGAAAACTTCACAACACACAACTCAACAGAAAATCTTGTGAGCTCCGTTAGCGAAAGAAAACAAAAGGCCACTTCAAGGTACTGTGATGAACTCATTATATATTTATATTGGTGTTAAACCTACTGTATTCCAACTTCTCTATGGTTTATAAACTATTTTACTAGCCATAGGTTTATCAAAATAAGCAAACAATACACGAAAAACAGAATCTGTCAAAAGCAGAACAGTCTGTAGTAATATGTAACTAACGCAAACTTCTGGAAATCCAAAAAATCAGACAAAAATAGGAAGACCTAGAAAATTTGTTTTTTGATCAGCAGCAATTGGAATCAATATTTTATCATGTTCTTGTGATTTTTAACAATTATTTTCGTGAACAGAAAGTTTCTGGAATTTTCTGCAAGATCAAATAACTATCATCCAAGAAAATCCTATAGGTTTAACTTGGCACAAACACTAATTAAAACATAAAAACACATCTAAACAGAGGCTAGAACAAATATTTATTCCTAAACAGAATCAAAATGTAAAAAACTAAAAATAAAATTGGGTTGCCTCCCAACAAGCGCTATCGTTTAACGCCCCTAGCTAGGCATAATAGCAAGGATAGATCTAGGTATTGCCATCTTTGGTGGGAAATCCATAAGTGGCTCTCATGATAGATTCATATGGTAATTTTATTTTCTTACTAGGGAATTGTTCCATGCCTTTCTTTAATTGAAATTGGAATCTAATATTCCCTTCCTTCATATCAATAATTGCACCAATCGTTCTAAGGAAAGGTCTACCAAGAATAATAGGACATGAAGGATTGCAGTCTATGTCAAGAACGATAAAATCTACGGGCACATAGTTCCTATTTGCAACAATAAGAACATCATTAATTCTTTCCATAGGTTTCTTAATAGTGGAATCCGCAAGGTGCAAGTTTAAAGAGCAATCATCAAAATCACGGAAACCTAGCAAATCACACAAAGTTTTTGGAATCGTGGAAACACTAGCACCCAAATCACACAAAGCATATCATTCATAATCTTTAATCTTAATTTTAATAGTAGGTTCCCATTTCATCATAGAGTTTTCTAGGGATAAAAACTTCCAACTCAAGTTTTTCTTCATAAGATTGCATCAAAGCATCAATGATATGTTTGGTAAAGGCTTTATTTTGACTATAAGCATGAGGAGAATTTAGCACGGATTGCAACAAGGAAATACAATCTATCAAAGAGCAATTATCATAATTAAATTCCTTGAAATCCAAAATAGCGTGTTCATTAATATCTAATGTTTTGATCTCTTCAATCCCACTTTTATCAATTTTAGCATCAAGATCTAAAAACTCCGAATTTTTGGAACGTCTTCTAGGTAAAGGTGGATCATATTCAGTCCCATCATTATCAAGATTCATATTGCAAAACAAAGATTTAATAGGGGACCCATCAATAACTTTTAGATCTTCATCTTTGATTTCAAAGTTTTCCGGCTTAGCGGCCATCTTATTAACTAAGGTGGTCTGCTTATCCGATATTTCAGCTATTAACTTCTCAAGGTGAGCAATTTGGGATCTCAAACCATAAAATTCTTTAGACATATCATCGAGCTCTTTATTCATATAACTCATAAAGCTTTTTTGTTCCTTAAGCTCGTTTCTAAAGAAATTATTATGCTCAAATTGTAAGACCATAAAACTCCTGACATTGCCTTCGATCTCTTCCAACCTTTTAAGGTGAGGATCACCAAATTTAGGTAGAGCCATCGTGGCAAGCAAGCAATCCAACACACGAGCAAACAAGAGACGGGCAAAAAGAGGCGAACGGAAAAAAGAGGGCGAATAAAACGACAAGGGTGAAGTGAGGGAGAGGAAAACGAGAGGCAAATGGCAAATAATATAATGCGGGATATAAGGGTTTGTGATGGGTACTTGGTATGTTGACTTTTGCGTAGACCTCCCCGGCAACGGCGCCAGAAATCCTTCTTGCTACCTCTTGAGCACTGCGTTGGTTTTCCCTTGAAGAGGAAAGGGTGATGCAACAAAGTAGCGTAAGTATTTCCCTCAGTTTTTGGGAACCAAGGTATCAATCCAGTAGGAGGCTACGCGCGAGTCCCTCACACCTACACAAACAAATAAATCCTCGCAACCAACGCGATAAGGGGTTGTCAATCCCTACACGGTCACTTACGAGAGTGAGATCGATAGATATGATAAGATAATATTTTTGGTATTTTTATGATAAAGATGCAAAGTAAAATAAAAGAAAAGAAAAAGCAGGCGCCGTAAATAGCTTGTTGTCGGAGACTAATATGATGGAAAATAGACCCGGGGCCATAGGTTTCACTAGTGGCTTCTCTCAAGAGCATAAGTATTTTACGGTGGGTGAACAAATTACCGTTGAGCAATTGACAGAATTGAGCATAGTTATGAGAATATCTTGGTATGATCATGTATATAGGCATCACGTCCGAAACAAGTAGGCCGACTCCTGCCTGCATCTACTACTATTACTCCATACATCGACCGCTATCCAGCATGCATCTAGAGTATTAAGTTCGTAAGTACAGAGTAACACCTTAAGCAAGATGACATGATGTAGAGGGATAAACTCATGCAATATGATATAAACCCCGTCTTGTTATCCTCGATGGCAACAATACTATACGTGCCTTGTTGCCCCTACTGTCACTGGGAAAGGACACCGCAAGATTGAACCCAAAGCTAAGCACTTCTCCCATTGCAAGAAAGATCAATCTAGTAGGCCAAACCAAACTGATAATTCTAAGAGACTTGCAAAGATAACCAATCATAAATAAAATAATTTAGAAGATTCAAATATTGTTCATAGATAAACTTGATCATAAACCCAAAATTCATCGGTCTCAACAAACACACTGCAAAAGAAGATTACATCGAATAGATCTCCACAAGAGAGGGGGTGAACATTGTATTGAGATCCAAAAAGAGAGAAGAAGCCATCTAGCTAATAAGTATGGACCCGAAGGTCTGAGGTAAACTACTCACACTTCATCGGAGAGGCTATGGTGTTGATGTAGAAGCCCTCCGTGATCGATGCCCCTCCGTGGAGCTCGAACAGGCCCCAAGATGGGATCTCACGGGTATGTAAGGTTGCGGCGGTGGAATTAGGTTTTGGCTCCGTGTCGACCGCTTGGGGCAACGAGGTATATATAGGAGGAAGGAGTACGTCGGTGGAGCAATGTGGGGCCCACGAGGGTGGAGGGCGTGCCTGGGGGGGGGGGGGGGTAGGCGCGCCCCCCTACCTCATGGGTTCCTGGTAGCTTCCTTGACGTAGGGTCCAAGTCCTTTGGATCACGTTCATTTCGAAAATCATGTTCCCGAAGGTTTCATTCCGTTTGGACTCCGTTTGATGTTCTTTTTCTGCGAAACTCTGAAATAGACAAAAAACAGCAATTCTGGGCTACGACTCCGGTTAATAGGTTAGTCCCAAAAATAATATAAAAGTGTATAATAAAGCCCAATAATGTCCAAAACAGAAGATAATATAGCATGGAGCAATCAAAAATTATAGATATGTTGGAGACGTATCACCAACCAATATGGATAAACATCGTTGTTTTAATATTAATGGCAACAATACAAATATGTGTCTTGTCCGTTTCTGTCAATGGGATAGAGCATCGCAAGATTGAACCCATCACAAATCACCTCTCCCACTGAAGATAAATCAATCTAGTTGGCCATACAAAGCTATAACAATCATGCATAGTAAAGTTCAGAAAAGATTCCATTGATATTCATAAATATTTAGATCATAAACCCACAATTCATCGAATCCCAACAAACACACCACAAAAGAAGATTACATCGAATAAAACTCCAAGAACATAGAACATTGTATTGAAGATCAAAGAGAGAGAAGAAGCCATCTAGTTTCTAGCTATGGACCCGTAGGTCTGTGGTGAACTACTCACGCATCATCGGAGGACAGCAAGGCTGATGTAGAAGCCCTCCGTGATCGATTCCCCCTCCAGCAGAGTACCGGAAAAGGCCTCCAGAAGGGATCACAAAAGAACAGAAACTTGCGGCAGCAGAAAAAGTGTTTTGGTGGCTCTGTGTTGGTTTACCGATTTTAGAGAATTTATAGAGGTGGAATTAGGTCAGACGGAGCCATGAGGGGCCCACAAAGGTAACAGGGCGTGGCCTGTTGCCTTGCCGTCTCCTCATTTGCGTTCTGGTCTTCTCCCGAAACTTGCAGGATCTCTCTTGTCCATAAAAAATTGTCAAAATGTTTTGTAGCGTTTGGACTCTGTTTGATACTGATTTCTTGGAAAAAGAAAAATAGACAAAAAACAGCAATTGACACTAGGCACTAGTTAATAAGTTAGTCCCAGAAAATTATATAAAATATCATATAATTGCATATAAAACATCCAAGATTGATACTATAATAGCATGGAACAATAAAAAATTGTAGATACGTTGGAGACGTATCAACCATCCCCAACCTTAGTTCATGCTCGTCCTCGAGTAGGTAAATGATAGCAACATATTTTTTGATGTGGAATGCTACCTAACATGTATATGATGTAATCTTTCTTTTAGGGTATGAATATTAAGATCCGAATGATTCAAAGCAATAGTCTATAATTTGATATAAAGACAATAATACTCACGCATACCAACAAACAATCATGCCTTCAAAATAAAAATGCTAAAGAACGCTATCCCTACAAAATCATATAGCCTTGTCATGATCCATCTTCTTAACACAAAATATCAATCATGTACACCCCCAATGACAAGCCGAGCAATTGGTTCATACTTTTTAATGCGCTTTAGCTTTTTCAACCCTCACGCAATACATGAGCGTAAACGATGGACATAACACTATGGGTGGAGTAGAATGCAGTAGTACTAATAAGGGGAAGAAAAAAAAGAAGATAGTCTCACATTGATGCGGCTAATCAACGGGCTATGGAGATGCCCATCAATTGATGTCAATGCGAGGAGTAGCGATTGCCATGCAACGGATGCACTAAGAGATATAAGTGTATCAATGGTAATGAGCATACGGTGCACTTTCCGAAGAAACAATTCCAAGTGAATGGCATTGATGTTATTGAAAAGTCTCTGACAATTATTATTGGAAGTTTTCAACTCCCTTTACCTACTGCCAAAAAAATATGACATACTTTGTTAATAATACTTGATCAACCTTATTAATGGATTGTTTTCGAGAGGCGTGTGGTCGATGAATTTAGTAAGCACAACTTTCTGTCCCTGCCTTTAGTTTTCGGTTTTCCTCAGTTAAATAAAATAAAATGCCATGTTTAGTCTCTTTTCTGAATTTTCCGTGCAATAAAAAATGACCCCAAAATAAAAGTGCTGAGAATGCCCTGAAATTTCAACACGATTTTTTCTGATTATTTTTGAATCTCTAACACATATAACATCACGAGGGGGTGCCCTGGTGCCCACAAGACACCAGGGCGCGCCAGCCACCCCAGGCGCGCCCTAGTGGGTGGTGGGCCCCATGTGGGTCCCCTCACTTATCTCTTTAGCCCATGTCATCTCCTACCTTAAGAAAAAAAATCACCATAGCTCTCTCTCTCTCTCTCTCTCTCTCTCTCGTGTTCTTGCTCTCAAACCCATGGATTTCGATCTCTTTGCTCAAAGCTCCATTTCTGACACTATTTTGGTGGATTGCTACTGGGTATGTGACTCTCCATTGCTCCAATTAGTTTTTGCTCTAGTGGTTTATATTTTGAATAATTAGCTACTCTTGGTGCTGCTGTAAATGGGCTTGCATGTTGAATTCTTAGAGTTCTAAGTAGTTTGAATGCTTGATATAGCCTCCATGTACCCATATGAGTAGTTGCTATCAATCTTGTGAAATTTTGTTGACAAAATTTTTGTGGACCAAAATTTTCAGAATTTTATTCATAGGAATAAGATGAGTATCTTCAGGAAGTTTTCCTCCAAAAAGAATGCTAAGGGAGTCATTGGGGAATCATCGTAAATTGACCTCAACGTCCCAAGAACGGCGGAGGTGCGCCCGTGCGAATGGCCACATAATGACTTCATGGATGAGGCCAGGTTCCAGCAAGAGTTTACCCAATTCGTTGCAAATGTTGGGCTGACCGACTTCCTCGCAGATGAGTGTGACCAGCATCACCTCCTCACAAGTTCCTTTGTGCAAAAAATTTATTTCTTAAATAGGAACAATCCTCCTGAGGTGCGGTTTAATTTATATCCTGAAACCCATTAGATACTGCTCACCAAATTTTGTGACATATGTTTGATTCCCTTTGATGGGGAATTAAGAGAGCCTAGACCGGCAGAGTTTGAGGACTTTCTCCTCACTTTGACAGTGGGTGATGAAAGTGGCGTGTCGAAAGCCACCGCCACTAGTTTGTAGTTTCCTTCTGTGCATTACTTTGCTTTATTCAATGCGAAGTATTTAACTGCTAGGGAGAAGGTCGGTGCACTAGTACTCCTGACCTCGCCATTTTACGCCGTGCACTACACACTGATCACACTGATACGTCTCCAACGTATCTATAATTTGTGTTTGTTCCATGATGTTTTATTATCAATCTTGGATGTTTCATAATCATTTTATATCATTTTTTGGTACTGACCTATTGACATAGTGCCAAGTGCCAGTTGCTATTTTTCCATGTTTTTTACATCCCAGGAAATCAATATGAGAAGGAGTCCAAATGCCAGGAAACTTCACGATGATCTTTTATGGGCCAGAAGGAACAAGTTGGGCCCTGGTTGCACCTGGGGGGAGTCCCGAGGAGGGGACAACCCACCAGGGCGCGCCAGAGGCTCCGCTGCCCCGTGGGTTGTGCCCACCTCGGGTGCCCCTAGACTGCCTCTTTGCTCTATAAATACCCCCAAAATCCCAGAACCCTAGGGGAGTCGACAAAATATTCATGCAGCTGCCGCAGAGTCCAGAACCACCAGATCCAATCTAGACCATCACGGAGGGGTTCACCACTTCCATTGGTGCCTCTCCGATGATGCGTGAGTAGTTCTTTGTAGACCTTCGGGTCCGTAGTTAGTAGCTAGATGGCTTCCTCTCTCTCGCTGAATTCTCAATACAATGGTCTATTGGAGATCCATATGATGTAACTCTTTTTGCGGTGTGTTTGTTTGGATCTCATGAACTTCGAGTTTATGATCAGTTATATCTTTTTATATCCATGAAAGTTATTTGAGTTTCTTTGATCTCTTATATGCATGATCTCTTAGAGCCTCGTATTTCTTCTCTGATATTTAGGTTTTGTTTGGCCAACTTGATATATTTATCTTGCAAAGGGAAGAGGTGCCCGGTAGTGGGTTCGATCTTACAGTGCTTGATCCCAAAGGATGTAAAGGGAACCGACACGTATGAATCGTTGCTACTAAGGATAAAAAGATGGGATCTATATCTACCGCGATAGATAAACGGATCTTGTCTACATCATGTCATCGTTCTTATTGCATTACTCCATTTTCAAATGAACTTAATACACTAGATGCATGCTGGATAGCGGTCGATGTGTGGAGTAATAGTAGTAGATGCAGGCATGAGTCGGTCTACTAATCTTGGACATGATGCCCATGTAATGATCATTGCCTGGATATCGTCATAATTATTTGAGGTTCTATTAGTTTCCCAACAGTAATATGTTTACCCGCCATTTGCTATTTTCTCGAGAGAAGCCACTAGTGAAACCTACGGCCCCCAGGTCTTCTTTCTCACATATTTGCTTGCGATCTACTTTTCCTTTGCACTTTTATCCAGATCTATCAAATCAAAAATACTTTGCTACACTTTATTTTATTTGCGATCTATTTATTCAATCTATTACAACTTTCACCCGTCAACACGCAATTTCTGGCGCCGTTACCTGAAAGGGATTGACAACCCCTTTAACACGTCGGGTGGCCAGGTGTTGTCATTTGTGTGCACGGGTTGTTTACGTTGTGTTGCTTGGTTCTCCTACTGGTTTGACAACCTTGGTTTCATATCTGAGGGAAATACCTACCGCCGCTGTGCTGCACCATCCCTTCCTCTTTGGGGAAATACCAACGTAGCTTCAAGCAACATCAAATGGAATTTCTGGCGTCGTTGCCGGGGAGGATTTTCAACATAACCAGGTTCCTAATCACAAATCTTATCTCCTCGCAATTTACATTATTTGCCATTTGCCTCTCGCTTTCCTCTCCCCCACTTCACAATAATTTGCCGTTTTATTCGCCTCTCTTTTTTCGTTCGCCGTTTTCTTGCCGGATCTGTTTTGAGTGCAATCTTGTTGTGTGGTCATCATGACTCAAGAGAACACCAAGTTATGTGATTTGTCAAATACCAACAACAATGATTTTATTGGAACTCCGCTTGCTCCTCCCGCCACTAGTGCGGAGACTTGTGATATTAATATCGCTTTCTTTGAATCTTGTTATGAAAGACCAATTTTCTGGTACTCCTAATGAGGATGTCGCATCCCATCTTAATAGCTTCGTGGAATTATGCGATATGCAAAAGAAAAAAGGTGTGGACAATGATGTGATCAAGATGAAATTATTTCCGTTTTCTTTGCGTGATTCTGCAAAAATTTGGTTCTCTTCTTTGCCTCGCAATAGTATCGATTCTTGGAATAAGTGCAAAGATGCTTTTATCACTAAGTATTTTCCGCCTACAAAAATTATTTCCATTAGAATCCAGATCATGAATTTCAAGCAACTTGAACATGAGCATGTTGCACAATCTTGGGAAAGGATGAAAATGATGCTAAGGAATTGCCCAACTCATGGGTTAAATCTTTGGATGATCATACAAATGCGGGGTTGAATTTTGTTTCTCGTAATCTTTTAGATTCCGCCGCAGGTGGAACTTTTTTGAAAATTACTTTGGGTGAAGCCACCAAATTGCTTGATAATATCATGGCAAATTATTCACAATGGCATACCGAAAGAGATCCTACTAGTAAAAAATTAACTCGGTTGAAGAAATTTCTTCTTTGAGTGATAAAGTTGATGCTCTTGTGAAATTGGTTGCTAGTAAAAGTGCTTCTATTAATTTTAATGATATTCCTTTGTCTACTTTGATTGAGCAAAATAGTGATGCCATTGATGTGAATTTTAATTCTCGCAATAATTTCAACAACAATGCTTATAGAGGAAATTTTAATCCTAGGCCTTTTCCTAGCAATTCCTCTAATAATTATGGTAATTCCTATGGAAATCAATCATATAATAATAATAGAAACACCTCTGATCTTGAGAATAATATTAAATAATTTATCAACACACAAAAAGTTTTCAACACTTCCATAGAAGAAAAATTGAATAAAATTGATGATTTGTCTAGAAGTGTTGATAGAATTGCTCATGATGGGGAAAATCTCAAGATGAAAATTTTTGTGCCTAAAGTTGATGAATCAATTAAAGCTCTTTATGTTTCTATGGATGAAAGTGAGAAAATAACTGCTATGCTTAGAGCTAAAAGAGAATTTTTAGAGAAAGCTTTTTCTAGCGATTATTCTTGCAAAAATGATGAAGATCTTAAAATGATTGGTGTTTCTTCTATTGATTCCTTGTTTAGTAAAGATAAGATTGATGAAAAAGGGACTGGAGAAGAGTCAACTTTAGGTAGAAGGCGTCCCAAAATTTCGGAGGGTGAAAATCTTGTTGAGAAAATTGATAAAAGTGGGTTTGGAGAGGTCAAAACTTTAGTTAGTGATGCACCCACTATTTTGGTTTACAAAGACTTTAATTATGATAGTTTATCTTTGATTGATTGTATTTCTTTGTTGCAATCCATGCTAAATTCACCCCATGCTTATGAACAAAACAAAGCTTTTACTAAATATATTGTTGATGTTATGATGAAAGCTTTGGAAGAAAAGTTGGAATTAGAAGTTTCAATTCCTAGAAAATTGCATGGTTAGCGGGAACCAACTATCAAAGTCAAGATGAAAAATTATGAGTGTTTTGCTTTGTGTGACTTGGGTGCTAGTGTTTCTACAATTCCGAAATCTTTATGTGATGTGCTTGGTCTTACCCATCTTGAAGAATGTTCCTTGAATTTGCACTTGGCGGATTCTACTATTAAAAAGCATATGGGAAGAATTAATGATATTCTTATTCTTGCAAATAGGAATTATGTGCCCACAGATTTTATTGTTCTTGATATCGATTGCAATCCGTCTTGTCCAATTATTCTTGGTAGACCGTTTTTACGCACTATTGGTGCCGTGATTGATATGAAAGAAAGCAATATCAAGTTCCAATTTCCTTTTAGGAAGGGTATGGAACATTTTCCTAGAACAAAAATCAGGCCACCTTATGAATCAATCATGATACCATCTTATGGATCTTGAACCAAAGATGAAAAAACTTAGATCCTTGCCTTACGCCTAGCTAGGGGCGTAAAACTATAGTGCTTGTTGGGAGGCAACCCAATGAATAAAATTTATTATTGCCTTTTGCTTTCTGTTCTTGAGTGTTTACACAATTATTCTACTAGTATGATTGTGTTTTTTATGTCTTAGTTAGTGTTTGTGCCAAGTAAAGCCTATAGGATCTTCTTGGGTGATAGTTGTTTGATCTTGCTGAAAAAGACAGAAACTTTGTGCTCACGAAAACAATTGTTAAAAATCACCAGAACGTGATAAAATTCCAATTCTTTTTGAAGAAGATTAATATACAAATTACCCAGTTCTTCCTATTTTTTCAGAACTTTTGGAGTACAGAAGTATTCGCCAAAGTCAGATTACTACAAACTGTTCTGTTTTGACAGATTCTGTTTTATTTGTGTTGTGTGCTTATTTTGATGGCTCTATGGTTTTCTTTGATGAGTTTTTGCCATAGAAAAGTTGGAATACAGGAGATATAATACAAAAAAATACGAATTGGTTTGATACAACACTTATAGTAGTAGTTTGCTTTCTTATACTAACGGATCTCACAAAGGTTTTGTTGAGTTTTGTGTGATTGAAGTTTTCAAGTTTTGGGTTATCTTACGATGGATGAAGGAAGGATGTAAGAGCCTAAGCTTGGGTATGCCCCGGCATCCCAAGCTATTATCCAATAATGAGCGACCAACTAAGCTTGGGGATGCCCCCGAGTGGCATCCCCGCTTTCTTCCAACAACTATCGGTATTTTATTCGAGTCTATATTTTTATTCGTCACGTGATATGTGTTTTGCTTGGAGCGTCTTGTATGATATGAGTCTTTGCTTGTTTTATCTTGTGTTTTAAGTCATCAATCCTTGCTAGACACACCTTTTTGAGAGAGCCAAAATTATATTGACTTGTTAGAATTGCTCTCTATGCTTCACTTAAATCTTTTATGAGCTAGGACTTGCTCTGGTGCTTCACTTATATGTTTTTGAGCACGGTGTGCTTTGTTATTTTTGAATAAATGCTCTCTGGCTTCACTTAGATTTATTTGAGAGTTAGTAATTTTTTTAAGAAATTCTCTCTTGCTTCACTTAAATTATTTTGAGAGAAAGAAAATTTGTTATGCTCATGATCTTCATTTATATTTGTTCGAGCTTATGAAAAGCAACACATGAAAATTAGTCCCAAAGTGATAGATATCCAAGAAGGATAAAGTAAAAGTATGTCATGAAGATCATTGGACAAAATAAACTTGATTCTTAGTAATAGTTTTGAGATATGATGATGTGATATGTGAGTTATGTTGATGAGTAATTGTGCTCTAGTAAGAATATTGGTGTTAAGGTTTGTGATTCCCTATGCATGCACGAAAGTCAACTATCGTGCAATAAAAATTATATCCTACTTGTGGTGCATTATTCGGTGTTAATTATGCTTAATGCTTGCTTATGAGATTATTCGTTTCTTGGTTGGTCACTTCTCAATCTTTTTGCTAGCCTTCAATTTGCACCAAGTATGATCTCTACTTGTGCATCCAAAATCCTTTAAACCAATTTTGCCACATGAGTCCACTATATCTACCTATATGCGGTATTCTTTTGCGGTTCTAAGCAAATTTGCATGTGTCATCTCTAATTTTCAAAATAAACTTCTCTTTGTGTGTTTGTTTCATTTCATGAGAACGGTAACAGTGGCTAATATTTTCCATGTGGATGTGTTATTCTCACAATGAGTGTTTATTCACTTGTCATTGCACGAGAGTAAGGCAAAGGTTTTAGGGATGCCCAGTCCCGAAATGCAAAAATGAATTTACTTTATGTTGTCAAATAATAAATTCCTTGGAAAGTGTTGGTATGGAAGGCACCCGTGGATATGGCTAGCCATGGAAAGTGAAAGGATGGTGGAAAAAGGAATAAACTTTATTTTCTGTTTGGGAACCGCCTATGGCATATCTAGCATGGAAAGTGTTCGTAGCTCTACGTCGTTTTCGTTGGTGGGATGGATACACCTCCCAAAATGTTTTATCTCTAATTTTTCGCTTTGAGCTCTAGCACCTCTACATACCCTACTTCCCTCTGCGAAGGCCTTTCTTTTACTTTATGCAATTTTTATTTTTGAGTCTCCATCTTCTCTTACAAAAGCACCAACTAAGAGGCAATATGATCGTACTTAAGTATTGGGTGTAGTTAATATTCGAGTGTGTTTCATGAATGGATCAATGTTTGAGCATGATGGCCTAGGGACAACTTGTTTTAGCGTTGATATTTTGAAAGACATGGTTGCTTGTTGATATGCTTGAGTATCTAAATTATTGTGTCAAAACTAGACTATTGCTTTGAATCACATAAAAGCCCAAATGTCCATGCTATAAAGAAAAGAATATGATATGACTTGATGAACAACACCCCACATCAAAAATTCTGTTTTTATCACTTACCTACTCGAGGACGAGCAGGAGTTAAGCTTGGGGATGCTGATACGTCTCCAACGTATCTATAATTTTTGTTTGTTCCATGTTGTTTTATTATCAATCTTGGATGTTTTATAATTATTTTATAGTCATTTTATATTATTTTTTGGTACTAACCTATTGACATAGTGCCAAGTGCCAGTTGTTGTTTTTTTCCATGTTTTTTACATCGCAGGAAATCAATATCAGACGGATTCCAAATGCCACGAAACTTCAAGATGATTTTTTATGGGCCAGAAGGAAGAAGTTGGGCCCTAGTTGCACCTGGGGGAGTCCCGAGGAGGGGACAACCCACCAGGGCGCACCAGGAGGCCCTACCGCGCCCTGGTGGGTTGTGCCCACCTCGGGTGCCCCCCGGACCGCCTCTGTGCTATATAAATACCACAAAAATCCCAGAACCCTAGGGGAGTCGATGAAATATTTATCCAGCCGCCGCAGAGTCCAGAACCACCAGATCCAATCTAGACACCATCACGGAGGGGTTCACCACTTCCATTGGTGCCTCTCCGATGATGCGTGAGTAGTTCTTTGTAGACCTTCGGGTCCGTAGTTAGTAGCTAGATGGCTTCATCTCTCTCGCTGAATTCGCAATACAATGGTCTCTTGGAGATCCATATGATGTAACTCTTTTTGTGATGTGTTTGTTGGGATCTGATGAACTTCGAGTTTATGATCAGTTATATCTTTTTATATCCATGAAAGTTATTTGAGTTTCTTTGATCTCTTATATGCATGATCTCTTATAGCCTCGTATTTCTTCTCCGATATTTGGGTTTTGTTTGGCCAACTTGATATATTTATCTTGCAATGGGAAGAGGTGCCCGGTAGTGGGTTCGATCTTACGGTGCTTGATCCCAGTGACAAAAAGGGAACCGATACGTATGTATCGTTGCTACTAAGGATAAAAAAGATGGGATCTATATCTACCGCCATAGATAAACGGATCTTATCTACATCATGTCATCATTTTTATTGCATTACTCCATTTTGTTATGAACTTAATACACTAGATGCATGCTGGATAGCGATCGATGTGTGGAGTAATAGTAGTAGATGCAGGCAGGAGTCGGTCTACTAATCTTGGACGTGATGCCTATGTAATGATCATTGCCTGGATATCATCATAATTATTTGAAGTTCTATGAATTGCCCAACAGTAATTTGTTTACCCACCGTTTGCTATTTGCTCGAGAGAAGCCACTAGTGAAACCTACGGCCCCCGGGTCTTCTTTCTCATATATTTGCTTGCGATCTACTTTTCCTTTGCACTTTTATTCAGATCTATTAAATCAAAAATACAAAAATAATTTGCTGCACTTTATTTTATTTACGATCTATTTATTCAATCTATTACAACTTGCACCCATCAACACGCAATTTCTGGCGCCGTTACCTGAAAGGAATTGACAACCCCTTTAACATGTTGGGTTGCGAGGTGTTGTTATTTGTGTGCAGGGGCTATTTATGTTATGTTGCTTGGTTCTCCTATTGGTTCGAAAACCTTGGTTTCATATCTGAGGGAAATACCTACCGCCGCTATGCTGCATCATCCCTTCCTCTTTGGGGAAATACCAACATAGCTTCAAGCGACATCACACACCTTTATCCTAGGGGCTATTATTGCATGCCGTTTGCACCTCAACAGAACTAAGGGCAAAATTCATGGTGGTATTTATGCCACTTGTCTAGCGAGTCATTTTAATGTTTAGATACGCCAACATGGTTATCCTTTGCCCCGAGTTTATCTAGATCGCCAGGCAATGGTGGCTCACTAATTTATTGATGCCGCTGATTCTTTTCATAACATTCATTACAACTTGGTTTTCAGTGTGGAAACCCGTGATATTATCCCGTTGCCTGCACCTGCTTTGTTTGATTCTATTGCCAGGGGCGGATATAGGGTCATGCCAGAGGACATTATTGCCTACCGGAATGACCAGGCAGCAGCAAAGGAGGAGCCTCAGGATTGGGACGCCCAGGTGCCGCCGCCACAACACTTCTACATGGGACCGGATGGCTACTATGGGTGGTGATTACCAAGCTTGGCCAAAAGCCTAAGCTTGGGGAAGTACATATTTCCACCGACATTATATTCATATTCACACATTTCATTCCAGTTGTCGGTGTCCACACTTTTTCATTGTATTATCCATGCTAGATTTATTTTCTCGCTTTCTTCTTGCGTGTTTGAATTTTTTTGAGAAAATCCAAAAATATTTCTTACTTCTTTTCGGTTTTTCTTTCTAGTTTAATTTAGTGTAGTACTAAAAGAAAACCCAAAAAGAGTTCTCATTTCTTCTTTTGCTTGTTGGGAGCTTTCCCGTGTAAATAGTTTTTTTGTTTTTTCCTTCTTTAATTTGCTTTCTTCAAGAAAAAACTAGAAACTCCAAAAATATTTCAGTGTGTTTTTCTGAATTTCTTTTCCTTTTCTTTTGTTGAGTCGTACCAAGGAGAATACCATGATGAAAATGTTGAGTGGCTCTCATACGCATTCTTGTTGATCTAATAAAGAGCCCATATTATTTTGTTTTCTTCTTTGAATAAAATGATGCAGATTCCAACTTAGTCCACGTCACTCTTGCACTATTATTATTTTCATATCGTTCGGTCATGCAAGTGAAAGGCAATAATGACGATATTTGATGAAGTGACTGTGGCAGAGAAAAGCGGGTATACTCAACTTGTTTTTGTTTTTGTAAACTAGTTGACCCGTTGCGCCAAATGGCGCAGAGACCCACTAAAGCCATGTTGTCGATGAAAATAGTTTCATTTTGCAAGTACATATTCGATATTGATAGTAGAAAGCCCATGTGTTAAATCATGCTATATTAAAAATATGTTAATCACGCTGAGAAATCTTAGTTTGAAAAAGAAATCATATTTGTATAACATGTATAGACCAGTTAAGGAAGCATCTTTTTGGTTGAAAAATATGGTTATCACGAAGAGAAATCTGAGTTTGAAAAAAAACATATTTGTATAACATGTATAGACCATACAACTCAACAGTAAAATTTGGAAATGTTAATATTTTGAAGTCATGCATAGTGCCTTAGCATAATAAGGAGTAGAGTAGTGCACATCCTATGTTGCAGAAGAACAAAAATGGTACTCCCTCCAATCCAAAATAAATGCCATTGTTTTAGTTCAAACCACTACACTTATTTTGGATCAGAGGAAGTAGATAACAATAATTAGGCAACTACAATAACAAAAAGCACCGGGGCATGCCAATATAATTATTAAATTCGATCTCCACCTGTTGAGAAATACACAGATCAAACCATCATTTGTTCCAACATTTAAAAAACAATATCAGTTCCACAACAGGTCCTCAGTCTATCAAGCCATACTAAAAGCATAAATAGGTAGCACGCTATTCTTATCTCTTCAATAGTGCAAAAAGTATGTACTGCCATAGAGCAGCACCTACAGTAGAAACATAAATCAGGCTAAAACAGAAGCAGACCCAATTTGAGAATTCTCGAATGCCCTGATAAGAGTCGTATGTAAGTAGCTTGACTGCAATTTCACCAAAACAAAAAAGGGAAGCAAGAATCTTCTGTGCTACATTTTCCTGTAGTCGATATGCCTGCAATCACTCAAGCCGACAAGATCATATGCTTGCAGTCATTTGAGCCATCAATTAGCCAAAATTCTTGACACAACATCAAAATAGCTCTGTAAAAAGGAAGAAACATGACAAAATGCTATGAACAGAATGAGAAAGATATAAAACAAATGTAAACCAGTGACAAAAATGAAGAGAGCTACAAAAAAATGGGAAATCAAAATTTCTAAACAACATTAGCTACTGACAGAAGAATTTGCATTACTTAAAAGACAACTCTTGCAGCCTACATTACTTTTTGCAATTAAAATATAAGATTCCTCAACTGGATAATCAGGATTGTGCTAATGTTTACTAATCCTAGAAATCATCAATTCAAGTCCTCTGTTTCAGTGAGAACATCAAAATCCCCTTTGATAGGGAACTGCTTGATAAGGACCGGCACAAATGATGGCTTCTATTTAAAAAGTGGTGCTGAAGCCTACATTGCATGGTAAGGAGGCAATACCAAAATGCTAAATTCTGGTCAAGGTAAGGAAGCCTGCATTATCATATTATAAGATGGAAAACCCTTCTAAGTTCACTGTCAAATAAGGATCAGATTCCTTGACATCTTGAGGCTGTGTACCTCCACCCACTCTGCCCATGGAAGAAACTAAAGGAAGCCTGCATTATCATATTTTATGTCACATATTACAGTTTGTTGGCCCACCTTTCTGATTATACATCTAGTAAAATGATATAACTAACTTCTATAAGCTACAAAGAGATCAACCGTGAGCTTCAAGGTCCCATGAAAACTCAATAGGATATACGCCAAAGCAGTACTTGGCCCTATTTTCATATCCAATGCACACCATCTAATTCTAATAATAATAAATCTAAATTAAAACGATACATAAAATTTTTGTAGTTAGAGATAGGACCAAGTTGGAGTAGTACAGAGAAAATCAAACTTTATCCTGGCATTAAACAGAAGAAACATGAGTCACTTATCGTAAGAACAGAAACATACTGTGAAATAAGGATCAGGTTCCATCCCTATACCTTGACATGCTGAGGCGCTGCACCTCCACCCACTCTGCCCATGAACGAAATAACAGAGGGCGGCTCAACTAATCAAAGCATAGCGTCCTTGCTGCTGTAGTAAACTTTGTAAAGTAGTAGCCTGCTCACAAGCAGTTAACATACTCACAGTGGAAGATATGTCTTTCTAGGCATGTACTCTGCAACAAGCAATCTCTCATCACCTTGGGAGGAATAGCCAAGTAGATTTGCTGACCTTTTGCCCCAGAGGCAGAGCTGACCAGCTTATTTAGCATCTTCCTGAAGCATAATTATTTCCTCAAAAGATATGGGCAAATCTTGCAAAATCACTGGCACTGTATGGATCCAGTTGAATTAGGCACCGATACGGAACATCTAAAAAAGGAACAAACGAATTAAACCCCTTAGCTGTACATGCTCTTTACAGAGCGTACATGAACTCCACAACAAACTAAACATGAATATAAACTGGGGCCATGACTTCACAATGTACCAAAAAAAGTCAATAGAAATGGACGACCTATCTTCAATCCAATGTGTAACAGGATTGAAGCAAGTTATGGACTGCAATGGTGTAAAAAATATATAAAAACTTGGATATCGGACGACTCTTTGGCTTAAACACCATATATTATTACATCTTAAAGTTCACATAACCATGGCCCATCAATAGACAATTAGACCGACAAAGAAAGGTAAATGCATGTAGCTAGAGACAGCACAACAGTATTACGGTACTTAGAGAAAGAGAAGCATGTGTGTAGCGAGAAAGAACAAGCATGTAGGGAAGAAAGAATAAAGCAAACCTTGAACAGCAGCACAGAGTTGCAGATGCAGAAACCTAGCAGATCGTTGAACCTGCTAGACAAACGGAGATAGACCTGCCAAAGTACATGCATAACGGTCACACATGCATAAAAATAGTAGGCTTATAGACAAGCAAAACAACAGCTAATTACCAGAGCTAGAAAGCAGAACCAGGCCAAAGAAAGCATGCTATACAGAGGACTCTCAATGGCAATGGTCATCACACACACATTTCATCGAACATGTTGCATGCAAGCAAAAAGAGCGCAGATAACCTCAATGGCAATGGCAGAAAGATGCGACTGTCGATGCAGGACACAACGGGTAGAAACCAACCTGCACACGATGGGGACAAGAGGAAGAACAGAGGTTACCAGGGCACAGGGAAAAGGAAGGAAGAAGCAAGAATCAAGTAAAGAAGGGCACCAGCCTCAACCAGCAGTGTTCATCCAGCACACAAAGGCTACTGCAACGGACGAGCACACCACCGGCGAAGAAGGATGATCAATCCAACCGAGGGGAACAATGCATAGGCACCTGCTACAGAAAAGTGGCCAATATAATTAGAATCAACTAAAAATGTCTAAAACAAGCAGAGTAGACCATTGACGAAAGGCAAATGACAGGGACGAGACAAACATTGACGAAGAGAAAGTGGAAAGACATCGGGAGCTTACTGGATTCGAAGAGGAGAGGAGGCGGCGGCCGCTGAACTCGCCGCCAGCTACGACGTAGCTGCCCCTCTCGACCGTGCGGGCCGCAGCAGAGGCGGTGCGTCGGGCTGACCAGCGGCTGCAGTTGCTCCTGCTGCTCCGGCCAGTGGGCCTCCCTCCATGGCGACAGTGCCTCCTTCCTCCGGCTGTTCCGGCCGATGAGCCTCCCTCTACGGCCAACCCCGTCCTCATTTTCTGCTGCACCAACCCCCGCCATTTTCCCCCGCAGGCGCCGGCCTTCTGCCCAGATCCGACCCATGCGCCACCAACCTAAGTGATGGATCGATGACGGCGTACTCTCCCTTCGGCCATGGATCCATGGTACCTAGCCGGTGGAGGCGTCGGGGCAACGATGATGAGCGGGAGGAATGGCGGCGATGAGCACGAACACGCAAGGAGAGGGAGATGGCTAGGGTTTGTGGCTTCTTGCTGTGACGGATGAGGAGGGATAGAGAGCGAGGAGGGAGGGAGGGGTGCGGCGTGCGAGCAAGGGGACTGGGCGAGGGGTTTTCGAGGACACGACCCCGCAAACGTCACAACGCACGACGCGGCCAACTGCTCCCCGTCTCCTCCAACGTCACAACGCACCCGCGACGGGTCAAGTGTGGTTCACCCGAGAAATTGCAACCCAGCCAATGGAGAATTCAATGAGCGGGGCCAGGAGTTGCGGCGGCCCACCCGTCATCGTGTCAGCATAATCGCGGGTGCACAAGCCGGGGGCACATGCTCCAGCCCACCCCTCAGCAATTGACGTGGGACGCATCAACTCCCACGACGAATCACTCGGGCCGCGAACGAGGAGCCAAAAGCGGTTGACCGACAAAACTCAGCATGAGACATGCAGCCAGGGCAGCCGACGAGCGGGACCAGGGGTAGCACCGACCCACCCATCATTGGCAAAACACAGGGTAGCGAATCAGCGTGCAAACAGTGAGCGCCGAGAACCGCCACAAGACGCTACCATCGACGCTGGCTTCATACAAGACGCTGTGGCGTGGCAGGAGAGGCTGCCCCGCGCACCAAAGAAACCGGCACCCAGCCAATCCGATCCAGCGTGAGCCCCACACGTCATCCCCCGTCAGGATCTACCGCCCAGTAAAAACTGCAGAAGTCAATTCCAGCGCGGGCTTCTACGCGCACGCGGCGCGGCATGAGCGGCTGCCCCGCGCCCGCGCACCGAAGGAAGCAGCACCCAGCCGTTTCGATCCAAGTGGATGCAGCGCAAGGCCCATACGTCATCCCTGGCCAGGATCCACCGCTCGGTAAAAACCACAGGCATGATTTCCAGCGATGATCGGACGGGCAGGACGCCAAAAAAGACTTGGTCAACCCTCATCGAACGGCCAACGAAGCAACCGATGGAGGGAGCATTCTCCAAGCAAGTTGGCTAGCCTCTGTATTGTTTTAAATATGTTTAAATTAATATTCATGATTCAACATATTATGATTAAATATGTTTACAATGACAATTAGAGATTATAGTTTCTCATGCCATGCTTAAGCAGCTAGGAGTGGATAATGATTTATCTTATATGTCAACATGCATTAAAATGATTGTGATGTAGTATGGTGATATGGTATCTTTCTCTGAATGTTTCAAGTGGCTTGACTTGGCACATGTTCACGCATGTAGTTGAATCAAAACCAACATATATAGCTTCCATGATATTTATGTTCATGGTGTTTATATCCTACTGATGCTAGTATTCAATGTTGATTATTCAAAGCATGTTCATGACCGTTTTCGCTCTCTAACTGGTCGCTTCTCAACCTGTTTGCTAGCCTACGCCTGTACTAAGCGGGAATACTGCCTGTGCATCAAAATCCTTAAACCAAAGTTATTCCAGATGAGTCCACTATATCTACCTATATGCAGTATTACCCTGTCGTTCCAAGTAAATTTGCATGTGCCACCTGTAAAATTTCAAATGAACATCTGTTTTGTGTGCCTGGACCGCTCATGGAGCGACAGGGGGCGGTCAATATCTTCCATGCTAAGCGGGTTATTCTCATGATGAGTGTTTATTCACTCGTCCTTGCACAAGAGGGCCAGTAATAGGGATGCCCAGTCTCGAAATCAAAAATTGCAAATAATTAAACAAAACTCTCCCAGGACTGTTGTTGGTATGGGTGGCACCCATAGATTCGGCTAGCCATGGCTTGTGTTTGTTGGTGGATTGGGAGTAAACCTTTACTTTTACCGCTTGAGAATCGTCGCTAATGTGTTTAGCATGGAATATATTCATAACTCTTGGTCGTAACGTTGACAGGAAGGGTGCACCTCCCAAAATTATATTTATCTCTGATTTAAGCTTTGAGCTCTGGCACCTCTGCAAATCATCGCTTCCCTCTGCGAAGGGACTATCTATTTATTTTTATGTTATTTTACTATTTTGTTGAGTCGTCACCTTCTCAAACAAGCACCATACCTAAGAGCACTATTGTCATCCTCGTGCATTGTGTATAGTTAATGTTGAATGCATCATGATTGGATCTCTTCTACCATGAATTACAATATTTAATCGTTGCTTGAACTTTAGAGGTGCTCTGCATTTATGTTTTGTGGTCTCAGAAAGGGCTAGCGAGATACCACTATTGTCATATTATATCATGATTGTTTTGACAAAGTGTTGGCATTTGAGATATTTTATTATTGCTCGCTAGTTGATTATGCCATTGATATGAGTTCATATAATTTTTAAGAGTTATTGTTGACATGGTTAGTCACGATCTTTGCTGAAAACCTGGGTCCTACTTAAGCATATATATGTAAACAAGAACAAAAGAGTTCATGCAAGTTTTTCTTTATCACTTTCAGTTTGTCAACTGAATTGCTTGAGGACAAGAAATGGGTTAAGGTTGGGGGAGTTAATATGTCCCCATCGTATCTACTTTTCCTAACGCTTTTGCTCTTGTTTGGACTCTAATTTGCATGATTTGAATGAAACTAAACCGGACTGATGTTGTTTTCAGCAGAACAACCATGGTGTTGTTTTTGTGCAGAAACAAAAGTTCTCAGATTTGGCCGAAACTTTTTGGAGAATTATTTCCTAATAAATAAAAAATACTGGAACCAAGACCCACTGGAGGGGGGGGGGGCTGTTGGGGAACATAGTATTTCGGAATTTTCCTACGATCACGCAAGATCTATCTAGGAGAAGCATAGCAACGAGCGGGGAGAGTGTGTCCACGTACCCTCGTAGACCGAAAGCGGAAGCGTTTAGTAACGCAGTTGATGTAGTCGAACGTCTTCATGATCCAACCGATCCAAGTACTGAACGTACGGCACCTCCGTGTTCAGCACACATTTAGCACGATGACGTCCTGACGTCCCTCGAGCTCTTGATCCTGTTGAGGACGAGGGAGAGTTTCGTCAGCACGACGGTGTGGTGACGGTGATGATGAAGTTACCAGCGCAGGGCTTCGCCTAAGCACTACGACGACATGACCGAGGTGTGTAACTGTGGAGGGAGGCACCGCACACGGCTAAGAGAAGACTTGGTGTGCCTTTGGGGTTCCCCCCTCCCACGTATATAAAGGAGGGGGAGGAGGACGTCCAGGGGGGCGTGCGCCATAGGGGAGTCCAACTAGGATTCCCAATCCTAGTTGGAGTCCCCTTACTTCTCCAAGAGGGAGAGAGAGGGAAGGAGGAAGAGAGGGAGAAGGAAATAGGGGGGCGCTGCCCCCTCCCTAGTCCAATTCGGACTTGCCATGGGGGGGGGCGGCCACCCTTGTGGCCCTCCTCTCCTTTCCACTAAGGCCCATGAAGGTCCACTACTTCCCCGCGGGGGTTCCGATAACCTCCCGGTACTCCGAAAAATATCCGAAACACTCCGGAACCATTCTGGTGTCCGAATATAACCTTCCAATATATCGATCTTTACCTCTCGGCCATTTCGAGACTCCTCGCCATGTCCGTGATCTCATCCGGGACTCCGAACAATCTTCGGTCATCAAATCACATAACTCATAATACAAATCGTCATCGAAGGTTAAGCATGCGGACCCTACGGGTTTGAGAACTATGTAGACATGACCGAGACACATCTCCGGTCAATAACCAATAGCGGAACCTGGATGCTCATATTGGCTCCTACATATTCTACGAAGATCTTTATCGGTCAAACCGCATAACAACATACGTTGTTCCCTTTGTCATCGGTATGTTACTTGCCCGAGATTCGATCGTCTGTATCTTCATACCTAGTTCAATCTCGTTACCGGCAAGTCTCTTTACTCGTTCCGTAATGCATCATCCCACAACTAACTCATTAGTCACATTGTTTGCAAGGCTTATAGTGATGTGCATTACTGAGAGGGCCCATAGATACCTCTCTGATACATGGAGTGACAAATCCTAATCTCGATCTATGCCAACTCAACAAACACCTTCGGAGACACCTGTAGAGCATCTTTATAATCACCCAGTTATGTTGTGACGTTTGATAGCACACAAGGTGTTCCTTTGGTATTCGGGAGTTGCATAATCTCATAGTCAGAGGAACATGTATAAGTCATGAAGAAAGTAATAGCAATAAAACTAAACAATCATTATGCTAAGCTAACGGATGGGTCTTGTCCATCACATCATTCTCTAATGATGTGATCCCGTTCATCAAATGACAACATATGTCCATGGTCAGGAAACTTAACCATCTTTGATTAACGAGCTAGTCAAGTAGAGGCATACTAGGGACACTCTGTTTGTCTATGTATTTTTTTGACAGAAAAATTGTAAGGGAACCCCCTACAGTATAACTGGTGCAACAAACCCAAATTGCAAGTATCGTGCCTTGAACCTGGGTGGGTGGGAAGGCGTCAGCCCCTTCCCACCACTAGGCTATGCCTTAGTCTGCGTTTGTCTATGTATTCACACATGTACTAAGTTTCCGGTTAATACAATTCTAGCATGAATAATAAACATTTATCATGATATAAGGAAATATAAATAACAACTTTATTATTGCCTCTAGGGCATATTTCCTTCAGTCTCCCACTTGCACTAGAGTTAATAATCTAGATTACATAGTAATGATTCTAACACCCATGGAGTCTTGGTGCTGATCATGTTTTGCTCGTGAGAGAGGCTTAGTCAACGGGTCTACAACATTCAGATCCGTATGTATTTTGCAAATCTCTATGTCTCCCTCCTTGACTTGATCGCAGATGGAATTGAAGCGTCTCTTGATATGTTTGGTTCTCTTGTGAAATATGGATTCCTTCGCCAAGGCTATTGCTCCAGTATTGTCTTGGACCCGATGCACTAGGTATTACACCTAGATCGGATATGAACTCCTTCATCCAGACTCCTTCATTTGCTGCTTCTGAAGCAGCTATGTACTCCGCTTCACACGTAGATCCCGCCACGATGCTTTGCTTGGAACTGCACCAACTAATAGCTCCACCATTCAATATATATACATATCCGGTTTGTGACTTAGAGTCATCCGGATCAGTGTCAAAGCTTGCATCGATGTAACCATTTATGACGAGCTCGTTGTCACCTCCATAAACGAGAAACATATCCCTAGTCCTTTTCAGGTATTTCAGGATGTTCTTGACCCATTTGTCGATTGGTCCACTCCTGGATTACTTTGGTACCTCCCTGCTAAACTAATAGCAAGGCACACATCAGGTCTGGTACACAACATTGCATGATAGAACCTATGGCTAAAGCATAGGGAATGACTTTCATTTTCTCTCTATCTTCTGAAGTGGTCGGGCATTGAGTCCGACTCAACTTCACACCTTGTAACACAGGCAAGAACCCTTTCTTTGACTGATCCATTTTGAACTTCTTCAAAACTTTATCAAGGTATGTGCTTTGTGAAAGTCCAATTAAGCATCTTGATCTATCTCTATAGTTCTTAATGCCCAATATATAAGCAGCTTCACCGAGGTCTTTCATTGAAAAATTCTTATTCAAGTATCCTTTTATGCTATCCAGAAATTCTATATCATTTCCAATCAACAATATTTCATCCATATATAATATCATAAATGCTACAGAGCTCCCACTCACTTTATTGTAAATACAAGCTTCTTCAAAAGTCTGTATAAAACCATATGCTTTGATCACACTATCAAAGCGTATATTCCAACTCCGAGAGGCTTGCACCAGTCCATAAATGGATCGCTGGAGCTTGCACACTTTGTTAGCACCTTTAGGATCGACAAAACCTTTTGGTTGCATCATATACAACTCTTCTTTAAGATATCCATTAAGGAATGCAATTTTGACATCCATTTGCCAAATTTCATAATCATAAAATGCGGCAATTGCTAGCATGATTCGGACAGACTTAAGCATTGCTACAGGTGAGAAGGTCTCATCGTAGTCAACTCCTTGAACTTGTCGAAAACCTTTTGCAACAAGTCGAGCTTTGTAGACAGTAACATTACCATCAGTGTCAGTCTTCTTCTTGAAGATCCATTTATTCTCTATGGCTTGCCGATCATCGGGCAAGTTAACCAAAGTCCACACTTTGTTCTCATACATGGATCCCATCTCAGATTTCATGGCCTCAAGCCATTTCGCGGAATCTGGGCTCATCATCGCTTCCTCATAGTTTGTAGGTTCGTCATGGTCAAGTAACATGACCTCCAGAACGGCATTACCGTACCACTCTGGTGTGGACCTTACTCTGGTTGACCTACGAGGTTCGGTAGTAACTTGATCTAAAGTTTCATGATCATCATCATTAGCTTCCTCACTAATTGGTGTAGGAATCACTGGAACTGATTTCTGTGAAGAACTACTTTCCAATTCGAGAGCAGGTACAATTACCTCATCAAGTTCTACTTTCCTGCCACTCACTTCTTTTGAGAGAAACTCCTTCTCTAGAAAGGATCCATTCTTAGCAACGAATATCTTGCCTTCGGATCTGTGATAGAAGGTGTACCCAACAGTCTCCTTTGGGTATCATATGAAGACACATTTCTCCGATTTGGGTCTGAGCTTATCAGGGTTAAGCTTTTTCACATAAGCATCGTAGCCCCAAACTTTAAGAAATGACAGTTTAGGTTTGTTGCCAAACCACAATTCATATGGTGTCGTCTCAACGGATTTTGATGGTGCCCTATTTAATGTGAATGCAGCCATCTCTAAAGCATAACCCCAAAACGATAGTGGTAAATCGGTAAGAGACATCATAGATAGCACCATATCTAATAAAGTACGGTGACGACGTCCAGGCACACCATTATGCTGTGGTGTTCCAGGTGGCATGAGTTGCGAAACTATTCCACATTGTTTCAAATGAAGACCAAACTCATAACTCAAATATTCACCTCCACGATCAGATCATAGAAACTTTATTTTCTTGTTACGATGATTTTACACTTCACTGTAGCGACCCGACCCGAATGGATCAAGTCTCTGTGCTTTCGTGTCATCCCTGGATCGGTATGCTGACACACACAGTACTCGAAGGATTTATAACAGAGGTAAATCACATGTATAAAGTAACGTAAATACTATTACCTCGATCCAAAATATAGCGGAAGCAACAAGGTTGTGGATTCCCATCAACACCAACGGCAAAGTTGAGTATAGGAAATCATAACCCTAACGTATCACTTACTCGTCAATGCGAAAAGTCCGCAACATGAAAAGTTGCAGCAAAACGGGTCAGCACATGGAATATCTTTGGCAATGTAACACATAGAGAGTAATGAAAGAATAAGCTATACTACATGCATGTATGGCTGGTGGAAAGCTCTATGGTTACAGTTTTTGCGAAAAACCAATTTTTCCCTCTTGCAAAGGAATAAATTTATTTAACTATCATGGTGGTTGTTAAACATTGAGAATGGTTGACAGCATTCTCAATCCCAATTAAAAGTACTCATTAAACCCAAACAAATTATATTAAGTAATGTGATGAGATCAACAGGATAATCCAAGAACTAGATACTCAAAATTGTCCATAATCGGGGACACGGCTAATCATGATTAGTTTATACACTCTGCAGAGGTTTGCGCACTTTTCCCCACAAGACTCGATCGCCTCCGTTTGGTTTCTCGCACTACATGGTGTTTGAGAGACGGATGACCGAGACATAGTCTTTCAGTAGCGCTAGCACCTTACGATGGGTTGACCGGTACACCTACATCCCCTAACTCTGCTAGTCCACCACTATAAGAGTTCGCACGACTTAGTCAACTATGCCGAGCCCATAATGGCTTGTGGCTGCACACGTAAGTTACTAGTATGAATAATCTTATGATCCCTTTGAGCACGGGTGGCGGTCCAAGAAAAAGCAGTAAGTCCTGATGGAAACCAGGTGCCTCAATCCACCCAGATGTGTGTTTAAGTTGCCACCTTAAATAAACCATTAATTAACAATCTCACATCTATCATGGATATCACTCACCCAATCCACGTCTACTAGCATAGCATGGCATAATGAGCAAACGTAGAAGTAACTCCCAAAGGTTTCATAAGTAAAACAGGTAATAGGTACTACCTCAATCTACTTCCCATCCCACAATTTATTTAGATCCTAATCATGCAAGTGTTTGAGGAATAGATCTAATGCATAAAACTGGGTAGTAGAAAAAGTATGATCAAGTGTTACTTGCCTGCAATGTTGATGAAGAAGATTCGCACTCAAAACTCTTGATAGTTCTACTCGTCACACTCCGGTCAATCTATCGTAAGCAATCAATAGTAACCACACATAAGCAATCACTCAAAAGATCGGAAAGATCGAAGAAAACGATTCAGAAAAACAACAAAACCAAGAAAATAACTCTTGCAACATAAAGCATTTTCTAACAGTACCAAAATTATGTGAATTTGGCCTTATCAGAAAGTTTAGGTCAAGAGCTTTGATTTGCAAAAAGAATCAACTAAATCGGAGTTACGAAACTCAAGTTATGATCAAACGAAGTTCAAATACAAATCTGTTTGAATTAAAATTTTAAAACATTCAAAAACATGTTTGAGTTGGATTACTGGATAGAGGAGATCATAACGAAGAAGTGGGCGTTGGTTTCGTTGGATTCCGACTTACGAGTAAAAAGTTATGAGCGTTTGAAGATTAGGGACTAAAAAATAACACTACGGATAGGTCCCTGACGGAAATTAAAAATAAAAAGAAAAATCTATCGAGCGAACGCTCGCTAAACAAAACCGGAAAGAAAAACCGGCGAGAAAACCGATCTAGTGTTTCGGAAAGAAAACCGAAACGAAAAACCGATCTAGGAAACCGGAACGGAAATCGGATCGGAAAAGAAAAGGTGACGCTGGGCTAGTACCTCAAGAGGCGAGGGCTCCGTGGCGGCAAGCCATGGGCGGCGGCAAGCGGTGGCAAGGGCAAGCGGCGGCGGCGGGGTGTGACGGCGCTGGTGTTCAGGAGAGGAGAGGAGAGGAGAGGAGAGGTGTTGGTTTGATGTGTTGGAGGGGGGGGGTGCTTGGGTATTTATATTGGGGAGGGGAGGGTTTTGCTTGGGGTAGGGGACAAGAAATAGACTAGGATTAGGAATCATAGGAATAAAAAACGGAATAACTAAACGGGATCAAATCCTACTAGGATTTGTAAAAGAATAGGAAACCGGGGCGGTTTCCCTGGCTCCCTGGTGCGTGCGTGCGTTGGCCTTGGCCTTCGGCCGGTGGCTTTGGCGGCTTGGGCCTTTGGCCCAAGGCGCTGAGGTTTTTTTTTTAAAGACAGAGACAACAAAACAAAAATAATAAAACCAAATAAAATTTTTATATAGGCATATAATATATCAAAATTTTCAGAAAAAATTTCCTACAACATGGACATTTCTATAGCATTAAATAAAATTCACACAAATTCAAATAAAGCAAAGAGTGCTTCTGGTCCAATAAAATCCAACAAAAATCATTTTAAAAATATCAAAATGAATTCAAATTTATTTCTCTCCATTTTTCTGAGGTAGGGAATCATATTACCCTATTTTCCATATATTTTATTTTTGGAGAAAAATAATTTGAATAAAACTCAAATAACTCCAAATTGAAAAATAATTCAAAGAAACTTTGAATTTAATTCTTTGAAACTCCCAACTCATATTTCATATGTTTTGAAGAAGTCATTTTATCTTCTCTTGTGAAAATCATTGAGTTGCATAAAGTTTCAGAATTGGAAATATTTTCCAAATGAAATTCAAATATTTTCAACACCCCTTGTCATTTAAATAAATGGAAGAAGTCATGTCATCTTCTCTCCAGGGTTTTGCGATGAAAAGAATTTGAATTCCCGAAGATCATGAAAGCAAAATGAAAGTTTGGGAAAGTCCTTTTATTCCCTCTCATCTAACTTTCAAAAAGTTTCGAATTCACTCACTTTCACCAATCAATCAAGCAATCAATCAAATCTATCTATGTGTTTATAACATTCCAAAATTTAGAATTTTGGGATGTTACAAACCTACCACCCTTAAAATGAATCTCGTCCTCGAGATTCGGAGAGGTTAGCAAGAAATAGGTTAGGGTTTGGGGGTCTTCTCAAAATCCATCGATCGTCTCCGGGGTTTCGGGTGCTACCACCCTTAGAAGCATGGTTGCGGTTCCATCAAAACTCAGATACTCCATCCTTATTGCTGACAGTGTCGGTCTTCTCAGATATTAAGGATAATTCCTTCTCTGGGCTCTTCCGGTAGTGGCATAACCTTTTCCTCAATTCCTTTGTCCTTTCCTCTTGGTAAGGTTATCCCGAACTGGTCTTCATAGCCGACGGTCCGGGCGCCAATTCTAAACAACTAGCGATATCTCATGGTGGTCATCAATTTATGGTTTCTCCTGCAGAAAACGGGTGCAGGTTAAACCTCACCGTATAACCTACGGTACCGGCAACAACCGCCGTGTACAAGGGAAAAAATACCTATACCTTTCTAAGGTTTAAACAAGGTTTTGATAAATGCGTCTCTCTACTATAGGTAAGTCACTCAGATTTACCATCCCATATAGCAAAGCGAATAATAAGAGTAAGTCGGTATGGTGATCAATCCATCCCGCACCCAAATCATTACCTTGTACCTGGTTTAGCGAATCTCGCATTCTAACACTCGGTCATCCTCACAAGCATTGCAGAATTTCTCTTGTCGACGAACCAAGTTCGGATAAATCCATTGATTCTGCAAGCCAAACAAACATCTATCGTTCCTTAACAACTCTCAGGTTTTGCGTAAACTTCTATAGAATCGTCTATCGATAAAATCACAACTTCTGCCAGGGTTTTTCCTTCAGCAAGAGTGTGCTTGCTTCTTGGCAGGTCCTGGGGCCTGTGGGTTATGGCCCATCTCATCACTTGCAAACCTTGAATTTATCATCGGGGCAACTGATCATTATCCCAACATCCAACTTCCTGGCATACTTAAAATCCATCCAATTGTACTGTCTTCCTTCCTTCTATTGGCACCAAACTAGGACATGATTACTCAGACTCATCATGGAATTTCCATTGATCCATATTTCCAACATCATACCTCCTTTATATCCAATAGTAATTTATCTCTTCATCCTCGTGGGAATTCCCACATACCGAGCTAAAACTTATACTTATGAAGTCCATACTCCACTTCATGGAACATCATTATCCTTTCCAGGGTCAAGCGTCCTTACAGGGGGAATATTGGCCATCTCTGCATGGCACTTCTTCAACTGGGAAACGTGAAACACATCATGAACTCCTGACAGTACTTCGGGTGACTCCAACTTGTTAGCCAAATCTCCCATACGTTCCAAACTCGGTATGGTCCTACAAATCTCGGGGCTAACTTTCCTTTAACTCCAAATCGCTTAACTCCTCACAGAGGGACACACGAATACATGCTCTGTCTCAAATTTTATAGACTACCTCCTTGCGTTATTGAGTATGCATAACTATTCTGCACTGACTGAGCTACTTTCGGTCTATCTCGAATCAACTTAACATTCTCTTCCGAATCCTTGATCACATTTGGTCCAAACAACCGACGGTCTCCAACGTCATCCCATACTCTCTTGGGGTATCAAACATATCGAGACAAAACTCATATTCATTTTGTCCGAAATCCATTCAAGGTATCCTTATCTTTTCCAGGGTCAATGGTTCTTCTGAGGTACTACCACCCTTAAAATGTTCCAATATTCCATAGACCATATTTCTCATATCCTCGAAATTGGTCAACATCTCTCCTCCTAGGGTAACTCATAAAATCCAAAGCAGTACCAACACTGCTAACTTTATTGATTCTTAATTTATTACAATCATCTCGCTTTTCCATTACATGTCTCAACTTAACACCTCAATATAAAAGAAAAAGCTCTCACGTCTACTACTCCATTTCTTTTGTTACAACTTCAACTGATATCATCAGTCTCCTTCTCCTTCGGACAATCTCCGGCAAAGTGCCCTGCTACATTACAACGGAAACATATTACTTCTGACGGGTTTCGAGGTTTCCTCATGATCACATAGCCTCTTTGGGTCCTCGGCTTCCATTTTGGGCAAGTGTTGATGTAGTGCCCTGACTCCTTGCATTTGTAACAGGTGACATGACTCGGATCCTTCCTGGAATCCAATCTATTCCTCTTCCGGACCTTTCTGCTCCAATCGTGGCTTCTATTTCCTGTGGGTCATACTCTACTTCCTCTGTCGGAATTCTACTAGATCTCCATTCGCACAATCTTGGGAGATGTGTCCCTCTTCTCCACATGAATAGCATGACTTGGTGCGGGCTTTAATTTTGTTTCCTTTGTGTGTGTCCTCAACATCTTCCTTCATCACGTGTTCTTCTAACATCTCCATGAGGGCTCCTTTCATTTCTTCTTTCTTCTGCTGGATGGTTCTTTGTACCATGGGGTAAATATGACACTGAGCAGGGTAGTGGGTAGTCCATTCACACAAGAAACAAGTGATCTGCCTAGTTGGGCATTCTTCAGCTGGGTGACTTCCTTCACAATTAGGGCATTCATCCTTATGTTCCTTATGGGTGTGTCCTATTTCTCCACAGAGCTTGTACGCACAAGGTTTCTTCATATCCTTTCCATAAGGCTTCAACTTCTGGGTCACAAAACGAGATCTTTGCAGAGTCAACTTAAATTCTTCCCAAGTGGTTACTCTTTGGAATCCATTGATGGTTTGGTACATCCTCCACCAAATAGCAGCACCTCTTTCAAAGCACTGAAGAGCATGCTGGGCCATATCCTTTCTGACTATAGGGTTGTTCTTCATGTGATTCTCCATGTTCTCAATCCATCGGTCCGTCTTTAATTGACTCCATCGGTCCCGAAAATACGAGCTCATCTCCATTCATCATCTATTGGGTCCATGGGTTTTGGGGTGAGATAAGAGGGATCGAGAGGGATGCACACAATACAAACAATGGTTTTGAAAAGACATATTTTATTGTGGCTGTCGGAAAAACATCAAACAAATGACAGCTCACAATCGTCACATCTAACGTAGGTATGTAACAGGGGTTTGGTCTTCTAAGGATCAATAAATCTTCAACGCCATCAGACTCTTCAAGTCTTGTTCATGTCTCCGATGGCTTCTTCCAATCGTGCTTGTCCTGCTCAAGTTCTTTTGCCAGATCATCTCTGTTGACGCGAAGTTTCTCGCGACGTCTCCGTAATATTTCTCGAGTTGCATTCCAAACTTCTGGTTTCAACTTCCTTGACATGAACCATGGTCCTCACTGTCCTTCAGCCTCGACAAAACTTTGATGTCTCAAGGTTTTGCTCCTCAGCTTGTCTACTTTCAGCTTCTGGATCCTGAGTTCTTCATGAAATACTTCCTTGTCGAAATTTAGCTTCTTGTGGGTCCATCTTAACTTTCCTTGATGTAATGCTCCAGATCCTGGTGATACACCAACAATGTTAAAACTGCATCCTTCGCTGACAGATGCTCCTTCAGCCTCCTACCATCCAATCCTTTTGAGGAAATGCATGCTTAACTCAGCACAGTGGCAATAGCATATGCGGGTGATAACCTCATGGATAGCCGTGTTTTTGCTCTTGTCATTTCCATGAGCTATCTCACCATAGTTGATATTCTCCTGCCTTAGGGTTTTCCTTGACAGAACTTTGAGTTCTGATGCTCCATGTTCCGGTCTTTCTCCGGTACACCTTGATCTCGTGTATTGATAACTTCCATAGTCTGCCAAGTTCCATAAGCGTAACCTTCCTAGGTCATACAAATCCGGAAATTCTTCAAGCCTTCAAATTCTCCTAGTCTTCGGAGTCTTCACCATTGTACTTTCCATTTACACGGTAAAATCCTCTTTATTCCAAATGGTCTTAGTTGTCCGATATCTGTCTCCTTGGAGTGGTCTCATCAGTCAAATCTTCGAGTGGTCAAAAGGGAAAAGGGGTATGGTCTCACTAAAAGGAATATTTGAATAAGCTCAAGAGAAGAGAGGTAAAAGATCTTTTTGAAAAAGAAAGTTGTAGAGAAAAATCTTTCCTATGGGCTTGCCATTTTCTAGGGTCACGTCCTACATCAACATGTGCTCGATACCATCTTGTAGCGACCGACCCGAATGGATCAAGTCTCTGTGCTTCGTGTCATCCTCGGATCGGTATCTTTGACACACACGAGTTCAAGGATTTATAACAGAGGTAAATCACATGTATAAAGTAACGTAAATACTATTACCTCGATCCAAAATATAGCGGAAGCAACAAGGTTGTGGATTCCCATCAACACCAACGGCAAAGTTGAGTATAGGAAATCATAACCCTAACGTATCACTTACTGTCGTTCGAAAAGTCTCAACATGAAAAGTTGCAGCCCGAAACGGGTCAACAGATGGAATATGCCGGCAATGTAACACATAGAGAGTAATGAAAGAATAAGCTATACTACATGCATGTATGGCTGGTGGAAAGCTCTATGGTTACAGCTTTTGCGAAAAGCCAATTTTTCCCTACCGCAAAGGAATAAATTTATTTAACTATCATGGTGGTTGTTAAACATTGAGAATGGTTGATGCATTCTCAATCCCAATTAAAAGTACTCATTAAACCCAAACAAATTATATTAAGTAATGTGATGAGATCAACAGGATAATCCAAGAACTAGATACTCAAAATTGTCCATAACCGGGGACACGGCTAATCATGATTAGTTTATACACTCTGCAGAGGTTTGCGCACTTTTCCCCACAAGACTCGATCGCCTCCGTTTGGTTTCTCGCACTACATGGTGTTTGAGAGACGGATGACCGAGACATAGTCTTTCGTAGCGCTAGCACCTTACGATGGGTGGACCGCACACCTACATCCTCTACATCTGCTAGTCCACCACTATAAGAGTTCGCACGACTTAGTCAACTATGCCGAGCCCATAATGGCTTGTGGTCGCACACGTAAGTTACTAGTATGAATAATCTTATGATCCCTTTGAGCACAGGTGGCGGTCCGAAGAAAAACAGGCAAGTCCTGATGGAAACCAGGTGCCTCAATCCACCCAGATGTGTGTTTAAGTTGCCACCTTAAATAAACCATTAATTAACAATCTCACATCTGTCATGGATATCACTCACCCAATCCACGTCTACTAGCATAGCATGGCATAATGAGCAAACGTAGAAGTAACTCCCAAAGGTTTCATAAGTAAAATAGGTAATAGGTACTACCTCAATCTACTTCCCATCTCACAATTTATTTAGATCCTAATCATGCAAGTGTTTGAGGAATAGATCTAATGCATAAAAACTGGGTAGTAGAAAAAGTATGATCAAGTGTTACTTGCCTGCAATGTTGATGAAGAAGATTCGCACTCAAAACTCTTGATAGTTCTACTCGTCACACTCTGGTCAATCTATCGTAAGCAATCAATAGTAACCACACATAAGCAATCACTCAAAAGATCGGAAAGATCGAAGAAAACGATTCAGAAAAACATCAAAACCAAGAAAATAACTCTTGCAACATAAAACATTTTCTAACAGTACCAAAATTATGTGAATTTGGCCTTATCAGAAAGTTTAGGTCAAGAGCTTTGATTTGCAAAAAGAATCAACTAAATCGGAGTTCTGAAACTCAAGTTATGATCAAGCGAAGTTCAAATA
The DNA here is from genome assembly GCA_021605145.1 of Aegilops bicornis. NCBI lineage: Eukaryota > Viridiplantae > Streptophyta > Magnoliopsida > Poales > Poaceae > Aegilops > Aegilops bicornis. Next base: position 473,316,249 of record CM038672.1, on the reverse strand, counting down.
CAAATCTGTTTGAATTCAAATTTTAAAACTTTCAAAAACATGTTTGAGTTGGATTCTTTGGATAGAGGGGATCGTAACGAAGAAGTGGGCGTTGGTTTCGTTGGATTCCGACTTACGAGTAAAAAGTTATGAGCGTTTGAAGATTAGGGACTAAAAAAATAACACTACGGATAGGTCCCTCACGGAAATTAAAAATAAAAAGAAAAATCTATCGAGCGAACGCTCGCTAAACAAAACCGGAAAGAAAAACCGGCGAGAAAACCGATCTAGGGTTTCGGAAAGAAAACCGAAACGAAAAACCGATCTAGAAAACCGGAACGAAAACCGAATGTAAATCGGATCGGAAAGAAAAGGTGACGCGGCACGGGCTAGTACCTCAAGAGGCGAGGGCTCGGCGGCGTCGTTGGGTGGCGGCGCGGCACTTGGCGGCGGGCGGTGGCAAGCGGCGGCGGGCGCTGGTGTAGGCGGCGGCACGCTGGTGTGGGCTGCTCATGAGAGGAGAGGAGAGGAGAGGAGAGGTGTTGGTTTGATGTGTTGGAGAGGGGGGGGGGTGCTTGGGTATTTATTTTGGGGAGGGGAGGGTTTTGCTTGGGGTAGGGGACACGAAATAGACTAGGATTAGGAATCCTAGGAATAAAAAACGGAATAACTAAACGGGATCAAATCCTACTAGGATTTGTAAAAGAATAGGAAACCGGGGCGGTTTCCCTGGCTCCCTGGTGCGTGCGTGTGTTGGCCTTGGCCTTCGGCCGATGGCTTTGGCGGCTTTGGCCCAAGGCGCTGAGGTTTTTTTTTTTAAAGACAGAGACAACAAAACAAAAATAATAAAACCAAATAAAAATTTTATATAGGCATATAATATATCAAAATTTTCAGAAAAAAATTTCCTACAACATGTACATTTCTATAGCATTAAATAAAATTCACACAAATTCAAATAAAGCAAAGAGTGCTTCTGGTCCAATAAAATCCAACAAAAATCATTTTAAAAATATCAAAATGAATTCAAATTTATTTCTCTCCATTTTTCTGAGGTAGGGAATCATATTACCCTATTTTCCATATATTTTTTATTTTGGAGAAAATAATTTGAATAAAACTCAAATAACTCCAAATTGAAAAATAATTCAAAGAAACTTTGAATTTAATTCTTTGAAACTCCCAACTCATATTTCATATGTTTTGAAGAAGTCATTTTATCTTCTCTCGTAAAAATCATTGAGTTGCATAAAGTTTCAGAATTGGAAATATTTTCCAAATGAAATTCAAATATTTTCAACACCCTTGTCATTTAAATAAATGGAAGAAGTCATGTCATCTTCTCTCCGTGGTTTTGTGATGAAAAGAATTTGAATTCGAAGATCATAAAAGCAAAATGAAAGTTTGGGAAAGTCCTTTTATTCCCTCTCATCTAACTTTCAAAAAGTTTCGAATTCACTCACTTTCAGTCAATCAATCAAGCAATCAATCAAATCTATCTATGTGTTTATAACATTCCAAAATTTAGAATTTTGGGATGTTACATTCACTCTGAAATTCTTTGAACTTTTCAAATGTTTCAGATTTATGTTGCATGAAGTAGATATACCCATATCTGCTCAAATATGGGCGAAGGTCAGAAAATAACGATACCCGCCGCGAGCCTCAACACTCATCGGACCGCATACATCAGTATGTATTATTTCAAACAAGTCTGTTGCTCGCTCCATTGTTCCGCAGAATGGAGTCTTAGTCATCTTGCCCATGAGGCATGGTCCGCAAGCATCAAGTGATTCATAATCAAGTGGTTCCAAAAGTCCATCAGCATGGAGTTTCTTCATGCGCTTCACACCAATATGACCTAAATGGCAGTGCCACAAATAAGTTGCACTATCATTATTAACCTTGCATCTTTTGGCTTCAATATTATGAATATGTGTATCATTACAATCGAGATTCAACAAAAATAGACCACTCATCAAGGGTGCATGACCATAAAAGATATTACTCATATAAATAGAACAACCATTATTCTCTGATTTAAATGAATAACCGTATTGCATCAAACAAGATCCAGATATAATGTTCATGCTTAACGCTGGCACCAAATAACAACTATTCAGGTCTAAAACTAATCCCGAAGGTTGATGTAGAGGTAGCGTGCCGACGGTGATCACATCGACTTTGGAACCATTTCCCACACGCATCGTCACCTCGTCCTTAGCCAATCTTCGTTTAATCCGTAGCCCCTATTTCGAGTTGCAAATATGTGCAACAGAACCAATATCAAATACCCATGCACTACTATGAGCATTAGTACACATCTATGACATGTATATCAAATATACCTTTCACTTTGCCATCCTTCTTATCCGCCAAATACTTGGGGCAGTTACGCTTCCAGTGACTAGTCCCTTTGCAGTAGTAGCACTCAATTTCAGGCTAAGGTCCTGACTTGGGCTTCTTCACTTGAGCAGCAACTTGCTTGCCGTTCTTCTTGATGTTCCCCTTCTTCCCTTTGCCCTTTTTCTTGAAACTAGTGGTCTTGTTAACCATCAACACTTGATGCTCCTTCTTGATTTCTACCTCCGCAGCCTTTAGCGTTGCGAAGAGCTCGGGAATTGTCTTATCCATCCCTTGAATATTATAGTTTCATCATGAAGCTTTTGTAGCTTGGCGGCAATGATTGAAGAACTCTGTCAATGACACTATCATCAGGAAGATTAATCCCAGTTGAGTCAAGTGGTTGTGGTACCCAGACATTCTGAGTATACGTTCACTGACAGAACTATTCTCCTCCAGCTTGCAGCTATAGAACTTATTGGAGACTTCATATCTCTCAATTCGGACATTTTCTTGAAATATTAACTTCAACTCCTGGAACATCTCATATGCTCCATGACATTCAAAACATCGTTGAAGTCCCGATTCTAAGCCGTAAAGCATGGCACATTGAACTATCGAGTAATCATCAGCTTTGCTCTGCTAGACGTTCATAACGTCCGGTGTTGCTCCTGTAGCGGGTCTTGCACCTAGCGGTGCTTCCAGGACGTAATTCTTCTGTGTAGCAATGAGGATAATCCTCAAGTTACGGACCCAGCCTGTGTAATTGCTACCATCATCTTTCAACTTAGCTTTCTCTAGGAGCGCATTAAAATTCAAAGGAACGGCAGCACGAGTCATTGATCTACAACAACATAGACATGCAAAAACTATCAGGCACTAAGTTCATGATAAATTAAAGTTCAATTAATCATATTACTTAAGAACTCCCACTTAGATAGACATCCCTCTAGTCATCTAAATGATCATGTGATCCATATCAACTAAACCATGTCCGATCATCACGTGAGATGGAGTACTTTTCAATGGTGAACATCACTATTTTGATCATATCTACTATATGATTCACGTTCGACCTTTCGGTCTCAGTGTTCCGAGGCCATATCTGCATATGCTAGGCTCTTCAAGTTTAACCCTAGTATTCTGCACGTGCAAAACTGGCTTGCACCTGTTGTATGTGAACGTAGAGCTTACCACACCCGATCGTCACGTGGTGTCTCGGCACGACGAACTTTAGCAATGGTGCATAGTCAGGGAGAACACTTATACCTTGAAATTTAGTGAGAGATCTGTCGGTGTTCTGGGAACGGGGGTCCCCAGACTTGCCTGCCTGCAGCCCACGGCGTGGCTCCTCTAGTGGCCTGGTATGGCCCATCTTCACCAGCAAACACTCAAGACCCTCGCGAGGGGCCAAGCCTCGCGAGGCAGACGACACAAGACCTCCTCAGGGGCAGCCTCACTAGGCTGGCTCATGAGGAGCGGAGAGATCAATGCAAGGGTCACCTCGCGAGGTTCCCATGACGTGAGCCATGACGACCAAGGCCAGGAGGGCGCCAGGCGGGCGCAGTGTACTGGTTGCCTCTTTGGTGCTAAAGGGGCAGGTGCAGGCGAGGAGTCCCGAGGCATCAGGCAAAGAATTCCATATCGGTGCAACAAAACCAAGACCAGCATGACGGCAGGACGGAGGTCCCCACGGAGCCCACGACGTCATCACCACCAGAGCCTTTGGCAGGCGAAGACCACCTTTTGTCAGGATAGCTTGTACTAGCTGCCCCCTTCAAACTGGTCGTTGTGGGATCCCTTCCCGCCTATATAAAGAGGGCTAGCCGCCACCATAGGAGGGGGAGGAACCTTGGATCAGATCCATTCAACCCTCACACACACAAGCTCACCAAGCTCGAGAACACCTCTCCTCAGGAGGCTGTTCTTCCCTTGTACTTGTTCATCCTTAGCCTACAAGGCAATCCACCACACCACACTGGAGTAGGTATTACACCACATCGGTGGCCCGAACCAGTATAAATTCTTCTGTCCCTTGTTCCTTGGGTTCGGCGAGCTAGGCCTTGATATCGCGGGGAGTGGGTGAGCTTGGAGGAGAGAGATCTTTGTGCGCACCCCAGAGTTCGAACCTTAATGGTTTTACCGGAACCCGCAATCCGACATTCGGCGCGCTAGGTAGGGGAGGCGCGAAAGCTTTCCTTCCGTCGATCCACGCTCCACCACCTCCACGCTTTGTCCCCATGGCCGGCGTTGCTCCTCCGACTGGGACGACGAATGCCCACGACGACGCCAGGGGGCTCAGAGCTTTTACCCCCGTCTTGCGGCGGGTACAGTGGCCGCCCAAGTTCAAGCCGGAGATGCCGCCACGTTACGATGGCACGGCGGACCCGTCGGCCTTCCTGCTGACATATGAAGAGGCGGTCCTGGAGGCTGGAGGCGATGACAAGGTCATGGCCCAACTGGTTTCCCATGGCCCTCGCACGTGCACCACGCGCCTGGCTGCTCACCCTCCCAGGATCCTCAGTGGAATCTTGGGAGGAGCTGCGCGGCCTCTTCGTGGCACACTTTGCTGCGTCGGCGCCCATCGCCGTCGTAGCCCTCCTCGGCGGCTCACAAGCACTGCTCTCAGACTGTCACACCAAGTAGTTCTTCCGCCAGATCGGCGCCACCTCCGTGCAGCAAGGAGCTCCCCCAAGTTGGGCGGCGCCCAAGGCCGACCCCACCTTCGACTCGGGGGAACACCCCGTCACCACCACCAGCTCGGGCGTGCTCCCAATGCTTTGCACGCCCACCATCTGCAACGTAGCCGCCACTAAGACCCTCATCATCGGCGGGGCCTGCCTTAATGTGCTCTCCGTGGAAGCTTTCGGCTTGCTTCATGTGCCGCATGAACGACTTCATCCCACCAAGCCCTTCTCTGGAGTCGGCGGCGGCTCCACCAGCCCCCTAGGGCAGATCCGCCTTCCTATGACCTTCGGCACTCACGACAACTACCGCACCGAGCTGATCGACTTCGACATCGCTCGCATTGGCCTCCGATACAACGCCATCCTCGGGTACCCGGCCCTGGCTCAGTTTATGGCGGCAACTCATCTAGCCTACAACCTCATGAAGATGCCCGGGAGCAAGGGCATCCTCACCATAGCTGGAGACACCAAGGAGGCTCTGGCGGCACTCAAGCTTGCCCTCAAAGCCACCGCGGCAGCACGCCCAACCGACGAGGCCACCGCCGGAGCTAAGGAGGCCGCACCGGAAAAGAAGAAGCGGTTGTTCACTCAAGATCAGGGCAAATCTAAGCAAGTGCCGGTCGAGGAAGGTGGACCCTCAGGAGCCACCATCACCATAGGCGCCAACCTCGACCCGGATCAAGAGGAGGCATTGGTGAGGTTCCTGCGCGTGAACAAGGAGGTATTCGCCTGGGAACCCAAGCAGCTGGTAGGGGTCCCGAGGGGGGTGATCGAGCATCACCTAAGGGTGTGCCCCAATGTGCGCCCTGTGAAGCAGAAGGCGCAGCGGCAGTCCACGGAGAAGCAGTCCTTCATCGTCCAAGAAACCCGCAAGATGGAAGCAGCAGGTGTCATTCACGAGGTCCAATACCCGGAGTGGCTGGCAAACCCCGTCGTCATGACAAAGAAAGGCGGGAAGGAGCGCATGTGTGTCGACTTCACCAACCTCAACAAGGCCTGTCCCCAAGACCCGTTCCCGCTTCCGCGCATTGGCCAGATTGTCGACTTCACTGCCGAGTGCGACCTGCTGTGTTTCCTGGACGCGTTCTCGGGCTACCACCAGATCAAGATGGCGGTGGAGGATGCGGAGAAGACGGCTTTCCTGACCCCATGCGGAGTGTACTGCTACACTAGCATGTAGTTCGGGCTGCGTAACGCAGGGGCGACCTTCCAACGGCTGATGCACATCGCCCTAGGTGAGCAGCTCGGGAGAAACACTGAAGCCTACGTCGACGACATCGTGGTAAAATCTCAGGAGGCGAGAACTTTGATTAAGGACTTGGAGGAGACCTTCGCAAGCCTGCGCCAAGTGGACCTGCGGCTCAACCCAGAGAAGTGCGTGTTCGATGTTCCCTCCAGCAAACTGATGGGCTTCCTCGTGTCCCACTGGGGGATCGAGGCTAACCCGGAGAAGGTCAAGGCGATAGAAGACATGAGCCCACCACAAACTCTCAAGGAAATGCAGAAGCTTGCGGGCTGCGTGACCTCGCTAGGGCGCTTCATCTCCAAGCTGGGGGAGCGCGCCTTGCCGTTCTTCAGCTGATGAAGAAGAAAGGCCCGTTCGAGTGGACCTCGGAGGCGGACCTGGCATTTCAAGACCTTAAGAGATACCTGACTAGCCCTCCGGTGATGGTGGCGCCTCGCCCCCTCGATCCCCTGGTGCTTTACCTTGCCGCCACTCCCTACTCCGCCAGCGCAGCGCTAGTGACGGTACGGGAGGAGCGCCAGGCCAAGTGTCCGTCGCGCCGTGCCGCACCCCCAACCGAGGAGATGCGGCACCAATAGGATGCCGCAAGGGCTGCCACAACACCAACGAATGATCAGGTCCAGCAAGACGGCGTTCTTGAGCCTGCAGAGACCCCAATGGATGGCCAGGCTCCTGGGGTCTCGTCACCGCAGGGAGCGCCCCAACCTCCAGAAGACACATGCTCCATCGGTGTTCCCACCCTCGTCGAGCACCCAGTGTACTTCGTCAGCACGGTACTGCGAGATGCGAGGGCACGGTACGTTATGCCACAGAAGCTCCTGCTCGCGCTCCTGGTGGCCTTACGCAAGCCGCGCCATTACTTCCAAGGCCACCCGATTAAAGTCGTCTCAGGTTACCAACTGGAGAGAGTGCTTCAGAGCCCTAATGCCGCGGGAAGGGTCGCTGAATGGAACATCGAACTTCAGGCATTTCAGCTTGAGTTCAGCACAACCAGGGTCATCAAGGGGGCCGCCCTAGCCGACTTTGTGGCCGATTGGACCGACACCCCGGAATCCGAGGTCAGCGAGGGCCGATCCCTCTCGCCGGGGAGTGAAGCACCAGATGGTTGGGTCATGTATTTCGATGGCGCCTTCGCACACCAAGGTGCGGGGGTTGGAGCCATGCTCATCTCGCCCACCCAAGACAAGCTCTACTATGCCGTGCAGCTCTGCTTCCAGCGGGGGAGAAGGTCTCCAACAACATCGCGGAGTATGAGGGGTTGATCGCCGGTCTCAAGGCCGCCATGGCCTTGGGGTAAAACGTCTCACCATCAAGTGCGACTCACAACTCCTCGTCAACTTCTCCAACAAGGTGTACGAGCCGAAGGACGAGCACATGGAGGCATACCTCGCGGAGGTGCGCAAGATGGAGAAGCAATTCTTGGGCCTGGAGCTGCAGCACGTGCCTCATGGCACGAACAAGGAAGCCGACGACATCGCCAGAAGGGCATCCAAGCATCTGCCCGAGGAGCCCGACGTCTTTGAAGAGCGGCTTTTCAAGCCATCAGCAGCACCCCCATCTGCGGGGCTGGCGTCACCTCGGGAGGAACTCCCCCAACCGCCATCCTCGGGAGCCCCCGCCTGTGGCCCGACCACAGGAGCGCGCCTGCTCCCGGCGCTCGAGCCTCGGGTGGGGTGCTGGACCGAGGAGTTCAAGGAATACCTGACGCGAGGGGCGCTGCTGGAGAAAGAAGAGGACGCAGAGCATGTGGCCCGACAGGCTACGGCATATTGCATCCAGGACGGTGAGCTATACAGGAAGCGGCCAAATGATGTTTCCTTGTGATGCATCTCCAGGGAGCAGTGGAACGAGTTGCTAGCTGACATACACGGCGGAGACTGCGGGCACCACTCATCGTCACGTACCCTAGTCGGCAAGGCATTCCGCATTGAGTTCTACTGGCCTACGACACTCAACGACGCGACCGAGCTGGTGAGGTCCTGTGAGGCCTGCCAATTCCACGCCAAGCAGATCCATCAGCCAGCTCAGGGCCTCCAGACCATCCCGCTCTCATGGCCATTCGCGGTCTGGGGGCTGGATATCCTAGGCCCGTTCCGTCGAGCGCCTGGGGGCCACTGCTACCTCTACGCCGCCATCGACAAGTTCACCAAATGGGCAGAGGTGGAGGCCGTCCGCACCATCCCGGCCGGGTCCGTAGTTAAGTTCATCAAGGGCCTCTTGAGCCGGTTCGGGGTCCCTAACCGCATCATCACTGACAATGGCTCGCAGTTCACTAGCAATCTCTTCAAGACATATTGTGCTAACCTTGGAACACAGATGTACTTTCGGCTTGATGGCACACCCTAGGAGCAATGGCCAAGCCGAACGCGCCAACGCGGAGGTCCTGAGAGGCCTCAAGACCTGGACCTTCAAGACGAAGCTCGAGGCCTGCGGCAGGGGCTGGCACGACGAGCTCCAGTCTGTGATGTGGTCCATCCGCACCACTGCCACCAAGCCAACAGGCGAGACCCTGTTCTTCCTCGTCTACGGAGCAGAAGCAGTTCTCCCTCACGAGGTCAAGCATCGCTCTGCGCGGGTCCTGGCGTTTGATGAGACGCAGCAGGATGCCATGCGGGGGATGGACCTTGTGCTGGGGGAGGAACGCCGCCGTGAAGCCACGCTCCGAGCGGGAAGATACCAGCAGGTACTGCGACGGTATCACTGCCGCAGCGTCCGCTCCAGGATTTTCGAGGTGGGTGACCTCGTCCTAAGGCGGGTGCTCTCCAGGGAAGGGCTACATAAGCTCTCTCCCATGTGGGAGGGCCCGTTTAGGGTGGCCCACATCTCCAGGCCTGGCGCCGTGCGCCTGGAGACGCAGGACGGGGTCCCCATCCAGAACGCCTGGAATATCCAGCACCTCCAGAAGTTCTACCCATGAAGCAAGGCCCAGTGCGTGTGAAGGTTTCCGCTCGTGACACTCTCCCGTAATAATGAGTAGGGCTGTACACGCTCCGGAGTCTTCGGAGTGCCGCCCTCGGGCCTCGGGGGCTCCCTCCCACGTCCTAGTGGCAGCACTTAGCTCTGCGCTGGTAAGAAGACTAGACTAGGTGCCGGACGCGGCTGTTCATTTGCTTTCCGTAATTGGTTTGCCCCTCTTTAATGGAAATTCGTATTCTGGTGTTTCTCGTTGGCTTGGTTCGATTCCCTTTTTCTCTCTGTTTCTTTCCTTGGTTCTTTGTTTTGACCCGCACTCTCCCTCGCATGGCTCGCGAGGGGGCTGGACAGGTGCGCGCGTAAGCATTTCCCCTGGTCTTTGCGAGGCACCCTCGTTCGAGCTCGCAAGCTGGCGCACCCCCCTCTCTCAAGTCCATGCCCCACGGGTACTACGATGTGGAGCGCTGGGTCATGACCGGCTATGCCTGGGGCCTGATAACCCACAAGTATAGGGGATCGCAACAGTTTTCGAGGGTAGAGTATTCAACCCAAATTTATTGATTCGACACAAGGGGAGCCAAAGAATATTCTCAAGTATTAGCAGTTGAGTTGTCAATTCAACCACACCTGGATAACTTAGTATCTGCAGCAAAGTATTTAGTAGCAAAGTAATATGCAAGTAAAAGTAGCAGTAGCAAAAATAATATTGTTGGGTTTTGTAGTGATTGTAACAGTAGCAACGGAAAAGTAAATAAGCGAAGAACAATATAGGAAAAGCTCGTAGGCAATGGATCAGCGATGGAGAATTATGCCAGATGCGGTTCATCATGTAACCGTCATAACATAGGGTGACACAAAACTAGCTCCAATTCATCAATGTAATGTAGGCATGTATTCCAAATATAGTCATACGTGCTTATGGAAAAGAACTTGCATGTCATCTTTTGTCCTACCCTCCCGTGGCAGTGGGGTCCTAGCGGAAACTAAGGGATATTAAGGCCTCCTTTTAATAGAGTACCGGAACAAAGCATTAGCACATAGTGAATACATGAACTCCTCAAACTATGGTCATCACCGGAGTGGTCCCGATTATTGTCACTTTGGGGTTGCCGGATCATAACACATAGTAGGTGACTATAGACTTGCAAGATAGGATCAAGAACTCACATATATTCATGAAAACATAATAGGTTTAGATCTAAAATCATGGCACACTTGGGCCCTAGTGACAAGCATTAAGCATAGCAAAGTCATAGCAACATCAATCTCAGAACATAGTGGATACTAGGGATCAAACCCTAACAAAACTAACTCGATTACATGATAGATCTCATCCAACCCATCACCGTCCAGCAAGCCTACGATGGAATTACTCACGCACGGCGGTGAGAATCATGAAATTGGTGATGGAGGATGGTTGATGATGACGACGGCGATGGATTCCCCTCTCCGGAGCCCCGAACGGACTCCAGATCAGCCCTCCCGAGAGGTTTTAGAGCTTGGCGGCGGCTCCGTATCTTAAAACACGATGAATTCTTCTCTCTGATTTTTTTCTCCCCGAAAGCAAATATATAGAGTTGGAGTTGAGGTCGGAGGAGCTCCAGGGGGGCCACGAGGTAGGAGGGCGCGCCCCCCACCCTCGTGGACAGGGTGTGGGCCCCCTGGTCTTCATCTTTTGCAAGGATTTTTTATTATTTCCAAATAGACGTTCCGTGGAGTTTCAGGTCATTCCGAGAACTTTTGTTCTGCACATAAATAACACCATGGAAAGTCTGCTGAAAACAACGTCAGTCCGGGTTAGTTCCATTCAAATCATGCAAGTTAGAGTCCAAAACAAGGGCAAAAGTGTTTGGAAAAGTAGATACGATGGAGACGTATCAACTCCCCCAAGCTTAAACCTTTGCTTGTCCTCAAGCAATTCAGTTGACAAACTGAAAGTGATAAAGAAAAACTTTTACAAACTCTGTTTACTCTTGTTGTTGTAAATATGTAAAGCCTGCATTCAAGTTTTCAGCAAAGATTATGACTAACCACATTCACAATAACTCTTAGGTCTCATGTTTACTCATATCAATAGCATAATCAACTAGCGAGCAATAATAATAAATCTCGAATGACAACACTTTCTCAAAACAATCATAATAAGATATAACAAGATGGCATCTCGCTAGCCCTTTCTGAGACCGCAAAACATAAATGCAGAACACCTTTAAAGATCAAGGGTGACTAGACATTGTAATTCATGGTAAAAGAGATCCAATCATAGTCATACCCAATATAAATTAATAGTAATGAATGCAAATGACAGCTGCGCTCTCCACTAGTGCTTTTAATAAGAGGGCGATGACTCAACATAAAAGTAAATAGATAGGCCCTTCGCAGAGGGGAAGCGTGGATTTGTAGAGGTGCCAGAGCTCGATTTTGAAATAAGATAAATAATATTTTGAGCGACATACTTTCATTGTCAACATAACAACCAAGAGATGGCGATATCTTCCATGCTACACACATTATAGGCGGTTCCCAAACAGAATGGTAAATTTTATACTACCCCTCCATCAACAAGCATCAATCGATGACTTGCTCGAAACAACGAGTGTCTCCAACTAGCAACAGTCCCAGGGAGAGTTCTGTTTGCAATTATTTTGATTTAGTTTGCATAAAGCATGGGACTAGGCATCCTGGTGACCAGCCATTTTCTCGTGAATGAGGAGTGGAGTCCACTCCTCTTGAGAATAACCCGCCTAACATGGAAGATAAGGGCAGCCCTAGTTGATACATGAGCTATTCGAGCATACAAAACAGAATATTTATTTGAAGGTTTAGAGTTTGGAACATACAAATTTACTTGGAACGGCAGGTAAATACCGCATATAGGAAGGTATAGTGGACTCATATGGAATAACTTTGGGGTTTAAGGGATTGGATGCACAAGCAGTATTCCTGCTTAGCACAAGTGAAGGCTAGCAAAAGGCGGGAAGCGACCAACTAGAGAGGCGACAACAGTCATGAACATGCATTAAAATTAATAAACATTGAGTGCAAGCATGAGTAGGATATAATCCACCATGAACAGAAATATCGTGAAGGCTATGTTGATTTGTTTCAACTACATGCGTGAACATGCGCCAAGTCGAGTCACTTAAATCATTCAAAGGAGGATACCACTGTTGGGGAACGTTGCAGAAAATTAAATTTTTCCTACGGTTTCACCAAGATCCATCTATGAGTTCATCTAAGCAACGAGTCATGGGAGAGTGATTGCACCTACATACCACTTGTAGATCGCGTGCGGAAGCGTTCAATGGAACGGGGATGATGGAGTCATACTCGCCGTGATTCGGATCACCGATGACCTAGTCTTTGAAAGGACAACACCTCCGCGTTCAACACACGTGCGGGCGGATGACGTCTCCTCCTTCTTGATCCAGCAAGGGGAAGGAGAGGTTGATGATGATCCAGCAGCACGACGGCGTGGTGGTGGATGCAGCAGAACTCCGGCAGGGCTTCGCTAAGCAACTACGGGAGGAGGAGGTGTTGCAGGGAGGAGGGAGGCGCCAGGCATTCAGGGTGCAGCCACCCCTCCCTCCCCTCCCTTTATATAGGTGCAAGAGAGAGGGGGGAGGGCGTAGCCTTGCCCCTTCCTCCAAGGAAGGGGTGCGGCCAAGGGGGGAGGAGGAGTCCATCCTCCCCAAGGCACCTCGGAGGTGCCTTCCCCCTTTAGGACTCTCCCCTTTTTCTTATATCTTGGCGCATGGGCCTCTTGGGGCTGGTGCCCTTGGCCCATATAGGCCAAGGCGCACCCCACAGCCCATGTGCCCCAGGGCAGGTGGACCCCAGTGGACCCCGGACCCCTTTCGGTACTCCGGTACAATACCGATAACGCGAAACTTTTCCGTGACCAAAATAAGACTTCCTATATATAAATATTTACCTCCGGACCATTCCGGAACTCCTCGTGATGTCCGGATCTCATCCAGGACTCCAAACAACATTCGGTTTGCTGCATACTCATATTCATACAACCCTAGCGTCACCGAACCTTAAGTGTGTAGACCCTACGGGTTCGGAAGACATGCAGACATGACCGAGACGGCTCTCGGGCAATAACCAACAGCGGGATCTGGATACCCATGTTGGCTCCCACATGCTCCTCGATGATATCATCGGATGAACCACGATGTTGAGGATTCAATCAACCCCGTATACTATTCCCTTTGTCAATCGGTATTTTACTTGCGAGATTCGATCGTCGGTATCCCAATACCTCGTTCAATCTCGTTGTCGCAAGTCACTTTACTGCATCAGTAATGCATGATCCCGTGACAAAACACTTGGTCACTTTGAGCTCATTATGATGATGCACCACCGAGTGGGCCCGGTGATACCTCTCCGTCATACGGAGTGACAAATCCGATCTCGATCCGTGTCAACCCAACAGACACTTTTGGAGATACCTGTAATGCACCTTTATAGTCACCCGATTACGTTGTGGCGTTTGGTACACCAAAGCACTCCTACGGTATCCGGGAGTTACACGATCTCATGGTCTAAGGAAGAGATACTTGACATTGGAAAAGCTCTAGCAAAACAAACTACACGATCTTGTGCTATGCTTAGGATTGGGTCTTGTCCATCACATCATTCTCCTAATGATGTGATCCCGTTATCAACTACATCCAATGTCCATAGTCAGGAAACCATGACTATCAGTTGATCAACGAGCTAGTCAACTAGAGGCTCACTAGGGACATATTGTGGTCTATGTATTCACACGTGTATTACGATTTCCGGATAATACAATTATAGCATGAATAAAATACAATTATCATGAACAAGGAAATATAATAATAATACTTTTATTATTGCCTCTAGGGCATATTTCCAACAGTCTCCCACTTGCACTAGAGTCAATAATCTAGTTACATTGTGATGAATCGAACACCCATAGAGTTACGGTGTTGATCATGTTTTGCCCATGAAGAGGTTTAGTCAACGGATCTGCGACATTCGGATCCGTATGCACTTGGCAAATTTCTATGTCCCCATCTTGAACATTTTCATGAATGGAGTTGAGCGGCGCTTGATGTGCTGGTCTTCTTGTGAAACCTGGGCTCCTTGGCAAGTGCAATAGCTCCAGTGTTGTCACAAAAGAGTTTGATCGGCTCCGACGCATTGGGTATGACTCCTAGGTCGGTGATGAACTCCTTCACCCAAATTGGTTCATGTGCTGCCTCCGAGGCTGCCATGTACTCCGCTTCACATGTAGATCCCGCCACGACACTCTGCTTGCAGCTGCACCAGCTTACTGCTCCATCATTCAACATATACACGTATCCGGTTTGTGACTTTGAGTCATACAGATCTGTGTCGAAGCTAGCGTCGACGTAACCCTTTACGACGAGCTCTTCGTCACCTCCATAAATGAGAAACATGTCCTTTGTCCTTTTTAGGTACTTCAGGATATTCTTGACCGCTGTCCAGTGTTCCTTGCGGGATTACTTTGGTACCTTCCTACCAAACTTACGGCAAGGTTTACATCAGGTCTGCAGTACACAAAGATGGCATACATAATAGATCCTATGGCTGAGGCATAGGGGATGACACTTATCTCTTCTTTATCTTTTGCCGTGGTCGGGCATTGAGCCGAGCTCAATTTCACACCTTGCAAAATAGGCAAGAACCCTTTCTTGGACTGATCCATTTTGAACTTCTTCAAAATCTTATCAAGGTATGTGCTTTGTGAAAGACCTATGAGGCGTCTCGATCTATCCCTATAGATTTTGATGCCTAATATGTAAGCAGCTTCTCCAAGGTCCTTCATTGAAAAACTCTTATTCAAGTAGGCCTTAATGCTGTCCAAAAGTTCTATATCATTTCCCATCAAAAGTATGTCATCTACATATAATATGAGAAATGCTACAGAGCTCCCACTCACTTTCTTGTAAACGCAGGCTTCTCCGTAAGTCTTCATAAACCCAAACGCTTTGATCATCTCATCAAAGCGAATGTTCCAACTCCGAGATGCTTGCACCAGCCCATAAATGGATCATTTGGAGCTTGCATACCTTGTTAGCATTCTTAGGATCGACAAAAACCTTCCGGCTGCATCATATACAGCTCTTCCTTAAGATAACCGTTAAGGAATGCCGTTTTGACGTCCATCTGCCATATCTCATAATCATAGTATGCGACAATTGCTAACATGATTCGGACGGACTTAAGCGTCGCTACGGAGAGAAAGTCTCATCGTAGTCAATCCCTTGAACTTGTCGATAACCCTTAGCGACAAGTCGAGCTTTATAGATGGTAACATTACCATCCGCATCCGTCTTCTTCTTAAAGATCCATTTGTTTTCTATAAGCTCGCCGATCATCGGGCAAGTCTGTCAAAGTCCATACTTTGTTTTCATACATGGATCCTATCTCGGATTGCATGGCTTCAAGCCATTTGTTGGAATCTGGGCCCGCCATCGCTTCTTCATAGTTCGAAGGTTCACCGTTGTCTAACAACATGATTTCCGGGGACAGGGTTGCCGTACCACTGCAGTGCGGAACGTGTCCTAGTGGACCCTGAAGTTCAAGAGCAACTTGATCCAAGTACCTTGATCATCATCATTAATTTCCTATCCGATCGGTGTAGACACCACAGGAACATTTTCTCAAGCTGCACTACTTTCCAGTTCAAGAGGTAGTACTTCATCGAGTTCTACTTTCCTCCCACTTACTCCTTTCGAGAGAAACTCCTTTTCCAGAAAGGATCCGTTCTTGGTAACAAAGATCTTGCCTTCGGATCTAAGGTAGAAGGTATACCCAATGGTTTCCTTAGGGTATCCTATGAAGACGCATTTTTCCGACTTGGGTTCGAGCTTTTCAGGTTGAAGTTTCTTGACATAAGCATCGCATCCCCAAACTTTCGAAGCTTGACTTAGGTTTCTTCCCAAACCATAATTCATACGGTGTCGTCTCAACGGATTTAGGCGGTGCCCTATTTAAAGTGAATGTAGCTGTCTCTAGAGTGTATCCCCAAAATGATAGCGGTAAATCAAGAAGAGACATCATAGATCGCACCATATCCAATAGAGTGCGATTCTGACGTTCGGACACACCGTTATGTACCGAGGTGTTCGGTAGGCGTGAGTTGTGAAACGATTCCACATTTCCTTAAGTGTGTACCAAATTCGTGACTTAAATATTCTCCTCCACGATCGATCGCAAGAATTTTATCTTTCGGTCACGTTGATTCTCTACTTCATTCTGAAATTCCTTGAACTTTTCAAAGGTCTCGAGACTTGTGTTTCATCAAGTAGACATACCCATATCTACTCAAGTCATCGGTGAGAGTGAGAACATAACGATATCCTCCATGAGCCTCAACACTCATTGGACCGCACACATCGGGTATGTATGATTTCCAATAAGTTGGTTGCTCGCTCCATTGTTCCGAGAAACGGAATCTTGGTCATCTTGCCCATGAGGCATGGTTCGCATGTGTCAAATGATTCATAATCGAGAGACTCTAAAAGTCCATCAACATGGAGCTTCTTCATGCGCTTGACACCAATGTGACCAAGGCGGCGATTGCCACAAGTATGTGGGACTATCGTTATCAACTTTACATCTTTTGGTATTCACACTATGAACATGTGTAACATTACGTTCGAGATAGATTAAGAATAAACCATTGACCATCGGAGCATGACCATAAAACATTTCTCTCATATAAATAGAACAACCATTATTCTCGGATTTAAATGAGTAGCCATCTCGTATTAAACGAGATCCTGATACAATGTTCATGCTCAAACTTGGTACTAAATAACAATTATTGAAGTTTAAAACTAATACCGTAGGTAAATGTAGAGGTAGCGTGCCGACGGCGATCACATCGACCTTGGAACCATTCCCGACGCGCATCGTCACCTCGTCCTTCACCAGTCTCCGTTTATTCCGCATCTCCTGCTGTGAGTTACATATATGAGCAACGTGTAACGCCCGGATAATCATGCTACAGTAAACTCACGTTGATGGTGCCACGTCACCTCTGTCACTGTAGTTAATCTTGGGTTGATTCAAAACTGTTTCGAAATTCAAATTCAAATTTATGATGACAATAGAAGTTTTCAAAAATTTAAAACTAAAAAGTTCTTGGTTGTCAAATATTACAAAGTTAATTATGGTGCAACAAACCCATTTTTATAAAATGCCTAAATATGTTTAAATGAATTAAAACAGAAAAGAAAATAAATAAAAGAAAGAAAATACAAAAAAACAAAACAAAACAAAAGGGGGGAGAAGCCCCCCCCCCCTGCTGGACCCTGGCCAACTGGGCCAAACGGCCCAGCCGGCCAGCCTTCGCCCAGTCGGCCCCCACCCTCTCCTAATCCCCCGCAAACCCCTAGCCCACTCACGCACTCCACACCCCCACTCCTCATTGGATCTGGATCGGGCAACCGTGCCCGCCCCCATCGACGCCTCGCGGAACCTCCACCCCGACCACCGCCGCTCGTCCTCAACCCCCCTCCTCGCCGAACGCGTCGTCCTTGCCGCCCCCCTCCCGGCCTTGTTTCTCACCCGCCGACGCCGCTCGACGCCGGACCTCCTCGCCGGCCTGCCTCCTCCACGCCACCGTCGTCCTCGCCCTCCTCCTCGCCGGTCTTCCCCGACCGTCCCCGAGCCCACTTCCTAGACCCTACGCGCCTCCCCCCCGTGAGCTCCCTCCTCTCCCTTCTCTCCGTCACGCCAGATCCCCATTACGCCGTTGCCGCCCCACCGTGGGCACGCGCCCAACTGTCCAGGGCCGTCCCGCCCGGCCTCCCCGCATCCCGTGCAGGCTCCCACCCAGCCGTGCCCTCTCCCCGGGTTGCCTCGCCTCAACCCGGCCTCCTCTCCCCTCCCACGCTGCCCGGTGCTCCCCGCCTCGGCCGCGCCCTGCGCCCATCCCTGCCGTCGCCGCTCGGCTCGGTCGGCGCCCTTCGCCCGTGCTCTCCCTTGCGTCGCCCGCGTCGGCCCCAGACGCCATCGCCCGGCCTCCCGTGGCCTACAGCGCCTTGGCCTCTTCCCCCCTTCGCGTCGACCTTGTGCCCATGAGCACTCATGGCTTCCCGCCGCTTCGCCGTGGTGGCCGGCCCTCCCTCTACCTCACCGGCCTTGGGTGCGCCATTGCTCCCGTGGCCTCGCCTTGCCTCGCCTTCCCGGTCGGGCTCGGCCACGGTGCGCCTGAATCGCTGCCGGGCGCCAGACGCCCAAGATAGGCCTTGCCCATCGACAAAGGGGCCCACCCCATAACGTTTTGAAAAAAGGAATAAAAAAAATATATTAAATAAATAAATAAATAATAATTAAAATATTAATTAGTTAATTAAGTAATTAATTAAGTTAATTAATCTTGATTAGATTAACCTAATCACTAATTAGATTAACTAATCTGTAATTAACCTAAATGAGAGAATGACAGTGGGTCCCATGGACCCACATGTCAGTTGACCAGTCAACGGTCAACGCGTTGATCGCTAACGCCGGCATGACATCATGCCGACGTCATAAATCCATTTTTGAATTAATTAAATAATTAATTAAATTCCGAAATTAATAAAATCTTTAGAAAATCATATCTTTTAATCCGTAATTCCGGATTAAAATATTTTCAACATGAAAGTTGCTCGAGCAGCGAGACGAATCCGGATCGCAATCCGTTAAATCCGCCACACACCCCTAACCTATCGAACCCGCAACTTTCCCCTTCGCCTCTTCCTCGCTCAAAACGAAACAGGAATACTTTCCCGGATGTTTCCCCCCTTAACCGGTACCACCTCATACCACGTTAGGGAACGCCTAGCATCGTTACTTGTCATGTCATGCATCGATATGCATATGATTGCATGGTCTTCATTGTTTCTTCCCCCTCTTCTCTCCGGTAGACCACGAGACCGACGCTGCTGCTTGATTCGACTACGGAGTTGGCGACCCCTCTCTCTTGCGAGCAACCTAGCAAGCCCCCCCCCCCTTGATCACCAGATATCGCCTATTCTACTCTATCTGCTTGCATTAGAGTAGTGTAGCATGTTATCGCTTCTCGTTATACCTATCCCGATGCATAGCCCGTCCTTGTTACTCTGTTGTTACCTTTACTCGCAATCCTATATGCTTAGTATAGGATGCTAGTATTTTCATCTGTGGCCCTACATTCTTGTCCGTCTGGCTGTGCTATACTATCGGGCCGTGATCACTCGGGAGGTGATCACGGGTATATACTATATACTTATACATGATACATGTGGAGACTAAAGTCGAATTAAATTTGGTGGAGCACTCATGAGCGGATCCTTGTGGCGGAGCGACAGGCGGTGTTGGGACCGCCTAGGAGAGAGGTGGGCTGGCCTCTGCTCGGGCGTTCATGGATACTTAACACGCTTAACGAGATCTTGGTATTTGATCTGAGTTGGCTCTGAGCCTTATACGCACTAACCAACTACGTGGGAGAGATATGGGCACTTTCGGCGTCGTGGTATCACCAAGCACTTTGAGACGTCGGCTGACGGAGGCGGCGCCACGGATTGGACTGGGAACGCCACTAGGCTAGGTTCGCTTCCCGCCCACGCAACATGCATGTGTGCTCAGGCGATGGGCCCGGACCCTGTGGCTTTAGGTTTAGACCGCGTGCTGGCCTCTCTGTTGTGCCTAGGTGGGGCTGCGACGTGTTGATCTTCCGCGGCCGGGCATGACCCAGGAAAGTGTGTCCGGCCAAATGGGATGAAACGTGTTGGGTAAGTTGGTGCACCCCTGCAGGGAAGTTAATCTATTCGAATAGCCGTGATCTTCGGTAACAGGACGACTTGGAGTTGTACCTTGACCTTATGACAACTAGAACCGGATACTTATTAAACACACCTTCCAAGTGCCAGATACAACCGGTGGTCGCCCTCTCTCAGGGCAATGAGGAGGGGATCGCCGGGTAGGATTATTGCTATGTGATGTTACTTGGAGGACTTCAACCTACCCTCTTCTACTGTTGCAAAGACGAAGGTGACCGAGCGTAGTCTTTGATAAGACTAGCTATCCCCTCTTATTCTGGCATTCTGCGATTCGGTCCACTGATATGGCCCTTTACACATATATCCATGCATATGTAGTGTAGCTCCTTGCTTGCGAGTACTTTGGATGAGTACTCACGGTTGCATTGTTCCCCCTTTTCCCTTATCTCTACTCGATTGCTGCGACTGCACGATGGAGCCTGTGAGCAGACACCACCGTCGATGGCGACTACTACACCTGGAGGTGCCTACTACTACGTGCAGCCGGCGATGACGACCGAGGAGTAGTTTAGGAGGATCCTGTGCGGAGGCTGCGCCTCTTCGATCTGTATCCCGATTTGTGCTAGCCTTCTTAAGGCAAACTTGTTTAACTTATGTCTCGTACTCAGATATTGTTGCTTCCACGACTTCGTCTATGATCGAAAGCACTTGTATTCGAGCCCTCGAGGCCCCTGGCTTGTATTATGATGCTTGTATGACTAATTTTATTTGTAGAGTTGTGTTGTGATATCTTCCCGTGAGTCCTCGATCTTGATCGTACACATTTGCATGCATGATTAGTGTACGATTGAATCGGGCGTCACAATTTTGGTATCAGAGCCGACTGCCTGTAGGAATCCCCCTTCCACACTCCTTGGCCGAAGTCGAGTCTAGACATTGCAAAAACTTTTACTAACTTGGCTGTGTGCCTTACGGTCCCACGTCGCCATCGGGTGGTACTAGGATCTTTTACTCCTCGACCTTTACTCTGGGACTCTGAACTCTCTTCTACTCGGGTTAAACGAATTTACTAACTAACACTAGGATGCCGTGACCACATTCACCCCAAAGTTGGATAAAGCCATACTTATTCCTTGGAATTGTATTTTGATCAATTTCCACACTGTCATTTGACTCCTTTGAAACATCTTTGTTTTCAGATGGAACCCACGAGGCAGGTTAAATGCGCCACACGACGGCCATTGGTGCCTCGGGATCACTGCGGTGCTAGCAGAGATGATGACCTATCCGGGTTATCGCTGGCACCCTGAGTACACCGTCTTTGAGGAGTACCGGGACTTTAACCAGAGCGATCGAGCCATCGTCCACCTCTACTCTCGGGAGTATGACTCCACTCTTGTCGCACACCGCACATGGTGTTGGGGTGACTATCGATATGGCGATCCACGATGCCGCTTATGCTGCTCGACACGTCTTCGTGGAGAGTATCGGGGAGTTGGACACCTCCCCTTGAGCACATTGCTATCGCCTCCGATGTTGGTGAGGAGGGTTACTACACTGCCGCCTACTCCATCGTCACCAGAGAGCCCTTCTACCATCGTAACTTTGTTCTCGCATGTCGATGGGCTGGATCGAACTAACCGAGCTCTTCGCCACGAGTTGTACATCACCGTCAAGACCTTTACCGTGCTCGACGCTATCGCACCCTTTGTCCGATCCAGAGCTGCTGCGTTCTGCGATCTACCCAGCCAGACCGTGATGCCCCTGTGGTGTCGGTTGGCGGAGGTGGGAGGCTACTCTCCGCGCTTGGTCCTCTCCTCGCCACTTGGTCGTCGGGTTACGCACCAGAGTATCCATGACCTCCGTGTCAGCGGCGTGGAGGACTATCCGCTACCACACTACCAGCTTTAGGGCTACGGCTACCTCCAGCGATGCAGCGTGGGGACTGATGTAGGCTTGCTTGTTAGTGTTAGATGCATTCGCCACGAGCACTGCGAGCCGCCTATGATGTCTTAGTCTATGTATTGAACTCGTGTACCGAACTCTATGCGTGATCCCTTTTGTAAGATATCTTTGACTACTATGTAGTTTCTATCGTCTTTGCTTTCATTATGCATGTTTCATCATGAATGATTCTTGTCCTTTGCATAATTTCTCAAGTCTTTGAACTACCCTGTTATATATTAGCGGGATGGTTAGACCAGGTGATGCGTGGTCGTGGTGGCAACTTCCCACCACCGCCGAGTACATGGCTGGTATGATCCAACAGCTTGAGATGAATCGCCATTTCATGGAGAACATGATGGCTCGGTTCCTCGCCCCAATATGAATCGGCAGCCAAACACAACAACTCTGCAGGATTTCATACGCCTCAACCCAAGTGTGTACCGCAGCTCAACCCAGCCCCGGATGTCGATGATCGGCTCCGTGACATCACCTATGAGATGGAGTCTGGCGATGTAGCCCGCCAGCTATGTCACTTTTGCTTCCTTCTTCCTGAAGGGACCAAGACTCAATGGTGGGACAGCCACACAGCGTACTCTGCCGATTGGAACAATCATCACCCGGCGGACTTCCAAGCTGCTTTCCGTGCCGCTTCATCCCTCGAGGAGTCATGGACGGAAGAAGCATGAGTTCCGCAACCTCACCCAAGGCAACAAGATGTTGAAGCTTATCAACAGAGTTCCTAGACTTGTCTCGCTATCTTTGAAGAGGATATTGCAACCGATGCACGCAGACAAGAGAAGTTCTGCGACGGCCTTCAAGTGACATCAAGCTCGCACTTCTAGTGCACGACTTTGTTGATTTCGCCACCTTGGTGAACAAGGCTATCAATGTCGAACCGTCTGCAGGAATACCAGAGCTCTAACAGTAAGAACTGCGACACGGGCTCATCTTCGGCCCGCCCTCGCAGGTTGCAAGATATGGATTCCCAACAAGCATGTACCAGCCGAATGCACCTGCCCCAAAGGCGTAGCTATCTTGCACCTCGCTCGCCTACTCCAAATAGGCAGCCTAAGCTTCCAGCTCCACCCCCCAAGCTCTGTTCCCACTCCCAATAATGGTTTGTGCTTGGTGTGGACAACCAGGGCACCGTGCTAGAGAATGCAACCGTAACCGAATCACCGTTGGCCCTTCCTGCGATCGCCGTGGAAGCAACCAGCCCGCAACAACAATGCCAAGCCTTATGGTCGAGTTCATGCGAACCACGTTGATCCGAACGAAGCTCGTGACCAGCTCACATCGTGATGGGTACACTTCTCGTAAATTCAGACTCGCATGCTTTATTTGATACGGTGCATCGCATTCATTCATGTCGAAGATTTTGCATGCTTGCACGACATTAAATGCGAAGACATGAATGCTTCACTATTAGTACACACCCCACGGGCCAATGTCGAACCTCCATGATTTGCAACGACGTCCCGTTGAAATCGAAGGACCGGAATTCCTTGTCTCACCCATCATGTCAAGTCTTGCAAGATTGACCTCATTCTCGAATGAATTGGTTAAAAGGCGACATCGCTTCTATAGTTTGCGCCACTAAGACCGTCCATCTGCTACACCCTTCAGATGAAATAGTCACTTACCAAGCTCATCTGGTGCAAAATGCCGAGGCAAGGCTCTATGCATTGAATGCATTGAACGCTGCACAACTCGAGGGTATTGAAAACATTCCTATCGTGAGTGAATTCCTCGACGTCTTTCCTGAAGAACTCCTGTGATTCCCCCACTAGAGCTGTCGAATTAGCCATCGACTTGAAACCAGCACCACTCCTATAGCCTGTTTAATTCTACAAGATGCCGCCGCATGAACTCCTTGAGCTTAAGGAGGAAATCGACAAGTCTCTTCGCAGTGGTTTCATTCGCCCAAGTTGCTCTCCTTGGGGAGCACCTTCTCTCTTTGTCAAGAAGAAGGATGGGACAAACCGATTGGTCCAAGACTACCGTCCTATAAATCAAGCTACCATTCAGAATAAGTATCCTCTTCCTCGGATCAATGATACAGATGATCAACTGGCTGGTTCATCAGTGTTCTCTAAACTCGACTTGAGGTTGGGTTATCACCAGATCCGTGTTCGTGAGGAGGATATCCCCAAGACCGCCTTTGTGACTCGTTATGGTTCATACGAGTACACCGTCATGTCTTTCGGCTTAACCAATGCTCCACCCACCTTCTCTCGCTCGATGAACTATATATTCATGGATTACCTCGACAAGTTAAATGCGTGGTTTATCCGGATGATATCCTGATATTTTCCAAGAATGAAGAAGAACATCTTTGAACATCTTCGTCTTGTCTTTGGAAAAACTACGAGAACATCGACTATATGCCAAGTTCTCCAAATGTGAATTCGGCTTCGAAGTAACCTATCTCGGGCATGTCATCTCTAAGGATGGTATTGCCGTCCAACCTGAGCAGCGTTAGAGGCTATTCTCGATTGGACTCCTCAGAAGAGCGTTAAGCAAGTCGGAAGTTTTCTCGGTCTACTTGACTATTGCGTCGATTAAATCGAGAACTTCTCCAAGATTGCCAGCCTCGACTAACTTTCTTTGCATAAGGCGTCAAGTTCAATGGGAGATAAATGTCGGGAAAGTTTCCGGGCACTCAAAGACAAGTTGACTTACGCCCCGATACTAGCTCCTCCCGATACTAAGGACTTCGTCATTTATCGCGGCGCTTCCGTCAAGGATTAGGTTGTGTCCTAATGCAAGAGCGCCAAAGTGGTTGCTTATGCCTCTCGACAATTACGCCCTCACGAAGAGAACTACCCAGTTCACGACCTCGAGCTTCTTCAGTCATTCATGCCTTTGAAGCAGTGGCGACATTACCTTCTCGGTAATCGTTGCGAAATCTTCACTGACCACCAAAGTCTGAAGTATCTGTTTACTCAGCCAGACCTGAACCTCCGTCAGCAGAGATGGATGGAGACTGTTGCAGACTTTGATTTGGGTATTTCCTATACACCAGGCAAGGCTAATGTAATGGCTGATGCCTTGAGCCGCAAGTCTTCTTGCAACCACCTCCAGTGTTCACAAAGTTCAGCCCTCACTCATTGAAGAGTTCGTAAAGCTGAACCTCCATATTGTTCCTCCGTGCACTCACTCCCCCTCCCGGAGTTTACAAGATGAACCTCCATGTTGTTTCCGGGGTTCTCTCAATACCACAGTTGCGAAACCAGATCTTGTGGACACCATCAAATGGATACGTAAATGTGACGATGAAGTCGAGAGGATTAAACTTTATCTCGCATGAAGGAAAGCCCTCATTCTTCATGTGGATGATGCAGCACCCTATTCTTCAAAGGTCGCCTAGTGGTGCAGGTAAGAGGGAAAACCTGAATCGACTCCAAAGGTTATGAAAGAAGCTCATGATACGCCTTTGTCTATTCATCCCGGTAGCACCAAGATGTACCAAGACATTAAATCGAGAGATTACGGTGGTCTAATATGAAGCGAGACATTGCTCGTTATGTTCTTTGAATGTGACGTTCTTTGTCGTATCAAAGCGTAACATCAAAGGCCTCTTTGGAACTCGCAACCTATCTCTATTCCCTGAATGGAAATGGGACCATGTTGAAATGGACTTCGTCCTTTGGATTTCCCAAGTCGCAGAAAGGTAATGATGCTATTCTTGTCGCCATTGACCGGCTTTCTAAAGTTGCACATTTTCCGCGGTCAAAGAAAGCGATCATCGCTAGTCGACTTGCAACTCTATATATGTCCGTAATTGTTTCACTTCACGGTATTCCATTGGTTATCGGTTTGGACCGTGGCGACTTATTCACTTCAAGATTACGGGCAAGTTTTCAAGAAGCTATGGGTACTCACTTATCTTTCAAGATCTGCGTTTCATCCGCAAATACAAGGGCAAGTTGAACGTGTCAACCAAGTTCTCAAGACATGCTTCGAGCTTGTGTTATTTCCTTGACAAGAAATGGGAGGAATCTCTCCCGTATGCGGAGTTCTCTTATAATAATAGCTATCAAGCTAGTCTGAAGATGGCCCCCTTCGAAGTGTTATATGGACGAAAGTGCCGAACTCCTCTGAACTGGTCAGAAACTGGGGAACGCCCACTCTTGATCCGGATATTATCCAACATGCCAAGAACAAGTCCGCATTATTCGCGAGAATCTCAAGACTGCTCGGTCTCGTCGAAAAGAGTAATTATGACCGTCATCATAAAGACATGGTCTATCAACCTGGCGAAAAGGCCTATCTTCGTGTTACACCAATGAAGGGTGCTCACCGCTTCGGGATCAAGGACAAGCTAGCTCCTCGCTATATTGGCCCATTCGCTATTCTAGAAAGGCGTGGAAAAGTGGCATATCAACTGGAGCTTCCGTCGAACCTTTCTCAGGTTCACGATGTGTTCCACGTGTCACAACTCCGACGCTGCTTCAAGGACCCAATCCGGCGATGGACCATGAAGTGCTCGAATTGCAACAGGACCTCTCCTATAAAGAGCATCCGGTCCGCATTCTCGACCAATCTGAACGCCGCACACGCCGGAAAGGCGATCAAGTTCCTCAAGGTCCGATGGTGAATCACTCAAGATGAAGCCACACAGGGAACGCGAGGATCGCTGCGTGATGAATACCCCGCACTCTTTCCTTCTACCTCCTAAATCTCGGACGAGATTTCTTGTAATGGAGGAGATTTGTAACGCCTTGGATAATCATGCTACAAAGAACTCACGTTGATGGTGCCACGTCACCTCATCACTGTAGTTAATCTCGGGTTGATTCAAATCTGTTTCAAATTCAAATTCAAATTTATGATGACAATAGAAGTTTTCAAAAATTTAAAACTAAAAAGTTAAATTGGTTGTCAAATATTACAAAGTTAATTATGGTGCAACAAACCCATTTTTATAAAATGCCTAAATATGTTTAAATGAATTAAAAGCAGAAAAGAAAATAAATAAAAGAAAGAAAATACAAAAAAAAAACAAAACAAAAGGGAGAAGCCCCCCTGTGGACCACAGCCAACTGGGCCTAACGACCCATCCGGCCAGCCCACTGGCCCAGGTCGGCCCCCACCCCCTCTCCTAATCCCCCCCCGCAAACCCTAGCCCACTCACGCACCCACACCCCCACTCCCCCGCTGGATCTGGATCGGGGCAACCGTGCCCCGCCCCCATCGACGCCCCTCGCCGGAACCCTCCACCCCGACCACCGCCGCTCGTCCTCAACCCCCCTCCTCGCCGAACGCGGCGGCCGTGCCGCCCCCCGCCCGGGCGTGTTTCTCACCCTTCGCCGCTCGGCGGACCTCCCGGCTGCCTCCTCCACGCCACCGTCGTCCTCGCCCTCCTCCTCGTCGGTCTTCCCGACCGTCCCCGAGCCCATCGCTTAGACCCTACGCCTCCCCCGTGAGCTCCCTCCTCTCCCTTCTCCGTCACCGCGCCAGATCCCCCGTTCTGCCGTTGCGCCCGTGGGCCGCCTTGGCAGCGCCACAGGCCGCACCAGCCTGGGCCGTCCGCCCGGCCCCTCCCGCATCCCGTCGGCTCCCTGCCCAGCTGGCCATGCGCCCCTCTCCCCGGGTTGCCTCGCCTCAACCCCGGCCTCCTCTCCCCTCCCGTGCGGCGGTGCTCCCCACCTCGGCCAGCGCCCTCCATCCTGCCGTCGCCGCTCGGCTCCGGTCGGCGCCCTTCGCCTCATGCTCTCCCTTACATCCGCCGCGTCGGCCCCATCGCCATCGCCCGGCCTCCCGTGGCCCACGCCGGGCCTCTTCCCCCGCGTACCTTGTGCCCATAGGGGCACTCCGGCCCGCCCAGCCACGTAGGCCCGGCGGCCTCCCTCTACCTCACCGGCCTCGGGTGCCACTGCTCTCTCGGTGGCCTCGCCTTCTCGCCTTCCGGTTGGGCTCGGCCCCCTTGGTGCCCATAGGCGCCCAAGACGCTCAAGATAGGCCTTGGCCCACTAACAAAGGGGCCCCAGCCCCATAACGTTTTTGAAAAAAAAGAATAAAAAAAATATATTAAATAAATAAATAAATAATAATTAAAATAATTAAAATATTAATTAGTTAATTAAGTAATTAATTAAGTTAATTAATCATGATTAGATTAACCTAATCACTAATTAGATTAACTAATCTGTAATTAACCTAAACAGAGAATGACAGGTGGGTCCCACTGGACCCACATGTCAGTCGACCAGTCAACGGTCAACGCGTTGATCGCCGACGTCGACATGACATCATCTTGACGCTATAAATCCATTTTTCAAATTAAATAAATAATTAATTAAATTCCAGAAATTAATAAAATCTTTAGAAAATCATATCTTTTAATCCGTAACTCGAATTAGAATATTTTCAACATGAAAGTTGCTCAGAACGACGAGACGAATCCCAGATACGCAAATTGCTCGTCTCCGCCAGACACCCCTAACCTATCGAACCCGCAACTTTCCTCCTCCTTCCTCGCTTAACGAAACACCGGAATACTTTCCTGATGTTTCCTTAACCGGTACCACCTCATACCACATCAGGCACGCTTAGCATCGTTACTTGTCATGTCATGCATCGATATGCATATGATTGCATGGTATTCATTGTTTCTTCCCCTCTTCTCTCCTAGAGACCACGAGACCAAGCCTGCTGCTGCCAGTTCGACTTCTGAGTTGTGACCCCTCTCTCTTGCCGAGCAACCAGGCAAGCCCCCTTGATCACCATATATCGCCTATTCTACTCTATACCGCTTGCATTATAGTAGTGTAGCATGTTATCGCTTTCATATACCTATCCCGATGCATAGCCTGTCCTTGTTACTATCAAGTTGTTACCTTTACCGCAATCCTATATGCTTAGTATAGGATGCTAGTATTTTCATCTGTGGCCCTACATTCTTGTCCGTCTGCTGTGCTATATTATCGGGCCGTGATCACTCGGGAGGTGATCACGGGTATACTATATACTTATACATGATACATGTGGAGACTAAAAGTCGGGTCATTTGGTGGAGCACTCCATGAGCGGATCCTTGTGGCGAGCGACAGGCGAGTTGGGACCGCCTAGGAGAGAGGTGGGCTCGGCCCTGTTCGGCGTTTCATGGATGCTTAACACGCTTAACGAGATCTTGGTATTTGATCTGAGTTGGCTACGAGCTTATACGCACTAACCAACTCGTGGGAGAGATATGGGCACTTTCGGCCGTGGTATCAGTAGAAGCACTTCAGACGTCGGCCGACGAGCGGCGCCAGCACGGATTGGACCTGAACGCCACTAGGCTAGGTCTGCTTCCGGCCGCCCACGCAACGTCTTGAGTGTGCTTTCAGGCGATGGGCCCGCACTGGCTTAGGTTTAGACCGTGCTGGCCTCTCTGTTGTGCCTAGGTGGGGCTACGACGTGTTGATCTTCAGCGCCGGGCATGACCCGTAAAAGTGTGTCCGCCAAATGGGATCAAACGTGTTGGGTAAGTTGGTGCACCCCTGCAGGGAAGTTAATCTATTCGAATAGCCGTGATCTTCGGTAACAGGACGACTTGGAGTAGTACCTTGACCTTATGACAACTAGAACCGGATACTTATTAAACACACCCTTCCAAGTGCCAGATACAACCGGTGGTCGCCCTCTCTCAGGGCAATGAGGAGGGGATCGCCGGGTAGGATTATTGCTATGTGATGTTACTTGGAGGACTTCAACCTACCCTCTTCTACATTGCAAGACGAAGGTGACCAAGCGTAGTCTTCGATAAGACTAGCTATCCCCCTCTTATTACGGCATTCTGCGATTCACCCACCGATATGGCCCTTTACACATATATCCATGCATATGTAGTGTAGCTCCTTGCTTTAAGTAGTACTTTTGATGAGTACTCACGGTTGCATTGTTCCCCCGCTTTCCCCCTATCTTTACTCGGTTGCTGCGACCAGACGATGGAGCCCAGGAGCCAGACGCTACCGTCGATGACGACTACTACACTGGAGGTGCCTACTACTACGTGCAGCCCGCGGCATTTACCAGAGTAGTTTAGGAGGATCGAGCAGGAGGCCTGCGCCTCTTCGATCTGTATCCCAGCTTTGTGCTAGCCTTCTTAAGGCAAACTTGTTTAACTTATGTCCGTACTCGAGATATTGTTGCTTCCGCTGACTTCGTCTATGATCGAGCACTTGTATTCGAGCCCTCGAGGCCCCGGCTTGTATTATGATGCTTGTATGACTAATTTTATTTGTAGAGTTGTGTTGTGATATCTTCCCGTGAGTCCCTGATCTTGATCATACACATTTGCGTGCATGATTAGTGTACGATTGAATCGGGGGCGTCACACAACGGCACCGGTATAAAATACCCAAGAGTTACTACGAGTACTGGTAAGGTACACATCAATTACATGTATATCAAATATACCTTTAGTGTTGCCGGCCTTCTTGTCTGCTAAGTATTTGGGGCGATTCCGCTTCAAAGGACCCTTCCGCTTGCAATAAAAGCACTCGATCTCGTGCTTGGGTCCATTCTTTGACTTCTTCCCGCAATCGGCTTATCGGGCGCGGCAACATCCTTGCCGTCCTTCTTGAAGTTCTTCTTTCCCTTGCCCTTCTTGAACTTAGTGGTTTTATTGACCATCAACACTTGATGCTCCTTCTTGATTTCTACCTCTGCCGACTTCAAAGATTGAAAATACTTCAGAATAGTTTTCACCATCCCCTGCATATTGTAGTTCATCACAAAGCTCTTGTAGCTTGGTGGGAGCGATCAAGGATTCTCACAATGACCGCCTCGTCTGGGAGGTTAATGTCCACTGGGACAAAGCGGTTGTGCAACCTGCATATTTTGAGTATGTGCTCACCGATGTAACTGTTTTCCTCCATCTTACAACTATAGAACTTGTCGGAGACTTCATATCTCTCGAACCGGGCATGAGCTTGAAAAACCATTTTCAGCTCCTCGAAAATCTCATATGCTCCGTGTTTCTCAAAACGCTTTTGGAGCCCCGGTTCTAAGCTATAAAGCATGCCGCATCAACGAGGGAGTAATCATCGACGAGACCGCCAAGCGTTCATAACGCCTTGGTTCTTGGGATGGGTGCATCACCTAGCGGTGCTTCTAGGACATATTGTTTCTTGGCAGCTATGAGGATAATCCTCGGGTTCCGGACCCAGTCCGATTAGGTGCTGCCATCATCTTTCAGCTTCGTTTTTCTCTAGAGCAGCGTTGAAGTTCATGGTGCCATTAGCGTTGGCCATTTGATCTACAAGACATTTTGCAAAGATTTTAGACTATTGTTCATGATAATAAAGTTCATCTAATCAAATTATTTAATGAACTCCCACTCAGATTTGACATCCCTCTAGTCATCTAAGTGATACATGATCCGACTCGACTAGGCCGTGTCCGATCATCACGTGAGACGGACTAGTCATCGTTGGTGAACATCTCCATGTTGATCGTATCTTCCATACGACTCATGTTCAACCTTTCGGTCTCTTGTGTTCCGAGGCCATGTCTGTACATGCTAGGCTCATCAAGTTAACCTAAATGTATTGCATGTGTAAAACTGTCTTACACCCGTTGTATGTGAACGTAAGGATCTATCACACCCGATCATCACGCGGTGCTTCGAAACGACGAACTTTAGCAATGGTGCACAATTAGGGAGAACACTTTCTTGAAATTGTTATGAGGGATCATCTTATTTACTACCGTCGTTCTAAGTAAACAAGATGCATAAAAATAATAAACATCACATGCAATTATATATAGTAGTGACATGATATGGCCAATATCACATAGCTCCTTTGATCTCCATCTTCGGGACTCCATGATCATCCTGTCACCGGCATGACACCATGATCTCCATCATCGCCGTGTGTTCATGAAGTTGTCACGCCAACGCCTACTTCTACTTCTATGGCTAACGTTTAGCAATAAAGTAAAGTAATTTACATGGCGTTCTTCAATGACACGCAGTCATACAAAAAATAAAGACAACTCCTATGGCTCCTGCTGGTTGTCATACTCATTGACATGCAAGTCGTGATTCCTATTACAAGAACATGATCTCATACATCACATATATCATTCATCATTCATCACAACTTTGGCAATATCATATCACAAAACACTTGCTGCCAAAAACAAGTTAGGCGTCCTCTAATTGTTGTTGCAAGTTTTACGTGGCTGCAATAGGGTTCTAGCAAGAACGCTTTCTTACCTACGTGAAAGCCACAACGTGATTTGTCAACTTCTATTTACCCTTCATAAGGACCCTTTTCATCGAATCCGCTCCAACTAAAGTGCGAGACACAGACACCCGCTTAGCCACCTTATGCAACTAGTGCATGTCGATCGGTGGAACCAGGTCTCACGTAAGCGTGCGTGTAAGGTCGGTCCGGGCCGCTTCATCCCACAATGTCACCTGAAGCAAGATAAGACTAGTAGCGGCAAGAAAGTTGACAACATCTACGCCCACAACAAATTGTGTTCTACTCGTGCAATAGAGAACTACGATAGACCTAGCTCATGATGCCACCGTTGGGGAACGCGTTGCGGAAAATTAAATTTTTCCCTACGGTTTCACCAAGATCCATCTATGAGTTCATCTAAGCAACGAGTCATGGGAGAGTGATTGCATCTACATACAACTTGTAGATCGCGTCGAAGCGTTCAATGGAACGGGATGATGGAGTCGTACTCGCCGTGATTCAGATCACCGATGACCTAGTGCCGAGCGGACAAGACCTCCGCGTTCAACACACGTACGGAGCGGATGACGCCTCCTCCTTCTTGATCCAGCAAGGGGGAAGGAGAGGTTGATGATGATCCAGCAGCACGACGGCGTGGTGGTGGATGCAGCAGAACTCCGGCAGGGCTTCGCTAAGCAACTACTTAAGGTTCCAGAACTCCTCGTGACGTCCGGGATCTCATCCGGGACTCCAAACAACATTCGGTTTGCTGCATACTCATATTCATACAACCCTAGCGTCACCGAACCTTAAGTGTGTAGACCCTACGGGTTCGGGAGACATGCAGACATGACCGAGACGGCTCTCGGGCAATAACCGACAGCGGGATCTGGATACCCATGTTGGCTCCCACATGCTCCTCGATGATATCATCGGATGAACCACGATGTTGAGGATTCAATCAACCCCGTATACTATTCCCTTTGTCAATCGGTATTTTACTTGCCCGAGATTCGATCGTCGGTATCCCAATACCTCGTTCAATCTCGTTGCCGGCAAGTCACTTTACTCGCATCTGTAATGCATGATCCCGTGACCAAACACTTGGTCACTTTGAGCTCATTATGATGATGCACTACCGAGTGGGCCCAGTGATACCTCTCCGTCATATGGAGGACAAATCCCAGTCTCGATCCGTGTCAACCCAATGACACTTTTGGAGATACCTGTAATGCACCTTTATAGTCACCCGATTACGTTGTGATGTTTGGTACACCCAAAGCACTCCTACGGTATCCGGAGTTACGATCTCATGGTCTAAGGAAGAGATACTTGACATTGGAAAAGCTCTAGCAAAACAAACTACACGATCTTGTGCTATGCTTAGGATTGGGTCTTGTCCATCACATCATTCTCCTAATGATGTGATCCCGTTATCAACTACATCCAATGTCCATAGTCGAAACCATGACTATCGGTTGATCAACGAGCTAGTCAACTAGAGGCTCACTAGGGACATATTGTGGTCTATGTATTCACACGTGTATTACGATTTCCGGATAATACAATTATAGCATTAATAAAAGACAATTATCATGAACAAGGAAATATAATAATAATACTTTTATTATTGCCTCTAGGGCATATTTCCAACAACCACCCCATCATACCACATCACAACCATTTTAATAGCATGTTGGCACGCAAGGTAAACCATTATAACTCATAGCTAATCAAGCATGGCATAAGCAACTATGATCTCTAGTTGTCATTGCAAACATGTTTATTCATAATAAAATTTGAATCAGAACGATGAACTCATCATATTTACAAAAACAAGAGAGGTCGAGTTCATACCAGCTTTTCTCATCTCAGTCAGTCCATCATATATCGTGATAATTGCCTTTCACTTGCACGACCGAACGTTGTGAATAATAATAAGAATGCACGTGCATTGGACTAAGCTGGAATCTGCGAGCATTCAATAAACAGGAGAAGACAAGGAAATATGGGCTCTTGGTTAAATCAACAATAATGCATATAAGAGCCACTTCAACAATTTAATCATGGTCTTCTCCTACGACCCCCAAAGAAAAGAAAAGAAATAAAACTATTTACACGGGAAATCCCCCAACAAGCAAAAGAAGAACATGAAATATTTTTGGGTTTTCTTTTTAACTATTACTACTACGGCAAGAAAAGTAAACTAACTAAAAATTACTCTAATTTTTTTGGTTTTTCTTAAGGTTTATCAAACACACAAGAAGAAAGCAAGAAAAAGAAAATAAACTAGCATGGATATTACAATGAAAGAGTATGAGCACCGACATCTAGCAATGAGTGTGTGTGAACATAAATTTAATGTCGGTGGGAAGTACGTACTCCCCCAAGCTTAGGCTTTTGGCCTAAGTTGGTTCATTGCCAAGGATGGCCTGGCGGATACCCGTAGGTGTAGCTGGGGTCATACTGAGCTGTAGCAGTTATTGCCTCCTGAGCTGCAGCGTAGCGGCGAGCTACCTCCGCCCTCCTCTCGTACTCATCTGCCTCCTCTCTGGTAATAAAATGTCTTCCTTTTTCCTGATAATCAAAGAAGGCGGGGAGCAGGGGAGTAATGTCACAGACGACATGACGTCTCTCAAAGATTAAGCGACATCAGAGGGGTGATTCATTCCTCTCGACAAACTGGTGGTAGACCATAGAATTATAGTCTAAATAAGTAGGAGGCAACTCAATATCATCCTCACGAACGTCCACACCAAGAAAATTAGCTAAGTGGGTTGCATAAATTCCTCCAAAGAAATATCCATTAAATCTATTATTATGCAACCTACGTGCAACAATGGCTCCCAAATTATAAGATTTGTCTCCGAACACAACACTCCTAAGAATACTAAGGTCAGGCACACACATATGACATGCTTCATCTTTACCATTTATGCACCTACCTATGAAGAGAGCAAAATAATGTATAGCAGGAAAATGAATGCTCCCTATGGTAGCTTGTGCTATATCTCTAGATTCCCCCACGGTTATACCAGCAAGAAAGTTTCTAAATTCAGATTTATGAGGTTCACTAACACTATCCCATTGTTGAAGTTTGCAAGTAGAAGTAAAATCCTCTAAGTCCATGGTATAAGATTTTTCATAAAGATCAAATAGGACAGTCGGAGAATTACGTGAAGATGAAAATTCAAACCTCCTCACAAATGAACTAGTGAGATGATGGTATTGGCTGCACTTCTCTACCTCGAAGCTCACAAGATCAGCGTTACACAAATATGCGTTAAATTCTTCCTTGATTCACTCGCCGATCCATAAAATTTTCTAAAGGCCATTCACGGGGTCAAGACTTTGGAGCGTCCCTTGGTGGCTCCTCGTCAGCATCATGCATTGCAAGCCTGGGGCCTTGCTTCCTTGAAGAACCACCTTGGAACATTTTCCTAAGCATATTTATTCCTCTGAATTTTTTTTGAAATTTTTAGTAACTTCAAACAAAAGTAAACTAAACTCAACAAAATTGATAGCAACTACTCCTACAAGTGCCTAGAGCCTATATCATGCATTAGAAATACTTGGAACCATATAAATTTGACATGCAAGCTCAAGAACATGGTCACCTAGGCAGCACAAATTTGCAATGAATAAAGCACCAGAACAAAGACTAATTGGACCAATGGAGGGGTCACATACCAAGGAATAATCTCCCCAAGCAGTTTTGTGAGAGGTGCTTTGAGCAAGGAGATCAAAAATCGCAGCAAAATGAGCTAGAACTCGTGCTTGAGCTGGATATTGGTGTTTGTGGGAGGAAGAAGGAGTGTATGGGTACAGGAATAAGTGGACGAGGGCCACCGTGGGCCCACGAGGCAGGGGGCGCGCCCTCCACCCTCATGTCCACTTCTTGCCCCTCCTGCTGTGTTCTCAGTGCCAGATATTCTCAAAAATTCTAGAAAAAAAACATATTCAATTTTCAGGGCATTTGGAGAACTTTTATTTTCGGGGTATTTTTATATTGCACGGATAAATCAGAAAATGCATGTAAAAATACTATTTTTACTTTATTTCAACTAAATAATGAGAAAGTAGAAAGAGGGTACGAAGGTTGTGCCTTCTAGTTTCATCCACCTCATGCTCATCAAAAGGAATCCACTAACAAGGTTGATCGTGTCTTGTTAACAAACTCATTCCGAATAACATGGAACCAGGAGAAATTTCGAATAACACTATGTTACCTCAACAGGATATGCACATCCCCAATAATAAGAATATCATATTTCTTCTTGACAGTAGGAAGAGGAAATT
This sequence comes from Aegilops bicornis, assembly GCA_021605145.1. Lineage (NCBI taxonomy): Eukaryota > Viridiplantae > Streptophyta > Magnoliopsida > Poales > Poaceae > Aegilops > Aegilops bicornis. The sequence goes on along the minus strand of CM038672.1, from coordinate 473,279,900 downwards.
CAAAACCTCCAAATATAATCGATGGAATTTTTCCAATAGAGTTGATACTATGAACTTGAGGTTGTTTCCTCGGAAAGTGTACCATGTGCTCATTACCATTAACATGAAAAGTGACATTGCCTTTGTTGCAATCAATAACAGCCCCTAGTATTCAAAAAGGGTCTTCCAAGAATAATAGACATACTATCGCCCTCGGGAATATCAAGAATAACAGAGTCCGTTAAAGAGTAACATTTGCAACTACAACAGGCACATCCTCACAAATACCGGCAATGTATAGCAGTTGATTTATCAGCCATTTGCAAAGATATTTCAAGAGGGTGTCAACTTATTCAAGTCAAGTCTACGATATAAAGAGAGAGGCATAACACTAACACCGGCTCCAAGATCACATAAAGCAGTTTTAATATAGTTTCTTTTAATGGAGCATGGTATAGTGGGTACTCCTGGATCTCCAAGTTTCTTAGGTATTCCACCCTTAAAAGTATAATTAGCAAGCATGGTGGAAATCTCAGCTTTAGGTATCTTTCTCTTATTTGTAACAATATCTTTCATATACTTAGCATAAGGATTCATTTTGAGCATATCAGTTAATCGCATACGCAAAAAGATAGGTCTAATCATTTCAGCAAAGCACTCAAAATCCTCATCATCCTTTTCTTGGATGGTTTCAGAGGAAAAGGCATGGGTTTCGAACCCATGGTTCCCTTTCTTTACCATGTTTCCTAGCAACAAAGTCTCTCTTATCATAACGTTGATTCTTTGATTGTGGGTTATCAAGATCAACAACAGGTTCAATTTCTACATCATTATCATTACTAGGTTGAGCATCATCATGAACATCATCATTAACATTTTCATTGGGTTCATGTTCATTACCAGATTGTGTTTCAGCATCAGAAATAGAAATATCGTTTGGATTCTCAGGTGTTTCAGCAATAGGTTCACTATAAGTATGCAAAGTCCTATCATATTTATTTTTCTTCTTTTTAGAAGAACTAGGTGCATCAATTTTATTTCTCTGAGAATCTTGCTCAATTCTCCTAGGGTGGCCTTCAGGATACAAAGGTTCCTGAGTCTTTCTACCAGTTCTAGTAGCCACTCTAACAGCATAATCATTTTTCTTACTATTCATTTCATTGAGCAAATCATTTTGAGCCTTAAGTACTTGTTCTACTTGAGTGGTAACCATAGAAGCATGTTTACTAATGAGTATGAGTTCACCTCTAACATTAGCCATGTAATTACCCAAGTGTTCAAGCGTATCGGAATTGTATTTCAATTGTCTACCAAAATAAGCATTGAAGTTTTCTTGTTTGACAATAAAATTATCAAAATCTTCTAAGCATTGTCTAGCTGACTTATAGTGAGGAATATCACCTTCATCAAATCTATAGAGAGAATTTACCTTTACTACCTGTGTCGGGTTATCAAGACCATGACCTTCTTCAATAGGTGGAGGATTAAGATCACAAGTTCCTTCAACATGCGGTAAATTAAGACCATGTATTTTTCAATAGGAGGTAACACTACAAAAAAATAAACTTCCGTGATGATGCGTGTTTGTCATAGTAGGTCGTGTTTTTTGTCATGCATGTACATCCATGACAAATTTATGACAGAATCAAGATAGTCATACATGTCTTTGTCAGAGAATTGTTCCATGACATTACCAAAATTATCATCACAGAAGTGTCCACTTCCATGACGATAAATCACGCGTCACAGAAGTGCTTTCGTCAAGAGTGACCGACACGTGGCATCCACCGTAATGGAACACCGTTAAGCTATCGGGTTGGGTTTTGGATCCGATAACCCGTTAACAACCCCGACCAATGGGGATTTTCCACGTGTAAAATCATCATTGGCTGGAGGAAACACGTGTCGGCTCATCGTTGGGACAGATGTCATCCACTCATTGGACGAAAAGCGCCTATGATACGTCCACATGTGGCACGGCCCAACAGAGGCCCATTCCTGTGAAAAGGCCGACCCGTTTGACTTGGTCAAAAGGTGGCGGGTCGGCCCATGGAAAGCCTGTTAACGGCCTGTTCGCATATAGCCCATTTACAACCCGCTAACCCAAGGCCCGTTACGCCCTATTCGAATTAGGCCCGATGGCGTCATCCGGCCACCCAATATGATTCCACCGTTTTCACTTCGGCCCATGTATGGCCCATAACGTCTTCGGCCCATATGAGGCCCTATGTAACTCTTGGCCTATTAACGACCGTGGTGAAATCGGCCCGTAATGAACAAAGTGTATCACTTTACACCCATTAATGGCCGTGGTGAAAGCGGCCCGTAATGAATAAAGGTCACTTTATACCCATTAACGGCCCGTTATTCCGTTGGGCCGTTTCCAGCCGATGTTATCTTTCGGCCTTCTCAGAGCCCATTTATTCTTGGGCTCATTTCAAGCATTCGTGTACTTACGGCCCGTTACTGTCATTTTCTGCTTGTTGGCCAAATTGAGCCCGTGGTTACAGTCGGCCCGTTTGTGGTCCGTTAATACGTTGGGCCATTTTCATAGCGTCACAAATACGGCCTATTAACGATGGCCCATTATGGTCGGCCCATGAATGGACGATTCCAACTCTAGCCCGTTTACGGCCATAATGCAGTCTGTTTGGCCCATGTTTGGCCAATCGATCATACGACCCGTATAAGGCCCATTGATGATACGGCCCGCAGAAGGCCCATTGTTTCTACGGCCCATAGAAGGCCCATTGTATCTCTGACCCGTAGAAGGCCCGCTGTTTCTACTGACGATGGGAGGCCCAATGTCACTACAAGAATATTAGCCCATGGTTATTGTGGCCTAGTTTTAAAAAATAGGTTATTGCAGCCACTAGCTAATCGCGGAAAAAGAACTGCAATGACTACAAGCAAACAAATAAGCAAGACAACAAGGAAATAAACAAGCAAGCAACTAACGCTAGGCTATCACGGCTATTACACATATTACATCCACTGGGCATCAAAGTTCGCCACCAGTGCAAATATTGGGAACAAAGCATCATATCATATACACTGGTTGTCAAAGTTGGCGACCAGCGCAAATAAATGCCGCAAAGAAACAAATCCAGAATTGAAACAACTTCAGAAGATCTCAAGAAACAATATCCTGGGTACCCATAATGCCGGCAAGATGCTTAGCAAGCTTATTAACTTTCTCTTGTTTGGCGCTTAAATCCTCCAAAGACTTGTCATTGCACCGTAAAATATGCATCTGAATTTTGCGAGGACTTCCTCGGTCCTTGACTTCCGTCATAACACATCTGATTGATGTCTTTCAACTTGAAGTTGAGACTCAAGAAGACGAACTGGTTCAGCAGCGAGTTCAAGAGCTTGTGCCAGCGGTAGTGAAGAATCTCGAACACTACATCAAGACAAGACTTTTGGGTTCCCTCACCGTCACAAGATAGTTTTTATCAGCTTTCTTGGAGACCAACAGGATGTCTCACTATCTTGAACCTTATCTGCATTACTTCCTTTACCATTGGATAACACGGTACTGTTCTCCAATATTTTGTCCGCATTCTAAAAGAGAAACAAGCAGACACATCACATGTTTACCATGTTGTATATGAAACTCATTTTGGTAAATGAGTTCAGTAGTAAAGTGGATGGAATAAAAACATGAAACAAACATATATCTATGTACCATGGTCACTTTATGGTCTATATCATTCTAATTTTTGTTGCCAAATCAAGATAGAGACACAGTTCAAATAATATTTGTTCAAGACAAAGCAGAATAGACAGAATATAAGTGTGGGTAACTATAGAGCAATAACAACACTTGTAATGTGCATGACATGAGAACATAATTGTTTATTCAATTGAAACTGAAATCAACATAGAGCAGGTTACAACAAGAAACCAGTTAAAGAAAGCGGGTTTAAAACATACTACTGCGCCATTGGAGTTTCAATTCCATCCTTCAAATTTGGAAATAGTTGGTATGAGTAAATCTGATAATGCAAGAGAGCGAAGGAGTATGAACCATAGCTACAGAACTGACACGAGAACAAATCTTCTTCTCCTTTAAGCGTTGAGTTGGGATTCAGAGTGGTGGTCCTCGTGCTTTGGGCAAGCAGCCCTTTACTAATCGCTTTCGTGTTTGGGTGCTCTGTGGTGGAGACGGTCTTTGTGTCAACTGGAACCAGGTTACTATCTGCCGGGGTTGGGGTTAGAAGGTGTAGCTAGTTCTCCTGTCCAACTGGGTAGGGGTACAATCTGTAGAGTCTGCAGGTTATGTGTGGTGGATCTGGTCCTTGGGCAAGTACAACGGTGGTTCTATCTGCATCAACTGGTAGCACTATCTTTTACGAAGACCGTGTTGTTACTCCCTTAGATACCGACATCATGCTCTCCAATTCAAATGGGTGATAAACAAGAAAAGTAATTGAAAGTATAGACATTGTATGATAGACAGTGCAATGGATAGCGGGGAATAAAAGAGGGCATGAAATAATTCATATTTATGTTGTCTAACCAAACAGGATAGCATGACACAATTTCACATATATGATGGCTAACTAAACAGGATAGCATAACACAATTTCACATTATGATGGCTAACTAAAAAAGATGGAAAGACATAGTTCAAAATATGAGACTATGTAAACAGGATGGCATGACATAACTATATAATGTGTTTATTAAATTGGTTGGCATGCCATAATTCACATACATTCATGGATACAATGTCATAATTCAAAATATGATGACTGTAAACACTAAACATGATGAGATGATATAACTATATGATGTCTTTATTAAATGGGTTGCCATGCCATAATTCAGATAGATGATGTGTATGTACTATGTAAACATGATGGCATGATATAATTCAAATATATGATTTATATAGTAAGCAAGTAAGCAGAGGGCAATCCATATATGATGTAAAAACTAAGCAATGCAAGACAACATGCATGACATGGGTAATATAACCCTGCCAAGTTTGAGCATAGACCTCAGGGGGGAAATAGGACTGGTCATCAGTCTCTGAGTCATCCTCTGAGGAGCTCTCTATAATCAGCAAGATGTCTGCTTTAGCAGGTAGCATGGTCTGCTCTGAATACCTTGTTTTCACTCCAGATACTTCCATCACCGCTTCAAATGGCTGATGCACGGGAAGAGTAGTTGAATATACAAACGTTGTCGACAAATGGAACATGTAATACAAAAAATGATAGCATGATATAATTCACATACATGATGATTGGCTAAACAACATGGCATTGCATAATTCACATATATAATGCCTTTGCAACAAGATATCATTGTATAATTCACATATATAATGTCTTGCAACAAGATGGCAATGCATAATTCACATATATGGTAATTAGACACTGAACGGGTGGCATTCACACAAAGCATGTCTAAACTAATCAAATGACATAGCAATGCAAGACACCATACACACGATATGAGCAACATAACCCTGCCAAGTTAGAGCATACACCTCGGGGGGGGGGGATAGGACTGGTCATTTGTCTCTGAATCCTCCTCGAGGAGCTATCCGTAACCGGTGTAGATATGTGCTTCGTCAGATAGCATAGTCTGCTCTGAAGACCTTGTTTTCACTCCAGAATTTGCCATCACCGTGTCAAATGGCTGATGCACACGAAGAGCAGCTGAATGTACTAACATTGTTGACAAATGTAATATGTAACGAAAAAAAATGGATGGCCTGATATAATTTACATATAAGATGATGGCTAAGGTGATGGCATTGCATAATTCACATATATGATGCCTGGCTAAACAAGATGGCGTTGCATAATTCACATAAACGATGAATAAACTAAACAGATGGCATTCGCACAAAGGATGACTAAACTAAGTAGATGACATATTTGATGTATAAAGTAAGCAATGCAAGACACCATATGCATGATATAACCAACATCAGCATGCCAAGTTAGAGCGAAGACCTCAAGGGGTAAATAGGAGTTGTCTTCTCCTTTCCTAATCCCCCTCGTAACAGATATCTTCCTCTTGATTACAATCCGAAATGCGTGGAGGGGGCTGCCTTTGCGCCTACCATGGAGCGATGTCTCGCATGAAATTTTATTGCCACGCAAGGCTCGTCTCTTTTGCTCTACATGTTCGGTTCCATTGTTTACAATAACTGTCATGCATAGGAATAAAACATAGTGAGATTATGTAAGGAGTGCATGCGTAAATCCAGAGTGATGGTAGCAACCTGTGGATAGACCCAAAACCAATAATAGCAGCAGATAATGTCTTCGATTAAAAATACGATAATGGCTTCTTTCTTTGTTTGTTTCCCACCCAACTTGAAACTCATAGTAGACACCGGAGATTAACCGGATAGTAGATAGATACTATTGATAGCGGCCCGATATGTACCCCACAACCATTTAAAAACTCAAGTTTGACCACTAGTTTGGAGCTGACTCGTAGTCTAATCGGTGAACAGGACGATAAAGTAGCATGTAATATTAAGCGATGCATAACGTAAGCGTACACGAAGAGTGCGACCTCTCTTGCGGACCGTGTAGTCCTCGAGGTCATCTGCTCGGTTGATGATGGTAATGCATTTTTCATGGCTGCCGGGAAGAAGATCCGAGGCGGCGAAAGACAGATACTGGAGGCCGGATCCTCAGTCTTTGGACCCTTCATCATTGGAGCGGTATTTGGGGTGGACGACGGCGCATCAGGAGCGGGACAAACCACGCAAGGTTTACTTTGACAACTATCTGTAAGAGAAGTAATTCTGTAAGGGCTCGTTTGAATTGGAAGATTCCAACAATGCTGGGATAGGAAATAGACAGGAATAGGATAGGAATGCACGTGTAAAATAGAGAATTTAAAAACACAGGGTTTCTGCCAATCTGGGTGTTTGATTCACAACAATTGGAAGATCACAGGATGTAAAGAAGCATGGTGAGATTAAGTCAAACCACAAGAAAATGTTCGGTTATAAAGCTATTATGCTATATCTCTTAGTCTTGTGCTTCATGAATAGGAATTTGAAAAGGAGGACAAGTGAAAATTAAAATTCCTATGTTTTTTCTTTCAAGGAGACACTAAAGGAACAAATCCGTGTGCTCGATGGGACAATATATATAACATGTAGAGTAAAAAAGAGATGCAACAAGTGTACAACCACTTTGGCGAAGCCATGTCGATCTCAGCGTGATTAGGTTGGCCAGTGAGGATGCTCCGGCTGACTTTGCCGTCGGAGGAGGGGAAGAAGATCTTAGGCGTCTGGAGATGGAGCCCGAGGTACTGCTCCGCTGTGATGGAGGGTTTCATCGTTGGAGCAGCTCCGATGAGTTGTACGACGCCGAGGCTGAAGTAGGACAAGAGAGACAACGAACAAAGTTAACCTGAGTGGAATTCTAATAGCATCTCCAATACATGACGTAAAATACATAACCACAAAGTGCTAGATGTAAAATACATCAGCCGCTCATCTCTCGAACTTAACTGTCAAATCGAACTTAACTGTCGAAACTGAATTTTGCTGTCCAAACTGAATTTTGCCGTCGGCCGAACGCACTAGCAAGGTGAGGCTACGTCGGTCGATCGACTTTTTTCATCTCCGGCCAACAATTTTGCAGCCGTTGGATACGAAATCAAGGGATCATGGTTCATCTTCAACCTCCACCCCTTGAGCCGCCACCACCACCGGCCAAACAACAGCCCCCGTCATGCCGGCGGTGCGCCACCCGCCCGCCAAAACACTCCCCACCGCCGTCCGCCGCCGCCTCGACCATCCCTCTAGGCCCCCGAAGCTTTTTCTCCGGCGATCCCACGCCACCGCCCGCCACCGCCGGGCGACCACCGCCCCATCCTGAACCCTAAGATAGATAGTGGGGTACCTCTCCATGAGCCCTCCTCCTCCCTGCGGCTGGTTCTTCCTTCACCCCATGAGCCCCCCACCCCTTGAAAATCGATCACCCAAAAGTCGATTCAATGATCAGAGTGTAGCTAAATTGGAGCAGCATCGCAAGCAAGAGCAAGAGCGAGAGCAAGCGAGCAAGAGCAATAGCAAGAGCAGACCAGGCAGGGGACCGAGAGCAAGAGCAGAGCAGCAGCGCGAGCGAGAGCTAAAGCAGCAGCAGCTCCTACTGATGTGGACGTCGCCGCCGAGGGAGCAACGTCGTGGAGGAAGTGGCCGGCGACGCCGCCGTGGATGGAGCCGCACCGTGTCGACTCGGGACTGAGCGCCGGTAGCACAGTGAGATCGAATCAAGAAGAAAATGCAGCGATTAGTGTACAACCTCTTTGGTGGCGCCGATTAGGCTGCAGCTTCATCTGAGGAAACGGTGATGATGATGCTCTTCCGGTGGTGCAGGTGAAGACGGCGGTGTGGGAATGGAGGTGGTGCGAAAGATGAGGGGAACATCGGGGCAGCTCCTTGGAGGTGGAGGACGGGGTGGCTGAACCGGCGGGACGATGATATCGACGACAGATCCTCATCCAGTACGGTGGATGAGGGACGTCGAGGTGTTGCTGTGGACGACTTCGTTGGGGAAGAGGCTCCGGCTGGGTGGCGCATGCAGCAGGGTGTGGGGTTTCGTCGCGGGTTTTCGCGGCTTCAGTGTATGAATGGGTGGGCGGATGGGATGGCAGTGGGGAACCATGGCTTAGAGACGCGCTTGTCCAAAATGTGGGGTAAGTTACGAAAGTACCCCCACCGATTTGAGGCGGTTCTTTCGGTTCACGGGTACCACGGGCATTTCGCGTGTCGGGATTTCACAGGAGGTGGGAGTTTTCACGCGCGTTGTAATTTCGGAATAGCAAGGCGCGGGTTGAGATGGAGGGTGTTGTCGGAGCACAACGAGACAAAGATATATCTTAAATATTTCGGGCTAACAAGGCGCGGGTTGAAATTTTCGGACAAGCCTAACATGTACTATACCAAATCAATGCGCACTACAAACGTCATTCAAAACTTTGAATTCATGTTATGTTCAATTAAAATATTTTGCTACGTGTATAATGCATGCAACCTACTACTCAAATGAACGTTTTAGTGCATTCCAAACGTATATACTACCGCTTCAATATGAACTAAATTTGAATTCGTTTCTCTATTTGAATAAGATCTACAGCAATGATTGTTGTGAAGTCAAAGCATTTGAATTCATTTCTCTATTTTAATAAGATCTACAATCATCATTATTGTCATGTTAAACCATCGTTTGTGTATTATCTTCACAGTACACCACATGATTAGTCTCGAGTAACATATGAACTCGAACTAGATTTTTTGAATCCACTTTATTTTGATTTCAAATCACATTACAGTGCTAGCTCTAGCTAGATCTTCATAATCTAAACCATGTCTCATATGTATAATGTGTTTATCACATTATGTATGGTGCCCCGCCCCCTACGCCTACACGTATTTAGATGTGAGTTGCAAACACCACACATTACCACAAATTCAAATAAAATGTGAGAATGTTCGATATATAGTATTGCTTAGATTGTTCGATATTTAGTTGTAAGCTGCAAATGCCACACATTATCACAAATTCAAATAAAATGTGAGATTGTTTGATGTATAGTATGGTTTAGATTGTTCAGCATTTAGCTGTGAGTTGCAAACGCCATGCATTATCACATTATGGTATAACATGTGCACAACACGTGTATCACCGCTATATTCATGCATGCAATGTTTAAAATACTATGATCTCCTATTCAAATATATGAATCCGCTTTCATATCAAATTATGATCTTTGTTAGTCTCTTACACCCACACAATCCTCTAACCTTTGTAGCTACCACTAACTTTCTCTCGTGCATGCACACGCCCTCCTCGCCCTCCCCCTCCCTCGGCATTCTATCCACCAGGCACATTCATTTTTTTCTTTAGGTCGTTCTCCCGGAGTCTCCACAAATCCTGTCCGACACACACCGATCGATAAACCTCTCCAGCGATGCCTGCCTACAACATACACACACACCTTCAATCTCCTCCTTTATGTGTCCTTGCCTCATGTCTCTCATACGGTCAGACACACGTGTAAACTCTCGCCCCTCTTTTCATCGATCTCACAACCGCACACTCCTGCCCCTATCTAGCTAGTAGTTGGGCCTCTTGCACCACCTCCTAGCTCCATTCTCTCTCTGTCTATCCGTCTCATGGGCCTTATTTGCCTCTAACAAATGGACGACACCGACCGATCTCTCACTATACATATAGCTAGCTAGGTCCTTATAACTCGCTTTTACCCACACGCCAATTGATCTACCTCATTAGTTGTGTCTCTCCTTCCTCCAACAAACAACAATTGATCTACCGATCTAGTTAGGTTTGCTTACCAAACACATGGTTCCCCTTCATCATCCATGGATGCGTCCCCGAGATCTATCACGCATGCAGCACACACACGTAAACACATCCCCACTCTTATTGATAACATTGCAGTTCCACCCTCAGTTTGTCTAGTAGGCCTCTCCCACCATATTCGAGAAGCAACTCCATCACCCATCCAGCACTCTACCCCTCCCCCTCCCTCTCCCTCCCTCTCTCTCTCTTTGTCCCATCATATTTCCCGTCCTTCAGTTATGTATGGATGTCGACCGATCTCCCTCAAGACATAGCTGGGTCGCTCCTTCTCAACACATATACGAGTCGTTCTACCTCTATAGTTAGGCCTCTGCCTACCCCTCCCCCCACCCCCTCCCCCCAACACACACCGATACATCTAGCGCTCTAGTCATGTCTCCCTGCCACACACAAACTTGACATGTGCCCTCTAACATTCCGGTAGGCCAGTCGCCCTATATCTTTGACTTGCGCACACACACAATATCGATGGCTCTCTTCATCGATCTCGCACCCACCCACTTGATCCTCTCTTCGACTCTATCGATAGCTATGACCCCTCCCTCTCTTCTCAAGGATTGCCCGACCCTCTATGTATGATATGGATAGGCCTCCATTTCACACACATTGCATGCAAAAATTTGTTTGAGATGTCATCGACACATATTCCCACAAATAATTCACTAAATCAACCCCCCACCCCAAAACAAAAAACACTCACGAACACGGTTTGTATCTCTCACACACACCCACGTAGGTGGGGGACGTGCAGGAAGAGAAGAGGTGCATGCAGCGCCGTACTCCGTCTCTTTCCCAACCACACCAGCGGGTACACGGTGGAGCTCATTTCTGTACGAAAAAGGCAGCCCACGTGGTAATTTGGCTCGTGTACTGGTTTTCCACTTGGTGGAGGGAGGATCGTCTACCACGGGTGAACAAACAAATTGCGACTTGACGTGTTATGTTTAAAAAAGAGGCAAACCATGTGGGGCTTACCTTAGAGGCAAGGCTCTATACACTGGAGTACTTTTGATGTGTCCCGTCAACTCGCAGAACGAGGAGAAGCTTGCTTAGTACGCCGTCTCCCCCGCCCACGGGCGCGGTGGCTCGCAGGATGAGGTGAAGCTTGCTCCGCCTTACGCCCGCTCCCTCGCCCATGCGCGCGGTGGCTCGCAGGACGAGGAGAAAAATTTACTACTCCCTCCGCTTACTCCTCGTCCCTACTACCTTGGTTATAGAGATTATATCATATTTTTTGGAATATATATGTCCTTTAGTAGATTTCAATATGAACTACTAGTACATACTCCAAACACTGATGTATATAGACGTATTTTAGAGTGTAGATTCACTCATTTTGCTCCGTGTGTAGCACTCTCTCTCGCCCCTCGACCCTCGCCCACGTGGTGGACGTGCAGGAATTCATTCGGTCTCATATAGCCAGAACGATATATACTGCACTACCATTATTGCTCGACTTCCCGAAGAGGCGAAGAGCCAATCGCAAGGTTAATATTTTGGAGATGCCAAGCGCAAGGTTATAGGAGAACGAGTAGTAGGTGCTGTGTCATTTATAAATAATTTTTTTTCTTCAGTGGCACGTACACAATATGATAGGTTCATATGGAGAGAAAAGGAAACCGCTCCACTATATACATAGTCAGGATGGCCAGACTACACGGTTGCTTGCTGGGGTTGCTCTCTTCGCACTCTCTCGCACAAAACGACTGTGGCCACATCTCTAACATCCCGGCGGATCACGTCCGCTTGGGGAAGGGGTGGATGCTTAGTGTAGATGCGGTGGCCGTCACCGATGGTGAAAACCCAATGTCGGCACGTCCCGATCAGGGGTCCCCGCTGTTCTCTCTCACAAAGCCGGTGAGGTTGCCTTCGTCCCTTGCTCATTGCCGCGACGTGGGCAGTTGCCATCTCCCGCCGCCCTCCTCAAGGTTGAGCTACGTCCCTCAGGTACAACTCCATTTACAAATGGGCTTGCACCATCGCTCCAAATGCCCACATCACTCCCCTGTGGATATTTCTCTACTTCTTTGCCCCACACATAACTCTATTGGCTTCTACATACTGTATTTGTGATGAGTTTATGTCTCATCAACTAGTCCCAGTAATCTTATTCTAATCATGCTTCTTCAATTTCTTTGCCACAGGGATGCTCATCTCGATTTTGGTGAAACTGCACAAAATGATCCGATGGTCAAAAGGTTGCAAACTTCATTTATTAGGAAGCTCGAACGTTGCCAGCAAATTGAAGCCTGGTTAGGGTTCACGGTTCAAGGGCTAGGGACTACATGGATCGTTTTTTCTTTAGCTGCCTCTGTGCCAAAATAAGTGTCAACTTTAGTAGTAGTACAACTTTGTACTAAAGTTTGCACAAAGTTGAGACACTTATTTTGGAACGGAGGGAGTACATATTTGCTATGATCTGTCAATCATTGAGATGCAATAGCATGCATGTTAGTCTCCTTTGTATTTGATGAAATGTTGCAACAGATAACCTTGGATGCAAGATACATGTAACGTGTTTGGAAGCTTCATAGCATTGTACACATTTATCTCGCTGATAAATTATAGTACGTACTATACTAGTACTTACTCCGTTCCTAAATATAAGTCTTTGTAGAGATTACACCATGAACCAGATGCGGATCTATATAGATGCATTTTAAGTGTAGACTCATTCATTTTGTTCCGTATGTAGTGGAATCTCTACAAAGACTTATCTACTAGTAATAGCTAGCCCCCACTACTAGGAATTATCTATCCTCTCCTTGAGCCACATCATCAAAATTGATGTAGCCGTTAGATGAAGTAAATCAGTCCATAATAGCCGTCTGATCTAGACGTTGAGAGGCTCCGCACTAAGCCACATGCAAGCATGCAGATATACCGTGGCACATGCATGTGAGTTGGTTTTAAATCACATTAACATGTCTGCATGCAAGCATGCACCGGTAGCATGCATGTAAGTGAGCTTTTAAGTCCCATTAACATGTCAAAAAGAAAAATATAATCCCATTATGCAAGAGGGAGTTGGATGATCTTTTTTCCTTACGTGGGATGATCTAAATGATGATGGGAGTTTATTTAGTTTGGCTACCACATTTGTCATGCGGTTATAGAGTATTTTTAGTTCTATGAAATTGATAATTTTCTTGCAGAGAGATATATCATTGTTCATGACAATGCTGAGGACTCATCTAGTAATATTTAGGAATGGAGGGAGTACTATGTAAAGAGTTAGGTGTCGCACGGTGATAGTGTGAGGTGGGCCATGTAATCACCGAGCTCGCGTGTTTTCACTGCTCTTGCATGCCTCCGCTGTAAGAATGGAGAAAATTGTAATCTAGTAGTAGTACCTCCTTTCGCCAAAAGCGTGGGACATCCAGCAGTCCTACCACCTCAGTAATAAAGACCAATGCGCCGTCAAATCACATAGATCCAGCAGTAAGTTGGACGAACGAAGCAACCATCACTCTTGCACCAGTGAGAGGTCGCGTTCGCTCTGCCTGGGCAGGAATGCGGCACCGATTCTTTGGAGCGGCGCTGACCGTTTCGGGCGGGAAGCCTGCGCGGGTGATGGAGGGGCTTTGGGTGGGCCAGGCTGGTCAGGAGCGGGCGTGGCAGCTGTCCGCATGTCCCTACCGGACACGCCCGGAAACGAGAGGATGCACCGACTCTCGCGGCTAAAATCGTACACTACACAACATCTCTCTGTAGGAGTAGATCGATCTGTCGCTCTCTCTAACACACACATGCTGTTAAACACACACACACACACACACGCACGCACCTTGGTCCCGTTGCACCTTCTAACATGACTTATTACACCTAGACGGAGGGAGTAGTAAGTATACGAGATACGGTGGCACACTGACTTAAGTCGAATACAAGTGCCCAAAATTTGTGTGCATGTTATAATAAGGATTCACTTAAAATAGTACGTGAGCAAACAGAGGGCTCAATTGGATAGTGTTCCCGAGAAGTAGCGAGATGTGTGAAGTAAGATACACCGCTGGTGCTTTTAATTTTTCTTATTAATTTGTTTGTTTCACCCTCTGACTGGTGGGACCCAACGTACTACGTGGAGAGAGGTAAGGTGTCTAAGGCTGCATTATTTCTGCACCACTGTGGATAGTCTTACCACCAAAGCCACATGACACGATTATGATTGAAATCCCAATGACTCCCACACACACAAAAAACACGACATGCTTGTCACACGAATGCAGGAATGTATAAAAGGTTATTTCCCTCTCGTTGAACATAACGGGAGGGTTGTGTAGTTGGTTAGCCTGTTCGCTCATCGAACTTGAGGTCTCAGGTTCGATAACTACACTTGAGCATAATTTGTGCCAGGAGGATTCTTTGACTGGTCAATATGTTTTCTAGGGTTTGCACGCTTCACACTCTCTCTCCAGTATATATATACACGCTGGAGACTCAGCGCTTGTAGTTGCTCTCTTCACACTCTCTCGCCCTTTCTTGCTGGAGCCTCAGCGCTTGTAGTTGCTCTCTTCACACTCTCTCGCCCTCTCCAGATCTAAACAAGACTCCGTTGGCCTCTCTCTCCCCTCACTGCTGCTCAAAGAGCCGGTAGGATCCGTCCGCCGGGAAGGGAAGGAGGCTTAACGCTGTCATCGTCGGCGAGGGACTACCGGCGCAGCTGTTCACTTTCCACCCAGCGGCGGCGCAGGAGGGCCTCCGACCCTTTCTTCTTCACCGCCGTCCCATCGCCCACCGAACCACGCCCCAAGAACCTCAAGGTATAATTTACTTACTCGACATGCATTTCTCTAGCTGCATGTATACCATGAATCTAGGACGTGGTTCAAAGAGGAAAGGAGCAGGGGAAAGTAGTGGGAAAAGTTGTATATAGCATGAATCTAGGACGTGGTTCAAAGAGGAAATGAAGGGGGAAAGTTGTATAGCATGAATCTAGGACGTGGTTCAAAGAGGAAAGGAATGGGGGAAAGTAGTGGGGAAAGTTGTATCGCATAAATCTAGGACGTGGTTCAAACAGGAAAGGAAGGGGCGAATGTACTAGTTCAAAAAGGAAAGGAAGGGACAAGGTCAGAGTTTGAGCAGACTAGATTTCTTTAGCTCACATAGGGAAAGGTGTCTAAAGATAACAAAACTGGGACCAACACAAATATGCTCCTTGGTTGTTTGTTCTTTGTTGCAACAGATCATGCATGACCACAAAGACATCGGTAGATGCACATGGTGCTGGTGCGTCCACTTTCCCGTGCAACTCATTAGCTGTTGTTAATCTAAGACCCTGTTTGGTTAAAAACTCCCTAGTCCCTACCTGCTTGGTTCCAGGGAGTAAACATGGACTAGAGGTTATTAAATGACATGCTAAAAGACCATGTTACCCCTAGTAATGAACTAATAGAGACAAGGTGCGATGCGTGGCAGGGGCAACTGTCGGAAAAAGTCCCAAAAAGACTCCCTCGGAGTCTTGTTTCTTTAGTCCCAAATGCCCACTTTTAGTCCCTAAAAGTCCCTCCTGTTTGGATTAGATTGGACTAACACAGAGTTTTTTAGTCCCTACACCAAAATGTCCCTGTAAACAAACACCCTCTAATAATGCATTTGGAAAATTGATGCAATGCCACGCTTAAAAGAAAATTACATGTTTAACGAATTTTATTGTTAATATAATCTCTATGTTAATATTAATCAATGCCACCGTTTGAGAAATGCTACTGTCTTGCTTTCTTTCCCATTTAGATAAGGTAGATGCTTCTTTTGTTGGCTTCATGTCATCCACCGTTATTGACCACTAATTGTTTCCTTTGCACCTCTGTGTAAACAGGGTTATCTACTTCACCTCGTTGCCATTGTGACCTTTTGTTGCACTGCACAAAGCACTTTTGTTTTAAGAGTGTTTTGTGCAGTTCAACCAAAATGTTACACCGAGAACGTTGCTTGATTGCTTGATCTTAGTGGAACTGCACAAGAGGAGATCTTACTTCCTATCCGTTAAGGCAAATTTGGTTCAGATCTTCTTCTTGTGAGTTGTTTCTTGTGAGTTGTTTGAATTCCGCATCATGAGAGGTCAGTACTAGCCTTCTTTCACATGATTCTGCAGTGTGCTTTCATATGTTGTGCTACTTGTACGATAATGTTGCTTGATCTTAGTGAACTGCACAAATAGAGACAAGACTTCCAATTTGTATGTGCACTGTAATATCCCATTGAGGTAAGATAAGGATATTTCACAACTGCTGGCCTGTATTTTGCCACTTTCATCAGAAATTAAGTTTAGTGCTATACTTGTGCTCCCTAATTGACATGCCAAATCTTACATTGAAGGCGAAGCTTGTCTGTTATTGAACCAAGTGATGAAGGGGAAGAACAAGCGGAAGAAAAACAAAATCAACTCCGGTCTTTGTAATGAAACACTGGAACTGTGATGACACAATTAATGATATAGTTTTGCATCTTAATTTATTGCTATGGCTGGAACGAGCAATTGTTTTGCCACTGATATGATGCCACTCTTAATGTAATATGTAATTATCTCTACTGGTGCAAACAGGGATCTTCTTTGAAGATACCATATATTTTAGTGGAACTGCACAAGAAGATGTTGGAAACATTGAACTAATCGAGGAGTATATAGTAAGCATGGCCACCATCGTAGATAGCAAATGTATGGTTCCTAGAAGTGCTTCATCTGTATGCTCTACACAATAAGCCTCGACAAAGGTTGGTACTCGCCCACTGATTTCATCCATATGATTGAGCTTTGTCATCTCTATTGGTGTTGTGCTACTATTTAGATACTGTCATGAAAAAGTGGTATTGTCCTTGAGAAGTGCTTCATATGTGCTGTTTTAAATATTGGAGCTTTAAATGACCATGTTCATTGCAGAGTTCACAAGGGGCGCGAAAAATATTAAATATTTCAGCACAATCATCAAGACTTTCTTGCAACAATTTAGTTTCTAAGTACTTATGCCTCTTGCAATATCTATCTTCCCTATTTGGTGTGTACTTGCAAACCCAATGTACTCCACAAAAATTGACATGTTTATAGGAGACATTTTCATCATAACTAGTGCAATCATCATTAGTACCATGGATATTAAGGGAGTTCATACTAACAACATTGCAATCATGCTCATAATTCAAAGATTTAGTGCCAAACATTTTAATGCATTCTTCTTCTCACACTTTGGCACAATTTTATTTTCCATCATACTCATGAAAGACATTAAAAAGATGAAGCATATGAGGCACCCTTAATTCCATTTTTTTGTAGTTTTCTTTTATAAACTAACTAGTGCTAAAACAAGAAACAAAAAGATTTGATTGCAAGATCTAAAGATATACCTTCAAGCACTCACCTCCTAAACAGCGGCGCGGAAAAGAGCTTAGTTGACGGGGTGTGAGTGCCGCTTACCTAGCCTCCCCGACAACGGTGCCAGAAAAGAGCTTGATGTCTACTACACAACCTTCTTCTTATAGACGTTGTTGGGCCTCCAAGTGCAGAGGTTTGTAGGACAGTAGCAAATTTCTCTCAAGTGGATGACCTAAGGTTTATAAATCCGTGGGAGGCGTAGGATGAAAATGGTCTCTCTCAAGCAACCCTGCAACCAAATAACAAAGAGTCTCTTGTGTCCCCAACACACCCAATACAATGGTAAATTGTATAGGTGCACTAGTTCGGCGAAGAGATGGTGATACAAGTGCAATATGGATGGTAGATATAGGTTTTTGTGAACTAAAAAATATAAAAACAACAAGGTAGCAAGTGATAAAAGTGAGCGTAAACGGTATTGCAATGCTAGGAAACAAGGCCTAGGGTTCATACTTTCACTAGTGCAAGTTCTCTCAACAATAATAACATAATTGGATCATATAACTATCCCTAAACATGCAACAAAGAGTCACTCCAAAGTCACTAATAGCGGAGAACGAACAAAGAGATTATGGTAGGGTACGAAACCGCCTCAAAGTTATTCTTTCCAATCAATCCATTGGGCTATTCCTATAAGTGTCACAAACAGCCCTAGAGTTCGTACTAGAATAACACCTTAAGATACAAAACAACCAAAACCCTAATGTCACCTAGATACTCCAATGTCGCCTCAAGTATCCGTGGGTATGATTATACGATATGCATCACACAATCTCAGATTTATCTATTCAACCAACACATAGAACCTCAAAGAGTGCCCCAAAGTTTCCACCGGAGAATCACGACAAAAACGTGTGCCAACCCCTATGCATAGGTTCATGGGCGGAACCCGCAAGTTGATCACCAAAACATACATCAAGTGAATCACGTGATATCCCATTGTCACCACAGATAATACGGCAAGACATACATCAAGTGTTCTCAAATCTTTAAAGACTCAATCCGATAAGATTACTTCAAGGGGAAAACTCAATCCATTACAAGAGAGTAGGGGAGAAGAAACATAAGATCCAACCATAATAGCAAAGCTCATGATACATCAAGATCGTGCCAAATCAAGAACACGAGAGAGAGAGAGATCAAACACATAGCTCTTGGTACATACCCTCAGCCCCGAGGGTGAAGTACTCCCTCCTTGTCATGGAGAGCGCCGGGATGATGAAGATGGCCACCGGTGAGGGTTCCCCCCTCCGGCAGGGTGCCGGAATAGGGTCCCGAGAGGTTTTTGGTGGCTACAGAGGCTTTCGGCGGCGGAACTCCAGATCTATTCTCCGTTCTGGAAGTTTTAGGATACGTGGGGTATATATGGGTGAAAGGAGTACGTCGATGGAGCTTCGGGGGGCCCACGAGGCAGGGGGCGTGCCCTAGGGGGGTGGGCGCGCCCCCACCCTTGTGGCCACCTCCCTCCTTTCCTGACGTGGGGTCCAAGTCCATCTGGTAGCTTTCCTTCCAAAAATAACTTCTCCAGTTGATTTCGTTCCGTTTCGACTCCGTTTGATATTCCTTTTCTTCGAAACACTGAAATAGGCAAAAAACATCAATTCTGGGCTGGGCCTCCGGTTAATAGGTTAGTCCCAAAAATAATACAAAAGTGGATAATAAAGCCCAATATTGCCCAAAATAGTAGATAATATAGCATGGAGCAATAAAAAATTATAGATACGTTGGAGACGTATCACCTGTCTATCTTCTCATCAGAAGGAGCAGTTGAAGGATGGTTACATTACTCCCCACAAGACAAAACTAACTTCAGCTCAGAAGGACTGACAAATCTCCTTTTTTTGCTGTGATGCGTGAGTACAATGTCGTTCTAGGATTCTTTCTGGTGAGTTCCATTTTTCTAAAAGTGTGCTCTACATGGACCATGTATGTGACTGTTGAAACTGTCAATTCATTGTACAGTTTGCTTTATACTAATCACTTTTTTGTATTTGTGCAAACAGGGGTGCTCAGCTTGATTATGGGAACTGCACAAAATGTTCATGAATACATCGAATCATTCATTTCCACCACAAGAAAGGAGGTGCCGATAAGTTCAGGCGTTGCAACATATAAGGGCAAAATCATACAAGCTACGCGCGAATTTGGTTGATTTTGGTGGAACTGCACAAAAAGAACAGCTGGTTTATTTAGCACGAGGTGCCATGTCAATCTCCGAACTAATGGCAAACCTTGCCCTTTCCACAATCGTAGGCATTTGATATTTTGGAATGGGACAACTTGTCAAATTTTGCTCATTGATTTTAGCAAGACATGCGTTTGATATTTTCGAATGGGACGCCCTTTCTTTGTCGGCCGGCGTCGATCAATTTTTCTTTATTCTTTAGTTGTGAAGTAAATATTGCCTCTAACATGTGAGTCGCTGAGATGCATAATCATCGATTGTTTTGAATGTTCTCTATGAATTACCTGGGCTGTGTGTTTGATTGCAATGTACAGAAACGCTAAAAAGCTGCTCAAACTCTTTGTACTCCTTCTGTTCCTTTTTACTTCGCACATTGTGAAAGTGCATACTTTTTTGTATAAGATTGGTCAAAGTAGAGATACTTTGACTGCAGACAAAACTTGCATGCAGACTAGAAAGGACTGGAGGGAGTACATGTGAAACTGTTGCAAACGAGGTGATCACCCTGGGAGTAATGCTAGTACGTATTGTTTTGCATGTTCATCCAATGCCAGTGATACAGGAATCCGAACTAATCGAAATAAATTCATTCATACACGGTCAGATTTCATATAAACATGCCGGATTTCATTACATTTCATACATTCTTCAGCTAAAAAGGGGTGCGCTGGAGGTGTAATTGCAGGTGCTTCAATGACTTAATTGCAGGTGCAGTTGCATAACTGACATGTAACCGAAGCTACCCACCTGTGTCCCGCTGAGCCGAACAGAAGCTTCAATGACTTAATTGCAGGTGCAGTTGCATAACTGACATGTGGCCTGTTGGGGCCACATGTCAGTGAGGCAACTGCACCAGCAGTTAAGTAGAAGCAGCGTTCTTCTCCAGTGCAGCTCTCCGACTCCACGTCGCCGCCAAGAAGCTAACCGGCCGTTAATGGTCAACCCGCCTAGCTTGGCTTCAACCGGAGGGTAGCAGCAGTGGCCTTACTTGGACCCGAGTGGTGGCGACCTACCGTGTTCTACTCTTCCTCGTTTTACGTATGGTGGCGGCCTCGTTAGCAGCGGGCGGGCCTCGGCGGAGCCGGCGATGTCCTCTGTCTCGCTACCGGCCGGCGGCGCCTCGGTGGAGCGGTGGAAATCCCCCCCCTCGTTGCCGGCAGGGTGGGGCCTCGGCTGAGACGGCGATGTCCTCTGCCTCGTTGTTGGCGGCGGGGCCTCGGCGAGCCGGGCGGTGTCCTCTGCCTCGTTGTTGGCGCCAAGGCCTCGGCGGCAGGGCCTCGCCGACGCCAATGAGCGGGACTCATTGAGCCCGGCATTGTCCTCTGCCTCGTCCTTGGTCTCGCCAAACAGCGCCTCGCCCGCTTCATCGCCCTCTTTGCTAGCCTCTTTGTAGGCGATCGCAGCCTCCGCCACCCGCATGCGGTACCGCCAGCGCTTGAGGCGGCCCTTGTAGGCGGAGCAGTACGAGTCGAGCAGCGCCTCCTGCTCCACCCGCTCCGTGGCGATCTGCTCCTCCGCTTGGAGGTGCTCCTGGAGGAGATGGTGGTTGTAGGCGGCGTCGGCTTGCGACTCCTGGAACTGCTCCTCACGCATCTGCCTCACCCTGTCCATATATTGGGCACGGGCCTCGCCGATGGTCATGGTGCAATGCACCGGCGAGGATGGCGCAGAGGAGGGGGTTGGCGCCGGATCATCGACTACCATGTTCTCCATTGGGACGTCGTCGTCCTCCGGCAGCCCGCCACCGGTCGGCAGCAATGATCGCCATCTCCTTGTGGTCCGTCGTCCGCCCGTCTCCAAGAGCGCCGAGCACGAGGAAGCCATGGTGGGCGATAGTGGTGTGGACAGGAGAAAGGAACGGATGCGGATGATCGCGGCTATGGCGGCGCAATGCTTTATATAGCAATGGTGGGCGGCGGAGGGACGGACGTGTGGCGCTGGAGTAGCCGCCTCGGCAACGCGTATCATTAATGTGGGCGAGATGGATGATGACGGACGACACTTGTGTCGTTTGAAGGCGAGCAATCGCCTGCACCGAAGCGGGCGGCGGCGCCGATTGTTTTGGCATTAGAAGCAGCGAGGAGATGACTTTACTTGGAGAGGATGACAATGGGGACCCACCAGTCCATAGCCTCACGTCACGCAAGTGCCTCCTTATTATATATATATATATATATATATATATATATATATATATATAACTATAATTTATTTTGCTTCCTCCCGTTTCTCGACATCACGGTCCCACACCATTGTCAACCTATGTAGTAGTCAATAAACGAGATAATTGCAAAAGAAGCGGCCGACAGCTGGGACCAAGCAGCTCGAGCAGTATTTTTGTTTTTGAGGTGTGAGCACTGCAAAGTTTTTCGATGTTTAGCCCAGATATTAATTTTTCTCCTCTGAACAACAATGAAAACATCGCTGCAGTATTAATCGGCGGGTCAGGCCCGCCTAGCCCAAAGCCGATATTAATTTTTTCAAGTTTAAAATGGCTAGCCCAAAGCTATACTTTTTTAGGAATACCTAGGCAAGGTCAAGTTGTTATTCTCCTCATTGGCTGCAAATCTTTCCTAGGAGGGATGCATTAGGCTTAACAAGAAAATGGGCTTTAAGAAATAATAAATGGGATGTAATTATAAAAGCAGGCAGTAACTATAAAAATGCACCAAACACGTGATTACTTTATAAAATATTATTTTTGGATATTGAAAATTTTAATTTCATTAATTGTTCTTGCGCAATGTTTCGTTGGATTTTTACGTAATATAAATTTATATTGAAATAGTATTTAATCCGACTAGAAATTTCGGGATAAAAATATTTCGGATCCCATCAAAATGTGGGAAATTTTATTGAATTATGTTTTGAACGGTTGGTTGAAATGGGCTGTAGTTTTAACAAACTGTAAATGGGCTGTAGTAAATTCCATTAGAATTCAAAAATGGGCTACACATTCTTACAAATCTCAAATGGGCTATAAGTTCTCTGCCACACACTTCCGGCCTTACTAAGTTGACGCGTCCCCTAAAAAAACAGAGTTGACGCGTATGCAAGGCTTTGTCAACTTATAGTCAACACACGGTTCTAGCAGCAGTGGTCGTTGGATGTCGTGCTTCTTCTTCAATCTCGGATATTCTAGCTTCACCCGCCCAAAAAATGATTCCTCCCCCTGACATCTGGGCCTACTAAGTTGACGTACCAAGGGCTTTGTCAACTTAGTCAATATAAACGATTCTAGCTGCAGTGACCGTACGATGTCCATCCAATGCCGTCGTGCTTCTTCAACCTCTGGTCTTCATGCTCTAGCCGCCCAAAGCAGCGCCGGTCGTGTCAGCCGCTTCCAGCCTCCGTGGCGGTTTGTCTTTGCCATGAGGCCTCACCGCCCCTACTACTCCCACCATCGCCATGCCATCCCTCCACTCACCCACACCCCTGTTATTCTCAAGGGCGACGGCAGTACCGAACCAGTGAACCCTCGTACTCCTCTCCGCGTGTGCATCCACCGCCACGTCTTCCCGGCCCGCGTCATCCCTTCCTAGGCCTCGCCGTCGTCCATCGCCTCGGTGCTCTCGGCGCGGCGTGGTCAACGTGGTCAAGGCGACTTCCATCGGACGTGGATCGTAAGTGGAGAGGCGACAAGCTGGGTCCACGGCAGCCGCAAGGAAGTGCCTCCTTATTACGCGCAAAATAATTATTCCTCCACGATAGCGGGACCCACCGGATGGGCCATTTGTATTTCGAAAAAACGATTCGCCCCACCGCTGGGACCCACGAGCTACATCTTCGCACGCAAGGAAGTGCGTCCGAAAAAAATGATTCGCCCCCCTGACTGCTGGGACCCACCAGCTACATCTTCGCACACAAGGAAGTGCGTCCGAAAAAAATGATTCGCCCTCCGACTACTAGGACCCACCAGCTACACTTCGCACGCAAGGAAGTGCGTCCGGGCAAAAAAAAAATGATTCGCCCCCTGACTGCTGGGACCCAGCAGCTACACCTTCGCACGCAAGGAAGTGCGTCCGGGCAAATAAAAACAATTACCGACCGCTGGGACCCACCAGCTACATCTTCGCAGGCAAGGAAGTGCCTGACAGACGGGACCCACCTGGTCGAAGCGTACGTAGCGTTATCATTCTGGTTGCGAACGTGTACATACATACTGGTCGATTAGAGGTGCGCACGTGTCGTAGTAGAGGCGCGCACGTGTCGTAGTAGAGGCGCGCACGTAGCATGTACACGTACGTACAACGGCCAGGGTGCAAGAAAGAAAATACGGCCACGTATGTGTACATACGGGCGGGGTCTCGAACGCTTACTCGCGCATACGTACGGCGAGGGCTCGTTGACATGGCTGGGTCGGAACGGAGAAACAGCGTCGTCGTCGTGTTCATGGGGAGGCAAAGGAATGCGTCGTGTTCATCGGGAGGCAACAGAATGCATGGGAGCTAACCGGCTGGGTCGGAACGGAATGCGTGGTCGTGTTCATCGGGAGGGGTTGAACGGAACATGCGATGGAAACGAGGCCTGGCGTACCGCAGAACGGAGGAAACGGCCTTGTGTTTGACCGGCCACGTTCGAAACGGGATCCTGTTCATCGGGAGGGGTCCGCGACAAAGAACGGATTTAAACGGACCTCCTACGGTCGAAACGGGGTCCCGTTGATCGGGAGGTGTGGTGTACCGCAAAGCGGATTTAAACGGACCTCCTACGGTCAAACGGGGTCCCGTTGATCGGGAGGGTGTGGCGCATCAAAAGCAGACGAAACGGACCTCCTACGGTCAAACGGGGTCCCGTTCGCCGGGAGGGTGTGGCGTGCATAAGCAGGACTCCACGGGATACTGTTCATCTCCACCGTCGACCTCTTCCAGCCTCCACGGGCTACCGTTGACCTCCTCCAGCCTCGACGGGCTCCTGTTCATCCAGCCTCCACCGCGCGCTACTCCACCGGCTAGTGTTCAACCACCCCTCCACCATCTATTGTTCATCCAGCCCACCACACCACGGGGTCCTGTTCAACCACCCCTCCACGGGCACCCCTCCACCGTCTACTGTTCATCCAGCCCTCCACCACACCACGGGGTCCTGTTCATCCAGAGGCAACGCCACCGCCCACTGTTCATCCAAACCCCCCGCAGTGCTCACTGTTCATCCTAGAGGCAGCATCGATCGACTTCAATTAGCAGCAGTAGCGAAGGAATCGCTCGATCGGGTTCATTTAACATCCATCGATCGATCGCTCGGGTTCAATAAAGCGTAGCTTGCAGTGCAATCACTCGGGTTCAGTTAGAGCCCAACGCCTCGCTCGGGTTCAGTTAGAGCCAATGCCTCGCACACACGCGCGTGCGTGTACGAGAGAAACGCGCATCTCTCGGCCCCCGACCTCCCACCGTATCAGGGAACTCCTCGAAATTTTCCTCGCCCTCGCTTCTACCATGGTCTTTTCCGTCATGGACGGCCCAAAGAATGTCATGCGGCTGCGTCTCCGGCCCGCCCATGATTTTTTGTAATAGAAGTAGGAGCCCACCACATCTATGATGATACCGGGTTTTGTCACAATTATCATCATAGAAGTGTCATACGTATGACAGAAAAAAATCGTTCGGCCCAAAATGTCACGGATGTGTCTTTTTTTGTAGTGTAAATTCTTAGCATCTTCAGCTTTAATACCCTTTTCTTTCATAGATTTCTTTGCCTCTTGCATATCTTCAGGACTGAGAAATAGAACACCCCTCTTCTTCGGAGTTGGTTTAGGAATAGGCTCAGGAGCTGGCTCTGGAAGTGTCCAATTATTTTCATTTGTCAACATATTATTCAATAGAATTTCAGCTTCATCCGGTGTTCTTTCCCTGAAAAGAAAACCAGCACAACTATCCAGGTAATCTCTGGAAGCATCGGTTAGTCCATTATAAAAGATATCAAGTATTTCATTTTTCTTAAGAGGATGATCAGGCAAAGCATTAAGTAACTTGAGAAGCCTCCCCCAAGCTTGTGGGAGACTCTCTTCTTCAATTTGCACAAAGTTGTATATTTCCCTCAAAGCAGCTTGTTTCATATGAGTAGGGAAATATTTAGCAAAGAAGTAATATGTCATATCCTGGGGAGTACGCACACAACCAGGATCAAGAGAATTAAACCATATCTTAGCATCACCCTTTAATGAGAACGGAAATATTTTAAGGATATAAAGGTAGCGAGATTTCTCGTCATTAGTGAACAGGGTGGCTATATCATTTAATTTAGTAAGATGTGCCACAACAGTTTCAAATTCATAACCATGAAAAGGATCAAATTCAACCAAAGTAATTATATCAGGATCAACAGAGAATTCATAATCCTTATCGGTAACACAGATAGGTGAAGTAGCAAAAGCGGTCGTGTTTCATTCTATCATTAAGAGATTGCTGATTCCATTTAGCTAATAAACTCTTGAGCTCATATCTATCTTTGCAAGCTAAAATAGCTAAAGAAGCTTCTTTATCAAAAACATAACCCTCAGGGATAACAGGCAAGTCTTCATCATCACTTTCATCAATATAATCAATTTCAATAATTTCTTTCTCTCTAGCCCTAGCAATTTGTTCATCAAGAAATTCACTAAGTGGCACAGTAGTATCAAGCATAGAAGTAGTTTCATCATAAGTATCATGCATAGCGTAGTGGCATCATCAATAACATGCGACATATCGTAACTAATAGCGTAGCGAGGTTTAGGTGTCGCAAGCTTACTCAAAACAGAAGGTGAATCAACCGCAGAGCTAGATGGCGCTTCCTTACCTCCCTCGTAGTTGAGGGATAAATTGTTGTCTTAGCGTCTTTCAAGTTCTTCATAGTGACCAGCAGATATAAATCCCAAGTGACTCAAAGAATAGATCTATGCTCCCGACAGCGGCGCCGTAAAATAGTCTTGATAACCCACAAGTATAGGGATCGCATAGCAGTTTTCGAGGGTAGAGTATTCAACCAAAATTTATTGATTCGACACAAGGGGAGCCAAAGAATATTCTCAAGTATTAGCAGTTGAGTTGTCAATTCAACCACACCTGGATAACTTAGTATCTGCAGCAAAGTATTTAGTAACAAAGTAATATGGAAGTAACAGTAACAGTAGCAAAAGTAATATTTTTGGGTTTTGTAGTGATTGTAACAGTAGCAACGGAAAAGTAAATAAGCGAAGAACACTATAGGAAAAGCTCGTAGGCAATGGATCAGCGATGGAGAATTATGCTAGATGCGGTTCATCATGTAACAGTCATAACATAGGGTGACACAGAACTAGCTCCAATTCATCAATATAATGTAGGCATGTATTACGAATATAGTCATACATGCTTATGGAAAATAACTTGCATGACATCTTTTGTCCTACCCTCCCGTGGCAGCAGGGTCCTAGCGGAAACTAAGGGATATTAAGGCCTCCTTTTAATAGAGTACTGGAACAAAGCATTAGCACATAGTGAATACATGAACTCCTCAAACTATGGTCAT
Organism: Aegilops bicornis; assembly: GCA_021605145.1. Lineage (NCBI taxonomy): Eukaryota > Viridiplantae > Streptophyta > Magnoliopsida > Poales > Poaceae > Aegilops > Aegilops bicornis. The sequence continues at coordinate 473,252,509 of CM038672.1, read as the reverse complement.
CACCGGGAGTGGTCCCGATTATTGTCACTTGAGGTTGCGGATCATAACACATAGTAGGTGACTATAGACTTGCAAGATAGGATCAAGAACACATATATATTCATGAAAACATAATAGGTTCAGATCTGAAATCATGGAACTCGGGCCCTAGTGACAAGCATTAAGCATAGCAAAGTCATAGCAACATCAATCTCAGAACATAGTGGATACTAGGGATCAAACCCTAAAAAAACTAACTCAATTACATGATAGATCTCATCCAACCCATCACCGTCCAGCAAGCCTAGGATGGAGTTACTCGTGCATGGCGGTGAGCATCATGAAATTGGTGATGGAGGATGGTTGATGATGACGACGGCGACGGATTCCCCTCTCCGGAGCCCCGAACGGACTCCAGATCAGCCCTCCCGAGAGGTTTTAGGGCTTGGCGGCGGCTCCGTATCATAAAACGCGATGAATTCTTCTCTCTATTTTTTTCTCCCCAAAAGCAAATATATTATCACGCCCAAGATGCGACCCTATCCTAAAGGAACTCGATGGTCCCACCAAGGATAGAAGCGCATCTTGAAGACGCTTTTGCAAGGTGGATATCATTACATCAACATTACATAATACATAGGGATACATACATAAGGCACGAATGCCACAAGAATACATCATCATCATACAAGAACAACATCCGACTACGGATGAAACATAAACATAAACTCAAACAATATCCACCCTGCTAGCCTAGGCTGCCGACCTGGAACCTATCCCCTGATCGAAGAAGAAGCAGAAGGAGAACTCCAAAACAAGCAAACATCGCTCTCGCGTCATGATCATCGCATAACCTGTACCTGCAACTGTTGTTGTAGTAATCAGAGCCACGAGGACTCAGCAATCCCATAACCATGGGTGTCAAGACTAGCAAAGCTTAATGGGAAAGGAAGGGGTAAAGTGGTGAGGTTGCAGCAGCGGCTAAGCATATATGGTGGCTAACATACGCAAATGAGAGCGAGAAGAGAAACAAAGGAACGGTCGTCAACTAGTAATGATCAAGAAGTGATCCTGAACTCCTACTTACGCCGACATAACCCGTAGACCGTGTTCTCCTCTCGATCAACCCGAAAAGAGACACTCACGGTTACACACACGGTTGGTGTATTTTAGAAGAGTTTACTTCAAGTTTACTACAACCGAGCATTAACAAATTCCCATCTGCCACATAACCGCGGGCACGGCTCTCGAAAGTTTAAACCCTGCAGGGGTGTCCCAACTTAGCCCATGATAAGCTCTCGCGATCAACGAAGGACGTTCCTCCTCCCGGAAGACCTGCTCACCCGGGAATCCGGCTACAAGACATTTCGACAAAGAATAAAACAAGACCAAAGAAGCCGCCCGATGTGCCGACAAATCCCGATAGGAGCTGCACATATCTCGTTCTCGTGGCAACACCGGATGAGACTAGCTACGAGTAAAACCAAGCCTCAAGTTTCCCCAAGGTGGCCTCAGCAGCTCGGTTAGAACCAAAGACTTAGAGAAGCACCGCCCGGGGCTAAATAAAAGATGACCCTCGGGTTGGCCGACCCAAGGGAAAGGGTGTAGGTGGTGGTGAGGCAAATGGTAAAACCAAGGTTGGGCCTTGCTGGAGGAGTCTTATTCAAAGCGAATCGTCAAGGGGTCCCATAAATCACCCAACCGCGTTAGGGGACGCAAAATCTGGGAACATAATACCGATATGACGGAAACTAGGGCGGCAAGAGTGGAACAAAACACCGTGCATAAGGCCGAGCCTTCCACCCTTTACCAAGTATATAGATGCATTAATAATATAAGAGATATTGTGATATCCCAACATAAATATAAACCAACATGGAGCAATCTTCATCTTCACCGCAACTAGCAACGCTATAAGAGGGCCGAGCAAAAGCGGTAACATAGCCAAACAACGGTTTGCTAGGAAGGGTGACAACGGTTAGAGGTTCATGGCAATTTGGGAGGCTTGAGCAGCAAGTGGTAGGTAACGCAAAGACGTTGATAGAACGAAGCAACTAGCATAGCAATGATAGTAATGAGATCCAAGGTGACGGTCATCTTGCCTGAAATCCCGCTAGAAAGAAGAACGAGTCCATGAAGAAGACGAACAGGAGTAGTCGAACGAATCCTCACAATTGCAACTTTACCGGAACTGAGAAGCAACACCGGAAAGAAAAAAACTACATGATAAAGGCACAAGCATAAACATGGCATGATGCACAATCAAGTATGATGCATGTCCGGTTTAATAAGGCATGGCATGGTAAAGTGCAACAAACAATACTACAAGTTAAGTGGACAAAACACCACATTGACATATTTAGTTTAATCTCGTTTAAGCTACCAAACAATATTAAATGTTGTTAAACATGGAAAATGGTGATACATATGAAAAACTAACTATTTAGGCAAATTTAAATGAGGCCGGAACAACAAACAACAACTCCGGAAAATCCCCATGTGCATATTTCGAATTTGGTACTGTTCTGCCCTATACACAATTTTAGAGTTGTTAAACAGGAAAATAAAGTCCACCATGTTAAACTAGGCATTTTTCCACCCCATTTACATATAAAGTTTAATAAATTTGGAGCTACGGTTATTTAGTTATGAAATAAAGCATTTTAACATGGCATTTGAGCAAATTTAATCAAACAGCATTTTAAACATTTTAAACATGGTTGAATGCAGCATATTATGAAACTAGATATAATCCCAAGCATTTTACATGTTTAACTCATTTTAATCCGATGCACTGTTAATGAGTTTTTATATGCATGAAGAGCAAGGGGTTTTCTGCAAAACTGGCAGCCTCTGGAAAAATAACTAAATTCGCAGAACTGGGAAAAACACAAGGCATGGGTTGAATCTGAGGCGGACTGGGCTGGGGGAGCTGCTCACATCGGGCCTTGGCTGAAGCAGGCCGACTGGGAGGAGGAGGCCAGGCAGCCGGATCTGGCCCGGGCCTTGCTGCTGAAGGGCTTGGAGATTGGGATGAGGCCGACTTGGATCGATGCTGCGGTCAACGCTCGATGCAGGGAAGCAGGGCGCGGTCCTCTACTCGATAGGGAGCAGAAGCAGAGCAGCGGCGCAGCTGAATCCGGCGAGGACGGCCGAAGCGGCGCTGGAACCGGGCGACGACAGGAGGGACTTGGCGGGGCACCCCGGCGAGGAAGATGGACGGCGGCGCCGGGTAGGATCTGGCAGAGGCGAGGGACTTGGCGCTCGAGACGGACAGAGGACGCCATCCTCGCTGTGAGCTGCCAAGACGATGGCGACAAGGAGAGAGAACTACGTGAGAGAGAGAGAGGCGAGCGTAGGAGGCGGGGAAGGAGGGCGGCGACGGAACTCGCTGGTCGTGGTCGCCGCGGAGCTACCGCTCAAGTCAACGACGACGACGAGGGCCGGAGGCGGTTGGAGTAGAGGAGGAAGGCGGCGCGTGAAGGAGGCCAGCGGAGGAAGGGCATCTCAGCGCACTGGGTCAACGACGACGAGCGCCGTGGGGCTTGGCCGTGGCTGCAGGTGGCGCGTTCGGCCGATGATGACCGGAGCAGAGGAGTCGAGGCCAAGGCGGGTCAAGCTATTGCATCCATGGCGTCTGTGGAACAGAGAGAAGAAAGGGATTTGAGGAACCAAAGAGAGACAACTCGAGGGGAGAGAAGGAAACAGGGCACGACTGGTCAAGGCCTTGGACCTGGCGAGGTGATGGTCGGCCCGGCTCCCGCGAGCCGGGCAGCCTCGCGCAGACGAGGTGGTGGAGGGCTTAATCGGGAGCTCCTCTCCTGATCCAGACGGATTGAGGAGGCTGCTGCTGCAGGAGGCACCCGTGGACTACCTGGTGGAGCGGATGGATGAACGAGGAAGGCTTGGGAGGAGCTAGCTGGTTGGGTGGAATTTTGGATCGGGGAAGATCCCGAGGAAGGAGAGAATGGACAGAGGTGGCGGCGGCTAGGAGGATGGGACAGCTCCCCTAGATTTTAGGGTTGCTCTATTTATATAGTAAGTAGGCTAGGTTTAGGGGGGTATTTGGTCCCTCCGATTAAATCGGACGGTTCTGGATAAATAGGCTAGGGAGACCAAACAAAGAAAACAGAGATATTTTTGTAGATGTTCGGGGATGATTCGAAACCGACGGTAATGACAGCCTGGGTCGGGTTTGGGGAAGTTTACGGACGCCATGAGGGGCTGCGAAATGGCAAAAGAGGTTAGGTGGTCACGGACAAGAGGGAAGCGAAACCCGATTGGTCTCTAATACCAACGAAAAGCAAGGGGATGCGACAACTACGAACGGGTGCAAGCTTTATGAAAACATGCAGATGCAATGCGAATGATGCTATGAGATGAGATGCACGCCATGAACAAAATGCAAAACAAAAGAAAAAACCCAACCACGAAGGAAAATATCATAACACATCTCTGGAAAAGGCAAGAGTTGGAGTTACGAATATGGAAAGTTGCATCCGGGGCGTTACAACACTCCACCACTACGAGAGGATCTCGTCCCGAGATCTAGGATGGCACCGGAGGGAAAAGGAAGAGGAAGATAAGAGGTAAACTAAGTTGCTTCTTTGACGAACGAGTGAAACCACGAACCTTGAGAGGTTGAGCAGTTTTAAAAGAAAGAGTACCGCAGAGATGAACGAGATTGCAAACAATCTGGTAGAAAAGAGGAACAAGGAGTATTACGAGAACTTGAAGGTTGAAAGACATGGAAATAAGAGCTTCACGAACGAAAAGAATATGACCACCTCGGTATAATGAGATAGCGAAGGAACAACAATGACAGAATCTGGACAGCACTCCATTAGAAAAGAGAAGAAAACTTGATGAGATGAAAAGATATTGAAGAGATGATACAACACTCCGGTTAAATGGATAAGCAAGAAAAGAACACGATCCTCACAAAACGAGGTGATGGGTGAAGAGCACAACATCACAAAGCCTCCGTAATAAAAAGAATAGAAGTTAGATCATTGAAATAAAAGAATGGAAAAGAAAATGCCAACTTCTGCCACAAATGAGCTTGAAAAGCATCCTTGCAAAGAATAATTGAACGGAGTTGTTGGAAAATCAACAACGAAAAGCACAAGCTTGTTATGGGCATATGGCAAACATCTCAAAATGATGAGGTGACAACCCGCCACTAATGTAAACAATTGATTGGTTGAGATCAATGAAGATAAGAGAAACTTCTTCACCGAGATGAGAAGGAGAAAATTGGATCATTGATAAGCACCACAAATAGGTACATTCCTTAGGGAAGGCTGTAGGTGAATATAACCCAAGATAACTCCAACAAAGGGATTGATGGATTGAAAAGATCTCTTGAATGAAGAGAAAATGATGGATTTAAAATACCTCATTCTTGACAACAATATGAATCATGAAACATGAAGGAAATTGTCAAGAGTGACATAACACCACCTCAAAAGATAAGGTAGGAAGAATTGCACTTCGGAATGCAAGAAGAAGAATGCTTGAACTCCTCAAAGCAAAACATGTGTTGAACACCATGTTTATTTTAGAGTATAGCTTGGCGGATCATAACTTCGAGAGAAATCTTGAAGAACAATTGAAGAATGAAAAGAATCCTTGACAAACTATCATGTAGAGCCTCCATGAAGAACTCTGGTAATAAAAGGATGATAAAAAGAAAGAGAAGTTGAAGACACAAGGTGAAGCCTTGCAATAATTTAGATGGAGCTTCGCGACAAGATAATGCGGAAAACTTGAAACTCCGGAAAAGAAAAGATGAACAACTTAGAACCGATAAATGATATCATGAACAACTCCTAAGAAAAGAATTGAATCACCTCGAGGAAATAAGAATAAGATTTATTGTATGCTTATCCTTCATCAAATTAAATTGATGACAAGCAATGGATTTTACATACTACTTATTCTTCTTGCAAAAGAATTGAGAAGTGGCATAACACAAACTTGAGAAGGTCTTCATGAACCACCGGTAGGATTCGAAAGAACGAATGAATTAAAGTGATAATCAAGGAAAAAGAATGTTGAATGAACCACCGTAAGAAATGACAATGAACGAAGCCAAGGCACAATTCACCAGGAAGAATTGGAAAACGAATGAAGATGCTTGAGAGAATTTAGATACAAGAGAATGAAGAGATCATGAACTGATTAGAGGATATTTGAACGATTCACCGGTAAGATTTGGAGAACGAGAAATGAAGGCTGAGAATGAAGAATTATGACATGATGGCCTACGGAGGAAAGAAATGGGAACAACTCACGAAATGCTCCGGATGGGTAAAAAGAATTCTCACCATCAAAAACAATTATGAGAGGATGGCATCAAGCTAGAACCACGAATCTTGAAGTGAATGGAGCAAGATTTAAGAGAAACTCTTCTTCAGTCTTCAAATGTTGAGAATGACGATGAGAAACACCACCATTAATTGTTGAGAAACTCCGGAAGGATTAAAAGAGGAAACGTTGAGCCAGAGATGAAAAGATTTTGAAAGCAGCCTAGGAGAAGGCATGTGACTGATGAAAATTTATTCTTACGTCAAACTTTGAAATGAATTTGGGAATGGCTCCGGGAAAATTAGAAGAGTCAGGTAAGATCCTGGAAAAAGACCTGTGGGTTAGGGCCCACTCGAAAGAAACATCGTTGAAGGATTTTAAAGAGAGGTTGCACCGGTTGAATTAAATGACTTGAATGAGATAATAATCTCCAAATAGCTTGAACAGATCTTGGAAGAAAAGACGAGCCTTTTGAGATATCTTCAGCACTCCAGGACAAATTATAGCGTGAAGTGAATGATTAAGAGGTTCATCGGCATGAGAAATCATTAGAAACGAGGAAAAGAATATGATGAATATCGAAAGCTTGAATTGGATCCACCGGAGAAGAAACAACAATGAAGGATGATGAACTTGAAACTGTTGAGCATCTTCATGGGAAATCGCCGGATAAGAACATTGAAAGAAAAGAATGAAGAGACTTCTCTCAAATAAAAAGGATACATGATTAAGAAATCTGAGTCCTTGAAGAAAAAAAGGGTGGGAGGGCGGGAAAACAAAGGCAACTTGGGGACGGATGAAACGGATACCGTTGAGAAAAACTTAGAATTGATCTTGCGGATGTTGAAATGATCGGATCCACTTAAAGAGAAGCACGCGGTTGGGAAAAGAATTGACATGACAATATCGATAAACAAGAAGGATTAGCACTCTCATAGAAATATGAGAACACCGCTTGAAGGTATGGAATCAACACTTGACATTGAAGCAACTCGAATACCACAACTCAAAACAAAACAAAGGATTGGCTTGCAGAAATAAGCCGAAATACATATGATAGAGATTTACCCAATCCCATATCATGCACCTGTCGGAAAGATATTCTAGGAGCTACTTGAATACCCACCTATAAACTCCTGAAACTTTCTGGTTATGCAATCTGGTGTTGGGGATACAGGGGACACAAAATATATCACCCAAACTAACAATACCTAGATCCAGCTGTATCCATCCTTCAATACATAACCAAGAAAACTACGAAAATCGTGTACCTCAACCTTCGAAAAGCATCCGTTATACAAGTTATGGCAATACTCCCGAACTCCCCAGTACTGGGTGGCGTCGAGGTTATCTCACCAACAACTACATAAAAGAGATTTTCGATGTCGGCAAAACTCGTGTATTCCAGAATCGCAACTATAAAATTGTGACGACAACACCTCGGAGCTCAACTCCCCGGGACACTGCCACAACCCCTAAATGTCAGGAGGCACCAAGAACAATGTTCTCGTCACAAGACTATCGGAACGATCCCAAGATACCCGCGTGATCCTAATTTTTTTTTCGTGAAATTTGAGGAGAGGAAAGACAAAACATCTACGGCAGGAGGCCTCACCAGAGCAACGAAGGGACTGGGGAGTAAAAAGAATCCTACTCTCCGATATATATAAACCTACGACTCAAAATAGTTTTCTTCTAGACTCAACATCGGCCAACAAACAAGGGGGCTCCTATGGTCGGTCGAGGCTCTGATACCAACTTACCACGCCCAAGATGCGACCCTATCCTAAAGGAACTCAATGGTCCCACCAAGGATAGAAGCGCATCTTGAAGACGCTTTTGCAAGGTGGATATCATTACATCAACATTACATAATACATAGGGATACATACATAAGGCACGAATGCCACAAGAATACATCATCATCATACAACAACAACATCCGACTACGGATGAAACATAAACATAAACTCAAACAATATCCACCACCTTTAGCCCAGTGCCGACACCGAACCTATCCCCGATCAAGAAGAAGCGTATGAGAACTCCAAAACAAGCAAACATCGCTCCCGCGTCATGATCATCGCATAACCTGTACATGCAACTGTTGTTGTAGTAATCTGTGAGCCACGAGGACTCAACAATCCCATAACCATGGGTGTCAAGACTAGCAAAGCTTAATGGGAAAGGAAGGGGGTAAAGTGGTGAGGTTGCAGCAGAGGCTAAGCATATATGGTGGCTAACATACGCAAATGAGAGCGAGAAGAGAAACAAAGGAACGGTCGTCAACTAGTAATAATCAAGAAGTGATCCTGAACTCCTACTTACGTCAGACATAACCCAGAGACCGTGTTCTCCTCTCGATCAACCCCGAAAAGAGACTCACGGTTACACACACGGTTGGTGTATTTTAGAAGAGTTTACTTCAAGTTTACTACAACCGGACATTATCAAATTCACATCTGCCACATAACCGCGGGCACGGCTCTCAAAAGTTTAAACCCTGCAGGGGTGTCCCAACTTAGCCCATGATAAGCTCTCGCGATCAACGAAGGATATTCCTTCTCCCCGGGAAGACCCGATCAGTCTCGAATCCCAGCTACAAGACATTTCGACAAAGAATAAAACAAGACCAGCAAAAGCCACGATGTGCAGACAAATCCAGATAGGAGCTGCACATATCTCGTTCTTAGGGAAACACCGGATGAGACTAGCTACGAGTAAAACCAAGCCTCAAGTTTCCCCAAGGTGGCCCTGCAGGCAGCTCGGTTCAAACCAGCACTTAGAGAAGCACTGGCCCGGGAGGGGGGGGCTAAATAAAGATGACCCTCGGGTTGGCCGACCCAAGGTAAAGGGTATAGGTGGTGGTGAGGCAAATGGTAAAACCAAGGTTGGGCCTTTCTTGGAGGAGTCTTATTCAAAGCGAACTGTCAAGGGGTCCCATAAATCACACAACCGCGTTAGAGACGCAAAATCCGGGAACATAATACCGATACGACGGAAACTAGGGCGGCAAGAGTGGAACAAAACACCAGGCATAAGGCCGAGCCTTCCACCCTTTACCAAGTATATAGATGCATTAATAATATAAGAGATATTGTGATATCCCAACATAAATATAAACCAACATGGAGCAATCTTCATCTTCACCTGCAACTAGCAACGCTATAAGAGGGGCTGAGCAAAAGCGGTAACATAGCCAAACAACGGTTTGCTAGGAAGGGTGACAACAGTTAGAGGTTCATGGCAATTTGGGAGGCTTGAGCAGCAAGTGGTAGGTAACGTAGCATAGCGATAGAACGAAGCAACTAGCATAGCAATGATAGTAATGAGATCCAAGGTGACGGTCATCTTGCCTGAAATCCCGCTAGAAAGATGAACGAGTCCATGAAGAAGACGAACAGGAGTAGTCGAACGAATCCTCACAATCGCAACATTACCGGAACTGAGAAGCAACACCGGAAAGAAACAAACTACATGATAAAGGCACAAGCATAAACATGGCATGATGCACAATCAAGTATGATGCATGTCCGGTTTAATAAGGCATGGCATGGTAAAGTGCAACAAACAATACTACAAGTTAAGTGGACAAAACACCACATTGACATATTTAGTTTAATCTCGTTTAAGCTACCAAACAATATTAAATGTTGTTAAACATGGCAAAAGGTGAAACATATGAAAAACTAACTATTTAGGCAAATTTAAATGAGGCCGGAACAACAAACAACAACTCCGGAAAATCCCCATGTGCATATTTCGAATTTGGTACTGTTCTGCCCTATACACAATTTTAGAGTTGTTAAACAGGAAATAAAGTCCACCATGTTAAACTAGGCATTTTTCCACCCCATTTACATATAAAGTTTAATAAATTTGGAGCTACGGTTATTTAGTTATGAAATAAAGCATTTTAACATGGCATTTGAGCAAATTTAATCAAACAGCATTTTAAACATTTTAAACATGGATGAAAGCAACATATTATAAAACTAGATATAATCCCAAGCATTTTACATGTTTAACTCATTTTAATCCGATGCACTGTTAATGAGTTTTTATATGCATGAAGAGCAAGGGGTTTTCTGCAAAACTGGCAGCCTCTGGAAAAATAACTAAATTCGCAGAACTGGGAAAAACACATGGCATGGGTTGAATCTGAGGCGGACTGGGCTGGGGGAGCTGCTCACATCGGGCCTTGGCTGAAGCAGGCCGACTAGGAGGAGGAGGCCAGGAAGGCCGGATCTGGCGCGGCTGGGCCTTGCTGCTGAAGGGCTTGGAGATCGGGATGAGGCCGACTTGGATCGATCTTTGCGTCAGCCAACGCTCGATGCAGGGAAGCAGGGCGCGGTCCTCTACTCGATAGGGAGCAGAAGCAGAGCAGCGACGCAACTCAATCCGGCGAGGACGGCCGAAGGGGCGCTGGAACCCGGCGACGGCAGGAGGGACTTGGCGGGGCACCCCGGCGAGGAAGATGGACGGCGGCGCCCATTAGAACCCTCCCCCTAGCTATCCTCCCTCCCTCTCGCCAGATCCCCTTCGACCCTCTCTCCCTCGCCACCAGATCCACCCGCACGCTGCCCCGACCCACGCCGCCGCCGCCCCCGCGCCTCCGTCTCCGTCGCCGCCCCCAGTCAGCCCCTGCCCTGCCCCCCATCGCCGTCCGCTCTCAAGCCCTCGAGCTCCACCGTGCAAGGCGACAGGCAAGACGGCGGGCAGAATCTGCTTCAACACCGGGCCGGCGAGTCGGAACTGTGGCGCGGTGCTCGACCCTCCACCCCCTCCACCTCTTCTTCCTCGGTCGCCATTGTCTTCCTCAAGTTCGCCACCTCTGTTGCTACTAAGCCGTCATGTAGGCCTCCTTGCGCCTCCCAGTGAGCTTCGCCTCCTCTCCCCTCTTCCTTCTCGCGTGCCAAGAAATGCATAGCAATTATTTGCTTCACTTAGTTATTTGATGCTCTGTTTCCTGTGTGGCTGAAATGTTTGCAGTTAAGTTATGTGGTTGGAAAGATCATGTGTCATTTTTTTCTCGAGTAACACCTCAAGGGGCAGGGGTTCTTGCATTTCATATAGAAGAGAGTCTCCTTGCTAATGCGTCATTATTTTTGAAGAATCAGGAAAGTGTTAGAGCAGTTAACTAAGGTGATTATGGACCGCATGAGAAACTTGGAAGCTAAAAACATTGCGATCCTCACCATAAGGATGATTATATCTTCCATGCCTGAATAGCTCTGCCTAAATAATAAATAGATAAAGGTAAAACTAAACCATGCTCGGATGAGATGATGTCAACTGACAACCAAAGCAAACTTGTTCATCATTACAAAAGCAAACTTGTTCAACATAACAAAAGCAAACTTGTTCAACATAACAAAAGCAAACTTGTTCAACCACATAACTACAAACTGAGACACAGAGTAGGGTCATCCCAATACCACAAACAACTCAATATCCCCAAGAGTAGGGGTCATCCCAATGATCCTCCGCCTCTTGCCGAGCTCAAACCTTCTTTGGTGATTTCGATTTTCTTCCATGCTCGTATGTGACGACGCATCTTTCGCGCGTACTCGATGAGCTTGTTTGGCAGTGGGCTGTCCCCCATAGTAGGTGGTCCGAATTCTGCCGATCTTCTCGCTTCATTTTTGAGTAGGATGGGTGGATGAGGCTGGCTGCAAACTCAGCCAAAGACCGCCACTTCTTTCCATTGTTTGGAACTCTCCATTTGCGCTGCTAGTCGATCGCATTTGTCGGGGTTGATCTCCAAACCAGACAACTTCAGCTTCTCCTTGTCGCCTCCAATGCAGAAGCCAACAAAGGTGTATGACTTCTTCTCCTGCAGGAGCGGGCGGAGTTCCTTGGGCCTGCATCAAAATAATCTTTAGCATTCAAATTCATCTACTTCAAAAACTTCAGAAACTATAGAATTAAAATGGGTTCAGTTGAAGCAAAATTCAGTTAAAATAGCATCTTCAGTTCTGACCAAAATTCAGTTAAAATAGTATGATCACAACAACTACTAAATGATCACAACAACTACAAGACAACATTCTGTACGTGTCGGATTACGGGTTCCGGCAGACCCTTAAGGTTCGAACTCTGGGGTGCGCACGGAGATCCAACCCTCCACCGTCTCATGTCTCACCGAATCGCAGGGACCTAGAGCTACTCGAAAGAACAGCACGAGAGACACGAGATTTATACTGGTTCAGGCCACCATCGTGGTGTAATACCCTACTCCAGTGTGTGGTGTGTGGATTGCCTCTTGGGCTGATGAGGAACAGTACAGGGAAGAACAGCCTCGCGAGGGTCTGTTCTTGGTGGGTGTGATGAACTTCTAAGTGGTATCCCGTCGCTCTAGCTTGAGGATCGGGTCTCCATCTCTCTCTCTGGATTCCGAATGGTGGATCCTCCGTTTTTCTCCTATGATGGCTAGCTCTACTTATATAGACGAAGGCCCTGGGCCTCTTCCCAAATATTGAGCGGGAAGGGCGCCAACAATTGGCCATTTTGAAGGGGAACAGCGGGTACACTTATCCTAACTAAAGTTGGTCCTCGCCGCCAAAGGCTCGTGATGACGCATGCTTGGGCTCCACGATGATCGCATTCCAAATTGCTGGGGCTGGTCTTGGTCTTGTTGCACCGAAACAGATGCCTTTGCTTGATGCTCTCGCCTGCGCTTGCTCCCTTTGCACCAAAGAGGAAAGGAGGACGCTGCATGGCTGGCGCCCGACTGGCTCCCTTGGTCGTCATGGCTTACGTCACGAGCACCTCGCGAGGTACCCCGCCTTGAACTCTCCGCCTCCTCATGAGCCAGCTTGACGAGGCCATGCCTGAGGAAGCTCTTGGTCGTCCGCCCCGCGAGGCCTGGCCCCTCGCGAGGGTCTTGAGTTTGCGTTGATGAAGATGGGCCGCCCTGGGCCTCCTTCGAGCCACGCCGCAGGCCGCAGGCAGGCAAGTCTGGGACCCCGTTCCCTGTAACACCGACAAGAGCCCCGGCCCACGGGCGCCCCGAACTTGGCCGAGCAGAGAGGCGAAGGGCAAGTGTGAGCGTCATGAGGCCCTAACAGCCGGCGGCCTTGGGCGACGCGTGGCGGTTGATTGGACCTGGGTGGCACTGTTCCCCACGCCTCCTTATTTCGTGCCTTGCTAGGCGGACACGCTGCTGCACACATTTGTTCCCCTCTCTGCTGCTTGTGCGCTCCAGTCCTTCCCTCTCTCGAACTCCAGCTTCCATTTCCAATCTGATCTCAAATCCCCCCTTCCCCCTTTCGATCGCCATGGCTCTGACGAAGAAGGGGAAAGGGAAGAAACCTCGCTTCGCCTTGCTCACCGCCACGGCTGCCTCCGCCGTCGACCCGTCGATCATACTCAATCTGGAGGGCTTGGGCAAGGTCAGTTCGCCTCGCCACCTCCTTCAATGAATGCGGAGGACGACGGCCTGGCCCAGCCCCACTTCGCCATCGACAGGATAGTCACCGAGGTCCCAGATTTCACGACGCCTGTATGGACTGGTTCCCCCCTTCTCTGATTTCTTCAATGTCGTGCTTTCCCATTATCATATCCACATGATGCATCTGGGTCCTGAGTCCATTACTCTCCTCTCGGTCTTCGCCTTCATTTGTGAGACAATGATGGGCATCCTTCCCTCGGTTGCCTTGCTGCGCCACTTCTTCTCTCTGCGCCTTGTCGACCCCACTCAATGCTCGGCGTGTGTGAGCTTCGTCGCGCCCGAGACAATGACCTCGTGGATTGACCTCAGCCTGCCCCGCCCATGGTGAGTTCCGCGAGAGGTGGTTGTATGCGTGGATGTGGGGGTGCCCAGCCCCCGCTATCTGAGCCGACCTTCGCTGTCCCCAATTAAGGCTGGGGCCAGGAGACGCTTTCGAGCCCACGGCTCGTCTTTGTCTGCCGCCGCTTCGCGTTCCTGAGGTCGCTTGCTGTGACGGCACCCAAGGTGGTGAAGGAGTTCCTGATGCGCCGCATTGCTCCTCTTCAACGCCATTCCCACCGGATGTGGGCCTTCGGCGGGTCTGGTGATCATATGAGGCTCCAGGAAGAAGACCTGACGCCTGAAGCGCTAAGGAAAGTGCTCCCGATCCTGATCGGGCGATCCTAACCCGGTGGCATCCGGACGAAGGGCCTCATGTACCTCTGCCGAATAGGTGATCTGGTGAACCAGATGCCTATCTTTGATGAATGGGGGCTGCGCCCCGCTGGTCTCCAGGGGCCTCGCGAGAATCCAGTGGTGGTGACAGCTCTTCCAGTCGGCCAAGGCGGCTCCTCCTCAATTGGCGGAGCAGGGAGGCACGAGCCACGGAGGTCAAGGGACCCCCGCTGGGTGACAGCGCCTGGCGATGCTCGTGAGGGGGCAGCTCCTGAGGCTCATGCCGCTGCGGCTGAGGGCGGCAGGCAGCCGCCCGCAGCGCCCACGGCTAGAGCCCCCGAGGCCCCTGCTTCTTCTCTTGGTGAGGCGACTAGCAGCGCGCGTCAGGCTGACGCCCCTAACGTAAGCCGCCTTGATGCTTCTCCCTTGCCGCAGACTGATCCCTGCGCTCAAATCTTGGGTCGTTTCCGCATGAACTTCGAGGCCCTCCGGAAGAGAAGGGAGGCCCTGGGCGATGATTACCCTTGTCGCCTGCTGAAGCGCAGGAAGTACTTCGCAACTGACGAGTAAGCCTTCTCCTTCTCCAGCTCCCCGATGCTTCGCCATTTGTACTGATCCTTGCCCCGCAGCCCCTTCCTGCCGAGCTCATGGAGACGGGTGAGGAGCCGTCCTCCCCGGCTTCGCCCCCTCCCCAGTCCTCGGGTGCTCCAAGTAGTGGAGCTCTTGTGGTGAGGGCGACCGGGGAGGTGAGCCGTCCCGAGGCGCGTCATGGCCCTGCGTGCCTCGCGATCCTTCCTCGTGATCCTTCCCGAGGCATAGCTAGCCTGCCGTGGGCTTCCCGCCTGGTCGTGGACGGCGATTGGCTGAGGCGCTTCTGCGCCTCGCCCGGGATGGGCTGGCCCTGTGCCGGGCTTCGGCGCGCGCGCCCGGCCGCTGCAGGGTGCCAGACCCAGCCCCGCCCGGAGGGGGAGTGTTGATTCGCGGCTCCGGTGCCGTCTGGGCGGTCGATGGTGTGGAGGACGGCGCGAAGGCCGCCAGCGTCGCCGCGCCTTCGCTAAGGATTTCTTCAAGGGCGGCCGACGCGGTGAGCCTTCTTGGTGAAGAGCTTGTCGACGAAGACGCGCCTTTGAGGCCGAGGGCCCTGCTACCGTTGCAGAGGCGCCGAGCTGGAGGGCGCCGCCGCCTGCGCTGCCGCCAACATGAGCTTGATGACGAAGAGGCCAAGGCGTTCTTGGCAGCCTCTCGGGAGGCCTGTTCTCGCCGCCTAGGAGGCCCGGCAGTGGCAGTGGCGAGGCGGCGGAGGAGCGGGCACGGGAAGCCCTGGCCAGGTGCCACTCGTTGGAGGAGCAAGCGGAGCTGCACGAGGCAGCCCTTGCGTCGATGAAGGTGGCCTCTGGCGGCTCGGCGGAGCTCCAGAAGCGTGAAGAGGCGCTGACGCTTGAAGCCGCCGAATGCGCGCGCGAGTACGAGCGCTTGGAGACGAGGGAGCGCTTGGCGGCGCGGGCAGAGGATGAGGTTGCAGCACGGGAAGCCCGCGTCATGGAGGAGGTTGGGCGCCGAGTGGCGGCGGCGCGCTCGAACCTCGAGCGCGAGTTTGAGGAGCGGTTAGGGTTGATCAAGGCTGAGGCTGAGGGCAGGACTGCTGCCTTGAGGGCCAAACTGGAGGAGGCGACGCGGCGGGCCGATGCTCTTCGGGCCGCCCTCGAGGTGGCGCAGAGGGAGTCCACCACCTCTCAGGCCGAGGCGCTCCTTCTTCGCCAGCGGGTGGAGGAGGCCGAGGCTGTTGCGCGCCAGAATGCGGACGAGATGCGTCAGCGGCGAATCTTGGAGCACGAGCACCGCCCCATGTTCGCCACGCCCGGAAAGAGCTAACATAGCCTTGGATAATATCTGCGAGGCGGCAGAGGTCAGCCGCACGCGTTAACTACGCCGCAACCTTCGCTTCTTCATCGACGTGGTGGCGCGGGTTGAGGCGCTTGGTCGGTCGGCCGGCGGTTGGTGGAGGAGAGGAGCTGCGCTGCTCGGGCGCCGCTTTCTCTCGCGTCTTCAGCCATCTCCGGACATGGACCCTCACTTTGATTTTGACGCAGCCATCGCTTCAGCTTCCCAGCCGTCCGGGCGACCTGCCGCACGGGTGGAAGACAACGTGGATACCCTCGTCCGGTCCTTCGCTTCGGACGACGACGGCGTGGTCGTGGCCGCCGATGAGGACGGCGTGGTGAACGGCCCAGACACCGCCGACGATCACGCAGACAGCAACGACGAGGCCAGCGACGCCAGCAACGGCTCGGGAGGTGCTCCTGAGGATGCATTGGGGGATTTGTCCGACTGATCATGTATTGTCCTTGTTCCATTACCCTGCATGAATAGAACTCAGGTTTTGGCCTGATGGAGGTGAGAGCATTTTGGGAGGGGGAGCCCCTCATTTAAGACTTGTGTTCTTCAGATAGCTGGTGTTACATCGCCCATACGCCCGTGCCAAGTGGTTGGCTAAGCGGCGCTTAGTTGGATGGTTTACCTCTGCTTTCAGACGAGCCTCGAGATAGCCTCGTGGGAGGCTGCGGCGATCTGAGTGTCTATCGATTGAATCCGTAGGACCTGCAGCAAAACCCTCCCGGGAGAGGACGCGGCGGCGACAAGCTGGGCTGTCTGCGAGCTTGGCTGGCCCGGCTCATGAAAAGGGCTCGCGAGGGGAGGCAATGAGGCGGAGTTGTAACTGAAACGCGAGAGATTTGCTCGAACGAGACTAAGCACCCCTTCCCCGAATACACGCAAATCTTCAAGCTCAAATTCAACTTAAATCCAACAGAGGAAACGACAGCCAGAGGGAAAACCAAATGAAAGCAGAAAAAGGCCGCGTCCGGCACCTAGTCTAGTCTTGGACGTCTTCTCACCAGCGCGGAGCTAAGTGCTGCTACTGGGCGTAGGAGGGAGCCCCAGGGCCTGAGGCCGGCACCCTTGAGACTCCGGGGCGTGTACAGCCCCACTCATTATTACGTGAGAGTGTCACGGGGCGGCGAGCTTCACAGCACGGGCCTTCTTCATGTGTACCAGCCTTGCTTCATATCGCCAGACGAGGCCCCGCTTGCGCCACACTCTAGTGCCACCAACGACGATCGGAAACCAGGACGCCGCCGGTGGGGTAGAGCGGTTGCCAGCGGTTCCCCCGACGACCACGGGTCCTCCGCCAGGGGCAGGCCCTGAGGCACCTCCCCAGCAGAGGGCCTACCTCTTGAGAATGCCTTGCTCCGAACGCCGCGGTGGTGATGTCGGATCTCTGCCCCTCTCCGACAGCCCCCTGCGCCCCTCCCGAGGGGTAGGAGAATGCGGAGCGGGCAGCCGTCGTCGTGGCGACCTGCACTCTCCTGCGACCTATGGTTAGCGATGTTTGCTCTTGAGGAAGTAGCGTTATTCGATAATCGCCGCCCGGGCGTGACCAGTGGGACTGTCTCGAGACTCCTGAAAGAGCGCGGCTTCTGGCGCCTCATCCCCCCAGATTGGGCCGAGGAGCGAGTCTTGTTCTCCCTCATGCGGGTGCCCTTGGTACATCATGTGGGGCACGTATTCTTCCGGCGCCGTCATCCCGAAGGCCACGCCGTAGTGCTGAGCCTGCCTCGTTGCTCTGCTTGATGCACATGTCGTGGGGTGGTAGCGCGGCGGTCCACCAGGGCTGTGAGTTGCGTCGGGTCCTTCTTCTCCATGGGGCGGCGGCAACCTCCGCCGCCCGGCCTGTGTGGCTTTCCGGTCTTTGGAGTAGCCGGAGCCATGGCGCTGCGGAGCCCCGTGCGGGCCGCCCTCGGCCCGAGGTGGGAGTTGGGTGCGAAGGGTGAGCCTCGAGGCGCGAAGCCAGGAGCTCCGCCACTCGCTCCAAAGACGCGTCGCGGCCGCTCTCCAGCAGCTGCTGCTGCAGCAGCTCTCGGGCCACCGTGAGCGGCCCTCGAAGTTCGCTTCGCTCCCGGCGGGTGTACGGTGATGTGGTCGCGGCGTGGTTGGAGGCTCTAGCTGCCGACCGTGCATGTCGTGGGCGTGAGAGCCGCCGAGGCTCGTCCGCATCGCTTCGCGGCTCGCAGCGCCTGCGGACCACGAAGCTGCTCGGGCACGGGTCGCCCGAGGCGAAGCGGTTCTGCGTGGGCGGGCCACGCCGCCAAGGGTCGGGTTGCCAGCTGGTCGCCGGTCATGGCGATGACGATGCGACGGACACGAGGTGGCGTATATGATTCCGGCGCACCTACCGGGCGCGCGCCAAATGTCGGATTACGGGTTCTGGCAGACCCTTAAGGTTCGAACTCTGGGGTGCGCGCGGAGATCCAACCCTCCACCGTCTCGTGTCTCACCGAATCGCAGGGAAGAACAGCACGAGAGACACGAGATTTATACTGGTTCAGGCCACCATCGTGGTGTAATACCCTACTCCAGTGTGTGGTGTGTGGATTGCCTCTTGGGCTGATGAGGAACAGTACAGGGAAGAACAGCCTCGCGAGGGTCTGTTCTTGGTGGGTGTGATGAACTGCTAAGTGGTATCCCGTCGCTCTAGCTTGAGGATCGGGTCTCCATCTCTCTCTCTGGATTCCGAATGGTGGATCCTCCGTTTTTCTCCTATGGTGGCTAGCTCTACTTATATAGATGAAGGCCCTGGGCCTCTTCCCAAATATTGAGCGGGAATGGCGCCAACAATTGGCCATTTTGAAGGGGAACAACGGGTACACTTATCCTGACTAAAGTTGGTCCTCGCCTGCCAAAGGCTCTGGTGAAGACACCTGCTTGGGCTCCACGATGACTGCATTCCAGCCGTTGGGGCTGGTCTTGGTCTTGTTGCACCGAAACGGATGCCTTTGCTTGATGCTCTCGCCTGCGCTTGCTCCCTTTGCACCAAAGAGGAAAGGAGGACGTTGCGCGGCTGGTGCCCGACTGGCGCCCTTGGTCGTCATGGCTTACGTCACGGGCACCTCGCGAGGTACCCCGCCTTGAACTCTCCGCCTCCTCATGAGCCAGCTTGACGAGGCCGTGCCTGAGGAAGCTCTTGGTCGCCCCGCCTCATGAGGCCCTGGCCTCGCGAGGGTCTTGAGTTTGCGTTGATGAAGATGGGCCGCCTGGCCTACTTGAGCCACGCACAGCCGCAGCGAGCAAGTCTGGGGACCCCGTTCCCTTAACGCCGACAAGATGATCAAAACAGCAAGCATAACATCTCAATGATGTATTTTTGCAATCTTTTGCATTACAAGACAACATTCAAAATAATCTTTAGCATTCAAATTCATCTACTTCAAAAACTTCAAACTACAGAATTAAAATGGGTTCAGTTGAAGCAAAATTCAGTTAAAATAGCATCTTCGATTCGACCAAAATTCAGTTAAAACAATATGATCACAACAACTACTAAATGATCACAACAACTACAAGTCAACATTCTGTATGATCAAAACAACAAGCATAACATCTCAATGATGTATTTTTTTGCAATCTTTTGCATTACAAGACAACATTCGTAACAGCTACTAAATGATCACAAAAACTTGTAGACAACATTCTGTATGATCACCAAAAACTACTTCGTAACTGGATGTTTTTACCATTTGGTTGCTTGGTGATGTGGTATACCAGACGAGATCCTCCACGCATAATCGCAGTAATCGCAGCAATTTGCGGAGGTTTGTCTTCCTTGGTATACTCGACATCAACTCTGATATTCCGAGAAAGCATGCCGCCGAGCCTCCTCCTCATCTTGCGGATCATCTTGTCGGCTTCGTCTGGATTGCTGGTGCATACGACATCCAGCGGCTCCTTCAGGTGGATATCAACCTTGAGCGGCACGTTGTAGTCCCGCTTCTTCCCGGGGACCGGAACGTCATCGTCGACAACCAGCGGCTCCTTGCCAGACGCCTCACCACGGTGATGCTTGGCAGACGGAGGGGAGTTGCTCCATGATGCCTCTGCCATTCTCTTGGCGAGCAGAGGAGTTGCTCCATGATTCCTCCGCCATTGCCCTCCTCCGGCCAGCGATGGTGGAGGAAGAGGGAGTTGCTTGATGCCGGAGGCGATGGGAGGTAGATGGAGGAAGATGGAGCGGCAATGGAATGAGGAGGGAGGCAGAGGGAGGAAGATGGAGCGGCAATGGAATAGGAGGGGAGTTACCTGGACGTGGGAAGAAAACCCCCTCTGCGTCGTGGGGAGTTGCCAGTGGAGGGGAGACGTTGGGAGTTGCCTCGAAAATTCAAACGTCCTGCCCTTTGGACTAGAGGGGAGACGTGGGCCCTCCTATTTCTGAAACGTGGGCTCTCTATTTCTCTTCTTATTCAGCGATTACACAGCTAACAGAAAACGAGAAACTAGGCCACTTCCGGGTCGTGAGGACTGCCATCCCGGCCTCCAAGATCACCCATGATGCAGCCATGACCGTCTAGTTCGTGCCATCCCATGGTCGGGTCAGGTCATGGAGAAACCTAACAAACTACGACCGAGGCGCAGCTTGGATTATTTAAAACTGAAAGCAAACTTCTCCGATGAAACCGACAGAGACTGAAAACTACACCTATATCGCATTTAAATCAAGGTGCTCTTCAAAGGTGATTAAAATTCAGTTAACAACAACATCAATAAAATTCAGTTAATTAACTGAAGAAGATAAAAGAGAAAGTAGAGAGCAAGAGGAGTACTTGCATTAACTGAAATGTTTTACTTTAAACTTGCATGCATTCTTTGCTTGTTTATATTCATTCTTGTAAACTGAACATGCTCATCTATCTATCTATCTATCTATCTACCGCTTAAGTATGTATGTATGCATTGTATTTTTATTTCCTTTGGAAAGTAAAGTTTATTTCTGGTGGTGGCATGATGGCTCATGGATCCCTCACCGCAGCTATAGTTGGAGCTCAATCTGATCTCATCTGAAATGAATCTATAAATACAAAGTGTAGTTAGTTACGTAGTATCGTAAATAGTTGCTGGATGCGCTACTTGCATGGGCTTTGGCTGATGAAGAAAAACTTTATATATATTCATACTGATGTTGACTCTATAAACCATACTTATTGGACATGTTTTATGTGTTGATCCATCAATTGATCACATTGAGAAAGACCATCGTGTCTCCGACCATTTTGTAAAGGTCATGTCTCCGACCATCTTGTCGTGATGAATTTGCAGGTACCCCGAGAGGCCCTTGAGTTTGTCGGAATGTTGATTAACTTCCGCTCGAAAATTCGGTACTCCATATGTCCTATTTTCAGCAAAGGTCATGCTGAAATTTTCCGTGAATTTTAGCATGACTTTGCTAAAAATAGGACATATGGGGTACTTACGACTAATGCATGGGCCGGGGTATCTTAGTACTTAGTTAAGTAGGATCAACTGCCCCGCCATTCTTGCTGCATTAAACCATAGGTGGCAATAGAGCCAAGTGATTAGGCCCAACTTAGAATTCTCCTTAGCATCGATAAACCCTAGATGATAAACCCAACATAGGTGGAAATAGAGCCAAGTGATTAGTGCCAAGTGATTAGGCCCAACCTAGGGTGCCTCGGCATCGATAAACCCTAAATGATGAAAACTTAACTTGGCTGCCCGGATGCCTCGGTGTCGATGAGAACCTAAATGATGTACGCTTAGGCTTTTAGGGTGCCTCGGCGTCGACAAACCCTAAATGATGAAAGCTTAGGCTTTTAGGGTGCCTTGGTGTCGACAAACCCTAAATGATGATACCATGATCTTGTTCCTTGACAATAACCAACTTTTTGACCAAACGTTTTTCCTATTTAGAGCGAAACACGACCCACAACGATGAGGCCGGTGGTTCGGGCGGCAAGCAATTCTGGGAGCTGTCCCAGGAGATGGAGGAACAACCTCACCGCTATGAGGACGCCGCGGAAGACACCGATCCTGATTACACAACCCCTAGTGGCGTCGGGGATGACACCATTGATGGTGCCGCCGAGGATGCCACCATCGATGATGGCGGCGCACACACGATGGCAGCCAATCGAAGAAGCAAAGGAAGGACCGGCGTCCAATGCGCCTCCGCACCGTCAAGGAGGAATTCACTCAAGTGGACTCGACGGGAATCCAACGGAGCCCAAACATATAGTCAAGGGATGAGGACCAGTTTGATCACGATGATGCTCATCGTGATGACCACAACTCTCTTTTATGTGATGGTAGTTTAGATGATCGATATCGACTTGTAATGTGAAGACAAACTCGATACTCGCGGTCTTGAGACTTTTACTGTTTTATCTTTGTTCGGTCTTTCGAATTCGGAGACTAATATGATGAATTGTATTCAGAGACTAATCTTCTATTGTATTCGATGAATCTGATGTTGTTGTGTGCTGGTGTCTATATTCTATCCAATAATATATTTTGTAACCTGTGCAAAAATCAGAAAAGCAAAAAAAAAAACCAAATATTCATACTAATGGCGCATCAAGGCAGAGTGCGCCATTAGTGTGACAAAGCGCATGGTTACATATGGCCCCCCCCGGGAGGCATACTAATGGCGCATGGAGTTACATACTAATGGCGCACTGCCAGGTGCACCATTAGTATACCAGATACTAATGGCGCACCATGGTGCGCCATTAGTAAAAAAATTCTAATGGCGTGCTACTAATGGCGCACCGGTAGTGCGCCATTAGTAGGCAAAACCGGTGCGCCATTAGTAGGCCTTTTCCTAGTAGTGGGTATCTCTGGGCCCTCTCGGTAATGCACATCACTATAAGCCTTGCAAGCAATGCAACTAATGAGTTACACTACAAAAAAATACACTTCCGTGATGATACGTGTTTGTCACAGTAGGTCGCGTTTTTGTCATGCATGTACATCCATGACAAATTTATGATGTAATCAAGATAGTCATACCTATGCTGTCAGTAGAAGTATTCCATGACATTACCAAAATTATCATCACGGAAGTGTCCACTTCCATGACGATAAATCGCGTGTCACGTAAGTGCTTTTGTCAAGGGTGACCGACACGTGGCATCCACCGTAACGGAACACCGTTAAGCTATCGGGTCGGGTTTTGGATCCGATAACCCGTTAACAGCCCCGACCAATGGGGATTTTCCACGTGTAATATCATCATTGGCTGGAGGAGACATGTGTCAGGTCCGCGTTGGCATAGGTGTCACTCATCCAATGGGCGAGACGCGCCTATGATATGTTGACACGTGGACCAGCCCATCAAGTTTAAATGGGCCGGCCCAACTGAAGGCCCACAAGATTTTGCGGACCATAATGGGCCGGCCCAGCTAAAGGCCCACGAGATTTTGTGGACCATAATGGGCTGGCCTAGCTAAAGGCCCCACAAGATTTTGCGGGCTATAATGGGCCGGCCCAGGTAAGGCCCACAAGATTTCTGTGTGCCATAATGGGCCGGCCCAGGTAAAGGCCCACAAGATTCTTGCGGATCATAATGGGCCGGCCAAATAAAGGCCCACGAGATTTCACCGACATTAATGGGCGGCCCAAATGTAGGCCCACAAGATTTTGAGGACCCTAGTAGGCCGGCCCATTAACTGGCTGCCATGTTTTGGGCCAAATGCCGGCTCATATTTGATCCGGTTCATTAATGGCCTGCCACGCTCCGGGCCTAATAGTGGCCCATATGAGATTCGTCCCGTTAAAAGCCTACCATGTTCTGGGCCAAATTACGGCCCAGATCAGGTCCGGCCCTTTAAGAGGCTTTGGGCTCAATTATGGTCCATATCAGATTCGGCTCGTCAACTGGACACTATGCTTTTGGGCCCACTTGCTAAAGACCCACTTAGTAATTCGGCCTGATATTAGTTTTGGCCTGTTAAGGGCCCGTTTAACATTTCGGCCCTATATTAATTTTAGCATGTTAAAAGACCGTCATATAGGGGCCTAACTACGGCCCGGTTTGCATCCGCACCTTTCATGACCGATATCTGATTGGGCCAAACAAGGACCGAGACAATTTTGGCCTGTTAAAAGCCCGTGATTTGATTCGCACAATCATGGGCCGGGGTTCATTTCGGCCTCCTGCCGGCCCGTTAGCTGTTCGGCACATTTCAGGCCCAACCTACATCGTGATTGCATGACGGCCCGATTATGTACCGTAATTTTACAGTTTGGCCGGTTTACTGCAAAGACAGGATATATATACAGTAAAATAACTGCAGCATCGTGAATAAGAAAAAACCTAGACTATACAATAAAGAAATTACGGCATATTACATCCACTGGGCATCAAAGTTCGCCACTATGATAATAAACACAAGCATAAATAGATTACATACACTGGGCATCAAAGATCGCCACCAGTGCAAATAAACACGCCGACAAAATAATATAAAAAACCGACAGCACTTCAATAGAGTTCAAGAAAGGTTAGCCCTGCTGGGGAGCTGCTGAGCAAGATCATGAGACTATGCTTGTTCAACACTTATATCTTCCTCACTCTGAAAGATAAACAAGCAGACAGATGATAGGTTTTGCACATAAAAGTATCAGTGCTAACAATTCATCACATTTCTTACTCACGAATAAAGTGACACAGTTTAAAATTGCACAGCTAAACTTCTTCAGTACCAACCTTACGGTAAGAGTAAATATAGATCTGATGTGTAGAAAATGGAGGGCAAAGGAAAATAAGCTGCAGAGTGATGGTACATGAACAACTACCTGTCATTATAAGTACATTGATAAAGGACAGCATGTACTTACAAGAACAATGCAGAGCTAAAAAAATTGGCATTGGATATATTCTACACTAAGGTAACCATTCATATAGATCAGATAATTTGGAGCAAACAATTGATAAGCAAGCTATCATGCATAATGCTGTCACATAATGAACCAGGTATGTATGCAAGTACAGTGATACAGGACAATAGGTACTAACAAGAGCAAAGCAGCGGGCAGCATATTTGTGATATCCTGTCGTTCTTGTCAAACCGGAATTCTTCTTCAAGCAGATTTCCTGCAAAAAAGATCCGTAAGGCACATGCGGAAAAGTAGAAGTTCAAATTGTCATGTGATTTCATAGACAATACCTCATCCTGGGAACGAGACTAGTGCATAACAAGGTTTTTCCATTCAATGTCTTCTAAATTTAGCACAGGAGACTTCACCCGAAATTTGTTTATAGACTTGCCATCAAAGTGTGATTTCCTCGGGTAACACCGACATCACGCAATGCTTCCTTGAAAAGCACAAGCAAGCTTTGCTCGTCATGACTATCCAGATTGACCCTCGCCTAGTTACAACAATGTAATGTAAATCATTGATGTGTTCAATCAGCGTAAAAACAGGAAAATAATAACCATGAATAATAGCACTTACACGTAAGTTGGACAGGAAGATGTGAAAATGGTGTTTGTCTTCACAATAATATTCCCATGATGGGAATATATGCACGTAGTCCCTAACAACATTGAAAGAATTGTCTTTTAAACTGGGAATAAATGGAATTGGTTTCCAATCTGCATGAATTGGCCGTCTCTGCAGTTGGGATAGGTCTTCAGCCGATGGACTTGCTGTACTTTTTGCTGGAGTGGGATTTTTCTGTTGTACAGCTGGTGCTATGGCAAATGAAATCGGTATAACTTTTGCTGGAGTGCAGGTCCTGTGTGGTGGGGCTAGTGGTGTGGCCAGTGAAGTATGGGTATAGTTTGCTGGAGTCGGTCCTACGTTTTGTGTCACTGGTTGTACAGCCAATATAAGTGGGTGTCTGTCTGATTTTTCCGCATCACCATGTTTTTCAAGGACTTTGTGGTGCTCCTTCGTGTTCGACAATCACCCTCTTCCTTTTGATGTCCGATGCACAAGAACAACATTTCAAAGGAAAAACATGGTATGATGACAGATGGAATATGTACCGATAATGGATGGGCATGGCATCTCGACATATATGATGAGTAAACTAAGCGGATGGCGGTGCAACAAAGTAGAAGAAATGCAAGACAACATATGCAAGATACCCGCAATCAATAAAACATTGCCAAATTAGAACAGGCACCTTGATGGGTGAATAGGACAGGCCATCTGCCTTTGACTCCTCGAGGTTAGAATAGTCATTAGGATCATATTCTGAACAAGAATCAACAGGTGGGGAGCGTATGAGTTTCATTGCATCCAGAATGGCACTCAATGCCTTGGTGCCAATTTTGTAAGTCATTGCAGTGTTTAGCTTCAAGAGTGGACTGCTGCTAGTGCGACACAAAGCAGCTACACAGATCATAGTGTAGATATAACGGTGAAACCTTAAGCATCGGTACAGCTAGAAAGGCTTCGGATACCAGCTCTCTTCAAGTGAAGGTGCGGTACTGTTAATATCAGTGTAACTCTCAAAGGCGACACAGCTCCCCGCATTTCCATGCTATTCTTATAGGATTCAAGTGGGTAGGCCACTACAAATCCTATTCCTATTTTTACAAGATCCTCTGAATCAAAGAGGCTCAAAGTGTCCATCACAACCGAATCGTATAAACCTCTACATCGCAAATGTCCCTCCTCATCTTGATTACAAGGAACATATCAGACTACTATCATACTCCCTCCGTTCCAAAATATAAGTCTTGGTAGAGATTTCCACTATGGATCACATCTGAGATGTATCCAGATACATTTTAGAGTGTAGATTCACTCATTTTGCTCCATATGTAGTCCATGGTGGAATCTATACAAATACTTCTATTTAGGAACAGAGAGAGTACATATTAAAGAAGAACGGAAGAGGAACATGGTAAAGAAGAGCAAGCAGATTTTGGATAATAAAATGTTGGTTGCGCAGTGCCAACACATGATGAACCAGAGCGCATTAAGAATGCAACTCCCAACTGTCTCTCGACCATTTCAGGCGGTTGGATGAAGATCCTACATCTCCTAACCCTTCTTCCTCCTCGTCTCTGATTCTTCCCATACAGAACACCGCACGGGCCGCCGGCCGGTCCACCGGCCCCCACCGCCTATGTTCCTCCACCACCCCCACCCCCACCCCCGCCGCAACCCCCACCTGCCGAAGTTTTCTGCTCGGCGAGGCCCCACAACCACCCGAGCCCCTTCGAGTGCACCGGCGAACTCCGGAGAGCTCAAAAATCGACCCACCCAATTTTGAAATTTAGTCTCATCGTGATTTAACTAGTGAGGAATATAAAAGGGGAAAACCATAAGCATTGGGAGTATAGTGTTGAGCGTGCCATGGCGGAACTGAAGGTGCAAACCGGATAAAGGCAACTTCGCAACCAAGACAAGAAATCAGAGTAAAGCAGTGGATATCTTTTTTCTTGCCGCAATAAATAAGTTGAGAAGATACGAAAGAGTACCGCCTCTGGTGCGGCGCCGTGTACGCATCTGCTGAGAATTTGACGGTGCTGTGGTAGCGATGGCTGTCAGCGGCGTGGAAGCAGATCTAGGAGGGTAGATGGTGGCAGCGGGGCGCGGTGGAAGAGACGGTCAGAGAGCGGGCGCCAAAGAAGGTGGACGACGGCAATGAGGATGAAGCGAGAGGACGGGTGCAAGGATCCCGGTCCGAAGCCGTGGATGAGAGAGGTCGATCTCTTGTAATGGACTGGCGGCGTCGGGTATCAGCTCCGGCATGGTGGAGGAGGACGGTGGTGGATGGGGTGGCCGGACGGCAGACGGAGGAGGGTGGGGTGGAGAGGGTGTTTTGGCGCCCACAAAGGTACGAATGGGGAAAAGGGAGGTAGAGAGGAAGGGGGGAACCATGTATTCAGGGTGCGCTTGTCTCAAATGCGAGGAAATTTACAAACTTAGCCCCCATTTCAAATTTCTACTACATCACAACAACATTAGTTGGTTGGGGATAGGACGGTAATCTCGCATACACCGAATATTTGCCGACGAGAGTTTGTTTTTGGCGCCCACCGTGTATGAATATGAATCGGGGAGGGAGTCGATTTTGGCCGAGGACACACTGTATTTTGGCGCCCATCGTGTATGAATCCGGGTGAGAGGTGGTTACGTCACGTTTGGGTGAAATTACAAACCTACCCCTATCGAAACCTATAGAAATCTAACAGATAGGCTTTGCATGGCACGGATAGGCAATAGTGATTTCCATCTTGCAGATTTTGGTTTCGGGCGGTTACTGCGACTTTCCCCGCTTCGTTCAAATTTTGCAGAGTGCACGTTTACCGTGCCAACTCAATTCGAATCCCGTTTGTATTCTATTTTTTTCGGGCGGGATCCATTTTCAATTGGAATTACATTCTATATACATCATTTTTTATATATACTTTCAAAAGCACAACACCATTTATACATAAATATGGTTTAGAAATGGCATGATCTCAAATTCATAAGGTTGTATCCATCAATTTGGATTTTCAAATATTTGAAACCACTTTATGTTGAAATCCAATGTATGCATTCCTCGCTAACTGTCTGCAATTAATGTGTTTTTCATGCGAGTTTTTTTTACTTCTCAAACATGTATAATGTGTTTCACACACGCAACATATAGTGTAATCCAGTTTAGACATTAATTGCATATAAACCATACATTGTTTGTAATTGAAGAATCTATGGATCACCAATATTGATAAACTATATAACATTACATGTGTGCCCAAATTCAAATGAATATGCATGTTTGATACACCAATTTGCGTTATGCTATTATCGATGTCGTGATCTCCAGTTTAAATATTTGAATCCCTTTAATCCAGATATTCGCCTCATATAGCTATCACTCATGCTTATATAGGATTATCTCTCCGGACCTATACGCTGCTCATCGTCTCTCGGGTATCTCTCGTGCTACATGTATGTCGACAATGATCTTTTATCTTCGTAACACACTGACGGTACTCTCTCCCTCAACCTTCATCACTCTATCTCTCTCTAAGTATATCTCGCTCCCTGCTATGTGTCTCTAACTATGATTATCCATGTGGAATCTCTTTCTCTCACACAAACACAAAACTTTGTCTCCCGGGGTCTCATTTATCTCTACTATTCACATGTGTGCCACTCGCACACCCCTCATACAGAGATGTCTTTCGCTCCTTAGATATGAGAACCTACGACTCTTCCTCTTCAATATCTCTTTCTCACACACAAACACAAACTCTGTCTCCCAGGGTCTCATATTTCTCCATTGTTCTCTTGTATGTCGCTCACACACAACCTCTCTCCCTAGAGATATCTTTATGCTCCTCAGATGTCTCTCTAGCTATCCGATCTCGTTGTGAAATATTTGTCTCTCTCAT
This sequence comes from Aegilops bicornis, assembly GCA_021605145.1. Lineage (NCBI taxonomy): Eukaryota > Viridiplantae > Streptophyta > Magnoliopsida > Poales > Poaceae > Aegilops > Aegilops bicornis. The sequence continues at coordinate 473,222,920 of CM038672.1, read as the reverse complement.
GAGACACAAAACTCCGTCTCTCTGGATCTCATTTCTCTACGATATATGTTTGTATGTGACTCACATGCACCCTCTCTCTATCTCTCTCACACCCACACACATAACCCAGCCTTCTGATCCACTCGACTCCTATCTCTAACGCACATTAGCTAGCATCTTTATCTTTCTATTTATCTGTTTCTCCATCAACCTTCTTTCTCGCCCTCACTATTGATTCCTATCACGCACACTACATATGTTTCTCTCTACATGCAGTCAAGTGCCCTCTCACACACATATATAACTTCACCCTTTGAACCACCCGACGGTCATCTCCAACACCCAAACTAGCGGATGTCCCTCTAGCTAGCATCTCCATCTCTCAGATTCTATCTGTAGTTTCTCCGTCAACATTTCTTTCTCGCACGGAGTCTTGCTTCCTATCACCCACACTATATATGTCTCTCCATACATATGCATTTATAGGTTGGTCTCTTTTGCACAATCGTTGCGCCTCACTCCCTCTGCTCGCCATAGATGCATGCTCCAGCCCATGCCATTATCTCTTAAAGACAAAAACACATGCTCAATTGTCGGGCCTTCTTCCCTGCATTCTCACATGCATGCATATTGTCATACCTATCCGTCTCTCCCATTTCGTTGATCTTATGACTTATGTCTTCTTTCTTTTATCTCGATCATGCGCGCGCGCACACACACAAACACATCCCATGTATACATGTATACCTCTCACACATGCACGTTCAAGGTCTCTATGTCTCTATACGTAGTTAATTACCCTCAATCCTAACGCCACATCGAGTCGTTCTCCTCTTTTGTGCACATAACTTCTGCCTGGATGGGTAAAACACACACTCACACTTAACAATCTCCTTCTAGCTACCCCCACCCCCCGGCTCTCACTCTTCCTCTATATCCCCGAAACCAATAAGACCATCCCTTTGTTTAATTCCCGCCTACATGCATCATCGATATATAGTAGTCTTCCTCGGTGTCTATCGAACAAACACGTTCTCTCGATGTCGACTCCTCTCACGCGCACACACCTTCTATTCCCTCTCTACGGGCATTTTCTCTCTCGCACCCCATCGTTGCTGGCCTATGCCATACACATCACCTCTCTATGATGAAGCCCAGCACAATTAAATTACATCCGCCACAGAGGACCCCGCGACACACACACGCACGCACGCACACACACACACATGCACGCACGCACACACCCCCCCACACATTAAGACTCCATCTCTCTCTCTCACACACACAAACACACACACACACACGCACACACACCCCCCCCACACACACTAAGACTCCATCTCTCTCTCACACACACACACAAACGACGACTCCATCTCTCTCTCTCTCCTCTCTATCTCTCTCTCTCTCACACACACACACCCCACACACATACTAAGACTCCATCTCACACACACATGCTCTAGGCGGAGCATTTGTTCCTACCACCCTTCATCCAACCTTACCCGTATGATAAACAATCACCTTTATTTACTTGCATAACATGGACAAATTCCACTTTAGTTTAGTAGTCAGCAAACTTATCATCTGTACCCTTATAAAAAAAACGAGTTGGCGGTCATGGTGTGCCTGCCATCTTGTAATAGAGACCGTATGATCTATATCTGAGGATAGAAAGCAAACTATGATAATTTTACAAAAGATACCCGCACCTCTCTCCACATCATTATCTCCCGCAACCTCATTGCTCAGCAACTAAAAAAGGAATAAGTGTCTGGAACAATCTAGCATGCATGGTGGCTGCTGTCGCCTGCCGGGGCCGTCCATCCCCATGCCTCTGCCCATTCCGACCACCATTCACCACCACTCTCCACTCCTCCTCGCCTTATCTCTCATCTTTCATTTTTTTGATGACATTCTCGAGATACCAGTTTTCCGATAAAATTCTCGAGATATCATTAGTTTTTACACATGGGATTACTCCTGCATGGGTCAATCACAACAGGTGTTTTGTAAAAATGCATATTGATGTTCCGTCTAATGCACGTGAATCTTGCTTGTAATTATATAACGCAAATCACGGCAGGAAGTGACATTTTTTGACACAACCACGTTAACATGGCCACGTAAATCACTAGCTAAAGTAAATACCATTATACTTATATCCCGATACAAAAGGTTGAGTACATGTCCAAGAGTAGAGTCGCACACACGCACTGTCTCTCGTAATCTCTCTCACACACACACCGATTCGTGACGCCCAGATTAAGCGGAACAAGTAAGTTACAATTTGTGCACCCGCGAGTACACGTGATGTCGTGCATTTATTTAAGCGGAAGGCGAACCCAAACAGTAGCTACATTCATTCCCCTCCGCCGCCTCTTCTCTCGTCGCCGCCTGCCGGTAGCCATGGGTCAGCCGAAGGTAACAACATACGCCATACTCCCGCCAGAGCGGCGCTTTAATATGGAAATTTTAGTGGTCATGCATGCATCTTTTTGTGCTAGCACTCCTACATAAGGGTTGACTGGTCGCTTCCTGCGGACGTGCGTGGGCGGTGGAAGAGGAAGGAGAAGGGAAGCGGGCTGTGGAGTAACGTTTTTTACAACAATTTCTTAGGAAACTGAGTGCAATAATTGAGTAGTTTTGCAAACTACCAGTACTACACCTGAAACGGTTCAAAACCTATACTCCCTTGCCATCGCGCGCTTCCCACGTGAAACTGTCAGCGTCGCCCTGGAGTGTCAGTGCCGCATTAATGCCTGGCCAGAGCGGAGGCGACCTCTCACTGACGCCGGCTTTGAAGTGGCGCGACGGCCGAGAGAGCGCCGCTTCCCGATGCACGTGACTGCTCCGCGTCGAGACTGGCCATAGGCCCTGTTTGGATCCATGGGTTAGAGTTAGTTTGAGCTAGTTGGGGCTCAAATAGCCCTAAAGTATCCAAGCATGAGGGTTTAAATTGGAGCAAGTTGCACCGAACCCACCAAAAAAACTATCCCACCCAAGAGGTGCTAACTGGAGATAGTTCTCATTAGGACCACCGAAAAATCACTTTTCTCTCTCCATGAAGTGCATTTATTGTTAATGTAACTCTGTCACCCAAACACCTCTTTGGCTACAGTTAGTTCAGGGTTATTCATGAGTTGGTCTAACCTCTAGCTAAGTTAGCATATCAAACAGGAGCAGTATAGGACATGCAAGTTGCTCAAAGCATACAGGCAAATTCGTTCGTGAAAGGATTTTTTCTTTTTGAAAACGGAACGTGAAAGGAATTATTTTTAGAATGCTCTTGGCATGTCGCTAACATGTGATAGTTAACCGACCTCAATAGACGGCAGAAACGCCAGCCTGCCACACTTTGATAGAGACGAGGAGGGATAAGCGATACATGCTGCTGGATTACTAGAGATATGTGTTGCACGGAAGCCAAGAAATATGGTGATAGCGTGGGTTAGCCATGTACTAATATGATGTAACTACACTGGGCTGCCGTGTTTCGTACTCTTCCAGTCCACTATGGAGATGATTGGTTAATTTTATATCGCTGAATAATATTAAATATTATGAGTGCATACGCTCCACCACGAGGTTCCTTGCTCCTTCTCGGTCGTCCGTAATCTATGTTCTTCCACTCTATATTTTTTATGTGAGCTTTTTTCATCCTTTTGCCAACACGCGAGACATCTAGCATCAAGGTGCACATGTTATGCAAGGACCGTTCCATCTATATGAAGAACACGTGGGACTGGAACTACGAGACGGACATGTACCCAGGAGTGGACGTATGAACCTGAGTAATGTAGCGCAGTAAGTGAAGTAGAAAGGCACAAATGGTATGAACATGCGTGGCATATAGGGTGTGTTTGGTTGCGTTCTCGTCTCAAAGATAGTTGTTCCCTCTTCATGCATGCTCAACTCAACACCCCTCTTCATGCATGCTCTCTTCATGCATGCTTCTAGTGTACTTGTGCTAAACTAGTGTGGACTCATGCACCCTCCATACACTCTACCAAACACCCAAAAGTAGGTCGAGAAGGGAACTCTTGGGCGGCATTTGTCTCTTACTACATACTACCACTAAATGTTGTACGTGCAATGCACGGTGATGTTATGGAGTACGTGCCTAAGTACTCTACTACTACTATATTAGTTGGAGGCACATATTAACTTTTATATTTGTTTACGTGTATGCCCCGAGACCTTCCAACTAGACGTGTCTTTCTCTCCAGGTCGCACTTTGTATCGTTCATACACCTAAGTACTATTACGTGTGGTCTCCGACCCAGAAGTGGAAGAAGTGGAGACGCTCTACCACGCTGTTTTTTTACGCTGGGCTCTACCACGATGTTCATGTCCCACTCCTTTCACTAACATGGGGGACATCCAGCACGTGCCGTGTTTGGCACCCTTCGTCGTAAGAGTTGAAACGCTAACATTCATCAGAAATAAAAAATAATTATAAATCGGCAGTGATACTATTTTTTTGCGAACCAATCAGCAGTGATACTATACCATTTGGTTTCCTTGCTCCTCGATATCGGAAAGAATACTTTCGTTCGTCAACATGTGGGACGTCGACCATCCTGGTCCACTTGCCATGCACGCAGAACTCCAAGGGAGAGTCACCCAGGTCGTCGCGCCCGCAAATAACAATGACTAATGAGCCGTCAAATCACAGGTCCACTTCCCACTTTGAAGTTGCTCGGACGAAGGAACCATCATGACTTCATTGAATTCCGCTTCTTGAAGGAAACTACTGTACCAGCGATCTTGCTAGCTACGATGGTTACTCCAACAGAGGCCTCCTTTCGTTCATAGGATAGGAATATGAAAATCATAGGAAGTGAGATGACATGCATCTCAATTCCTATAGAGAAAGAGATGCCGTTTGATGCTTAGGATAGGAATTTTTCCATTTAGTCTAGGCTAATGTCTTTGGTAATTTGCTCTAAAAACTACAGTAGTAATTAGTAGTATTGGTACATGCTCGTACTCGCACACGCACACACACTAACTACTAGTACTACTACTTCTCACATGCTGGCCAGACGTCGTCGTTCTCCTTCCCGGCTTTGTCGGCGACACCCCACCGTGCTTGGATCTCCGCGGACCTCTCCGCAGCAGCACGTGCGTCCTTTTATTTCTTGCGGCGGCGGGCCTCTCTTTTCTTGAGTGTTTTCTGACTTTTCCGCTCCCTCTGTGCGGCTTTGGCCGCCTCTTGCTCTACCGCCCATTCGGCCATGGCATCTTCAAATTCCTCCCACATAGTTGTGAGGTCACAAGCGGCGATGAACTCGGCACGGCGGGATGCCATTGCTTCCCTACCATTTTGTGTGTAGTAGTGGGCGGCGAGGAACTCGGCGCGGCGGGATGCCATCGCCGCCTTACCGGTTAGTGTGCGGCGCGGTGGCATGAACGACTCTTGGTGAGAGCTCTGGGGTGGAGTGGCCGGACAACCGTATAGTGCATTGGTTTGTCAAGAGCTCAAGGGCAAAAGACGAAGAAAATTTGGATTCCCCTTCAATCCTGGTCATTTATTACCGAGTAAAATGCATTGGCGGTCATCGAACTTGTTTTGATAGCTCACTTTGATCATTGTATACGAGATATGGTGATTATATGGTCACTGGCTCAGCGTATAGCTCCGTATTTGTCTAGTTGACCAGTCAAACAGTCCGCATGCGCCTCATCAGCTCGTGTTCTTTATCTATCTACACGGTCCTACATCAATGGAGAAAGAAATACTATAAAACCAAACTTATGCGTATGTGGGGAATCAAACCACGACTGTCATTTACAACACACCCTCGTCAGCCAAATGAAAATGAAATACTTCACGTCAGACACTCACGCTCACGCTGTCAAAGCATGCTAATGCATGCACCTCGCCCTCTAAATCAAAGTCCTGCTCATGGTTGTGCCTGACATTACTGTTTAGACGTTTGATGGAGGCCTACGCGAATGCCGAGCATGTATTCACCTGGCTCAACACCAACGGTCATACTCGGACCACCTTGTTCATGTATATCGTCCATCACAACGATAATCTATAAAACAGCCTAAGCTAGAGAGGGTAATATGGTAGTATGGTACAGAGTATGTACTATCGTGAGCGACCGATCTTAGTGCCACTGCATATCGAAACCCCTTCCATCGCTAGCACGCGCTTCCCGCCTGAAACGGTCACCGTCTCTCCAGAATTTCAATGCCGCATTCACCGGACTTAACTGCAAGTGCAATTGGTGTGTCACTGACATGCGGGCCAGATGCCCGTTGGGCCCACATGTCAGTAACCCAAACGCATCTGCAGTTAAGTCACTGAAGCAGCGTCCGCATTCACGCCCGACGAAGCTACTCCGGCGCCAGTTGTCCATCCGTCTACCGCGGCTCATTGCCATTCGCCCGCTATATTAACTTGAGCCCCAGCTCCCAGCCATAGCCAAAGACCCACACTTATTCTCCTCCGGTCCCTTCCTTCTGTCGGCACCACTTCAACCATGGCCTCCTGGTGCTCCGAAGCTCTCTTGGACGTACTGTCGCAGGAGCAGACAAGGGACATCGGCGGCTCCGCTCCAGGCGCGCTCCAAAGCTCTCTTCGACGTACTATTGCAGGAGCAAACGAAGGAGATCGCCGCACCCCCCCGGGCCGCCCTCTGCCGCCACGACCACGAAGCTGGCGCGCGTGCGCGGGTGCAGCCGGTAGCGAGGAAGAGTAGTACACGGTAGGTCGCCGCCGCTCTGGTCCCGGGAAGGCCACCGCTACTCCACTCAGTCGATGCCAAGCTTGGTGGGGTAAACATCGGCGGCCGATTAGCCGCTTGACGGTGACGTGGAGGCGAAAATCTTCAGAACCTTGTGCTCCGGAGGAGGAGGTTATCGAGGCGGATGAGGAGGAGGCAAAGGCAATGGCCGACTTTCTCGGGTTCATGGACGGACATGGTGGTCGGGCGCCGCGTGACGTTTAGATTAGGTTCTGATGGGTTTTAGTATGGTTTGTGCAAAATATGTAATGAATTTCGTCCAGTTTGTAGGAAAAGTTTTCGAAATGTAATGAATTTCATCCGGTTAATTTGAAATTTGCTTTGTTTGCACAAATTTCGTCCCGTTAGTTCATATAGTTGTCGAAAGGTATGCGGGCAGCATCGGATGGCATCCATCAGTGTTCTCGGACAGATGCCGGTGTAAATTTGTGGGCCAGTGATGGAGATGCCCTAACTATCATGCTATAGTCGCTAACAATCCTCCATTATTTGGCAGGGAACAGTTATCCCTTGATCAAAATCAGATCCGTGGTGTTTCACACTCCTCCCGCGTAAGAGTGTAAACTCTTTCTTACATAAAATGGAGCAAGTGGACGGCACTGTAGCACGTCATATCACTCGAACTAGCCCGCCTAACGAGCGGGAAAGCACTGCCCTCGTCATTTTGTTCTGGATTTCTATCGATCGATTGCGCAAAAATGTTACGCTTTGCAAGTCCTAAAGGAAAATGCGGCACACTTATACTCGTACGCGTCGCAACCCCGACAGTCCGGCTCGCACGCCGCTCACCAGAGGGGACAAGCATTGCCTTGCAATTTCACTGACATGTGGGACCGTAATTGAATAAAACATCGATAGCCGAAATCTAATCGCTCGGCAGGCGTCGGCTGAGAAGAGAGAAATGAGAGAGGGAGAAGAGATCGCCCGCCCGCCGCGCACGGACTCCAAGAAATATATGGAGATAATGTGAGGTGGGCCATGCTGGAGTCCGGACCGCCTCGAGCCGCTCTCACCGCCACAGCCCCTCAAGACGCCACTGCCCGCCTCATGAATTCATAGCACGTCGTACTCCGTATGTGGAGGAGAGAGAGGCATTGACAAAGTCAAGGAGTGGGCACTGCAAGAGCCCGTCTCTGCACGTGCTCCTAGGTATAAAAAAATAGTTCTAAAAAAGCATAAAAATTGTGTCTTAAAAAAATAAAGGTAAAAAACATTTGGGAGGAAATAGATAGAGAGAAAGTGAGAAAAAGCTGTAACCTAGGCATTACATGAGGAAGGAGGGAGTGGTGCACATGCCAAGTTCACTGGGCTGCCGTGTTTCACACTCCTCCGTCGTAACAGTGGAGCCAATAGCTTTAATCAAAAATAAACAATGAATACTCGTTTCTCGTCCTCTATATCAGAAAGAATAATTTCATTCGCTGACATGTGGGACGTCGACCATCCTGGTCCACCTGCCATGCACAAAATTATCCTGGTCTACCCCGGTCGTTTCGCAGGCCCAACCTTTCCCACTGTAAGTTGTTCGGACGAAGGAACCATAATGACTTCGGTGAATTCCGCTTCATCAATAAAACTAACTGTACCCGCACATCTGCTACCACACGCCAAGACTGGCTGACCTTGTACCACATCATATCACCGAAACCCACTAGGCCAAACTAGCCCGCCTAGGTCATCTATTTTGGAGCGGAGATGCGTCTACTGCCTTTGCTATGATTTTTTGTTGCACGTTCTCTGTACTTTTGCTACGATTTTCCTACCCTATGAACCAAATGAGGCATGAATGTATGTCGACTATTGTCTGATCGATCGCTAAGCCTACAATTTTAGGAGCTAGGGCTATTGGTTGATCGACGAGGGATAAGTATAAGCGTACCACGAGCTCATCAGCCCCAACGTTTCTCTTCGTGAGTGTTTTGCAAGTACTATAGCTCGCACAGTAGCTAGCCTACTAACACCAAGAATCATCAAACAAGCCCTGCTGATATGATAAATAGTTCAAACTTACATCTAAGCATGCCATATATTACATCAAAAGCTGGCGAGGATACATCTATTTCCATAACTCAGAGAGGGTTCGCATGATTCACTATCAAACAAAAGTAGCAAGATCCGCCCACACAAGACAGTGCACTAGCCCTAAGATGGTTTGATAACACGCATCGTTCTGGTTATTAAACACAGGGCAATGCAAACTACCCTGAAGGATTAGCGCGGCCAACTATTTCCTGTCATCGATCTCTTGGGCAATGACCACAACACGGACAATGACATGGGAATCGATTTACGGGCGATGTCCACATGATCGACCACGACATCGGAATTGATCTGCAGGCGATGTCCACGGGATGGATAAGCGGCATCGTAATGGATCTCCGGCGATGCCAACAGGACGGGCCACGACATCGCAATCATCAAGGACGTCCACCGGTACCTGCACAACCCTAACATATTAGCAAGCACATTGCAAATAATCAAAAACCACAACTATGGTAATAAGCCATTATTTTTTACCTTGTGTAGCTCACTGGGGGATCTCATCCCTCCGGGGGCCATCTCCTCGTCCTCGATGGGGGCCATCACCTTGCAAGGGGAATACTGCTTCTCAACGGCGACTATCTCCTCAAACTCGGTCTTCAGCCTCATATAGGTGGCAATCAGAGTTCCTGGGGTAGGCACGGTGGGGCCCTTGCTGTTCTTCCAACTTTCTTTGAGGAGTTCGCCCGCCAACGTCCTCAACTCTTTGGCCAGTGCTTGTTTCTTGGAGTTCTTCGTCTCCATGGGTTGGCCCACCAACATGGTCAACTCGTTGGTCGGTGCTCGCTTCCTGGAGATCGCTGTCTCCAGTGGGTTGTCTGCCGGCAACTCTTTGCCTAGTGCTCAAGGATCCATCAATGAACTGACAAACAAAAAGCAATCGAAAGGAAACAACAATCACAGTGAAAACGGGAAAAGAATAGGATGTGAGAATCGGTCGGTGCTTCGCAAAAAGAAGATTCTTGGAATGAAAATATAGCAGCATAACTGATTCGCCCACCTTTTCTTCGTCGGTACAGAAGAAAAATGGCGTAAGTGAGTAGCACAGAGTGAGGTTTTCTTCAAGAAAGGGAAGAAAGGGCTTGAGCAGCGTTCCAATGAAATGATGGTTGCTTCGTCCGGTCCAACTTGGAGGCCACCTTACCACTACTAGTAAAGGTGTGGGTTTTGTGATATGATGGGTCATGACGGCCACACCGGGGTGACAGTGAGTCTCATTTGTAGCACCTCGGCTGTGATTTGGTGGATGGCACGCGGGCCGGATGCTTTGAAATGTCCCGCATGTAGATAGAGCGGCTAGTCATATAGGAGTGTTCAATATTGTGCACCGCGACCAAGGCGGAGAGGAAAGCGAGAGAACTACGTAATTAATGCATGAGTTTAATTAGGGTAGTTTTGTAAAGTACGAGATACATTCCTCCAATCGCAAAATGACTTGGTTCATGAGATTTGAGATTTGAGCCCTATAAACCGGAAGGGAGGGAGTACTGCACATGGTGTAGTCTAGTCACTTGTTGAAATCTCTAGAAAGGCAAATACTCCTTTACGGTTTGCAGGGCTATACTACTCCCTCCATCTAGGTGTGTAAGTCATCTTACGAAAACCAAATAGTCCCAAAACACTTAGGCGTGGTGCATTAACTTCTACCTTGTTTCTTGTTTCTTGACATATCAACCAATAAGAGATGAGAGGTGTGCATGCTTTTAATGACTTGCAATGGCTAGTTCATTGCATGCAATGCTATTAATTAGCAAATAAACATTGGTGACCCCAGGAGGAAACGGTGCTAAGCGCGTGGACCAATGCAGAATGAGTATCAAACAATGGATAATGGAGTTTAATTGTTAAACAATAGCAATTTTGTCTCATGAAAGAGCCTGGCTAGTACTCCAAGGACCCGCACCACGCGAGCGTTCGCAACTGCCACTTTCGGGTTGCGCTTGGCTCTTCGCCTCTTCGAGAAGACGAACAATGATGTTACTCCTACTTCTACAGTATCGAATCCACTGCTGCATGTCCGTCCACCTCATGCGGGAGGGATAGCGTAGCGAAGCTTCTACTTATCGCTCCGCCTTTGCGTCTATGACAGTGGGCCTAACAGGTGGTTGGCCCTCCCTGTCATGCAGCCAAAGGCAGTGTGCAGATAAGGCACCGGAGCTCAGTCCATGAGGAAGGGCGTTGTAGTAATCAAATTTCTCGGTCTTATGCGAGTTATTGCGACACATCAAAGCACTTTCTCGATATAAGTCTTTTTACACATTTCAAATGGGCTAGTTCGTATGTAGGAGTAGACATATTCTGCCGTATGCAGTCACTTGTTGCAATCTCTAAAAAGACTTATATTTGGAAACGGAGGGAGTACAACGCATGCATGCATGCCGTGACTTTCCTTTTGATACTTGCATGTGTTGATTTGATGCACCTTGCCAAATTTTGACTATAAATTTAACTAACCAAATTTTCATGCATGTCACAAAAAATTACGGGGCTGTTTGGATTGTGACTATGTTTGTCTTATGTTGCCACATTATTTTTCCCACACTTGCCACACTTGCCTAACCTAAGTTTCTCAAATTGTTAGACACACTTTGACTTGCCTAAGGGAATCTTGCCACAATTTTTGTGTCGATGACATGTGGGGTTCACTGCTAATAAAAAAAATTCTTGTCTTAGGTGTGGCTAATAAAAAGACTTATATTTAGGAACGGAGGGAGTAGAAAATATAAGTAATAATGCATGTTGGGGCAACCCACGTTTCCGCTAATTTTAGTCGTGGGCTTGTTCACAATTTTTACGAGGGGGTGGTTGTTCATTTAATGGAGGGTGAGGGAGTCCCGGATTAGGGGGTGTCCGGATAGCCGAACTATCACCGTTGGCCGGACTCCTGGACTATGAAGATACAAGATTGAAGACTTTGTCCCGTGTCCGGATGGGACTTTCCTTGGCATGGAAGGCAAGCTTGGCGATACGGATATGTAGATCTCCTACCATTGTAACCGACTCTGTGTAACCCTAACCTATACGGTGTCTATATAAACTGGAGGGTTTTAGTCCGTAGGACGAACAACAATCATACCATACGCTAGCTTCTAGGGTTTAGCCTCTACGATCTCGTGGTAGATCTACTCTTGTACTACCCATATCATCAATATTAATCAAGCGGAGTAGGGTATTACCTCCATCGAGAGGGCCCGAACCTGGTAAAAACATCATGTCCCTTGTCTCCTGTTACCATCCGCCTAGGCGCACAGTTCGGGACCCCCTACCGAGATCCGCCGGTGTTGACACCGACATTGGTGCTTTCATTGATAGTTCCGCTGTGTCGTCGCCGTCTGGGAGGAGGCCTCAGCCCGGCTTTAAAGACGATACTATCGCCAAAGGAGCCTTGGCCACTGGCCAGACTCTCCGGCTAGGTGGTTTTCTTATGACCGCCAATTCGGCCACCGCGCCGACGGTGACTTCTCGAGTCATCGAATCCAATCTTCACGTCAAATCGGAACTTGCCGAACAGTTAGATCCATTCGAGATCTCCTCCGTAAACGAGCTCTTGGATCGCATCGCCGCCCTGGGAGTCGCCACAGACTACGACCGGATCGGGCCTAAAACCGATCTGAGAGAGATCAACTCTCCCCAGGCTACCCATCATGTTGCTGTGATAGAGGAGCAATGCGGCGATTCTTCTTCTATCTTAAGGACTAGCTACGTCCGGATTCCCGATCCCTCCATGTCGGATTCCCGCAGAGGGACGGATGTCGATCAAGCCCTGAACTTAAAGTCAGGTGGCGGGTTGGACTCATTGGATAGCATTCAAAAATCCAAACTTTCGAAGTTCGAAACTTCGGCCCCTAAGTCTTAAATTAGACAGGTTCCGGATCTAGTTCCACCGCCCACCCAAACATTAGCGATCTATCCCGAATTCGCAAGAGCCAACTGAACGATTACATCATTATCGGGCGATTCCTCCTGGTTATGGACATGATAAAGGACTGCCGAGAGGAGGGCCTTAATCTCACTTTTGCAATAATTGCACGGACAAAGGAATCCTAAACGCCATAAGTCGTCATGAAATTACACGCTTGGATGACTTGGCGACCATAGTACAAAAATCTTTGTGCGATGGAGAGTGCTTGGAAAACCGAAAGTCAATTTTGGGATAATCCGGCCCCGAATACATTCCTAGTCCGGAATAAAAGGGTGCATCATCACCATGCACCTCGATTAAATATCAGAAAACAGAAACCCCATAAAGGGTACGGAACCGTACTGGAGGGTTGGCTAAACGGACCCTGCAAAATTCATAGCACAGAGGGCGCCACTCCAACTCATAGCCTTCGAGCATGTTGGATACTACGGCAGGTGGCCAAAAGTGGCGAAGAGCTTCTAGCTTCGTAATCCCAGCCCAAAGAATACCAGAACGGTGTTAACAGTCTTCGAGACTTTCGCATCAAATAACATGCGGAAACGAACACTCCGCAACCTTGCCGAAGTCTACCAAGTAGCAACAATACATCCATGGAGTGACACGGCTATTACCTTTAATGCCAGTGCACCAGCCACATTGGTTCTCAAATTCCGAACAGCCAGAGCACCAGCCACATTGGTTCTCAGTCCAATAGTGGATGGCTTTCGCCTTACAAAGGTACTCATGGACGGCGGCAGCGGACTGAACCTCATCTACGAGGAAACCCTCTGAAAAATGGAAATAGACTGGAACCGCATTGAGCGAAGCAGCATAACCTTTAGAGGAATAATCCCTAGCCGGGAAGCATGCTGCACAGGAAAAATCACACTTTGGGCGTAGTGTTATTTCGCGGACATTTACAGTCGAGGAGGTCACATTTCAAGTGGCCCCGTTCAGCAGCGGATATCATGCTTTATTAGGGCGAGAGGCATTCACAATTTTTCAAGCTATACCCCATTATGGGTACATGAAGCTTAAAATGCCTGGACCTAACGGAATCATCACTCTCGCTAGTGATCTGAATATAGCACTCCACTGAAAACAAGACAGCCGCACTAGCCCTCGAGGCACTATCCGAAGCCCTAGCGGCGAGGAACTCACTGCGATGCGCTCCACGGTGAATGCAGGGGCGATGTGATACTTGATAAAAGATCCAAGTCCACTTCTTTTAAACCAGCGGATGAAATAGTCAAATTCCAAGTCCACCCAACGGACCTCGCAAAGACGGCCTCCATTGGGGCACAATTAAACCCTGATGTAGACGCCACTACGAGAATTTCTACGAGAAAAATGGGACATTTTGCATGGCACCCTTCAGACATGCGGTAATCCCACGTCGGCTGGCCGAGCACGGCCTAAATATCCTAAAAGGATTCAAGCCATCAAACAGGCTCTTGGCGCTTTTAGAACCACAGAGACAGGCCATGGGAGAGGAGCTAGCCAAACTTCTGGAAACCGGATTCATCAGAGATATAAAACATCCGGACTGGTTAGCAAATCTCGTGATGGTACCAAAGAAGGACAAATCCTGGCGCCTATGTGTTGATTTCAAAGACCTTAATAAGGCTTGCCCAAAGGATCCCTTCCCCCTCCCTCGAATTGATCAAATTATCGATGCTACATCAGGACACGACTCATTGTGCTTCCTCGACGCGTACTCCGGCTACCACCAAATCAAGATGGCGGAGCCAGACCAAGCTGCAACAGCATTCATCACTCCATACGGCCCATTCTACTTCAACATAATGCCCTTTGGGCTCAAAAACGCCGGCGCAACATATCAGTGCATGATTCAGACATGTCTGGCAAACCAGATCGGCAAAACAGTGGAAGCATATGTAGATGACGTGGTCGTCAAATCCAAGCATGTCAAAACTATAATAGACGATTTGAGGCTCACATTCGACAATCTTCGAAAATATGACATCAAGCCCAATCCGGAAAAATGCGTCTTCGGCGTTCGGTAGGAAAGCTCTGGGCTTCATTGTGTCCGTAGAGGAATTGAAGCAAGCCCAGCCAAGATCCGAGCTCTGTCACAATTGGATATTCCAAAAGACCTCAAACAAATACAAAAATTGATCGATGCGTGGCGGCTCTAAGCCGCTTTATTTCCCGTTCGGGAGAAAAGGCGTTACCCTTTACCGCCTCCTCGGCACACCGAACACTTCGAGTGGACGGATACGCCATGGCCGGACTCAAAGAAATAAAAGCCATATTGGCAACAAATCCGGTCCTGGCGCATAGCGTGGGCGAACCAATGCTATTATATATCACCGCAACACATCAAGTCGTCGGTAGCGGTGCTCGTCGTGGAACGAGAAAGCGGGCCTTACACGGTTCCCTCTTCAAAGACCGGTTTATTATGTGTCCACTGTCCACACTCCATGCAAGTTCCGGTACCCACATTATCAAAAGATAGCATACGCGGTGTTCATGGCATCCCGGAAGCTGCGACAGTACTTTCAAGAGTGTTCGATAACGGTAGCCTCCGAAGTACCTCTTAACGACATTATAAACAACCGCGACGCGACGTGTAGCGACCCGACCTCAGACGGTCAAGCCTCTGTGTTGTTGTGCCATCCCTGGATCAGTATGCTGGCACACACAGTACATCAATGTATATATCAAAGTGCAATCACATGTATAATTAACGTAAAACTGATATATACCTCATAAGTCACAATGAAACAAATAGTCGGGTGTGGAGTCCCATCAACGCCATCGGCAGGTTGAGTGTAGACCGTAACCACTGCCGTACTCTTACTGCGTCGGAAGAAAGTATACGCAACATGATACCTTGCAGCCATGTAGGTCAAGACATTGGATGTACCGGCAAGATCACAACATGAGAAAACAGATGATAAAACTATACTATATGCAATATGGCTTTGTGGCTCTGTATGCGAGTTTTGTTTGCGTAAAAGCTGATTTATTTTCCCTACATCAAAGGAATAAATGAAGTCTGTACTATGGAGTTTTCTATCATGACATGGTTCCGCCAACCGATGTCTCATAGCCCAAAATCATCATAAGTTGCCCACAATTAAGTTATCAATCCGGTGTTGAGAATTCCGAGATAGATCCAAGTCCAGATGCTCAAATTGTCCGTAACCGGGGACACGGCTAATCGATTAGGTGTTAACCCTCTGCAGAGGTTTGTACACTTTACCCGGAAGATTCGATCCCTCTTTTTACGTTCTCGCACTTCAGGGTGTTTGAGAACAAGATGACCGAAACATGGTCTTCCGAAGAGTTCCTCTGACCACTGTCCGGTGCTCATCCAACCCTACCGTAGTTCTACATCTGCTAGCACCGTCCCAGCCAGAGTCACAACTAAGGTCAACCAAGCCAGAGCCCATAGTGACTTGCGGTTGCACAGGTAAGCTTCCGGGCATGAAGTATTCTTCCGTCTCTTTGAGTCTGGGTGAAGCTTTCCGCAAGATGTCATGGTGCTTCTCCATGCATCCCGGCCATCCACTAGTTTCTCCAGGGTGCCCGTCAACCGTCCTTCACCCAGGAGTGTGTATCGGATTCTTGTCTTGAGTCTCGAAATCTTGAGGCCTTGAAGATGCAATCCTTGCAGATGCCATCATGGAGTTGTCGTCATTGACGAAGAGTCCTCCTTCATCACACCACTCTCGAGCACTCATACAAACCACGTCTACTATAGCGAATCATAAAAATAAATAACGTCCCGGGCTTGGTAACAGGGTGATGGGTTCCTACCTCATGCATACTACTCAACTACAAGGATTCAATATCACTACTGGAGGGATTGTTGCGAAGATGACACTAAATGCAATAAAACATAGGTATGAAAGCATGGTCAAAGTGAACTTGCACAGTGCGTTGATGAAGATAACAACACTCTCACAAAATTTGATAGAACTATTCGTCACTCTCCGAAGAAAATCTATACAAGTCAAACATAGCATTCACATAAGCAATCATGCTAGCAAGCAACACTAACACTCAAAATAACAACTAAAACAAAAAAAAACTCAATAATAAAACTCCAACAAAGTCCAAAGAAGCTTCAAATAAAACTAGAAAGAAAAACTACTAACGAAAATCTATGACTTTGCTACAAGCATCTAACATAGTTTTGCCCTAAGTAAAAAAAAACTTAACAGCAACTAAAACACTAAACTAATAATTTAACAGAAAATAAAAATTAAAACAACTAAGTTAACAGAAAGTATTTTTTCATAAAATTTTATTTGCAAAAAGAAACAAATAAAAAGATTTTATAAAACTCTAACTATGACCTATAGAAGGTGTCATACAAAACTAAGGAAAATAAAATTTTTAAAATAAAAATAAATTTTTCTCCTGTTGTCTAACAGAAACACAACTAATTTTGTCAAAAGTGACAAAAAGAAATAATTTAAAACTAATAAAAACAATAAAGAAAAAGCTAAAACAGAACTAATAATAAAACAGTACTGTTTTGCTAAAACCCTAATATAAATTAACCTAGAAATAAAATACTAAATACTACTGGCTAAACAAAGGTCCTAGAGACCAGGAGCAAAAAGAATCGGTCAAAAATAATATTCCTAACTCAAAATAGCTCAAATCTAGTGATTTGAGAAAATTCATACAAACACAAATTTAAACTGATCAAATATGAAATAAAATTGAACTAACAGAAACTTCATAAAATTTGTGATCCAAGGCAGTTGGAATCACTCAAAAATACCTCGTAGATAATTAACTATGGATTTTACAAGATTGAAACTATTCTGTTTTAAAAACAGAACGAAAAAAAAGTGGGTCGGGATTTACTGTAGCAGTTCCGATGATGGGGTTCTGGTGGAGCTCCGGCGACGTCCTCCGGTGGCCCTCTGGCGTCGGGGAAGGGATGGTCGGGGGCAGCAGAGCGGGGCGGAGCGGCTGGTGGGGTCTGTTGGTGGCGGGGATGGCCGGAGGTGGCGGTGGTCCAGCGAACTCCGGCGAGGTGGCGCGGCGACGTGGGGTGAGGAGAGGAGGGACTAGGGGGGGGCGGAATGGGTGCGGGAGATGGCCATTTATCGGGGGGGCAGGTCGGTTTGGAGGAGGGGCAAGGGATTTGTGAATCCACGATTCAGCGATGCTCTGGCGGTGGTGGAGATCTGGAGCATCTCGTCGGGAGGAAAGAGATGATTGATGCGGATCGGGCTGGATTTGGCCCAAAAAAAACAGTACCTTCCTTTTTTTAATAACCCGCGAAGAAGAATCATTTTAGGAAATAAAATGAAAATAAAATATAGGAGTATTATATCTCAAAATGATCAGAAAAATAAGCCCAATTTAATGGGATAGTTTGCAGGGGCAAATAAAATACTTTTTGAAAAATCATTTTTTTAATTCAAACAAAAATCAAAATGACTCTCAAAACTCTATGGAAAATTTATTCCAACATTTTTGGGGTGTCATGTTACTCCTTCTCAACACTTTTGTTAAAGTGTTCTTTGTCAGAAAAGTTTTTGAATAAAACTCAAATGCCACTTTGAGTTAAAAACAAAATTTAAAATGACAAATTCAAAATGAAATTTTTCTTTACTTCCCACTCTCTTTCATTGAAGAAATCATGAGGATCATTGAGTGGCATGAAGTTTGAAATATTTCCAAATTCAAATATTCCCTCTCAACAAAACTTCAAAAGTTTAAAATTCCAATCAATTTCACGCAATCGATCACTCAACAATCAATCAAATAATCATATATTTTAATTATTATAACATTCCAAAATTTAGAATTTTGGGATGTTACAAACTACCACACTTAAAATGAATCTCATCCTCGAGATTCGAAGAGGCTAGCAAGAAAAGGTTAGGGTTTGGAGGTCTTCCAGCAAATCCATCGATCGGAATGGTCTAGTGTGCTACCACACTTAAAAGCGAGGTTATGGTTCCGACGGATCTCGGTACTCCATCCCTTTGGGTTGTGATTAGTCGCTCACGGGATAACTCTTTCACCGAGGCTCTTTCGGTAGGGGTATAACCTTTTTCTCAAAATCTTGTGTCCTCTCAATCCTGGTGAGGTTCTTAGAAGGGTGGGTCTTCATATCTGACATGTCTGTCGTCAATACTAAGAAACTATCGGAACCTCCTGGCGGTCAACAATTTATGGCTTCTCCTGCAAGAAAAAAAAATGGTCGGGGTTGAATCTCACCGTATATCCTACGATTGCCATCGGCTGCCTGTAAGGGTTCCATCACCCTACCATTCTATGGTTTTATGGCTTGACGTGTCGACACTCTTCTAAGGTTTTCAAGGCTCTCTGATTTTCCATCAACATATGATAGTTCATGATAGAAGTCTCCGGTATGGGGGCCAATCCATCCCGTTCTTGAACCATTACTACATATGCAGACATCGAATCACGTATTCTAACACTTGGGCATACTCACAAGCAGTGCGGAATTTCTCTTGTTGACGAACTGAGTTCGAATAAATCCATGGTTTCTGCAAGCTGAACAAGACATCTAACGTTTCTTCACAACCCTCGGGTTTTGTATCCTCCTAAAAATGTCGGATGATTAACTCGAGTTTTCTTCGAAATATCTTCCTTCAGCAAGAGTGTGCTTGCTTCTTATTAACTCCTGGGCATGTGGGTTATGGCCCACTTCAACTCTTGTACAAGTTTAACTCATCCTTCTGAGGATTATCATTCCATATTCCAACAATTCATCTCCTGTAAATCCAATAGTACTTCTTCCTTCATACCCTTGTGGTGATGATCATACAAAAATCCAACTTATTTGTTCCAGCTCCCTTCTATGGACCGTCATGAATAACACATTTCTTTCTTCATTGTTCATATGGCTTTACGGAGTACTACCACACCAAAAATGCACTAGTTTATCCATAAATCACATTATTTTCATATCAATATTCTATTACATCCTTAACCATTTTTCGTAAATCCAAATTCCAAAAAGTTTATTACAAATGCTGCCACCCACATGGTTCGGTATAGTCAGACATTACTTCCAACTTTATTCATTTTTCCTCCTTGAGGATTCTTGATCCACTTTGGAATTGTGCGACATGCCTTGAAATCTTCAATCTTCTGTTTCATCGTGGTGGCCTTGAGCTTCATCTCCATCATCTCTGCATGCACTTCTCTTAGGTATTCCTGAGTATAACGAAGTCTTGCTTCAAGTATTTCTCCGATCTGGCGTATGGCATCCATGGCTGCTTCATGAACAGTGTCGAAGAAAGTTGCTTGTGGTACACGTGAGATGAAAAAGTACTGCCCCATCGTCTTTGGGCAAACTCCTTTCATACGGTGGAGGTGTACCTCCACATACCAAAGTTCCACTCCCTTTTGCATGAAGGGGTAGCCTTTGTAGACTGCATCTCCTTCAAGGTGAATATGCTTCATCATGTCCTTGAGGATCTTGGGTAATCATGATCACTTGTCGGGGTCATGATCGTTCTGAGGCCCTTAAGGAAAGACTCATAAAGGGTTGTCATCTGCATGTGTAGGATAAGAGGGTAATTTTCGAACAAAGAATGTATGTCCATGGGAAATTGCAATTGTCTCCGTAAAAGTTTGGTGTTGTTCGATTGTCCATGGGTTCAAGATTTGAGTGCAGTTGAGATAGAAAGAGAAAGCAAATACCCACCCATCAACAAAAGAATCCTAGCTCAAAAGTACCGTTTGTAATGGGCCGTTCTACTATGGTTTCATTTCTAAGTCCTCATTTCTTCAGGTCTTCAATGCTCGGGAGTTTCCAATTCCTGATGCTTTTCCCATATGAAGGCCTTCTACCATTCTTCCGTAACTTACGTCTCTCAAGGTTGACATAACCAGCCTCTGAATATCGCATCTATCCAACCATTCAATAAACACATAAAATAATAGCAACCAAGCATTCATTTATTCAATCAATTCTTTAGTATCGCCACCCACATAAGTTGGTATGGTCAGATACTTAAATCGAGAAAGCGTTCATCTTTATTTATCTCATGGTGGGCTACTACTAAGCTAATTTACCGGGAACTTGATCATTGTCCCCACTGGGGCTTCTTCTGTGTGGACTTGATCTCCTCCAATTTTCTGCTAGATTTTCCCTGTCGATGCGGAGTTTCTTGTGACGACCCTGTATGTCCTGAAGTTGTTCCTTGAGCTTCTGGATCTCAACGTCCTTGGCATGAGACATGGTCCTACTGCTTTTCAGTTCCTGGCGCATTCTCGGGATCTCGAGGTTCTCCTCCTCCAGGTTGTCTACCTTGATCTCTGAGTCTCAACTTCTTCTCGTAGTGCTTCATTGTCAAATAGGGCTTCCGGAGGTCCATCCAAGATTCTTGATGTATTGTTCTAGATCCTGATTGTACACTAACAGTGGGGAGAACTTCATCTTTTGCACTTCCATCAAGGCAATAGTTGCTCCATCAAACTTCTGCCATCCAATCCTTCCAAAGAAGTGTGGGTTTAGTGCATCACGATGACGATAGCATAAGCTTGCAATAGCATCATGGACGGCAGTGTTGATGCCCATATCACAGTCACCATTTATGGTGCCGAAGCTGATGTCTGCGCGATCTTGGGGTCTTCTTCTGACCAAAAACTTGGGTCTTGACTCCCCATGATCTAGACGTCCTCTTAGTTGCCTTGATCTCGGGCATCGGTAACTTCAGCGGCTGACTAGCTCCACAAGGAAGGGGCCTCCAAGAACCTTCTCGTAGTGTTCTCTTTTGTTCGTAATGTAGCTCGCCATCTATAGTTTGAAATAAGGAAGGTTCGATAAAAGGAATCAGGTGTTACGAGAGTAGTAACAAAAGCGAAGGTCGTTCTGTTGGGGTCTTCATATTACTAAGTCATTTCCTAGGGTCACGTCCTACGGTCAACATGTGCTCGATACCATATACATGGCGACCCGACCTCGGGCAGTCAAGCCTACGTGTTCTTTGTGCCATCCACAGATCGATATCTTTGGCACACACACAGTACATCAATGTATATATCAAAGTGCAATCACATGTATAATTAACGTAAAACTGATATATACCTCATAAGTCTAGCGAAACAAATAGTCGGGTGTGGAGTCCCATCAACGCCATCGACGGAGTTGAGTGTAGACCGTAACCTGTCTGCGTACTCTTACTCGTCGGAAGAAAGTATACGCAACATGATACCTTGCAGCCATGTAGGTCAGTACATTGAATGTACCGGCAAGATCACAACATGAGAAAAGCAGATGATAAAACTATACTATATGCAATATGGCTTTGTGGCTCGTATGCGAGTTTTGTTTTGCGTAAAAGCTGATTTATTTTCCCTACATCAAAGGAATAAATGAAGTCTGTACTATGGAGTTTTCTATCATGACATGGTTCCGCCAACCGATGTCTCATAGCCCAAAATCATCATAAGTTGCCCACAATTAAGTTATCAAACCGGTGTTGAGAGTTCAGAGATAGATCCAAGTCCAGATGCTCAAATTGTCCGTGTAACGGGGACACGGCTAATCGATTAGGTTTTAACCCTCTGCGAGAGGTTTGTACACTTTACCCATGAGATTCGATCCCTCTTTTACGTTCTCGCACTTCAGGGTGTTTGAGAACAAGATGACCGAAACATGGTCTTCCGAAGAGTTCCTCGACCACCGTCGGTGCTCATCCAATCCTCTACGTAGTTCTACATCTGCTAGCACCGTCCCAGCCAGAGTCACCACTAAGGTCAACCAAGCTAGAGCCCATAGTGACTTGCGGTTGCCTGCAGGTAAGCTTCCGGGCATGAAGTATTCTTCCGTCTCTTTGAGTGCGGGTGAAGCTTTCCGCAAGATGTCATGGTGCTTCTCCATGCATCCCGGCCATCCTTTGGTTTCTCCAGGTGCCCGTCAACCATCCTTCACCCAGTGGTGTGTATTGAATTCTTGTCTCGAGTCTTGAAGTCTTGAGGCCTTGAAGATGCGATCCTTGCGAGATGCCATCATGGAGTTGTCGTCATTGGCGTAGAGTCCTCCTTCTTCACACCACTCTCGAGCACTCATACCAACCCCGTCTACTATAGCGTAACATAAAAATAAATGACGTCCGGGCTTGGTAACAGGGTGATGGGTTCCTACCTCATGCATACTACTCAACTACAAGGATTCAATATCACTACTTTGGAGGGATTGTTGCGAAGATGACACTAAATGCAATAAAACATAGGTATGAAAGCATGGTCAAAGTGAACTTGCACAGTGCGTTGATGAAGATAACAACACTCTCACAAAATTTGATAGAACTATTCGTCACTCTCCAAGAAAATCTATACAAGTCAAACATAGCATTCACATAAGCAATCATGCTAGCAAGCAATACTAACACTCAAAATAACAATTAAAACAAAAAACACAATAATAAAACTCCAACAAAGTCCAAAGAAGCTTCAAATAAAACTAGAAAGAAAAACTACTAACGAAAATCTATGACTTTGCTACAAGCATCTAACATAGTTTTTCCCTAAGTAAAAAACTTAACAGCAATTAAAACACTAAACTAATAATTTAACAGAAAATAAAAATTAAAACAACTAAGTTAACAGAAAGTATTTTTCATAAAATTTTATTTGCAAAAAGAAACAAATAAAAAGCTTTTATAAAACTCTAACTATGACCTATAGAAGGTGTCATACAAAACTAAGGAAAATAATTTTTTAAAATAAAAATAAAATTTTCTCCTGTTGTCTAACAGAAACACAACTAATTTTGTCAAAAGTGACAAAAAGAAACAATTTAAAACTAATAAAAACAATAAAGAAAAAGCTAAAACAGAACTAATAATAAAACAGTACTGTTTTGCTAAAAACCTAATTTAAATTAACCTAGAAATAAAATACTAAATACTACTGGATAAATAAAGGTCCTAGAGACCAGGAGCAAAAAGAATCGGTCAAAAATAATAATCCTAACTCAAAATAGCTCAAATCTAGTGGTTTGAGAAAATTCATACAAACACAAATTTAAACTGCTCAAATATGAAATAAAATTGAACTAACATAAACTTCATAAAATTTTTGATCCAAGGCAGTTGGAATCACTCAAAAATACCTCGTAGATTATTAACTATGGATTTTACAAGATTGAAACTATTTTGTTTTAAAAACAGAACCAAAAAAAAAGTGGGTCGGGATTTACTGTAGCAGTTCCGATGATGGGGTTACAGTGGAGCTCGGCGACGTCCTCGGTGGCCCTCTTGCGTCGGGAAGGGATGGTCGGGGCGGCAGAGGCGGAGGCGGCTTGTGGGAGTCTGTTGGTGGCGGGGATGGCCGGAGGTGGCGGGGCCAGGCGGCAATGGCGGCGGTGGTCCGTGAACTCCAGCCAGTGGCACGGCGACGTGGGGTGAGGAGAGGAGGGACTAGGGGAATGGGTGCGGAGATGGCCATTTATAGGGGGCAGGTCGGTTTGGAGGAGGGGCAAGGGATTTGCGAATCCAGCGATTCAGCGATGCTCGGCGGTGGTACGGAGATCTGGAGCATCTCGTCGGGAGGAAAGAGATGATTCGATGCGGATCGGGCGGTTGGCCCCAAAAAACAGTACCTTCCTTTTTTAATAACCCATGAAGAATAATCATTTTAGGAAATAAAATGAAAATAAAATATAGGAGTATTATATATCAAAATGATCAGAAAAATAAGCCCAATTTAATGGGATAGTTTGCAGGGGCAAATAAAATACTTTTTGAAAAATCATTTTTTAAAATTCAAACAAAAATCAAAATGACTCTCAAAACTCAAATGCCACTTTGAGTTAAAAACAAAATTTAAAATGACAAATTCAAATGAAATTTTTCTTTACTTCCCACTCTCTTTCATTGAAGAAATCATGAGGATCATTGAGTGGCATGAAGTTTGAAATATTTCCAAATTCAAATATTCCCTCTCAACAAAACTTCAAAAGTTTAAAATTCCAATCAATTTCACGCAATCGATCACTCAACAATCAATCAAACAATCATATATTTTAATTATTATAACATTCCAAAATTTAGAATTTTGGGATGTTACACGACGGGCCGGATTACTAAATGGGCCATAGAGCTCCTTCCATTCGACATAACCTATAAGCCACGACGAGCTATCAAGTCGCAGGTTTTGGCCGACTTCGTGGCCGAATGGACTGAAGCCGAACTCCCTAAAAGTCGCGCATACTCAATTGGATCATGCACTTTGGCGGCTCCAAAATGTTGGCGGCCGGAAATGGCGTCGTCTGGCGTCCCCAACCGGGACACGATCCAATCGTCCTTGAGATAATGTATCTGAGACTCCAACGCAACCCGAATACGAGGCCCTTCTGCACGGCCTCCGGTTGGCAGTCTCCATGGGCATTAAACGCCTAGAGGTGCGCGGGGATCCGAACCTCGCGATATCTCAAATAAACGGAGACTTTGATGCCAAAGATCCGAAAATGGCAGCATACCGCAATGCGGTCCTAAAAATGTCGGCCGCAGTTGAAGGGCTCGAATTTCATCATATAGCCGGGATAACAACCAGGCGGCGGACATATTAGGCACGACGGTGCAAAACACGACGCCGTCCGCCCAACATCTTTTCGGAATGGCTGTTCAAGCCATCCGCATTACTATGGGAAGGAGTCCGCAATAACAATCTGGACCCAACCGCACTGCCTGACGCCGAACACTCGACACAATCGGAGGCTATGCCACCGAGATAACACCCTCCGCCCACGAAATAATGGCGGTTATCGCCCGTGGACGGAACCATTCCTAGCCTACCTAACTAGGCAGGAACTCCCCGAAGACCAAAATGAGGCTCGCTGCATAGTATGGCGATCTAAAGCCTATAAAGTCCATGAGGGAGAGCTTTATAAGAAAAGCACAACAGGAGTCCTCCAAAGGTGTATCTCCGAAGAGGAAGGGCGAAACCTCCTGGCTGAAATTCATGCCGGACTGGGTGGGCACCATGCCGCAGCCCGGGCCCTTGTAGGCAAGGCCTTCCGTACAGGATTTTATTGGCCGACAGTCGGGGCATATGCGCAGGATTTAGTCCAACGATCGTCGGTTGCCGACTTTTTGCTAACCAAAGCCACATGCCACCCACCGCCTCAAAACTATACCCATCACCTGGCCGTCATGATGCAGGGCTTGACATGGTTGGACCCCTTAAGGGAGGAACCCACAAGCAAAAATACCTACTGGTCATGGTGGATAAATTCACCAAATGGATAGAGGCCAATCCTGTTAAACGGCCGAATCCGGACCGGTGATAGACTTCATATCGGGGTAGTGCACCGTTATGGCGTCCCCACGGTATCATCGCGATAACGGCACCAACTTCACGGCCGATGAGGTCAAATTATGGTGCAAAAACATGGGCATCAAGCTCGATTGCGCCTCAGTCTATCACCCTCAAACCAACGGTCAAGTCGAACGAGCAAACGGTCTAATCATGAGCGGCATTAAACCCAGACTAGTGCGGTCCCTCAAGGACTCTAACACGCACTGTGTTGAGGAGCTCGACTCCGTGCTCTACTGGGGCTGCAGACCACGCCGATTCGTACTACCGGATTCACACCATTTTTTATGGTGTACGGCGCAGAGGCAGTCTTGCCCTGCGACATAATTCATGACTCACCTCGCGTGCGCATGTATGAAGAAAGATAAGCCGAGCTCGATCGGCGTGACAGTTGGACGCATTGGAGGAGGAGCGCGGCGTGGCAAAGGCTCGTTCCGCATTTTATCAACAACAAGCTCGAAGATATCAAAGCAGGGAAATGCGGGCCAAAGCTTACAGCGTTGGCGAACTAGTTCTCGCTGCCGGACAAGAAAAAGGACAAACTCAGGCCCAAATGGGAAGGTCCCTTCATCGTCGACCAGGTCCTGACCTGCGGAGCATAACGTCTGCGAAACTCATAGTATAACCTACCCGAGCAGAACCCTTGGAACGCAGCCCGTCCACTAAGATTCTCGCCTAAGCGCGGACTCCAAGTTCGTCTCCTTCCTCCGTCCACATTTTCTATTTTTGCTGTCTTTTATTTCTCTCCTTCCTCCCCTTTCTTTTTAAAGCCTTTAGAGGCTCGTTCGCGCTTTGTTCGCACATACTTGACGCGCTGTCCGCGCTCATTATACTTGGGGGCTTCTTTAACAGAAGCTTATTTATACGGGCTTCATACCCAACACATGCGTCAAACTTCCGCATGTACCTTTTATTCACCATTATATGCATCGATATGACTTAAGTTTTGGCCAAGCTGGGTTGCCTGGCTCCTGTTCTTACCCCTACGTTCCCGATTGTTCGGCTAGGTGGTAAAGGGAGCACCTCTGCGATTATTCTTGCGGGTCAGCCGGATGTGTACCTCGACCGGGTGAAGCCGAAGCTAAGCGTTCTTAAGGGAATATTGATTGGTGAACTGAAAGATGATTTTTAACTATTTACCCATCTGCCCCTAGATGATTTTTTGCTTTTTTAGTAGTTTTGACATGCACTTTAGGGCATGCATCCCTGCGAAAGGAACCCTTGACGGAACTATTCTCCCTGGAAGATGTTTCTTACTATCCATGTAATAGAACATAACTAGTTGGGCACTTGTCTGATACAGCAATAATGACCCCTACGCCTTGTCTCCATGCGTGCCCCGGTTCTTATATAACCGCGAGGGTATTCGGACACATTCTGGACCGTTGGGTCCCGAGGTCGAAGCGAAAAGGTCTGCTATGACAAACGATCTACAATCCGGCTAGAAGACATTTTTCATGTCATATTTAATTACATAGTCAACTCGACTCATTGTATTCCTCCTCAATGCCATCTAATAGGCTATCTAATTTACAATCTTGCTGGGAATACTTGGCGGCCAATTCTACTTGGCCGTACACTAACTTTCGAGGATCTCCTTTCCATCAGGTCCCACAGGTCCGACCTCGGCCATGTGGTTTGGGTCGACAACCGTGTACCGCGTCTTCACCATGGCCCGAGCCTCCTGGCGCCTGACGGCAGCCGATATCTTCCATAGTCGGAGCGCCGCCGTGCTCCTTGAAGCCGCTCCGCCAGCTCTCCAATGCCTTGAGGCAGGAGATAGATGGCCACAAGGCCTGGCCGACGCCTTTCATCACCTGCCGAACTTCGTTAAATGCGGTGAAGCGGATTCGGGAAGAAGATCACCCGAAGAACTGGGCATATCCTCTTCAGGACGACCTGTGAGCAAACCTACATACATGTTTATGTTAGTCGCCTTCCTTGCCGAACTCTTTCCAAGTTGCTCAAGCACTTACTGAAAATGCCGCGACGAAGCCGTCGATTCTCATTTACGGAGTCAGACAACTGGGCACAAACGTCCTTTAGTTCCTCACCCAGTTGGGTGTTGGCATCTTGGAGGTTATTTTTCTCCTGCCGCACCCTCGTAAGCACGCTCTCGCCGGCCTTTAGCTGGCGCAGGAGCTGTTGCTTGTCCGGATCTAGTCCGGCGCCATCTGCAATATTATTGTCAGATTTACACACACGCCGCACTTCATAAACTATTTATCTTTTGAAACATATGTTACCAGAAGGGGTCTCTGTGGCTCCCCCTGTAGCGGCTAGTGCGGCCTCAAGTTGGGCCTTGCATTCTTCAAGCTCCTGGGACAGTCGGGTATTCTTTTCTGTAAGACCCTGCATAACAAATGATCCTTAAATCAGTTATTCTAACTATTTTAAGTCTCGGGGGCTACTGGCATATATAACTGTCAAATCTCCTTACACGTATGTACTTTACATACTGCTCCGTGGCTCTGGCTAGACCATCTTGAGCGGCACGGAGGTGCGCATCTCCCGAATTGAGGGCATTCAAGGCCTCTTGGGAGAAACATGCGTCACGAAGAACTGTCCGTGGCGCCTGTGATTCATGGCGCTCTCCACCTCGAAGTTGGTGGCGGACAATTTGTCGGCATCCTGTCGGAGGAGCATCCGACGACGCCTCGTCGTGCTCGCCTCGGCTTCGGACCCGGCTTTGAAGCCTGGCGGCAGAGGTTCGATTGGCAACCTCTCCGGACTCGGTTCGTGGCGCTCTTTTTCCTGAAAAGAGCACCAGCGTTAATCGCCTTCCGAGAATCAATCACTGAATATGGTGACACGCCATACCGTTGCGGCGGAGTTTCGATCCGGACCGCACTTCTTTTTATCCTGCGGGGCCGCGCCCTTGTTGGCTGGCCACATGAACTCGGCTTCTGCCTCGAAGGTACCCCTGCGAAACACTATTGGTATCTGATGATCAAAAAATAAGCACGGATGGGTCATTATCGGGGTATTGGGACCTCGGTCTCATTTACTGTTAAATTTGGAAGTATTCCGGGGTAATCGGCCGTAATGGCAACCAAAGCATTGTCGATGCTAAGTTGGTGGAACACCCCGTCGATCAACTCCACCTTTATATCCGAATCCTCTTCGGAGGCCGGATCGAGGGACCGTTCCGAATCCTCGGGTTGTGGGGGCGGGCTATGTATCTTCTCCACAGTCCGGCGCAGTTCCTGCGCAAAAACCATGAAATGAGATATTTAATCAGGGGAACATGGATCGGACAGGCCACAAAGATGTTTTCTTACCCAACTTCGAGGATTATTCGAAGAAAACTCACTCAGTGGGTTGACGCGGAGAAAATCCTCCTCCTCCCCTTTATACATGGCAGACAAGGTCTTCACCAGTTCGGTGACCGATCCGGCCCTTTATGCGGCCATGGTGGGTGCATCGTCCTCCCGGTTGTACTCCCACATGGGTGGCCCCTATATTGAAGCGGCTGCACTCCTCATAATGCAGATTGCCATGACTCCAATCATGGTCAATCCGGCATGAGCCAGTAATCTTATTCGGCTCATCAAGTAAAGGACATCCCGATCATTTTCCCTCTGGGGGCTCCGCGGGCGCCAGCTTAGGCGCTTCTTCAGAGGAGCGTTGCTAAACTCTGGAAGGCCGATCCGAACAGGATCCGGTAGAGGGACGTCCTCCATGTAAAACCATTTCGAAGGCCAGTCTTCGGACGCCTTCTTCGGGGTTCCGGATAGATATCCGGTCCCAGCGATGCGCCATAGTTCGGCTCCGCCCACTTGATATATTGACCCCTCATGAGAACGGGGTACTAGGCAGAATGATCTCTTCCACAGCACAAAATGAGCCTCAATGCCCAAGAACAGTTCGCAAAGGGCCACGAAGCCCGCGACGTGCAAAATGGAGGCAGGCGTAAGGTGGTGCAACTGGAGGCCGTAGAACTCCAAGAGCCCTCGGAGAAACGGATGAATTGGAAATCCGAGTCCTCTTACTAGATAAGAGAAGAAGCATACCCGCTCTCCTTTAGAGGGATTGGGGACACTCTCCGCTTGCTTTCCGCCCTTGTAGGTGGCAAGTCCGGCTCGAACCGGAACCATGAAGGCCGGGGGTAGAAATCCCTTGGTTTGGACTATAACTAGCTCGCTATGCAGGACTGAGCATCTCTCCCAATTTCAGTGAGGGCGGCCATGAGAGGAGGAACCGCGTCGATTGTCCATGATGGAATGGGCTTTGGTCGAGGTGCTCAGATGAAAGCTTCATGAAGGAGGGATGGTGTGACTCAGATCTAGATCCTCGCCCCTTTTATAGGCGGCTCATTTGCGCAGCTAGGGGGGTAAGTGTAAAAATACCCTGGCTTTTCGCATTCATTCAAACACGTGGAAGATGTCCATTATTGGGCGTAGAAGCCAAGGAGCGCAGCATTTATCAGAAGTCGGACACTATGCGACAAGTATATGGAATTTGGAGAAGAACCCGCCTTGCAATGCCGAAGACAATCTACGCACCAGACTCATCGTCATTTGAAGCCTGGTTCGGGGGCTATTGAGGGAGTCCCGGATTAGGGGGTGTCCGGATAGCCGAACTATCACCTTTGGCCGGACTCCTGGACTATGAAGATACAAGATTGAAGACTTCGTCCCGTGTCCGGATGGGACTTTCCTTGGCGTGGAAGGCAAGCTTGGCGATAAAGATATGTAGATCTCCTACCATTGTAATGGCGACTCTGTGTAACCCTAACCTATCCGGTGTCTATATAAACCGGAGGGTTTTAGTCCCAGAGGATCGAACAACAATCATACCATAGGCTAGCTTCTAGGGTTTAGCCTCTACGATCTCGTGGTAGATCTACTCTTGTACTACCCATATCATCAATATTAATCAAGCAGGAGCAGGGTATTACCTCCATTGAGAGGGCCCGAACCTGGGTAAAAACATCGTGTCCCTTGTCTCCTGTTACCATCCGCCTAGACGCACAGTTCGGGACCCCCTACCCGAGATCCGCCGGTTTTGACACCGACAGATGGACTTGTTGTACCAGACTTGAACCATACAAAGTGCGACCTGGCACACCGTAACACCACTTGGAGCAAGCGGGTAGCTATCTCAAAAAACAATCAACAACTAAAAAAACCGCGACCTGGCATGTAGTAGTACACAATTTTAAACGTTGTTTTGATGGAGTGAAAAAGGAAAACTACCCCACTACGTATATATAGGCCGGAGCCTCCACGCTTGCTTGCTAGGGTTGCTCTATTCACACACTCTCATCCTCTCCAGATCTAAACAAGATAGGGGTAGTAACACTCTCTTTCTCCCTTCAAAAAACACTGGCTTTCTATCCTCACCGCTGGTTACAGATCCGGACGCATCCCCCTCCGCCGGTGAAGGGGAGGAGGGGCAGCGTTTAGGCCATCGTCGACAGCAAGGGAGGAGACCCACTGCCGGCCGCACCGTTATCTCTGGCCGAGCGCCGGCGCGGGAGGTCCTCCGATCCCTTCGTCGTTGCCTGTGGGCGGATCCGGCCTCCCGCCGCCCACCTATCCACATCCCGACGACCTTCAGGTATATCTTTGTTCGAAACCGCCTTAGCTCTACTTACCCAGCTCGCTACGTCGTTGCATGTGCATCATTTTCTACCTCTCAGCCCCTCTCGATCGGATGGTCCAACGTCACATATTTTTTTCTTCTTCTATTTTTAGAGGTAAAGCTACTTCATGGAGTCGAATCTTGTACTCCCTCCGTCCGAAAATACTTGTCATTGAAATGGATGTATCTAGATGTATTTTAGTTCTAGACACATCCATTTTGATGACAAGTAAATCCGGACGGAGGGAGTACTTGGTTCAAACAAGAAATAAAGTGGGGGTGGAAGAATTTAGTATGTACATCGGACTTGGTACAAACAGGAAGGAAAGGGGGTGAAAGTAGTACAGACTGGTCATCCAACCGATCTCTTGGTGAAAGGGAAATATAGGGGTAACGCTGTACACAGTGGTATGACCAGGACTAGATTTGCTATCCACACATAGGAGTAGGTGGCTAGAGTGAAAAAAAATGGGACCAACCCAGATATGTTTCTTGGATGTTTGTTTCTTGGGGCAACACACTATGAATCACCACTTTATGCCCCTGTTTACGTACATGGTGATGGAGTGCTGGTGCTCCCACTGTCCCATGCCCTTATACCAAATATTTAGGCTCCGTTCAGAATAAAGGGGCAGAAAAACATAGGTCTTGATGAAAATAGAGGAATAGGAAAGGAATGTAGGTATAAAACTATGGAACAGCGAACCGGAGGAAACTCTCAAGAGAATGTGTTCGGATGGACTATGAAATGTACAGATTTGTTTTTTAGAGTAGCATGCTTGGCAGTATGAGATGCTATTTGTTTATTCAGCTGCACAGTGACTACTCTTGTCCTCACCTCACGTACCACACATAGGTTGATTTTTTTATTCCGGCAACACAGCACAACAACCTGTCTAACGCATGGCAGCGAGCGCCTGCCTCGGGCTTCCGCCCAAAAAATGAGCAGCGCGTGGATGTTTCTAATCCTATGGAATTAGTACTACCAGACCAGCTTTCCTATGAAACACTGTTCACCTTTCCCGTGTTCCAAACGTTTGGAAGGCAAAGAATACTGTAGGAATTGTGTTCCTACGAAAATCCTGCACCAAACCTGTGAACCAAACGCAGCCTTAGCTGTTCTTAATCTAATATCCCTGGTAAAAATGAAGCCATGCCACTGTTATAAGCCATGACAAGTTTAGCCAAATGTTTTTGCCTGTAATTGTTTGAGACTCATTTGTTTCCTCTATGCCTTTTTGTGCAAATAGGGATATCCAATTCACACAGTTCTTTGTTGTGACCTTTTGGTGCACTGCACAAAACTCTTCTTAAAAGAAGTGACTTTTTGTCTTTGTTTAAGCTGGAATGTCAGAATGGAACAGTTGGTTCATTTTTGTGGAACTGCACAAAGGGAGATCTGTGTTCCAATCCTCATCATCCATATTGGCGCCATAACCTTCCTTCAGGTAAGAATGATATTTAATGCATGCGTTCATCTCTATTTTCCGACTACCATGAGAAACTAATGCTATTTTTTACTAGTACACTTGTACTCCCTCACTGACAAAACCAATTCTGAATTAGAAGGCCAATCATGTACTTGGTTTCACCAGCTGGTGAGGAGAAAGAGAAACAGAGCATGAAGAGGAAGAAGAAGAATAAGCGATTGCCAAGGCGATCTTGTTGAAGCCGAGGCCTCGATAGAGGCCATTCAAGGGCTCGACAGCGACTACCTTACATGTGAGACGATCCTCCAGGAGCCCTTCCACTTCTGTCTCACTTAATTAATTAGGAGTACTTAAGTACCACTAATTTATTCTTGCCTAATTTTCCTGTTGGAGTTAAACAAATGTTTAGTAGGACCCTATCTTTGAATCATGTACGTGTGTATGTTTGTCTATGGAGGTGAATCATGTGGTGGAGCGGGGAGGGAATATTATTAGTGTCATGACATAATAGTGCTATTGTTCTGCATGTCAATTTATTGCCATTGGTTCAATGAGGCAATGTTTTGCATATTGTCCATCTTGAATTTGATGCTACTTTGTTTGAGTAATATGCTAATGTCTTCCTATCCTTTCTCACTAAGCTAATGAAGGTTTCACCTTGTTCCTACTTGTGCAAACAGGGATCATGTTGTGCCTCATACATTTTAGTGGAACCACACAAGACAATACAATGAACTGTATCCCAGCCGAGGCTTTAACTTTCTGCTGGAAGTTCTTGATAATCTTCGATATAATCTCAAAGATCGGTAAACAAGAGTGATTTCAACCATACATTTGCGGTGCCCAAAAATATATACTATTGTGTGATTCGGTGAGTGCTTTATCATCTCTTATGGGACTACATGAATAAGCTTTTTTCTCAGGTTGGTGCGGGCCTAAGGCCTTCATCCATATTAGTTTGCTGTCATCTCTATTTGTATCGTGCTACTGTTATGAGAAACTCCTTTATCTTTGCACGTTAAAGTTTTGCACCCTATGATAAATGGAAATGCTTTGAGTGTTGAGTTGAGCTAATTGGCACTGATTAAATAAACTAATACCTCTATTTAAGCAAGACTACTATGTTGCTAACTTTACCCATTAAGATAATGAGGGTGCTTCTATTTGTTAGTGTATGTTTCATCAACTAGTCCCACTATTACAGTAAACTCACTCTCTCATTATATGTGCCAACAGGGATGCTCGATTTTGGTGGAACTGCACAAAAACTTTGGGTGCTTCATTGCCTCGACAGCTTCCGTCCTTTCTGTCGATCGCTAATCTCCGCTTGCTTTCTTCCTTTCTTTGTCGATTCGCTTGGCTTATCTCGTCTTCCAGTCAAAGGAATAGTAATTGATATGCTACCTCACACAGGTTGGTACTGGTCTTTATCCTGATTATTGTGCCTATCATATGTATTGGTAATTTGGTATTGTGCTACTATTTGCCGATTTCATAAAGGAGTAATTTGGAGCCTGAACTCGCAGGCAAATCATTACATCGGGTGATTTCAGTAGAACTACACAAAATGATCAGATGGACAGGTACTTATGCTGCTGCTATGTACTCCAAAGTTCACTCAGAAAAGCATCGATGTTTACAAGAAGTGCCTATATTCATTCGAGTATCAACCGGCGTCAACCAATTTTCAAACTCCAAGTATTAGGAGAGTGAACGCCAAAAACATTGCTTGGTGCATAGTCCAAAAAAACGCAGTCCAGTCTTTGGTCCCAACTTGTGCCTTTTGGTTATCGGCACATATGGTAGCGAACTATATGGCATGGAGTCTAAAGATTCCAGACAAGTTGTTTGACGCGTATATTCATCTCGGCACTTAATCGGTCTGCACGCCAAGGATGCTCCATTTCAGTTGAACTGCACAAAAATTGGGTGGTTCATTTTCTCAACCGCCTCCTTTCTCGTCTACAATGTAGAATTTTTGGCGAGATACAGGACCAAGATGAGCCAAGAACTAGTTGGATGAAAGTAGTGGCCAAGTTTCTCAAACCTCCCTCGACGCGAGGCCACTATTTGAGGATAAACCTACAAGCAAAGTTCAGATTATGCATCTTGCCTCTTATGTACTCGAAAGTTTACTCGTACAAGAACTAATTTTAGCAAGAAGTACCTCCGATTGAACACCATTTACCAGTCTGTACCCTAGGTAATTAAAGTTTGTCCATGGATCATATTATGCATGATCTCAATCATTTGGATGCATAAACATACCGAACATGTGTATATCTGAATCTTTTGTGAATTATGTATGAATATTGTCATGTGATCTATCAATCATTTGGATGCATAGATATGCTGAGCTTGTGTATATATGAATCTTTTGAGTTGTTGATAGTGAATGTTGGCTATGAATATGAACCTGTCCTGTGAACCTGAGTTTGATATGAATGTTTACCTTTTATGTTGTATTTGTGTGTGAACTTGTT
The DNA here is from genome assembly GCA_021605145.1 of Aegilops bicornis. NCBI lineage: Eukaryota > Viridiplantae > Streptophyta > Magnoliopsida > Poales > Poaceae > Aegilops > Aegilops bicornis. The sequence goes on along the minus strand of CM038672.1, from coordinate 473,187,447 downwards.
AGTATGCCAACTGTGGGGTATAAAACGCAGGTCTCTTATAAAAGTAATGATGTGTCCAATTTATGTTTTCCCTTCTAACCACATTATATATATTTATATTATTACTATTATCTATATTTTATAGAGACTTATATATACATTATAAAAACATCCCACGTGTTATTAACTTATAAAAGTAAATGTTTAACGAAAGTTGGCAAGGAAAATCCTGGTTGTTTTTGACTCACAAGCAAGGAAAATCCTGGTGATTGCGTACAAAAGCTTGCGACGATTTTAAGGACCAATTTAATAATAACGCGCTTATTTTTATTTTTAGCAATAACTCGCTAATTTCTTAATTATATATATAATGTGCCTCTCCGGTTTATTCTTTGATATTAATTGCTCCTTCTAACATAACATTATATATATAACGAGCCCACCTAATACGTGTATTTCAAGGAAGTGCAAATGGGCTGGGATTTCTTAGAAAATATAAATGGGCCTGATTGACAAATTATTTGTTCACCCAGCCCAGCAAATGGACTGTACATTCTAGAAAACATGGGTTAAATATGTGCCACATTTTTGCAGTGACATGTGGGCCAATAGGTCGAAGCCTCACGCAGGCGTTGTCAACTTGGTCAACAAATGATTGTGTCATCCACAGCCATTGGATATATATCCAACGGCCGGCATGCACCTTCAATCTCTCATCTTCTTCCTCCAGCGTCGCCGGGACCGCCTGGTCCGGCCTTCGGCGGCTAGCGGCTCTGCTTAGCACGCATCACTGCGAAGCGCTACCCCACCGCTGGCCAGGCTATCCCTCCACCCCTCGACACCTCCTATTATTATCCACAGACTACAGCCCCACGCCGCAACATAACTAGTTATAACCCTTCTCCTCCTCTCAATTTGCGACTCCACTGCCGCGTTTTCCCATCTCCGAGTCGTTCCCGTCCAGGGCCTCGCCGTCGTCCACGCCTCGCTGCGTTCGGTGCAGCGTGGTCAATAAACAAGAGTCATTGGAAGAGGACTGTATGTGGAGAGCCTGATGGCCGGGTCCCATGAGGTCCATGGTCACACGCAAGGAAAGTTCCTCCTTATTAAGCTGGAAAAAAATGTTTCCTCCACCTGACAGCTGGGACCCACCGGTTGTATCTTCGCACGGAAGGAAGTGCCTCCTTGTTTTGCGAAAAAAATTATACATCCCATTGACAGCTGGGACCCGTCAGATGTGGTGACTGACTTGTGGGCCTACTAAGCGGACATGTACACACGGCTTTGTCAACTTAATAAACAAATGATTCTAGCAGCTGGACCGTTGGATGTTAATCCAACAGCCGTGCTCCTTCTTCAACCTCTGTTCTTGCTCCTGTCTCCCGTGGCGGTACAGCGGTTGTCTTTGCCGCACACCCGAACCAGTGAAGTTTCCCACTCCTCTCCATCCGCGACTCCACTGCCCCATCTTCCCCATCTCCGGGTCGTTCCAGTCTGGGTGCGCTCAGCACGGTGTGGTCAACATGGTCAACAACCGAGAGTCATCAGAAGATGACTGTACGTGAGAGGCTGACAGTGGGGACGCACCACGCCCATGGACGCATCCATGCAACGGAACGCGGCGAGGTCAACGTGGTCGAGCGACTTCCATCGGAAGTATCTTTGTCGTGGAGAGTCTTAGCTGGGTCCACGGCCGCAGCAAGTAATTGCCTCCTTATTACGCTGAAAATAATGATTCCTCCAATCGGCGGCGAGGACCCACTTTGGACGACAACGTATTTTTTGCGAAAAAACGTTTGCCCACGATAGCTGGGACCCACTCGACGGGCCACCGTGATTTCGCGAAAAACGCCCCCACTGCTCGGACCCACCGGAAGTGCCTCCTTATTACGCACAAAAAATGAATACTCCCCGGCTAGCTGGGACCCACCTTGGTGGGAGGCTGACTTAATGGGCCTACTAAGTTCACGGGACGAAGTGCTTTGTCAACTTAGTCAATATGAGCGATTCTAGCTCCAAAGGTATCGCACGATGTCCATCCAACCGCCGTAGTGCTTCTTCAACCTCTGGTCTTCTTGCTCCAGCCGCCCAAAGCAGTGCCAGTCGTGATGCATGCTCCTGCCTCCCGTGGCCAGCTATGATGTCTCGGAGGCCTCACCGCCCCTACTATTCCCACCGCCGGCCAGGCCCTGCGGCGACGGCAACCTCACATCACAGGCGAACCAGTGAACCCTCGTACTCCTCTCCGCGCGGGCTTCCACTACCGCGTCTTCCCCGGCTCCGTGTCGTCCCCTTCCTAGGCCTCACTGTCGTCCACCGCCGTGGTGCTCTCCGCGCGGCGTGGTCAACGTGGTCTAGGAACGACTTCCATCGGAAGAAATCTTTGTCACGTGGAGAGGCTGACAGTGGGTCCATGGCCACTGACCAGTTTTTGTGATTTGCCAAGTAAGTCGCTTTGTCGGGCTTGTTGGGCTGCAAATCTTTCAAGGCGAGGAGAGCTTTCATTCGGTGGCCGAGAAGATGGCCCATCGGTGAGAAATGGGCTGTACATCTTTAAAACACATCAAACCGCAATTAGTTTCAAATATCTTTTTTCATTTCGAGATTTTAAATTACATTAATTTTTATGCATGGAGAATTTGCTGGATTTTATATTGATATACATTTATTTTTAAAATCAGTTTGAATGTGAGTCGAAATTTCGGAATTAAAAACAGTTCGGACCGCTTTTGAAATATGCAAAATTTCATATAATTTTTTAACCGTGGCCACAATATGGGTTGTAATGCTAACAAAAAGAATATGGGCTCCAAAAAAACTTTAATAATTAGCAAATGGGCTATAAATTATTAGAAATAATGGCATATGGGCTGTATGCTGTTTTCCACAGATTTGAGGCTTTCCTAAAAAAATGTTGACGCACAAGTAGTGACTGTTGGATGGCCATCCAACGGCCGTCGTGCTTCTTCAATCTCTGCTCTTCTGCTCCAGCCGCTCAAACAAGCGCCGGCGGGACTGCCTCCTCCTCCTCCCCCTTGCCGGCTCTCTTGCCTTGTGAGCCTCACCGCCCCACCGTGCTCCCATCGCTGGCCTAGCCATCCCTCTACTCACCCACACCTGCTGTTATTCTCCGGCGACTGCAGACGAACCAGTAAACCCGCGTGGGAAACAACTACCGAGTCTTCCCTGCCTCCGTGTCGTTCCCTTCCTAGGCCTCGCCGTCATCCACCGCCCTGGTGCTCTCGGTGCGGCCTGGTCAACATGGTCAACGACCGACATGCATCTGAAGTGGAATGTACGTGGAGAGGCCGACATGTGGGTCCATGGCCGCACGCAAGGAAATGCCTCCTTATTACGCGCAAAATAATGATTCCTCCACCTGACTAATGGGACCCACCGAAAGGGCATCTGTATTTCGTGAAAAAAACGTTACCGTCGCTGACAGCTCGGACCCACCAGCTATATCTTCGCACGCAAGGAAGTGCCTCCTTATTACGCACAAAAAAAATGAATACTCCCCCTGTTAGCTGGGACCCAGTATAGTGGCAGGCTGACTTGTGGGACTACTAAGTTGACGGGGACGGAGGGCTTTGTCAACTTAGTCAATATGCTTGATTCTAGCTCTAGTGACCGTACGATGTCCATCCAACGGTTGTAGTGCTTCTTCAACCTGTGGTCTTCTTGCTCAAGCCGCCCAAACCAGCGCCGGTCGTGCCTCGTGCTCCTGCCTCCCGTGGCCTGCTGCAATGCAGCGGAGGCCTCACCGCCCCCTACTACTCCCACCGCTGGCCAGGCCATCCCTCTACTCACCCACACCCCATGTTATTCTCACGGCAACAGACCTCACACTGCAGCAAACCAGTGAACCCTCGTACTCCTCTACGCGTGGGCATCCATCGCCGCGTCTTCCCCGACTCCAGCGTCGTCCCTTCCTAGGCCTCGCCGTCGTCCACCGCCTGGTGCTCTCAGCGGCGTGGTCAACGTGGTCAAGGAACGGCTTCCATCGGACGTGGGTATGTCGTGGAGAGGGCGATGGGTCCACGACAGCAAGGAAGTGCCTCCTTATTACGTGCAAAATAATTATTCCTCCATCTGACAGCGGGGACCCACCGGACAGGCCACCGTATTTCACCTGACTGCTGGGACCCACCAGCTACATCTACGCACGCAAGGAAGTGCGTCCGGGCAAAAAAAACGATTCACCCCCTGACTGCTGGGACCCACCAGCTACATCTTCGCACGCAAGGAAGTGCGTCCGGGCAAAAAAAACGATTCGCCCCCCTGACTGCTGGGACCCACCAGCTACATCTTCGCACGCAAGGAAGTGTCTGACAGTCGGGACCCACCTGGTCGAAGCATACGTAGCGTTGTCATTCTGGTCGCGAACGTGTACGTACATATATACTGGTGGATGTAGAGGTGCGCATGTATCATAGTAGAGGCGCGTACGTGTCGTAGTAGAGGCACGCACGTAGCATGTACACATACGTACAGCGGCCAGGGCGCAAGAAAGAAAATACGGCCACGTATGTGTACATACGGGCGGGGTCTCGAACGCCTACTCACGCATACATACGGCCAGGGCTCGTGTAGATGGCTGGTTCGGAACGGAGAAACAGCGTCGTCGTCGTGTTCATGGGGAGGCAACGAAATGCCTCGTGTTCATGGGGAGGCAACGGAATGCGTCATGTTCATCGGGAGGCAACGGAACGCGTGGGAGCCAACCGGCTGGGTCGGAACGGAATGCGTGGTCGTGTTCATCGGGAGGGCCTGGATGGAACAGGCGATGGAAACGAGGCCTGGCGTACCGCACAACGGAGGAAACGGACCTTCTATGTTTGGTACGGGGTCCTGTTGATCGGGAGGGGTGTGGCGTACCGCAAAACGGAGGAAACGGACCTCCTACGGTCGAAACGGGGGTCCTTTAGATCGGGAGGGGTGTGGCGTACCGCAAAACGGACGAAACGGACCTCCTACGATCGAAATGGGGTCCTGTTGATCGGGAGGGTGTGGCGCATCGCGAAAGCAGACGAAACGGACCTCCTACGGTTGAAACGGGGGTCCTGTTCATCGGGAGGGGTGTGGCGTACCGCAAAACGGGACTCCACGGGTTACTGTTCATCTCCACCGTTGACCTCCTCCAGCCTCCACGGGCTCATGTTTATCCAGCCTCCACCGCGCGCTACTCCACCGCTACTATTCAACCACCCCTCCACAGGCACCCCTCCACCGTCTACTGTTCATCCAGCCCTCCACACCACGGGATCCTGTTAAACCACCCCTCCACGGGCACCCCTCCACCGTCTACTGTTCATCCAGCCCTCCACCACACCACGGGGTCCTGTTCATCCGGAGGCAACGCCACCGCTCACTGTTCATCCAAAAACCCCCGCAACACTCACTGTTCATCCCAGAGGCAGCATCGATCGGCTTCAGTTAGCAGCAGTAGCGAAGGAATCGCTCGATCGGGTTCAGTTAACAGCCATCGATCGATCGCTTGGGTTCAGTAACGCGTAGCCTACATTGCAATCGCTCGGGTTCAGTTAGAGCACAACGCCTCGCTCGGATTCAGTTAGAGCCAACGCCACACACGCGCGCGCGTACGTGTACGAGAGAAACGCGCACCGCTCGGCCCCCGACCTCCCACTGTAACCGAGAACTCCCCGAAAATTTCCTCGCCCTCGCTTCTTTTTCCGTCATGGACGGCCCAAAGAATGTCATGCAGCTTCGTCTCCGGCCCGCCCAGGACGAAAAGCCCATTTTCTGTCATGATTTTTTGTCATAGAAGTAGGAGCCCACCACATCTATGATGATACCGGGTTTTGTCACAATTATCTTCATAGAAGTGTCATATGTATGACAGAAAAAATTTTGTTCGGCCCAAAATGTCACGGATGTGTCTTTTTTTTGTAGTGTTAGTTGCGGGATGATGTATTACGGAACGAGTAAAGACACTTGCCGGTAACAAGATTGAACTAGGTATTGAGATACCGACGATCGAATCTCGGGCAAGTAACATACCGATGACAAAGGGAACAACGTATGTCGTTATGCGGTTTGACCGATAAAGATCTTCGTAGAATATGTAGGAGCCAATATGAGCATCCAGGTTCCGCTATTGGTTATTGACCGGAAACGAGTCTCGGTCATGTCTACATAGTTCTCGAACCCGTAGGGTCCGCACGCTTAACGTTCGGTGACGATCGACAATATGAGTTTATGTGTTTCGATGTACCGAAGGTAGTTCGGAGTCCCGGATATGATCACGGACATGACGAGGAGTCTCGAAATGGTCGAGACTTAAATACTGATATATTGGAAGCCTATATTTGGACAACGGAATAGTTCCGGGTGATATCGGGATTTTACCGGAGTGCCCGGGGGGGGGGGGGGGGGTGGGTTACCGGAACCCCCCGGGGGCTAATGGACCTTGATGGGCCCTAGTGCAGAGAGAGAGGGGCCGGCCAGGGCAGGCCCCACGCCCCCTCCCCTTGAGTCCGAATAGGACAAGGAAGGGTGGCGCCCCCCTTGCCTTTCCCCTCTCCCACTCCTTCCTTCCCCCTCCTGGTGGGACTAGGAAAGGGGAGTCCTACTCCCACTAGGAGGAGGACTCCTCCTCTTGGCGCGCCCTGCTAGGGCCGGCCGGCCTCCCCACTTGCTCCTTTATATACGGGGGCGGGGGGCACCCCAAGACACAACAGTTGATCATTGATCTCTTAGCCGTGTGCGGTGCCCCCCTCCACCATAATCCACCTCGGTCATATCGTTGCGGTGCTAAAGCATAGCCCTGCGTCGGTAGCATCATCATCACCGTCATGACACCGTCGTGCTGACAGAACTCTCCCACGAAGCTCTGCTGGATCGTGAATTCGAGGGACGTCATCGAGCTGAACGTGTGCTGAACTCGGAGGTGCCGTGCGTTCGGTACTTGGATCGGTCGGATCGTGAAGACAACACTCTCCCCTCTCATTGCTATGCATCACCATGATCTTGCATGTGCGTAGGAATTTTTTTGAAATTACTACGTTCCCGAACAGTGGCATCGGAGCCATGTTTATGCGTAGATGTTATATGCATGAGTAGAACACAAGTGAGTTGTGGGTGATACAAGTCATACTTCTTACCAGCATGTCACACTTTGATTCAGCGTATTGTTGGATGAAGCGGCCCGTATCGACATTACGCGTACGCTTACGGGAGACTGGTTCTACCGACGTTCTTAGCACACAGGTGGCCGGCGGGTGTCAGTTTCTCCAACTTTGGTTGAACCGAGTGTGGTTACGCCCGGCCCTTGTGAAGGTTAAAACATCACATACTTGACGAAATATCGTTGTGGTTTTGATGCGTAGGTAAGAACGGTTCTTTCTGAGCTCGTAGCAGCCACGTAAAACTTGCAACAACAAAGTAGAGGACATCTAACTTGTTTTTCTAGGGCATGTTGTGATGTGATATGGTCAAGACATGATGCTAAATTTTATTGTATGAGATGATCATGTTTTGTAACAGAGTTATCGGCAACTGGCGGGAGCCATATGGTTGTCGCTTTCTTGTATGAAATGCAATCGCCATGTAATTGCTTTACTTTATCACTAAGCGGTAGTGATAGTCGTAGAAACAATAGTTGGTGAGATGACAATGATGCTACGATGGAGATCAAGGTGTCGCGCCGGTGACGATGGTGATCATGACGGTGATTTGGAGATGGATACCAAAGGCACAAGATGATGATGGCCATATCATATCATTTATATTGATTGCATGTGATGTTTATCTTTTATGCATCTTGTTTTGCTTAGATCGATGGTAGCATTATAAGATGATCTCTCACTAAATTTCAAGGTATACGTGTTCTCCCTGAGTATGCACCGTTGCGAAAGTTCGTCGTTCCGAGACACCACGTGATGATCGGGTGTGATAAGCTCTACGTTGACATACAACGGGTGCAAGCCAGTTTTGCACACGCAGAATACTCAGGTTAAACTTGACGAGCCTAGCATATGCAAATATGTCCTCGGAACGCTGAGACCGAAATGTCGAGCGTGAATCATATAGTAGATATGATCAACATAGTGATGTTCACCATTGAAAACTACTCCATCTCACGTGATGATCGGACATGGTTTAGTTGATATGGATCACGTGATCACTTAGATGATTAGAGGGATGTCTATCTAAGTGGGAGTTCTTAGGTAATTTGATTAATTGAACTATAATTTATCATGAACGTAGTACTTGGTAGTATTTTGCATGTATATGTTGTTGTAGATAGATGGCCCGTGTTGTTGTTCCGTTAAATTTTAATGCGTTCCTTGAGAAAGCAAAGTTGAAAGATGATGGTAGCAATTACACGAACTGGGTCTGTAACTTGAGGATTATCCTCATTGCTGCACAGAAGAATTACCTCCTGGAAGCACCACTAGATGCCAAACCCGCTGTAGGAGCAACGCTAGATCTGAACGTCTGGCAAAGCAAAACTGATGACTACTCGATAGTTTAGTGTGCCATGCTTTACGGCTTAGAACCGGGACTTCAACGACGTTTTGAACGTCATGGAGCATATGAGATGTTCCAGGAGTTGAAGTTAATATTTCAAGGAAATGCCCGGATTGAGAGATATGAAGTCTCCAATAAGTTCTACAGCAGCAAGATGAAGGGAAATAGTTCTGTCAGTGAGCATACACTCAAAATGTCTGGGTATAACAATCACTTGATTCAACTGGGAGTTAATCTTCCGGATGATAGTGTCATTGACAGAATTCTTCAATCACTGCCACCAAGCTACAAGAGCTTCATGATGAACTATAATATGCAAGGGCTGGATAAGACAATTCCCGAGCTCTTTGCGAAGCTAAAGGCTGCGGAGGTAGAAATCAAGAAGGAGCATCAAGTGTTGATGGTTAAAAAGACCACCAGTTTCAAGAAAAAGGGTAAAGGGAAGAAGGGGAACTTCAAGAAGAACGGCAAGCAAGTTTCTGCTCAAGTGAAGAAGCCCAACTCTGGACCTAAGCCTGAGACAGAGTGCTTCTACTGCAAAGGGACTGGTCACTGGAAGCGGAACTGTCCCAAGTATTTGGCGGATAAGAAGGATGGCAAGATGAACAAAGGTATATGTGATATACATGTTATTGATGTGTAGCTTCTTGATGCTCATGATGAGTGCACAGGTATTTGATCTTGGTTACATTGCTAATATTTGCAACTCGAAACAGGGACTACGGATTAGCGAAGATTGGCTAAGGGCGAGGTGACAATGCGCGTGGGAAATGGTTCCAAAGTCGATGTGATCACGGTCGGCACGCTACCTCTACATCTACCTTGAGATTAGTTTTAGACCTGAATAAGCATTATTTGGTGCGGCGTTGAGCATGAACATTATATCTGGATCTTGTTTCATGCGAGACGGTTATTCATTTAAATATGAGAATAATGGTTGTTCTATTTATATGAGTAATATCTTTTATGGTCATGCACCCTTGAAGAGTGGTCTATTCTTTTTGAATCTCGATAGTAGTGATACACATATTCATAATATTGAAGCCAAAAGATGCAGAGTTGATAATGATAGTGCAACTTATTTGTGGCACTGCCATTTGGGTCATATTGGTATAAAGCGCATGAAGAAACTCCATTCCGATGGACTTTTGGAATCACTTGATTATGAATCACTTGGTACTTGCAAACCATGCCTCATGGGCTAGATTACTAAAACGCCATTCTCCAGAACAATGGAGCGAGCAACAAATTTATTGGAAATCATACATACTGATGCATGTGGTCCGATGAATGTTGAGGCTCGCGGCGGGTATCGTTATTTTCTCACATTCACAGATGATTTGAGCAGATGTGGGTAACATAAGTCTGAAACATTTGAAAAGTTCAAAGAATTTCAGAGTGAAGTGGAAAATCATCGTAACAAGAAAATAAAGTTTCTATGATCTGATCGTGGAGCAGAATATTTGAGTTACGAGTTTGCTCTTCATTTGAAACAATGCGGAATAGTTTCAAGAACTCACGCCATACCGTGAACACCACAACAGTAATGGTGTGTCCGAACGTCGTAATTGTACTTTACTAGATATGGTGCGATCTATGATGTCTCTTACTGATTTACCGCTATCGTTTTGGGGTTATGCTTTAGAGACGGCTGCATTCACGTTAAATAGGGCACCATCTAAATTCGTTGAGACGACGCCTTATGAACTGTGGTTTGGCAAGAAACCAAAGTTGTCGTTTCTTAAAGTTTGGGGCTGCGATGCTTATGTGAATAAGCTTCAACCTGATAAGCTCGAACCCAAATCGGAGAAATGTGTCTTCATAGGATACCCAAAGGAGACTGTTGGGTACACCTTATATCACAGATCCGAAGGCAAAACATTCGTTGCTAAGAATGGATCCTTTCTAGAGAAGGAGTTTCTCTCGAAAGAAGTGAGTGGGAGGAAAGTAGAACTTGGTGAGGTAACTGTACCTACTCCCTTATTGGAAAGTAGGTCATCACAGAAATCTGTTCCTGTGAATCCTACACCAATTAGCGAGGAAGCTAATGATGATGATCATGTAACTCCATATCAAGTTACTACCGAACCTCGTAGGTCAACGAGAGTAAGATCCACACCAGAGTGGTATGGTAATCCTGTTCTAGAGGTCATGTTACTTGACCATGACGAACCTACGAACTATGAGGAAGCGATGATGAGCCCAGATTCCGCAAAATGGATTGAGGCCATGAAGTCTGAGATGGAATCCATGTATGAGAACAAAGTGTGGACTTTGGTTGACTTGCCCGATGATCGGCAAGCCATCAAGAATAAATGGATCTTCAAGAAGAAGACTGACACTAACAGTAATATTACTGTCTACAAAGCTCGACTTGTTGCGAAAGGTTTTCGACAAGTTCAAGGAGATGAGACTTTCTCACCCGTAGCGATGCTTAAGTCCGTCCGAATCATGTTAGCAATTGCCGCATTTTATGATTATGAAATTTGGCAAATGGATGTAAAGACTGCATTCCTGAATGGATTTCTGGAAGAAGAGTTGTATATGATGCAACTGAAGGTTTTATCGATCCAAAGGGTGCTAACAAAGTGTGCAAGCTCCAGTGATCCATCTATGGACTGGTGCAAGCATCTCGGAGTTGGAATAAACGTTTTGATAGTGTGATCAAAGCATATGGTTTTATACAAACTTTTGGAGAAGCCTGTATTTACAAGTGAGTGGGAGCTCTGTAGCATTTATAATATTATATGTAGATGACATATTGTTGATTGGAAATGATATAGAATTTTTGGATAGCATAAAAGGATACTTGAATAAGAGTTTTTCAATGAAAGACCTCGGTGAAGTTGCTTATATATTGGGCATCAAGATCTATAGAGATAGATCAAGACGCTTAATTGGACTTTCACAAAGCACATACCTTGATAAAGTTTTGAAGAAGTTCAAGCAAAGAAAGGGTTCTTGCCTGTGTTACAAGGTGTGAAATTGAGTCAGACTCAATGCCCGACCACTGCAGAAGATAGAGAGAAAATGAAAGATGTTCCCTATGCTTTAGCAATACGCTCTATCATGTATGCAATGCTGTGTACCAGACCTGATGCGTGCCTTTCTATTAGCTTAGCAGGGAGGTACCAAAGTAATCCAGGAGTGGCTCACTGGACAGCGGTCAAGAACATCCTGAAATACCTGAAAAAGACTAAGGATATGTTTCTTGTTTATGGAGGTGACAAAGAGCTCATCGTAAATGGTTACGTCGATGCAACTTTGACATTGATCCGGATGACTCTAAGTCACAAACCGGATACATATTTATATTGAACGGTGGAGCTGTCAGTTGGTGCAGTTCTAAGCAAAAGCGTCGTGGCGGGATCTACGTGTGAAGCGGAGTACATAGCTGCTTCGGAAGCAGCAAATGAAGGAGTCCGGATGAAGGAGTTCATATCCGATCTAGGTGTCATACCTAGTGCATCGGATCCAATGAAAATCTTTTGTGACAATACTGGTGCAATTACCATGGCAAAGGAATCCAGATTTCACAAGAGAACCAAGCACATCAAGAGACGCTTCAATTCCATCCGCGACCAAGTCAAGGAGGGAGACATAGAGATTTGCAAGATACATACGGATCTGAATATTGCAGGCCCGTTGACTAAGCCTCTCTCACGAGCAAAACATGATCAAAGACGAAGACTCCATGGGTGTTAGAATCATTCTTTGTGTAATCTAGATTATTGACTCTAGTGCAAGTGGGAGACTCAAGGAAATATGCCCTAGAGGCAATAATAAAGTTGTTATTTATATTTCCTTATACCATGATAAATGTTTATTATTCATGCTAGAATTGTATTAACCGGAAACTTAGTACATGTGTGAATACATAGACAAAGCAGTGTCACTAGTATGCCTCTACTTGACTAGCTCGTTGAATCAAAGATGGTTAAGTTTCCTAGACATAGACATGAGTTGTCATTTGATTAACGGGATCACATCATTAGAGAATGATGTGATTGACTTGACCCATTCCGTTAGCTTAGCATACGATCGTCTAGTATATTGCTATTGCTTTCTTCATGACTTATACATGTTCCGATGACTATGAGATTATGCAACTCCCGAATACCGGAGGAACACTTTGTGTGCTACCAAATGTCACAACGTAACTGGGTGATCATAAAGGTGCTCTCTGAGTGTCTCCGATGGTACTTGTTGAGTTGGCATAGATCGAGATTAGGATTTGTCACTCCGATTGTCAGAGAGGTATCTCTAGGCCCTCTCGATAATGCACATCACTATAAGCCTTGCAAACAATGCAACTAATGAGTTAGTTGCGGGATGATGTATTACAGAACGAGTAAAGAGACTTGCCGGTAACGATATTGAACTAGGTATTGAGATACCGACGATCGAATCTCGGGCAAGTAACATACCGATGACAAAGGGAACAACGTATGTTGTTATGCGGTATGACCGATGAAGATCTTCGTAGAATATGTAGGAGCCAATATGAGCATCCAGGTTCCGCTGTTAGTTATTGACCGAAACGAGTCTCGGTCATGTCTACATAGTTCTCGAACCCGTAGGGTCCGCACGCTTAACGTTCGATGACGATCGGTAATATGAGTTTATGTGTTTTGATGTACCGAAGGTAGTTCGGAGTCCCGGATATGATCACGGACATGACGAGGAGTCTCGAAATAGTCGAGACATAAAGATTGATATATTGACAACCTATATTTGGACATCGGAATAGTTCCGGGTGAAAGCGGGATTTTACCGGAGTGCCGGGGGGGTTACCGGAAACCCCCGGGGTCTAATGGGCCTTGATGGGCCCTAGTGGAGAGAGAGAGGGGCTGGCTAGGGCAGGCCGCGCGCCCCTCCCCTTGAGTCCGAATAGGACAAGGAGGGGGCGGCGCCCCCCTTCCCTTTCCCCTCTCGCACTCCTTCCTCCCCCCTCCTAGTGGGACTAGGAAAGGGAGTCCTACTCCCACTAGGAGGAGGACTCCTCCTCTTGGCGCGCCCTGCTAGGTCCGATTGGCCTCCCCCCTTGCTCCTTTATATACGGGGGCAGGGGGCACCCCAAGACACAACAGTTGATCATTGATCTCTTAGCCGTGTGCGGTGCCCCCCTCCACCATAATCCACCTCGATGATATCGTTGTGGTGCTTAGGCGAAGCCCTGCGTCGGTAGCATCATCATCACCGTCATCACGCCGTTGTGCTGACGGAACTCTCCCTCGAAGCTCTGCTGGATCGTGAGTTCGAGGGACGTCATCGAGCTGAACGTGTGCTGAACTCAGAGGTGTCGTGCGTTCGGTACTTGGATCGGTCGGATCATGAAGACGTACTACTACATCAACCGCGTTGTTCTAATGCTTACGCTTTCTATCTACGAGGGTACGTGAACAACACTCTCCCCTCTCGTTGCTATGCATCACCATGATCTTGCGTGTGCATAGGATTTTTTTAAATTACTACGTTCCCCAACACATTACTTTCTAGTCTAGAGGTAAGTTTATTCGTACCCTTGCTTGGATAGTATTATTGTCGTATTTCTTAAACTTTGTTATTGCCATGTTACTTCTTTGCTTGATTGCTATATAATCAACTATCTTGGAAGTACATTCATAGTACTTACCTGGCCTTGCACGTGGCCGGATTCTGGAGAAGATTGATAAGCTAGATGGTCGCCCCAGCCAATCATGTGAGTTGTGAAGCCCAGCCAAGTTGTCAACCCAGTCTTCTGCTGTTATTTATTTCTTCCACTGCCAAATAACTCTGCTATGGAGTTATACGGGATAGACCCCATTTTAATCGGGCTATGTACCATGTATTATTAGTATAAGAGAATTCTTTATTTGGCCCTTCCTTAAAATTTGCTTCTCTTTTTGGCCCTTTAAATTATTTTCTTTCCTTTTTGCCACTTAAACTTCGTTTTGGGCCGTATGTGATCCGTTCATCCATTTTTTCATCCAATGGTGTTAACTGGCACATCCAATGACAATTTTACCCTTGATGGCAGTATGTCACCAGAAAAGAGAAGAGAAGGGGCATGAACGAACAGAAAAAAGGGGAGGGGGAGGGATCTGTGTTGGGAGTTTTTTTTAATTTTTATAGGGAAAAATCTGTATTGGAAGTTAAAACACAATATAACCGCCTGTACGTGTGCGTATAGGTTTCTTGCTCTTCCATGTATCCGTGTTGTGGGGCTGAGTTTCCCCGTGCCCGACAAGTGGCCGGTCGTATCCTCCTCCCGCTGCAGTGCGCCGAGGGCCGCCGCTGCCACCTCCATGCACCCGGCTCCCGGGATGCCGGCCGTGTTTGTACATCGTATTACAAGCTGTAGCTCGTATCCTCTAGAAACAATACGTACATGCAAGCTAGCAGACACAAGTTGCTTGATTGATTTTCAAGTACCGGCGGTGTGCGTGCATGCTAGTAGGCTGGCAGCTTAATTGATTACGGCCTAACTCTTGTGTAGACGTACGTACGGGACTAGCTTCTGCTCGATTGATCTGATCATCTCATGGAACGTAGCGACTTCTCTAGTTGGAACGAACGCGAAACAAATAGATGGATTCCAACAGGCTATCTGGTGCGTCGCTGGAGTGAAAGAGAATGATTAGGCAATGCACCACACATGAGGCGGCCCTCGTGTTACATATATATAGGAATACATGATAGTTACATGCTTTGGAGGCTAAGGGAGATCACAACCATATCATACAAAATCAGGTAGGTTGGGATATTCCTATACATACGAGATACACGGAGATATACTCTAACATCCCCCCTCAGTTTGTGCGTCAGCTGGCAAGAGGCACAAACTGGAACAGAACTCCGAGAATAGCTGCGTGGATAAACCTTTCGTCATAATGTCAGCATACTATCGAGATGATGGCACATGAAGCACACGAACCTGACCAAGAGACACCTTCTCGCGGACAAAGTGAATGTCGATATCGATGTGTTTGGTACGGCGGTGTTGCACCGGGTTGGAGGCCACATACACTGTGTTGACATTATCACAAAAAACGATCATGGCAGTAGTCAAGGGGTGATGAAGCTCTGTAAGAAGCTGACGAATCCATCAGCACTCTGCAATAGCGTGAGCCACAGCACGATACTCCGCCTCAACACTCGATCGGGAAACCGTGGTCTGGCGCTTGGAGGACCAAGAGACCAAGGTGTAACCGAGATAGACACGGTAATCTGAGGTAGACCGCCGAGTATCAGGGCAACCCACCCAGTCGGCGTCGGAGTAGGCCGTGAGAGTCATGGACGATGACCGAGGAATGTGCAGGCGGAGGTCGAGTGTACCCTTGATGTAGCAAAGAATACGCTTGACCAAGTGTAGATGCGGCTCGCGGGGAGCATGCATATAGAGGCAGGCTGCTGCCACGGCATAAGCGATGTCCGTCTGGTGAGAGTGAGATCTTGCAATGCACCGGCATAACTCCGATAGGTAGTAGCATCATCAAGCGAGCACCATCGGTGGCGAGAGTTCGACCTTGGCGTCAAGCTGGGTGGGCGATGGATGACGATCGGCCATGCACTGCGGTTGAAGAAGATCCAAAGGCGTCTTGCGCTGGGAGAGAAGCATGCCATTGGCGTCCCAGGTAACCGAGATGCCGAGGAAAAATGAGAGGTCTCCAAGATATGTCATGGCAAACTCCGAGTGTAGCTGCTGTGTCAAGTGCTGAAGGAGCGTGGATGTAGAAGCGGTGATCACAATATCATCAACGTACAAGAGGATGTACGCGAGCTAGTAACCGTGGTGGTAGATGAACATGGAGACATCCAATTTCGATGCAACAAAGCCGAGCCGATGCGCGTAGAGAGTGAACCGTTGGTACCATGCACTGGGCGCCTTTTTGAGGCCATAGAGTGACTTGTGAAGACGACACACGTAGTCTAGGCAGTGGGCATCAACGGAACCAGGCGGCTGCTGGCAGTAAACCTCCTCGTCAAGGTTGCCGTTGAGGAAGGCATTCTTGACGTCAAGCTGGTGGATTGGCCATGCACGGGAAACCGCAATGCAGAGGACGATGCGGATGGTGGCCGGTTTGACAACCGGGCTAAACGTCTCATCGAAGTCGATGCCCAGCTATTGAGAGTAGCCGCGGACCACCCACCGAGCTTTATAGTGAGCAAGCCGTCCGTCCGAATGAAACTTATGCTTGAAAATCCACTTCCCTGAAACAACATGAGTACGAGGTGGCCGTGGAACAAGTGACCACGTCCGATTAGTGACAAGCACCTCAAACTCATCGTGCATAGCATGATGCCAGTGTGGGTCGTTGAGAGCACCCGGGTATGTTTTGGGAAGAGGAGAAATAGAGGAGTCGGAAGCCATAAGATTCATACGATCGACGGGCTGAAAGAGACCGCGCTTGGCGCGAGTAAGCATCGTGTGGGTGTTGCTAGGGGAGGGTGGCCGGTGCATGACGGCTGGGGGTGAAGGTGCGCTCGAACCAGGGGCAGGTGCGGGCGAAGGCCCGGGGGAGGCAGGCGCGCTCGGCGGGCCAGAGAGAATGGGCGAGCTGGGCGGGCTAAGCGGTCCAATGAGGCTAAGCGGCGCTTAGCGGCCAGGCGAGAGGGGTGGGGGGACGGCGAAGGGTTGGCATGCATAGCGGGTTGGACCGCAGGAGAGAGGGCAGGTGTGGTGTCTGTGGCTGTGAGGTGGAGGAGGAAATCCAACGATGCAAGGGGGTTAGAAGGGCGATCCGGAGAGGAATAGAAGGGAAAGATCGTCTCATCAAAGACGACATGGTGAGAGATGATGACGCGACGTGTTTGAGGATCAAGACACCGATATCATTTATGGTTGGTAGGATAACCAAGGAATATGCATGCGACGGAACGGAGTGCTAGCTTATGCTTGGCGGTGGAGGATTGGTTAGGGTAGCATAAACATCCAAAGACTCGGAGCATGCTATAGTCGGGAAGGGTATTGTGTAGGCAGATGTAGGGGATGGCGATCGTGATGGACTGAGAGGGGCGTATGTTGATGAGATGGGTGGCGGTGGCCAAGGCTTCCGCCCAGTAGGGCGGTGGCATCAAGGACTGAAAGATAAGTGTGCGTGTAACATCGTTGAGCGTGCGGATGGCACGTTCAGCCTTGCTGTTTTGGGAGGAGGTGAGGGAGTCCTGGACTAGGGGGTGTCCGGATAGCCGAACTATCATCACGGCCGGACTCCAAGACTATGAAGGTACAAGATTGAAGACTTCGTCCCATGTCCGGATGGGACTTTCCTTGGCGTGGAAGGCAAGCTTGGTGATACGGATATGTAGATCTCCCACCATTGTAACCGACGTGTAACCCTAACCTATCCGGTGTCTATATAAACCGGAGGGTTTTAGTCTGTAGAGACGAACAACAATCATACCATAGGCTAGCTTCTAGGGTTTAGCCTCCTTGATCTCGTGGTAGATCTACTCTTGTACTACCCATATCATCAATATTAATCAAGCAGGAGTAAGGGTATTACCTCCATCGAGAGGGCCCGAACCTGGGTAAAAACATCGTGTCCCTTGTCTCCTGTTACCATCCGCCTAGACGCAGTTCGGGACCCCCTACTCGAGATCCGTCGGTTTTGACACCGACATTGGTTCTTTCATTGAGAGTTCCTCGTGTCGTCACCGATAGGCCCGATGGCTCCTTCGATCATCAACAACGACGCGGTCCAGGTGAGAATTTTCTCCCGGACAGATCTTCGTGATTCGGCGGCTTTACTGCTGCGGGCGATTCACTTGGCCATCTGGAGCGGATCGAAGCCACGCCCACGCCATCGTGTCAGATTTGGAAGCTTGAATTATACGGCCGACATCCGCGGAGACTTGATCTTCGATGGATTCGAGCCACAATAGCAGCGCCTTTGTCTCGATGGGCATGATCTAACTCTGCCGCCGAAAAGTGTCCTGGAGGCCGCACTAGTGTCCGCTCCGAACATTGATTCGGAGCCGATCTCGCCGATTGAGGATGGTTGGATGGACGCCACCTCGGAGGCTAAAATCTTTACGGCGATTAAGCCGAACATAATCCTTGTCCTTTGTGAAGACCGTGACTCCCAGGTGCCGGACTCCTCTCCGGACTCCGAACCCTCCGCGCCCCGCCTTAATCGAATCGACCGGGCGCGGTCATGGAGTTCACTGCCGCGGACATCTTTGAGCACTCGCCCTTTGGCGACATCCTGAATTCACTAAAGTCTCTCTCTTTATCCGGAGAGTCATGGCCGGACTATGGTCAGGAAGGTTGGGATGCGGACGACGAAGAAATTCAACGCCCACCCACCACCCACTTCGTAGCCACTGTCGAAAGCTTACACGACGTGCTCGATTTCGACTCCGAAGACGTCGACGGTATGGACGACGATGTTGGAGACAACCATGAACCAGCGCCTATAAGATGCTGGACAACCACCTCTTCCCATGATGAGGAACAACGGGAATGAAGACGAGGAACAACGTGACGCTACGAAGGATAAATCCCTCGAAAAGCAGTCAAAACGGCAACATAAACGCCGAACCAAGTCCCGCCTCAACAGAGACCCAGCCATAGAGCAGGGCGAACCGGTGGACGACGAACATGCTATCGAGCAATCGTCCGAACAAGACAACTTGGATAAACAACCCGTCCCCAGCGAAGACAACAGTCCGGACAATCTCACGCCCGACAAATTGCTGGAGCAAAATAACCTCCAGAAAAGGCTCATCGCCACTGCGCGTAGCCTGAAAAAGCAGAAGCGGAAGCTCAAAACAGCGGAAGATGCACTCAGAATCAGATGGAGCAAAGTATTCAACACCGCAGACAAATACGGCGACAGTCGTCGAACAAAGAGCTACCCAAAAAGAAAGCTACTGCCCGAATTTGACGAGGAGGCCTTAGAGCCCCCACAATCAAAAAGTAAGAAGGCCACCCGGTCGGATGGACGACCCACGGCAAAAGAGAGCAGCAAATGGCGCGCACACAAGCTAATCTGCGATCCGCATAAGGATTCACATCAAAAGGATGGCCCGATTACGTCCATCTATGGGCCAAGAAAGCAAGCACTTCAAAGCAATGCAACACGCCAAAAATCCGAACATCACGGCACACCCAAATATAGGGGCGCCGCACACCCCCTGTGTTTCACCGATGAGGTGCTGGATCACGAATTCCCAGCGGGATTCAAACCCGTAAACATAGAGGCACACGACGGAACAATAGACCCTGGAGTCTGGATTTAGGATTATATACTCCACATACACATGGCTAGAGGAGATGATCTCCACGCAATAAAATACTTGCCCCTCAAGCTCAAAGGGCCAGCCCGGCATTGGCTCAAAGGCCTCCCTGAAAATACCATTGGAAGTTGGGAAGAGCTCGAGGATACTTTTCGGGCAAACTTTCAAGGGACTTATGTCCGTCCTCCGGATGCAGACGATTTAAGTCATATAACTCAACAACCCGGAGAGTCAGCCCGCAAATTCTGGAACAGGTTCCTCACAAAAAAGAACCAAATAGTCGACTGTGCGGACGCCGAAGTCTTAGAAGCTTTCAAACACAACGTCTGAGACGAATGGCTCGCCAGACACCTCGGCCAAGAGATGCTAAGAACCATCGCCGCATTAACAAGCCTCATGACCCGCTTTTGCGCGGGAGAGGATAGCTGGCTAGCTAGATGCAGCACCAGCGACCCAAGTACATCCGAAGTCAGGGATGGAAATGGGAAACCACGGCGCAACAAGGACCAGCGCCGGATTAAAGGGAACGGTCCAAAGAGCGCGGCAGTCAATGCTGGATTCAAAAGCTCACGGCAGAACAACAAAAAACTGCCCCTTAAGGACAATAGCGATGAGCTATCCAACTTAAACAAAATCTTGGACAAGGTATGTCAAATCCACAGTACCCCCGGGAGGCCTGCAAACCATACCCACAGAGATTGTTGGGTCTTCAAACAGTCCGGCAGACTCAACGCCGAACACAAGGGACTCGACACACCAAGTGAGGATGATGACGAACCCCACAAGCAGAGCACCGGAAAACAAAAGAATTTCGCACAAGAGGTTAAAACAGTAAACTCACTTCACGTGATAAAAGGGAAAAACAGAGCGGCGCCCATTAAGATGCGTGCCGCACATACTACCCTAGCGAAGTACCAATACTGGTTGTCAAAACCAATCACCTTCGACCATCAGGACTACTCCGAATGTATCCGGAATGCAGGATGGACTGCCTTGATATTGGATCCTATAATCGACGGATTCCAATTTACACAAGTCCTCATGGATGGCGGTAGTGACATAAACCTGATATATCAGGACACAATCCGCAGGATGGGGATAGACCCAACCAAAATTCGCCATAGCAACACCTCCTTTAAAGGGGTAATGCCAGGCCCATATGCCCATTCTACGGGCTCCCTACTGCTAGAGGTTGTGTTCGGTTCATCCGACAACTTCCGTCATGAAAAATTAGTCTTCCATGTCGCCCCATTTAAAAGTAGCCATCAAGCACTATTGGGACGCCAAGCTTCGCCCGCTTTTAACGCATAATACCGCATTATGCATCTCTAACACTTAAAATGCCCGGTCCACCCGGCATCATCTCATTAAAAGGAAGTATTAAGTGTTACTCGAGCACGGAAGAACGTGAGAATGCCTTGACAGCCCCACACCTATCCGGCTCCGCTAATCAAAGAACCTGAATAGGCCATTACAACCCCGGACACGGCTAGACGAGTCCGGCGCCTACTAGCGGCATACCCCTATACAAGGGGCTGGATGCATGTATAACAAGAGACAACAAAGCTCAATTTTATTCACTTCTTCGAATCGTACTCTGTTTGTTTAATATAAAGTACATCTTTCGCACGATCCTTTTTCTTTTAAACTAAGTTCCTCTCTTTTACAGATGAACAACGTGCTACACCCATCCAGGATACGACACAACGGAGACACAGGCGCAGACGTGCAGTAGGGACCCGTTGCAAGGATTCTTTTCAGATTAAGACCCCGGTAAACCTTTTTTACTGTCTCTTGTTGATATACATCCCCTGGTTTCTTACTATAACCGAGGAGGAGGCTGGCGTTTTGGCATTGGCCGCACCAGAATTTTTGCGCGTACCTGGACACCAGGGGCTTAGGGCATTATTCTGCCCGTTTTTATAAAGACCGAATACCTTAGGGAGTATTCGGCATCTCGAGTTAGGCCTTATATGCATCAGCTCCGAATCATGTCTTTGGTCAAATGTTGGGTTTGCTCGGCTCCTGTGTTTTGCTACCTTACGTTCCGTTCTATCGGCTAATGCGGCACCAGGAGAACTACTGCGATTGTGCCCCGGTTCGGCCGGGCGAGCACCTCAGTAGAGAAAGCTGAAAACTGATTGTCATGATATAGCGAGAGACTGGTCAACCACTCGATGACTCATCGGAATGTTTAGAATTCCTCCGCATTAATGAAGGACCGGTTTTCGGTCAGGCACATACGCACCCCGAATTCGGGAGAGTGCGGTGCCCCCAGGGGCTATATAGTAGCCCCACCCTCGAACTCCTATGGCTAAGTGAAAGTGATAAAGCATTATAGTCCGGTTTCCTAGTTTGCTACGCTACCACCTCCTTAACAGGACCAAGACATTGGATTAAGTGTGAAAATGCGCTTTCTTTGCAAACACCCCCGCACTATGTGCGTGGGGGCTGAAGCCAAGGACTGCCATCTTTCAGGTTATATATACATATACATAAACGGCCGCCTGAGAGTAGTTTACTACTTGAACGCACAAGTATAAAAAGCTCTTACATTATATTGAAACATTGTTTTCACAAATCATAAATGTCGATTAAACATAATATCCTTCGAGCACTGCGTCTCTATTAAGCAGCGCCTGCAGACTTCCTCAAAGTAGTGCTCGGGACGGTACTAAACTTCGTCCGAATCTTTGGATGGAACATCGGTGGCCTTCATCTCTGCCCAGTATGTCTTGACACGGGCCAGAGCCATCCGCGCTCCCTCAATACACGCCGACCGCTTCATTGCGTCGATACGCGGTACCGCACCAAGGAACTGTTGCACTAAACCAAAATAACTCTTCGGCTGGGGTCCGCCCGGCCATAGATGTGTCATGACATGCTTCAGGGTAAGTCCGGATAATCGATTCAGCTCGGCCCATTCGGCCAACCGATCGGTCAACGGAAGAGGACGCTCCGGACTATGGAATTGCGACCAATATAGCTCTTCCCTTTTGTGCCCCTTCCGCCTCGAAGTGCTCAACAGCGTCCATGGCGCTTCGCCGCTAAGTCCGGATAAGCATCCTCCAAACTCCACAACTTGACCAACCGAGCATACTTTGGATCTGTATATTTCCTCCGCAGCGAAACGGGTTTTCCAGCCGTAATAGCCCGGCCTGACTCAGCTCCTCCTTGGCAGCTCTCAAAGCAGAACGGGCATCCTTGGATTCGGCGGTGGCCTTTTTCAGGCCCTCTTGCTCCGCTTGACGTTCTTTTTCAAGAACCTCGTAGCGGTCAGTAATATTGTTCAAACTTCTGGCCATATCGGCCATTTCCTCTTTGCTTCGGCAGTGAGCAGCCCGTTCGGCTTTTAGCTCTTCGGCCGCCCTTAAAGCGGCCGCATTACTATTTCTGGCTCGCTCTTTCGCTCGGGCGAGCTCCGCTCGAAGCTCCTCCACGGCAGCGGCACCATCTGCATTAAGCATACAAGTTGTAAGACATGGACGCCAAGCTCCCTTACCAGGTGTCCGCGTAGAAGTCGCATACCTTGTGACTCGTCAAACCGTTTATTGACCAGCGCGATGTCCGCATCTACCTCGTCAAGTTGCCGCCTTAGTTCGGCATATTCATCAGTCCGGCTGGCCACCAGACGCCCCGCCACCTGTTTAGGAGCGGCGATATGTTATAACTGAGATTTTTGACCCTCGGCACGCTGTCAATTTTGATAACATACCGAGTCTCAGGGGCTACTATCTATACAGGGCACATTCTATATGCATAACTGTCAGAAGGTACATCATTTCTGCGTACCTCGAACCCCGTCAGTAAGCTTCTGACGGCTTCATGCAATCCGCTCTCCGCGGGTGCAATTCTTTCAATCAGCGTACCCATTAGAGCACGGTGATCTTCTGAGATAGCCACTCGCCCGAGCAGATCCTTCAGCTCCTCCGACCGCACGCGAGTTGGCGCCGGACCCTCCGGCCCCGCCGGACTTGGGGAAACCCTCCGCGACGACACCTCAGGGTCGTCCGCCTCGCACGAGGGTGCGACAGGTGGAGGCGTTTCGCTCTCCATCATCTCCGGAAGAAGATCCCCCGAAGACGAGCTCTGCTGAGAAGGGCTGAGATCCGAACTACAAGGTACAATTTCGGTTATCTTTAGAAATAAATACAGGGATGTTCCTTATTTACAAAACCCCTTCTTTTTACTTACGGCTTGCTGGAGGGCTGATCCCCTTGGGGAAATAGTGCGGCTGGGTTACTTCGCAGCGCCGGACTCTCTGACGAAGATTCCTTTCCCCTCTTTGAGGCCTTGACCTCCAGATCTTCCGAAGCGGTCGTCTTCTCTCCTTGAAAGATCGGACTTTTAATCCCTCCTTCCTTGATAGCCTCCTTCGTAGAGGCAGTCACTTCCCCATTCCCCCCTTCGCCTTCTTCAAAAGGGGCGGCCTTCAACATCTTGGTCGGCATGGGATCCGGCGTGGTCTCTGGGAGGGGAGCCGGACACCTTATTAACTTTGCCTTGGCTATCCACTCCTGTTCAAGAAACGGCTCCTTTAAAGGGCATATATATATGATAAATGAATGAACAGCTTGTCCGGTTATAGGACTACTTACTTGAGTATCTGGGCGATTGCAGCTTAGTCCTGCGTCCTCAGTCAGGTCCGGACACTTCTCTTGTGATCCGAAGAATAGTTTATACATCTCCACGGGCGTCGTGCCCATAAATTTTGGAGAGCTCGTGGTCCCTCGGATTAAATTCCCACAGGCGGAGGGGCGGCGTTCTTGAGCGGAAAGGCGTCGGATCAACATAACCTGCGCCACTTTGCAGCAGATTGATCTCTCTTTCTTGGAGGTCTCGAATACGGCCCTGCAGCAAAGGAACGTCCTTGGGCGGCCCCAGTCGAGCCCTTGTTGACCCATGACGCCACCGCTGTGGTGGACCTGAGCGGAAGGCGGGGCGCCACCCATTTGGTGCCCACAGGAGCAGTGATATAAAACCACTCCCGTTGCTACAAACCAAGCTCCTCTTGAAAAGAGCCCTCGGGCCACGGAGCATCAGCACATTTGCTTATGACCGCCCCTCCGCACTCTGCTTGTGGCCCCCCGATCATCTTTGGCTCCACCTTGAAGTTCTTGAGCCACAATCCAAAGTGAGGGGTAATATGGAGGAAGGCCTCACATACAACAATGAATGACGAGATATGGAGGACGGACTCCGGATTCAAGTCATGGAAATCCAGCCCATAATAAAACATGAGCCCCCGCACAAAGGGATCCGTCGGGAAGCCTAAACCCCGAAGGAAGTGAGACGCGAACACCACGTTCTCGCTGGCTCGAGAGTGGGAATGACCTGCCACAGGCAGCAGCCTATGTGAAATCTCGCCGGTTAGATACAGCGTCTCGCAGCTTTAACACATCTTCTTCTGTGACGGAGGCAGACATCCTTCGGCCGTGCTGGTCGGAGCCGGACATCATTGAAAGTCCGAAGCGCCTAAATCTGAAGCTTTGGGTGTTACAACTCGAAGCGCGAGGCGAACTCGATGGAGGGTGTAAAAAGAATAGGGCCTTGGTCTCATTATAAAGAGGTTGAATACCAAGGGCCCACCCTGTGGTCGATTAGGACTCGCCTTTGATAGAGGAGGCGTGCCGATGGACACGGTTGGGTTACCCACGTCCGTATTGATGGGAATCCCGGAATAAGGGGGCACGATTTATGCTTTGATAAGACGTGCCAAGGAAACCGCCTCGCTAAATGCGCTGAGGTGGAACAGTAAAAAACGATTCATATAAAGGCCTGGCCGTGGTGTGATTTCACGCCGCAGAATACGTCAGAAGATCTATGCAAAAGTTATTCTCTATACGGTGGTATGTGGAACTTGTTTTGCAGAGCCGGACACTATCCTGGTGTTCAAAACCTTCTATGAAGTATTCGGAGGAGGAACCCGCCTTGCAATGCCGAAGACAATATGCGCCCGGACTCGTCGTCATTGAAGCCCGGTTCAGGCTACCGAGGAGTCCTGGACTAGGGGTGTCCGGATAGCCGAACTATCATCACGGCGGATGGGACTTTCCTTGGCGTGGAAGGCAAGCTTGGTGATACGGATATGTAGATCTCCTACCATTGTAACCGACTCTGTAACCCTAACCTATCCGGTTTCTATATAAACCGGAGGGTTTTAGTCCGTAGGGACGAACAACAATCATACCATAGGCTAGCTTCTAGGGTTTAGCCTCCTTGATCTTGTGGTAGATCTACTCTTGTACTACCCATATCATCAATATTAATCAAGCAGAGTAGGGTATTACCTCCATCGAGAGGGCCCGAACCTGGGTAAAAACATCGTGTCCCTTGTCTCCTGTTACCATCCGTCTAGACGCACAGTTCGGGACCCCCTACCCGAGATCCGCCAGTTTTGACACCGACAGGAGGTGTACGGGCATGGAAGACGAAGATGAATGCCATGAGAGGCAAAGAAGGTGGTGATGGTGGAGTTGAGAAACTCGGTGCCATTGTCGGCCTGCATTGCTACTAGTGGACGGGGAAATTGTGTGCGGGCGTAGGCGACAAAATTAATAAGTGTGTTGGCGGTGTCGGATTTGTTGCAAAGAGGAAACGTCCATATATAATGCGAGAAGTCGTCCACAATAACAAGGTAATACTTAAAACCAGAGTTGCTCAAAATAGGAGATGTCCAAAGATCACAATGTACTAACTGAAACGGTTCGACACAATGCGAGGTAGACCTAGTGAACGGCAAGCGCACATGTTTGCCAAGTTGGCAAGCATGACAAACGTGTGAATCCGCTTTATTACAAGGAATAGATGACTGTTTATGAAGATGTGACATAGTGTCGCGACCTGGGTGTCCTAGACGACGATGCCAAAGCTCGGTGGAGGTGGTGGCGATGAGTCCATGGGTGTGATGGTTGATGACCGAGGATAGGAACACATATAGATCTCCATGGCTATTGCAGCAAAGGATCACGACCCTGGTGCGAAGGTCCTTCACAAAGAAGCCGAAGGGGTCAAATTCGATTGAGCATAAATTATCAATAGTGAAACCACGAACAGAAAGTAGATTTTTGAGAATATGGGGGACGAGTAGAAAATTGTGAAGAAAAAGTGTGCAAGCGGAAGTAGGAATAGAAGCATCACTGGTATGAGAAACGGGTAATGTAGAGCCATTGCCAACGGTGACAAGGGAGGAGGAAGGAGCAGGAAGAGATGTCGAAGCATACCGGGGTCGGAGGCCATGTGGGATGTGGCTCCGGAGTCTGTGACCCACTCACCAATGTTGGAGGCTGATGCGACATTGTTCAAGGCGACCATCAGCGCAGCGCAGTCCCACTGAGGTGCCGTGTTGTAGCCGGGAACCGGAGGAGCGTTGGTGCCGAAAGCCTGGCCATGGAGAGGAGCCAGGGAAGTGAACGCCTGGGTGGGTGGCAGCACCGGGGGACGCGGTCCAAGCAGGCCGGCTCCACCGGTCGGGGGAGGCGCGGGAGCGCCCTGAGGCTGTAGCGGCTGGCCCGTGTATTGGTTGAAGCATATCCACGGACGGACCGCGGGCTGGCCGCCTGTACCGACGCGGGCACCGCCGGAGTTGCATCCGCCGGATCCGCCGCCTTGCCTCATCTTGCGCCAGTTCCCGCCGTTGCGGTTGCCGTCGGCTCCGGAGTTGCCGCCGCCATGGTTGCCGTCACCGCGGTTGCCGTCGCTGCGGTTGGAGTTGGAGCCGCCAAGGCCGGAGCCCTGGGAGGAGTGGCCGCCGTACAGGGCGGTCTGGTTCGCCACGGCGGAGGTGTTGGCAAGCTGAGTCTCGTGGAGAACAAGCAGAGAGCGTGTCTGCCCGAAGGTCTGGAGCGGGTTCTGCATGGTCATGATCGTGGTGATGTCGGCGAACCGCGGGTTGAGGCCGCGAAGGTAGTTGAGGACGAGAGTATGGTCCGTGACTGGAGTGCCGACGTAGGTGAGGGCGTCGGAGAGGGCCTTCAAGCGGTGGCAGTATGCGGTGACCGAGAGGTCGCCTTGTACGAGGCCGCGGAACTCGGCCTCAAGGTAGACCTGTGGGTCATCTGGTTATCCAGGAAGAGGTTGGAGATGAGAGTCCAGGCTTCATGTGTCGTCCGATCTTCCGCCATGCTCATATCAAGAATCTCGTCAGAGATAGAGCCATACGGCCAGGACCGGACGATGTAGTCCTCACGAGTCCAGTCCGTCGTGCGGTCCGCCGCGACCGTGACAGTGGTGACGTGGGGAAGGAGGTCGTACTTGCCGAGGAGGACGCTGATGAGCATCTGCCACTTGGCGAAGTTGGAGGTGTGGAGATCAAGCGTGACGGGCACGTGGGTGCGCATGCTAGCGACTTGGACAGCCGGCGAGGCAGAGGCGGACATGGTGGTGTTGACGAGGGGACCGGCGCTGGTGGAGTGGGAGGCGGGTAGGGAGGGAGAGGTGAGGGAGGAGTTGGTGGAGGCGCCGGTTCCTGCCATGGCTAGGTGATGGCGATCAGGGAGGCTGGCAGCGGCGCGGTATGGTTTAGGAGAAAAGGATCGATCTATCTGATACCAAGTGAACAAGAATGATTAGGCAATGCACCACACATGAGGCGGCCCTCGTGTTACATATATATAGGAATACATGAGAGTTACAAGCCTTAGAGATCAAGGGAGATTATAACCATATCATACAAAATCAGGTAGGTTGGGATATTCCTATACATAAGCGATACACGGAGATATACTCTAACAGTCGGCCGGCCAGTACATATATACGTGCACGGCTATAATGCACGTACGGCTAGCTAGGTACTGCAGATCAATTAAGCCGCCTGTTTGGCTGCTTTGTTGAGTTGCAGGTACATGTTCAGCTCCAACACATCGAGGTGATCAGATGCATGTGTGCATGTAAATAATTTGGTCACATACAACACTAAGAGTAAAATAGTCTCTCTTTTTTGCGAGTGGTAAAATAATCTTTTCAGGTTAAAATTAGCACCGTTACAAGTCAAAACTGACGGAAGTGTCACATAGGAAATAAAATAAAGTTTAAGTGTCAAAAAAGGGAAAATACAAAAATTTGGGCCAAAAAGGAAGTAAATTTTAAAAAAGAGCTAAATAAGGACTTTTCTCTATTAATAAAGCTATGTCTAGAACTGTGTACCATGATACTGACGCGTGCGGGGAAGTTATCGTGGGCACGTGCAGGCAACCCGTCTGCGCCAGACGGGGGTGCCACACATGCTTCTGTGGTCCAGGATTAAAACATGGTAATTATAGCGCAATGAACGCCACTTGTCGACGCACCATGTTACATTATATAAGCTAAAACATAGGTAACTGTCATACAAAAACATTGTGGCATGGACACAACGAACATTGACCCTACCCGACACATCCGCAGAAGCTCCCACCCACACTGGCTATCTGGCATCACCCTCCTTCTCAATTAAGGCAGCGTTAGGTCGACATTCTTCCATTGATGCCTTGTGCTTCCATCTCTTAGGACCCCATTGCTGCTAACGAACCTAGATAGCAAGCAGAAGGGTATGGCATCCCATCGGCTGCCGACTCACAACAGGATGTATAGTCTCGCGAGTGTTGGTTTTGATCTCACGGCTTAACAGGCCAGTTAGATCTATTTTTCTAACAGAAAAAGGAAAGATAATGATAATGAAAAGGCCCCACGTACCAACGTACGTGGGCTTTTTATCCCAACTAAGGCGCCCTGATCGGGGGCACCTAAACCAACTGATGGTTTAGTCCCCTGTCGCCAGCGCTACATAAAAGGGGGTACGGGAGAGGGTTCGCAGCCTGCGCGATCACAATTCTTGTACGGTTTCACTCTCCTCCCGATATTCTCTCACCCCATCCAATCAGGGAGAGCGCTGCAGCGACGGGAAGACCTACTCCAGCCGCCGCTGCCGTCCCCGGCCAGTCCCGGTGGCGTCCTGAAGGAATCAGGACGTCGAGGAGAACCTATGCTTTGACTACATCACCCCTGCATCATGCATGCACCGAGCAGGCGATCATGTCCACTCCCGTGACATGTAAATGATCTCTAAACCCTTCTTTGTTCATGTTTATCGGGTGATCAAGAAGCAATTTGATTCTGCTAATGGCATCTCATAGATGCATAATTAATCCAACAATGGTATGAGTCGCCATTTTGATTGCAATAGATCCCTACCTTATTGATCAGTTGATCAACATCATGTTTAGATCATGACATGTTTAGAGTTTTAGGATCAAAATTGAAAGCTTTAGCCCCTGGTTATCCAATACACATGCTACTTTTTTATGCCCTCTGTACATCATCATGTTGTTTTCTAATTGCTACGGATTAAGTACTGTTATCTTTTGATCAATCAATTTTAATTAATCAAAGTTAAGATCTAATGCTCACTTTCATGTTAAGTTGATTAAAATTGATCATGCTTAAGTACTGTTTCCATATGCATTAGCAAAATATTAGGCAGAGGGATACACGCAAGTCAATAGTAGCAACCCCTCATGTTTAAGAACCCTAGGGTTTATCCCCAATTTCGGTAGAACCCTAATTCTTCAATTAGGCCTTGTTTTTCACCAATTAAGCACTGACGAATACGATTTTGGGGGAGAATGGGAAGAAATGCTCACTTTTGATGCGCTGCGTACTCGCCTCTTCCCTTCGGGGCCCTCGCAGCGCCCACCGTTGCGCGAGGGCGAAGACGCCGTGACGCCGCCGTCCTCGGGACAAGCACGGAACAAAGTGGCGCCGCCGCCGCTGCCGCTCTAATGGACGCGCCCTTGTTTGGCCGACGCCGAGCAAGTCGCCGTTGCTCCTCGTGCCGCGGTCATGGATGCCGGGGCCATGTTCGCTAGGGGAGCGCGCGGGATTCATCCTGATGCACGCCCTCCGGCGAGCGCAGCCACCATGGCCGGCGCGCCTCGAGCCGCCGTCGCGTGCCGTCCTCTGCCAGAGAGTGAGAATCGAGGAGGAGGGGCGGAAATGGTCTAGGGTTTTGACCCAGCCGCTGGTTGTGCTCAGTTGCGGGGCGATCCGAGCCGTCAGCTCGATCCGACGATTGAGAGAGAGGCGCGGCTCCTAGCAGGCCTTCGGGCGCTTTATGGGTCGTTTCCTCGGCCGGGCTGAAGCCGAAGTTGTCTTATTCCGGCACAAGTTTTTTTTCATGCTTTATGCTGCTTTTTTGGGCATTTTTTGGGACAACCGTGGGCATTTTTGGGCTGAAATAATTTTTGGCTATTTTTCTGTATATTTCCAGTGCATTTAAGTTCATAGTTATTATGGTTTTGCACTGTTTAAAATAGAAAACGCCTAAAATATAATTAACACATTATTATTCTGGGTAAAATTGAACCAACAAGATATTTTGTTCAGGATTTATTATGTGTTTGCATGATGAATTTTTAGACATAAAAAATAATGATATTTTTCTTATGTTGATGTCTAAATTGAGAATGAAATGACTCTGATTTTAATTCAGACCAAGGTTATTTTATTATTATGAGTCATCACTTATGATATTTTAATTCCATGTTTTTTCTACCCAACGGTGTTTTTGACATGGAGTTGAAATTAAATACATGGCATGTCTATTTTATTATAGCTTCCGCTGCGTTTGCTGCCGAACTGTTGACAGGTAGTAACTTCCTTTGTTGGAACAACTCGATGGAATTATGCCTAGCCGTCCATCAGTTTGATTATGCTTTACGGGAGGATAAACCTGTGGCTCCCTCTGCTGATGTCACGGGGTATGCTGAACTAAAGAAAACTTATGATTCCAAGATGGAGATATGGGAAAAGTCAAATCACATGGATATGCTTGTGATGAGATCATCCATATCACCTGACATAATTCGGGCACTACCCAAGAAAGATACTCCTAAGGAATTCATGGCAGCCCTGGAGGAGCAATTCAAAGGCTCCGACAAGGTTTACGCGCACAAACTTTTTTACAAGCTCCTTGGGAAGTATAATAATGATGGTGATGTTAGGGCTCACATTTTAAAGATGGTGAATGCTTGTAACAAATTGAAGGCATTACAATGTGAGCTCAATGACAATCTCCTTGTCATCATGATCTTGGACTCCCTCCCTGAAGAGTTTGATCAATTTAAGATTAACTATAACTCTTTTGAAGAGAAATGGACAATCATGGAGATATCTCCAAGAATTGTTGAGGATGAAGAGGGGATTAAGAGGCAAGGAAAGGACCAAGCCTTTTTGGTTGGCTCTTCCAAGATAAAACACGATGGAGCAAGCCCTTCTAAGCAACAGCCACAAAAGAAGTTCTTTAAGAAAAATTCATTAAACTCATATAAAGGAAAGGAGAAGGGGGACGATAAGCCTAAAGACAACAACTGCAACTTCTGCAAGAATGACGGTCATTATCAGAAAGACTGTCCGGAATTCCTCAAATGGTTGATGAAGAAAGGTACTGATGAAATTACTTTCGTTGATGAAATGTTATATGCTGATTACTCTACTACCTCTTGATGGATTGATTCAGGTGCAACTTCTCATGTTGCTAATTCTATGCAGGACTCAAGTATAATCCAAACCATGGCAAAGGGGGCAAGAAGACTTAAGGTGGAAAATGGAGTCAAAGTTGATGTTGAAGCCATAGGGTCAATCACCTTAGAACTCCACACTGGCTTCCGTCTTCATTTAAATAATGTCCTTTATGTCCCTACCTTAAGTAGGAATTTGATTTCTGTCTCTTGCCTAGATGATAACATGTTTGAGAGCAAGTTTGGGAACAAACAATTTGTTTTGAATTATTGTAATAAGAACGCAGGCCTCAGCGTCAGACGAGGCCAATTATATATGTTGTCATTGAATGATTCTATCCTGCATGTGAGTGATGTATGTAATATTGAGAAGAAATGGAAGGGTACGAGTACCTCTTTGAAATTGTGGCACCGTCGTTTAGGCCACATTTCGAGGGGGAGACTCGAAAGACTTATTAGAAATGACGTACTCCTTCCATTAGACTTCTCTGATGCAGACAAATGCATTGACTGTATAAAAGGTAAATAAGAAAAAACGATTAAGGAAGGAGCGGTAAGAGCCACGGGTGTCCTTGAACTCATACAGACTGACATATGTGGACCCCTTAATGTTAAGTCTATGTATGGTTTTGATTCGTTCATCACCTTCTCATACGACATTTCTCGATACAGATATATTTATCCTATACATGATCGGTCGGAAGCTTTGGACAAATTCAAAGTGTTCAAAGCCGAAGTTGAGAACCAACTAAACACTAAAATAAAAGTTGTACGATCAGATCGTGGGGGAGAGTATTATTGTAGGCATTGCCCCTTATGGGCAAATTCTAGGACCTTTTGCTAAGTTTCTCTCTGAGAATGGAATTGTTGCCCAGTATTCAATGCCTGGTGAACCTCAACAAAATGGTGTGGCTGAACGCCGAAACCACACACTTATGGACATGGTGCGAAGCATGCTCAGTCATGCAAGTTTAACAGTCAGACTATGGATGGAGGCATTAAAGACGGCCGCACATGTGCTAAATCTCGCTCCTACTAAAGCGGCACCGAACACACCTCACTACTAGGAAAAGGGCTATAGATGAAATGGCCACTAATGATGCACCTGACATGTGGTGCGCCACTACTATATAGCAGTGGCGCACCATGTGCTTTAATCGCCATTAGTGTGGAAGACACCAATGGCGCACCAGACACATGGTGCGCCACTAGTAACAATTTTTTTTCAAACATACTAATGGCGCACCCAGGCACAGTGCGCCATTACTAGTTCTAACTAGTAATGGTGCACGAGCCACATAGTGCGCCACTACTATATATTTTTTATTCATTTTTTTGTAAAACTATTAATGGCGCATCGGGGAATAGTGCACCATTACTAGTTTAAACTAGTAATGGCGCCCTGAGCCACGTGCGCCATTAGTATATATATATATATATATATATATATATATATATATATATATATATATATATATATATATATATTGCAAAACTACTAATGGCGCACCACCAGCAGTGCGCCATTAGTAATTCAGGTTTACTAATGGCGCATTTGTAGGTGGTGCGCCATTAGTAACCTGGGACCAACAAGATATTTTGGACATCCACACCTACCCACTCACTTTCCCCAGTTCATTCTCTCCACCTCCTCCTCCAAGCTTGTCTCGGCTGCCTCCTCCTTCTCACCTCATTTACACCATAGATTCATCCAAATTAAGTGGTCAAGTTACCTTTTTTTGATAGGTAAGTAAGGGGGAAGCTATCTTTATGTTGTTCTCCCTCCAACAACGTGCACTGCAGTTTTTATGGCCTAGCTAGATCTATGTATGTTCGTGGTGTTGCATATGTTTGTGGTGTTGCATATATGTTTGTGTTTGCAGGTACCGGTATTTGAAATGCGATAGTTGCCAATATTTTGCGGAATGTTGATTCATTTCCGTTTGGCGAGAATTTTGGCACTATGCATTCTTTTGGTCCTATTTTTAGGAAAGTCATGCCAATTTTTTTCTTGGTTCTAAAATATCGTTAAGCTCTACCCATGACGACCATGGTCCGCATACGATGACCGAAGGCATCATGAATAGGTTTTGAGCTCATGAAGGCCGAGATGCTTCAAAAGAACGAGACAGAGATAAGATGTCTGTGTCGAAGATGCAAGCTGAAGACCCTTATTATAGACCCGGATTCCGGGCAGGTGCGGGACCACCTGCTCTTGCGTGGTTTCATGGATGGCCATCGGTGGCAAGGTGATGAAGATGACTATGAAGTCGTCCATGGGGGCCGGGCCAGAAATGAGGAAGGGCAGCAAGACAACCACCGCGGCTCGGGCGGGCGAGAAGACGAAGAATCTCCAGGACATGATCACGACGGTGATGCTGTACACAGTCATCATGTAGAAGATGCAGGACATGATGATGAGGAAGATGCCGGAGCAGACGAAGGGCATGATCATGAAGATGAAGATGCCGGCGGAGCAGATGATGATGGACCATCGATGGGCTGGGTGCAGGACCCTCATATTCAAGAGCTGCTTCTCAAGCAGACGGATAACGCAAGAGCTGCCGCCCGAGAGAAAGCCAAGCTGGATCAACTGGAGATAGACGCGGTTACTCCATTGTATGAAGGATGCAGGCCGAGGATACCGCTTTGAAAGTAACGCTCATGGCTGGAGATGAAGGTAAAACACAAAATGACCGACGCATGCTTCGACGAGAACATGTCATTCTGGCACGAACGTCTTCCCAAGGGGAACAAGTGCCCGACCAGTTTCGAGGAGGCGAAGAAAATCATGTGTCCTCTGGATTTACCGCACGTGAAATACCATGTGTGCATGAACAATTGCATCATTTATCGGGACGAGCACGTGGAGTCTACCATATGTCCGGTGTGCGGCGTCACTTGATACAAGAAGAGGAAGAAAGCTCCTCGAAAAGTGGTGTGGTACTTTCCGATCACTCCTCGTATGCAGCGGTATTTCGCGGACCCTAAGGTAGCAAAGCTCCTGCGTTGGCACGCGGATAGGGAGGAGAACAAGCGAGAAGATGACGCAAATGATCTGGAGATAAATAAAAAAGACAAGATGCTGAGTCACCCTAAGGATGGGAGCCAGTGGAAAGCGTTGAACTTTGAACACCTAGAATTTGGGAAGGATCCAAGGAACATCGTCTTTGGTAGCGAGCACCGATGGAGTCAATCCGTTTGGCAGCCGAGAAGCACACATAGCACATGGCCTGTGTTTGTGTGGATGTACAACCTTCCCCCCGGTTGTGCATGAAGAGGAAGTACATTCACATGAGTATGCTAATTGAAGGGCCAAAACAACCAGGAACGACATCATGTATGCAGGGCTGCTGAAAGAGGAGCTAGACACGCTGTGGAAAACGCCAGCCAATACGTGGGACGCCGCAGAGAAAGAATATTTCCCTATGAGAGCCGCACTGCTCAACGGTGCACGACTATCTCGGTTACGGATATCTCGCGGGGCAGGTGGTCCATGGATTTTCTGGATGCGTCAGGTGCATGGATGACACAACATATCGCTAGATAGAGATCCTGGGTCTTCAAAAACCGTGTTCATGGGACATCGAAGGTTTCTTCGTGACGATGACCCGTGGAGAAACGCAAGGATCTATTCGATGGTGAAACCGAACCCCGAAGACGCCCGCGTACGAGGAGCGAGGAAATAGACGAGCTGTTGAAAAATTGGAAAGATTGCCCACTGCCGGGAAAGAAGCAAAAGGCACCAGAGCCGGGAAAGAAGCGAAAGGCGCGAGAGCCGCTGCTGAAGGTATGGAAAATGAGGTCTGTTTTCTGGGACTTGTCGTACTGGAAGATCCACCGTGTGCCTCACAGCCTTGATGTCATGCATATCACGAAGAACGTGTGCGAGAGTCTGCTTGGTACCCTGCTCAACATGCCAGAGAGGACCAAAGATGGGCGAAAGCAAGGCGGACTTGAAATCAATGGGCATCAGGGAGGATCTTCACGCTAAAGATGATGATGATGATGATGAGGCGAAGCAGGACACGGAAAGTCGTCGCAAAGGCAAAAAGGCCAAGAAGACCGGAAATGACTACCCTCCCGCGTGCTTCACTCTAAGTCAGGAGGAGATCGATCAGTTTTTCACCTGCCTCGTAGGAGTAAAACTTCCTTCTGATTCTGTGGGAAGATAAGCAGATACCTAGACCCAGCGAAGCAGAAGTTTAGCGGGATGAAGTCTCACAACTGTCACGTGCTGATGACGCAGATACTTCCAGTTGCAATCCGTGGGATCATGGACGCGCACGTCCGTGAAACGCTATTTGTCCTAAGCAACTTTTTTGACATCATCTCTCGGAAGTCGGTTGGCGTGAGGCAACTCAGAAGGTCCCCCTCGCCGCCGAGAACCCCCCGGACCCTCTCCCTCGCTCCACCGGCCACCGCTGCCGACCCCCCGCACCCTCCCCCGCTCCATCGCCGCCGACGACCCACCGCACCCTCCCCAGCTCCACCGCCGCCGAGGACCCACCGCACCCTCCCCCGCTCCACCGGCCGCCGCCGCCGACACCCCGCACCCTCCCCCACTCCACCGGCCTCTGCCGCCGACACCCCGCACCCTCCCCCGCTCCACCGCCGCCGACGACCCACCGCACCCTCCCCGGCCCACTCCACCATCACAAATGAATGCAACTAAAATTGCAAAAAAAAATTGATTATATTTTCAAATAACAAATTTGATGATATTTTCAAATAATAAGTTTGATGATATTTTTTCATATTCATAAATATTTTCAAAATAACAAGTTTGATGATATTTTAAAAAAATTATTACTGTTTTTATTAAAAATTATTATTGTATCATATTCATATTCATTTTATAAAAAATTATTAGATGCAACAAAAAATAATAATAATAATAATTACTTATGACGCACCTCTCGCTGGTGCGCCATCGCTATATATAAAAAAAGATTACTAATGGCGCACCTCTGGCTGGTGCGCCATTGCTATATAAAAAAAGATTACTAATGGCGCACCGATCGCGGGTGCGCCATTGCTATTTAAAAAAAACATGCTAATGGCGCACCGCTGCGGGGTGCGCCATTAGTAAGCTTCCCCCCTAGCTAATTCCTCCCTCTCCCTCGCCAGATCCCCTTCGTCCCTCTCCCTCGCCAGATCCACCCGCGCGCTGCCCCGACCCACGACGCCGCCGCCCCGACCCCCGCCGGACTCCACCCCCGCCGCCCCCGCGCCCCCCACCACCGCAGCTCCCAGCGCCGCCGCCCTGCGCCCACCACTGCAGCTCCCCAGCTGCCGCCCCAGCGCCCAGCGCCCGGAGGAGGAGGACCAGGAGGTTGACGAGAGGAGGAGGAGACAACGACCGCCTCTACCTCAGCTCAGCCAGGCCACGCGACGCCGAGCCGAGCACCGCCTCCCTCGCCGTCCCCCCTCCGCTCGCGCCCGCGCCCTTGACGTCCTCCCGCCCAAGCCGAGACGCAGAGACAGGCGAGTGGAGGAGCCCGCCGCGTGTCTCCGGAGGTTTAACGCCCAGCCGCTGCCGGAGCTTCAACGCCGGCGTCTTCCTCCATTCCTCCATACCCTCCCCAGGTGATTCCTCCCTTCTCCTCCACCCCCTCCCCTGCAAACCCTAGGGCCATGGCGGCAGGCTTCTTGCTCCTCAGATGCTCCTCGGTGTTGTTATGAATGCATCTTCCCTCCCCGAAGATTAGGTTGCATTTGTCTAGAACAAAAAAAATATATACAAGCGACATTTGTGTGTTTTGGGGAAAATTGAGTGGAATCGTCAGGCAAAACTTTTGTGTTTTTTCGTAGTCTGCCTTGATTTGTAATAAAAAAACACAAGTTGATAGTGTAGTTTTTTTGGGGCAAGTTCAGTGCAATCAGCAAGAAAGCAAAAAATTATCTCCTTCTTTTTGGGCCAAGAACCGTTAAGCATAGTTTATCAAGTCTTTAGGCAAGTTGTTTTTGTGATATAGGCAAACTACATAAAGATTTTTGCAGACACCAGGCTAATCCCTAGGGTGATCACAAAAAGTTTTTGTTTGTCCGAATCGTATCTGAGAAGTAGGTGATGAAGCTTTTTTGCTTAGGCATGCATCTGTTTT
Organism: Aegilops bicornis; assembly: GCA_021605145.1. Taxonomy (NCBI): domain Eukaryota; kingdom Viridiplantae; phylum Streptophyta; class Magnoliopsida; order Poales; family Poaceae; genus Aegilops; species Aegilops bicornis. Next base: position 473,149,151 of record CM038672.1, on the reverse strand, counting down.
CTGAGTGTGTAGATTGCATGAAGTCCTGGTTGGGGGAAATAGGCAAAAATAAAATAAAATCAAAAGTAAGCCCCGCTGGGTGTTGTAGGCAAAATACATACTAATTCCTGGCAAGTTTTGTAGATTACCTAGGAACATATGATGAATCGTATCCTCCCATCTAGTTAGCTACGAATGATGGAGCATGTTGAGAAACGAGAAATTCCAGCGCTCCCTTGTAACAGCAGCCCAATGGCCCTTGCACTGAAATGTTCTGGTGAATTGCATTCAGCAACTCACGAATCTAGCCAACTAGATTGCCATGTTTCCCCCAAAAAAGGGTTCAGTGTTCTTCAGTGTTCTTGCTACAGTTAACTGAAAATGTTCAGTGTTCCAATACTGTAGAGAAACTATAGTGCATGTTATTCAGTTATGACTCCTTCATTGAAACTGTAGTGTTTGCTAAAACTGAGATGTAAACTAAAGGAGTTTGTGATTTGCAGAAGCTGTAGCATACTCCAACAAGTGATAAATGCACTCAAAAGTTCACTAAGAAAATGCAGATGCTTCTCACTTGTTACTGAAAGTTTTCTGGAGTGATAAATGCATGCAAAAGAAGTTCAGTTAACTGTTATTGTTGATGTATGAATTCCAACCAGGTCAATTTGCAGAGTATAAGGATAGCTTAGAAGACAAGTAGCATAATAGCATAGAACACAACCAAGTCAATTTGTTGTATATAGCCAAGACAAGTAGCATCTGTTCTTAAGCAGGGTATAAGGATAGCATAGAAGAAATAGACAGGGTAGCACCCAACTGAACATCTGCTTCTGCAGAACACTGCACTCCACTTACACATGGTATTTTTCTGCAAATAGGACACCACACCCACAAGCACATGGGCTAGTATCATTAGAAGTGATGTTGTAAGTATATATAACAACAGTAGCCTGTAACAACAAGTATAAGTAGCTATTACCCAAAGGTCAGCTAGACCAACGGGAATAGACAGAATTAAGTAACCAACTCCAGGAACTAGAGTAGCATATTCAGTTTTGTATACCAGCAGGTCAATGGCCAGCAGTATCTCTGTAGATTGCATATACAGATTTGACAAGTGATGACTGTTGATAAGCTGAGGCATGGGTTAAGCTGTTTCTTTGTTGTAACATACTGTATATCACTCCACAATGAAATACAATACATATTGATGTGCTTTGTAAAACTTGTTCATGTACTGAACTACTAATGCCTTGTGATGCTCTGAATTACTTGTGATGCCTCTGAATTACTTGTGATCACATTGGGAAAGACTTGTAAAGATGATGATCATCTTTTACAGAAAACAATTTGTGATGATTTTGCTAGTTTGCTGGGTTTTGTCTCCGACCATCGTGTCGTGATGATTGTGCAGGTACCCCGAGAGGCCCTTGAGTTTGCCGGAATGTCGATTAACTTCCGTTCCAAAGAATTGGGTACTCCATATGTCCTATTTTCAGCAAAGGTCATGCTGAAATTTTCCGTGAATTTTAGCATGACTTTGCTAAAAATAAGACATATAGGGTACTTGCTACTAATGCATGGGCCGGGGTATCATAGTACTTAATTAAGTAGGATCAACTGCCCCGCCATTCTTGCTGCATTAAACCATAGGTGGCAATAGAGCCAAGTGATTAGGCCCAACCTAAATGATGAAAGCTTAACTTAGCATTTAGGGTGCCTCGGCGTCGACAAACCCTAAATGATAAAACCTTGGCTTTTAGGGTGCCTCGGTGTCGATGAGAACCTAAATGATGTACGCTTAGGCTTTTAGGGTGCCTCGGCATCGACAAACCCTAAATGATAAAAGCTTAGCTTTTAGGATGCCTCGGTGTCGACAAACCCTAAATGATGAGACCATGATCTTGTTCCTTGACAATAACAAACTTTTTGACCAAACTTTTTTCCTATTTAGAGCGAAACATGGCCCACAACAATGAGGCCGGCGGTTCGGGCGGCAAGCAATTCTGGGAGCTGTCCCAGGAGATGGAGGAAGAACCTCACCACTGCGAGGACGCCGCGGAAGACACTGATCCTGACTACACAGCCCTAGTGGCGTCGGGGATGACACCACTGATGGTGCCGCCGAGGATGCCACCACTGATGATGGCGGCGCACGCACAAATGGCAGCCAACCGAAGAGGCAACGGAAGGACCGGCGCCCGAGCGTGCTCGACACCGTCAAGGAGGAATTTACTGAAGTGAACTCCGACGGGCATCCGACGGTGCCCAAACAAGTAATCAAGGGGTACCCGGTTCAGCTCGGGTGCATTCTCCGGAGCACCGTCTCGATCAACACCGAGAACCTAAGGCATAAGGACCGAGGGAATTTGCGCAGCCTCCTCTTCACGAAGCTGCACGAACGATACAAGTCCCCGCTGACTTTGCAAACGCACGCCTCTCAGGGAATAAAGTGAACAGTGTCGCCCTCACGAGGATGAGCATGGCCCTGTCTACTTGGAGAAGCACGGTGAAGGCAATGATTGAAAAAGGTGATAGTTATGAGAAGATCAAGGCGAAATATCCTTTGATCAGCGCAGATAACTACAAGGAGTTCAAGATCAAGTGCGAGAGCAGCGCAACCTCCGAATCAAGTCAGTGGGGAAAAGAAATGCGGCAGTTGAACTGTTGGAAATATGCCCTAGAGGCAATAATAAAAGGATTATTATTATATTTCCTTGTTCGTGATAATTTTCTTTTATTCATGCTATAATTGTATTATCCGGAATTCATAATACACGTGTGAATACATAGACTACAACATGCCCCTAGTGAGCCTCTAGTTGACTAGCTCGTTGATCAATAGATAGTCATGGTTTCCTGACTATGGACATTGGATGTCATTGATAACGGGATCACATCATTAGGAGAATGATGTGATGGACAAGACCCAATCCTAAGCATAGCACAAGATCGTGTAGTTCGCTTTGCTAGAGCTTTTCCAATGTCAAGTATCCTTTCCTTAGACCATGAGATCGTGTAACTCCCGATACCGTAGGAGTGCTTTGGGTGTACCAAACGTCACAACGTAATCGGGTGACTATAACGGTGCACTACAGGTATCTCCGAAAGTGTCATTGGGTTGTCACGGATCGAGACTGGATTTGTCACACCGTTTTACGGAGAGGTATCACTGGGCCCACTCGGTAATGCATCATCATAATGAGCTCAAAGTGACCAAGTGTTTGGTCACGGGATCATGCATTACGGTACGAGTAAAGTGACTTGCCGGTAATGAGATTGAACGAGGTATTGGGATACCGACGATCGAATCTAGGGCAAGTAACATACCGATTGACAAAGGGAACTGTATACGGGGTTTCTTGAATCCTCGACATCGTGGTTCATCCGATGAGATCATCGAGGAGCATGTGGGAGCCAACATGGGTATCCAGATCCCGCTGTTGGTTATTGACCGGAGAGCCGTCTCGGTCATGTTCGCATGTCTCCCGAACCCGTAGGGTCTACACATAAGGTTCGGTGACGCTAGGGTTGTATGAATATGAGTATGCAGCAAACCGAAAGTTGTTCGAAGTCCCGGATGAGATCCCGGACATCACGAGGAGTTCCGGAATGGTCCGGAGGTAAATAATTATATATAGGAAGTGCTGTTTCGGCCATTGGGAGAGTTTCGGGGGTCACCGGTATTGTACCGGGACCACCCTCTGAAGCCGCACTCTGAAGCCTTGGCGCCTCCCTCTCCCCCGCTACACCTCTCCCTCTCGCAGAAGCTTGGCAAAGCTCTGCCGGAACCCTGCTGCATCCACCACCACGCCGTCGTGCTGCTGGATCTTCATCAACCTCTCCCTCCTCCTTGCTGGATCAAGGTGCGGGAGACGTCATCCGCTCCGTACGTGTGTTGAACGCGGAGGTGCTGTCCGTTCGACACTTGGTCATCGGTGATTTGGATCACGACGAGTACGACTCCCTCAACCCCGTTCACTTGAACGCTTCCGCTCGCGATCTACAAAGGTATGTAGATGCACTCCTATCACTCGTTGCTAGATGAACTCATAGATGGATCTTGGTGAAACCGTAGGAAATTTTTTATTTTCTGCAACGTTCCGCAACAGTGGCATCATGAGCTAGGTCTATGCGTAGTTCTCTATTGCACGAGTAGAACACAATTTGTTGTGGGCGTAGATGTTGTCAACTTTCTTGCTGCTACTAGTCTTATTTTGCTTCAGTGGTATTGTGGGATGAAGCGGCCCGGACCGACCTTACACGTACGCTTACGTGAGACAGGTTCCACCGACTGACATGCACTAGTTGCATAAGGTGGCTAGCGGGTGTCTGTCTCCCACTTTAGTTGGAGCGGATTCGACGAAAAGGGTCCTTATGAAGGGTAAATAGAAGTTGACAAATCACGTTGTGGCTTTTTCGTAGGTAAGAAAACGTTCTTGCTAGAACCCTATTGCAGCCACGTAAAAGATGTAACAACAATTAGAGGACGTCTAACTTGTTTTTGCAGCAATTGCCTTGTGATGTGATATGGCCAAAAAGTTGTGATGTATGATGAATGATATACTGTGATGTATGAGATCATGTTCTTGTAATAGGAATCACGACTTGCATGTCGATGAGTATGATAACCGGCAGGAGCCATAGGAGTTGTCTTAATTATTGTATGACCTGCGTGTCATTGATTCAACGCCATGTAATTACTTTGCTTTATTGCTAAACCGTTAGCTATAGTAGTTGAAGTAATAGTTGGCGAGCAACTTCATGGAGACACGATGATGGAGATCATGATGATGGAGATCATGGTGTCATGCTGGTGACAAGATGATCATGGAGCCCCGAAGATGGAGATCAAAGGAGCTATATGATATTGGCCATATCATGTCACTACTATATAATTGCATGTGATGTTTATTATGTTTATGCATCTTGTTTACTTAGAACGACGGTAGTAAATAAGATGATCCCTTATAATAATTTCAAGAAAGTGTTATCCCTAACTGTGTGCCGTTGCTAAAGTTCGTCGTTTCGAAGCACCACGTGATGATCGGGTGTGATAGATTCCTTCGTTCACATACAACGGGTGTAAGACAGTTTTACACATGCAAAACACTTAGGTTAACTTGACGAGCCTAGCATGTATGCAGACATGGCCTCGAAACACAAGAGACCGAAAGGTCGAACATGAGTCGTATGGAAGATACGATCAACATGGAGATGTTCACCGACGATGACTAGTCCGTCTCACGTGATGATCGGACACGGCCTAGTCGACTCGGATCATGTAACACTTAGATGACTAGAGGGATGTCAAATCTGAGTGGGAGTTCATTATATAATTTGATTAGATGAACTTAATTATCATGAACATTAGTCTAAAATCTTTGCAAAATGTCTTGTAGATCAAATGGGCAACGCTCATGTCACCATGAACTTCAACGCGTTCCTAGAGAAAACCAAGCTGAAAGATGATGGTAGCAACTATTCGGACTGGGTCCTAACCCGAGGATCATCCTCATAGCTGCCAAGAAACAATATGTCCTAGAAGCACCGCTAGGTGAAGCACCCATCCTAGAGAACCAAGACGTTATGAACGCTTGGCGATCACGTCTTGATGATTACTCCCTCGTTCGGTGCGGCATGCTTTACAGCTTAAACCGGGGCTCCAAAAGCGTTTTGAGCAACACAGAGCATATGAGATGTTCGAGGAGCTGAGAATGGTTTTCCAAGCTCATGCCCGGGTCGAGAGATATGAAGTCTCCGACAAGTTCTATAGTTGTAAGATGGAGGAAAATAGTTACATCGGTGAGCACATACTCAAAATGTCTGGGTTGCACAACCGCTTTGTCCCAGTGGACATTTACCTCCCGGACGAGGCGGTCATTGACAGAATCCTTGATCGCTCCCACCGAGCTACAAGAGCTTGGTGATGAACTACAATATGCGTGGGATGTTGAAAACTATTCCTGAAGTATTTTCAATGCTTGAAGTCAGCAGAGGTAGAAATCAAGAAGGAACATCAAGTGTTGATGGTCAATAAAACCACTAAGTTCAATAAGGGCAAGGGTAAGAAGAACTTCAAGAAGGACGGCAAGGATGTTGCCGCCCATAAGCCGATTGCCGGGAAGAAGTCAAAGAATGGACCCAAGCCCGAGACTGAGTGCTTTTATTGCAAAGGAAGGGTCATCGGAAGCGGAACTGCCCCAAATACTTAGCGAACAAGAAGGCCGGCAACTCTAGAGGTATATTTGATATACATGTAATTGATGTGTACCTTACTAGTACTCGTAGTAACTCCTGGGTATTTGATACCGTGCCGTTGCTCATATATGTAACTCACAGCAGAGCTGCGAAATAAGCGGAGATGGCGAAGGGCGAGGTGACGATGCGCGTCGGGAATGGTTCCAAGGTCGATGTGATCGCCGTCGACACGCTACCTCTACATTTACCTACGGGATTAGTTTTAAACCTCAATAATTGTTATTTAGTGCCAAGTTTGACCATGAACATTGTATCGGGATCTCGTTTAATGTCTGAGATGGCTACTCATTTAAATCCGAAAATAATGGTTGTTCTATTTATATGAGAGATATGTTTTATGGTCATGCTCCGATGGTCAATGGTTTATTCTTAATGAATCTCGAGCGTGATGTTACACATATTCATAGTGTGAATACCAAAAGATGTAAAGTTGATAACGATAGTCCCACATACTTGTGGCACCGCCTTGGTCACATTGGTGTCAAGCGCATGAAGAAGCTCCATGCTGATGGACTTTTAGAGTCTCTCGATTATGAATCATTTGACACATGCGAACCATGCCTCATGGGCAAAATGACCAAGACTCCGTTCTCCGGAACAATGGAGCGAGCAACCAACTTATTGGAAATCATACATACCGATGTGTGTGGTCCAATGAGAGTTGAGGCTCGCGGAGGATATCGTTATGTTCTCACTCTCACTGCTGACTTTAGTAGATATGGATATGTCTACTTGATGAAACACAATTCTGAGACCTTTGAAAAGTTCAAGGAATTTCAGAATGAGGTAGAGAATCAACGTGACCGAAAAATAAAGTTCTTACGATCAGATCATGGAGGAGAATATTTAAGTCACGAATTTGGTACACACTTAAGGAAATGTGGAATCGTTTCACAACTCACGCCGCTGGAACACCTCAACAGAACGGTGTGTCCGAACGTCGTGTCGCACTCTATTGGATATGGTACGATCTATGATGTCTCTTACTGATTTGCCGCTATCATTTTGGGGATACGCTCTAGAGACAGCCACATTCACTTTAAATAGGGCACCGTCTAAATCCGCTGAGATGACACCGTATGAATTATGGTTTGGGAAGAAACCTAAGCTGTCGTTTCTAAAAGTTTGGGGATGCGATGCTTATGTCAAGAAACTTCAACCTGAAAAGCTCGAACCCAAGTCGGAAAATGCGTCTTCATAGGATACCACGAGGAAACCATTGGGTATACTTTCTACCTTAGATCCGAAGGCAAGATCTTTGTTGCCAACAACGGATCCTTTACGGAAAAAGTTTCTCTCGAAAGGAGTAAGTGGGAGGAAAGTAGAACTCGATGAAGTACTACCTCTTGAACCGGAAAGTAGTGCAGCTCAGGAAAATGTTCCTGTGGTGCCTACACCGACTGGAGAGGAAATTAATGACGATGATCACGTACTTCGGATCAAGTTGCTACTGGACTTTGTAAGTCCACAAGGACACGTTCCACACCAGAATGGTATGGCAACCCTGTCCTGGAAATCATGTTGTTGAAAAACGGTGAACCTTCGAACTATGAAGAAGCAATGGCGGGCCCCGATTCCAACAAATGGCTTGAAGCCATGCAATCCAAGATAGGATCCATGTATGAAAACAAAGTATGGACTTTGACGGACTTGCCCGATGATCGGCGAGCGATAGAAAACAAATGGATCTTTAAGAAGAAGACGGACGCGGATGGTAATGTTACCATCTATAAAGCTCGACTTGTCGCTAAAGGTTATCGACAAGTTCAAGGGGTTGACTACGATGAGACTTTCTCTCCCGTAGCGAAGCTGAAGTCCGTCCAAATCATGTTAGCAATTGCTGCATACTATGATTATGAGATATGGCAAATGGACGTCAAAACGGCATTCCTTAACGGCTATCTTAAGGAAGAACTGTATATGATGCAGCCGGAAGGTTTTGTCGACCCTAAGAATGCTAACAAGGTATGCAAGCTCCAGCGATCCATTTATGGGCTGGTGCAAGCATCTCGGAGTTGGAACATTCGCTTTTTTGAGATGATCAAAGCGTTTTGGTTTGTGCAGACTTATGGAGAAGCCTGCGTACAAGAAAGTGAGTGGGAGCTCTGTAGCATTTCTCATATTATATGTAGATGACATACTTTTGATGGGAAATGATATAGAACTTTTGGACAGGATTAAGGCCTACTTGAATAAGAGTTTTTCAATGAAGGACCTTGGAGAAGCTGCTTATATATTAGGCATCAAGATCTATAGAGATAGATCGAGACGCCTCATAGGTCTTTCACAAAGCACATACCTTGAAAAGATATTGAAGAAGTTCAAAATGGATCAGTCCAAGAAAGGGTTCTTGCCTGTATTACAAGGTGTGAAATTGAGCTCGACTCAATGCCCGACCACGGCAGAAGATAAAGAAGAGATGAGTGTCATCCCCTACGCTTCAGCCATAGGATCTATTGTGTATGCCATGCTGTGTACCAGACCTAATGTAAACCTTGCCGTAAGTTTGGTAGGAAGGTACCAAAGTAATCCTAGCAAGGAACACTGGACAGCGGTCAAGAATATCCTGAAGTACCTGAAAAGGACTAAGGACATGTTTCTCGTTTATGGAGGTGACGAAGAGCTCGTCGTAAAGGGTTACGTCGACGCTAGCTTCGACACAGATCTGGATGACTCTAAGTCACAAACCGGATACGTGTATATGTTGAATGGTGGAGCAAGATGGCTGGTGCGCTACACGCAGAGCGTCGTGGCGGGATCTACGTGTGAAGCGGAGTACATGGCAGCCTCGGAGGCAGCGCATGAAGAAATTTGGGTGAAGGAGTTCATCACCGACCTAGGAGTCATACACAATGCGTCGGGGCCGATCAAACTCTTCTGTGACAACACCGAGCTATTGCACTTGCCAAGGAGCCTGTGTTTCACAAGAAGACCAGGCACATCAAGCGTCGCTTCAACTCCATTCGTGAAAATGTTCAAGATGGAGACATAGAAATTTGCAAAGTGCATACGGATCTGAATGTCGCAGATCCGTTGACTAAACCTCTTCCATGAAAGCAAAACATGATCAACACCGTAACTCTATGGGTGTTCGATTCATCACAATGTAACTAGATTATTGACTCTAGTGCAAGTGGGAGACTGTTGGAAATATGCCCTAGAGGCAATAATAAAAGGATTATTATTATATTTCCTTGTTCGTGATAATTGTCTTTTATTCATGCTATAATTGTATTATCCGGAAATCGTAATACACGTGTGAATAAGTAGACTACAACATGTCGCTAGTGAGCCTCTAATTGACTAGCTCGTTGATCAATAGATAGTCATGGTTTCCTGACTATGGACATTGGATGTCATTGATAACGGGATCACATCATTAGGAGAATGATGTGATGGACAAGACAATCCTAAGCATATCACAATATCGTGTAGTTCGTTTGCTAGAGCTTTTCCAATGTCAAGTATCCTTTCCTTAGACCATGAGATCGTGTAACTCCCGGATACCGTAGGAGTGCTTTGGGTGTACCAAACGTCACAACGTACCTGGGTGACTAAAAAGGTGCACTACAGGTATCTCCGACACTGTCTGTTGGGTTGTCACGGATCGAGATCGGTTTTGTCACTCCGTATTACGGAGAGGTATCACTGGGCCCACTCGGTAATGCATCATCATAATGAGCTCAAAGTGAACAAGTGTTTGGTCACGGGATCATGCATTACGGTACGAGTAAAGTGACTTGCCGGTAACGAGATTGAACGAGGTATTGGGATACCGACGATCGAATCTCGGGCAAGTAAAATACCGATTGACAAAGGGAACTATATACGGGGTTGCTTGAGTCCTCGACATCGTGGTTAATCCGATGAGATCATCGAGGAGCATGTGGGAGCCAACATGGGTATCCAGATCCCCCTGTTGGTTATTGACCGGAGAGCCGTCTCGGTCATGTCTGCATGTCTCCCAAACCCGTAGGGACTACACACTTAAGGTTCGGTGACGCTAGGGTTGTATGAATATGAGTATGCAGCAAACCGATAGTTATTCGAAGTCCTGGATGAGATCCCGGACGTCACGAGGAGTTCTGTAATGGTCCGGAGGTAAAGAATTATATATAGGAAGTGCTGTTTCGGCCATCGGGAGAGTTTCGGGGGTCACCGGTATTGTACTGGGACCACCGGAAGTGTCCCGGGGGTCCACCGGGTGGGGCCACCTATCCCGGAGGGCCCCGTGGCCTGAAGTGGGGAGGGAACCAGCCCCTGGTGGGCTGGTGCGCCCCGCCCTTGGGCCCCCCTACGCCTAGGGTTGGAAACCCTAGGATGGGGGCGCCCCACTTGCCTTGGGGGGCAAGCCTCCCCCCTAGGCCGCCGCCCCCCCTTGGGAGATCTAATCTCCAGGGCCAGCGCCCCCCCAGGGGGCCTATATAAAGGGGGGGAGGGAGGGCAGCCGCACCCTGAAGCCTTGGCGCCTCCCTCTCCCCTGCTACACCTCTCCCTCTCGCAGGCTCGTGGCTCTGCCCGAGAACCCTGCTGCATCCACCACCACGCCAGTTGTCTTCTGGATCTTCATCAACCTCTCCCTCCTCCTTGCCGGATCAAGGTGCGGAGACGTCATCCGCCTCCGTCGTGTGTTGAACGCGGAGATGCTGTCCGTTCGGCACTTGGTCATCGGTGATTTGGATCACGACGAGTACGACTCCCTCAGCCCCGTTCACTTGAACGCTTCCGCTCGCGATCTACAAAGGTATGTAGATGCACTCCTATCACTCGTTGCTAGATGAACTCATAGATGGATCTTGGTGAAACTGTAGGAAAATTTTTATTTTCTGCAACGTTCCCCAACATGAACTTAGGGGTCCACCAACTCGGTCCCGACGGTTACAGAGTGGCGGAGCCTATATGGGACAAGGAGGATGCGGAGCGTGCCGAGAAAGGCCTACCGCCCCGCTTCGAGAAATACCGTGACAAGCAGACCAGGAGCTTTCTCAAGGCCCGGTACAAGGAGGACCCGGTAACAAAAGAGCTTACCACGGATCCGAAGACTAGGGCGCTTGAGCTTGTTCTAGTAAGGAATACACCCCCGCGTAATTAGCTCCATATGGTTGCATTCTAATTAATCCCCAATGTTTCAAAATGGTTTACGTTCCTTCCGCAGGACACTTAAAGCAGTAGCACGGGGTCGTCTCAGAGCTCCCCTTTCGACACCCCTTTAAATAGGGCGTTGAACATAATGAAAAACAAGGATAAGCTCAGCAAGCCGTCATCAGCTGGTCGTGTGGCTGACAAAGGCTTGTCCACAAAATGTTCGTCATACTATACCGCTGGTGGGCGAAAGGAGAAAAAGACCAGCTCGGAAAGCCAGTCGCGCGAGATTGAAGCACTCAAGGCACAAGTGGCGTGGATTCCGGAGATTGTCCAAGAGCAAGTGCAACAACAACTGGGAACGACGCTCACGGCCATGGTGCCTATGTTGATTCATGGGCTGACGACATGGATTGCGGGCGGCCAACAGGGGCCTTCCCCGGTTCCCAGCTTCACGGCCAGCAACTCGCACAACGCGCAGGCGGCGCCATTGGTGTCTTCGGCGGAGGCGGTATTCATGTCTCCGGCGCCGGCACGGGCATTGGAGCTTAATGCACCCGGGTGTACGTCGGCGGCACCTCACCAGCAAGCGGCCCCTCCGTCAGTTGCATGCCCGCCATTGGTGGTGCCTCGACATTAGCCGAGCTCGACGGCATCACGGTAACTAAGCCTCTCGGCCGATGACTTCATCTCCTTGCCTTTGACTGGGCATCCCTGACGCCCTACATGTTTTCGTAGGGCGCCGCCGACGTTCCTTGCACTCTCCTGCACTTCGTGGGCGGTGAGTTGGTCGATGTCGCCAAGGGCAGAATCGTTCAACCGGGCAACCCCGTGTTCCACGGTAATCCGATGCCACCCACAGTGTATAGGGTTGAACTGGTTCGGGTGCTGCCAGGCTGCGACGAGCTGTTACCTCCGATTCGACCCGCTAGGGCCTTCGAAGATGATGAGATGACCTCAACGCCTGCGTAAGCTGGCCCCTGCTTTGGCCGAAGAGCCAGATTCATTTGGGGGCGGGGGACAGCACTCCACAGACAAGACCGCCAGTCGTGCCGGCGCCAAGCCATGGCAAGAACGCCGCAACGCTACCGGACATGCCGGACATCCCTATGGCACAGGATCCGTACATGCATATGGCACAGGATCCGGACGACGACGACAACGACGGTACATTTACCAACGTCGATAAGTACTTTGCCGAACATGGGTACGGTGACGAGTTCTGCGGGCCTCCTTCTCAAGAACCCAACCAAGACGACCGCGATCTAGCTGGTACGGCGGAGAAACCCAATTGCAACAGGCGTCGTCTGGCGTTCAGTTCTCAGGAGACGCCTCCAGCTGCCGCCTTCACCGAGCCTCAGATAGCTGAGGTGCGAAATATTATCAGCCCCAACACGCTCAAGAAGGCGGTCTGTGAGCAGAACTCGGTCCCATTACAACAGATCAAGAAGAAGGGACGAAAACGAAAGACTAACAAGGGCGCCGGTGCGAGCCAGCCGGCACCGAGTACGATCCGTGCTCAAGACGGGCCACCTTCACCTAAGGATATCTCGAGGAGGGTGCATGTGGCGGGTAGGGCGATGCTACCGACAAATATGCTCAATGCTGCAACCGGTGCTATGCGGAGTCTGCATGACAGTGTTCTTTCTTTGGAGAAGCAGCGTCTCTCCCAGAATGATGTGGCATACCGGTTTTCATGGCCAAGGTGCCAGAGGGCAAGGGCCTTGTCGATAGCGCCATTGGGGGTATGATCGTCCTGCGGTTTGATGACATCTTTGCTATGTTCAACCTTCATCCGCTGCACTACACCTTCGTTCGACTGTTTTCGCTGAGTATGGAGATGCAGATCATTCGAGACAAGACCCGGACATCGTGATAGTCGACCCCTTCTACATGCGTGCCAAGATCTTGGGCAGCGCTGGGGACCGGCAAGTCGCGAGTTCATACCTTGAAGGCGTCATTCTGGCGAACCCAGATAAGGATAACTTCCTCATGCCTTACTTTCCCGAGTAAGTCATCCCCTCACCGCCCCGTAACATATGATTTCTTAGATTTCGATCGTTCTTTTTTTTCTAACAATCCGTGTTACGTGCAAAGTGACACACATTGCACACTCATCCTCTTAAGCCCAAAATATTCCATGGCCACGTATTTCGACCCGGACCATGACTCCAAGATAGACTACACAAATATCAAGAAAGTTCTTGATGATGCTCTCCCTGGCTACGCCACATCTGGAGGCACCTTTAAGAGGCCGCATCATAGGTACGGCAGTCACGTGTTCACCCACAATACGACGTTCCCCTGCGTCAAGCAGCCGCCTGGCGGTCAGAAGGATGCCTACTACGCCCTCCATCACATGCGAGGCGATAAATGCGGGACCATAATCACCTTCTGCTACCAAATAATCTCAAAGATTGGGCCGCAAGCTTGGCGGCAATCCAGGACGCGGACCTCCGACAAGAATTCTTTCGCATCCAGTCGGAGTTTGCAGAAATCATCCATCAAGATGTCCTTCGTACCTCGGGGCAATTCTACCTTAGATATCAACTGTTCAACAGTGAGATAGACACAACGCTACAAATTCAGGCTGACAACGACCGCGACTTCATGACCATAACGAAAGACGGCGGCTTCATCCACGCTCCGGTCCCATGAGTTGAGTCAAAAGTAGTGATGCTATTTGTAGTTCTGAAACATCGATTAGCTCATGTTGTAATTGAACTTTAATGAACTTGTATGTCTCTTTGGTTTGGACAGTCGTTCAACTTAGATGTAATTGATGCTATTTATTAGTAGGACCATGAATCGTGCTATTAATGTCTTGCTTTTCTCTTCTGATCCTTTTGTTGCATACTTATATATTGCTTATGTATTGTCTGTTGTTTGGCTTGTGCATAGAGATGCCGTCAAGGGTAAGGTTCCCGGAGTCTACGACGACTGGGAAGAGTGTCGGAGACAGGTTCACCGTTTCAGCGGTAACAGTTACAAAGGGTACACCACTAGGGCGGAGGCGGAATCTAGATCTGGCGCTATCTAGCGGGAGAGAGGAGGGAGCGTTGGAGGAACCGGATGAAGACCAGTTTCATCGCGATGATGCTCATCGTGATGACCGCGGCTCTCTTCTACGTGATGGTAGTTTAGATGATCGATATCGACTTGTAATGTGAAGACAAACTCGCTACTCGCGGTCTCGAGACTTGTAATGTTCTATCTTTGTTCGGTCTTTTGAATTCGGAGACTAATATGATGAATTGTATTCGGAGACTAATCTTCTATTGTATTCGATGAATCTGCTATTGTTGTGTGGTGCTGTCTATATTCTGTCCAATAATATATTTTGTAACCTGTGCAAAAATCAGAAAAGTAAAAAAAAACCCTAATATTCATACTAATGGCGCATCACCCCAAAGTGCGCCATTAGTATGCCAAAGGATACTAATGGCGCATCACCCCACAGCGCGCCATTAGTATGCCAAAGCACATGGGTAAATATGGCCCCCTGGGAGGCATACTAATGGTGCATGTTGCTCTATACTAATGGCGCATGGCGTGGTGCACCATTAGTATACCAGATACTAATGGTGCACCAGTGGTGCGCCATTATTATTTAATACTAGTGGCGTGGTACTAGTGGCGCACCAGTAGTGCGCCATTAGTAGGCAAAACTGGTGCGCCACTAGTAGGCCTTTTCCTAGTAGTGCCTTAGGAAATGTGGATGGGAAAGAAACCGAGCTTGAATTACTTACGTGTATGGGGTTGTCCGGCTGAGGCTAGAATTTTCAATCCACAACTTAAGAAATTAGATCCAAAGACATTTAGTTGTTTCTTCATTGGATACCCTCATAGGGGGAAGGGATATCGTTTCTATTGTCCGATTCACACCACCAAGAATGTGGAGACTCAACAAGCAGTATTTTTTTAGGATAACGAGGCCACCGAAATGAGGGAGATCAATCTTAGGAGAAACAGGTGTGTGTTCCATCCCCAATTATCCAAGAGATTGTTTTGCCACTACAAAGTGTAGTCTCTAGCTAATCCTCAATCTAGTACTTCAGGTCATGAGGTTGATGGTGATCCTGAAACTAATGTCAACCCAGAAGGTGAAGAGGATCACCAGTCACGTAATGAAGATGACCCTCAGAACAATGATGCTCCTCCACAACCTCCTCCTGTGGGTAGGCCACGTCGTGAGAGAAAGAAAGCCATATTAGATGATTATATCACATACATGCTTGAGGATATGAATGATCTGGGAAAGGTGGAGGATCCAACCTCTTATAAGGAAGCCATTAAATGCGAAAATTCGTCCAAGTGGTTGGTTGCCATGGAAGACGAGTTGAAGCCTATGGGCTCAAATGATGTTTGGGACTTAGTAGAAGTTCCCGATGAAGCTAAGAAAGTAGGCTGCAAGTGGGTCTACAAAACCAAGTATGATTCCAAAGGGAACGGTTCAAGGCAAGGCTAGTGGCAAAAGGGTATACACACAGAGAAGGCATTGATTATAAGCAAACCTTCTCTCATGTGTCAACCAAGGATTCTTTTAGAATCATAATGGCATTAGTAGCTCATTACGACCTAGAACTACACCAAATGGATGTTAAAACGGCATTTCTGAATGGAGACTTAAAAGAAAAGGTTTACATGGCTCAGCCAGGAGGCTTGTTATGGAAGGGAAGGAACATTTAGCATGTCGTACAAAGAAATCAATTTATGGGTTGAAGCAAGCTTCAAGAGAGTGGTACCTCAAGTTTGATAAAATTATCAAAACTTTTGGTTTCACCAAAAACGTTGTGGACAACTGCATATACGTTAAGTTTAAAGGCAGTAGGTTCACATTTTTAGTCCTATACTTTGATGACATATTGTTGGCATGTAGCGATAAGGATACCCTACATGAGACCAAGAATTTTCTGTCATCCAGTTTTGATATGAAAGATCTTGGTGAAGCCTCGTATGTCCTCGGCATCGAGATTCACCGAGATAGGTCCAGAGGAACACTAGGACTATCTCAAAAGGCATATTTTGAGAGAGTACTGAAAAAATTCAATATGCATAAGTGCCCACCCTCACCTGCTCCCATAGTTAAGGGCGATAAGTTGGGACATTTCAATGTCCGAGGAACCAGTATGAAACTGATCAGATGAAGTCGGTTCCTTATGCTTCAGCTGTCGGAAGTATCATGTATGCTCAAGTGTGTACACGCCCAGATTTATGTTTTATAACCGGGATGCTTGGCAGATACCAATCAAATCCAGGATTGGACCACTGGAAGGCCGCAAAGAAAGTCTTGCGTTATATGCAAGGAACTAAGGATTTCATGCTTACATATAAAAGAACTGATAACCTAGAAATTGTTGGTTATTCAGACTCTGATTTTGCCGGGTGTGTGGATAGTAAGAGATCCACGTCAGGTTATATATTCACACTCGTGGGAGGAGCTATATCGTGGAAAAGTTCCAAACAAACGTTAACTGCTGGATCTACGATGCAAGCAGAATTTGTAGCATGTTATGAGGCCACCAGGCAGGCTGTATGGCTAAAGAATTTTATTCCCGGACTTAAAATGGTTGACAACATATCTAGACCAATTTTATTGTACTGTGATAATGAACCCGCAGTTTTCTTACGAGTAACAACAGGTCAAGTAGTGCTACCAGACACAATGACATAAAGTATCGTGTTGTGAAAGATAGAATTCAGGATAAATAATTGATGTTAAACATATAAGAACGAAGCATATGTTTGCAGATCTGCTAACAAAAGGCTTACCACCCAGTATTTTTCATGAGCATGTTGCCGGCATGGGACTACTGGAAGCCTTATGATTCGGGAATAAGAGGACCATTAAACTAAACCACTCCACAACTACCAAAATGTTTTCCATTTCGAAATTGGAGGGTGTTGTGACGCCCGGATAATTAAGCTACAGTAATTCTCTACTAATGACGCCACGTCACTTCGATTACTAATGCTAATCTCACGTTAGTTCGAAACCGATTCAAATTCAAATTCAAAATCAAGCAAACAATAAAAGTTTTCAAATATTAAAACTAGAATGTTCGGAGCGACCACACCTTTATAAAATGTTTAAGTACAAAAAGATGAATAAAACAGCAGTAAAAACAATCATTTAAATACCTTTTGAAATTAATAAAATGTCGAACTAATTTATTTGAGGACTAGACATTTTGTGACTAGGAGCTAAGTTGAAATACTAATTTAGATGATGCGTGTATATTTTACTAAAACTAAAATAATAGAAAACAAAACTAAAACATAAAAAGTAAAAGAAATATACAGAAAAGAAATAAAACAAAGCAAAAGAAAAAGGAGGACCCCTCCCACTAGGCCTCGGCCCAGCTGGCCATCGGGCCAACCAGGCCGGCCCACCTGGCCCAACCGGCCGGCCCACTCCCTCTCCATAACCCCCCCCCCCCCGCCCCCCGAAACTCTAGCCGTTCTACCCCGTTCCCCCACTCCCCCTCGATTGGATCTGGATCGGGAGGAGCCTGATCCCCTCGCCCCTCCACCCTCGACACCGATGCCGGTGTCCGGAGCTTCCCCGCAGGACTGCTTCCTCCTCCTCGCCGGCCTTCCCCCTCTTCGCTGCATCGTCCCTGTCTCCCCACCTCGACCCCCGCTGCCCCCGTCCCTACGAATCGCGGTGAGGCCCCGCCTCCGTCCGCTTCCCCTCGCACACCACGCTCACCTCCCCCTGCCCGCGATGGCCGGCGCCCCGCGCACCCTTGCACGCGCCCGGGCGCGTGAGCCCGTGCCCCTGGAACCCCGTGCATTGTCGCGGCGCCGCTCCCGTCACTGCCCGCCACCCCCTCGCGCATGTTATTTGGGCCGTGCCCTGCTCCGTGTAACTGCTCAGCTGCTTGCTTTGGCTGCTCTTGGCGTTCCTCCTCCTGCTGCTGCTTTTAATCGCTGCTGCTTGCTAGCCACGGCTGGCGCCTGCCGTGCCGCCGCCGCCCGATGCTCCGGCGGCTCCGGCAAACCACCCAGACCCGCCGCTGCTCCACCGGGCGCCCGCCTTGCGTCACCTCGCCTCGCCCACCGCCGGCGTCGACCTCGCCACGTTCTGCACCCCCTGCGTTGGCGAAGACGCCATGCCCACGGCCATCTCCGGCGCCTGCCTCCTTGCCCGCCCCAGCGGTGGCCTCACCGGTCGCGCCCAATGACCGTCGCCAGCGATGCCGGGGCTGCCCCGTCGGGCGCCTGGCGCCGCCCGCCCCGTAACCCGTTCGCCCGCGCCCGTTTGGCCCCAGGGGCCTATGACAAACGGGGCCCCAGCCCCCTAGAACGTTTTTGTAAAAAAAAAAATGAATTAATAAAATTAGTTATTAGTTAATTAATTAACTAATGAATTAATTAAGTTAACTAATCTTGTTTAATTAATCTAATTAACTAGTTAGTTTAATTAAACAGTAATTAGTTTAGCTAAATCCTAATTAACCTAAACAGAAAGTGACAAAGGGACCCTCACGCCGCTTGACCAACAAGACTCTCAGTGATCGGCCGACGCCATGTCGACGTCAAGATACACTATTCCAGATAATGTTGAATTAAAATAATTGAATAAATTCTAAAAATGATTAAATCTTTCAAAATTAATATAAAATAAACCGTAGCTCGGATGGAAATACTTTGTACATGAAAGCTGCTCAGAACGACGAGACGAATCCGGATACGCAGCCCGTTCATCCGCCACACATCCCTAGCATAGCAAACTCGCAACTTCCCCCTCTGGTTCATCTGTCCGATAACGTGAAACACCAGGAATACTTTCCCGGATGTTTCCCCCCTTCGCCGGTATCACCTACTACCGCGATTGGGCACGCCTAGCATCACGTTTTGTCATGCCATGCATCGTCATGCATTTGTTTGCATTGTATTTATTGTTTCTTCCCCCTCTTCTCTCGCTAGACAACGAGACCGATGCCGCTGCTACCCAGTACGACTACGGTCTTGATGACCCCTCCTTCTCGGCTGAGCTTCCAGGCAAGCCCCCCTGATCACCGGATATCGCCTATTCTTCTCTATACTGCTTGCATTAGAGTAGTGTAGCATGGTACTGTTTTCCGTTAATCCTATCCTGATGCATAGCCTGTCCTTGCTACTATCGTTGTTACCCTTACCGCAATCCTACTTGCTTAGTATAGGATGCTAGTATTCCATCTGTGGCCCTACATTCTTGTCCGTCTGCCTTGCTATACTATCGGGTCGTGATCACTCGGGAGGTGATCACGGGTATATATCTATATACTTTACATGATACCTGTGGTGATTAAAGTCGGGTCGGCTCGAGGAGTACCCGTGAGTGGATCTTTGTGGCGGAGCGACAGGGCAGGTTGAGACCACCTAGGTAAGAGGTGGGCCTGGCCCTGGTCGGCGTTCGCGGTTATTTCAAAATAACACGCTTAAAGAGTTCTTGGTATTTGATCTGAGTCTGGCCACTGGACTATACGCACTAACCAACTACACCGGAACAGTTATGGGCACTCGGTGTCGTGGTATCAGCCGAAGCCTTCGTGATGTCGGCCGAAGCGGTAGCGCCGGATTGGATCGAACGCTGCTAGGCTAGGGTGCCTTCGGCCGTCCTCGCAACATGCAGGTGTGCAATGGGCGAAGGGCCCAGACCCCTGCGCCATAGGATTTAGACCGGCGTGTTGACCTCTCTGTTGTGCCTAGGTGGTGCTGCGACGTGTTGATCTTCCGAGGTTGGGCATGACCCAGGAAAGTGTGTCCGGCCAAATGGGATCGAGCGTGTTGGGTAATGTGGTGCATCCCTGCAGGGAAGTTTATCTATTCGAATAGCCGTGATCTTGATAACAGGGCGACTTGGAGTTGTACCTTGACCTTATGACAACTAGAACCGGATACTTAATAAAACACACCCTTCCAAGTGCCAGATACAACCCGGTGGTCGCTCTCTAATAGGACGACGAGGATAGGATCGCCGGGTAGGAGTATGCTATACGATGTACTTGGTGAACTTACCATCTACTCTCTTCTACATGCGGTAAGATGGAGGCTGCCAGAAGCGTAGTCTTCGATAGGGTTAGCTACCCCCCTCTTATTCTGCCATTCTGCAAATCAGTCCATCGATATTGCCCCTTTACACAGATACCCATGCATATGTAGTGTAGATCCTTGCTTGCGAGTACTTTGGATGAGTACTCACGGTTGCTTTTCTCCCCCTTTCCCCCCTTTCCTTTCTCTCTGGTTGTCCCAACTAGATGTTGGAGCCCAGGAGCCAGAAGTCACCGTCGACAATGACTCCTACTACACCGGGGGTGCCTACTACTACGTGCAGCCCACTGACGATGTCCAGAAGTAGTTAGGAGGATCCCAGGCAGGAGGCTTGCGCCTCTTTCGATCTGTATCCCAGTTTGTGCTAGCCTTCTTAAGGCAAACTTGTTTAACTTATGTCTGTACTCAGATATTGTTGCTTCCGCTGACTCGTCTATGATCGAGCACTTGTATTCGAGCCCTCGAGGCCCCTGTCTTGCATTATGATGCTTGTATGACTTATTTATGTTTTTAGAGTTGTGTTGTGATATCTTCCCGTGAGTCCCTGATCTTGATCGTACACGTTTGCGTGCATGATTAGTGTACGATTGAATCGGGGGCGTCACAAGTTGGTATCAGAGCTGACTGCCTGTAGGAATCCCCCTTTCCAATTCCTTGGCCGAAGTTGAGTTTAGTCATTGCTAAACTTTTACTAACATGGTTGTGTGGCTTACGGGACCACGTCGCCATTGGGTGGTATTAGGATCTTTTACTCCTCGTCTATACTCTGGGACTCTTATCTCTCTTCTACTTGGGTTAAATGGTTCTACTAACTCTAACTCTAGGTTCTTGTAACTACTTCCTTCCAGAGAGCCACTCGATACAGGTGATCGCTTGATGCACTAGAAGATTCCGAAGTTACTCTTTGATGTTCCCTCGATACTTGTGCCATCGCTTTTGCAATTCCATTCCATCGATAAACCCCAATGGATAAACAAGTACACTTGCCATTCATACAATCATTCCCCGTTGATCTTGTTATTACAAGATACCCCGAAATTCTCTCTAATATTCTGAGAATACCTTGTGCCAACTGCCTTGCAGTTCTTTTCCACATGAATACCCCTACGGATAATTCCTCGCACTTACCGAGTATCTGCTCGTCCCCAGTTGTTCAGGTGTTTTACAAAAGTCTTTGAAATAATATTAGATCCTCTGAAAATCCTTAGCAGTTTATTGCTCTACAATTACTTGTCTTCTTGCATTCTGGATGCTTTTCCATATGGCTGGCAATATTCATTAGTCTCCTTTGATAGCGTCATTTTGATACTATTGATTCAACATGAGTGCGAAGGCACGCAATCATCGGTTGATCCTTTTAAATTATCTTTCCGGCTCAGATGTCATTTTGAACATGAGCTGGTTATCGACCCATCAAATTGCCATCGATTGTACCCCTAAGTCTACTCAACTTACCCATTCTTAATCAGACCGTTGGTTTGCGATCCCTTGATTTGGAAATGATAATTCCTTTGCATTTGAGCTTTGAGTTAGTCAGTTTTTCTATAATCCGATGCACTTGCATTCCTTCTTCCTTTGATAGAGTACCGATACTCACATCAGCTCCGTTGTAGACCACCAGACCTCTTGTTAGATTATTATCCGGCAGTGTCCTCCATATTCAAATAACCTTGTGAGCCTTTCCACGGATATATAAAGCCTTTGGTAAATTGTATCCTCTGCTTTCTCAACCATGCTCAGCTTTCGAGCTGGTGGTATTTACTATTGGCTTGTGGTATATATTTCCATGATATCCTGATGGGTTGAACCTATGCCTTCCTTAATATGTGTGAACTCGAAAGTTTTCACGAGTTATACTCTTCTGGTATTTTGCCAGATAAAATTTCAACAGTACAACTTCTTCGAAAGTGAGGAGTGAGTGAATGGTCATGCATTGGAGAAGTGGGAGTCGACCTTGAACCTTTGTGTTCATGCCCACGGACACGATGTGGAACTTATCATGAAAGCTTCTTGCAAGAATATTTAATCATTCGAATAATTCTTCCGGTGTAGTAAATTGGATCCCTTGCATTTATGGTTTTGACCATGCTAACCTTATTCTATACCTCTGAAAGGAAACCATTCCATTGCCTCGTCTATTATGACAAGATTAAAGTATCTGCTTTTGCAAGTCAACACTCCAGTTCAGTTTCTATTCTGATCTACCTTCGAGTATTACCCTCTGTTATCTCGAGGATACCACAGAACTACATAACTTCTTATGAGTTCTTCATCAACTAATATTCTTGTCGATTCCTTTTTTCCAACGGATTCTGAATTGATAGAACCCCTCAAGGACACCGACAACTGAATCGAGTCCGCACTATGATTCAAGAACTATTAGTAATCTTCATTGCTTATGATTTTGTACTCGATCGGTCATTCCTAGTTGATTGACTACATCATCATCGTCAGGCTGGCTGCTTGACCATTCTACCTATGTCCTTCATCCCCGGGACACAATCTCGACAGTGCTCTAAGCTTACATCGAACTTTCACCATCATAATGTTTGTCTTGAGAGACAACTCTGAATCCCGAGATGACATCTTATCTATGTTTATAATAGCCTTTTGCTTCACCATTCCCTTGGCTTGATGTCGTCACCGACCGATTACATCTTCATGAAATCTCTCGACAAATGCGTCGTGATCATCATCAGCATTCTAAGCTGATATCAGTTGAATTCATGATGTGAAATACCATCCTTGCCCTTGATGATTTGTGTTATCATCTACCATTTTATTGCCTTTCGCTCAACACAAACTTGTTCGTGTTTTGTGTATACCTTGAGATCCTTGATATCCAACATTTGTTCTCCTTTACCTTGGAGTACCATCTTTCTATGTCAAGAATGTCGTGAGAATTTCACCACCTCTTAAGAATTCTTGATATAGGTGATACTTCTTGCCATATCCGTTCATTCCTTGGTCGCAAGTTCAAAACTTCTAGCAACCCTATTGCTTTGTAGTTAATGGTCGATAATTCATTCTTAGAACATTGGTTATCGAATCACCATTCTAACTTTGATCATGCTACCTAAACCCATATTTCGGGTGGACCTTTCAACCAATGTTTAACTGTGTATGTTTTCCTCGAGCATACCTCTTTATATCATTTGATCTGACAAATGTTATCTCCTTGTTCACATAAGTGTGGAAAACCATCTTTTGGAGATCTCTATAAATTATCGCTGAGTCAATCAGCCACCTCCTCACCTCTCCTTGATTTAATGATGAACTCTTGTTTCGGAACTCGCTCCCACAGTTCAATTCCCGAGAATCTTACAATGTCATCTCAACAATTTGTGTTGCACCTTTTCATCTCAGGCATCCTAAGTCTGAAGTATCCTGACACCAATCAAATATGAATCTCGGTCAGATATGATGGTTGGAACATATTTCTAAGAGTTTTAACATTGGTCCCTATATGTCTTGGTAAGGTGATGTCATGCCTAGCACCCCTGGCCCGAGGACCTATTATTATAACTTCCTTTTTAGCAAGGTAATCGATTCTTCCATGAGGAAATTGTAAGACTTATTCTATAAGTCGTCCCTGCTGGATCCTTTGTGTATCCAAAGTTTGATCTTTTCCTGATGACCATGTCAATAATATCTTGAAGCATGTATGTGGTACTCCGGTCTTCAATAAGGGCATTTGAAGCACAATGCCAAATTATCTTTATCAATTATCCAAACACCGTTGTATGGGTAATGTCATGAAATTTCTCTCCCCTTACCTAAAGAGTTTTCTACATTATATCCTGTCATGGATATCATGCTCTGTTTGTCCTTGGGAAGGAAATACCCCTGAAATATGTGTTTTAACACATTTTCCTTTCCATTGTTCTGTTTAATCTGAAAATCATATTTTCCTTTCCATTGTTTAGTTTAACCTTTCTTGTGATCTATATGACCTAAGCAGTAATATTCTCCTGCTTATGTAAACACCTCGTGGTACTACTCTGTCAGTAAGACCCTGTTACTATTGTTGATGACATTCCGGTAGCCACCAATGGACGAGAACCTTGCCTATTGGTCCGCCTCATTCAACGAGCAGGAAAATGGTTCTCTTCGGCCCTCGCCCTTGGTACCTACGTTGTTGCCAACATAACTGGCAGGCTACCCTCTGATATGCCTTGGTATCATGATCGTGCAAGATGTCAGCCCCTTTCTACTTTTAACCCACATGGTGGGCCCATAACCCACAGTTCCACAGGATCGAAACCTGAATCTCCTGTAGGCCCTATTGCCAAAGATATTCCTTGAGCTTGACTTTGTATGTAATTCAGGGGCCACCTGCCTAGTAATCTATTCTGGTATCATATGCAATACTTATTCCCATTGCTCTGAACCCCTTTCACATTTCGTATCAGGCAACGAACGATTGCCTATGCGCTTGGAACTCCTATGGTGCACCTTCTTACTTTGCTCTCGATAATTTCTTAAGTTTCAACTCGAGAGTTACTTTCCGCCACCTTCCCAAATATTATCTACCAGATAAGCAATCTTGTAAAGGTCTGTCCTTTTGAAGCTACTCCTTATCCTTTTCGTAAGTACGATGAAGATCCCGAAGGAAGGACGAGAACTTCATCATGATGACCTGAAGCAGATAAATGAAGACATCAACGTAGTGGATCTACCTCTTCGAGAAGAGCAACCAAGACCGAGAAGAATCGTTAGAATTTCGTAACCTAGTCTTTCCCCTTTACTCCGCCTCTTAAATCTCGGGGCGAGATTTCTTGTAGTGGAGGAGAATTGTGATGCCCGAATAATTAAGCTACAGTACTTCTCTGCTAATGACGCCACATCACTTCGATTACTGATGCTAATCTCGCGTTAGTTCAAAACCGATTCAAACTCAAATTCAAAATCAAGCAAACAATAAAAGTTTTCAAATATTAAAACTAAAATGTTCGGAGTGAACCAAAAATTGCATAGGTAATTATGGTGGAGAAACCACACCTTTATAAAATGTTTAAATACTATAAGATGAATAAAATAGCAGTAAAAACAATTATTTAAATACCTTTTGTAATTAATAAAATGTCGAACTAATTTATTTGAGGACTAGAATTTTTGTGACTAGGAGCTAAGTTGAAATACTAATTTAGATGTTGCGTGTATATTTTACTAAAACTAAAATAATAGAAAACAAAACTAAAACAGAAAAAGTAGAAGAAATATAGAGAAAAGAAATAAAACAAAGCAAAAGAAAAAGGAGGACCCCTCCGACTAGGCCTCGGCCCAGCTGGCCATCGGGCCAACCAGGCCGGCCCACTCCCTCTCCATAACCCTCCCGAAACCCTAGCTGTTCTCCCCCGTCGCCCCACTCGTTCCCCCACTCCCCCTCGATTGGATCTGGATCGGGAGGAGCCCGATCCCCTCGCCCCTCCACACCCGACGCCGACGCCGGCGCCCAGAGCTTCCCCACCGGAATACCTCCTCCTCCTCACCGGTCTGACTCCTCTTCGCCGCATCGTCCCCGTCTCCCCACCTCGACCCCCGCTACCCCCGTCCCTACAAATAGCGGTGAGACCCCGCCTCCCTCCGCTTCCCCCCGCTCACCGTGCTCACCTCCCCCTGCCCGCGATGGCCGGCGCCCCGCGCACCCTTGCACGCGCCCGGGCGCGCGAGCATGTGCCCCTGGAACCCCGTGCGTCGCCGCGGCCCCGCTCCCGTCGCTGCTCGCCCCCCCTCGCGCGCATGTTCGCTGGGTCGTGCCCGTGCTCCTGTGGCAACTGCTCCTGCTGCTTGCTTGCGGCTGCACTGCTGCCGTTCCTCCTCCTGCTGCTGCTTTTAAGCTGGCGATGTCTTGCCTTTGCTTAGCTGCTACCGCCGGCGCCTGCTGCCGTGCCCGGCCGCTGCTCGGCGGCTCGATGAAACCACCCAGCGCACCGCTGCTGCTCCACCGGTCGCCCGCCCTTTCATCGGCTCGCCGCCACCGTCGGCGTCGACCTCGCCCTCTTCCTGCACCCCCTGCCGAAGACGCCACGTCCGGCCATCTCCGCGCTCCGCGCCTGCCTCGCCTTGCCCCGCCCACCAGCGGTGGCCTCACCGTCGTCATGCCGGCTATCGCCCAAGTGCCGGGCTGCCCGTCAGGCGCCTGGCGCCGCCTCAGAATCCGCTCGCCGCGCCTGCTTGGCCCGAGGGCCTATGACAAACGGGGCCCCAACTCCCCAGAACGTTTTTGTAAAAAAATAATAAATAAATAAAAATAAAAATGAATTAATAAAATTAATTATTAGTTTATTAATTAACTAATGAATTAATTAAGTTAATTAATCATGTTTAATTAATCTAATTAACTAGTTAGTTTAATTAAACAGTAATTAGTTTAGCTAAATCCTAATTAACCTAAACAGAGTGACAAACGGGACCCTCACGTCAGTTTGACCAGTCAGCACCTCTGTTGACAGCTGACGTCATGATGACGTCGGCATACACCATTCCGGATAATGTTGAATTAAAATAATTGAATAAATTCTGAAAATGATTAAATCTTTTAAAATTAATATAAAATAAACCGTAGCTCGAATGGAAAAACTTTGTACATGAAAGCTGCTCAGAACGACGAGACGAATCCGGATACGCAGCCCGTTCCCCCGCCACACATCCCTATCATAGCAAACTCGCAACTTTCCCCCTCTGGTTCATATGTCCGAAAACGCGAAACACCGGAAATACTTTCCCGGATGTTTCCCCCCTTCGCCGGTAGCACCTACTACCGTGATTGGGCACGCCTAGCATCACGCTTTGTCATGTCATGCATCGTCATGCATTTGTTTGCATTGTATTTATTGTTTCTTCCCCCTCTTCTCTCGCTAGACACCGAGACCGATGCCGCTGCTACCCAGTACGACTACGGTCTTGATGACCCCTCCTTCTCGGCTAACTTCCAGGCAAGCCCCCCTGATCACCGGATATCGCCTATTCTTCTCTATACTGCTTGCATTAGAGTAGTGTAGCATGGTACTGTTTTCCGTTAATCCTATCCTGATGCATAGCCTGTCCTTGCTACTACTGTTGTTACCCTTACCTGCAATCCTACTTGCTTAGTATAGGATGCTAGTATTCCATCTGTGGCCCTACATTCTTGTCCGTCTGCCTTGCTATACTATCGGGTCGTGATCACTCGGGAGGTGATCACGGGTATATATCTATATACTTTACATGATACCTGTGATGACTAAAGTCAGGTCGGCTCGAGGAGTACCCGCGAGTGGATCTTTGTGGCGGAGCGACAGGGCAGGTTGAGATCACCTAGGCGAGAGGTGGGCCTGGCCCTGGTCGGCGTCCGCGGTTATTTCAAAATAACATGCTTAACGAGTTCTTGGTATTTGATCTGAGTGTGGACACTGGCCTATACACACTAACCAACTACGCGGGAACAGTTATGGGCACTCGGCGTCGTGGTATCAGCCGAAGCCTTCGTGGACGCCGATCGAGCGGCGCGCACCGTGATAGGATCGAACGCCTGCGAGGCTAGGTCTGCTTCCGGCCGCCCTCGCAACATGCAGGTGTGCAATGGGCGATGGGCCCAGACCCCTGCTCCATAGGATTTAGACCGGCGTGCTGACCTCTCTGTTTTGCCTAGGTGGGGCTGCGACATGTTGATCTTCCGAGGCCGGGCATGACCCAGGAAAGTGTGTCTGTCCAAATGGGATCGAGCGTGTTGGGTAATGGGATCGAATAGCCGTGATCTTCGGTAACAGGACGACTTGGAGCTGTACCTTGACCTTATGACAACTAGAACCAGATACTTAATAAAACACACCCTTCCAACTGCTAGATACAACCCGATGGTCGCTCGCTAACAGGGCGATGAGGAGAGGATCGCCGGGTAGTAGTATGCTATACGATGCTACTTGGTGAACTTACCATCTACTCTCTTCTACATGCTGCTAGATGGAGGCGGCCAGAAGCGTAGTCTTCGATAGGGTTAGCTATCCCCTCTTATTCTGCCATTCTGCAAATCAGTCCACCGATATTGTCCCTTTACACAGATACCCATGCATATGTAGTGTAGATCCTTGCTTGCGAGTACTTTGGATGAGTACTCACGGTTGCTTTTCTCCCCCTTTTCCCCCTTTCCTTTCTCTCTGGTTGTCCCAACCAGATGCTGGAGCCTAGGAGCCAGACGCCACCGTTGACGACAACTCCTACTACACCGGAGGTGCCTACTACTACGTGCAGCCCGCTGACGACGACCAGGCGTAGTTAGGAGGATCCCAGGCAGGACGCCTGCGTCTCTTTCAATCTGTATCCCAGTTTGTGCTAGCCTTCTTGAGGCAAACTTGTTTAGTTTATGTCTGTACTCAGATATTGTTGCTTCCGCTGACTCGTCTATGATCGAGCACTTGTATTCGAGCCCTCGAGGCCCTGGCTTGTAGTATGATGCTTGTATGACTTATTTATGTTTTTAGAGTTGTGTTGTGATATCTTCCCATGAGTCCCTGATCTTGATCGTACATGTTTGCGTGCATGATTAGTGTATGATGGAATCGGGGGCGTCACAGGTGTGATATAAGTGGTGAGGTTCTATGGCGTTTCGAGCTGTTGTAACACCTCACTTTGGTACATCAATCCTATGTAGAATGGGCAAATAAAGTTAAGCCTAACGATCAAGGGGGAGAATGTTGGTTTTGGTCTGACGGCTTAACAGGCCAGTTAGATCTATTAGTCTAACAGAAAAAAGGGGAAAGATAATGATAATGAAAAGGCCCCACGCACCAACGTACGTAGGCTTTTTATCCCAACTAATGGTTTAGGTCCCCTGTCGTCAGCGCTAGATAAAAGGGGGTATGGGAGAGGGTTGGCAGCCTGCGCAATCACAATTCTCATACGGTTTCACTCCCCTCCCGATATTCTCTCACCCCATCCGATCAGCGGGAGCGCTGCAGCAACGGGAAGACCTACTCCAGCCGCCGCTGCCGTCCCCGGCCAGTCCCGGTGGCATCCTGAAGGAATCAGGATGTCGAGGAGAACCTCTGCTTCGACTACATCGCCCCTACATCACGCCTGCACCGAGCAGGCGATCATGTCCACTCTCGTGACATGTAAAGGATCTCTAAACCCTTCTCTGTTCATGTTTATTAGGTGATCTAGTTGCAATTTGATTCTGCTAATGGCATCCCATAGATACATAATTAATCCAACAGCGAGTTGTGCCAAGACAAAGGGCGGTCACTTGCAAACAACACTGACCTTTCTTCTTAGCTTATTCGTCTTTGGTAGCAACGCTTGATGAATGCAGATATAATCGCTAGCCAAAGGCTTCTAAATTGTTATCCAGTCGCAGGAAGACCTTTAAAGGTGTTTACGCCAGTTCTGATCCTTCCATCCATCACGTTGGTGTGTCATTGTTCGAACGCAATACCCCACCACAAAGTCAACTGTCTGCACCGCGCAGGGCCCTGCGGCCCTGCTGTGCGTCCATTACCAGCCGACCTCTGGGAGCAGCCCGGCCGACCAAGCCGACCAAGCGGTAAACAGCCCGGCCGCACGGACGTCCCTGGTGCGCACGAAGGTGCGGACCAAATACTCCCTCCGTCCGAAAATATTTGTCATCAAAATGGACAAAAAGTGATGTATCTAAAACTAAAATACATGTAGATACATCCCCTTTTATTCATTTTAGTGACAAGTATTTCCGGACGGAGGCAGTAGATCACACTCACGGCATGGGCAGCGGGAGGCAAACTGGGATGGAAACCACCAAGAGTATGACACTTGGGTCTTCCATGGTACAGGAAAAATTAAATTACCTTGATTCTGAAAATAATTTCACAATGAAGCTGAAAATAAATTTGTCTCGGTCCAGGACAAAACAAAATTTCCATGGCTATGAAAATAAATTTACCATGTGTTTGAAATAAAATTTTCATGGCTTGGCAATGCAATTTATTTTACCAGGTCTAGCAAATGCAATATGCTTAAATTTTATTTTATTTGTCATGGATATGAAACTAGCCATGAAAAAAATGCAATTTGCGATCTAGAAAAATAAAATAAAAAAATCATAAATTGCCATCATTGTAGAGAAACAAAAAAGGTAAAAATTTCATTTGCGTAATACAAACATTATCATAGAAGGAACCATGTTTTAGCAGAAAAAAGTAAACTTGTCATGTGAACATTACAAAAATGTGTACAACTTGTCAAGAATGTATAATTTTTCATGTTTCAAGTTAAAAAAATCGTAGATTTGGCATGTGGACATTATGAAGATCTATAAAAAAAATCGTGCTGCAAAAACAATGTTATGAATTTGCATGTGACCAACTATGAATTTGCAATGCTATGAACATGCACATGGTAAAAAAAGTTCATTATCCATGGCAAACCTATACAAATCATGGCAAACTGCCCTGCGTGAAAACCTAAAGTTCCCATGCCAAGTCATCATGAGTTAATGCTATGTTATTACAAGATTTTCTTAGAGAATCTGGATTGAAAATTATTTACAAAACAGGATGGCAATTATTTATCTGCTACAATGGTGACTATGAAGCTAATATCTATTGGTGGCATGGCAAGTGTACAAAGTTTGTGAGAATGTCGCATGGCATTAAAAAAATATTGTGATCTTAGATTTGCATCTCAATTGTATAAAACAATAAAGGTGTAAGTTTGGCCATGTTGATAGTGAACATGATGGCAGATGTAGAAAAAATACAAGTGACATGAAAAATCTAGAAGAAAAACATAATACAAGTGACAAAGACCATGACTATTGTTATGGTGTTTCGTATGGTAAATTAAAATTTTCTTGTTTTAGATACATGAAGGCAACAAATCCGAAAAATGTTGGTACTATTTTCCTGGAAAATGTGTGTGTGTTGTTCACATCCATGCGGAGTATTTTTAAATTTCTAACAGTTTCCATGATTTACAAAACGACAATTGTCTAAATTTGCCATGTGACAAAAAAGTAGAAAAGTTTGTAAAATTTCCATGATTTAGAAAAAATATATCCTAAAATTGCCATGTGACATTACAAAAATTTCTTAAAATTTTCCATGTGAGCATTGCATAATTCCAAAAAGGATTTGCCATGTGACGACAACAGAATTACCATTAGCTAACGTGAGTATTTGCCATGGTGTGCTTTTCCCACGGCAAAAAATTGTAAAAAAAATGCCAGGGGACAAAATGTTGTTTTTTCTAACAGTTATGAATTTATCAAGTATACTAGAAACTACAAACCCACATTCACAAAACATTTATGATCCTAAAACAAGCAAAAACAAATGCCAAAAGCTGTAGAACAAGGAAAAAATACTGATAGAGTTCGAATGGTTATCTTTAACATGAAAAAAATACTGATGTAGTTGCCATTGGTTTGTGTTAGAAAGTGAACAGAGATAAAAGAACATGATACATACCTAATGTTGGAAATATGCCCTAGAGGCAATAATATTGCATTATCCTATTTCCATGTTTATAATTAAGAGTTTATATTCTATCCTATAACTGCTATGATCCTGGAATATGTGATTCAGTGGAAAACTCATATGCACATGTAGAATGATAAATGGTAAAATATGATTCCAAGTCTCGCCTCTAAGACTAGCTCAAGTGTTTGTTGGTGATCATGTTTTCCGGATCTTAGGAAATCATTAAGTGTAATGATATTCCTAAAACAACTTTGAGAATATGACGTTGACAGAGCGATCATATTGAATTGACCCAAAGTTGTTTGCTATACTTTGAGATACAATCGTCACAAGTCAATTGTTATAACACGGAGATTTAACGTGTGATTTAGTTCCATAGACCATGAGAGTATCGTATTCACTTCTTACCATATGATGTACTTTGGCATTGCTCCAACATCATCTGTAACACGGTGATCGTAATGACAACTTAGAGGTTCAATGGAAAGTTTCACAAGGGGAAGATAGCTCAAGAGTGGGATTTTCTCCTCCGATGATGGAGAGATATTCTTAGGGCCCTCTCGGTGTGATGGCATCCATCAACGTCTGTCCAGACACAGGTGACTAGGTCGCATGGCTGCCGGAACATGTCAACGAGAAAGAAGAACAAAATCGATAACAAGGAGACCGGTATAGTGAGCATGAGAATGACTCAAGAGGATACTGATATATCTCAGCACGGGTTTTGTAATGTATCAAGAAGCAAAGGGAATAGCGTATGATAACCAAAGGTTCACTCGAATGTCACTCATTTATTCATAGGGATCGATATATGTGTCCACGGTTCCACTATGCGTCACTGAACGAAAGGGGTTTTGTTTATCTCTATGTTTTACCGAACCTACAGGGTCACAAGCTTAAGCGAATCACGATCTGTTGAGTGTTAGTGGAGCGAGAGTTATGAGAAATATTCTCGAAATAGTTCCAAGAAAATAGGAAATAGTTTCGAGAGAGTTCCGAAAGAGTTTTAGATGTTTTCAGAAATGTTCTGGGAGGTTCTGAGAAGGTCCTAGAAACTTTGGATGATGTCCAGAAGGTTAACGAACTGTTCAGATAAATCCAAAGGGTTCTTGGTGCGAGGACACCTTGGATGGGCCAAGGGGTAAGCCCCACGAGGCTTTAGGTCGGTGCAAAAGGTTTTTTCCGGAGGACAGGAGCCAGACACCACGGTCCCTGGCGGCTGGTCCTAGGCGAGATGCCAAGGTCTGTGGCGTTTCATGTTGGAATCTGAAGAGAACTCTTCCTTGTGATCCAAACTGTCAGCCCCCTCCCCAAGTTGCGACCCCAGGACTCAACATATAAATAGAGGGGCAGGGGCAGCCCCTAGATGATAAGTTTTGGAGCCTTCTCTAGTTCTGTTTTATTCTAGTTTGATCTAGACTAGATCTAGTTCTAACTATCTCAAATCCTCATAATAGAGAAGCCTTGTGTGGTTCTCTTTTTATCCCTATAATTTTCCGACGACGATTAGCTCTGGACGACGAAGCGCTGCCGGACCATGAAGCCTGTATGCTTGCAAACTATAGATAGGTTGTGCTTTCGGTCTTTGTTCGAGGTATCGTCATGGACAGTTCGAGGGATCGTCGTTAGCGGTTTGAGGGACTTCAAGTATGATCTACACAGACTCTTCTTTCGCTGCAACTCAAAGTTGGTAATGATCCGATCTAAACCGTTATGCATCTTCATAGTGTTCCTGGTTTGTTCGTAGGAAAAAAAATTCTACTACGTTTCCCAACACCTAACATACGCCGCTCGATCAGGCAAGTGCTGGCCTGATGGAACCATGCCATCGTGTACAACTCGACGCATCATCGCACGCGGGATGCATCGCGTGTCCCACCCAAGGAGGATAGGAACCACGAGTTTGTTGGGGAACGTTGCAGAAAATAAAAAAATTCCTACGGTTTCACCAAGATCAATCTATGAGTTCATCTAGCAACGAGTGATAGGAGTGCATCTACATACCTTTGTAGATCGCGAGCGGAAGCATTCAAGAGAACGGGGTTGAGGAAGTCGTACTCGTCGTGATCCAAATCACCAATGACCAAGTGCCGAACGGACAACACCTCCGCGTTCAACACACGTACGGAGCAGATGACATCTCCTGCACCTTGATCCAGCAAGGAGGAGGGAGAGGTTGAGGAAGAAGGCTCCAACAGCAGCACGACGGCGTGGTGGTGATGGAATGGCAGTTCTCCGGCAGGGCTTCGCCAAGCTCACGCGGAGGATGAGAGGTGTTGGGGAGGGGAGGGGTTGCGCCTTGGATGTTGTGTGCAGCCCTCCCCTCGCCCCTCTATTTATAGGGGAAGGGGGAAGGGGGCCGGCCCCTCTAGATGAGATCTAGAGGGGGGGCGGTTAAGGGAGGGCTTGCCCCCAAGCAAGGGGCGCCCCACTAGGGTTTCCCAACCCTAGGCGCATGGGCCCAAGGGGGATGCGCCCAGCCCTCCAGGCTGGTTCCCTGCCCACTGACGGCCCATGAGGCCCTCCGAGAGAGGTGGCCCTCCCGATGGACCCCGGAACCCCTCCGGTGGCCCCAGACAATACCGATATGCCCCCAAAACTTTCCGGTGACCGTATGACAACTTCCCATATATAAAACTTCACCTCCGGACCATTCCGAACTCCTCGTGACGTCCGGGATCTTATCCGGGACTCGAACAACATTCGTAATCACATACAAGTCTTCCTAATAACCCCAAATCACCGAACCTTAAGTGTGTATACCCTACGGGTTCGGGAATCATGCAAACATGACCGAGACAACTCTCCGGCCAATAACCAACAGCGGGATCTGGATACCCATGTTGGCTCCCACATGTTCCATGATGATCTCATCGGATGAACCACGATGTCGAGGATTCAAGCAACCCCGTATACAATTCCCTTTGTCAATCGGTACGTTACTTGCCCGAGATTCGATCGTCGGTATCCCAATACCTCGTTCAATCTCGTTACCGCAAGTCACTTTACTCAGATCAGTAATGCATGATCCCGTGACCAAACACTTGGTCACTTTGAGCTCATTATGAGGACGACACCGAAAGTGGGCCCAGAGATACCTCTCCGTCATACGGAGTGACAAATCCAGTCTCGATCCGTGTCAATCCAATGTACACTTTCGGAGATACCCGTAGTATACCTTTATAGTCACCCGCTTATGTTGTGACGCTTTGGTACACCCAAAGCACTCCTACGGTATCCGGGAGTTACACGATCTCATGGTCTAAGGAAAGGATACTAGACATTGGAAAAGCTCTAGCAAACGAACTACACGATCTTGTGCTATGCTTAGGATTGGGTCTTGTCCATCACATCATTCTCCTAATGATGTGATCCCGTTATCAATGACATCCAATGTCCATAGTCAGGAAACCATGACTATCTATTGGTCAACGAGCTAGTCAACTAGAGGCTCACTAGGGACATGTTGTAGTCTATGTATTCACACGTGTATTGCGATTTCCGGATAATATAATTATAGCATGAATAAAAGACAATTATCATGTATTCAAGCCATTTGTTGGAATCTGGGCCCGCCATCGCTTCTTCATAGTTCGAAGGTTCACCGTTGTCTAACAACATGATTTCCAGGACAGGGTTGCCATACCATTCTGGTGTGGAACGTGTCCTTGTGGACCTACGAAGTTCAAGAGCAACTTGATCCAAGTACCTTGATCATCATCATTAATTTCCTCTCCAAATGGGTGTAGGCACCATAGGAACATTTTCCGAGCTGCACTACTTTCCGGTTCAAGAGGTAGTACTTCATCGAGTTCTACTTTCCTCCCACTTACTCCTTTCGAGAGAAACTCTTTTCCGTAAAGGATCCATTCTTGGCAACAAAGATCTTGCCTTCGGATCTAAGGTAGATGGTATACCCAATGGTTTCCTTAGGGTATCCTATGAAGACGCATTTTTCCGACTTGGGTTCGAGCTTTTCAGTTGAAGTTTCTTGACATAAGCATCGCATCCCCAAACTTTTAGAAACGACAGCTTAGGTTTCTTCCCAAGCCATAATTCATACGGTGTCGTCTCAACGGATTTAGACGGTGCCCTATTTTAAGTGAATGTAGCTGTCTCTAGAGCGTATCCCCAGAATGATAGCGGTAAATCAGTAAGAGACATCATAGATTGCACTATATCCAATAGAGTGCGATTACGACGTTCGGACACACCGTTATTACCGAGGTGTTCCAGGCGGCGTGAGTTGTGAAACGATTCCACATTTCCTTAAGTGTGTACCAAATTCGTGACTTAAATATTCTCCTCCACGATCTGATCGTAAGAACTTTATTTTTCGGTCACGATGATTCTCTACCTCATTCTGAAATTCCTTGAACTTTTCAAAGGTCTCAGACTTGTGTTTCATCAAGTAGACATACCCATATCTACTTAAGTCGTCAGTGAGAGTGAGAACATAACGATATCCTCCGCGAGCCTGAACGCTCATTGGACCACACACATCCGTATGTATGATTTCCAATAAGTTGGTTGCTCGCTCCACTGTTCCGTAGAACGGAGTCTTGGTCATTTTGCCCATAAGGCATGGTTCGCATGTGTCAAATTATTCATAATCGAGAGACTCTAAAAGTCCATCAAGATGGAGCTTCTTCATGCGCTTGACACCAATGTGACCAAAGGCGGCAGTGCCACAAGTATGTGGGACTATCGTTATCAACTTTACATCTTTTGGTATTCACACTATGAATATGTGTAACATCACGCTCGAGATTCATTAAGAATAAACCATTGACCATCGGAGCATGACCATAAAACATATCTCTCATATAAATAGAACAACCATTATTCTCGGATTTAAATGAGTAGCCATCTCGTATTAAACGAGATCCTGATACAATGTTCATGCTCAAACTTGGCACTAAATACAAAGTCTCATGCTTGTTTTGAGAAAAGTTATGAATCTCTCTAATGATAGCATGTTGTTTATGATGTGGCATAAATTTTATCATGAAAATATAAATCATATCTTTTAAACTTCTTATGCTCCTAGATGTAAATTATTGAACCATATTTTAGCATCCCCTCCCATGGAGGAAGGAAATAACTTAAGAATAAATAGAGGGAGACTAGTGCCCTTTTTCACAGAATGTCTACAAAAGCTTCAACTCTGTGAGCATGATAAAAAACAGTTTCTCTGTCCAATCCCTGGAAGTTTAGAGTTATATAAATTATAAGAACTTCAGGTTCCACAGGAGAGGCACACATGTTGTCATGAGGTAAAACAAGTCTTCTGAAGCTCTTCTTTTAAATAATCATGAGTTAAAACAATATATTTACTAGTGTCACATTCTCTAATGACTTCGGCAAATCCCTAGTGGCATGGTTGGAATAGTTGGTGTCCTCAAAACAGGAGTAGGTGGTATTCTCAAAGTGGAAGTGGATGGTTCATATTCAACAATTTCCTTTTCTTTTAGTATAACAAGATGACTATCAAGTAGTTCTCCCAAAGGAGGAGATTCAATAGTAACTTTATAATCAGTAGTAGCAGTGATGACCCACAAGTATAGGGGATCTATCGTAGTCCTTTCGATAAGTAAGAGTGTCGAACCCAACGAGGAGCAGAAGGAAATGATAAGCGGTTTTCACCAAGGTATTCTCTGCGAGTACTGAAATAAGTGGTACCAGA
This sequence comes from Aegilops bicornis, assembly GCA_021605145.1. Classification (NCBI taxonomy): domain Eukaryota; kingdom Viridiplantae; phylum Streptophyta; class Magnoliopsida; order Poales; family Poaceae; genus Aegilops; species Aegilops bicornis. Next base: position 473,111,669 of record CM038672.1, on the reverse strand, counting down.
TAGTTTTGTGATAAGATAATTTGTAACGAGCAACAAGTAACAAAAGTAAATAAAGTGTAGCAAGGTGGCCCAATCCTTTTTGTAGCAAAGGACAAGCCTGGACAAACTCTTATAATAGGAAAAGCGCTCCCGAGGGCACGTGGGAATATCGTCAAGCTAGTTTTCATCACGTTCATATGATTCGCGTTCGGTACTTTGATAATTTGATATGTGGGTGGATCGCGTGGGTGCTGTTCTTACTTGAACAAGCATCCCACTTATGATTAACCTCTATTGCAAGCATCCGCAACTACAACAAAAGTATTAAGGTAAACCTAACCATAGCATGAAACATATGGATCCAAATCAGCCCTTACGAAGCAACGATAAACTAGGGTTTAAGATTCTGTCACTCTAGCAACCCATCATCTACTTATTACTTCCCAATGCCTTCCTCTAGGCCCAAATAATGGTGAAGTGTTATGTAGTCGACGTTCACATAACACCACTAGAGGCTAGACAACATACATCTCATCAAAATATCGAACGAATACCAAATTCACATGGATACTAATAGCAAGACTTCTCCCATGTCCTTAGGAACAAACGTAACTACTCACAAAGCATATTCATGTTCATAATCAAAGGGGTAATATTATGCATAAAGGATCTGAACATATGATCTTCCACCAAGTAAACCAGCTAGCATCAACTACAAGGAATAATCAACACTACTAGCAACCTACTAGTACCAATCCCGGACTTGGAGACAAGAATTGGATACAAGAGATGAACTAGGTTTTTCAGAGGAGATGGTACTGGTGAAGATGTTGATGGAGATTGCCCTCTCCCGATGAGAGGAGCGTTGGTGATGATGATGGCGATGATTTCCCCCTCCCGGAGGGAAGTGTCCCCGACAGAACAGCTCTGCCGGAGCCCTAGATTGGTTCCGCCTAGGTTCCGCCTCGTGGCGGCGGATTCTCGTCCCGAAAAGTTGCTTATGATTTTTTCCTCATTGAAAGACCTCATATAGCAGAAGATAGGCATCAGAGAGCCAACAGGGGACCCACAAGGTAGGGGGCGCGCCCAGGGGGGTAGGGCACGCCCCCACCCTCGTGGACAGGTGGGCCCCCCTCTGGTGAACTTCTTCCGCTGGATATTTTTTATTATTTCCAAAAATGACTTTCGTGGAGTTTCAGGACTTTTGGAGTTGTGCATAATAGGTCTCTAATATTTGCTCCTTTTCCAAATTCTGCATTCTAGTCACGCCGCATTCTCCCTCCTTATGTAAACCTTGTAAAATAAGAGAGAATAGGCATAAGTATTGTGACTTAACGTGTAATAACATCCCATAATGCAATAAATATCAATATAAAAGCATGATGCAAAATGGACGTATCAACTCCCCCAAGCTTAGACCTTGCTTGGCCTCAAGCGAAAGCCGATAACGATAAATATGTCCCCATGTTTAGAGGCAGAGGTGTCAATAAAAATAAAATACGGACATGAAGGCATCATGATTATTCTCATAACAGCAACATATATAGATATTGTCGTATGATTTCTTATGCTCAAGTAATAATCCATTCACAATGGAGAGTACGAATCATAAACTTTATTGAGAACCAACAAAGTATAATCTCAGTCATTGAAGCAATTGCAATTTATGATAACATCAGAAAGAGTCTATGTTAGAGCTTAATAGCAAGTCCACATACTCAACTATCATCTAGTCCTTCATAATTGCTAACACTCATGCAATACTTGTGGTTACGGAATTTTAATAGGACACAGAGAAAGATAGGGGCTTGTAGTTTCACCCCACAACCTTTTACCTCAAGGGTAATGTCAACAATAATAACTTTATGCTCCCCTACATCCAATTAGATATATATATCAGGATCTTTCCAACATACTATGCTTGCCAAAGGATTAAATGAAAAAGGAAAGGTGAAGATCACCATGACTCTTGCATAAGGTAGAAGATAATAATAAAAGATAGGCCCTTCGCAGAGGGAAGCAGAGGTTGTGTAGGATCTTGAGAAGAGGTGTCTAGAGGGGGGTGATTAGACACTAAGTACCAAAGTTGCAGTTTTTAACTTCTTTAGGTTTAAGTGGAGTTTAGGCACAGGTTTAACATTCACAATACATAACAAGCAAGCATGCAAGGAGTATATGAGCAGCGGAAAGTAAAGCATGCAACTTGCAAGAATGTAAAGGGCAGGGTTTTGGAGGATTCAAACGCAATTGGAGACACAGATGTTTTTGTCGTGGTTCCGATAGGTGGTGCTATCGTACATCCACGTTGATGGAGACTTCAACCCACAAAGGGTAACGGTTGCGGGAGTCCACGGAGAGCTCCACCCACGAAGGGTCCACGAAGAAGCAACCTTGTCTATCCCACCATGGCCGTCGCCCACGAAGGAGTTGCCTCACTAGCAGTAGATCTTCACGAAGTAGGCAATCTCCTTGCCCTTACAAACTCCTTGGTTCAACTCCACAATCTTGTCGGAGGCTCCCAAGTGACACCTAGCCAATCTAGGAGACACCACTCTCTAAGAGGTAACAAATGGTGTGTTGATGATGAACTCCTTGCTCTTGTGCTTCAAATGATATTCTCCCCAACACTCAACTCTCTCTCACAGGATTTGGATTTGGTGGAAAGAAGATTTGAGTGGAAAGCAACTTGGGGAAGGCTAGAGATCAAGATTCATGTGGTAGGAATGGAATATCTTGGCCTCAACACATGAGTAGGTGGTTCTCTCTCGTAAATAGGATGCCGGAAGTGTAGGTTCGCTCGATGGCTCTCTCCACGAATGAAGAGGAGGTGGAGGGGTATATATAGCCTCCACACAAAATCTAACCATTACACACACTTACCAAACTCGGTTGGACCGAATCAACAAACTCGGTCGCACTGATTCAAGAAACCTAGTGACCGTTAGGGTTTTCGATGGGACCGAAATGCAACTCGGTAGGACCGATATGGTTAGGGTTAGGGCATAACGTAATCTCGGTGAGACCGATTACACAAAATCGGTGAGACCGATTTTGGTAATTAGCTAACCAGAGAGTTGGTCAGGCAAACTCGGTGAGACCGGTTACTCAAACTCGGTGGGACTGATTTTGGTAATAAGTTAACCAGAGAGTTTGTATTGTAATCTCGGTAGTACCGATTGCACAAACTCGGTGAGAACGATTTTGGTAATGGACATACACAGAGAGATTACAATCCCATCTCAGTGAGACCGAGATCCCTATCAGTGAAATCGATTTGCCTAGGGTTTGTGGCAGTGGCTATGACAACTGAACTCGGTGGCGCCGGATAGAAAGAATCGGTGGGGCCGAGTTTGACTTTAGGTTTAGTTCATATGTGGATGTGAGAAAGTAGTTGAGGGTTTTTGGAGCATATCGCTAAGCACATGAAGCAAGAGGCTCATTAAGCAACACCTCATCCCTTCTTGATAGTATTGGCTTTTCCTATAGACTCAATGTGATCTTGGATCACCAAAATATAAAATGAAGAGTCTTGAGCTTGACGCTTGAGCCAATCCTTTGTCCTTAGCATCTTGAAGGGGTTCCCACATCCTTTAGTCCATGCCACTCCATTGTTGAACTTATCTGAAACATACTAGATAAAAGTGTTAGTCCAACAAGAGATATGTTGACATTAATTACCAAAACCACCTAGGGAGCACTTGTGCTTTCAGGTTGCCATGCGCTTTTATGGTTGGATGCACAAAATCTTAATGCGAAAGAACGTCACTTTATATTGCCACTTGTGATATGAACCTTTATTATGCAGTCCTCGCTTTTATTACTTCCACATCACAAGATCGTATAAAGCTTATTTCTCCCACACCAATCAATCATACATATTTAGAGCAATTTTTATTGCTTTGCACCAATGAAAACTTACTTGACGGATCTTACTCAATCCATAGGTAGGTATGTTGGACTCTCATGGCAAAACTAGTTTAAGGGTTTTGGAAGCACAAGTAGTATGTCTACTTAGTGCTGAGAATTTGGCTAGCATGAGGAGGAAAGGCAAGCTCAACATGTTGGAGGATCCATGACAACATACTTTATCTCAGATATAAGAAAACATAACTCATTACGTTGTCTTCCTTGTCCGACATCAACTCTTTAGCATGTCATATTTTAATGAGTGCCCCAAATCATAAAAGATGTCAATAATAGTATATTTATATGTGAACCCTTCTTTCCTTATTACTTCCTATTAATTGCAACAATGACCAAAACTATGTCTGCCAACTCCCAGCAACTTTTAATCATCATACTCTTCCTATGTGAAGTCATTACTCTCAATAAGATCAATATGAACTCTTTGTTTCTTTTTATTCTTTTCTCTTTTCTTTTATTCACTCAAGATCATGGCAAAATAATCAAGCCCTTGACTCAACACTAATCTTTATTATATATAGCTCACGGACTCGATTACATAGAGAGATAAAAAAACTCAAAACTAGATCATGCCATAAACTTTATTCTACTAGATCAAGATACTATAATAGGATCGAACTAAGAAAAACGGTAAATATAGGAGTTGTGATGGTGATACGATACCGGGGCACCTCCCCCAAGCTTGGTAGTTGCCAAGGGGAGTGCCCATACCCATATGATTATGTCTCCTTTGTTGGTGAAGAAGGTGGTGTTGATGGATAGTCGCACATCGAGCGTAAGAGGTCCTCCAACTTGCGGATCATGCCCTTGAGTGCAAGATATGCTCCTTCAACAAAATATTTTCACTTGTGAGATACTTGTTTCGAATACGAGCTAACTCAATCATCTTGAAAGCTTCGATCTCAGTTGGGGTAAGTAGATTGTGATCAAGTCGAAGGATGTCTTCTGCTGCCGGAGCTTGGTTCTCCGTGGCCTTCTTGATCCCTTCATCCTTGTTGATCTCCGTGGGTTCTTCCCTCTTCAGATCTATCTTCATTAGCCAAGCATCTTCGTCAGCATTGTTGGAGGATGGAGACGACATGATGCCTGGCCTTGACAACCCTGACAGAGAACAGCTCGAAACAAGAACAGAGGATATTTGCGTGATACTGGAGTCAAAACTTTCGGGAGAATATATAATGAATTTTTACCGACCAAAATACGTATCGTGCAAGAAAACGGAGTCTGGAAGGCACACGAGGTGCCCACGAGGTAGGGGGCGCGCCCTCCATCCTCGTGGAGCCCTCGTGTCCTTCCCGGACTGCTACTTATTTTTCTATTTTTCTAAATATTCCAAAACGGAGAAATATTGCCTTAAAAACTGTTTTGGAGTCGGTTTACTTACCGTACCACATACCTATTCCTTTTCGGAGTGTGAAACATTCTGGAAAGTGTCTCTAATGTATTCCTCCGGGGTTACGGTTTCAATAATATTGGTTTCAACATTTATGGGATTACCTGAGATATAATGCTTAATTCTTTGACCGTTCACCACCTTCGGATTTGTGCCTTCGAAGTTGTTGATTTTTATGGCACCTAACGATAGACCTCCTCGATAACGTAAGGGCCTTCCCATTTGGAGAGAAGTTTTCCTGCAAAAAATCTTAAACAAGAGTTGTATAGCAATACATAATCACCTACATTAAACTCACGCTTTTGTATTCTTTTGTCATGCCATCTTTTAACTTTTTCTTTAAACAACTTGGCATTTTCATAAGCTTGGGTTCTCCATTCATCAAGTGAGCTAATATCAAATAACCTCTTCTCACCGGCAAGTTTAAAATCATAGTTGAGCTCTTTAATAGCCCAATATGCCTTATGTTCTAGTTCGAGAGGTAAGTGACATGCTTTTCCATAAACCATTTTATACGAAGACATACCCATAGGATTTTTTTATGTAGTTCTATAGGCCCATAATGCATCATCAAGTTTCTTAGACCAATTCTTTCTAGACCTATTAACCGTCTTTTGCAAAATTAATTCGAGTTCTCTATTACTCAATTGTACTTGACCGCTAGACTGTGGGTGATAAGGAGATGCAATTCTATGATTAACATCATATTTAGCAAGCATTTTACGGAAAGCACCATGAATAAAATGTGAACCACCATCAGTCATTAAATATCTAGGGACTCGAAACCTCGGGAAAATAACTTCCTTAAGCATTTTAATAGAGGTGTTATGATCAGAACTACTAGTTGGAATAGCTTCTACCCACTTAGTAACGTAATCAACAGCAACTAAAATATGTGTGTATCCATTAGAGGCAGGAAAAGGTCCCATATAATCAATGCCCCAAACATCTAATGGTTCAATAACAAGTGAATAATTCATAGGCATTTCTTGACGTTTACTAAAATTACCAATTCTTTGACATTCATCACAAGACAAGACAAACTTACGGGCATCCTTGAAGAGAGTAGGCCAATAAAAACCGGATTGCAATACCTTATGTGCAGTTCTATCTCCCGCGTGGTGTCCTCCATAAGCTTCGGAGTGACACTTGCATAGGATCTGTTCCTGTTCATGCTCAGGTACACAACGTCTAATAACACCATCTACTCCTTCTTTATAAAGATGTGGGTCATCCCAAAAGTAATATCTCAAATCATAGAAAATCTTTTTCTTTTGCTGGTATGTGAAACTAGGTGGTATAAACTTAGCAACAATATAATTCGCATAATCAGCATACCAAGGAGTACTACGAGAAGTACTTATAACATTTAATTGCTCATCAGGAAAGCTATCATCAATAGGTAGTGGGTCATCAAGAACATTTTCTAGTCTGGACAAGTTGTCTGCAACGGGGTTCTCAGCTCCCTTTCTATTAACAATATGCAAATCAAATTCTTGTAGCAAGAGGACCCATCTAATAAGTCTAGGTTTAGCATCTTTCTTTTCCAGAAGATATTTAATAGCAGCATGATTAGTGTGAATAGTTACTTTAGAATCAACAATATAAGGTCTGAACTTATCACAAGCAAATACAACTGCTAAGAATTCTTTTTCAGTAGTAGCATAATTTCTTTGAGCATTGTCTAGAGTCTTACTAGCATAATGGATAACATTTAATTTCTTATCAACTCTTTGCCCTAGAACAACACCTACAACATAGTCACTAGCATCACACATAATTTCAAAGGGTAAATTCCAATCAGGTGGCTGAACAATAGGTGCAGAGATCAATGCTTTCTTAAGTATTTCAAATGCTTCTACACAATCATCATCAAAGACAAATGGTATATCTTTTTGTAGTAAATTGGTCAGAGGACGAGAAATTTTTGAGAAGTCCTTAATGAACCTCCTATAAAATCCGGCGTGACCAATGAAACTTCTTATACATTTGATGTCCTTGGGACATGGCATCTTTTCAATAGCATCAACCTTGGTTTTGTCAACTTCACTACCTCTTTCAGAAACTTTATGCCCCAAGACAATACCTTCATTAACCATAAAGTGGCACTTTTCCCAATTCAAGACAAGATTAGTTTCTTCACACCTCTGCAAAACTCGATCAAGGTTTCTCAAACAATCATCAAAAGAGGATCCATAGACGGAAAAATCGCCCATGAAAACTTCACAATTTTTTTCACAGAAGTCAGAGAATATAGCCATCATGCATCTTTGAAAGGTAGCAGGTGCATTACATAAACCAAAAGGCATACGTCTATAAGCAAAAGTACCAAAAGGGCATGTAAAAGTAGTCTTTGATTGATCTTTAGCTGACACGGGTATTTGAGAGAAACCAGAATAACCCTCTAGAAAGCAATAATGCGTATGTTTGCATAATCTTTCTAGCATTTGATAGATAAAAGGTAAGGGGTAATGATCTTTCTTAGTAGCCTTATTTAATTTGCGGAAATCAATTACCATCCTATAACCCGTAATAATTCTTTGTGGAATCAATTCATCTTTATCATTAGGAACAACAGTAATACCTCCCTTCTTAGGGACACAATGAACATGACTTACCCACTGACTATCAAAGAACGGGATAAATTATACCTGCCTCCGTAAGCTTTAGTATTTCTTTTCTTACCACTTCTTTCATTTTAGGATTCGTATCGTCGTTGAGGATCACGAACTGGTTTGGCATCTTCTTCCAAATTTATTTTATGTTGACATAGAGTGGGACTAATGCCCTTAAGATCATGAAGAGTATACCCAATAGCAGCACGGTGCTTCTTCAGAGTTTTCAATAATCTTTCTTCTTCATGCTCTGAAAGGTTAGCACTAATAATAACATGATATATCTTCTTTTCATCAAGATAATCATATTTAAGATTATCAGGCAACGGTTTAAGCTCAAACACGGGATCACCCTTGGGTGGAGGAGGATCCCCTAGGATTTCAACAAGCAAATTGTTTTTCAGAATAGGTTACTGTTTGAAGAATACTTCATCTATTTCCCTTATTTCATTCATAAACATATCATTTTCATGGTCTAGCAAATAATGTTCTAGAGGATCACTAGGAGGTACGATAATGGAAGCAAGACCAATAATTTCATCCTTACTAGGCAATTCTTCTTCACGATGGTGTTTACTAAATTTAGGGAAATTAAACTCATGAATCATATCATCCAAGCCAATAGTGACAACATTCTTTTCGCAATCTATCTTAGCATTGACAGTATTCAAGAAGGGTCTACCAAATATAATGGGACAAAAGCTATCTTGTGGGGAACTAAGAACAAGAAAATCAGCAAGATATTTAGTTTTCCCACACAAGACCTCAACATCTCTAACAATTCCCATTGCTGATATAGTATCTCTATTGGCAAGTTTAATTGTAACATCAATACCTTCTATCTCAGCGGGTGCAATTTCATGCTTAATTTCTTCGTACAGAGTATAAGGTATAACACTAGCACTAGCACCCATATCACATAAGCCATGATAACAATGATCTCCTATTTTAACAGAAATAACAGGCACGCCTACCACAGGTCTATGCTTATCTTTAGCGCCAGGTTTAGCAATTCTAGCAGTTTCACCGCAGAACTGAATAACATGCCCATCAATGTTATCAGACAAGAGATCTTTAACAATAGCAATATTAGGTTCTACTTTAACTTTCTCAGGAGGTGTATAAGTTCTAATATTACTTCTACGAACCAAAGTTGAAGCTTTGGCATGATCTTTTATTCTAACTGGAAAAGGTGGTTTCTCAACATAAGAAGTAGGAACAATAGGATCATTATAAGTGACAATCTTTTCTTCAACTTTAATAGGTGCAGCTACTTTTACTTCTATGGGAGGATGATATTTAAACCACTTCTCCTTGGGGAGATCAACATAAGTTGCAAAAGATTCACGTAAAGAAGCTACTATCTCGAGTCAAGTCCATATTTAGTGCTAAACTTACGGAAAATATCGGTATCCATAAAAGATTTAACACAATCAAACTTAGGTGTCATACCTGACTCCTTACCTTCGTCGAGATCCCAATCTTCAGGGTTGCGTTTAATTCTATCCAATAAATCCCATTTATTCAATAGTCTTCATCATAAAAGAGCCAACATAAGAAGTATCGAGCATGGTGCGATTTTTTTCAGAACGCCGAGCATAAAGATTTTGAATAATTGTTTCTCTTGGGAGCTCATGATTGGGGCATGAATATAACATTGATTTAAGCCTCCCCCAAGCTTGAGTGATGCTTTCTCCTTCGCGAGGCCAAAAATTATATATGTAGTTGCGATCACAATGAACAAGATGCATATGATAATACTTTTGATGAAATTCCAATTTCAATCTTCTATAGTTCCATGGTCTCATATGATCACATAGCCTATACCATGTCAATGCATCTCCCTTCAAAGATAAAGGGAAGACCTTCTTCTTAGCAACATCATCGGGTATACCTGCAAGCTTAAATAATCCACAAACTTCATCCACATATATTAGGTGCTCATCAGATGCTTTGTTCCATCTCCCGTAAAAGGATTAGCTAGCAGTTTTTCTATCATACCGTAAGGAAATTCAAAGGGAACATTTTCATTTTCAGTAGGTTCAGTAGGTTGAGGAGCAATTCTTGTTTCTCTTGATCGGGGTGAAGATACCCGAACAAGCCCTCAGAGGATTACTTTCCATAGTAACAAGTGACAGTAAATTTCAGCACACTGTATAATTTTTTCCTTACCAAATTCCACCTACCAAAGGCGCTTCACTCCCCGGCAACGGCGCCAGAAAAGAGTCTTGATGACCCACAAGTATAGTGGATCTATCGTAGTCCTTCCGATAAGTAAGAGTGTCGAACCCAACGAGGAGCAGAAGGAAATGATAAGCGGTTTTCAGCAAGGTATTCTCTGCGAGTACTGAAATAAGTGGTACCAGATAGTTTTGTGATAAGATAATTTGTAACGAGCAACAAGTAACAAAAGTAAATAAAGTGCAGCAAGGTGGCCCAATCCTTTTTGTAGCAAAGGACAAGCCTGGACAAACTCTTATAATAGGGAAAGCGCTCCCGAGGACACATGGGAATATCGTCAAGCTAGTTTTCATCACGCTCATATGATTCGCGTTCGGTACTTTGATAATTTGATATGTGGGTGGACGGTGCTTGGGTGCTGTTCTTACTTGAACAAGCATCCCACTTATGATTAACCTCTATTGCAAGCATCCGCAACTACAACAAAAGTATTAAGGTAAACCTAACCATAACATGAAACATATGGATCCAAATCAGCCCTTTAAGCAACGCATAAACTAGGGTTTAAGCTTCTGTCACACTAGCAACCCATCATCTACTTATTACTTCCCAATGCCTTCCTCTAGGCCCAAATAATGGTGAAGTGTTATTTAGTCGACATTCATATAACACCACTAGAGGCTAGACAACATACATCTCATCAAAATATCGAACGAATACCAAATTCACATGACTACTAATAGCAAGACTTCTCCCATGTCCTCAGGAAAAAACGTAACTACTCACAAAGCATATTCATGTTCATAATCAGAGGGGTAATAATATGCATAAAGGATCTAAACATATGATCTTCCACCAAGTAAACCAACTAGCATCAACTACAAGGAGTAATCAACACTACTAGCAACCTACTAGTACCAATCCCGGACTTGGAGACAAGAATTGGATACAAGAGATGAACTAGGGTCTTGAGAGGACATTGTGCTGGTGAAGATGTTGATGGAGATTTCCCTCTCCCGATGAGAGGAGCGTTGGTGATGATGACGGTGATGATTTCCCCCTCCCCGAGGGAAGTGTCCCCGGCAGAATAGCTCTACCGGAGCCCTAGATTGGTTCCGCCAAGGTTCCGCCTCGTGGCGGCGGAGTCTCCTCCCGAAAGGTTGCTTATGATTTTTTCCTCATCGAAAGACCTCATATAGTATAAGATGGGCATCTGAGAGCCAACAAGGGGCCCACGAGGTAGGGGGCGCGCCCAAGGGTGTAGGGCGCGCCCCGCACCCTCGTGGACAGGTGGGCCCCCCTTTGGTGAACTTCTTCTGCTCGATATTTTTTATTATTTCCAAAAATGACTTTCGTGGAGTTTCGGGACTTTTGGAGTTGTGCAGAATAGGTCTCTAATATTTGCTCCTTTTCCAAATTTCTGCAATTCTAGTCACGCATTCTCCCTCCTTATGTAAACCTTGTAAAATAAGAGAGAATAGGCATAAATATTGTGACATAACGTGTAATAACAGTCCATAATGCAATAAATATTGATATAAAAGCATGATGCAAAATGGACGTATCAAGTAGTATCAATAGTTTTATCATGACCATCATCTATATCATGTGACATTTTAGAGTGTGGTTCATTGGTATGTGCAAGTGGTGGTGGTGTCATAAGTTGATTCAAAACAATATAAGAATCATAAGAAGCTTGGGTACTAAGAGCGATACCTCTTCTTGTAGTAGACAGAACAATTTTTGGCTTGGGGTATGGATTCTTCCCCATTATGGATAATAATTGCATCAAGTAAATGAACAAAAGGTAGACTTGTAAATCTTTGCAATCCATTTTTGTTTTATTTTTATCTGGCACTTTTCTGCACAAGATAACATCATGGAAAATGTGTTGAGAACAACGTCAGTCCGAGTTAGTTCTTTATTCATTTGAGCTAGTTTTGAGTCCAAATTAAAGCAAAATTGTTCGAAAAAGTGTCAGGACGGGGGCTAGGCGGGGAGAACCTTATTCCATCTTTAGAGAGTAGACAGTCAGAAATTCATCGTGCTAAGGCCCAATAGGACCAACGCATGAGAATATCAATTGTCGTCGATAAAGAGTAGCGTAGATCAGAAGGACCCAACCTTCACACGGCCACCGACGATGCTAGACACACCGTCAGGACGGGGGCTAGGAGGGGAGAACCTTATTCCATCTTCAGAGAACTGCCACCGTCTCGTCTTCCTAAGCAGGACACAAACCTTAACAAAGCTCAAACAGGCCTCTAAAAAAGAGCCCTCTCAACGACAAGGGCCGAGATCCACCGCACCGCCATGGCCTAAGGCCATCCGAGATGAGGCGGACCTACGATGGCGCCGAGGGAAGGCACACGAACCCTAGGATTTTCTTAGGGGAGATGACGGCTGCATGAGAGACATGCTATAAATGATGACATATCTTATAGCTGTTTACACATATCCTTTATGATGTAATGTTTTCATTTTAGCATACACTCCTCCAAGCCAAAAATGAGTGACACCATCATTCAAAATATGTCCTGCAAAGAGCGTCATTAATTTTCCCCTCTGGATCAACTAGGTGGAGTCCATCTGCATTATTCCATGTGTAGAGCTGGCTTCTTCTTCTTCTTCTTCTTCTTCTTCTTCTTCTTCTTCTTCTTTTTCTGTTGTGATCGGTCTTCCAGCCAAACGTTTAAGATAGGTTTGGAGTTCCTGACTGTGGATGCTCATGTTATCTGCACCACAGCACAACAGCAACAATTTTTGGACTTTTGTGTACTGCCTGACCCAAGATCCAACAACAAGGCAACGACAAGGTTTATAATGGATATGGTAGGGCATGGAAACTATAAAGGCTAAAAGATAATAGGGCCCAGAGCTGTGTGCGTCATCTTGTCCCCGTATGCAATCATAGGGGATGGGTCATGTTTTTCCTGTGGCATATTCTTAGGCTACTGCCAATGTATCGATGCTTAGATGAGGTAATAAGAACATTAAATAGCTTAGCAACTATACTCCCCAATGCATAGGTGCTTAGTTTATGGTAGCTAAGCTTGCTTCATTTAATGATTTAGCAACTAAAGCTCTTCAGGTATTGGTCGACTTACTTCATTTAAATGTTTTGCCTAGGTTCACGCGCTTAGCATTATTTCTTCCTGGGGTCACCACACCCATCTCTCTCATTTTAAATAACTTGGCACATCAGATTTTTTGCCTACGTGGAAGGCTTAGCATCTGTACAAGGTAAAGCATTGGGAGGGGCCTTAGCACCACACAACAAGCGGTCTACTTATGGGACCAATGTTCTGAAATCCGAGCATGTGAAATCTTGGTTCATTCAGTGGCAAGGCCAATCTTGGCATTGTCAGATCGCGGTGCAAATTTAGTAGCAACCGCTATATTCCGTCTTTGTGATGCGCCTACTGTATGGCAGGAAACAATACACGTGGACACTCGGTCGATTAGGACGTCGACACGCTCACACCGCACGTGAATACATGGGGTAATCAACATGTACGTCACATCACACGCTCACACCGAGCATGAGATCCAATGCACGCGATACAGATCTACGATGCGACCTCTAAGTCCCGGTGCACGTCGTCTCTATATAACTTGTGTTTGAGGCCAAAACTAAAGCACGGATCTGTGTGGGTGTTTGTATTTTGCTTTGGGTTATATGAAATTGCTGAAACGACTTTATTTATTAAGTGAATAAGTTCTTATCAAATAAGTAGTTTTATTTAGGTAGGTAAATTAGGGGCTGGATTTTGTAAACATTTACTTACAGAAATGTGGTGAACATTCACCAGGAGCTTAACTCGCAACTCTCGCGAATGCCTTTCCTGCCGTCACATGGATCTTGACACAAGGCGAACGCCACGTCAACTCTCTATGGACGAATCTCTAGCAAACACTCCCTTTCTTTTTCAAAAAACCAGGAGCGTCGAACTCGTGTTCTCCACAGTAATAGCACGCACACTCACAACTGGGCTGAAGCTAAGTTTTGTTAAAATTTGTGTCTTTTATATATTGAACTGTTTTTCTTAAATTCATTTTTTCTGAAAATCCCAATAATTTTTTTTCCATTTTTGGAAGAACACCAATCTGTATTTTTTAGAGGGGATATTCCCCCCTAAGTTTGCCTTGCGCATTTTTATTATAGGTAGAATGGCAATTCATAGGTTTTTTATTATAGTTTTATTATTTTAAGAGCATGTCATTTTGTTATCAGTAACATGACAGTTTTTATTTATTATGAGAATGACATTTTATATGAATTTCTTTACCCTCTAGCAAGGCGACTAGGAAAAGCCTTTATCCCCCTCGATATTCACCGACGAGTCCGTGGATTCGCCTCTCCTCTGTGTGCTGCTCCAGCAACCGGTGGCGGGGAGGGGATTTATGGTGCCTCGAATCCGGCTAGTAGACGGGTAGGGTTTTATGTTGGGAAACATAGTAGAAAACAAAAAACAATTCGTGCCTACTCACACCCTTCATCAATATGAAGATGCATAATGGGTTGGGATCACGATCGATACCGTCACCAAGTTGCAGTAGAAGAAGAATGTGTCGGTGTAGATCGTACTTGGAGTCCCTCGAACCATCATTGAACAATCCCGCGACCACCCACAAATAGTCCCTCGAACCGTCATTGAACGATCCCACGAACCGCCCACGAATAGTCCCTTTAACCTTCATTGAATGATCCCGCGAACCGCCCACGAATAGTCCCTCGAACCGAAGATCGAAAGCACGACCTCCCTACTTGGTTGCAAGGGTGTAGCCTTCATGATCTGGCAGCGCTTCACCGTTGAGAGCTAATCATCGTCAGAGAATTAGAGTGTGGGGATTAGAACCACACCGGGCTTTTAATTACAAGGATTAGAGAAACTAGTCCTAGCTCTGATTAGTCAACTAGGACCAACTAGAACTAGAACTAAAAGAACTAGAGGAGTCTCCAAAACTTGTGTATCCAATAGAGTAAAAACCCTACTATATATATATATATATATATATATATATATATATATATATATATATATATATATATATATATATATATATATATATATAGGTTGAAGGGGAGGGAGAGGGCAGCCACCAAGGACGGAAGGTCCCTCCTTGGTGCGCCAACCAAGAGTGGGGAGGAGGAGTCCCCCCCCCCTCTCCAATTTGGCCTCCTTCCATGGCTATGGGGGCGCCTCCCCACTTGGGCCTTGGTGGCCCAAGTTGCCTTCCACCACTTGGCCTTTTTATCCCTGTTGATATCAAATTAAATATAAAAGTGTTCTAAATATTTTTGGACCCTTTTATTTATATTTTAATAGCACTAGAAACATTTTCCACCTATATATTATTTATCAGTAATATTACCCGATACTCTTGGAAACCCTTCTGATGACCCCAAAACGCTTTTGGATCCTCTCGAAACTATTTTGAATATTAATGAAACAATTTCACAAATATTTTCTCATCACTCCCCTCCTACTAATACTCAGCAGACCATGCTTGTCTTAATCTTGTGACCCCGTAGGTTTGGTAACTAATAAAAATGAATGAAAACCCTTCGTACAATGGCTGACAGCGGAACCATGGATGTCCATATCGATCCCTATGATCACATGAATGATATTCGAGTGGACCTTTCGTTATCATGTGATCTTCCCTTTGCTTCACAATACTTCAAAAAACCAGGGATGCATCGGTATCCTCCTGAGTCATCACATGCTCACTATACCGTTATCCTCGTTATCGATTTTGTTCTTCTCTCTCGTTATCGTGTTCCGGCATCCCCGTGATGAAGTCACCTATGTCAGGCCAGGCGATGACGGATGCCGTCACATCGGGAGGGCCCTAATAATATCTCCCCATCGTCCGAGGAGCAAATCCTACTCTCGAGATATCTAGTCCCTTGTCAAACTTCCCGATGAACCTGTAAGTTTTCATTATGATGATCGTGTTACAAGTGACATTTGACCAACCCCAAAGCCCACTGTACAGTAAGAATTCACTATGATACTCTCATGGTCCAAGGAGCAAAATCACACCTTAACACTCCATGTTATTACAATTGATTCCACATGATATTAACTCAATTCATAACAGACAAGATTGGGTCGATTCAATATGATCATTCTTCCAACATCATAATCTCATTGTTGTTTTAGGGCCATCATTTAACACTTAACGATGTCCTAAGATCCGG
Organism: Aegilops bicornis; assembly: GCA_021605145.1. Lineage (NCBI taxonomy): Eukaryota > Viridiplantae > Streptophyta > Magnoliopsida > Poales > Poaceae > Aegilops > Aegilops bicornis. The sequence goes on along the minus strand of CM038672.1, from coordinate 473,095,369 downwards.
AAAACGTGATCGCCAACAACACTTGAGCTAGTCCTAGAGGCAATACTAGGAACCTTTTATTTAATCGTTTATCATTCCACATGTGCATATGAGTTTTCCACTGAATCGCATATTCCAGGATTATAGCAGTTATAGCATAGAATATAAACTCTTCAATTATGAATACAGAAATATAGTAATACAAATATTATTGCCTCTAGGGCATATTTCCAACAGTCTCCCACTTGCACTAGAGTCAATAATCTAGTTTACATAGTCTCTTTAACGCATATGGCTATCCGGTGTTCCTCATGCTTTGCTCGTGGTAAAGCCTTCGTCATCGGGTCTAACACATTCAAATCCGTGTGAATCTTGAGAATCTTCACATAGACATTCTCAATATATTGTCGGACAATGTGATACTTGTGTTCAATGTGTCTGGTCTTCATGTGTGGTCTTGGTTCCTTTCCTTGAGCAATGGCTCCAATACTATGACAATAGAGAGCCATTGGATTCATCACACTTGGGACCACAGCAACTTCTTCAAGACACTTATTGATCCAGAACGCCTCCTTTGAAGCTTCCCAAGCCGCAATATACTATGCTTTTGTCATAGAATCCGCAATAGTGTTTTGTTTAAAACTCTTCCAAACAACCGCACCACCCTTAAGTGTGAAATAATAAGCTGATTCAGATTTATAGTCATCTATATCAGTCATGAAGCTAGCATCAGTGTAACCATTTACAACAAGTTTTTCATCTCCACCATAAACAAGGGGCATGTCCTTTGTTCTTCTGAGGTACCGCAACTTGTGAGCTGCATTGGCATTTCCCCAAAGAGGAGGGGATGATGCAGTATAGTAAAGATAAGTATTTCTCTCAGTTATTAGGACCAAATTCATAACCAGTGGAAATTGCCATTACTATTATCAATTCTCAGAATGATATGAGTGAAGCATGAGAGTTGATATGTCTCCAACGTATCTATAATTTTTGATTGTTCCATGCTATTATATTATTTGTTTTGAATTTTTCATATGCATTATTATGCTATTTTATATTATTTTTGAGACTAACTTATTAACCCACAGCCGAGTGCCAGTTTCAGTTTTTTCCTTGTTTTTGAGTTTTACAGAAAAGGAATATCAAACGGAGTCCAAACGGAATAAAACTTTATGATGATTTTTCTTGGACGAGAAGACACATGTATGACTTGGAGAGGAATCCAGAAGAGTCCCGAGGGCTCCACAAGACCTCAGGGCACACCCTGGCTTGTGGGCCCCGTGGGAGTCCTCCAACCCCAATCTTTGGCCTATAAATTCAAAAGTATTCCCAAACCGACAGAAGCATCCACCAAAATACTTTTCCGCCATAGCAAGCCTCTTTTTCCATGAGATACCATCTTGGGGCCTTTTCTGGCATCCTGCCGGAGGGGGATTCGATCACGGAGGGCATCTACATCAACTCCATTGGCCTACTGATGAAGCGTGAGTAGTCTACCACAGACCTACGGGTCCATAGCTAGTAGCTCGATGGCTTCTTCTCTCTCTTTGATCATCAATACCATGTTCCCCTCGATGTTCTTGGAGATCTATCCAATGTAATCTTGTTTTGTAGTGTGTTTGTCGAAATCCGATGAATTGTGGATTTATGATCAGATTATATATGGATATTATTTGAATCTTCTCTGAATTCTTATATGCATGTTTGATATCTTTGTATTTCTCTTTGAATTATCGGTTTGGTTTGGCCAACTAGATTGGTTTTTCTTGCAATGGGGGAGGTGCTTAGTTTTGGGTTCAATATTGCGGTGTCCTAACCCAGTGACAAAGTAGGGGTAGCGAGGCACGTATTTGTATTGTTGCCATCAAGGGTAAAAATATGGGGTTTTCATCATATTTCTTGAGTTTATCCCTCTACATCATGTCATCTTACTTAAGGCGTTACTCCATTCTTATGAACTTAATACTCTAGATGCATGCTGGATAGCGGTCGATGTGTGGAGTAATAGTAGTAGATGCAGGTAGGAGTCGATCTACTTGACACGGACGTGATGCCTATATGCATAATCATTGCCTTGGTTATCGTCATAACTTTGCGCTTTTCTATCAATTGCTCGACAGTAATTTGTTCACCCAATGTATTATTTTCCTTCAAGAGAGGAGCCTCTAGTCAAACCTATGGCCCCCGGGTCTATTTTCCATCATATATTTTCAGATCTATAAAACCAAAAAAACCCAAAAATACCTTTCTACAATTTATTTACTTTTATTTTGTTTTACGTTTTAGTAAGCTTTTATATCTATCTCTATCAGATCTCACCTTTGCAAGTGACCGTGAAGGATTGACAACGCCTTTATCGCGTTGGGTGCAAGTGTTTGATTGTTTGTGCAGGTGCATTGATTGGAGACTTGCGTGTATCTCCTACTAGATTTGATACCTTGGTTCTTAACTGAAGGAAATACTTATCTCTACTTTGCTGCATCACCCTTTCTTCTTCAAGGGAAAAACAAATAAGCTCAAGAAGTAGCAAGAGTGCAACTTTTTTTTAATATAACCTCCGTCGTGCTCTAAAAGATATAAGTGAAGCACTAGAGCAACTCCATAGCTCAAAAGATATAAGTGAAGCATAAAGAGTATTCTAACAAATCGCGAATAATGTGTTTTTCTCTCAAATAGGTGTGTCCACCAAAGATGATTGTGGCAAACTAAAAACCAAAGACTCATATAATACACGACGCTCCAAGCAAAACTCATATCATGTGATGAATAAAAATATAGCTCCAAGTAATCTACCAATGGTTGGTAGAAGAAAGAGGGGATGCCATCTGGGGCATGGCATTCCCAAGCTTGGCATCTTGGGTGTCCTTGAATATTAACTTGTGGTGCCTTGGGCCTCAGATTAGGTTCTTGCCACTCCTTATTCCTTCATCCATCGTGATCTCACTCAAAATTTGAAAACTTCAGCACACAAAACTCAAGAGAAAACTCGTGAGATCTATTAGTATAACAATCAAATCATAAAATTTAAGTACTGTTGTAAACCCATTAATATTTTAATATTGCATAATACCTACGGTATTCTAACTTCTCCATGGCTTATACCCCCTGATACAATCCATAGATTCGTCAAAACAAGCAAACAATGCAATTAAAAGAGAATCTGTCAAAAACAGAATAGTCTGTAATGATCTGGCTAAGCGTAATACTTCTATAACTCCAAAAATTCTGAAAAATTAGGACAACGTCGGAAATTTGTATATCAATCACGTGTAAAAACATCAGAATTTTATCACGTTCAAAAGAATTTAAACAATTATGTTACTTGGCGCAAAAGTTTCTGCTTCTCACAACATCAAAGCAACTATCATCCAAATCATCTCAAAGGCTTTACTTGGCACAAACACTAATTTAAGCACAAAAATACAACCATAACAGTAGCATAATTGTGTGCACAAAAAAATCATAAAATAAACAAGGAAAATAAAGATAACTATTGGGTTGCCTCCAAACAAGCGCTATCATTTTACGCCCCTAGCTAGGCGTAATGCATAGTTTCAAGTATTTTCATATTTAGTTTTTGCATCTTTGGGTACGTGTTCATTAGGAGGCTTTACAAAAACAATATTAAACACATTATCAACCGAAATCTTAGCATTATTAAGTTGGCCATCTTCAAACCCTGGTTGGTTCCCTTTCACAATCCAAGAATATTGTTGATTAATAACATTGAAAACTTGTTGGATTATGTTTAAGGAGGGACTTCCTTTTTGGTATTCCTCATCAAAAGTGTGGTTATCACGAAACAAATACCTCAACAAATAATCTTCATTATATAAAATATCATTTATCATCGGATTTTCATGGCTCAGATTGTAAAAATCAAAGAATTCTCTAGCTTCTCGCACTATGTAATCAAATTAATTCATGAGGATAAGGGTAGCTATCATTTTAGCCTTAGGATTGTTTATAATCGGCAACTTATAACAATCTTTGCAAAGTGGGATGAGTGCGAATAAATCTTCTCTCATGTTTAAGAATAAGTGCAGAGATAGCTTCGGCATAACTTTTGGTTCTTTTAAAAATAGAAATATCATCACAAACCAAAGTTCCCGTACAATTAATGAATTCTTGAATAATTCCTTTCCCTATGATGTTCCCACTTCCCGTTACAAAAGTTTTAGCATCTAAATTTGTGGGAATTTCAGCTTTAGGAATTTTACCATCCTCACCTTTTTCGATAACAAATTCATACTTGATAGTGATACGTCTCCAATGTATCTATAATTTATGAAGTATTCATGCCATGTTTACAACAATTTTATATGGTTTTGGTATTATTTGGTTAGAACTAACCCGGATTGACGCTATTTTCAGCAGAACTACCGTGGTGTCGTTTTTTGTGCAGAAATAAAAGTTCCCGGAATGGGCTAAAAATTTAGGTATGTTTATGGACCAAAAGAGACCCCCGAAGCACAAGAGCTGGGCCAGGAAGTGAACGAGGAGTCCACAAGACCTCTAGGCGCGCCCTACCCCCCAGGGAGGGTGCTCCGGGCTTGTGGGCCCCTCGGGCAACCCCCTTGACGTGCGACCGACGCCAAAAATTCTTATAAATATCCAAATCTCCAAAAAGAACCCCAAATCAGAAGTCCCTCTGCCGCAAGCCTCTGTAGCCATGAAAAATCAATATAGGCCCTCTCCGGCACCCTGCCAGAGGGGGCCATCATCACCAGAGGCCATGGAGGAGGAAGCCGGAGGGGGCTATCATCACCATGGAGGGCAAGGACCAGAAGGAGAACCTCTCCCAATCTAGTGGGGATGACATGGAGGAGGAAGCACAAGGGGAAGACTCTCTCCCCCTCTCTCTCATTGGCGCCGGAGTGCCGCCGGGGGAACCATAGCCGCGGTGATCATTTTCATCAACATCACCTTCCTCATCTCTTGTAAGCGGTCCACTCTCCCGCACCCGCTGTAATCCCCTACTTGAACATGGTGCTTTATGCCACATATTATGATCCAATGATGTGTTGCCATCCTATGATGTTTTGAGTAGATTTCTTTTGTCTTTTGGGTTGATTGATGATCTAGATTGGTTTGAGTTGTATGTTTTATTTTGGTGTTGTCCTATGGTGCCCTCCATGCCGTGCACACGCGAGGGATTCCCGCTGTAGGCTGTTGCAATACGTTCATGATTCGCTTATAGTGGGTGACTAGAGTGACAGAAGCTTAAACCCGAGTAAGGGGGTTGTTTGCGTATGGGAGTAAAGAGGACTTGATACTTTAATGCTATGGTTGGGTTTTACCTTAATGATCTTTAGTAGTTGCAGATGCTTTCTAGAGTTCCAATCATAAGTGCATATGATCCAAGTAGAGAAATTATGTTAGATTATGCCTCTCCCTCATATAAAATTGCAATAATGATTACAGATCTTGTTAACAATTGACAAGGATAATTCCGCACACTGATCCATCATTGTTCCACACTCGCTATTTATAATATATACTAATATATTCTAAGTTTATGTTAATAGCACCTATTTTTATATTTTAGCTCTCCGATATCATGCAAAGCTATCCTCTTCATACCCACAACGTAGTTTTATTTGTCGTTTCCAGATGGAAGCAAACGTTCTGTGTACGTAGAGCCGTATCAATCGCAGATAGGAGTTGAGAGAATATTGATCTTACCTTTATCTCTCCATACTTATCACTTCCAACTTTGGATATTGCTACAATGATTCCTTGCACTTGGGGATTATCAAGCTCTTTTCTGGAGCCATTGCCGGGGAGCAATAGCGTGGGGTTAATATTTTCATGTATGCTTATTTGCTTTCTTCACTAATAAATTAAATTCCTTCACTTATGATGTACTAAAATTAAAATTATTCGGCCATACACTAAATGCCAACATGAAATCGTGATTCTTTATCTCACATGCACCTTTGACAGTTGGGAAAATTTGGCTAGTGCGTTCTTTGCACATTTTCATCCAAAAAAGAAGTCTTATGGAGCAAGACCTATGATTGGTAACTTTACAAAGAAACCATGTGAAAGCTTAGTTAAAGCCTATCTAAGGTACCACTCTTTCTTGATAATTGTCCTCATCATAATTAACCACCATGATTAGTGCTGAATTTCTTCTATGGAGGACTAGAAGACCAAAGTAAGGGGATAATAGACCTTTCATCTGGAGTGGCCTTCAAGGATTGCAATGTTACTCAAGCCTGGGGGATTCTAGATAAAATTTGCTTTAATCAGTAGTATTGGGATTTAGATAAAGGAGGTAAGGGAGGAGTAGAGGATTACAAATGTATTAAAACCTACTCACAGTCTAGTATGATTGACATGCTGAGTGGGGACTTTCATATGCACTCTAACGCTATTTTGCAGATCATAAAATATTATACAGACCAAATGTTGGTACCTAAATAAAATTGGGACCACTACACCAAGAAAGCTAAAGATGCAATATTAGTGTTTGTCATTAATAAAAACTGCAAGAATCCAGGAGCACCCCAGGTGAAAATTCCATAGAAGAAGGTGTCGCGGGAAAATCCGAGTCTCATGCAAAATCATAAGAAGGTGGAAATGAGTTAGTGCACTATTAAACTTCACATAAGTATGATTAAGAAACTCACCACACTTAAAGTAGTGGTTGATAATGGCATATGTTTGGATACGGACACAACCACTTTCATTAAGGGATGTACAGAAGGTAAGAATGTAGGAAACCATTTTTTCATCTTTCTTTGGAAGCACGTCATACTTCGTCTTGTGTAACCTTGGTTTCCTGATTAGTATTATACCAGACAACCTTTATTCTAAGATTTATAATGATATTTCTCTCTCAGTACTAGAACCTACTGAAATGATCACTACACTTGCAAATAGAACCGATAGGGAGCCTCATGGTATCCTTAGAAATGGCAATATTATCTTTGGTTCTTTTAGCTATCCTATTGATCTTGTTGTCTTGGGAATGTTAGAAGATTATTTATGTCATATTGATACGTCTCCAATGTATCTATAATTTTTGGTTGTTCATGCTATTATATTATCTCTTTTGGATATTTTATATGCATTAGTATGCTATTTTATATTATTTTTGGGACTAACTCATTAACCTAGTGCCTAGTGCCAATTTCTGTTTTTCCTTGTTTTTGACTTCTACAGAAAAGGAATATCAAACAGAGTCTAAATGGAATAAAACTTTACGGTGCTTTTTCTTGGACTATAAGAAAGCCACAAGACTTGGAGAGGAGGCCAGAAGACCTAAGAGGCGGCCACAAGCCGTTGGGGCGCCCCCCCCCCCCCCCGACTTGGAGAGGAGGCCAGAAGACCTAAGAGGGGGCCACAAGCCGTAGGGTAGGGGCGCGCCCCCAGGGCTTGTGGGCCCCTCGGAGACCTTCAAACCCTAGTCTCAGCACTATAAATCCTCAAATATCCCCCTATACCAAAGGGCACACCAAAAATACTTTTCCGCCGCCGCAAGCTTCTGTTCCCGTGAGATCCCATCTTGCGGCCTTTTTCGGCACTCCGCTGGAGGGGGATTCGATCAAGGAGGGCCTCTACACCAACCTTGCTGCCCTTCCAATGATGTGTGAGTAGTTTACCACAAACCTACGGGTCCATAGCTCATAGCTAGATGGCTTCTTCTCTCTCTTTGATCTTCACTACAATGTTCTCCTCGATGTTCTTGGTCTATTCGATGTAATCTTCTATTGCGGTACATTTGCTGAGATCCGATGAATTGTGGATTTATGATCAGATTATCTATGAATATTATTTGAGTCTTCTCAGAACTCTTTTATGCATGATTGAGATAGCTTTGTATTTCTCTCCGATCTATCAATTTGGTTAGGCCAACTAGATTGGTTTTTCTTGCAATGGGAGAGGTGCTTTGTGATGGGTTCAATCTTGCGGTGTCCTCACCCAAAGGATGTATAGGGGTAGCGAGGCACATATTGTATTGTTCCCATTAAGGATAAAAAGATGGGGTTTACATCATATTGCTTGAGTTTATCCCTCTACATCATGTCATCTTGCTTTAAGCGTTACTCTGTTCTTATGAACTTAATACTCTAGATGCAGACAGGAGTCGGTCGATGTGTGGAGTAATAGTAGTAAATGTAGAATTATTTCGGTCTACTTGTCACGGATGTGTATTCATGATCATTACCTTAGATGTCTTTATAACTATGCGCTTTTCTATCAATTCTCAAGAGTAATTTGTTTACCCACCGTATGTTTTCTTCAAGAGAGAAGCCTCTAGTGAAACCTATGGCCCCCGGGTCTATTTTCCATCGTATATTTTCAGATCTATAAACCAAAAAAACCCAAAAATACCTTGATGCACTTTATTTATGTTTACTCTTTTACTTATCTTTTATACCTATCTCTATTAGATCTCACTCTTGTTCGTGACCATGAAGGGATTGACAACCCCTTTTTCGCATTGTGTGCAAGTGTTTGTTAGTTTGTGCAGTTGCTTATATTGGAGACTTGCTTGTGCCTCCTACTGGATTGATACCTTGGTTCTTAACAGAGGGAAATATTTATCTCTACTTTGCTGCATCACCCTTTCCTCTTCAAGGGAAAAATCAATGCAAGCTCAAGAAGTAGCACATATCATATCCGACAGATCATTTTTTAATGTTGTAGGAGCAAACATAGACCACAAAAGGACACTATTAATCTCAAGTTTGGGCAGGGGAAGCTAGAATTTCCCTTTTCAACTTTTAAAAGTAAACCTTATCGAGAAGAACAGAAGGAAGAAGAAGAAGAAGAAATGACTATAGCCAGATAGCTGCAATTTATTTCAGCACCCCTAAAGATGACTTGGAGAGGAGGTTGACATAACAAGAACATGGGGTCATAGATCAAGAAAAGGAAGAACTTGATCAAATAATGGATGCAACTCCACGTGTAGATCCCCTCATAAATGAAGTTTATGAAGTACTTTAACATAATTGGGGCAAAGAAATTCCACCACCACTACTAAGAGGGCCTAAGGTATGAATTTCTTGATGACATAGAAAATTTTTGTGTTATTATAAATGTTACCTTTCAGGAAAAAGAAGTAGAAGGAAAAATCGCGACATTATTGAAAACACTGTAAATCTTTGGGATATTCGTCGAACACCATTATAGGCGTAAGCCCCTCTATTTTCACCCATAAGATACCTATAGAACAAGGATCAAAATCAATTAAATGTTGGGATCATTTTTCCTATCGAGAGTAAGTGGGTTAGTCCTATTCATTGTGTCCCTAAAAAGGGAGGATTGTCAATTGTGCATAATGAAGATAACAAAACAAGTCTCTACTAGAACTATTATTGGGTACCAAATGTGTGTTGATTACATGAAACTGAATAAAGAGGCTTGCAAGGAATAAAGAGGCTTGCAAGGACCATTATCCATTTCCCCTATGGATATTTCGCATTTTCTCACATATAAAATGAGATGTGATGCTTCAAAGTTTGGCTAAGAATTCACATTTCTGTTATGTTGATGGATATTTCGTATTTTGTCACACAGTGATTTGGCTAGAAGATCAGGAAAAGACAACCTTCACATGTCTCTTTGGTATGTATGCTTATCATAGAATACCTTTAGGATTATGCAATGCACTATCCACCTTTTATAAATGTCTATCAGTTGTATTCACTGACTTTATTGAAAAAATTGTGGAAGTATTCATGCATGACTTTTCCATCTATGCAACTAGTTTTGATAATTTCCTGCACAATCTTAATAGAGTTTTGCAGAGATGTGAGGACACGGACCTTGTCCTCCTTTGGCAAAAATGTTGCTTTATGGTGACAAAATGTGTTGTACTTGGTCATAAGATCTCATGTAAGGGGATAGAGACCGATAAGGGGGAAATAGTACTTATAGAAAGGTTTCCTTATCCTCAAGATTTATAAGTGATACATAAGTTCCTTGGGCATACAGGTTCTCATAGACGGTTAATTAAAGATCTTCCAAAAATACCGACCTTTTGCAGAAAGATATCATGTAGTCTTTTAAAGAATAGCGTATCACGACTTTTGAGAAACTCAAGGTTTTACTAATCATGACCCCATTCTCCAACCACCAAAGTGGGATCAATCCTTTCAGATAATGTGTGGAGCTAGTAGTTAGCAGCTAGGTCTGTCTTAGGACAACAAGATGAGAAGAAATTATAAGTTGTCTACTATGCTAGTCGAGGTCTTGACGAGACTCTAAAAAGTTATGTCACTACCGAAAAAGATTTACTTCTATTGTCTTTGTATGTTATAAATTCATGTCCTATCTTATTAGTTCGAAAGTAATAGTTCACACATACCATGCTACATTCTCTCTAATAAGGATGCTAAGCCTCGATTGATCCATTGGATATTATTACTTCAAGAAATTGACTTGGAGGTCGTTGATTGAAAAGGTGAAGACAACCCTGTTCTGGGTCATTATTCCCATAACAGATGCAAGAGTGCCCGCCTCCTTAGGGCTTACGTGGGCGAGATTTCCCTATGAGCCATTCGCTTGGCACTGAACTCCCATGGCTCGCTCTCCCGAACTCTCTCTGCCATCTGATCTATGCGCAGATCCAGTCATATTTGCTGGGGGATGTCCATGATGTATGGGCTACCTCTCTGTGGTGGTATTCATCGTGCCTGTGCACCCTCTTATGCCCCTCGCTTGTGCATGTTGGACGAGACTAGGTCGCCCAATCAGCAACCAGAGCCACCTGCTAGGCTATGCCGCTTGTGCGAGCCAGGTCTGCGCATGCGCGTGCGCATGCCTCGGCTTTCACCTGGGCTCTGCCTACCCAGATTCTTGTTGTCGCATGATACGTCTCCGTCGTATATACTTTTCTTAATGCTTTTGCTTGTGTTTTGGACTCTATTTGCATGATTTCAATGAAACTAACCCGAAATGACGCTGTTTTCAGCAGAACTACCATGGTGTTGTTTTTGTGCAGAAATAAAAGGTCTCTGATTTGGACGAAACTTTTTAGGGAACTATTTTACGATATATAAAAAATACTGGAACCAAGACCCACTGGAGGGGGGCCCTGGCTGCCCACAAGACACTAGGGTGCGCCACCCCCCAGGCATGCCCTAGTGGGTTGTGGGGCCCTCGGGTCTCCGCTGCCCCAAATTCCAACTCTATAAATTCCTATTTTCGGAGAAAAAATAGGGGAGGAAGTTTCATCGCTTTTCATGATACGGAGCCGCCGCCACCTCCTGTTCTTCATCGAGAGGCCATATTTGGAGGCTGTTCGGGGCTTCGAAGAGGGGAATCTTTGGTCTTCGTTATCACCAACCCTCCTTCATCACCAATTCCATGATGCTCCCCACTGGAGTGAGTAATTCCTTCATAGGCTCACTGGTCGGTGAGGAGTTGGATGAGATTCATCATGTAATCGAGTTAGTTTTGTTAGGGCTTGATCCCTAGTATCCACTATGTTCTGAGATTGATGTTGCTACGACTTTGCTATGTTTAATGCTTGTCACTAGGGCCCGAGTGCCATGATTTCAGATCTGAACCGTTTATGTTTTCACCATTATATCTATGTTCTAGATCCGATCTTGCAAGTAATATGCACCTGCTATGTGTTATGATCCATAAACCCCAAGGTGACAGTAATTGGGATACTTTCCGGTGATGACCATAGTTTGAGGAGTTCATGTATTCACTATGTGTTAATGCTTTGTTCCGGTTCTCTATTAAAAGGAGGCATTAATGTCCCTTAGTTTCCTTATGGACTCCACTGCCATGGGAGGGTAGGACAAAAGATGTCATGCAAGTTCTTTTCCATAAGCACGTATGACTATTTACAGAATACACGCCTACATTATATTTATGAACTGGAGCTAGTTCTGTGTCGCCCTAGGTTATGCCTGTTATATGATGAATATGATCCAACGAATTCACTGATCCAATGCCTACGAGATTTCCACATATTGCTTTTGCTAAGTTACTATCGCTATTGCTACTGTTACAGCTGCTACAAAACTGTTACTACTGTTACATTACCATTGCTACTGTTACCACTGCTATCAAAACTATCATACTACTGTGCTACTGATCATTTTGCTGCAGATATTTAATCATCAAGTGTGGTTGAATTGACAACTCAACTACTAATACTTACAAATATTCTTTGGCTCCCCTTGTGTCGAATCAATAAATTTGGGTTGAATACTCTACCCTCAAAAACTGTTGCGATCCCCTATACTTGTGGGCTATCAAGACCTTTTCCTGGCACTGTTGCCGGGGAATATAGCTATATTTGTTGAGTCACTTGGGATTTATATCAATTTATCACTATGAGGAATCTGAAATATACCAAAACCAAGACCGTTCCCTCTAACACGAGGGGAGGTAAGGATTTGCCATCACACTCTGCACTTGATTCACCTTCTGTTTTGAGTAAACTTGCAACACTACCACATGCTATTAATCCTGATATGTCGCAAGTTATTGATGATGCTTATGATGATGCTAGTAACTTGCTTGATGATAATGTGCCACTGGGTGAATATCTTGATGAACAACTTGCTAGAGCTAAATATATTGAGAATGCTGAAACTGATGAAATTATTGGAACTGATGAAGTCTTTGAAACTGAAAACTATGAAACACCTATTAGACCTAGCTCTCCTAGATTTTAATAGCCTAAGATACCTGAGGGTTATGTTATGGATGAGGAGATAGCTACAGACTTTCTTGCTTGCAATGATAGGGATGATCTTAAGAAATTGTTATGCAAACTGAAAGAAAAATCTTTGAATGCTAGAATGAAATGTGATCCTAAGTTTGATACTTCACCTATCTTTGTTACTCCTAAGGATTATGAATTCTCTATCGACCCATAGTTAATTACTTTGGTTGAATCTGATACTTTCCATGGCTATGAAACTGAAACGGTAGTGGCACATCTTACTAAACTAAATGATATAGTCACCCTTTTTCTCATCATGAGAAAATTCGCTACTACTATATTCTTAAGCTATTTCCGTTCTCATTAAAGGGTGATGCTAAGATTTGGTACAATACTCTTGTTCCTGATTGTGTGCGTAGTCCCCAGGATATGATTTATTACTTCTCTGAAAAATGTTTTCCTACTCATAAGAAACAAGCTGCCTTACAGGAAATATTTAACTTTGTGCAAATTGAAGAAGAGAGTCTCCCACAAGCTCGGGGGAGGCTTCTCCAATTACTTAATGCTTTGCCCGACCATCCTCTTAAAAAAGATAAAATACTTGATATCTTATATAATGACTAACCGATGCTTCTAGGGACTTCATAGACAGTTGTGCTGGTTGTGTTTTCAGGGAACGAACTGTTGAACAAGCTGAGGAATTATTGAATAATATATTGAAGAATTATGATGATTGGACTCTTCCTGAACCACTGCCTAAACCCACTCTGAAGAAGATGAGTATCTTATTTTTCAGTCGTGAAGATAAAGAGGCAAAGAAATGTATGAAGGAAAAAGGTATTAAAGTTGAAGATGTTAAGAATTTATCACCTATGTAAGAAATACATGGACTTGATACACCACCACCATAGGTGGTAGAGGTAAATTCTTTATTAAAGTTTGACGATGGTGACATCCCTTACAATAAACATCCAAGTCAATGCTTATATGAATTTGATAATTACATCTATTATATATATAAAGTGCTTCACGGGCTACCAGAAAAAACATAAATACCTATAAATCTCACAATAATTAGAAATATCTAGACGGAAGTTAAAATCACCGCAAAACAACAACCGTTAGATTTTATTAATAGACTTTTGGTAATAAAGTTGACAAAAATAATCCACCTATGCCATTAATGAAAAGCATTTCATCTTTTTTTCAGCTAAAATAAAACATTTCATATTTTTTACCCTACAACTACCATGCCTCACCTCACCCAGCCACTCGATCCAATATGAACTCCCAACCTGGGGTTCAGGTCAGCATAACTCAACGAGTAGCACCTCACCGTCATGCCGTGCGGCCAAAATTTCGCCACCAGTCGCTGCCAAACTTGCGTTCTCAACTTCCCTAGATAGTACACCATCTAGGTTTCAACTTCCCATAAGATTCTTCCTCATGTGTGGTGCTCCAAAAAACAACCAGGATCTCCATAACAGCAAGGTGCGGTCTCAAGGATTCATGCGATAGTAAGCTGATGTCTCCAGGATTCATGCATGAAGGCACATGCGCCGGAGATGCCAGCCGAGCAAAAGACGGCAAGTCTCAGATTTGTATGCTGGTCATTGGACTGCTCCCTTATTATTTCTTGCATAAAATTGTATATATAAACTCTCTCTTGCCAAATTGGTGTACATGAATTTGATTTGCTGCAACAATTACAAGCTAGCTACTAGATCAGTTGATCGATTGTTCTTCTGTTAGTTGTGTACTGATTGACATACGACAGATCGTTGCCTAGATTATAACTGTCACATGATGAATATCATCCAACAAATTGCCGATCCAATGCCTACAATTTTCCTACATATCGGTCTTGCTAAGTTACTACTGTTGCTGTTACTGTTGCACTTTCTACAAAATCATTGCTATCACTGTTACCGTTACTACTGCTGTTGCTACTACTATCAAAACTATCATACTACTTTGCTATTGATCACTTTGCTGTAGATAATTAATCTCCAGGTGTGGTTGAATTGACAACTCAGCTACTAATACTTACAAATATTGTTTGGCTCCCCTTGTGTCGAATCTATAAATTTGGGTTGAATACTCTACCCAAAACTGTTGCGATCGGTCGGCAGAAACGGCACCTACGGGATCACGTGGATCCCTTCTATGGTTTGGTAGGTAAGAAGGGTCGTGCAAAGAGCAGATCTAATGATCAACATGACGGATTTTTACCCAGGTTTGGGCGGCTAAGAAGCGTAAAACCCTAGTCCCACTTGAGTGTATATTATGTGTTCTTGAGCTTTGGCTAGTTGCTACGCATGCAAGCTGGGCCGAGAGGCTCAAAAGTCTGAATCTTCCCCCAGTATGTCGTGGGCCTCCTTTTAGATGTCCAAGGGGCTGCCACAGTGGAACGTAGGAGGTGTAAAGTAGCTACCATGTCTATGTTTATCATCGGTGTCTTAGGACAAACACATTAAATGCGCTGCTTACGTGCCCTTCAACTTTATCGGGGACGGGAGTAGAACCCGTCCCGTCCATTGCCGCCCCGCCCCATCTTGACACGCGTCCATGCCAATGAGGCATGCAGTGCCAAGTTGGCTTGCCAGCTGCTGCGCTGGATAGGTGGCAGGTTCTTCATGAAGATTTACATGCCACCACGCAGGTGCTTGCCAGGCTGGCAGGCAGGCCACCACGCTGGAATGATGACAAGGTGGCGGAGTCTTGCAGCGGTCTTGCCAATGTCCCCGATAAGGATCTTGCCGGGGCCTCATAGAAGTCCTCGACAAGGGTCTTGCTAGGAACTTCGTCTTCTGTCCTTCACATAGATCCGCACGCCACTACGTGTGCATCTCTGGGTCTTGGCCATAACGTTGTCGTTTGTGTCAGATCTCTCAACCACAAGGGTGGTGCTCTTGTCAGTGCCCTGCAAGTCGTCCCAGCAAGAATCTTGCCGGGGTCTCGCAAGCCGTCCCGGCAAGGATCTTGCCGGGGGTCCAGCTCGTCCTCTGTTCTTTGGTCTCTGGCTAGTCCGCTTCTCTTTTTCTTGTTCTTGTCCTTGATCACCCTCAGCTATCCCCGCCAAGCCGTGCCAGGGGCACGGCTGCAACTGCCCGTGCACAAGTAAGTGGTACCAAAAGGGCCCAAACTTTAGTACACCGACAGGAGCCCCTGGGCCTGGGCCATACACGAGTATGAAGCTTTATTGGGCCAGGCCTAAACAGTGCACGGGTTCGCGTGGCAGGGGATAACTGTTGTAATCTTCTCATTTGTTGTGCTTCCCCACGACCCGTATTGAGTGCGTGGCGTGGGGGTTGTGCGTGGGACGGTTACAGCATGCCTGTGCCTGCGCCAATGCCTTCACATCAAACAGTAAAGAGGCACCCCCCGCGCCTTCCCCATAAAAGAGGAATCTGTAGGGGTGCTTCTCATTTACCCCTTTCGCCAATTCCAATCTAGGAAACCGCCGTCTCCTTCTTCTTCCTTGAGCCCAATCCAGAGCTTTCTCCTCCGCCCATTGCCGCTGTGCCCTCACCACTTTCGGTCCCCCGCCCTTCGTCGGCTGCTATGGCGCCCAAAAACAAGGGCAAGGGAGTGCTCAAGGCGAACGAGGGGGAAGAGGTGGCGGAGAGCGAGTTGGTGAAGATGTAGAGGGAGCACGTCATCTCGCCCCTGGGCTTGGCATGCTTAAGCTCAAGGATCGATACCAATTCATGTGGGGGAGGGAGACGACGGGGCATCCCGCCACCCGCGTCACCCTGGTCCCAACGCCGCGCTAGGTCCAGATAAATTCCCCTTCTTCGTCGATTATCTCTACTGCGGGCTCTGCCCCCCATTTTTGGATTTCTTCATCGATATCATGTATACCTTCGGCTTCTATCTTTTGGATTTCACGCCAAACGCCATGGCGTGTATGGTTATCTTTGCCCACCTCTATGAGAATTTCGCCGGGGTGGTCCCCAACACGGCGCTCTTCCGCCACAATTTCATCCCCCGCATCCAGCCAGGAGGGGCGCTCTCCGGCTGTGTCACCTGGATCCTGAGGGGTTGGAGCAAGGAGACGTATCCAAATGGGACCTAGAAGGAGAAGTGGGATGAATGGCGTCACAGGTGGTGCTGGATTGTGGAGAAGGAGCCACATCCATTTTTCACCCCTCGGCAAGCGCAAGTGGTCCGTCGCGGCATCCGAGGCGACCTCGACCCTCAGGACAAGATGCTCACACTTGCCACTACCAGAATCCACCGCCTCAAGACCACCGGGCTCACTCTAGAGATAATTGGGGCCGATTTCCTCCGCCGCCGTATCGCCCCCCTGCATAACAAAGGGAGGCCGGCTTGGGATTTCCGGAATGCGGCAGATATTATGAGGTTGTGCCCCGGCCTGAATCGCAACTTTACAGTGATGCAGCATGGGCCCCTCTGCTCAAAGCTGTTCCAACTTAAAGTCGACAAGACCGGCAAGGCTGAGAAGGCCGACAAGCCGTTCAAGCTGCCGGTGGCCATGGTCCCCCTGTGCAAAAACTTCGCTCGGTCCTCCATTATCGCTATGATGCCGGAGTTCAACGCTCACGGCCTTGACCAGGGCTGGGTCGAGCCAGATGAGGTGCGGGTGCAAGAGTTCTTCGACAGCTTGTCGGTGCGGCCTATCCGCGAGGAAACACAACTTGTCTGCGACACCACCGACGAAGAGGTGGCGTACATCGCTAGCAGGGCGGAAGAGGCGACTCTTGCCAGGGCGGCCGACAGCGTCGACTTCCAAGAAGGCGAGGTCGGGGCTGAAGAAGACTTTGCTGAGTAGGCGGAGCCCACCGGGGAGCACAGTGGTTCCTCCATCGGGGGCCCTTCTGTCGAGGAGGCGGCTGAAGAGGCGGCCCATGACACGGGCGAAGATGAGCTGCCCAAGGAGCCCCCAGTGCAGGAGAGGAGGAAGCGCGTCCTCCGGCGGTTTGGCTCCAGCGAGCCAGTGCAGCAAGCCTCCTTGCCCGAAGAGGTCCCCATGAAGAGGGTGACCAGCAAGGCCGCACAGTGGCAAGAGGCCCAGACGCAACCCGTGCACCATACGAGGTGCATGGCCGCAACAACAAAGGAAGCAGCAACTGCCGCCTCCGCCACGGACAAGCTGCCCAGGCCTCCATCTCCACCCCTCCGCATGGACACCATACCAGAGGCCGACTACGACCTCTCTTCCATGAGCCCGAACAGGAGGAGGCTAGAGGAAGAGGACGGAGAAGGGGATGAGTAAGGGCTCCACCACCTTCTCCATTTCCTGAAATCTTGTTTTGGTTATTTCGCATGACTTGATCTCATATTGGCCTGCCTCTGTAGGTACACGAAGACATTGGCACAGAGGATGGCGAAGAGGGCCAAGACCTCGACGGGCGACGAGCCCCCAGCAAGCACCTCAAGCGCGCCGGAGGTGATCACGATCAGCCCGGGCCCCAGTCCACGATGCAGCCCCCGACTCAGCCCCCAGCGTGAGTCCATTACCCACTAGTGCCGGGGTGTGTTTCTTCATCGTTAATCTTTCCAGGTCTGCAGGGGAAGAGCGGCAACAGGAGGGCTCGTCAAGGGCCACCCCCAACACGCCTCCTCCATCGACCACCACACCACCCAGGAAGGAGTCCCCGGCAAGGGCTTCCACCGGCGAGCCCACACCACCAAGGGAGAGATCCCCGGCAAGGGTCCCAGCTTGTCGTAGGTAAGACGCCTTGCTCCTGATCTTGACCGTAATTTCTTTTTGCTTTGAACTTCGATCCTCGTTTCATCTTTTCTCCTCCTTGGTATTCAGACCTCTCCTCGGTGGGTCAGATGGATATTGATGCCACCATCAAGGAGACCGCCAATGATGCCGCCGCCGAAGCCGACAAGGTTGCCGCCCCCGAGGCCATCAAGGAAGCACATGAAGAGGCTGCCAAGGGATCTGTCGGAGAGGCCAGCGAGGAGAACGACGACCGCACTGACGGCATCCGTGCCTCAGGAGCGCCTAGCGCTACATCAGTCCCGGAGTCCTCGGCTGCTGGGGAGATGGTGGTTGATGACCAACCGTCCACCTCCGAAGCCCCCACCTCGAGTAGATACCTGAAGAACGGCGAGGATTTTTTTTGTCAGCATCACAGGGACGGCAAGCACCGGAGCGCCTGTCGAGGGGTAGGTTTTTGACGAAGAAGTCATCGCTGCCGCTGGGTTCCAGGTTGTTGATGAGCCAGGGGCCAGCAGCGGCAGTTCCAAGGAGGACCAGCTCCTCCAAGCCATGAGCAACAACTTCCAGAAGCTTCAGGCACTTCACCTTGCCCGCAAGGAGAAGTTGGACTCCAGGACGGCGGTCGTTGACGCGACAGAGGCGGGCTTCCAAGAACGCGTCAAGCAGATGCAGGCCTGGTTTACGGAGGCCCGACAAGATCTGAAGACCAGCCAGGAGCAGCTGAGTTAGCGCTGGAATGAGCTCCTCCTGAGGCAATCAGACATTGAGAAGGCCCAGGAGGAGGCCGCTGCACAAACCGCCAAGGAGGATGGTGAGCTGAGGGAGCGCAGTGTCCTGCTCGATGCCCAGGAAGAGGACATTGCTGCTCGCGAGAAGGCACTTACCGCCACGCTGCGCGACAAGGATGAAGAAATCGAGAAACTCGTCACGCAACGGACCCAGGAACTGGAGCAGAAACACAAGGATGCACTCGCTGCTCTGGTCCTGGATCATGCCGGCAAGCTGAAGGAGGCCATCGATGCCGCTGAAGCCGCAGAGGCCGCCAAGAAGGAGCTGGCTGGCAAGGTGGAGAAGCTGGGGCGGAGCTGGAGAAGCATAGCAAGGAGGTCGCGACGCTCAAGAGCGACAGGGACAAGATTGTCGACACCTTGGCGGGCTTGCAGGTCACCATATCTGATAAGAACAAGATGCTTTCCAAAGCCAACGACTCCAATGCCGAACTGAAGCTGAAGCTGACCACCCTGGAGGAGACCCTTGCGAGCAACAAGGCCCGCGAGAAGACCCTGACCAAGAACCTCAAGGATGAGAAGCTATTGCTTGAGAGTGTTGTCGCCGAGCACAATGACTTCATGAGCAGCATGGGGATCTGGAGTGCGCACCTCGTTGATGTCTCAGAGAGGTTCACCACACTACTATCCACCATGGGCCTACCGAGCATCAGGTTCTCTCACGACGACAGGATAACTAAGAGCGCCAGGGTGACCATGTTCTTCCAGGCCGTCCTTGATGCCTTGAAGCTACTCCACGTCCGCCGAGTGACCCACCTGGCCAACGAGTCCCGGAAGCTTTGCCGGGGCGCCCTCCTCAAGGTGCTCACCAAGGTGGCGTACAGGAACCCCGGCCTCGACCTCAGCCAAGACAGCTTGCCGGCATATGCGGACCGCAAGGCGCTTGAAGAGCTTGTCGTGCCCGTCGTCAGCCTGGTTGACCACGTCAAGAGGGTGGAATGCCAGTGCCGGGACTAGGCGCTCCGCTTCCTCTTGACGCCATGGATCCGTACCCAAAACAATTCTGCTTAAGTTAGAACTGCGTGAACTATTAATGTGATATAACTTGCTATGTTTTTGAATTGAATGCATGCTATCTTCCTCGTATGATTCCTTTTTGTATGACACACACGCTACGCGTTGCTGGGAAAGGCTTGCCAGTGCGTGCACCCTAGCCACGAGCGCTTTGAGGACGGATCCTTAGCAGCCTGTTGGGGGTGCCGCTACCGGTGATGTCTACTACTCAACCTTCTTCTTGTAGACGTTGTTGGGCCTCCAAGTGCAGAGGTTTGTAGGACAGTAGCAAATTTCCCTCAAGTGGATGACCTAAGGTTTATCAATTCATGGGAGGCGTAGGATGAAGATGGTCTCTCTCAAACAACCCTCCAACCAAATAACAAAGAGTCTCTTGTGTCCCCAACACACCTAATACAATGGTAAATTGTATAGGTGCACTAGTTCATGTAAGAGATGGTGATACAAGTGCAATATGGATGGTAGATATAGGTTTTTGTAATATGAAAATATAAAAACAGCAAGGTAGCAAGCGATAGAAGTGAGCATAAACGGTATTGCAATGCTAGGAAACAAGGCCTAGGGTTCAAACTTTCAAGTGTGCAAGTTCTCTCAACAATAATAACATAATTGGATCATATAACTATCCCTCAACATGCAACAAAGAGTCACTCCAAAGTC
Source organism: Aegilops bicornis (assembly GCA_021605145.1). Lineage (NCBI taxonomy): Eukaryota > Viridiplantae > Streptophyta > Magnoliopsida > Poales > Poaceae > Aegilops > Aegilops bicornis. Next base: position 473,074,581 of record CM038672.1, on the reverse strand, counting down.
ACTAATAGCGGAGAACAAACGAAGAGATTATGGTAGGGTACGAAACCACCTCAAAGTTATTCTTTCCGATCAATCCATTGGGCTATTCCTATAAGTGTCACAAACAGCCCTAGAGTTCGTAGTAAAATAACACCTTAAGACACACATCAACCAAAACCCTAATCTCACCTAGATACTCCAATGTCACCTCAAGTATCCGTGGGTATGATTATACGGTATGCATCACACAATCTCAGATTCATCTATTCAACCAACACATAGAACCTCAAAGAGTGCCCCAAAGCTTCTATCGGAGAGTCAAGACGAAAACATGTGCCAACCCCTATGCATAGGTTCATGGGCAGAACCCGCAAGTTGATCACCAAAACATACATCAAGTGAATCAATAGAATAACCCATTGTCACCACGGTTATCCCACGCAAGACATGCATCAAGGGTTCTCAAATCATTAAAGACTCAATCCGATAAGATAACTTCAAAGGGAAAACTCAATCCATTACAAGAGAGTAGAGGGGGAGAAACTTCATAAGAGCCAACTATAATAGCAAAGCTCGCGATACATCAAGATCGTGTCAAATCAAGAACACAAGAGAGAGATCATACACATAGCTACTGGTACATACCCTCAGCCCCGAGGGTGAACTACTCCCTCCTCGTCATGGAGAGCGCCGAGATGATGAAGATGGCCACCGGTGAAGGTTCCCCCCTCCGACAGGGTGCCGGAACAGGGTCCCGATTGGTTGACGGTGGCTACAGAGGCTTGCGTCGGCGGAACTCCCGATCTATTCTGTTTTCTGGAGGTTTCAGTATTTATAGGATTTTTTGGCGTAGGTCTCACGTCAGGGGGGGGGTCTCCCGGCTGTCCACGAGGCAGGGGCCCATGCCCAAGGGGTGTGGGCGCGCCCCCCACCCTTGTGGGCAGCCCGGGACTCTCGTGGACCAACTCTTTTACTCCGGGGGCTTCTTTTGGTCCAGAAAAAATCATCAAAAATTGGCACGTCAATTGGACTCCGTTTGGTATTCCTTTCTCAGAAACTCAAAAACAAGGAAAAAAGCGAAAGCGGCACTCGGGCTCTAAGTTAATAGGTTAGTGCCAAAAATCATATAAAATAGCATATAAATGCATATAAAACATCCTAGAAGGATAATATAATAGCACGAATACTTCATAAATTATAGATACATTGGAGACGTATCAACCAGCAAGGCACCTTGCCATTCTTGGTGCAGCCACTTGAGCCAAGCGGACTCGAAACGGAGCAAGGGCGCAACCAATCCCGACAAGGTTCCTTCGCGCGCGGGTTTTCCTTATACAAAAATTGAGACCATTCAAGGAAAATATCCTGATATTAAAAGAAAATTTGCTCAAAGTCTCGTGACTTAGCTTTTTGTTGCTGTATCCTTTTTTGCAAGACGCCACTTCGAGCGTCGCCTGTTGGCGTCCACGCTCTCCATCCCCCTGGCAAACTTGTATGCAAGGGAACTTCTGTCTTTTGGAAAAAATAAAGAAGAGAAAATAGGAACACGGAGCCTTGGCGGCTCGTTAGTGATTGCCGGCCCTACGTATCTCAAGATTGATGCAGAGGGCTCTTGCCGCGGCGGCGCCCGGGGTCACCAACGTCGCGGTGCTGCTTGTCGCGCACGACCTGGGAGGACCGCGGCGCGGGCGCCGACAGGGGGGGGGGGGGGGCTTGGAGGTCGTCGTGCCACCCGTAGGCAGCACGGCTCCACCCTTGGAGTGGAACGGGCGGACTGGCTCCAGACGAGCCGATCGCCGTGATCCCTTTCTTCTTGGGAGCCCTGGTGATTGTGGAGACAACGTGCTAACCGCTAGATCAGGTTTGCAGAACTCTCTGCCCCTACTTGGTGCGCCAAAGATGTCGGCGGAAACGACACCTACGGGATCACGTGGATCCCTTCTACGGTTTGGCAGGGAAGAGGGGTGGTGCAAAGCGCAGATCTAATGATCAACACGATGAATTTTTACCCAGGTTCGGGCCGCTGAGAAGCGTAAAACCCTAGACCTGCTTGAGTGTATATTCTGTGTTCTTGAGGTTCGGCTAGTTGCTATGCATGCAAGCTGGGCCGAGAGGTTCAAAAGTCCGAATCCTCGCCCAGTATGCCGTGGGCCTCCTTTTATATGTCCACGGGGTTGCCACAGTGGCACGCAGGAGGTGTAAAGTAGCTACAGTGTCTATGTTTACCATCGGCGTTTTAGGACAAACGCATTAAATGCGCTGCTTGCGTGCCCTTCAGCTTAATCGGGGACGGGAGTAGAACCCGTCCCGTCCGTCACCGCCCCGCCCCATCTCGACACGCGTCCATGCCGACGAGGCATGCAGTGCCAAGTTGGCTGGCCAGCTACTGCGCTGGAGAGGTGGCAGGTTCTTCACGAAGATTTGCATGCCACCACGCAGGTGCTTGCAAGGCTGGCAGGAAGGCCACCGTGCTGGAATGGTAACGAGGTGGCGGAGTCTTGCCGCGGTCTTGCCGATGTCCCCGGCAAGGATCTTACCCCTTTCCGGGGCCTTGCAGACGTCCTCGACAAGGGTATTGCTAGGAACTTCATCTTCTATCCTTCACAAAGATCTGCACGCCTCTACGCGCGCGTCTCTGGGTCTTGTCCTTAACATTGTCGATGGTGTCAGATCTCTCAACCACAAGGGTGCTGCTCTTGTTAGTGCCTGCAAGTCGTCCCGACAAGAATCTTGCCGGGGTCTCGCAAACCGTCCCGGCAAGGATCTTGCCAGGGGTCTAGCTCGTCCTTTGTTCTTTGGTCTCTATCTTGCCACTTCTCTTCGTCTTGTTCTTGTCCTTGATCGCCCTCGGCTACCCCCGCCAAGCCGTGCCATGGGCGTGGCTGCAACTGCCCGTGCACAAGTAAGGGGTACCAAAAGGGCCCAAACTTTAGTACACCGACACGACCCCCTATACTTGTGGGTTATCAAGACGTTTTTCTAGCGTTGTTGCTAGGGAGCATAGCTATATTTGTTGAGTCACTTGGGATTATTATCAAATTTCCACTATGAAGAATCTGAAGGATGCTAAGACCAAGATTTTTCCCTCTAAGATGAGGGGGAGGTAAGGAGCTGCCATCTAGCTCCACACTTGATTCACCTTATGTTATAAGTAAACTTGCAGCACCACCACATGCTATTAATCCTGATATGTCACAAGTTATTGGTGATGCTACTTCTGCTATGAATGATGCTTATGTTGATGCTAGTACCTTGCTTGATGATAACGTGCCACTAGGTGAATTTCTTGATGAACAAATTGCTAGAGTAAGACCACATGATATTGTTGAAACTGATGATGAGCTTGAAACCGAAAATCTTGAAACACCTATTAGAACTAGCCCTCCTAGATATGAATTGCCAAAGGTACCAGAAGGTTATGTTATGGGGGAGGAGGCAACTAGAGATATTCTTGCTTGTAAGGATAGAGATGATCTAGAGAAATTATTATGCAAGTATAAAGAAAAATCTTTGAATGCTAGAATGAAGTGTGATCCTAAGTTTGCTACTTCACCTATCTTTGTTGATGATAAGGATTATGAATTCTCTGTCAACCCAGAGTTGATTACTTTGGTTGAATCTGATCTTTTCCATGGTTATGAAACTGAAACTGTTGTGGCACATCTTACTAAGTTGAATGTCATAGCCACCCTTTTTGCTCAAGATGAGAAGATTCGCTATTACTATATTCTCAAATTATTTCCGTTCTCATTAAAGGGTGATGCTAAAGCTTGGTACAATACTCTTGCTCCTGGTTATGTGCGTAGTCCCCAGGACATGATTTATTACTTCTCTAAAAAATATTTCCCTGCTCATAAGAAACAAGCTGCCTTACAGGAAATATTTAACTTTGTGCAAATTAAAGAAGAGAGTCTCCCACAAGCTTTGGGGAGGCTTCTCCAATTGCTTAATGCTTTGCCTGATCATCCTCTTAAGAAAAATGAAATACTTTATATCTTCTATAATGGACTAGCCGATGCTTCTAGGGATTTCCTAGATAGTTGTGCTGGTTGTGTTTTCAGGGAACAAACTATTGCGCAAGCTGAAGAATTATTGAATAACATATTGAAAAATTATGATGGTTGGACTCTTCCTGAACCACCGCTTAAACCCACTCCGAAGAAGAGGGGTATCTTATATCTCAGTCTTGAAGATATGCAAGAGGCAAAGATATCTATGAGAGAAAAAGGTATTAAAGCTAAGGATGTCAAAAATTTACCTCCTACTGAAGAAATACATGGGCTTGATGCACCACCACCACCTAAGGTGGTGGAGGTAAATTCTGTAATGAAATTCAATGATAATGATAATCCTCACAATATGCACCCTAGCCAATGCCTTTATGAGTTAGAAAATTATACTAGAAAGCAAGATCACTTCAATGCAAATGTTATGAAACAGTTGAAATACAATTCTGATATGATTGCTCGCTTGAGTGACTTGTTATTTAGAATCTCAAATGATGTTAGAGGTGTGGGGAAGCATTCTTCTATGGTTCAAACTCAGTTAGAACAAGTTGCTAAATCTCAAACAGAGTTGTTAGATGAAATGAATAATAATATCAATGATCATGCTATTAGAGTAATGACTAGAGGAGGTAGGATGATCTAGGAACCACTTTATCCCGAGGGACACACAAAAATAATTGAACAAGACTCTTAAAGGGTTAACACTAATGCACGTTGTCCGTCTAAAAAGAAAAATAAGAAGAAAAGTGATAGGACTTTGCATGCCTCTACTGGACCTGAAGTAGAAAAACCTCCTGATAATGATAATGAAGTTTCTGTCTCTGACGCTGAAACTCAATCTGGTAGTGAACACTCACCTTCTGATAGTGAAAAATATAATGGTGAGGTTCAGGAAGATACTCAAACAAATAATAAAGAACCAGACAATGATGTTGAGATAGAACCAGTAGTTGATCTTGATATCCCACAACCCAAGAATAAAATATATGATAAAAGAGACTTTGTTGCTAGAAAACATGGTAAGGAAAGAGAACCATGGGTTCAAAAACCTATGCCCATTCCACGTAAGTCAACTAAAAAGAAAGATGATGAAGAATTTGAACGCTTTGCTGAAATGCTGAGGCCAGTCTTTTTTGCGTACTCACTTGACTGATATCTTGAAAATGCCTCCTTATGCAAAGTACATGAAAGACATCATCACCAATAAGAGAAAAATACCGGAAGGTGAAATCTCCACCATGATTTCTAATTACACTTTTAAAGATGGAGTACCTAAAAAACTTGGAGATACAGGAATACCAACTATACCTTGCTCCATCAAAAGAAATTATGTGAAAACTGCTTTATGTGATTTGGGAGCTAGTGTTATTGTTATGCCTTTCTCTTTATATAAAAGACTTTATTTGAATAAACTCACACCTACTGAAATATCTTTGCAAATGGCTGATAAATCAAGTGCCATACTTATCGGTATTTGTGAGGACGTGCCCATTGTTGTTGCTAATGTTACTATTTTGACTGACTTTGTTATACTTGAGATGCCCGAGGACGACAACATGTCGATTATCCTTGGTAGGCCAATCTTGAATACTGCAGGGGCTGTTATTGATTGCAATTAAAGCAAGGTCACTTTTCATATCAATGGTAATGAGCATACGGTGCACTTTCTGAAGAAACAATTCCAAGTGAATGGTATTAATGTTATTGAAAAATCTCCGACAATCACTATTGGAAGTTTTCAACTACCTCTACCTACTGTCAAAAAGAAATATGAAAAGCTTATTGTTGGGGACATTCATATCCCCATTGAGGTAACTTAGTAATTTACAAAAGTTCTTCGGTTTCATGCTAATCGAAAGTGGTTGTTAATAAGACTTGATCAAGCTTATTAATGGATCATTTTTTAGAGGTATGAAGTTGATGAATTTTGTGAGCACTACCTTTTGTCCCTACCTTTTGTTTTCTGTTTTTATTAGTTAAATAAAATAAAATGCCATGTTTTGTCTGTTTTCTGAATTTCTCGTGCAATAAAAAAATGACCCAAAAATAAAAGTTCTCAGAATGGTCTGAAAAATTAATACGATTTTTTTCTGAATATTTAAGAATTTCTGGTGCAAATAGTATCAGAGGGAGGTGCATCAGGTGGGCACAACCCACCTGGGCACGCCAGGACCCCCATGTGCGCCTTGGTGGGTTGTGGTCCCCATGTGGGCCCCCTCACTTATCTCTTCATCCCACTCACCACCTACCTCTAGAAAAAAATCAACATTGCTCTTTCTCTCGTGTTCTTGCTCTCAAACCCGCGGATTTCGAGCTCTTTGCTCGAAGCTCCATTTCTAAAACTGTTTCGGGGGATTGTTGCTTGGTATGTGACTCCTCTGTTTGTCCAATTAGTTTTTGCTTTAGTGGTTTATATATCAAATAATTAGTTGCTCTTGGTGCTGCTGTAGATGAGCTTGCATGTTGAATTCTTAGAGTTTTAAGTAGTTTGAATGCTTGCTATGGCCTCTATGCATACTTATGAGTAGTTGCTATCAATCTTGTAAAGTTTTGTTGATAAATTTTTGTGACCCAAAATTTTTCAGAAAATTGTACGCGAATATGATGAACCTCTATGGAAGGAGTTCTTCGTGGAGGAGATCCTCGGAGGCATCTTCTAGTAGCAGCTCCACTCGTCGGTCTTATGTTGAACCAAGTGAAAGTTCCATACGAGATGGTGCCACCAAAACATGCTTATGGACATGCAACGATTATATGGTGAGTGTAGGCATTAAGGAAGAATTTGAGAAATAAGTTCACAATGCTGAGCTCGGTCCCTACATTGCAGGTAAGTGCAAGCAACACCTCACTCTCACTGAATCATTTGTCAAAGGATTTAAATTCCATCCCCGTGAGTCTAGGATGTCATTTAAACTGTATGAAAATCCATTTACCATATCTTTAGAGAGATTTGCTCACCACTGCAAAATCCCATTCTGGGGTTCGCTTGACGAACCACCAAAATCTGAGTTTCAAACATTATTGACTAGTCTTTGCTATGGTGAGACTAGGGGAGTGACACAAGGTAGAATAAAGAGCATTCATTTTTCCCCAATTCAATACTTTGCATTATTTAATGGAAAATGTATTGTAGGAAAACAAGATTGTAGTACACTTTGTGCTCCAGACTTGAGCCTTGTCGTTGATTTGTCACGACATATGTCCTAGTGTGAGGACTTGTCGTGAGGCCAACGCAACTAGGTAGTAGCTTGAGAGGGGTTGATCGGGACGAGAGATGTGTGTAGATCGTCGATGCGGATTAGCACACGAGACAAGATTTAGACAACTTCGGGCCCCGAAAAACATCATCCGGTAATAACCCTACATGTTGTATGTGGCTAGGACTTATTCAATATGCTCATGAGGGACATGCTGTATAAGTCGGCTCTCCTCTTGTTGTATCTAGCCCTCAAGATTTTTTCGCCCCTTCTTGGGGTGCCCTGCCCCTCCTTATATAAGTTGGAGGGGTGGGTTGCATGTGGAGTCCTACCAGGATTAGGACTAGTCCATCTTCTAATACAAGCCAGATACAAGTCTGGGTCTTGCTTCCTTGTAAGGAAAATATTCTTCATGCCTATCCTCTTAAGCTGACGATCATTTACTGAGTCATGTCATCGTAGCCCCTAATTCTCAAGGCGACTCGAGGAGTTGGCTTGAGATTCTCCATATTTGACTGTTATATACTCCCGATATGAGTCATTCAACAACTCAGTGACATAACGGTTCCTTTTGCAGTAGACAACTTGTCCTGCATTAGAGAACTTGCAAGCCAGAGTAATTGCTCTTTTAAAGAAAGCAATATGTAATATAAAAATACACTGGATAGATTTCACCTAATATGTTAGGACATAAATTATCCACTGCGGAGTTGATGATCACCACGGTGAAGCTGAAATTAATCACGACCGAGTAGGCCGTGAGTGCAGACAGATGATCCAGCCACGGCGTTGTAAGCCAGCGTGGACGGGCGAGGCAATCACAGGCACGGTAAGCCACATGGACAGGCGAATCGACCACGTCATATTGGTGTAAATTGGGCCGTAAAAACGGCGGTTTGCACATATATTCATCGAGCATCATGGCATGGTCAGATGCTAGCGCATAATAATGGTGGCGCAAGCTATACATCTATGATACAACCATCGCTCTTGCAATGAACAATTGTCCTGCATAAACAATATTGCAGACCAAGGCAAAGATAAACTGTTCTTTGACAAAAAAACAATATGTGCTAATAAAACAAACTTGGATGGGTATTACCTGACTTTGTTCTGACGACCGATGATCCATAAATAGTACCCGTAGATAACTTTTCAACCCAATTGTTGAATAGTCATTTGATCCTTATATGCACGCAAATGATATTTGTGTTTATCCTCACGAGGACTCCCCCAGATGCTGCTACTTTATTTTCCTTTTTAGCAGCAACCGGCCACAGTATTTGGGCAGGGCAAGAACAGAGGCGAGGCTTGGACTTAATGTAGCCTCCAGCAGGGGCGGCTCAGTACTCTGGTGGGGGTGAGTCACAGTAGCTCGACGGCAGCGGCTCACCCATAGTGATTAGAAGAACGGCTCAGAGAGGCGTGCCGGTAAAACTTCTGCAAAAACTGACCATCAAGGCGGCTCAAAAGTGGAGATCGCTCGGAGACGCGGATCTGGCCTAGAGCGAAAACGACTCGGGGTCGACTTAAGACCGCAGCGGTGACTCGGATTGAGGCTGCAGGCGACTTGTGATGAATCAAGGTGGAGCCAGGTGGCAGCTCAGACGGTGGCTCAAGGAGTACGACTGACAGTAGAGGGCCCAACACGACCTGCTTGCTCCGGCAGTGAGGCGGAGGAGACCCAGCGGTAGCTCAATCCAATTGGTGGAGAAGGACGTGACTGCTGCTTGGATGCGAGGGCGAGGCGACCTCCGTGGTATCGAGCAGCGGATCCTGGTGGCTTGGCAAAGGCGAGGCCGGCAGCTCGAAGCAGCTCAAAAATGACTCCTCGGCCATGCCAGCATGAGTGAAATAAGATCCCTCTGGCCGGTCGATGAGGTGGGCCTGCTTGAGGCGTGCTGAGGTGGCAGAGACGGCGAGGCGCAGCTAAGCTGTCAGCGAGTTAGAAAGGCGCCGGTGTAGCAGGGCCGCACCGACGGGCGACAGTCAGAAAACACGCCCGACGATGGCGGCTCAGACATGAAAAAAGAAACCGAGACTCAGTCTGTGGCCTCGTCCAAGCTTGGTGTTGACTTGTCAATCCGATCAAGTGTTGGAATCCTGTATGTTCACGTAAGGCAAATCATGCTTTTCCTTTTCTTTTTTGGATGCACTGCACCCGTCCGAGTCCAATTTACAAGTGGCAATGACGAGGTCAACCGAGTCCTCCTCTTGTTGGTTGGCCCCACTGAGGGAGTCCTGGATTAGGGGGTATCCGGACAGCCGGACTATATCCTTTGGCCGGACTGTTGGACTATGAAGATACAAGATTGAAGACTTCGTCCCGTGTCCGGATGGGACTCTCCTTGGCGTGGAAGGCAAGCTTGGCAATACGGATATGTAGATATCCTTCCTTTTAACCGAATCTGTGTAACCCTAGCCCCCTCCGGTGTCTATATAAACCGGAGGGTTTAGTCCGTAGGAACATCAACAATCATACCATAGGCTAGCTTCTAGGGTTTAGCCTCTCCGATCTCGTGGTAGATCAACTCTTGTAAGACTCATATCATCAAGATCAATCAAGCAGGAGTAGGGTTTAACCTCCATCGAGAGGGCCCGAACCTGGGTAAAAACATCGTGTCCCTTGTCTCCTGTTACCATCCGCCTAGACGCACAGTTCGGGACCCCCTACCCGAGATCCGCCGGTTTTGACACCGACATTGGTGCTTTCTTTGAGAGTTCCTCCGTGTCGTCATTGTTAGGCCTGATGGTTCCTTCGATCATCGATAGTGATGCAGTCTAGGGTGAGACTTTTCTCCCCGGACAGATCTTTGTATTCGGCGGCTTCGCACTGCGGGCCAACTCGCTTGGCCATCTGGAGCAGATTGAAAGTTACGCCCCTGGCCACCAGGTCAGGTTTGGAAGCTTAAACTATACGGCCGATATCCGCGGAGACTTGATCTTCGACGGATTCGAGCCCCTGCCGAGTGCGCCGCACAGTCACGATGAGCATGATTTAGCTCTGTCGTCGGACAGTGTTCGGGAGATCGCACCGGCAACCGCTCTGACCCTCAATTCGGAGCCAATTGTGCCATCCATGGACGGGTGGATAGACCCCGCCACGGAGGCCGCACTCTCAGCAGCGATCGAGCCGAGTATCAACCTTACCCTTCACGAGAGTCGTGACTCCAAACTGCCGGATTCTTCTCTGGCCACGGACTCCGAACCGCCTGCGCCCGTGCCTATCGAATTCGACTAGGCGCCGATCATGGAGTTCACCTCCGCGGATATCTTTCAGCACTCGCCCTTCGGCGACATACTGAACTCATTAAGGTCTCTCTCCTTGTCAGGAGAGTCCTGGCCGGACTATGTCCAGCAGGATTGGGATGTGGATGACGAAGAAATTCGCCGCCCACCCACCACTCACTTAGTAGCCACTTTTGATGATTTGACCGACATGCTCGACTTCGACTCCGAAGACATCGACGGAATGGACGACGATGCAGGAGACGAATAGGAACCACTGGCCACAGGGCACTGGACAGCCACCTCCTCATATGATATATACATGGTGGACACACCCAAAGAAGGCAATGGCGATGGGACAGCGGAGGATGACCCCTCCAAGAAGCAACCCAAGCGCCGACATCAGCGGCGCCGCTCTAAGTCTCGCCAAAGCAAAAGCTGTAATACCAGCACAGGAAATAACAGCACTCCGGACAGTGCCGAAGACGACGACAATCCCCTCCAGCAAGATTTAGAGCAGGAGGATGGAGAAGCCAGCCCTCCTAAGAGAGCGGCAGATGAAGAGGCAGAGGATGATAATTACATGCCTCCCTCCGAAGATGAGGCAAGCCTCGACGATGACGAATTCGTCATGCCTGAGGATCCCGTCGAACAGGAGCACTTCAAGAGCGGGCTTACAGCCACGGCAAATAGCCTTAAGAAAAAGCAGCAGCAGCTTCGAGCTGATCAAGATTTGCTAGCTGACAGATGGACTGAAGTCCTGACGGCCGAGGAATATGAACTTGAACGCCCCTCCAAGAGTTACCCAAAGCGCATGTTGCTACCCCAATTAGAGAGGAAGCATTAAAACCTACATCTCCAGCGTATGACGCGGCTGATCGGCCACCTCGTGGTCATGACGAAGAGGCATTTCAGCCAAAAGCTCAGCCCGCACCCCGACGCCACTCAAATAAAAATGTCAAGGCACGGGGAAATATGCTAGACCTGCGAGACGTATTGGAGGACAAAGCAAAACACGCAAGATTGATCTACGGATCGCGAGGGCGCCACACTACGCGAGACAATAACCGTCACGCCGGATATAGCAAAAGTAAATCCGGTCGGGCCGAACACAGCAGACAAGACTCATTTGAGTTGCATCGCGATATAGCCCAGTACAGAGGCGCCACACACCCCCTATGCTTCACAGATGAAGTAATGTATCACCAAATCCCAGAGGGTTTCAAACCCGTAAATATCAAATCATACGATGGTACAACAGATCCTGCGGTATGGATCGAGGACTTCCTCCTGCACATCCACATGGCCCGTGGTGACGATCTACATGCCATCAAATACCTCCCACTCAAGCTTAAAGGACCAGATCGGCATTGGCTCAACAGCCTGCCAGCAGAATCCATTGGCTGTTGGGAAGATCTGGAAGCCGCATTCCTTGACAACTTCCAGGGCACTTATGTGCGACCACCAGATGCCGATGACTTGAGCCACATAATTTAGCAGCCAGAGGAATCGGCCAGGCAATACTGGACACGGTTCCTAACCAAGAAAAATCAAATCGTCGATTGTCCGGATGCAGAGGCCCTAGCAGCTTTTAAGCATAACATCCGCGATTTAGTGGCTCGCCCGGCACCTTGGCCAGGAAAAGCCGAAATCTATGGCAGCACTCACGACACTCATGACCCGCTTTTGCGCGGGAGAAGACAGCTGGATGGCTCGCAGAAATAACATATCAAAGAACACTGGTACTTCGGATACCAAGGATAGCAATAGCAGGTCACGTTGCAACAAACACAAGCGCCGCATCAACAGCGACAATACCGAAGATACGGCAGTCAATGCCGGATTCAGAGGCTCTAAATCCGGTCAGCGGAAAAAGCCATTCAAAATAAGTACTCCGGGCCCGTCCAGTTTGGACCGTATACTCGATCGCTCTTGTCAAATACACGACACACTCGACAAGCCAGCCAACCACACCAATAGGGATTGTTGGGTGTTCAAGCAGGCCGACAAGTTAAAAGCCGAAAACAAGGATAAGGGGCTGCATAGCGATGACGAGGAGGAGCCCCGACCGCCGAACACCGGAGGACAGAAGAGGTTCCCCCCACAAGTTCGGACGGTGAACATGATATACGCAACCCACATCCCCAAGAGGGAGCGGAAGCGTGCGCTAAGGGACGTATATGCGTTGGAGCCAGTCGCCCCAAAGTTCAACCCATGGTCCTCCTGTCCGATCACCTTCGATCGCAGGGACCACCCCACTAGTATCCGTCATGGCGGATTCACCGCACTGGTCCTAGACCCAATCATTGACGGATTTCACCTCACTCAAGTCCTTATGGACGGCCGCAGCAGCCTGGACCTGCTTTATCAGGACACAGTGCGCAAAATGGGTATAGACCCCTCAAGGATCAAACCCACAAAAACGACCTTCAAAGGCATCATACCAGGTGTAGAAGCCCATTGCACAGGCTCAGTCACACTAGGAGTGGTCTTCGGATCCCCGGATAATTTCCGAAGCGAGGAGTTAATGTTCGGTATAGTCCCGTTCCGCAGTTGCTATCATGCACTGGTCGGGTGAACCGCATTCGCAAGATTCAATGCGGTACCACATTACGCATACCTCAAGCTCAAGATGCCAGGACCTCGCGGGGTCATCACGGTCAATGGAAACACAGAGCGCTCTCTCCGAACGGAGGAGCACACTGCAGCCCTCGCAGCAGAAGCGCAAAGCAGCCTCTCAAGGCAATTCACCAGTTCGGCGATCAAACACCCGGACGCCGTCAAGCGCGCCCGGAGTAATTTGCAACAAGACCGCCTGACACGTTCCGAGCTCGCATAGCAATGCGGCCCCCACCCCAGCCCTAGCCAAACGGTGAAATCCGTGCCACGTGTACATAATTACGCATTGAAAATACCATGGGCATAGGGGGGCACGAATACGGCACGCCCCAAAACGCGGCTCAACCGCACTAGGGGCTTCCCGTTTTATTATTTTTCTCCCTTTCAGGATTCTACTCTCTGGAAACCCCGTCCGGCAGTACAATTGCCGGACACACGATACAACAACCAAGAAGGTAGAAAGCTACGGCGCACCATGGAACTCCCAGCTGGTCTCTTATAACGAGCGAAATACCTGCTTTAAATACCATTCGCAGCTTGCCCTTGGAGGGGACATGTAAAATAGTCCTGTTTTTTTGCTTATCGCGTTACTTGTATCATTATGCTTCGATGCACCTTTTTGAATAAACAATGCATAGCACTAGTCTATTATTGCATTCTCTATGCTTCCTTTTTATATACATATGATCATTCTTGACATTCAGCACCCGTACACTTTGGTACGGCCTATACGCCAGGGGCTTAAGCGTACCCCACAACACGGCGTGAGAAGTCCGAACACTTTCGACAGTGCGGCACCTCGAACTTATAGCATTATATGCATCAGCTCTGAATCATGTCTTGGGTCAATAGTTTGGTTTGCCCGGCTCCCATGTTTTGGTACCTTACGTTCCGCTATATCGGCTATGGTAGCCTGTGAGAACTCTCTGCGATTGTGCCCCGGTTCATCTGGGCTAAGCACCTCAGTAGAGAAAGCTAAAACTGACTGTCATGATAAGGCGAGAGCTGGTCGCTGTTCGAGAGGTCTCAAGTCCCTAAAGACTTATGCCGCTTAGAGCGAGGAGTCGGCTTTTTCCGGCTTAGGCGTGGATAGCGCCCCGAATTCGGCCTTCCGAATACCAGGGGCTTCACCAAAATTTAAAATTATAGAATTCTTTGGCTAAGTGAGAGTGATAAAGCATTATAGTCCGATTGCCTCGTTCGTTGAGCTGAGCACCTCCCTTGAAGGACCCAAGAATGGGAAAAAGAGTGCTCAGATTTATCCCGAACACCCCAGCACTCGTGGCATGGGGGCAGAAGCCGACGACTCGCCATCTCTCAGATTTGATAAACAGTCGCATAGAATGTAATATTTTAAATTCAAACAAGCGTTGCATAGCACATATGAACAAATTTTCATAATACAGGATCACACGAGCAAGTTCACTCAAAAATTACATCTTTGGAACACTCACCCGCCATAAGGCGGGCACCCTTCAGGACGCCCTCATAATACATTTCAAGGTGGCGATGCTCCTTGCCCTGCGGCGGTCCCTCCTTCACCAGCTTCTCAGCATCCATCTTGGCCCAGTGTACTTTAACACGGGCAAGTGCCCTGCGGGCGCCTTCGATGCAGACGGACTGCTTGATGACTTCTAGCCGAGGGCAGGCATCCACAAGCTGCCTCACCAGCCCAAAGTAGCTCCCCGGCAGGGCATCCCCAGGCCATAGCCGGGCTATAAGACCCTTCATGGCATGTTCGGCTGCCTTATGAAGCTCGACCAATTGCTTCAGCTGGTCGCTTAAGGGCACCGGTTGTTCGGCCTCAGTATATTGATACCAGAACACCTTCTCCGTCGAGCCCCCCTCCTCGTCTCGGTAGTACTTTGCGGCATCTGACACACCGCGGGGCAAATCTGCGAATGCTCTTGGAGAGCTCCGGACTCGGGTAAGTAACAAGTAATTTACTTTCACATGCTTGCTTTGCATAATGAATGCCTTACCCGCCGCTATCTTCTTCATCGCCTCAATTTCCTGGAGGGCCTTTTGGGCTTCAGCCTTGGCATGCTTTGTGCTCTCGAGGGCCGCGGCAAGCTCGGACTCTCGCGTCTTTGAGTCAAGCTCCAAAGTCTCGTGTTTCTTCACGAGGGCCTGGAGCTCTTGCTGCACCTCGCCCACCTGTGCCTCGTGTTTCTCCCGCTCGGTGCGCTCCTTGGCTACTTTGTTTTCGGCCTCAGATAGCGCTTGCTTCAGGGTCGCCACTTCGGTCGTGGCCCCTGGCATATCCATGATGATCCTATCATTTTGCAACCACATCTTTTTTACATATATAAACAAGGTATTACTTACCTTTGTTATCCTCGAGCTGCCTCTTGGCAAGGCCGAGCTCTTTCTCGGACTGCTCGAGATTCTGCTTCAGTGCGGCGAGCTCCGCAGTCAGTGCGGCAGAGGTTAGCAGCGAAGCCTGCATACGCATAAAGACATACTTGTATTAGACTCCTGCCGATATTATTCGATCCTCTATTCGGTTTTTCTTTGTGAACACCAAACAGAGCATCAGGGGCTACTGTCTATGCGGTAATATTTTCCTATATTTTAAATACTTACCTCAAAGCCTGTTAGAAGGCTGGCACAGGCTTCAGTCAGTCCGCTCTTGGCGGTTTGAACCTTCTTGATCACCGCACTCATAATAGTGTGGTGCTCCTCGTCGATGGAAGCGCCGCTAAGCACTTCCAGCAAGTTGTCCGGTGCCTCCAGATGGACGGAGGTCGCCGGCATGGGCGGCTTGCCCCTCTTGGCAGGGGGGCGCCTGCCAGAGTCCAGAACCGCTGGAGGGTCCGGCGCGGTGTTCGGCTGAGGGCCGAACTTGGAGCCCTTGGAAGCCTTGCTCCCTTTGCGCCTAGAGTCCGGAAGTTCTCCTTGAGGCGCCTCCAGGGCTACCTCCCCTCGACTTGGTGCCCTTTGAGACAACACCTCGGTGTTATCCGTGGGGCGAGGGGTGGAGGCGGTCGGAAGCGAACCGCTATTCATATCCGACGAATCCAAGGAACCGCTCGACGAAGATACGTCGATGCGGGCTCGGGGCGGACTGCATGATCACGTTCGGCGTTAGGAGAAGCAGTGCAATAAAAGTATGCTATGAGTTACTCTGGTATCCGAATACTTACGACTTTGCCAGGGGCTTGGCCCTTAGTGACCACTCGTCTCCGCTGTCGGTGGCGGTGGTAGAATAGTCCGGAAGGAGAGTCCTTCCCTTCTTGGACCCTTCGGCCTCCCCGGTTGGGGCGGCCTTCCTTTTCTTTTCTTCCCCGGCTGGAGGGGGAGAATCTTCCTCTTCCTCCTCCTCGTTCTCACGGGAGGAGTGCGTCTCAGAGTCATCGGGCGGTGAGTCCGATACCACCTGGCGCCAGGAACTCTTTCAGGCTCCCGTGGCCTTCTTCTTGGCCTTCTTCTCCGGCACCACGTAAGGTGCCGGAACCAGCATCTCCGCTAAGCGAGCGTCTGTTGGGTCTTCGGGCAGAGGGGTCGGGCAGTCGATCTGTTCGGCCGTCTCTAGCCCTTCCTGTCAAAGGTATGGGAGCTTAGATCTCCCATATGATTATACTGGGAAAATAAATACCCTATAACTGATAAAAGAGCTTACCGCGCCGGCTTGGCGCTGCGCGCAGAGCCCACGATCCTCGGTGAGGGGTGGGGGAACCTCGGCACTCTTGAAAAACACTCTCCAGACGTCGTTGTGCATCGTGTCGAAGAGCTCGCTCAGAATAAGGTGCTGGGCCGGGTTGAACTCCCACAAATTGAATGCCTGTTGTTGACACGGGAGGATCCGGCGAATGAGCATGACCTGGACTATGTTGACAAGCTTGAGTTTCCTATTTATCATATTTTGGATGCAGGTCTGGAGTCCGGTCAGTTCTACCGGATTACCCCAGGGCAGGCCCTTCTCTTCCAGGAGGTGAGTCGCGTGGGGATTCCGGATCGGAATTCGGGGGCCGCCGCCGATTTGGTGTTGAGCGGCTCGGTGATGTAGAACCACCCCAATTGCCACTCCTTTATGGTCTCCACATAGGAGCCCTCAAGCCATGTGACGTTGGGCATTTTGCCCACCATGGCGCCTCCGCACTCCGCCTGCTGGCCGCTCACCACTTTCGGTTTGACATTGAAGGTCTTCAGCCATAAGCCGAAGTGGGGCTTGATGCGGAGGAAGGCCTCACACACGACGATAAACGCCGAGATGTTGAGGATGAAGTTCGGGGCCAGATCGTGAAAATCCAGGCCGTAATAGAACATGAGCCCACGGACGAATGGGTGAAGGGGAAATCCCAGTCCGCGGAGGAAGTGGGTAAGGAATACTACCCTCTCATGGGGCCTTGGGGTGGGGATGATCTGCCCCACATCTGGGAGCCGGTGTGCGATATCCTCGGACGGGTATCCGGCTCCCCTCAGCTTTTGGACGTCTCCCTCCGTGATGGAGGAGACCATCCACTTGCCTCCCGCTCCGGACATGTTTGGAGAGGTTTGAGGAGAAGGATGCGAACTTGGGCGCTGGAGCTCGAGCGCGCGAGAATGGATGAGTAAGGAGGAAGAAGGCGTGGTTGGAAAAAGGTGAATCCTTATCCCTATAAGGGCGGACGAAACTATGCGTCCCCACCAGCTTGGTAAAACTCGCTTATCCCCCAAGCACCGTAATCAATGGCGCGTTTGGGTTACCCACGTCCGTATTGATGGGAATCCCGCAATAAGGGGACACGATCTCTGCTTCGACAAGACGTGCCAAGGAAACCACCTCGCGAAACACGCTGAGGTTGGTTGTAAAAAATGATTTGAATGGTGACTTGGCTGTGGTGTGATGACGCACTGTAAAAATACGTCAACAGATTAGATTTCTGGAAATATTATTCTCTCTATGGTGGTATGTGGAACTTATTTTGCAGAGCCGGACACGATACTCGTGTTCAAAATCTTCTATGAATTATTCGGAGGAGGAACCCGCCTTGCAATGCCGAAGACAATCTGCGCGCCGGACTCATCATCACTGAAGCCTGGTTCAGGGGCTACCGAGGGAGTCCTGGATTAGGGGGTATCCGGACAGCCAGACTATATCCTTTGGGCGGACTGTTGGACTATGAAGATACAAGATTGAAGACTTCGTCCCGTGTCCGGATGGGACTCTCCTTGGCGTGGAAGGCAAGCTTGGCAATACGGATATGTAGATCTCCTTCCTTGTAACCAACTATGTGTAACCCTAGCCCCCTCTGATGTCTATATAAACCGGAGGGTTTAGTCCGTAGGAACAACAACAATCATACCATAGGCTAGCTTCTAGGGTTTAGCCTCTCCGATCTCGTGGTAGATCAACTCTTGTAATACTCATATCATCAAGATCAAGCAAGCAGGAGTAGGGTTTTACCTCCATCGAGAGGGCCCGAACCTGGGTAAAAACATCGTGTCCCTTGTCTCATGTTACCATCCGCCTAGACGCACAGTTCGGGACCCCCTACCCGAGATCCGCCGGTTTTGACACCGACAAACACCTACATGCCCATCTGGATATTTCGTGAAGTAACAATCAATTCTTGATCTCCATGCTGGCCATGTAGTACTCCCTCCATCCGGATTTATTAGGCCTAAAAACAACTTCTCTTAGACCAAGACACATAGTAATTTGCTCACATTAATTCTTCCATTCCACTTTCAGTGCACTCTCTCGCATGCATGCAGCCAATGAAAAAGCACGCATGAAGTGTATTAATTTCCTAGTCATGGCACCAACAATAATGGCTTTCAATGCAACCAATGAAATGGTTGCATGCATGCACCTTTCCAAAACGAGGCCTTATAAAAAGGGACATGCTTGTGATGCTGAGAGGCCTAATAAACCCAGACAAAAGGAGTAGCATTGGATGCTTTCGCACTGAATTCCTCCCTTAAATAAATCGTTGATCTCTATCTTGAATACTCAACTTCAGTCCATGTGGGACAACTACTGCGATGACTCCCCACGCGTGCTGCTTTTACTTCTTTCTTTCTTTTCTTTTTCTGCTGCTAGCTTGTAAATTTGCCAGCGCTGAGTACTATGTTTTCTCCTCATCTGGTCTGCTCCTGGTCCAGCAAGTACACAATGTTTCCAAGTGTCGACTCGGCGACATAGTTGATCAGATTCATATCGGTTTCGGCGGATCGTAGGACGATGGGCAGCGAAAAAACTACAGCCAGAGGTTGTCACGTGTCGGGCTATCCTGCATGATTGTTCCATGCCGGCTCTTCGTCATCATGCCATCCGTGACCTTTCTCGATCCCTGAGAGAGATCCCTCCAAGAACTCAACACCACCGTGCGCAGACCCCATGGTGGGCGCCAAATGTCGTGGATTTGTCACGGCATATGTCCTAGTGTGAGGACTTGTCGTGAGGCCAACACAACTAGGTAGTAGCTTGAGAGGTGTTGATCGGGACGAGAGATGTGTGTAGATCGTCGAAGCAGATTAGCACACGAGACAAGATCTAGACAGTTTTTGGCCCCGAGAAACATCATTCGGTAATAACCCTACATGCTGTTTGTGGCTAGGTCTTATTCAATATGCTCATGAGGGAGTTGCTGTATAAGTCGGCTCTCCTCTTGTTGTACCTTGCCCTCAAGATTATTTCGCCCCTTCTTGGGGTGCCCTGCCCCTCCTTATATAAGTTGGAGGGGTGGGTTACATGTGGAGTCCTACCAGGATTAGGACTAGTCTATGTTCTAATACAAGTCGGATACAAGTCCGGGTCTTGCTTCCTTGTAAGGAAAATATTCCTTATGCCTTTCCTCTTAAGCCGGCCCACCAGAACATAAGCCGGCCTTCCCATGAGCCGCCTTCTGGGCCGTTGGGTCTTGTCGATCGTCTGACCCACCCTTCGGGTCACTAATAGGTCGCCGAGGCTCGGGTGGGTCTCTAGTGAGTCACCAAGTGTCATCCGGATCTCCGGTGAGCCGCCAAGTCCGGCCGGGTCATACCGCGGGGTATATCCCTGACAAGCCTCATACGCACCGCTCTCACTGGTGACAGAAGTTATAATCTTGGAGAGGTTGTCGCACGCAGGTTGCAACACAACGCTAGTAGTGGTTATTCCTATGGTGGAGTTTATGCCACACGCTTAGCAAGAGATATGGGCATTTAGACTTTGCCCTATGAACCTATTTTACCCACGCAGTATTTATACTTTGATGCTATGAAATGTCATAAGATCCTTAGAGGTGAACCCCACAATTTCACCTATAAATTGTTGTTTAATCAATGTTCCGTTGTGGACACATATTTGTGTGCGCCTTCTCTCTTTGAAGTTCACCATAGGGGAAGATATTTTGTTCCTGAGAGCGAGGCCCGAGCTCATAACACGGCGGTTGTGGCTGCACGGAAGGCTGAGGCATCTGCATCGAGAGCCTCCGCCAGCTATCACTCTGATCACTATGCAGGCTTCTGACTGCTTACCAAGTTAGGCCAAAAGCCTAAGCTTGGGGGAGTACGTATTTCTCACCGACATTACATTCATGTTTACACATTTCATTTGCCGGTGTTCACACTTTTTCATTGTATTATCCATGCTAAATTTATTTTCTCGCTTTCTTCTTGTGTGTTTGATAAACTTTGAGAAAATCCAAAAATACATTTCCTGCTTCTTTTCGGGTTTACTTCCTAGTTTAAATTGTTCTAGCACTAAAAAGAAAACCCAAAAAGATTTCCTTGTTCTTCTTTTACTTGTTGGGAGCTTTCCCGTGTAAATAGTTTTTTCTCATTTTTGTTTTTCCCTTTTATTTGCTTGTTCAAGAAAAAAACAAGAACTCCAAAAATATTCTGGTGTGTTTCTCTGAATTTCTTTTCTTTTTATTGAGTCATACCGAGGAGAAGACCACGATGAAAATGTTGAGTGGCTCTCATATGCATTATTGTTGATCTAACAAAGAGCCCATATTACCTTGTCTTCTCCTTTTGAATAAAATGTTTGCAGACTCCAGCTTAGTCTATGGCACTCTTGCACTATTATTATTTCCATATCGTTCGGTCGTGCAAGTGAAAGGCAATAATGACGATATTTGATGAACTGGCCGTGGCAGAGAGAAATGGGTATGAACTCAACTTGTTATGTTTTTGTAAATATCTTTCACCTAGTATCCATGATTCAGCCTTTCATGATTAAACATGTTTGCAATGACAATTAGAGATTATAGTTTCTCATGCCATGCATAAGTAGCTAGGAGTGGATAATGATTTATCTTGGGTGTCAACATTGTGTTAAAATGATTGTCATGTAGTATGATGATATGGTATCCTCCTCTGAATGTTCGAGTGGCTTGACTTGGCACATGTTCATGCATCCAGTTGAATCAAAACCAGCATAGCCTCTATGATGTTTATGTTCATGGTGTTCATATCCTACTCATGCTAGTATCCAATGTTACTTATGCATAATGCATGTTCATGACCGTTATTGCTCTCTAGCTGGCCGCTTCTCAATGTATTTGCTAGCCTTTGCGTGTACTAAGTGGGAACTCTGCTTGTACATCCAAAACCTGAAACCCAAGTTATTCCAGATGAGTCCACCATACCTACCTATATGCAGTATTACCCTGCCGTCCTAAGTAAATTTTCATGTGCCACCTCTAAAAACTTGAAATAAATATCCTTTTTGTGTGCCTGGATTGTTCATAGAGCGACAGGATGTAGTCAGTATCTCCCATGCTAAGCGGGTTATTCTCAGGTTGAGTGTTTATTCACTGGCCATTGCACGAGAAGGGGGCGGTAATAGGGATGCCCAGATGCCCAGTCCCAAACTGGAAATAGAATTGAGCTTACAAATAATCAAACAAAAACTCCTACGGAGTAATAACCTTTAATTTATCGTTTGGGAACCGCCGCTAATGTGTTTATCATGGAAGATATTGATAACTGATGGTCGCGAAGTAAACAAGAAGGGCGCATTTCTCAAAATATCATTTACCTCTGTTTTAAAAACTTGAGCTCTGGCACTGCTGCAAATCACTGCTTCCCTCTGCGAAGGGACTATCTATTTACTTTTATGTTGGGTCATCACCTTCTAAAATAAGCGCCAGAACCTAAGAGCACTGCTGTCATGCTTATGAATTGTGTGTAGCTAATGTTGGGTGCATCATGACTGGATCTTTTCTACCATGAATTACAATATTTAGTCGTTGCTTGAACTTTGGAGGTGCTCTGCATTTATGTTTTGCGCTCTCAGAAAGGGCTAGTGAGATACCACTATTGTCATATTATATCATGTTTGCTTTGATAACGTGTTGCTGTTTGAGATATCTTGTTATTGCTTGCTAGCTGATTATGTCATTGATATGAGTTAATATAATTTTTAAGAGTTATTGTCGACATGGTTAGTTATAATATTGGCTGAAAACCTGGGTGTTGTTTAAGCTTATTTATGCAAACAAGAGCAAAAGAGTTTGTAAAAGTTTTTCTTTTTCACTTTCAGTTTATCAACTAAATTTCCTGAGGACAAGCAAAGGTTTAAGCTTGGGGGAGTTGATACGTCTCCGTCGAATCTACTTTTCCTAATGCTTTTCCTCTTGTTTTGGAAACTAATTTGCATGATTTGAATGAAACTAACCCGGACTAACGCAGTTTTCAGCAGAACTACCATGGTGTTGTTTTTGTGCAGAAATAAAATTTCTCAGATTGGAATGAAACTTTGCGGGGATTTTTTATACAATAGAAGATAATTTCTGGAGCCAAGAACCACCGGAGGGGGGCACCTGGGTGGGAAAAACCCACCAAGGCACGCCACCCCCTCCAGGTGCGCCCAGGTGGATTGTCCCCCCTGGTGGCCCCAAAGAGCCTGAAACCGACGCAATAAAATCACATTTTTCTAGAAAAAAATCAGTGAGAAAGAATTATCGCGTTCCACAAGACGGAGCCGCCGCCGTCTCCTGTTCTTCGTCGGGAGGCTAGATCTGGAGTATGTTTGGGGTTGTGGTGAGGGGGATCTTCGATCCTCATCATCACCAACCCTTCTCCGTCGCCAATTCCATGATGCTCCCCACTGGGAGTGAGTAATTCCTTCGTAGGCTCGCTGGTCAGTGAGGAGTTGGATGAGATTCATCATGTAATCGAGTTAGTTTTGTTAGGGCTTGATCCCTTGTATCCATTATGTTCTGAGATTGATGTCGTTATGACTTTGCCATGCTTAATGCATGTCGCTTTGGGCCAGGGTGCCATGATTTCAGATCTGAACCGTTTATGTTATCACCATTATATCTATGTTCTAGATCCGATCTTGCAAGTTATAGTCACCTACTACGTGTTATGATCCGGCAACCCCAGAGTGACAATAGTCGGGACACTTCCATGTTAGTTTCTTTTTCGTGCATTCTTCTTGTGTGTTTGGAAAACTTTGAGAAAATCCAAAAAAATTACTTGTAGTTTCTTTTTAGTTTTCTTTTCCATGTTTATCTAGTAGTAGTATTGAAAGAAAACCCAAAAATATTTCTCGTGCTTCTTTTACTTGTTGGGAGCTTTCTCGTGTAAATATTTTTTCTCGTTCTTGTTTTTACTTTCTTCAGAAAAACTAAAACTCCAAAAATATTTCGGTGTGTTTCTTTGAATTTTTTTCCTTTTCTTTGGGTCGTAAGGAGAAGACCACGATGAAAATGTTGAGTGGCTTTATTTTTGATCTAACAAAGATCCCATATTACCTTGTCTTCTACTTTACTAAATGTTTGCGGATTCCAGCTTAGTTGCACATGCACTCTTATTATTATTCACATCGTTTGGCCGTGCAAGTGAGAGGCAATAATGACGATATATGATGAAGTGATTGAGATGAGGAAAAGCTGGTATGAACTCGACCTATTTTGTTTTTGTAAATATGATTAGTTCACCGTTCTTGATTCAGCTTGTTATGAATGAAACATGTTTGCAATGACAATTAGAGATTATAGTTACTCATGCCATGCTTAATTAGCTAGGAGTTTATAATGGTTTACCTTGTGTGCCAACATGCTTTTAAAACAGTTATGATGTGGTATGATAAGATGGTATCCTCCTTTGAATGATTCAAGTGGCTTGACTTGGCACATGTTCACGCATGTAGTTGAAACAAAATCAATATAGCCTCCACGATATTTATGTTCATGGTTATTTATATCCTATTCATGCTTGCACTCAATGTTGGTTAATCTCAATGCATGTTTGTCGGATTTCGGGTTCCGGCAGACCCTCTAGGTTCGAACTCTGGGGTGCACTTGGAGATCTCACCTCGTACCTACCTACACCTCGTCGCCTCGCAAGGATCTAAACTACACAAACAACAACACAAGGGACACAAGGTTTATACTGGTTCGGGCCACCATGGTGGTGTAATACCCTACTCCAGTGTGTGGTGTGGTGGATTGCCTCAGGGGCGGATGATGAATAGTACAAGGAAGAACAGCCTCGCGAGGGTCTGTTCTTGGCCGGTGCGACGAACTGCTAGGGGGAGTTCGGTCGCTCTCTCTCTCTCTCTCCAGATTGATCTCTCGCCCGATCCCAGATTCTTCTCCCCTCTACCCTGTGGGCGGCTAGTCCTATTTATAGGCAGAGGCCCTGGGCCTCTTCCCAAATATTGAGCAGGAAGGGCGCCAACAATTGGCCATTTTGAAGGGGAACATCTAGTACACTTATCCTGACTAAAGTCGGTCCTCGCCTGCCAAAGACTCGGCGGTGGCCTTGGCTTGGGCTCCACGATGACCTCCTTCCTGCCGTTGTGTTGGTCTTGGTCTTGTTGCACCGAAATGGTTGCCTTTGCTTGATGCTCTCGCTGCGCTTGCCTCCTTTGCACCAAAGAGGAAATGAGGACATCTTCTTGGCGGGCTGGCGCTACTGGCGCCCTTATGGTAAATCATGGGCACCTCGTGAGGTACCCCGCCTTGATCTCTCCGCCTCCTCATGAGCCAGCTTGACGAGGCCGTTCTGAGGAAGCTTCACTGTCCGCCCATGAGGCTTGGCCCCTCGCGAGGGTCTTGAGCTTGTCTTGTGAAGATGGGCGTCTTGGGCCACCCCTTGAGCCACGCCGCAGGTCGCAGGCAGGCAAGTCTGGGTACCCCTGTTCCCAGAATGCCGACAGTAGCCCCCGGGCCCAAGGCACGCCCTTACTTGGCTTAGCAGAGAGCCGAAGGGGCAAGTGCGAAGCGCCGCGGGCCCTAACAGCCTGCGGCCTTGAGCGCCGCGTGGCGGTTGATTGTACGTGGGCGTCCCTGCTTCCCCGCGACGCCTTGACAACTGCGCGAATCGACAAGAGAGCGGTACCCATCTAGGCTTTTCCTCCTTTGCCTTCTCCAGTCATTGCCCAAATCCCCTTTCTCGATCCTATCCTTCCTGCTTCTGAAATCCCCAGATCTACTCCGACCCCGTGCCCTAGCAAGGTATGGCGCCTCGCCAGACCCCGGACGGAGCTTGGTACTCGCCCGCTTTGGACTCCCCGAACGTGTCGGAGAAGAGCCTTGCCCGGGGCGCGCCGGATGATGGCGGCGCAAGGCAGCAACGACAGCGGTGCTCAAGGCTGGCTCTGCCCTTCCCGAGGACCAAGGAAGTACCTTCTATCCGCTCTTCGTGGCGCCATTGCCGATGCTGGTGCCTCCCTTTTCTGAGTTCTTCTTTTCTGTCCTCCGCCATTACAAACTGCAAGCTCTGCACCTCCACCCAAACTCTGTTCTTCTCCTAGCGATCTTCGCCTACTATTGTGAGGCGCACATCAGGGTGCAGCCCTCAGTGGCCTTGCTGCGCCACTACTTCTACCTCCGGGCCTCTCGCGGCCCCATCACCGCGTGCGCAAGCTTTGTCGCGTACGATAGCTCCAACGCCACCTCGAAGCCCGGGAAGAGGATTGAGGGCTTCAGGAGCAAGTGGGTCATGGTAGATGCTGGGCGCATCCATCCTCGGCTGATTCTGCCCACGGAGCAGCCCACGCCCATCGACTCTTGGTCTCGCGCGGAACTCGTGGATCCGCCGGCCGATCTTGGAGAAGATGGACGCGGACCTGTGGCCAGGCAACATGGCGATGGCGAAGCTGACCGGGGCGTCGCTCCTGAGGGAGTTCCTGGAGCACCGAGTGGCCCCGCTTCGGCAATACTCGCTTCCGCTGTGGAGGCCTCGCCCGAGCCCCGTAGTCTTGGCCGACGAAGATCTGGCCGCGGTCCTCCAATCTTTGGTCGGGGGAGACGTGGCGAGGCTGGAGGGCGCTCCTGTACCCCTGTTCCTTCGAGATGATTGGGAGCAGGTGGTGGACTCCATGCCCGCTTTCAACGGGGACGGGCCTATGCCCGCGGAGGTTCCCGAGGACCCGGCGGCCCTGGCGACGGTGAACGTGTCCTCCGGCGACTCCAGCGGAGAGGAGGAAGAAGAGGAGCGGGAAGAGGGGCCCGACTCCGAGGCGACCGACGGGGAGTCGAGAGCGCCCCTCCCCTGGCGCAGGTCCCGTGCTCTCCGCCTCTTGCCGGACGACGATGAGGATGGCGATGAGCGAGGTGGCGAGAGCTCGCCCCTGATCCCGAAGAAGGACAGGACGGGGCTGGTTCCCCACGGGTCTGCCCCGGTTCCGAGGCGATCTGCAGACGCGCCTCCTGTTCTCGATCCTCTTGAGGTTGATCCCAGCAGCCGGCTATCGGGCTTCAAGTTCGGACGGAGGTTGCTCGAGCCCACGAGCGATGACCAGTAAGTGTTTGATTCTCGTTTTGCTTCTTGCTTCGTCGTTGAGGCTTGATATCTGTATTCCTTGGCTAGGCCGGCGCCTGCGGCGAAAAAGCTGAAGGGGGCTCCTGAGGCTTCGTTCGGGGCAGCGCCTCCATCCGCGGAAGAAGGGGCGGCAAGACGCGGGCCTCTCCTGCCCGGTCATCCTCGCGAGGCCTGGCGGGGCTAGCTGGGGCGAGCTCAGCCCCCATGGCCCAAGCGACTCCCCAGGTATCCTTGCCTGACGCCACTGCCGTAGTCGCCGAGGCGCAGAAGGTCCCGACTCGTGGTGCTGTGATTACGCTGCCGTCCTCTCCTCCTACTCCGCCAACTGTCGTTTCTCCGACTCCTTCTACTGTGCTTGACCGTGCTGCTGCTGAACTGGACCGGCTGCGGCGCAGAAGGTCCCGACTCGTGGTGCTGTGATTACGCTGCCGTCCTCTCCTCCTACTCCGCCAACTGTCGTTTCTCCGACTCCTTCTACTGTCCTTGACCGTGCTGCTGCTGAACTGGACCGGCTGCGGAAAGATCTTCTGGGCGCCGATCCTCGCTTGGTGGCCAGATGCCTGGAGCTGGCCTCCGGCTGGGTTCGCTCCGATGCTTCAATTCGAGCGGCGCTGGTTCAGGCCGCGATGACCTGAGACGAGGAGAAGCAGGCCGTCCTCGAGGCGAAGGCCGCTGGCGATGCCTCCTTGGGGGAGGTAGCCAATGTCCGAGGTCGCTGCAAGGCGCTGGAGGGCGAGTTGCAGGGCCTGCGCGACCAGCTTGCCAAGGAGGCCCGCATCCGCCAAGAGAAGGAGGAAGACATGAAGGCTTGTGAGGCGGCCGCCAAGGACCGGGATGCCAAGCTTGATGAGCGCCATGGCCGCTTAGGTGCGCTGGAGCATGCGTTGGAGGCGAGGAAGATCGAGCTGGATGGCAAGGCGCGGGTCCTGGCCGGGGAGCACGTGGCCTTCGCGAAGCTAGAGGCGAAGGCTCGCACCTTGCTGAGGTCGCTTTATGATAGCGGCCTGGAAAGCCCGCTGGCCGGTGCCAAGGACGGCCCCGCCAAGCTGCTTCCCTTCCTGGTCCGCGCCCTTGAAGATGTCACCCTTGGCCTTGGCCCCACGGCTGAGGCCGAGGCGCGTGTCCTGTCTTCTGCAGCGCTGACGCGCGTCTTCACCCACGTCTACCTTCGCAATCCCGACGTTGATCTTGACAGCCTATTGGAGCCTGTGAGCGGCGAGCTTGCCGCTGCCGCAGCGGAGGCCGTGAAGGGTCGAGCGGAGGCTCACTGGCGGTTCGGGCCTTCAAGCACTAAGCGAAGCAAAGCGCTGCCGATCCCGAGGCTTCACGAGGCGAACCCGCCCAGCGCAGCTCACGCCAAGGTGTCTGCCGACAAGTGACTCCTTCGTGGCTCCTGTCCCGCTTTCAGCTCCTGCAACATGCATCATGCCTCGTGGAGGCGTTTAAACTTGCGTTTGGCGTTGTGAAAACAGTTATGGACTGTAATATTTGCTTTTGAATTCCTTGAGATTTGCGCTTTTCCTTCCTACTTGCTTATGTTCTACGTCGGCAGAGCCCGGCCCCGCGCATACCTCAGCCGCCGTTAGCCCCGACCTGAAACCAGGACGAGACCAAGGAGTGAGGGGCCACGTGACAAGTTAGGCTCCTGAGTCGCGATGCTCAGGAGTCCCCCTTGACGCACGATCAGCAAGTAGGGAGGTGAGATGTATGGGTGAATTTACCATTCTACGTCGGCAGAGCCCGCCCAACAAGATACCTCAACCGCCGTTAGCCTTTCGGAACTAAGGGGTGAGGGGCTACGTGACCAGTTAGACTCCTGAGTCGCGATGCTCACGAGTCCCCCTTGACGTTCAAATGCCCTTCATACCTTGGCTCCGCTCGGGGAGAGACGTGCGACGAACCAGGCCCGAGGGGCCTGGCTGGGTGGCGTGCTTCTGGGCGTGACCCAGGCGTTGCCCCAGTGCCCAGCCCCTCGCGCGGCACTCCCGAGGGGAGGCGTTACGATGAGGCCATACATTGAGCTCTAGGCTCCCTGAGGTTGACGTGGCCGGGGGCCACCCTCAGTTGTTTATCACCAGCGCGGAGCATAGCGCTTCCGTATGTGTACGGGCATAGCCGCTCCTCGGCGATGTGTCGTCGGCCAGTAGCGGAGCATGGTGCTTCCACTAGTGCGTGGGAGGGGGCTCCCCTCTAGGAGGAGCCCCCGGGGCGTGTACAGCCCCGCCCTGACACGTGGCTGGCACGGTAGGGCCTGACGAGGTGTATCTGGGCACCCGTGAGGCAGCGCGGGACTCACGGCGCCCTACCTCAAGGCGGGTTGCGCCTGGCACTAGGCCTTAAGTTGTGATGTGTTCCTGCAAATTTGGTTAGATGTCGATGCTCTACGTCCTCAGGTCCCGGCCCTCGAGCGGGGCTCAGCCGTCGCTGGTATGCTAGGTCGCGATGCCGTGGACAAGGCGGAGGTGAGGGGCCTGGAGAGCCAAGAGAGCTCATGAGTCGCGATGCTCAGTACCCCCCTTTAACGCAGCATGGCGGCCGACATGAAGGAAGAGGGTGCCATGGACAGCACCAAATAACAATCATGATGGGTCAAACGCACAACCCGAATAAAGCGCAAGAGGGATACATGCCACTGGTTGCAGCCGGGTGGCTTGGGGATGATGCAGCCCGAGGGGCGCCCCCAGTAAAGTAAACTAGAAACATGAATCAAAAGGGATACATGCCGCAGGGACGGACCCACGCGGCCTAGGAATGATGCAGCCCTGGGGGCGCACCCAGCTGAAATGAAACTCGAAGGATGTCACCTGATAATGTTGAAGATGAAGGGATGCTGAAGTAGCGAACGTCGTGCGCTGCGGAAGCCGATCTTCACGAGCCCCCAGGCCCAGGAGCTTCGGGAGGCTCCAGAGGCACTGGTGGCTCCTCGCGGACCATCTCCACCTCCGCCAGGACTGCAGAACGCCTGGCCACTTGAGCCTCCAAGATGCTCCTCATGAGGCGCTGGCGCGTGGCAGCCGCGTTCGGCAAGCCGTAAGGCATGCGAACGTAGCTGTGGGGTGGACCTTCACAGCGCCCCACGCGTGAGGGCCAGAGGCGCTCCTGAGAGGCGGCTCAGTTGAGCCCTGGTATGTCGATGCAGATGCGCGGCCCACCATCCTCACCTGGATGGGGAGCCACGGCTGCCACTCATGACTCTTGACTCCTGCAGCTCCTGAATGATCTTGCTGACAAACTCCTGAGGGTTTGGCCCTCCTTGCCTCACCCCTTCCTGAGGGAAACGTGCTTTGAAACACGCCTCCAAGTGGTGCCCGAGCGCCTCCCTCGTGATCTTAGCAAAGTCGGTGGCCCTCCAGGAGAGATCCCCCGAGCCTTGCTCGAGGAGGGCGTCGGGCGCGCCTTCCTATGCGACGAAGGAGGTGCCCCCCTGAGCAGTAGCGGACCACGAGGGGCCTACCTCCCGAGGGGTCGGGCCAGGCGATGTCTTCTTCTTCTTAGGAGCAGCCTCGGGGAGCCTCCCGCTCCTGTGATCCGGGTCTTCAATTGACGTGGCTTGAAAAGCATGCTCCAGGGAACACACTGCGTCTCTCTCTTCACAAGGCACCGTGATGACTCCACCGCTTCCTGGCATCTTGAGGACATTGTAGCCGTGATGAGTCACGGCCATGAATTTGGCCAGAGCTGGGTACCCGAGGATGGCATTGTATGGCAGGCGAATGTGGGCGACGTCGAAGTCAATGAGCTCGGTGCGGTAGTTGTCGCACACTCCGATGGTGACAGGGAGGCGGACCTGCCCTATCGGGACTGTGGAGCCATCAGTGACTCCGGAGAAAGGCTTGGTTGGCTCAAGCTGATTGTACGGCACTTGGAGATTGTTGAATGTCTCGACGGACAGGAAATTGAGCCCTGCCCCGCCATCGATGAGGGTCCTGGTGACTTGCACGTTGCTGATGATTGGGGAACAAAGCATCGGAAGGACTCCTACCGTGGCTGCGCAAGACTTGAGCTGATCCGCCGAGCTGAACGTGATGGCGCATGCCGACCACCCGAGAGGGCGCGTGGCTTCGAGCTTGGGGAGGACAGCATTCACTTCATGCGAACTGCTTGAAGATGCGCCGAGAGGTGGGGCTTGAGCTCCGCCCAGGATGCAAGCGATTGCGCCATGTTCTGGAAGCCCCCAGCCCCCTCGTACTGATGATGGTCTTCATTTCTCCTTGGCGGCGGTGGCAAAGGAGGGAGGCCTGCGTTGCCTTGCGGGCGATCCTCGCGAGGCTGATCCCTCCAGCCTCCCTCGCGAGGCAGGTCTCTCCAACCTCCCTGGCGAGGCTGATCCTGCCAGCGGTCCTCGCGAGGTCGGTCATGCCACCCTTGGCGAGGGCCACGGTCTTCCCAATGTCCTGTGCTTCTTCCTCCTCCTCGGCCGTAGCCTCGATCATTGCGGCTGGGGCGTCGACCGATTCGCCCTTCTCGCATGGCCCTGAGCTCTTGGCATTCATTGGTGTTGTGGGTGTGGAGGTCGTGGTACACGCAGTACCGGCTGGCCTTGGAAGACTCAGGCTGATCCCTGCCTTGCTTGGTGTCTGGTTCTACCGCGAGCACGGCAGCCCCCTTGCGCTTCACGTCCTTGACCTTGGGCTTCTTCTCTTCTGGGTCGGCAGCCGACAGCTCGAGGAGGGAAAGGCGTCCTTCCTCAGCCCTGGCGCACTTGGTCGCTAAGTTGAATAGCTCCAGGGATGTGAACAGGTCTTCATGCATCGCCAGCTCATCCTTCATCTTGACGTCACGCACACCGTCGGAGAAGGCTGAGATGATGGCCTCCTCGCTCACCTTGGGAATCTTGAGGCGTGTGTTGTTGAAGCTTGGATGTACTTCTGCAAGGTCTCTCCTAGCTGCTGCTTGATGCGGCGCATGTCGCTCACGGCAGGAGGCCGGTCGCGAGTGCCTTGGAAGTTGGCGATGAAGCGGGTGCGCATCTCGTCCCCTGTGAGGAGATCGTGCGAGCAGGTTCGTGGAGCCAAAGTGCGGGCACCGTCCTTGAGCACCATGGGAAACCAGTTCGCCATGACCTTCTCGTCCCCGTTGGCGGCTTCGATGCCCAGCTCGTAGAGCTGGAGGAACTCCGCAGGGTCGGCCTTGCCGTCGTAGCGAGGATGCAGGTCTGGCTTGAACTTGTCGGGCCATGCGACGCTGCGTAGCTCGGTGGTGAAGGCGTGGCAGCCTGCAGTGGCCACTGGAGGCCTTTGGTGATGGAGGGCTTGATCTTGCGGGTCCCCGTCTTGCTGCCGGGAGTAGCGCAGGTCTTGGCGTCTTTGGAGCAGGGCGCGGTCGTGACGAGCCGGTGCAGGGAGCACTCGGGCGGCTTCTTGGGGGCGAGGGACCTCTTGGCAGCTCTGCTCTTGCAGCGCTGGTGCGGGACGGAGTGGGTTCCGCCCAGGGGCCACGCACCTTGGGGCCAAGGCGCCTTCTTGAGGGGAAGGCGGCTGAGGCGCCCCCGGAGCTTCATCGCCCGCGCAAGGCGGGGTGCGGTGCAGCGAGAAGGACGGGCAGGAGCCCAGCGGCGCCGGCAGCTTCGGCGACGCAGTCGAGCCACTCCTCGTGGGCGTCGTCGGCCGACGGGCGGTAGCGCAAGAGCTCGTTTGCCGCGATGAGCGGCTCGAAAGCCTCCATGGCGCGGAGCCTTGTGAGACGAAGAACCAGGCGGGCGGCGAAGGAGTAGCGGTGCGGCCATCTCGCCTCACGGATGGATGCTGGGACGACGCCTGCTGCTCGTTCCCCGCCGGGCCGGTGGCAGCGTTGATGGCAGGCGATGGGGAATGGCGGGGGCGGCCGCCGACGGGGGCGAGTAGAGAGCGGCCCAGCGGCCCGACGAGCGTCGACATGGATGCGAGGGCGGCGAAGAACAGCGGCGGAAGGCGGATTCCGTGCACCCTACAGCGCGCCAGATGTTCGATTTCGGGTTCTGGCAGACCCTCTAGGTTCGAACTCTGGGGTGCACGCGGAGATCTCACCTCCTACCTACCTACACCTCCTCACCTCGCAAGGATCTAAACTACACAAAGAGTAACACAAAGGACACAAGGTTTATACTGGTTCGGGCCACCATGGTGGTGTATTACCCTACTCCAGTGTGTGGTGTGGTGGATTGCCTCAGGGGTGAATGACGAACAGTACAAGGAAGAACAACCTCGCGAGGGTCTGTTCTTGGCCGGTGCGACGAACTGCTAGGGGGAGTTCGGTCGCGCTCTCTCTCTCTCTCTAGATTGATCTCTCGCCCGATCCCAGATTCTTCTCCCCTCTACCCTATGGGTGGCTAGTCTTATTTATAGGCAGAGGCCCTGGGCCTCTTCCCAAATATTGAGCGGGAAGGGCGCCAACAATTGGCCATTTTGAAGGGGAACATCTCTGACGGTGATGCCGGCTTGGGCTCCATGATGACCTCCTTCCTGCCGTTGTGTTGGTCTTGGTCTTGTTGCACCGAAATGGTTGCCTTTGCTTGATGCTCTCGCCTGCACTTGCCTCCTTTGAACCAAAGAGGAAATGAGGACACTGCGCGGGCCGGCGCCCGCCTGGCGCCCTTGGTCGTCATGGCTTGCGTCATGGGCATCTCATGAGGTACCCCGCCTTGATCTCTCCGCCTCCTCGCCAGCCAGCCTGACGAGGTCGTGCCTGAGGAAGCTTCCTGTCGTCCGCCCCGCGAGGCTTGGCCACTCACAAGGGTCTTGATCTTGTGCTGACGAAGATGGGCCGTACTAGGCCATCCCTTGAGCCACGCCGCAGGCCGCAGGCAGGCAAGTCTGGGTACCCCTGTTCCCAGAACGCCGACAATGTTTATGACTGTTGTCGCTCTCTAGTTGGCCGCTCCTCAATCTATTGCTAGCCTTCACCTGTACTAAGCGGGAATACTGCTTGTGCATCCACTTCCATAAGCTCAAAGTTGTTCCATGTGAGTCCACCATACCTACCTATATGCAGTATTTACCTGCTATTCCAAGTAAATTTGCATGTGCCAAACTCTAAACCTTCAAATAATAATCTGTTTTGTATGCCCGAATCGCTCATGTAACGACTGGGGGCTGTCAGTATCTTCCATGCTAGGTGGGTTATTCTCACGATGAGTGTTGATTCACTTGTCATTCACGAGAAAGTGGCTGGTAATCGGGATGCCCAGTTCCATGCTCTAAATCAAATAAAAATATAATATCAAACAAAACTCCCCAGGACTGTTGTTGGTATGGATGGTACCGTTGTTTCGAACCAGACGTGGAGTGTGCTTGTTGGTAGAGGGGGAGTAAAAACTTTACCATTCTGTTTGGGAACCACCTATAATGTATCTAGCATGGAAAGTACCAAGATCTCTTGGTTGTTATGTTGACAATGAAAGCATGCTGCTTTTAAAGCTAGAGCTCTGGCACCTCTGAAAATCCATGCTTCTCTCTACGAAGAGCCTATCTATTTACTTTTATTGTTGAGTCATCATCCTCTTATAAAAAGCACCAGTTAGAGAGCACCACTATCATTTGTATATATGCTTGTAGGAATTGCAATAATACCAAGTTTCCTCTCTATGTGCTTAAAGTTTTGAAGTTATGCTTGTTTTGCCTTCCTATGCTAGTTGATTATTGTTCCCATAAGTTGTTTGCTCACAAAATCCCTATGCATAGGAAGTAGGTTAGACTTAAATGTGCTAGTCATATTCTTCATGATGCTCTCTTTATGTTTTAATTCTTATCTTTTATGTGAGCATCATTGAAATCATCATGCCTAGCTAGGGGCGTTAAATGTTAGCGCTTGTTGGGAGGCAACCCAATTTTATTTTTGTTTCTTGCTTTTTGGTTCTGTTTAGTAATAAATAATTCATCTATCCTCTGGTTAGATGTGGTTCTATGTTTTAATTAGTGTTTGTGCCAAGTAAGACCTATAGGATCTTCTTGGATAATAGTTATTTGATCTTGCTGAAAATTCCAGAAACTTTCTGTTCGCGAAAACAATTGTTTAAAATCACCAGAACGTGATAAAATATTGATTCCAATTGCAGCATATCAATAAACAAATTATTTAGGTCTTCCTATTTTGGTAGATTTTTCGGAGTTCCAGAAGTTTGCGTTAGTTACAGATTACTACAAACTGTTCTGTTTTTGACAGGTTCTGTTTTCTATGTGTTGTTTGCTTATTTTGATGAATCTATGAGTAGTATCGGAGGGTATGCACCATACATAAGTTGGAATACAGTAGATATTACACAAATATGAATTTAGAATAAGTTCACAACAGTACCTAAGTGGTGATTTATTTTCTTATACTAACGGAGCTTACGAGTTTTCTGTTAAGTTTTGTGTTGTGAAGTTTTCAAGTTTTGGGTAAAGATCCGATGGACTATGGAATAAGGAGTGGCAAGAGCCTAAGCTTGGGGATGCCCAAGGCACCCCAAGGTAATATTCAAGGATGACCAAGAGCCTAAGCTTGGATATGCCCCAGAAGGCATCCCCTCTTTCGTCTTCGTTCATCGGTAACTTTACTTGGAGCTATATTTTTATTCACCACATGATATGTGTTTTGCTTGGAGCATAATTTTATTTTCTTTTGTTTTGCTTGCTGTTTGAATAAAATACCAAGATCTGAAATTCTTAAATGTTAGAGAGTCTTCACATAGTTACATAATTGTTCGACTATTCATTGATCTTCACTTATATCTTTCGGAGTAGTTTGTCATTTACTCTAGTGCTTCACTTACATCCTTTTAAAAGAACGGCGGTGGTTTTATTTTGAAGAAATAGAAGAACTCTCGTGCTTCACTTATATTATTTTGGGAGTCCTAAACAGCATGGTAATTTGCTTTGGTTATGAATTTAGTCCTAATATGATGGGCATCCAAGATGGGTATAATAAAAACTTTCATATAAAGTGCATTGAATACTATGAGAAGTTTGATACTTGATAATTGTTTTGAGATATGAAGATGGTGATATTAGAGTCATGCTAGTTGAGTGGTTATGAATATGATAAATACTTGTGTTAAAGTTTGTGATTCCCGTAGCATGCACGTATGGTGAACCGTCATGTGAGGAAGTCGGAGCATGATTTATTTATTGATTGTCTTCCTTATGAGTGGCGGTCAGGGACGAGCAATGGTCTTTTCCTACCAATCTATCCCCCTAGGATCATGCATGTAATACTTTGTTTTGATAACTAATAGATTTTTGCAACAAGTACATGAGTTCTTTATGACTAATGTTGAGTCCACGGATTATACGCACTCTCATCCTTCCGCCATTGCTAGCCTCTCTAATACCGCGCACCTTTCGCCGGTATCATACACCCACCATATACCTTCCTCAAAACAGCCACCATACCTACCTATCATGGCATTTCCATAGCCATTCCGAGATATATTGCCATGCAACTTTCCACCGTTCCGTTTATTATGACATGCTCCATCATTGTCATATTTTGCTTTGCATGAGCATGTAGTTGACATTGTATTTGTGGCAAAGCCACCATTCATAATTCTTTCGTACATGTCACTCATGAGTCAATGCACATCCCGGTACACCGCCGGAGGCATTCATATAGAGTCATATCTTGTTCTAAGTATTGAGTTGTAATTCTTGAGTTGTAAGTAAATAAAAGTGTGATGATCATCATTATTAGAGCATTGTCCCAGTGAGGAAAGGATGATGGAGACTATGGTTCCCCCACAAGTCGGGATGAGACTCCGGACAAAAAATAAAAATAAAGAGAAAAAAGAGGCCAAAAAAAGAGAGAGAATGCCCAAAAAACAACAAAAAAACAACAAAAAAATGATAGAAAAAGAGAGATGGGGCAATGCTACTATCCTTTTACCACACTTGTGCTTCAAAGTAGAACCATGATCTTCATGATAGAGAATCTCCTATGTTGTCATTGTCACTCTCATATACTACTGGGAATCTTTCATTATAGAACTTGGCTTGTATATTCCAATGATGGGCTTCCTCAAAATGCCCTAGGTCTTCGTGAGCAAGCGAGTTGGATGCACACCCACTTAGTTTCTTTTTGAGCTTTCATACACTTATAGCTCTAGTGCATCTGTTGCATGGCAATCCCTACTCACTCACATTGATATCTATTGATGGGCATCTCCATAGCCCGTTGATACGCCTAGTTGATGTGAGACTATCTTCTCCTTTTTGTCTTCTCCACAACCACCATTCTATTCCACCTATAGTGCTATGTCCATGGTCCACGCTCATGTATTGTGTGAAGATTGAAAAAGTTTGAGAACATCAAAAGTATGAAACAATTTCTTGGCTTGTCATCGTGGTTGTGCGTGATTTAAATACTTTGTGTGGTGAAGATAGAGCATAGCCAGACTATATTATTTTGTAGGGATAACTTTCTTTGGCCATGTTATTTTGCGAAGACATGATTGCTTTGTTAGTATTCTTGACGTATTATTATTTTTATGTCAATACTAAACTTTTATCTTGAATATTTTGGATCTGAACATTCATGCCACAATAAAGAAAATTACATTGAAGAATATGCTAGGTAGCATTCCACATCAAAAATTCTGTTTTTATCATTTACCTACTCGAGGACGAGCAGGAATTGCTTGGGGATGTTGATACGTCTCCAACGTATCTATAATTTTTGATTGTTCCATGCTATTATATTATCTGTTTTGGATGTTTAATGGGCTTTACTATGCACTTTTATGTTATTTTTGGGACTAATCTATTAACCCAGAGCCCAGTGCCACTTTATGTTTTCCCCCTTGTTTCAGTGTTTCACAGAAAAGGAATATCGAACGGAGTCCAAACGGAATGAAACCTTCGGGGCGTGATTTTTGGAATGAACGTGATCCAGGAGACTTGGAGTTGAAGTTAGGGAAGCTTCAAGGTGGCCATGAGGCACGGAGGCACGTGCCCCACCCTCGTGGGCCCCTCGTGGCTCCCCTGACCGACTTCTTTCGCCTATATATATCCATATACCCTAAAACCGTCGGGGAACAGAATAGATCGGGAGTTACGCCGCCGCAAGCCTCTATAGCCACCAAAAACCAATTGGGACCCTGTTCCGGTACCCTGCCGGAGGGAGGATCCCTCACCGGTGGCCATCTTCATCATCCTGGCGCTCTCCATGATGAGGAGGGAGTAGTTCACCCTCGGGGCTGAGGGTATGTACCAATAGCTATATGTTTGATATCTCTCTCGTGTTCTTGAGGTCACACGATCTTGATGTATCGCGAGCTTTGCTATTATAGTTGGATCTTATGATGTTTCTCCCCCTCTACTCTCTTGTAATGGATTGAGTTTTCCCTTTGAAGTTATCTTATCGGATTGAGTCTTTAAGGATTTAAGAACACCTGATGTATGTCTTGCATGTGCTTATCTGTGGTGATAATGGGATATCACGTGATTAACTTGATGTATGTTCTAGTGATCAACTTGCGGGTTCAGTGACCTTGTGACTTATGCATAGGGGTTGGCACACGTTTTCGTCTTGACTCTCCGGTAGAAACTTTGGGCCACTCTTTGAAGTTCTTTGTGTTGGTTGAATAGATGAATCTGAGATTGTTTGATGCACATCGTATAATCATACCCACGGATACTTGAGGTGACATTGGAGTATCTAGGTGACATTAGGGTTTTGGTTGATATATTTGTCTTAAGGTGTTATTCTAGTACAAACTCTATGATAGATCGAACGGAAAGAATAGCTTCGTGTTATTTCACTACGGACTCTTGAATAGATTGATAAGAAAGGATAACTTTGAGGTGGTTTCATACCCTACAATAATATCTTCATGTGTTCTCCGCTATTAGTGACTAGGGATGGCAACGGGGCCCCATACCCGCCAAACCCGTGGGGATTTCATCTATTAGGGGGTGGGGATGGGCGAAAAACATCCCCATGGGGATATTTACCAAACTATATTATTCCCCATAGGGTACAACGGGGATGGGGACGATATCCTATTCCCCAGACCCAATACCCATCGGGCACCCGGTTAGTAACTGTGATACTGCGGTCAACCATAAAATATTCACAAACAAACTTGCAAAAACAAAAAAGCTCTAAAAAACCTTAAACCTATCTCACATCCTCACCTCAGCTGCCACCATGACCAAGAATTCAATACGACCTAGATAGGCATTAGCAGAACAAGGTAAACACCATGTATGTATGTTTATTATAGGGTGTCATATTATGTATATGAGTATTTGTTTATGGGGATGGGGACCCTAATGGGGCCCCGTTCCCCAGTGGCGCATGGGTATGGGGAAAGTT
Organism: Aegilops bicornis; assembly: GCA_021605145.1. Taxonomy (NCBI): domain Eukaryota; kingdom Viridiplantae; phylum Streptophyta; class Magnoliopsida; order Poales; family Poaceae; genus Aegilops; species Aegilops bicornis. The sequence continues at coordinate 473,035,592 of CM038672.1, read as the reverse complement.
CATCCCCAGTCATGTAAACAGGGATGGGGATGGGCTGATAGGGAATAGATGGGGATGGGGATTTTGTAGGTATTCCCATAGGGGATTGTCCCCATTGCCATCCCTATTAGTGACTTTGGTGTCACTCTTTGTTGCATGTTGAGGGATGGTTATATGATCTAGTTATGTTATTATTGTTGAGAGAACTTGCACTAGTGAAAGTATGAACCCTAGGCCTTGTTTCGAAGCATTGCAATACCGTTTGTGCTCACTTTTATCATTAGTTACCTTGCTGTTTTTATATTTTTAGATTACAAAGACCTATATCTAGCATCCATATTGCACTTGTATCACCATCTCTTCGCCGAACTGGTGCACCTATACAATTTACCATTGTATTGGGTGTGTTGGGGACACAAGATACTCTTTGTTATTTGGTTGCAAGGTTGCTTGAGAGAGACCATCTTCATCCTACGCCTCCCACGGATTGATAAACCTTAGGTCATCCACTTGAGGGAAATTTGCTACTGTCCTACAAACCTCTACACTTCGAGGCCCAACAACGTCTACAAGAAGAAGGTTGTGTAGTAGACATAACGATTCCACGGCCTAGCTCGAAGAACCCAAAGAACAAGGGACACAAGGATTTATCCTGGTTCGGGCCACCTTGCGGTGTAATACCCTACTCCAGCTTTGTGGTGGATTGCCTCGAGGGGCTGAGGATGAACTAGTACAGTGGTGGAAATGCCTCAGGAGGTGAGGTGTTCTTGAGCTCGATGAGCTGGTGAGGTGGTTCGGGTGGAATGGATCCTCCCAAGATGCCTCTCTATGGTGGTCGCTGTCGGTGTCAAAACCGGCGGATCTTTGGTAGGGGGTCCCGAACTGTGCGTCTAAGGCCGATGGTAACAGGAAACGGGGGACACAATGTTTACCCAGGTTCGGGCCCTCTCTATGGAGGTAATACCCTACTTCCTGCTTAATTGGTCTTGATGAATATGAATATTACACGAGTTGATCTACCATGAGATCTTTATGGCTAAAAACCCTAGAAGTCTAGACTGCATGACTATAGCTATCCGTATTGTCCTCTACGGACCTGGCCCTCCGGTTTATATAGACACCAGAGGGATCTAGGGTTACATAAGGTCGGTTACAGAAGAAGGAATATTCATATTTTAATGCCGAGCTTGCCCTCCGCGCCAAGGAGAGTCCCATCCGGACACAGGTAGAGTCTACGGTCTTCGTATCTTCATAGCCCACCAATCCGGCCCATGGCTTACAGGCCGGACGCCCGAGGACCCCTTAGTCCAGGACTCCCTCAGTAGCCCCCGAACCAGGCTTCAATGACGAGGTGTCCGGCGCGCAGATGGTCTTCGGCATTGCAAGGTGGGTTCCTCCTCTGATGACTTCATAAAGATGTATTCGGCCTTCCATTTAATATCATACCCCTCGGCTTCTGTGCATCAGTAACTACAGCCTCCACGTGTTGAGCGAATGCGAGAGGTTGGGGTATTTTTTGCAGATAACACCCCATCCATGTAAGAAAAGCGTTTATAAAGAGATTGGATCTCAGATCCATTCAGCGCCACATGGAAAAAAATCCTCAGAGCTTCGCCAGAGAAGTCCATTCCAGCATGGCTAGCATTCCCAGCTCTTCTTCCCGTCCCTGTGGCCCATAAAAAGGCGAGTGGGAGAGATGTTCCGTGTCTCACGGTCGGTGGCGGCTTCTAAACACAGGATTCCTCCTCCCCCATGAGATCTAGTCCCTGTTCGAGCAGGACTGACCTCCTTTAGTGGCGGGGCTCAAGCTGAAAATTTTCCCAATCCGTCCAGGGGGAACGAGTGTGCTTTGTCCCTTATCTGCTAAGAGGTGTTGTATTTCCCATTCATCCGTTCCTCTAAGGGCTTCTGTAGTATTACGGCCTCCGGCTGCACAACTATACTCCGACCTCTATTCTGCATATCGCGTGCTACTCGCTCTTTGTGAGCTGTTCCTGGGTTGTGAGCCCCACTTTGAATTGTGGAGGAAGCTATTCTGCCTCATCCCACGCAACCACGAGGGATCAATATTTGAAGTGGGTGGAGCCGAAATATGGTGCATCGCTAAGACCGGATACTTATCCGGCACACCAAAGAAGGCATCCGAAGAATGGCCTTTTGAATGGTTTTATATTGAGGACGTCGCACTCCCAGACCCAGCTCAGAGGGGCCTCCCCGAGTTCACAAGCGTTCCTTTGAAGAAACGCCACAGCTGGCGCCCTCGGAGCCTCGAGGAGGAAGATAGTGCGGAAGTTTGTCAACTCTTGAGCAAGATAAGGACGCTCGCTCAGTCCGGATTATCGATAGTCGAAGTAATGGCGACCTCCATAGTATGGGGGGTTCAACCACTTCAATATATAGGGCTTCCCATGTGGCACTATAATGGGGAGGACGACGCCTCCCGCTGCGGCAGGAAAGGTCCGGACACCCCCGCCGCTTTGGCCAAAATATTGGCCGAACTGTTCAAAGGGGAGGAAGAGGAGTTCTTACATATGAAGCGCAGAGATGGATATTCCATGTATAGTCCTCCTAGCTGGGTAAGGCCCAACTACTCTGCGCTACACATTCCACTCCCTGAGCTACTTTCAATGAATATTAACCTGTCCCGTTACAACAGCACTGGCGAAAGATTTCCGAAGGGCTTCACAGCCCCGCCCCACAACCCGAGGGCCACAATCAGGACCTTGATCCCGGATTTGAAGAGGATCTGGATATATTCGTGGTGCTCGAGGATGGGGTGTTTTACCAGGCGAGCTATGACGGCACAGAAGTGGCCATCACCGCCGACTATCCTGGTCTTCTCCCTGCTTCACACGTAAGTAATCAGGAGACACCTTGTCCGAAAAAGTTCTCTCATTCTACCTCACCCACCGCACCGTCCTGTGCTCAAAAGGGGAGGCGTTCGGCGCGCCATTCTGCCCCAGGGGTATCTCCAAAGAGAGCGGCCCCTACGCCAGGCAAGCCTTTGAAGACGAAGGCAAACAAAGATACGGCCGGACCTTCATCAAAGAGGTATGGATTTTCGAGTATGTTCTTTAGCGGCCACATCCAACTGTGATTTGTATGTTCGTCCTGTATCAGGAAAAGAGTTCGCCGGGCTGTGTCCGGGGATCCGGCCAGTCATACTCCAGACGGCGGGGATTCCGCCCCAGCCGAGGAGACGGGGGGCGATATGGGAGTGACGCCGAACTGTCCTTTGGCTGAGGGCTCGGAAGACATGTCCATCACCAACTCGGAAGTGGAGAGCGGCATGAATCATCGGCGCCGGAGGGCCGTTTTACGAGACCCCCGCTTCTCAAAAGAGACGTTCAGTGCCTTCAGCTCGGCTGACACATACATCCGAGCTGCTCGAGATGGGCTTAGCAGAGCCACAGAGCAACATTTAAAAGATGTGCTGGTAAGTTTACCATGCCTGAATATGATAACCATATGCCAGTATCCCCCGAGACTTGAAATAGTTGGTACAACTGATTTAAGGATCATTGTAAAACCAGGTTCTTATGGAGAAGAACGACCTGCTAGCCCAAGAGCTAGAAAAGTGCCGGACACAGCTAACTGTTGTTACCGCCGAACTGGAAAAGTCCAAGAAGGCGTCCTCTGGTAATATTTCTCTCCAGCGAGAAACAATAATTATATACCAGCGGTGCTTAACGTTGTTGCTTATCTCATAACAGGATCGTCAGATCAACTAGAGGAGAAGCTGAAAACCGCTCAAGCGGGTGAGAAAGAGGCGAAAAGGTTACATGCTGCAGGAGAGCGTGTTTTGACCCGAGCCAGAGAGGAGAAAAACAAACTCCAGGATTCAAACACCCAGCTGGGCGAAGAACTAAAAGATGTTCGGGCCCAACTGGCCGACTCCGTGAAGGAGAATAAAATGCTGCGAGGCGGCATATTCAGTATGTGGCTGAACTTACTTTATAATAGTTCGGAGATGAAAGGAACTGATAGAATTATGTTTGCAGGTATGCTGACGGGCCGTCCCGAAGAGGAGATGTCCGAATTGTCGGACTATCTGCTACAAGGGCTGTCGCAAATACATGAGCAAGCTCGGCAGGCAATGCGGAGTGTTGCCAAGGCCATATGGCCATCCGCCTCCCCTCCAGGAAGTATGGAGGAGCTTGTAGAGCTGTTCAAGGGAGCGCGACGGCGCATTTATGGAAAATATCGGCCTGCCGGGAGGGTGCGCGAGGGGCCTGGGCCATGGTGAAGACACGGTATACCAAGCTTGATCCGAATCATATGGCCCGGGTCGGACCTCTAGGGTCAGATGGGAAGGAGGTTCCCGTTAGTTTGGTATATGACCAAGTAGAAGTAGCCGCCAAGTATTCCCAATAGGATTGTAAATTAGATAGCCTGCTGGATGGTGCAGAACAAGAAGTTTTTGAGTCCTAAATGACTATGTACTTTTGTTGGCATATGTAACTCTAGCTGAATTATAAAACGATTGTCATGACAGACCTTTTCGCTTCAACCTCTGGACCCGAAGGTGCGGAGTGTTTCCAAATACCAGAACGGCCAAATAGGCCAGGGTATGCATGGAAACCAGGCGTAGGGGTCATAGTTGCTTGAACAGACAAGTTGTATCCGGCTAGTTATGTTATATTACATTAAAATTGTAAGAAACATCTTCCAGAGAGAATAGTTCCGTTAAGGGTTCCTTTCCCTGGGTGTGCATGCGTTAACATGCATGTCTGAACTTTGATTGAGGAATTGCAGTGTATGTAACTTTTGGGGGTTCACAATGGAGTAAACGCAAGAAACATCTTTTGTTCACCGACCGAATATTCCCTTAAGAACGCTAGCATTCGGCTTCACCCAGTCTGAGGTACACATCTGGATGACCCGGCAGTAACAACCGCAGAGGTGCTCCCTTTATGCCCTAGCCGAACTAACGGGAACGTAGGGCATAAGAACAGGAGCCAGGCAACCCACCTTGGCCAAAACTTAAGTCATATCGATGCATATAATGGCGATGAAAAGGTACATATGGGGAAAATGCATATGTGATGAGCTTGATGCTCGAGAAATAACAATAGCAAGCTTCTGTCCAAGAAGCCCCCAGGTATAATGGACGTACATAGTTGAAGATGTATGAGTCAGGGGTGCACGGTCTAGCCGCACGAAAGCTTTAAGGCTAAAGAGAAAAACGAAAAGAGAGAAAAAATGATGGAAATAATAGGTGGAAGGAGACGAACAAAGAGTTCGGCGCTAGGCATAGAATCTTCGGAGTCTGGCCGCGTTCCAGGGGTTCGGCTCTAGGCGATTTTCTAACGCGTCACGCAGGCAGTACGCTCCTCTGGTGAGAACTTTGTCAATGATGAAGGGACCCTCCCACTTGGGCTTGAGTTTGTCCTTTTTCTTTTCCAGCAGGCGTAGAACGAGTTCACCAACATTATAAGTCTTGGCCCGCACTTCTCTGCTTTGATACCTGCGAGCCTGCTGTTGATAAAATGCAGAACATGCTTTTGCAACATCGCGCTCCTCCTCCAGGGCATCTAAGTTGTCCTGCCGATCAAGCACGGCCTCTCTCTCTTCGTACATGCGCACTCGAGGTGAGTCATGAATAATGTCGCAGGGTAATACTGCCTCTGCGCCGTACACCATGAAGAAAGGTGTATATCCGATGGTCCAATTGGGCGTGGTCCGCAGCCCCTAGAGTACGGAGTCGAGCTCCTCCACCCAGTGCTTGTCTGATTCTTCAAAGACCACACTAGTCTAGGCTTAATGCTGCTCATAATAAGACCATTGGCTCGTTCGACTTGACCGTTTGTTTACGGGTGATAGACAGAGGCGTAATCGAGCTTAATGCCCAGATTAGCACACTAGGTTTTCACCTCGTCGGCTGTGAAATTGGAGCCGTTATCGGTGATGATGCTGTGTGGAACACCATGACGGTGTACAACGCCGGATATGAATTCTATCACCGGCCCGGACTCGGCCGTTTTAACTAGTTTGGCCTCTATCCACTTAGTGAATTTATCCACCATGACCACTAGATATTTTTTCTTATGGCTTCCTCCTTTAAGGGGTCCAACCATATCCAGTCCCTAGACCGCAAAAGGCCAAGTGATGGGGATTGTTTGTAGGGTAGTGGGTACGTAATATACTGGCTTCTGAAGTGGGAATTTGTGTCCGTCCTGTTCTCGTTCAACGGCGAGCACGGCGCTCACCACCTGGTGTGTTGCCGATATGTATGATAACATGGGTTCACTAACGCTCGGTGCGGCCAGGATTGGGTTGCTCGCTAGATGGGCTTTTATTTCTTCCAGTCCGGCCGTTGCCGCATCCGTCCACTCAAAGTGATCGGTGCACCATAGAAGGCGATAGAGTGGCAATGCCTTTTCTCCCTATCTGGAGATAAAGCGGCTTAAAGCTGCCACGCAACCGGTGAGTTTTTGGACCTGTTTAAGGTCTCACATGAGCCAATAGTGACAAAGCTTGGATTTTGGCTGGATTTGCTTCAATTCCTCTATTGGAAACGATGAAGCCAACAGTTTTCCAGCGGGGACGCCGAAAACACACTTTTCCGGATTGAGCTTAATGTCATATGCGCGGAGGTTGTCGAGTGTGAGACGCAAATCGTCTATAAGTGTTTCGACGTGTCTAGTTTTGATGACGACGTCGTCCAGATATGCTTCAACTGTCTTGCCGATCTGTTTCTCCAGGCATGTCTGAATCATGCGTTGCTAGGTGGCGCCGGCGTTTTTGAGCCCGAAGTGCATCGTGTTGAAACAGAATGGCCCATATGGGGTAATGAATGTTGTTGCAGCTTGATCATACTCCTTCATTTTAATTTGATGGTATCCGGAATATGCGTCGAGGAAGCATAGTGCGTCATGTCCTGTGGTAGCATCAGTGATCTGGTCGATGCGGGGGAGGGGGAAGGGATCCTTGGGGCAAGCCTTATTGAGGTCTTTGAAATCGACGCACATGCGCCAGGATTTGTCCTTCTTTGGCACCATCACCAGGTTTGCCAGCCAGTTCGGGTGTTTTATTTCTCTGATGAATCCGGCCTCGATTAGCTTGGCTAGCTCCTCCCCCATAGCTTGACGTTTGGGTTTGGAAAAACACCGCAGTGTTATCCCTTCAATATATTGAGGCTGTGTCCAACCAACTTACGTGGGATTCCTGGCATATCGGAAGGGTGCCAGGCAAATATGTCCCAGTTCTCGCGCAGGAACTCTCGTACCGTGGCGTCAACCGTTGTGTCTAGTTGTGCTCAAATAGATGCTGTTATCTTGGGGTCCGTTGGATGGACTTGGAATTTGACTATTTCTTCTGCTGGTTTGAAGGAGGTGGATTTGGGTCGTTTGTCTAGGATCACATCGTCCCTGTCCATCGTGGAGCGCATTGCAGTTGATTCCTTGGCTGCTAGGGCTTCAGATAATGCCTCAAGGGCATGGGATGCGGTTTTATTTTTGGTGCGGAGTGCTATGTCCGGATCACTGGCGAGAGTGATTATGCCATTGGGCCCGGGCATCTTAAGCTTCATGTACCCATAATTAGGTACAGCTTGGAAGCGTGTAAATGCCTCCCGCTCCAAGAGGGTGTGATATCCGCTGTTGAAAGGGGCCACTTGGAAGGTTATCTCTTTGGACCGATAATTCTCTGGCGTGTCGAATACCACGTCAAGTGTTATTTTTCCCGCGCACCGCGCCTCCTGGCTGGGAATGATTCCTCAAAAGGTTGTGCTGCTTTGCTCGATGCGGCTCCTGTCTATTTCCATTTTGTGGAGTGTATCCTTGTAGATGAGGTTTAGTCCGCTGCTGCCGTCCATGAGAACCTTGGTGAGCAGAAAGCCGTCCACAATTGGACTGAGGACCAAGGCGGCTAGTGCTCGGACTGTCATGTATTTGGGTTCATCACCAACATTAAAAGTTATAGCCATGTCATTCCAGGGGTTCATTGCTGCGATTTGGCAGACTTCGGCGAGTTCGCGGAGTGCCCTTTTGCGCCTGTTGTTTGAAGTGAATGTCTCGAAGAACGTCAATACTTTGAGGTCGTCATCTTCTGGGGTGTGTTGTTCTGGGGTATTCTTGGTGAGGATATCCTCGCCGCTCTTGGCCACTTGCCGGTTTATCCAACATGCTCTAAGGTTGTGGGTTGGTATATTATCCGGTGTTGTGTGTATTTTGCATGGCCCGTCGAGCCATCCTTCCAGAATGGTTCCGCGCCCCGTAATGGGCCTATATTTATTTACTATTGGACCGGGCGTACCACGAGGGTGCGCCCTTTTCATCTAAACGAGAGGTTGAGCGGGGACCGATGGTTCCCAACGGGCTGCCTGACTTTTCCAGGCGCTTTCCATTGCGTTGTACTTCTGCATGATAGTTGCCAAGTCAGCGAAGTGTAATATGCGACGGCGGTTGTTGGCGTTGAGGATTCCTTCGTCCATGCAATTGTTGCAGAACACTGAGATCGCTTCTTCGTCTCGGCAATCTTTAATCTTGTCTTTGACAAGGAGGAATCTGGCCCAAAAGTGGTGGACCTTTTCCTGAGACTGCTGTTGTATGCTCATGAGAGAGCTTATATCTGGGTGGGTGGGCGGATTTAAATCCGAACCCTGGCACAATTTTGGATCCGGAGTCTGAATATCCTTCGAACTTAATAGTTCGGGCTCCGGGATATCAACTGATTTCTTAGGCCCGTCGCCCGATTCTATGTATGGAGGGCAGGATGCATCTCTTCGCGGGTGGGCGTCCGGCTCTTCGAGGTCGGAGATCCAAACATAGTCCGTCCTCAGCATAGAGGAAGAATTGTCGTCTCGCTCCTCGACTACCGCTATCTGGTGGGTGATCAGTGGAGATTTGATTTCTCTGTGGTCGAGTTCAAGCCTAATTCGATCGTAGTCTATAGTGACCCCCAGGGCGGCGATGCGATCTAGGAGCTCGTTTAAAGACGAAAGCTCCGCGGGATCCATCTGCTTTGAGTGTTCGGAGCCAATACAAAGGGAATTTTCGACGACCCGAGAGGTCATCGTCGGCTTAATGGCTGAACGGGCGGTCATGGTCAAGCCGCCCAGTCGGAGGGTTTGGCCTGGGGCCAGCGCTCCTCCAGAGGTGATATTGTCCTTGAGAACAAGGCGAGCCATCGATCCTATCTTCAACGTCACAATGGAACTCTCAATGAAAGCACCAATGTCGGTGTCAAAACCGGCAGATCTCGGGTAGGGGGTCCCGAACTGTGCGTCTAAGGCCGATGGTAACAGGAGACGGGGGACACAATGTTTACCCAGGTTCAGGCCCTCTCTATGGAGGTAATACCCTGCTTCCTACTTGATTGATCTTGATGAATATGCGTATTACAAGAGTTGATCTACCACGAGATCGTAATGGCTAAAAATCCTAGAAGTCTAGCCTGTATGACTATAGCTATTCGTAATGTCCTCTACGGACCTGGCCCTCCGGTTTATATAGACACCGGAGGGATCTAGGGTTACATAAGGTCGGTTACAGAAAAAGGAATCTTCATATTTGATTGCTGAGCTTGCCCTGCACGCTAAGGAGAGTCCCATCTGGACACATGTAGAGTCTACGGTCTTCGTATCTTCACAGCCCATCAATCCGGTCCATGGCTTACAGGCCGGACGCCCGAGGATCCCTTAGTCCAGGACTACCTCAGTCGCTAAGTCCTATTTATAGCGACCTTGGTCCTCTTCCCAAATGTAGGCGGGAAGGGATCCAACAAGGGCCAAATTTGAAGGGAGACAACTAGTACAAGCTATCATGACAAAAGTGGTCTTCGCCTGCAAAAGGCTCTAGTGGTGATGCTGCTGTGGGCTCCGCGATTACCTCTGTCCTGCCGTCCGGGCGATCTTGGTCTTGTTGCACCGGAATGGAAACCTTTGCCTGATTCATCGGGACTCCGCGCCTGCGCTTGCCTCCTTAGCACCGAAGAGGAAACTGGTGCACTGCGCCCGCTGGCGCCCGCCTAGCCTTGGTCGTCATGGCTCACATCATGTGAACCTCGCGAGGTGCACCTTGCTTAGATATCTCCGCTCCTCGGGAGCCAGCCTAGTGAGGCCGCCCTCAGGGAGGTCTTGGTGTCGTCCACCTCACCTGGCTTGGCCCCTCGCGAGGGTCTTGAGCTGTTGCTGCCAAAGCTGGGCCGTTGATGGAGCCACGCCACGGGCCACAGGAAGACAAATCTGGGTACCCCCGTTCCCAGGACGCCGACAGTAGCCCCCGGGCCCAAGGCGCGCTCGAACTTGGCTTCGAGGCGAAGCCAAGGGGCAATGCGGAGCACCGCGGGCCCCATCCGCCCGTGGCCTCGGTTGGAGCGTGGCGATTGATGGGACGTGGGCGCCACCACTTCCCCATGCTGCCTCGGCAACCGTTCAACTTGAGGAGACTCTGCTGCATGCAGAGAAAAACCATCATTACATGCGATTGTGGAGGCTGGCGGTTGGCCTCCTCCAGGATATAAATGAAGAGAGGGGTGGAGCCCCCCTTGCTCATCTCCTTCTTCTCGCCGCCTGCTCTTTCTTCTTCCTCCTCGCCTCGCTGTCTTGCCACGATACTCTTGGCGCGGATCAGGAGGTTCTCCGCCGCGGAGAAAGGGAAAACCCCCTGTGAGGAGCAGGGGCCACTTCCGCCGAAGAAGAGGTTGAGCCGCCCCCGCACGTTGGCGTGAGGCTGGGGGTGACGCGACCTTGTATGCCCAAGCACAAGGCTCTGGGGAAGGCGGGAGTGCCCCGCGCCGCGTGTGCCATGGCCGTGGTGGCCAGGCCGAGGTTGCACGAGCTGCCGTCCCATGAACCCACGCCGAGGGCTCCTCGTGCGAGTTCGTGGCGTGGGTAGCAATGCCACCGCGCACATGGATCCAACTCCCGTGGTTCTTTGCCGAGGAGATGCCACCAAGGGGGCCACTTGAGCTGTGGCTGCAACACGCCGGGTGCTGCAATCTGGCTACGGGGGCGGAGGTCGAGGTCGTTCCCCCGGGCAAGATCTTCATGACCCGTGGATGGGGCGAGGTCGCCCGCGCCTGCCGCACGGAGGGGGCCCTCGCGATCCACTTTGAGTACGATGGCGCCTCCACGCTGTTCTTCAAGGTCTTCGACGAGGAAGGTCGCCGCCTAGAGTGCTATCCTGGAGGAAGCCACCGGGATGGCGCGGCAGCAGGCGTCGAGCCTGCCCTTGGTCCTGCCGATAGCTCCTCCTGGGAGTCCAGTGACTCTCCCGAGCCTAGCGAGTCTTCGGAGACAAGCAACGACGGCTACGCGCCACCGAGCTCTCGCCGTGCCCGGAGCGTGGCAACGGCATATGCACGTCATCACCAATGACCTGGATGGGGTTGGTGTCGGCCTCTCGTGGCCCACTGTTGATGATGGCGTCAGCGGCGGCGGCCGTAGTTAGGGATCCTTGAGGCTTTCCTTCTTTTGTTCCCTGCAAGGTATCGAGACGAGCCCCATGGGGGCGTGTAAAGAACCTGTAGTGCTTTTCCTCCAATGCTTATTATTCCTACTATAATGTTGTGGTTGCATGTATTGCTTTGGCATTGTTCCCCCTTTTCGTCCCCGTGGTAGCTTAGCGCTCTACGCCGGCAGGTCCCAGTCCCCAGGCAAGCTTCAACCATCGCTGGTATGCCAGGTCGCGATGCCGTGGTCAAGGCCAGGAGGTGAGCGGCCCGAGGTCCGGTAAGAGATCCTGAGGTGCGATGCTCAAGAGGTCCCCTTTGGTGTGCAAGCAACTTCCTGAAGGCAGAAAAGGAAGGCGGCATTGCCAGAGCAAGGCTGCGAGGGTCAAAAATTCCAAACCGGGGCGTCGCGCTAACTTGAATATGTGACTTATCTTAACGAGCCTAAGGTGACTTCCTGCAGGGTGCGCCCGATCTGTGCTTCGGCGGCAGTGTTACTAGGTTAGGGTCACACCGGCCTCCCCCTTTCTCGCTCATCTAAATGCTCTGCGTCCTCTGGTCTCTACCCTCGAGCGAGCCTCAGCCGCCGCTGGTATACCAGGTCGCGATGCCATGGTCAAGGCCAGGGGGTGAGGGCTGGAGAGTCAGTAAGAGATCCTGAGGCGCGATGCTCAGGAGCCCCCCTTTAACGCGCAAGCAAATCGCGTGAAAAGGGGGCAGCCGGCGGGGCCACTTGTAGCTAAGCTCTGGAGATTCCCGCGGGTTCGTTCGAAGGGAGAATATAGCTCATAATCGCGTTTTTTGTCCTGCCGCTGATCTTTCCGCAAGAAGATGAAGGCACTAAGGATCTGGTGAGGGTGACGTGCGCGGGGCTGGCGGCGAGCCAGAGCTCGATCTCTCAGGTTTGTCAGTGTTGCAGGGACGTACCCGAGCACAAGCGTCATGCCAGCATGTGTAGCCCCCATTGCGGGATGAGCAGGAGGCCGGTCAGCAACGCGGGAGGCCGCGATGGGCAACAGGCAGGCATGTGGCAACATAAATCATCTTAAAGAAGTAGGTAATGCTAGTTCAAATAAATGTAAGAATGATACATGCCACAGGGATGGACCCATGCGGCCCGAGGATGATGCAGCCCGAGGGGCACCCCCAACAAAGTGAATCAAATACACGAAAGGATACATGTGACAGGGACATGCCCATGCGAGTTGGGGATAATGCAGCTCGAGGGGCGCCCCCGACTGAATAAACCAGAAAATGTCACCTGGCACCATTGCTGTAGAGATGTTTAAGTACCTGAAGACGCGTACTATAGAAGTCGCTCCTCACGAGCCGCCTGAGTCTTGAGCCTCGGGTGGCTCTGGGGGTTCGGGGGGCTCGTGAAGAACTGTTGCCATCTCCGGCAGGACCACCTGCTGTCTGGCCTCCTGAGCTGCCAGAACACTCCGTAGGCGACGCTGCAAGGCAACAGCCACGTTCGGCATGCCGAAAGGCATGCGAACATAGCTGTGAGGTGGACCCTCACACTGACCAACGCGTGAAGGCTAGAAGCGCTCTTGGGATGCGGCTCTGTTGAGCCCTGGGATGTTGACACAGACGCGCAGCTCATCGTCCTTGCTAGGACAAGAAGCTGCGCCAGGCGGTGGGCGGCGGTCGCCGTGCATGGATCTTTCCTCTTGAAGCTCCTCGGTGGCCTTGGTGATGAACTCCTGAGCACCAAGCACTCCATGCCTTGTGCCCTCATCAGGGAAGCGTGCGACGAAGCGTGCCTACATGTGGTGCCCGAGCGCCTCCCTCGTGACGTTGGCTAAGTCTGAGGCCCTCCAGAAGAGAGCCCCGAGCCCAGCCTGAGGAGGGTGCCATGCGCGCCTTCCTATGCGAGGGAGGGAGGCATCCCATCCGTGGACGCAGGTCCTGAGGTGGTGTGGCTGGAGACTGTGCTCTCCTGAGGATCTTGGTTGAGCAGCTACTTCTTCTTCTTCTTGGGGACGGCCTCAGGAGGGTAGATGGCGCCTTCGTTGTCCGGGTCCTCGACCGCCGTAGCCTGGTAGGCGCGCTTGAGAGAGCACATCGCGTCATTCTCCTCGCAGGCGATCGTGATGACATCGCGGTTTCCTCACATCTTGTGGACATTGTAGCCATGATGGGTCACTGCCATGAACTTGGCTAGGGCCGGATACCCAAGGATGGCATTGTATGGTAGGTGAATGTGGGCGATGTCGAAGTCGATGAGTTCGGTGCGGTAGTTGTCGCGTTGGCCGAAGGTGACCGGGAGGCGGATCTGCCGTATCGGAGTGGTGGAGCCGTCGGTCACTCCTGAGAAGGGCTTGGTTGGCTGCAGCTGATCATATGACACTCGGAGGCGGTCGAATGTATCGATGGAAAGAACATTGTGCCCGAATTGCAGGCATTCCAGCTTGAGTTCAGCACCACCAGGGTCATCAAGGGAGCCACGCTCGCCGATTTTGTGGCGGAGTGGACTGACGCTAGGGGGCCCGAAGCAGGCGAGGGCCGGTCTCTCTTGCCAGGGAGCGAAGCACCAGATGGCTGGGTCATGTACTTTGACGGCACCTTCGCATGTCAGGGTGCGGGGGCTTGAGCCGTACTCATCTCTGTCGGACGTGGGGTTCTGGCAAACCCTTAAGGTTCGAACACTTGGGTGCGCGCGAAGTCTTTCCCTCCTACCGAACTGCGCTCTAGCTCGGTAAAATCTCGCGGACGAACTCGACGAACTCACAACATAGAAAGACACGAGGTTTATACTGGTTCGGGCCACCATTGTGGTGTAATACCCTACTCCAGTGTGGTGGTGGTGGATTGCCTCTAGGGCTGATGATGAACAGTACAATGGAAGAATAGCCTCCTGAGGTTGAGGTGTTCTTGTGGCTAGGATAGGCTCTTGATCGGGTTGGATCAAGCTAAGATGAGATGCCTCTACTATGGTGGCTAGCTCTACTTATATAGGCCATGGTCCTCTCCCCAAATATCGAGCGGGAAGGGAGCCAACAACGGCGGGAAAATTTGAAGGGTGACAGCTAGTATAAGCTATCCTGACAAAAGTGGTCTTCGCCCGCGAAAAGCTCTGGTGGTGACGCCGTCTTGGGCTCCATGATGACCTCCGTCTAGCCTTCCTCCTGGTCTTGGTCTCGTTTCACCAATATAGCAACCTTTGCCTGATGTCTCGGTACTCTTCGCCTGCGCTGGCCTCCTTAGCACCAAAGAGGAAATAAGAACGCTGCGCGCGCTGGCGCCCACCTGGTGTCGTTCGTCATGGCTCACGTCACGAGAGCCTCATGAGGTTTGCCCTGCCTTGATATATCCGCGCCTCGTGAGCCTGCCTGGCTAGGCTACTCCAGAGGTGGTGTTGCATCGTCCACCTCGTGAGGCTTGGACCCTCAGAGGGTCTTGGATGCCTTGTTGATGAAGATGGACCATACGGCCTGCTGGCTTAGCCACGCTGTGGGCCGCAGGCAGGCAAGTTTGGAGACCCCCGTTCCCAGAACGCCGACAGTAGCCCCCGGGCCCAAGGTGCGCTCGGGCTTGGCTTCGGGTGAAGCCAAGGGTCAAGTTCGGAGCACCGCGGGCCCCAAAAGCCTGCGGCCTCGGTTGACGTGGGGCGGTTGATTGGACGTGGGCGTCTCCGCTTCCCCATGCTGCCTCGGCAACTGCTTGACCTAACAAAAGGCTGGCGCGGGAAGTTCTTGCCTTCATCGCTTCTTCATCGCCTCACTCTAGATCCCCTTTCTCGCTCTTCGCCGCCGCAACCTCCAGATCTACTCCAACCTTGCTCTGCATCTGCCGCCCATGGCGCCGCGCAAGGTCAAGACTTCCTCGTCACCGGCTTGGTACGAGCCCGCTCTTGAAGCGCCCACCATCACAGAGAAGAGCCTCGCCTCCGTGCGTGTACTCACGGCGGGGGAGAGCAATGAGTGGGGGAAGATGGAACTCCGGCTTGCTTCCGACCAGCCGGAGCCTGAGGGGAGCACCTTCTTCCCTTTCTTCTCGAGCAACGTCGCCATTGGGTTGGTCCCCCCTTTCTCCGATTTCTTTTATGAAGTCCTCGACCACTACGGTCTGCTTGCGTTGCATCTCCATCCCAACTCTGTCCTCCTTCTGTCCATCTTCGCCTACTACTGTGAGGCGTACCTAGGCGTGATGCCGTCTGTGGTGCTCCTGTGCCATTTCTTCTTCCTCCGTGTCAGCGAGACGCACGTCTCCGGAGCTAATTTCATCGCATGTGGCAAGGCCAACTCAATCTCGAGCACCGGGAAGAGGGCCGACAACATTCAATCCAAATAGGTCATGATGGACGCCAAGCACACCGACCCGCGTCTGGCGTTGCGAACGATGGCGCCCCCTTCCAACGGGGGATGGCCCAAGGCAGAGCTTGTCGATGAGCAGGCATCGTTAGTGTTGGGGCAGATGATGACCGACTTGAAGCCGGCAAACGCAAGGGCGGCCAAGGTAACGTGGGCGATGCTCCTGAGGGAGATCTTGATGCTGCGGGTTGCCCCACTCCAGGCGCGCGCGCGCCCCCTCTTGGAGCTTGAAGAAGAGGAAAACAAGACCCGCCTGAGGCCGGGGGACTTGCCTGGCGATGAATTGGACGCCGTCCTGCGCCTCATAGTCGGGGACAACCGGGAGTACCTGCCTAGCGCCTTCGTTCCCTTGTTCCAACGCAGGGACCGGGAGGAATTCATCGCCTGCAGGCCGACTTTTGATGCGCGTGGGCTGGTGCCGCCGGCGCTTCCGGGAGCTCCTACGGCACAGAAACCGGTGGAGGTGTCTTCTGGCGAGTCCCGCGGAGAGGGGGAAGAGGAGGTGGACTCGGAGAAGACTCTGGAAGAGGTGGGGGAGACTTCCCCTCTAAGCAAGGCCGAGATTCTCCGCGCCCTTCTTGATGATGCCGAGGCCGACGCCTGCCAAGGGGAGAGGGGGCAACCCATCGTCCCGACGAGGGGTAGGTCGTCGCTGGTGGCCCGTGGTGCCGCCTCCGCCCCGGCACCTCCTGGGGCTGGATCCGGTTCTGCCTCCGCACCGCCTGGCGCCGCCGGAGCCCGAACGCCTGCTCCTCAGGTCCCGAAGCTGTCAGGCTTCAAGCTCCCCAAGCGGAAGTATGTTGCGGTGGATCAGTAAGTGTCTTAAGCTTTGCCTTGTCCTTGTTTTTACTCGTCATTTCCTGATGCTCACCCTTGGTCGATCAGGCTAACATCTTCGGCGAAGAAGAAGAAGGAAGACGCAGCGGCCGTGCCTCCCCCCACGGAGAAAGGAGGCAGCAGCGCCCGAATTGTAACGCCCGGATAATTAATCTACATTATTCCTTTGCCAATGGTGCCACGTCACCACGATTACTGTTGCTAAACTCGCGTTGGTTCGAAACCCAATTCAAAGTTCAAATTTAAAGTTAAGTCAAACAAATAAAGTTTTCAAATATCAAAACAAAATGTTCGTTGGGTTGCAAATATTCATTGGCTAATTATCATGTGGCAACCAACATCATTTGGCTCCCCCTTTAATCCCGAGGGCAATATAAAGTGGCCCAACAGCATATTAATTGACCTATTCAGTTTCTAAAAATGCTTGAACAATTCCGTTGGCTCTAAAACTTTTTATGCAACACCACAATGTTGTTTCTGAAGTGTGTGCCAAATTTCAAGTTTGACTAAATTCATTTTTGTCACTCAAATAAATACGAACAATGGCTAACTGAAATACATAAAAGGGAAACTAGAAAATGGCCTTACTAAGCTGCTTTGTGCAAGCTGGGTCATTGATGACCATAGTGCTTTTGGCCCAGCCAACCGGCTTTTTCTCCACCTCCCTTTCTGACGGGCAGGCGTGCATGTCATGCATCCATGGCGCCTTGGCCATGGATGGCCTCCACGTTGCCCCTCTGGACCTACAAATAAGTCCCTTGAAAACCCTAGCTTGTGCTCATCTGATTCCTTCCCGTTCCCCATCGCACCCACTCTTCCTCGGCTCAGAAACAAGATCGGAGCTCGTGCAGTGACCACACTCGCCGTCGTCATTGTCGCGGCCACCGTCATCCGCACGCCAAGATAGTGTGTCCCGGGCTTCCCCGTCGTCTTCCACGTCATCTTCAAGGTCCAGATCAAGCCGGGACGCTGCCGAACGATGGGATCGAGATCGTCTTCTTCCTTCTACCGTTGTTGATTTCCGCCTCGATCTGCAATCTCGCTTCGCTACAAAGCCATCACCGGGCCTTCTTGTGCCCCTCGGTGAGCTCCTCCCTCGGATCCCCTTTCCCCGTTTGATTTGGACGCTGTAGGTCGCCTTCACCATCGTGCCCGATCTCGGACGTCTGGCGTCACGTATGTCGTCAGTGCTGCGCTATGAGCTCTTGCTACCCCTTTACTGCTGCGGCGGCTGCGTGCTACTACTCCTAGGCGCCCACTGCTGCTGCTCTATCTGCTGTTGCCGCTAGCCCTGCCTTGCTACACATCGCTGCCGCCGTCTTCGCTCTTTGCCGCCACCACCGCCTCGCAGGTGCCGCCCTCCGCGTCGCGCCCGACCACAACCCGGTTCCCTTCGCCCATGCCGCGACCGCTTTCGGGCGTGCCACTCTTACTGCTGCTCCTCGTCCGCCGCCCACGCCACTCCGCTTGCAGCGCCTCCCCCTTGTCGGCCGCCAATGCCGCCGCTGCGTGCCACTCCGCCCGTGCCCGGCCCGCATCCACCAGCGCCCCTGTCTCCCCAGCAGCTCCAGGCCCTCCCGTCCGGCCACGCCCGTCTGCTGTGTCCGTCTTGGGAGGCCGCACTCCCACCCTCTGCTCCGGCCGGTGCGGTAGCCGCCTCGCCTCGTCGTCCCTTGGATGTGAGCCAGGCGAGGCGGCGCTCGACCCACAGCCTTTGGGCCGCTGCCTAGTGGGGCCCCATGCCCTTTTTTGTGTAAAAAGGAAAAACAAAAAAAGATTTAAAAATATATATATTTATATTAAATAATAAATATATAATTAACTTAATTAATTTTTTTAATTAAAATAATTACTTAATTAGCCTAATCACTAGATTAGTTAAAACTGGAATTAATTAATTAAGCCTAGTCTATGACAGGGGGACCCCATCCCCTGTTGACCAGTCAAACTTTGACTGGTCAACTGACCCCCAGACCCACATGTCACCCTCCTGGGTAAACTTACGTGTACACGGATCTGGGTGCACCTAGCATTTACTCATTATTTTCGAATTAATTTTAAATTACAGAATATTATTAAAACTTTGGGAAATCATAGAAAAATATCCATAGCTCGGATGAAAAGGTTTTCTACATGAAAGTTGCTCAGAACGACGAGACGAATCCGAATAAGCGATCCGTTCGTCTGCCACATGCCCCTAACTACCTGAACATGCAACTTTTCCCCTTCGTTTTCATCTGTCCGAAAATGCTAAACCTGGGGAAACATTCCCGGATGTTATTCCCCTTCGCGGGTAACGTGTAGCACCGCGTGAGAACACGTCTAGCTCGGCCTGTTGTCCTGTTATGCTCTTGCTTGCTATGTATTTACCGTTTCTCCCCCCTCTTCTCTCCGGTAGACCCCGGGACTGCCGCTGATGCCGCTGTGATCGACTATGTCGACGGCGACCCCTTCTTCTTGTCTGAGCAACCAGGCAAGGCCCCCCTTGGATCATCCCGATATCGCCCATTCCATTCTCTCATGCTTGCATTAGATTTTTCTACTGTATTTGATTGCTCCTATTCTGATGCATAGCCTGCTTTTGTACCTGCTATTGTTACCTACACCTTCTCCTAAAGCTGCTTAGTATAGGTTGGTTAGTGATCCATCAGTGACCCCCAGTTGTCCTTGTTGCCCCTGCTTCATCATCGACGACTCTATCTACGTGATCGATGACCAGAGCCCGACACCTCATATCACATCACGCCTCTTTCATTGCTCGACTCTGCAAAGCTACTATCGAGTGCCGAGGGTGATCCCTCATAATGCACTCCTAATGATAATTCTGTAGTGTAGCTATTTGGTCATGCTCATCGATTGTGATTTCCTCTTTCACCATTCCCGATACGCCTCTGTCGTTCAACACCTCAAGTGTGAACCTCGAGGGTGGTCCCTCTTATGTTCACCTTGATGATTACATTGAGTGGAATCCTCCGAGGGTGATTCCTTGGGTTTTCCCCTAGATGTTTGGACACACGGATATCTTGACATTACTTGAGACCTTTGGGAAAGTCGGGCAGGCCTGGAGAGCACCGGCAAGATGGTTACGAGGCACGCCCGGGAAGTCAGGCGGCCCTCGAGTGGGCTGGGCTTGCCCTTGCCGTATTACCTCGAGACGGGGCGATGGGGTCACATTATCATGAGTCTCTGCTCGTCTCCGCAAGCTAATAAAACACTATGGTTTGGGTATTTGTTCTGAGTTGGCCTTTGGCCTTTATGCACTAACCACCACGCGAGAATAGTTATGGGCCTCGACATCGCAGTATCAGCCGAAGCTTTGTCAGACGTCCAATTCAGCATTGCGGCACGGCTGGGCCGGCGCCATCCGGGTAGCCTGGATCCGCCCTGTGTGCAATGATCTGGAGTGCAACGGGCGATGGGCCCAGACCCCGGAGTGCTTAGGATGTAGACCGGCGGGGACCTCTCTGCTGAGCCTAGGTAGGGCTATGACGTGTTGATCTTCCGAGGCTGGGCATTGACCCAGAAAGGTGTGTCCGGCCAAAGTGATCGAGCGTGTTGGAAAATGTGGTGCACCCCTGCAGGGAAGATCTTCATTCGAATACCGTGTCCACGGTAATGGACGTTCAGGCTTATATCCTGATCTTTTACAACTAGAAATGGATACTTAAGATATGTGGCTCCGAGATTGCTTTCTCGCAGGGAGTCGAGGAGGGATCTCTGGGCATTAATGTTACAACATGTTTGTTAATTATAAACTGCTATTCTTTACTCTTCTACATGCTGCAAGATGCTTGGGGCTGCTTGAAGATGCTAGTCTTTGATAGGCCAGGCCTTCCCCTCTATTCTGGCATTCTGCAGTTCAGTCCACAGATACAACCCTTCCATTTGATACCAATGCATACTTAGCATAGATCTGATGCTTGCGAGTACTTTGGATGAGTACTCACGGTTGATTTGCTACCCCTAGTCCCCCTTCCTTCTTCTTTCCGGTTGATGCAACCAGATGGTGGATCTTGGAGCCAGATGCCACCACCGACTGATGCTGCTACATGGAGGCCGCCGACGACCAGGAGTAGTTAGGAGGTCCCAGGCAGGAGGCCTTCCCTCTTCGATCGTGTTGCTTTTGTGCTAGCCTTCTTAAGGCATCCTTGTTTAACTTATGTCTGTACTCAGATATTGTTGCTTCCACTGACTCTTGTGTATCGAGCTTGTATTCGAGCCCTCGAGGCCCCTGGCTTGTAATATAAAGCTTGTATTATTTTATTTGTGTCTAGAGTTGTGTTGTGATATCTTCCCGTGAGTCCCTAATCTTGGTCGTACACTTTTGCGTGCATGATTCGTGTACGGTCGAATCGGGGGCGTCACACGAATCTCCCCAGCCCGATCGTCCTCGCGAGGCCAAGAGGAGCATCGCCGCGTGGAGTCAGCCCTCAAGGTCCCGCTGGCTCCGGAGGTGCCGGCGCCTGGTGCGGCTGATGAGGTCCTAGCTGCTCCGGAGCCCGCAATCCCCCATGCCCTGGTGATGATGTCGCCTCCTCCCGCAGCTGCACCTCCACTCCCAGCTTCGTCTACTGCTGTTGCTCTGGAGCGTGCTCTTTCAGAGATGACACAGCTGCAGGCGGATCTCCTGAGCGCGGACCCATGTCTTGTGGCCGGGCGCCTGTGTAACGCCCAGGATTCGATGCGCCAGGTGTCCGTCAGTTATTCGCCGTCTTTGCCATGTCATCATCTGCTTTTCATATCATGTCGTCATGTGCATCGCATTTGCATACGTGTTCGTCTCATGCATCCGAGCATTTTCCCCGTTGTCCGTTTTGCAATCCGGCACTCCTATGTCCCCCGACGCTCCCTTTTACCTCTTTTCATGTGCGGGTGTTAAACGGTCTCGGAACGGACCGAGGTTTGCCAAGCGGCCTTGGTATAGCACCGGTAGACCGGCTGTCAATTTTCGTGTCATTTGGAGTCCGTTTTATACCCCAACGGTTAACCGGGTAACCGCAAAGCCTCCTTCTCTTTGCAGCCCAACACCCTTTCAAAGTGGCCCAACACCCAGCAAACTCCCCTCCATGCTCTCGGTCGTTCGATCACGATCGTGTGGGTTTAAACCGCTCCTCATTTGGACTCTCCTAGCTCCCTCTACCTATAAATCAGCCCTCTCCCCCCAAATCCCGGTCTAACCCTAGTCCTCCTCCCTCCGCCGACGGACACGTCCGGCCCGGCTTGACACGCCCGCTTGGCCTCCCGTCCAATCCGAACCCGCCATGTGGCGATCCCGCCCGCCGCCGCCCGTCTCCGCCGCCAGGGGCCAGCCTTGGCCCAGATCCGCCAGCGCCATGCCCCCGCCGCCCGCCCGCCCGGCCGGCCCGGCTCCGCCGCCGTTCGCCCAGCGCGCGCGCCCGAAATCACCTCCGCCGCCCGATCTCCAGCCCGCCGCCCGTAGCCCTACGCCGCCCGTGCGGCTTTGTCGCCGCCACCGCCCAGCGCTCGCCCGGCCGCCCAAGCCCCTCGCTGCGCCCCGTGCCCGGCGCGCCGCTCCTCCTCCCTCGCCTCGCTGGGGCCAGGCTTCATGGGAGCTCTACTCGGCGGATCCGAAGGTGGGCGAGATCCACCACCACCGCGATCCAAACAGCGCCTTGCCCGCCGGATCTCCTCGTCCCGCACGCCTCCGTCCCGGGTTGACTTTTCCCGGAGGTGATATTTAGTCCAAGTCCCCAGATTTCCAGTATTTTCATGCATACTTTGACATGTCGTATCTCTGTGCATGCTGCTCCGTTTCGTGCGTGTAATATGTCAAATTGTTCGTCTCAGCGAGTACTTCATTTCATTCCATTGCGTCATTTTCATTTGATCTCATCTTGATGCCTGAATCATCGTTGCAAGAGTGCTTCATGATGTTAATCTGCTGTAACTGTTATAACTTGGTGATTTGTCATTTTTTTTGCATTTGATGTGTGCATCCTATGAGTATGATCTCTAAATGTGCTTTTATATATGCTATGCCGTCTTTCCAGAGGTGCCATCCATGTATTTTTGTGATTCCTGTAGTGAGTGCATCGAGCTTTTTGTTAAGTAGGGTACTTGCTGTTGCTGTTTTGCATGTCTGAATCTGCTATATCATGATGCTATATGAACCTGCTTCTACAAGTCATTCTATGCATAATCTTGAGATGTTCACTAAGGATGTTTTGTTCTACATATCATAATCTATCCATCTATGCCCCTGGTTGCATTTATAGCCTGTTGTAGCTTGTTATTATCTTGCTCTCAAAATTGCTAAATAACGTTGCTGTCAGCCTGTTAACATTAAGTTCAATGGTGCCATGATTGTTGTTGGTGATCCAGGCACTCTATGAACTCGATCTTGCCATTCTTAGCTTCATAAACATGTCTTATTACTGTGACTTGCCTTGCCATGCCATTTATTGCTCTGTGGTGAGTGTTTCAAGCTCACCAACATGCCTACTTATTGTTGTTCCTGCCATGTATGAATCTGTCATATAACTTGCCATGGTTACATGGGTGCCATCATATATTCTGATCCTTTGTGGCTCATGGTCAGTAAGGGACTCTTGTTCTATGCATTTAGTAGTATCAAGCCATGCATTTGTTCGCCATGATAAGTTCCTGTAACATGTTGTTTGATAGCTCTAAACATTGCAACCTGTTGTTATTTTCTGCTAAGTCTGAAACTGTTATTATTTGCAATCTTGCCATGTCATTTTTGAGCATGTTCTAGTGATTTCTGGAGATAGCTCAGTGTTCATGTTTTGTCATGTTTTACCTGTACTTCACGTACATGCCTTTTGTTATCATGTTGAGATGCTGTAGAATAGTGTTTTGATGCTTGCAATATGCCTAGTTGCTGTTTTGGACAGATTGTTGTCATGACTTGTATAGGGTGTATGTGTTGAACCGTTGCTCCGTTTTGAGTGTGCTCTATATGAAACTTGCTTGATTTTGCATGTAGTTTCATATTATCATGTTGCATCCTTGTTTTGAGGTGTTTGCTTGATGTTTGTATGCATTTTGTATCAATGCCATGCTTAACTTGTTTTGCTTATATCTTCTAGGCCGTAGCTCCGAATCTAATGAACTTTATATGTAACTTGAATAGAATTTCGTGTAGATCATATTGGTGCATCTTTACTTGCTGTTTAACAACTTGAACATAAGGTTTATTCAGATCTGGACCAATTTCGAAATTTGCATATGAGGACTTACCGGAATTGTTATATGTTGTTCCCGGCCTCATTTAAACTTGCTTTGATGTGTTGCTCTGGTACGAATCATCTCTTGCCATGAGTAGTTTCATGTAGTCTTGTCACGCATCATGCTTGTTTGTGCATCATGCCTTGTTCATGTGTGGTGTGTTTACTATGTTGTGTGCTTCTTCTCGATAGTTCCCGTTTCGTTGCGATCGTGAGGATTCGTTCGTCTACGCTTGGTTCGTCTTCGTGGCTTCATCTTCTTCATGGACTCGTTCTTCTTCCTAGCGGGATTTCAGGCAAGATGACCGCTACCCTGGATCTCACTACTATCATTGCTATGCTAGTTGCTTCGTTCTTTCGCTATCTTTGCGCTACCTATCTTTTGCTCTTCAAGCCATCCCAAATTGCCATGTCAGCCTCTAACCTTTGTCACCCTTCCTAGCAAACCGTTGTTTGGCTATGTTATCGCTTTTGCTCAGCCCCTCTTATAGCGTTGCAAGTTGCAGGTGAAGTTGAAGCTCCATGGTGGACAGGATTGTGTTGGGATATCACAATATCTCTTATATTATTAATGCATCTATATACTTGATAAAGGGTGGAAGGCTCGGCCTTATGCCTGGTGTTTTGTTCCACTTTTGCCGCCCTAGTTTTACGTCATATCGGTATTATGTTCCCGGATTTTGCGTCCCTAACAGCGGTTGGGTGATTTATGGGACCCCCTTGACAGTTCGCTTTGAATAAGACTCCTCCAGAAAGGCCCAACCCTGGTTTTACCATTTGCCTCACCACCACCTACTTTTCCCTTGGGAGTCGCTCTCTCGAGGGTCATCTTTATTTAGCCCCCCCCGGGCCAGTGCTTCTCTAACTGCTGGTCCAAACCGAGCCGCCTGCGGGGCCACCGCGGGGGAACTCGAGGCCTGGTTTTACTCGTAGCCTGTCTCATCCGGTGTTGCCCTGAGAACGAGATATGTGCAGCTCCTATCGGGATTGTCGGCGCATCGGGCGGTCTTCTTTGGTCTTGTTTTATTCTTTGTCGAAATGTCTTGTAGCCGGGATTCGAGACTGATCGGGTCTTCCGGGAGAAGGAATATCCTTAGATTGATCGCGAGAGCTTATCATGGGCTAAGTTAGGACACCCCAAAGAGGTATAAACTTTCGAGAGTCTGTGCCCGCGGTTATGTGGCGAGATGGGAATTTGTTAATATCCGGTTGTAGTAAATTTGAAGCAAACTCTTCTAAAATACACCAACCGTAATGCGTAACTGCGTGAGTGTCTCTTTTCGGGTTGATCGAGAGGAGAACACGGTTTTACGGGTTATGTCGGCGTAAGTAGGAGTTCAGGATCACTTCTTGATCATTACTAGTTGAGGACCGTTCCGCTTGCTCTCTTCTCGCTCTTATTTGCGTTGGTTAGCCACCATATATGCTTAGTCGCTGCTGCAACCTCACCACCTTACCCCTTCCTTTCCCATTAAGCTTTGCTAGTCTTGATACCCATGGTAATGAGATTGCTGAGTCCTCGTGGCTCACAGATTACTACAACAACAGTTGCAGGTCCAGGTTTTGCGATGATCATGACGCGAGAGCGATGTTTGCTTGTTTTGGAGTTCTTCTTCTGCTTCTTCGATCAGGGATAGGTTCCAGGTCTGCAGCCTGGGCTAGCAGGGTGGATATTGTTTGAGTTTCTGTTTATGATTCATCCGTAGTCGGATGTTGATCTTGTATGTTGTATTGTTGTATTCATGTGACATTGTATGTCTTGGTTGTATCCCTATGCATTATGTAATGTTGATGTAATGATATCCACCTTGCAAAAGCGTCTTCAAGATGCGCTTCTATCCTTGGTGGGACCATCGAGTTCCTTTAGGATAGGGTCGCATCTTGGGCGTGACAAGTTGATATCAGAGCCTCGACCGACCCTAGGAGCCCCCTTGATTGATCGTGTAGTTTGGCCGTTGTCGAGTCTAGAAGAAAAACTGGTTTTCGGAGTCTAGTTATATCGGAGAGTAGGAATTCTTTTTACTCCTCAGCCCCTTCATCGCTCTGGTCAGGAATCGTGACGTAGGAGTTTTGAACTACTCCTCTTCCCCTTCAAATTTTTCTTTAGGATCACGCGGTTAGTTTTTGTTCGTTGTCCATCCTCTTTTGATCCGGTGCATTTCTTGTCAAGTTGACTCGAGCCTCTTCTTCGAGTTCAATCCTCAGTTGTTTCTTTCCCACCCGCCCACCCTTTTTCTTCTCGAAACCGGAGTCCGTAATTGAGTATCCATCCTACTCGTGCGAAGTCTTTGCTTTCTTTCCTCAATGATTTCAACCGGTGTTTTCTCTTCAAGATATTCGTCGGTTTCCCCTTCCAAGTTGTCTTTGTTTTCCCGCCCTCCCACCCTCTTCTTCCCGGAGCTTGAGTCTCTTTCGAGCATCAATTTCATTCGTGCGGAACCTCTTCAGTCTTTCGTAAATTGTTTCAACCGGTGAATTCTCGTCTGGTTCATCATTGTTCGTCTCGCTTTCTTTCCGGTGGATTTCAACTCAATTTTCTTGGTTCGATCATATTCTTTTCCTCGACTCAAGTGTTCCCTTTGCTTGTTCACCTCTCGCCATTTTATCATTCCGGAGTGATGTAGATATCTCAGGAGATTCGTATGTGTTCCAATTAATTCGAGGTTTTCACCTCATTCAAATATCTCAATTGTTCCGGTGCATCATCTATCTGTTCAACAATCCTTTCCAACGGTGTTTTTCTTTTAGTGGGCCCTAACCCACAGGTCTTTTCCCAGGATCTTACCTGACTCTTCTAATTCCCCCGGGGTTATTCTCAATTCTTTTCAAGTGTGACGTAAGAATGAATTTCATCAGTCACATGCCTTCTCCAAGATCTCGTTCAAATTCTTTTCAATTTTGGCTCAACCTCTTTGCTTTCCATTCTCCCGGAGTATCTCAGTAATTTTGGTGGTGTTTTCTCGTCGTCATTTGAAGATCGCAGAAGAGTTTTTCCTTTAAATCTTGCCCGTTCTCCCGAAGATTCGTGGTTCTAGCTTCATGCTATCCTCTCGAATTATTCCGTTTGTCAGATATTCCTTTGCTTACCCATTCGGAGTATGTCAGGAGTTGTTTTTTTTTTCATTTCTTTTCACCGGAGGCCATCATTCCAGTTATCGTTCTCTATTTATCCCGGTGCTTCGTTCAAGTATTCTTCAATCAGCTCATGATCTCTTTGTTCTTTTGCATCTAAATCCCCTCTAGCTTATTGGTTCTTCTAATTCTTCCCGGTGATTCTTTCTCTTTCATCAGTCATTTCCAAGTTCTTACGGTGGTTCGTTCAAGATTATTTTCCTAGTTTATCATATTAATCCATTCGTTCTTTTCAACCTACCGGTGATTCATGAAGTCCTTCTCAAGTTTGCGATATGTCACTTCTCAACTCTTTTTCAAGAAGAATTAGTAGTATGCAAAATCCATTGCTTGTCATCAATCTAATTTGATGAAGGATAAGCATACAATAAATCTTATTCTTATTTCCTCCTAGCGAGTAATCCCTTCCTTTGGAGTTTGTTCTTGATGAATAAATTCTAGTTCCAAGTGTTTTCATCTTTTCTTTTCCGGAGTTCAAATTTACATGGCCATCTCGTCGGAACCTCCATCTAAATCATCGCAAGGCTCATCTTATTCTTTCATCCTTCATTTCTATCTCATCATCCTTTTGTTACGGAGTTCTTCACGGTGGTTCTTCATGATTTAATTCATTCTTCAAGAGTTCATCAAGTATCATTCCATCATCTCAAGTTCATGTTCTATTCTTTCCGAGTTCAGCCGAGTCTTTGCCTAATTCTTTCGTTCTTCTTCTTTTTCGAACCGGAGTGGTTTCAGATCCATCTCGTTCCTCATGCTTTTGGGTTCTCGTCATAATCGTAATTCCGCTTTTCCACCTGAGTATTCTCGTCTTTGTTCTTCATCTCTCTTTTGTTCTTATTTCACCTCATATTTTTTTCCCTTCCGTCTCGGTCCTAAGATCTCGGGACGAGATCTCTTGTTAGTGGAGGAGTGTTGTAACGCCCCGGATTCGATGCGCCAGGTGTCCGTCAGTTATTCGCCATCTTTGCCATGTCATCATCTGCTTTTCATATCATGTCGTCATGTGCATCGCATTTGCATACGTGTTCGTCTCATGCATCCGAGCATTTTCCCCGTTGTCCGTTTTGCAATCCGGCACTCCTATGTCCCCCGGTGCTCCCTTTTACATCTTTTCATGTGCGGGTGTTAAACGGTCTTGGAATGGACCGAGGTTTGCCAAGTGGCCTTGGCATAGCACCGGTAGACCGCCTGTCAATTTTTGTGTCATTTGGAGTCCGTTTGATACCCCAACGGTTAACCGGGTAACCGCAAAGCCTCCTTCTCTTTGCAGCCCAACACCCTTTCAAAGTGGCCCAACACCCAGCAAACTCCCATCCATGCTCTCGGTCGTTTGATCACGATCGTGTGGGCGAAAATCGCTCCTCATTTGGACTCTCCTAGCTCCCTCTACCTATAAATCAGCCCCTCTCCCCCCAAATCCCGGTCTAACCCTAGTCCTCCTTCTCCCTCCGCCGACGGACACGTCCGGCCGCAGCCGGACACGTCCGCCCCGCTCCCCCGTCCAATCCGAACCCGCCACATGGCGATCCCGCCGCCCGCCGCCGCCCGCCGCCCAGAACCCTTGCGGCCCAAATCCAACCCATGAGGCCCGCCCGCCCGGCAAGCCCCGGCTCCGCCGCCGTTAATTCGCCCGGCCTTGCGCCGCCCGAAATCGCCTCCGCCGTTGATCTCAGCCCGCCGCCCAGCGCCCTACGCCGCCCAGCGTCGGCCTGGAGTCGCCGCCGCCGCCCAGCGCTTCGCCCGGCCGCCGCCCAAGCCCCTCGCCGCGCCCGTGCCCGGCGCCCGCTCCTCCCTCTCGCCTCGCCGGAGCCGAGCTTCGCCGGAGCTCTACTCGGCGGATCCGGAAGGTGGACGAGATCCACCACCACCGCGATCCAAACAACGCCCTGCCCCGCCCGGATCTCCTCGTCCCGCACGCCTCCGTCCCGGGTTGACTTTTCCCGGATGTGATATTTCGTCTAAGTCCGCAGATTTCCAGTATTTTCATGCATACTTTGACATGTCGTATCTCTGTGCATGCTGCTCCTTTTCGTGCGTGTAATATGTCAAATAGTTCGACTCAGTGAGCACTTCATTTCGTTCCATTGCATCGTTTTCATTTGAGCTCATCTTGATGCCTGAATCATCGTTGCAAGAGTGCTTCATGATGTTAATCTGCTGTAACTGTTATAACTTGGTGATTTGTCATTTTTGTTGCATTTGATGTGTGCATCCTATGAGTATGATCTCTAAATGTGTTTTTATCTATGCTATTCAATCTTTCCAGAGGTGCCATCCATGTATTTTTGTGATTTCTGTAGTGAGTGCATCGAACTTGTTAAGTAGGGTACTTGCTGTTGCTGTTTTGCATGTCTGAATCTGCTATATCATGATGCTATATTAACCTGCTTCTACAAGTCATTTTATGCATAATCTGGAGATGTTCACTAAGGATGTTTTGTTCTATATATCATGCTCTATCCATCCATGCCCCCGGTTGCATTTATAGCCTGCTGTAGCTTGTTGTTATCTTGCTCACAAAATTGCTAAATAATGTTGCTGTCAGCCTGTTAACATTAAGTTCAATGTTGCCATGATTGTTGTTGGTGATCCATGCACTCTATGAACTTTCTCTTGCCATTCTTAGCTTCATAACCATGGCTTCTTACTGTGAGTTGCCTTGCCATGCCATGTATTGCTCTGTGGTGAGTGTTTCAAGCTCACCAACATGCCTACTTATTGTTGTTCCTGCCATGTATGAATCTGTCATATAACTTGCCATGTTTACATGGGTGCCATCATATATTCTGATCCTTTTTGGCTCATGGTAATTAAGGGACTCTTGTTCTATGCATTTAGTAGTATCATTCCATCCATTTTTTTTCCATGACAAGTTCCTGTAACATGTTGTTTGATAGCTCTAAACATTGCAACCTGTTGTTATTTTCTGCTAAGTCTGAAACTGTTATTATTTGCAATATTTCCATGTCATTTTGAGCATGTTCTAGTGATTTCTGGAGATAGCTCAGTGTTCATGTTTTTTCATGTTTTACCTGTAGTTCACGTCCATGCCTTTTGTTATCACGTTGAGATGCTGTAGCATAGTGTTTTGATGCTTGCAATATGCCTAGTTGCTGTTTTGGGCAGATTGTTGTCATGACTTGTATAGGGTGTATGTGTTGAACCGTTGCTCCGTTTTGAGTGTGCTCTATATGAAACTTGCTTGATTTTGCATGTAGTTTCATATTATCATTTTGCATCCTTGTTTTGAGATGTTTCCTTGATGTTTGTATGCATTTTGCATCAATGCCATGCTTGTTTTGCTCACATCTTCTAGGCCGTAGCTCCGAATCTAATGAACTTTATATGTAACTTGGCTAGAATTTCGTGTAGATCATCTTGGTGCATCTTAACTTGCTGTTTAACAACTTAAACATAAGGTTTATTCAGATCTGGACCAATTTCGAAATTTGCATATGAGGACTTACCGGAATTGTTATATGTTGTTCCCGGCCTCATTTAAACTTGCTTTGATGTGTTGCTCTGGTATGCATCATCTCTTGCCATGAGTAGTTTCATGTAGTCTTGTCATGCATCATGCTTGTTTGTGCATCATGCCTTGTTCATGTGTGGTGTGTTTACCATGTTGTGTGCTTCTTCTCGATAGTTCCTGCTTAGATTGCGATCGTGAGAATTCGTTCGTCTACGCTTGGTTCGTCTTCGTGGCTTCATCTTCTTCATGGACTCGTTCTTCTTCCTAGCGGGATTTCAGGCAAGATGACCGCTACCCTGGATCTCACTACTATCATTGCTATGCTAGTTGCTTCGTTCTTTCGCTATGCTGCGCTACCTATCTTTTGCTCTTCAAGCCATCCCAAATTGCCATGTCAGCCTCTAACCTTTGTCACCCTTCCTAGCAAACCGTTGTTTGGCAATGTTACCGCTTTTGCTCAGCCCCTCTTATAGTGTTGCTAGTTGCAGGTGAAGTTGAAGATTGCTCCATGGTGGACAGGATTGTGTTGGGATATCACAATATCTCTTATATTATTAATGCATCTATATACTTGGTAAAGGGTGGAAGGCTCGGCCTTATGCCTGGTGTTTTGTTCCACTTTTGCCGCCCTAGTTTTAAATCATACCGATATTATGTTCCCGGATTTTGCGTCCCTAACACGGTTGGGTGATTTATGGGACCCCCTTGACAGTTCGCTTTAAATAAGACTCTTCCAGCAAGGCCCAACCTTGGTTTTACCATTTGCCTCACCACCACCTACTTTTCCCTTGGGAGTCGCTCTCTCGAGGGTCATCTTTATTTAGCCCCCCCCCCGGGCCAGTGCTTCTCTAAGTGCTGGTCTGAACCGAGCAACCTGCTTGAGCCACCGCAGGAAACTTCGAGGCCTGGTTTTACTCGTAGCTGTCTCATCCGGTGTTGCCACGAGAACGAGATATGTGCAACTCCTATCGGGATTGTCGGCGCTATCGGGCGGTCTTGCTGGTCTTGTTTTATTCTTTGTCGAAATGTCTTGTAACCGGGATTCCGAGACTGATCGGGTCTTCCCGGGGAGAAGGAATATCCTTCGTTGATCGCGAGAGCTTATCATGGGCTAAGTTGGGACACCCTGCAGGGTATAAACTTTCAAGAGCCGTGCCCGCGGTTATGTGGCAGATGGGAATTTGTTAATATCCGGTTGTAGTAAACTTGAAGCAAACTTCTCTAAAATACACCAACCGTGTGCGTAACCGTGAGTGTCTCTTTTCGGGGTTGATCGAGAGGAGAACACGGTTTACGGGTTATGTCCGGCGTAAGTAGGAGTTCGTGATCACTTCTTGATCATTACTAGTTGACGGCCCGTTCCGCTTGCTCTCTTCTACGCTTCTTATTTGCGTTGGTTAGCCACCATATATGCTTAGTCGCCGCCGCAACCTCACCACCTTACCCCTTCCTTTCCCATTAAGCTTTGCTAGTCTTGATACCCATGGTAATGAGATTGCTGAGTCCTCGTGGCTCCTGATTACTACAACAACAGTTGCGGTACATGTTTTGCGATGATCATGGCCGAGAGCGATGTTTGCTTGTTTTGGAGTTCTTCTTACGCTTCTTCGATCGAGGATAGGTTCCGTGTCGGCAACTGGGCTAGCAGGGTGGATATTGTTTGATTTTCTGTTTATGATTCATCCGTAGTCGGATGTTGATCTTGTATGTTGTATTGTTGTATTCATGTGACATTGTATGTCTTGGTTGTATCCCTATGCATTATGTAATGTTGATGTAATGATATCCACCTTGCAAAAGCGTCTTCAAGATGCGCTTCTATCCTTGGTGGGACCATCGAGTTCCTTTAGGATAGGGTCGCATCTTGGGCGTGACAGCCTGGAGCTGGCCTCAGGCTGGCTCCACTCCGACTTGGCTGTTCGCGCGGTGCTGGGCCAGGCCATCGTGGCTTCTAAGAAGGAGAAGCAGAGCGCCGCCAAGGCCGCAGCCGATCGCGAGATGGCGCTGAAAGATGCCAAGGCCGCCCACGGCCGCTGCTGTACACTTGAGGACGAATTGCATAGCCTGCGCGACAAGTACGCCGAAGGAGCACGCTGCCGCCAAGCAAAGGAGGAGGAGGTGAAGGCCCGGGAGGACGCCATGAAGAACCGCGATGCCGAGCTGGCGGAGTTGGAGAAGACGCAGGCCGCCGAGCGGAGCCGGTTGGAAGGGCTGGAGCGGAAGGCGAAGGCGAGGGAGGCCGATCTTGACGCCAAGGCGCGTGTCCTGGCCGAAGATCGCGCGGCCTTCGCCGACCTCGAGGAGAGGTCTCGCAAGGCGCTGAAGACGCTCTACGAGCACGGCCTGGAGAAGTCGCTGGCCACCGACGAGGACGGCCCCGCCCAGCTGCTTCCTCTCTTGGTGAAGGCGCTTGAGGAGGTTGTTGATGGACTCGGTCCCATGGTGGAGGCAGAAGCTCGTGTCCTGTCTTCAGCTGCGCTGACTTGTGTCTTCAGCCACCTGCACCTTCGCGACTTCAACACTTGCCTTGACGAGCTGCTGGAGCCTGTAGCTAAAGATCAATGCGAGGCCGCCGCCGCGGCCGTGCAAGGTCAGGTGGAGGCCTTGCTGAAGAAGTTCCATGGCTTTGTCTCCGCTCCTCTGTCCGGTGATGTCGCCGATCCTGCAGCTGGTGGTGAGGGTGAAGACAAAATTGCTCACAGGGGAGCACCTTCCGACGGCGATGTCTAGAGGTGACCCGCGGCTATTCTTCCCGTTCCGTTCCTGCAACATGTATCGGGCCTCGTGGAGCCATTTAGACTTTTCATTTGGTATTGTGAGGACAATATTATTGTAATATTTGCTTCGATATTTTGCGATGTCCTTCCTATTTGCTTTATGCTCGTGATCGGCAGAGCCTGGCCTCACAGATACCTCAATCCGCCATTGGGCCGACCGGAGACCAGGACGGACCAAGGAGTGAGGGGCTACGTGACTAGTTAGGCTCCTGAGTCGCGATGCTCGGGAGTCCCCCTTGACGCGCAAACAGCTTATAGGGAGAGTTCGCGAGGGTAGACTAATGTTCTACGTCATCAGAGCCCGACCCCGCACATACCTCAACCGCCATTGGGCCGACCGGAGACCAGGACGGACCAAGGAGTGAGGGGCTACGTGACCAGTTAGGCTCCTGAGTCGCGATGCTCAGGAGCCCCCCTTGACGCACAAACAACTTACAGGGAGAGTTCGCGAGGGTAGACTAATGTTCTACGTCGGTACAGCCCGACCCGCGCATACCTCAACCGCCATTGGGCCGATTGGAGACAAGGACAGACCAAGGAGTGAGGGGCTACGTGACCAGTTAGGCTCCTGAGTCGCGATGCTCAGGAGTCCCCTTGACGTGCAAACAATTTCCATGCCTGCCCTCGCCGAGGCCTCGGGAGGGGCACGCCACGCCCTAGTCCGGGAGACCTGGTTGGGTGGCGTGCGCTCGGGCGTGGCCCGAGCACAGCCCCCGTGCCCAGCCCCCTCGCGCGGCTCTCCCGAGGGGAGGCGTTCAGTGAGGCTGGACGCTGAGCTCTGGGCTCCCTGAGGTTGGTACGACCGTGGGGCCGCCCTCAGCTGTTTATCACCAGCGCGGAGCATAGTGCTTCCGCTTGTGCACGGGCATATCTGCTCCTCGGCAGTGTCGACAGCCAGCACGGAGCATGGTGCTTCCACTTGTGCGTGGGATGGGGGCCCCCTCCGGGAGGAGCCCCCAGGGCGTGTACAACCCCGCCCTGACACGTGGCTCGCACGGCAGGGCTGCGAGGTGTATTTGGGCACTCGTGAGCCAGCGCGGGACTCACGAGGCCCTACCTCAAGGCGGGTTGCGCCTGGTCTTGAGTCTCGGTGACTGTGTGTTCCTGCAAGGCGGTTAGATGCAAGCACTCTACGTCCTCAGGTCCCGGCCCTCGAGCGAGCTCAGCCGCCGCTGGTATGCCAGGTCACGATGCAGTTGTCAAGGCCAGCGGTGAGGGCTGGAGAGCCAGTAAGAGCTCCTGAGTCGCGATGCTTAGGAGCCCCCCTTTTAACGTGCAAGCGAATTGCATAGGATGAACAGACCCGTGGCGGGCGGCGATCGAGCAGGCGATAGCCGTTGGTAGGTTAAGCATGGAGAGCAGATCAACTTGGGTAAATGCAGGAAGATGCATGCCACCGGGTCCGGCCCGAGCGGCTTGGGGATGATGCAGCCCGAGGGGCGCCCCCAGCAAGGTAAGGTAAAGACATAAGCAAAAGGGATACGTGCCACAGGGACAGACCCACGCGGCCTGCGAATAATGCAGCCCGAGGGGCGCTCCCAGCTAAATGAGCTTGGAAGATGTCACCTGGTTCTGTAGACGAAGTAGAGTCGGTGCAGCTGAAGGCGTACGTTGAAGGAATGACTCCTCATGAGTCACCGGAGCCCTGAGCCTCGGGAGGTTCCCTGAAGACCATCGCCATCTCCTCCAGGACGGCGTGGTACATGGCCTCCTGAGCCACCAGGACACGCCGCATGTTGCACTGATAGGCTGACGCCATGCTCGGCAAGCCGAAGGGCATGCGAACATAGCTCTGCGGCGGGCCCTCACAGCGGCCCATGCGCGAAGGCCAGAAGCGCTCCTGAGACGCAGCCCTATTGAGCCCTGGGACGTCGATGCAGACACGCAGCCGGGCATCCTCACCGGGATGGGGGGCCGCACCTCGTGAGCGGCGGTCGCCGCGCATGGCTCTTGCAGTTCCTGGGTGGTCTTGGTGATGAACTCCTGGGTGGTGGGCACTCCTCGCCCCGTGCTGTCCTGAGGAACATGTGCCACGAAGCACGCTTCCAGGTGGTGCCCAAGCGCCTCCCTCGTGAAGTTGGCAAGGTCTGTGGCCCTCCAGAAGAGAGCCCCCAAGCCCTGCCCGAGGAGGGCGCCGGGCACGCTTTCCTATGCGACAGAGGGAGGCGCCCCTGGGACGGGCGCTAATCCTGATGAGACTCCTGCCGCGATGCCATCCTCCTGAGGTCCTGCGCGGCGCAGCTGCTTCTTCCTGGGAATGGTCTCCGGAGCTGCGGCTTGAAAGGCGTGCTCGAGGGAGCACACCGCATCCCTCTCTTCACACGGGACCGTGATGATTCCTCCGCTTCCTGGCATCTTGAGAACGTTGTAGCTGTGATGGGTGACTGACATGAACTTGGCCAGGGCTGGATACCCGAGGATGGCATTGTACGGCAGGCGGATGTGCGCGACGTCAAAGTCGATGAGCTCGGTGCAGTAGTTCTTGCGCTCCCCGAAGGTGACAGGCAGGCGGACCTGCCCTATCGGTGTGGTGGAACCGTCGGTCACTCCTGAGAAAGGCTTGGTGGGCTGGAGCTGTTCATATGGCACTTGGAGGTTGTCGAACGTGTCAACGGACAGGACGTTGAGCCCTGCGCCGCCGTCGATGAGGGTCTTGGTGACCTGCACATTGCTGATGACTGGGGAACACAACATAGGGAGGGCGCCAGCTGTGTCTGCGCACTTGAGCTGATTTGCCGAGTTGAAAGTGATGGCGCATTGGGACCACTTGAGAGGGTGCGTGGCCTCGAGCTTGGGGAGCACCGCGTTCACCTCGCGAGAGAACTGTTTGAAGATGCGCTGAGAGGCTGGGACCTGGGCGCCGCCAAAGATGCAGGCGATTGCACGCGGCTCCCAGAAGCCCCCAGCCCCCTTGTCCCGGTGGTGGTCGTCGTTCCTTCTTGGTGGCGGCAGCGGGGGAAGACCGGTGTTGCCCTGGGGGCGATCCTCACGAGGCGGGTCCCTCCAGGCGCCCTCGCGAGGTTGGTACTGCCAGCGGTCCTTACGAGGCCGGTCGCGCCACTCCTGGCGCGGCCCACGGTCGTCTCAGCGTCCGCCTCCACGTCCTTCTCCACGGCCGTAGCCCCGGTCGCTGCGCTCGGGGCGTTGACTGAAGCATCCTTCTCGTATGGCTCTGAGCTCTTGACAGTTGCTGGTGTTGTGGGTGTTCAGGTTGTGGAAGGCGCAGAACGGTCGGCTGTTCTTGGAAGACTCGGGCTGATCTCTGCCCCGCTTGGTGTCGGGCTCCGCTGTGAGCACATCTGCCTCCTTGCGCTTCACGTCCTTGGTTTTCTGCTCCTCTGCGCCCACTGCTGGCAGCTCAAGGAGAGAGAGGCGCCCCTCCTCAGCTCTTGCGCACTTGGTCGCCAGGTTAAACAACTCCTGAGAGGTGCAGAGCTCCTCGTGGATGGCAAGCTCTTCCTTCATCTTGACGTCGTGGACGCCGTCTGAGAACACGGAGATGATGGCTTCGTCCGTGACCTTGGGGATCTTGAGGCGGGTGTTGTTGAAGAGCTGGATGTACTTCTGGAGGGTCTCTCCTGGTTGGTGCTTGATGCGGCGTAGATCACCCGCAGCCGGCGGGCGGTCGCGAGTGCCCTGGAAGTTGGCGACGAAGCGGTCGCGCATTTCGTCCCAAGAGGAGATCAAGCCGTGCTGCAGGTTCAGGAGCCAGGAGCGGGCTCCATCCTTGAGAGCCATGGGAAACCAGTTCGCCATGACTTTTTCGTCGCCATTGGCCGCTTCGATGCTCAGCTCATAGAGTTGCAGGAACTCCCCGGGGTCGGCCGTGTCGTCGTAGTGAGGAGACAGATCCGGCTTGAACTTGCCTGGCCAGGCGACGCTACGCAGCTCGGGGGTGAAGGCGCGGTAGCCAGCCGTGGTCGCCGAGGCCCTCTTCGGAGGTGGATCTTGGTCTTGACGAGGTCCGCGCTGCGCTGCTGTGGGCGGCGCGCGGCCTTGACGAGGTGGCGCGGGGAGCGCAGGTGCAGCTTCTCGCAGCCGCGTGATTTCTTGGCAGCTTCTCTCTTCGCGCACGGGCGCTGGGCGTGGTGGATCACGCTGCGGAGCCACGCGCCTTGGTGCCAAGGCACCGTCTTGGGGCAGAGGTGCTGGAGGCACACCACGAGCCCCGTCGCCCGCGGCTGGTTGACGGGGAGGTAGAGAGAGGGACGGCGCCGGGGAGCCCCCTGCGGCGCGGACGAGCTCGGCGACGCGGTCGAGCCACTCCTCATAGAGGTCGTCAATGGGGCGGTAGTGCAGGAGTTCGTTCACCGCGAGAAGCGCGGCCCGTGCCTCCATGGGAGCGCGGTGCGCGTGAGACGAAGAACCGGCAGAGGTCAGTGATGGAGTGGTGGTGAGGCCATCCTGCCGCACCGAAGGATGCAGCGAGGACGCCTGCTGCTCATTCCCCGCCAGGCCGGTGGCAGCGTTGGCGGCGGGAGACGAAGAACGACGAGGTGGCCGCCGACGGGAGCTGTCTGAGCGACGCGGGCGGTGAGGACAGCCCGATGCTTAGCTCGAGCACGGCGAGTTTCCACCATGGAGACGACGGAGCGACGGAGCGATGAACTGATGGAAGGGAAGCTACGGTGCACCCCTACTTGGAGTGCCAAATGTCGGATGTGGGGTTCCGGCAAACCCTTAAGGTTCAAACACTGGGGTGCGCGCGAAGTCTTTCCCTCCTACCAATCTGCGCCCTAGCTTGCTAAGATCTCGTGGACGAACTCGACGAACTTGCAACATAGAAAGACACGAGGTTTATACTGGTTCGGGCCACCGTTGTGGTGTAATACCCTACTCCAGTGTGGTGGTGGTGGATTGCCTCTAGGGCTGATGATGAATAAGATAAGGGAAGAACAGCCTCCTGAGATTGAGGTGTTCTTGTGGCTAGGGTAGGCTCTCGATCGGGTTGGATCAAGCTAAGATGAGATGCCTCTACTATGGTGGCTAGCTCTACTTATATAGGCCCTGGTCCTCTTCCCAAATATTGAGCGGGAAGGGAGCCAACAACGGCGGGTAAATATGAAGGGTGACAACTAGTACAAGCTATCCTGACAAAAGTGGTCTTCGCCTGTGAAAAGCTCTGGTGGTGACACCGTCTTGGGCTCCACGATGGCCTCCATCTTGCCGTCCTCCTGTTCTTGGTCTCGTTGCACCAATATAGCAACCTTTGCCCGATGCCTCAGTACTCTTCGCCTGCGCTGGCCTCCTTAGCACCAAAGAGGAAATATGATCGCCAGGCACGGGCGCTCACTTTGGTGTCGTTCGTCATGGCTCACGTCACGAGAGCCTCGTGAGGTTTGCCATGCCTTGATATCTCTGCTCCTCGTGAGCCTGCCTGGCTAGGCTACTCCAGAGGTGGTCTTGCATCGTCCGCCTCGCGTGGCTTGGACCCTCACGAGGGTCTTGGATGCCTTGTTGATGAAGATGGGCCGTATGGCCTGCTGGCTTAGCCATGTTGTGGGCCGCAGGCAGGCAAGTCTGGGGACTCCCGTTCCCAGAACACCGACAATCTCGCCCACCCAGGACAAGCTCTACTACGCCGTGCAGCTCTGCTTCCAGCAGAGCGAGAAGGTCTCCAACAACATTGCATAGTACGAAGGTTTGATCGCCGGCCTCAAGCCAGCGGCGGCCTTGGTAGTGAAGCGCCTCACCTTCAGGGGCGACTCACAGCTTCTCGTCAACTTCTCCAACAAAGTATACGAGCCAAAGGACGAGCATACGGAGGCATACCTCACGGAGGTATGCAAAATAGAGAAGCAATTCTTGGGCCTGGAACTGCAGCATGTGCCCCGCAGCACAAACGAGGAAGCCGACGATATCGCCAAGAGGGCGTCAGGCGCCAACCCCAGGAGCCCGGCGTCTTCGAGGTGCAGCTCTTCAAGCCTTCAGCAGCTCCTCCGGCTGTGGAGCCAGCGCCGCCTTAGGAGGAGCTTCCCCCGCCACCAACCTCGGGAGCCCCCGCCTGCGGCCTGACCTCAGGAGCATGCCTGCTCCTCGTGCTCGAGCCCTAGGAGGGGTGATGGACCGAAGAATTCAAGGTGTACCTGCTGCAGGGAACCCTGCCGGAGAAGGAGGAAGACACAGAGCGTGTGGCTCGGCAAGCTACAGCCTACTGCATTCAGGACGGTGAGCTATACCAAAAATGACCAAACGATGTTTCCTTGCGATGCATCTCCAGGGAGCAGGGGTGCGAGCTATTAACTGACATACACGGCGGAGACCACGGACATCATTCGTCATCGTGCACCTTGGTGGGCAAGGCGTTCCGCAGAGGATTGTACTGGCCCACGACACTCAACAACGCAACTGAGCTGGTGAGATCCTGCGAAGCCTGCCAGTTCCATGCCAAGCAAATCCACCAGCCAGCTCAGGGCCTCCAGACTATCCTGCTCTCGTGGCCATTCGCGGTATGGGGGCTGGACATTTTGGGTCCATTCCCTCAAGCGCCCGGGGGCTACCGCTACCTTTACGTGGCCATCGACAAGTTCACCAAGTGGGCAGAGGTGGAGCCAGCCCGTACCATGCCTGCTGGCTCAGCGGTCACGTTCATCAAGGGCCTCATGAGCCGGTTCGGAGTCCCTAATCGCATCATCACCGACAACGGCTCACAGTTCACTAGAATCTTCAAAACATATTGTGCTAATCTTGGAACGTATATATGCTACGCCTCAGTGGCACACCCCAAAAGCGATGGCCAAGCTGAGCGCGCCAACACGAAGGTCTTGAGAGGCCTCAAGACAAGAACATTCAAGAAGAAGCTCGAGGCCTGCGGTAGGGGCTGGCTCGATGAGCTCCAGTCTGTGTTGTGCTCCATCCGCACCACCGCCACCAAGCCGACGGGCGATACTCCATTCTTCCTCGTCTAAGAAGCCGAAGCAGTTCTCCCTCACGAGGTCAAGCATCGCTCCACGCGGGTCTTGGCGTTTGATGAGGCATGTCAGGACGCCACGCGGGGGATGGACCTCATGCTGGGGGAGGAACACCGCCGTCAAGCCTCGCTCCGAGCGGCAAGGTACCAGAAGGCGCTGCGGCGGTACCACTCCTATAGCGTCCGCTCCAGGACACTCGAGGTGGGCGATCTCGTCCTGAGGCGGGTGCTCTCCAGGGAAGGGCTGCATAAGCTCTCACCCATGTGGGAGGGCCCGTTTAGGATTGCCCGCGTCTCCAGGCCTGGCGCCGCGTGCCTGGAGACGCAGGACGGGATCCCCATCCAGAACGCCTGGAACATCCAGCACCTTCAGAAGTTCTACCCATGAAGCAAGGCCTAGTGCCTGCGAAGGTCTCCGCTCGTGACACTCTCACGTAATAATGAGTGGGGCTGTACATGCCCCGGAGTCTCCAGAGTGCCGCCCTCCGGCCTCGGGGGCTCCCTCCCACATCCTAGTGGCAGCATTTAGCTCCGCGCTGGTGAGAAGACTAGACTAGGTGCCGGACGCGGCTGTTCAATTGCTTTATGTAGCTGGTTTGCAACCTTTTAATGAAATTTGGAGCTCTAGCATTTCTCAATTGCTTAGTTGAGTTTTCTCCCTTTTTACTTCGCTTGCTTCTTTGTCTTGCGTCAGGGAGGACGACGGTTGCCCGACGCTCTCCCTCGCGCGCCTCGTGCGGGGGCTACATGGGCAGGTGTGTACGTGCGCTGGGCTAGCCCATGCTACGGGCAAACCTCGCTAAAGCCCTGTCGCCCCAGAGCTTCGACTTCCTTGCTGCGAGGAGCCCTCGAATGAGCTCGTGACTGGCACACCCTCTTAAGTCTGTGCCCCCGGGTATGGTGATGTGGTGCACTAAGAGGTCGTGCAAGGAGGAACAAGGCACCGACAGATTTCTA
This sequence comes from Aegilops bicornis, assembly GCA_021605145.1. Classification (NCBI taxonomy): domain Eukaryota; kingdom Viridiplantae; phylum Streptophyta; class Magnoliopsida; order Poales; family Poaceae; genus Aegilops; species Aegilops bicornis. The sequence continues at coordinate 472,994,610 of CM038672.1, read as the reverse complement.
ACAAATTCTGCAGCTTTATGATACCTCCCGGGGTCAGCAGTTCCCGAGCCGGCAACAAGGAGGCCTCACCAGATGACAGAAGGCGCACCCTCGTGAGGTGGGAAGCTACACCGAGCGTATCAAGCTAAGTTATCCCTCTACATCTACGTGGAGCACGAACATCATAGCGTAACGCAAGAACAATAAACATAGCATAGCGACATAAGTGCCACGGTTCATTACACGCCCCTGCAGGGCCATCTACTTTTTCAAATGCAGGAAGAAAGGAAAGATTAAACAAAAGCGGCCCGCACAACCGCAGCAGCTCATGAGGCCTGGCACCAAGGGCCGCCCGAACTCAACTCAGCCTGAGCCCTCCTCGCGCTTCACCGCCGCGTGGCAACGGGATGACCCGCCACCATCCTCGAAGCGAGCTCGGCGGCTGGTCCTAGCCGCCGCTGCTGGTGCTCTCGCTGGCAGAGGAGCTGCCGCCGCTGAACGAGCCGCGGTCGTCTCCAAGTGCAACCTTGCCCTCAGCATCGTCACGGCCGTCGCCAAGGGCAAGCTCGCCCTGAGCATCGTCACGGCCGTCGTCAAGGCCAAGCTCATCATCGCCGCCGCTGTCTTCGGGGCAGCACCCTGCGCGACGTCCATCTTCCGAAAATACCCTCACGAAGAGGGTCGCAACACCGTCGTACTTGAAGTGGAGGGTGCACCTCCCGCCCAGGCCACGCGCGCGGGCGAACACCTGCCAGCCGAGGGCCAGGGCCACGTTGCGCGGTGGAGACCTCCACTGCGACCCACGAGGCCTTGCTATAGCAGCCATCGGCCTACAACTAGATGCCGTCGAGACCCACGGCCGACAGCTCGCCGTCAAAGGAGTGTGGAAGCTGGAGCCAGGTGCCGACGGACTCTCCGACCACACAATGAACTCCAGGAGCACCTCCGCCGAGTGGAAGCGCGGCCGGGGAGGCTGGGCAACCATGGCGCACCTCCCCTCGTCAGGGGGGCTGCCTTGCCTTGGGCAGCTTCCGCCGCGAGAAGAGACGCCACCGTGGCTGCCAAGGATGACGCCGGTACCCGAGGTAGTGCGCCCACACCCCTGAGGCGCCACCGCAGGGGTCGCGGAGTGCTTATGAGGGCGACCCCGCCCTCTATTGGGCAGCGGCAAGCCGGGTCCCTCCCGGCGAGCCTTCCCTACCTGGCGCGCCAAATGTCAGATTGGGGGTTCCGCAGACGCTTGAGTGGTTCGAACTCTTGGGTGCGTACGAAGAACTCTCTCTCCCCAGTCTGCCCGCACAACGATTCCACAGCCTAGCTCGACGAACCCAAAGAACAAGGGACACAAGGATTTATCCTGGTTCGGTCCACCTTGCGGTGTAATACCCTACACCAGCTTTGTGGTGGATTCCTCGAGGGGCTGAGGATGAACTAGTACAGTGGTGGAACAGCCTCAGGAGGTGAGGTGTTCTTGAGCTCGATGAACTGGTGAGGTGGTTCGGGTGGAATGGATCCGTCTGTCGGTGTACAAAAGTAGGCGCTCTCCTTTTTACCCCTCTACTTGTGCACGGGCAGTCAGAGTCGCACCTGCGGCCACACTTAGCAGGGCAAGGGGAGGAACCAAAAGCACAAGACGGGAAAAGCAACGCCAAGACCAGAGACGCAAAGAGCAAGAGGGCGAGGTGGACTCCCTCGGCAAGACCCTTGCCGGGGCGACCTCCGCAGCCCCGGCAAGAGCCTTGCTGGGGCAGCTTGCCCAACACCAGCAGGGGCGCCACCCTTGAGCCCAAGGGTTCCATCACCATCGACCACATTGGAACCAAGGCTCGGGAGGCACCTTCGTGGTGGCATGCAGATCTTTGTGAAGATCATAAAGACACAAGATCAGATGAGGACCAGAAGACGACGACCCTCGACAAGATCCTTGCCGAGGGAATCCATGAGACCTCCGGCAAGATCCTTGCTGGGGACGACCGCGATGTCATGGCAAGACCCTTGCCGAGGCCTCGGCAAGGCCGTTGCCAAGGACACCTGTGGAGCCGCAACCAGGCCCGCGTCTGCCAAGGCTCCACCACCGTTCCCATTCAGTTGCCAGCCCAACCAGTTGGGCAGGCACCTGCGTGGAAACGTGTGGCTTCCAGGACAACTTAGCGAGCACCTGCATGGTGGCATGCAGATCTTCGTGAAGACCCTACCACCGTGCCATCTCAGCAGCCTGCCAACCTACGTGGCGCTACATGCCTTGTTGGCCTGGGCGCGTGCCGGAGTGAGGCGGAGCAGCGATGGACGGGACGAGCCTCGTTGCCATCCCCAATAAAGCAGCGGGACACCTAAGGGGTGCATTTAATGTGCCTTGTCCCGTAATTACAAGCGATAAGCTTGTACACTATATACCTTTCCACCTCATGTGTGTCACTGTGGCGACCCCTTTTTGCCTATAAAAGGAGGCCTGAGGCGTACGGGAGAAGGATTCGGATCTTTTGGACTATGCACGCCCAGTAGCTAGTTTGAGAGCTCAAGAACACTAAAATATACACCAAAGTAGTACTAGGGTATTACACATCTTCGCGGCCTGAACCTGGGTAAACGATCCTTGTGCTGACCGCCAGATCCGCTCTTTGCACAACCCGCGCCCGCCAACCGTAGAAGGGATCCCAGTGATCCCATAGGTGTCGTTTCCCCCGACATCTTTGGCACGCCAGGTAGGGGGGCGCAGTTGCGGAAATCTGGTCTAGTTGGAGCAGCAGCTTCACCGTGGTCGTCACTCCAAGGAAGAAGACGGCCAAATGGCCGCGTCGTCTGTGGATGCGGTGGACGCCCGCACAACGATAGAAAAGCTAAGTCATGCAAAACTTTGAGAAATTCCTTTATACATATAAGGTTATTGTCCGCGAAGATCTCGCCCTGTGTATGGAAAACCTGCACGCAATGGGGCCCTGCCACTATTGGCAACGCCCGTGCTCTGTTTCGAGTCCGCTCAACAGATCGAGCGGTTGCGTCAAGAACGGCAGGGCGACCCTCTGCAATTGGCAACGCTCTTGTTCTGTCTTGAGTCCGCTCGACAGTTCGAGCAGCCGCGTTGAGAGCAGAGAGGTGGTTTTCCCGGCAGCAAGCACACCCGGCAGGCTATTGGGGATCCGTCCTCAAGGCCCGCGGCCTGGGTTTACGCGCCAGCAAGTCTACCCGACTAACGTAGGGTGAACATACAAAGGGAGATCAAACGGGAAAATAACATGCACCGTATCAAAATACTGCAGAGTTATATTACATCAATTGTTGCTGCGGTTCTAACTAAAGATAAAAATTGTCCTGGTCATGAACCTGCAGCGGCGATGAGAAACGGGGTGCCTAGTCCCGGCGCTGGCCTTGTATCCTCCTAACTCCGTCGACGCGGCTGATGACGGGTTCGATACGCTCCTCGAGCGGCGCGAGGTCCACGCCCTCCAGCAAGCTCTCCAGCGTGACGTCGAAGTCGAGGTCGGGGTTCCAGTACTCCACCTTGGTGAGGACCTTGGTCATGACACCCCGGCAAAGCTTCCGGGCCTCATCAGCCAGAGAGGCCGCCCTGTTTGAGCGAAACTGCTCCAAGGCCCCGAGAACACTCTCGAAGAACAGGGTCAGCTTGGCATTGGGACTCATGTTCGGCCCCGGGACGTACCTCACGTGTGGCATCCCCATGGTAGCCAGCTGCATGGTGATCCTGCCGGCGATGTCGACCAGGCGGCTGATCCAGAGGTTCTTGCCCTTCACAAAATCCTCGTGGTTGGCGGCGTCGTTCTTCCGCAGCTGCCTCTCCTTCTCCAGGTTCTTGGTCAGGGTCTCCTCTCGGGCCCTGACCTCCGAAAGCGTCTCTTCAAGAACCCTCCAGCTTCAGCTTCACGTCTCTGATGGAGTCGTTGGCCTTGGAGAGCTGCTCAGCCTTGTTGAGGACTGCACCCTGCGCCTCAACCAGAGCACCGTTGAGCGTGTCCTCCTTCGCCAGCTTCAGGGCCTGGTCCTTCAGCCCGTCCCTCTCCACTTCCAGCTCTTTCACCTTGCCGTCCTGGACCTGGGCCTGAGCATTGAGTGCCTTCTCGTGCCTCTGCTCCAGCTCCTGGGTCCGCTGTAAGACAAGCTTCTCCACTTCCTCATCCTTTCTGCGGAGTGTTGCGGCGAGCTTCTCCTAACGAGCGGCAAGGTCCTCCTCTTGTGAGTTTAGAGCGGCCTGGTGCAGGTGACGAGCGGCCTCGTCCTTGGCTGCATGCTCCCTCGCCAGCTCCCGGGCCTTCTTGATGTCAGCTTGCTTCATGACAAGCTCCAGCTTGCGCTCGGCCAGCAGGTCCTGGGCAACCTTCAGCTCCTGATGGGCTTGGCGAAACCAAGCCTCCGCCTCGGTGACGTGCTCCTCGAGGTCCGCATCTGCCTTGTCCACCACCGCCATCCTGGACTTGGCCTTGTCCAGGCGGGCACGGTGAAGCGCCTGGAGTTTCTGGAAGTTGGCGCTCATGCCCCGACGGAGCTGCTCCTCCTGGGAACAGCCGCCACGCGCGCTCGGTTCGTCGACAACCTCAAGCCCGGTGGCGGCGAGCGCCTCGTCATTAAACACCTCCCCCTCGGTGGGCGCCCCAGTGCTCGCCGTCCCTGGGAGGTGGACGAACTGGTCATCGCTCACCTTCAGGTACCTGCCCGAGCCAGAGGCAACGGAGGAGGAAGGTTGGTCATTGACAGCCCCCTCCTCGGCAGCGGCCTTGCCGGCCTCCCGGGCAGGCTCTTTGTCGGCCTCCTCGGCAGTGACCTTGCCGGCCTCCCCGACCGGCTCCTTGGCGGCGTCCTCGGCAGCACCCTTGGCGGCCTCTTCGGCGACGATCTTGTTGGCCTTGGCCTCAGCATCCCTGGCGACCTCCCTGATGACAGTATCAAAGTTCTCCTGGTCCGTCGACAGAGCGCCTAGATGCCAAGAAGGAGGATGAGGAAAAGCCAATACCAAGGTTCAAAAAGAAGAAACAAGAACAGGGACATAAGGCAAATAACTTACCCATGTCGGGCTAGCAAGAAGAGGCCCCTTCCCCGCCAACATTTGGCGCCGGGACGGAGCCACCAGCGCCCATGTTTGCCTCCTCACCCTCCGTGCGCATGGGCTCGGTGCTCGGCGCCCTTGCTGGGGACGCCCCTCAGGGCGGCGTGGTCGATGGGGGCGGCGTGTTGGGGGTGGCCCTCTGAAAGCACAAGTGCTCCCTAGGTGGTTTTGGTAATTAATGTCAATATATCTCTTGTTGGACTAACACTTTTATCTAGTATGTTTAAGATAAGTTCAACAATGGAGTGGCATGGACTAAAGGATGTGGGAACCCCTTCAAGATGCTAAGGACAAAGGATTTGCTCAAGCTTCTAGCTCAAGACTCTTCATTTTATATTTTAGTGATCCAAGATCACATTGAGTCTATAGGAAAAGCCAATACTATCAAGAAGGGATGAGGTGTTGCTTAATGAGTTTCTTGCTCCATGCTGCTTAGTGATATGCTCCAAAAACCCTCAACTACTTCTCTCCCACTTCCACATATATGACCTAAAACTAAAGTCAAACTCGGCCCCACCGATTCTTTCTATCCGCGCCACCGAAGTTCTTGTCATAGCCACTGCCACAAACCCTAGGCAAATCGGTTTCACCGATAGGGATCTCGGTCTCACCAAGATGGGATTGTAATCTCTCTGCGTATGTCCATTACCAAAATCGGTCTCACTGAGTTTGTGCAATCGGTACTACCGAGATTACAATGCAAACTCTCTCGTTAACTTATTACCAAAATCGGTCCCACCGAAGTTTGAGTAATCGGTCCCACCGAGTTTGCTCGACCAACTCTCCGGGTTATCTAATTACCAAAATCGGTCTCACGAAGTTTGTGTAATCGGTCTCACCGAGATTACGTTATGCCCTAACCCTAACCATATCGGGTCCTACCGAGTTGCATATCGGTCCCAATCGAAAAACCTAATACCACTAGGTTTATCGAATCGGTCCGACCGAAGTTTGTTGATTCGGTCCCACCGAGTTTGGTAAATTGTGTGTAATGGTTAGATTTTGTGTGGAGGCTATATATACCCCTCCACCTCCTCTTCATTCGTGGAGAGAGCCATCGTACAAGCTTCCACACTTCCAAAGATCCTATTTCTGAGAGAGAACCACCTACTCATGTGTTGAGGCCAAGATATTCCATTCCTACCATATGAATCTTGATCTCTAGCCTTCCCCAAGTTGCTTTCCACTCAAATCTTCGTTCCACCAAATCCAAATCCTGTGAGAGAAAGTTGAGTGTTGGGGAGACTATCATTTGAAGCACAAGAGCAAGGAGTTCATCATCAACACACCATTTGTTACTTCTTGGAGAGTGGTGTCTCCTAGATTGGCTAGGTGTCACTTGGGAGCCTCCGACAAGATTGTGGAGTTGAACCAAGGAGTTTTTACGGGCAAGGAGATCTCCTACTTCGTGAAGATCTACCGCTAGTGAGGCAAGTCCTACGTGGGCGACGGCCATGGTGGGATAGACAAGGTTGCTTCTTCGTGGACCCTTCGTGGGTGGAGCCCTCCGTGGACTCACAAGAACCATTACCCTTCGTGGGTTGAAGTCTCCATCAACGTGGATGTACGATAGCACCACCTATCGGAACCACGAAAAAAACATCCGTGTCTCAAATTGCGTTTGAATCCTCCAAAACCCTTCCCTTTACATTCTTGCAAGTTGCATGCTTTACTTTCCGCTGTTCATATACTCTTTGCATGCTTGCTTGTTATGTATTGTGAATGTTAAACTTGTGCCTAAACTCCACTTAAACCTAAAGAAGTTAAAAACTACAATTTTGGTACTAAGTGTCTAATCACCCCCTCTCTAGACACCTTTTCTCAAGATCCTACAAGTGGTATCAGAGCCTTGGTCTCCATTGCCTTGGTTTAATCACCATTGGAGGAAGATGGATTAGTCTACTTTGGGGAGTCTTAGACATAGAGTGCCTATTCTTGATGGAGAGTATTTTCATGAGTGGAAAAATGAGATGCTTGTAATTTTCAATCAATAACATTTGAACAAGTACATTGCTAGCCCTTGTGCACCTCATGTTGATCCTATGCATCCTACCCTTGATGAATCAATTGACATGATTAGGAATCTTAGAACTGTTAATCTTATCACTAGAGGCTTGCCTAAAAACTTAATTAGAAACTTGCCTACTCTTGAGTGTGCCTACACTATATGGAAATTTCTTGAGGAACGCTTTCCAAATTATTCCTTGAAAAATCTAGATGAGATTCTCCATAAGTCTATTGCCTTGAGTAAGATGAATACTAGTGATCCTATGTTTGGTGATCGCCTATTTGAACTTACGCACCTTATGCGTGCTAAAGGAGATGTTGGAATTATTGGTGATATTATTTCCGAAGCTATAAGAATTCATAAGCAAGATCATTGTCAAACTCACTCTAACGAATTACCCTCTCTAGGAGTTGATCCACCACATGACGATGTTGAACATGGATACTATGATGAGGATGATGATAGTGACTTCGATCTTGACGATGCAATGAGACATTTTGGTCTTATGGCAAATCTTCGGGGATATATGTCACGAGGAAAGGAATGGGTTCTTGACAGTGGATGTATCGATCACATGACCGGAGATAAAGACATGTTTCGTGAGCTTGCTGAAAATGATAGTCCTCAAAAGTATGTCACTTTCGGTGACAACTCAAAGGGTAAGGTGGTTGGCCTCGGTAAGGTGGCCATCTCACATGATAGCTCCATTCAGAATGTTATGCTCGTCGAATCTCTTGGCTACAAGTTACTTTCAGTATCTAGACTTGCTGATTTCGGTTTCAATGTTCTATTTACTGAAGTAGATTGCCAAGTGTTTGTTCGAGACAATCATAAAATGGTCTTTACCGGTATATGTAGAGGTGATCTTTACATTGTTGATTTCTCTAAAAAGGCACAACCTAAAACTTGCTTCATTGCTAAATCCTCAAAAGGTTGGTTATGGCATAGGCGACTAGGTCATGTTGGCATGCCTAACCTTGACAAGCTTATTAATGGAAATCATATCCTTGGAGTTAACGATGTCATATTTGATAAGGATAGACTTTGCAGCGCTTGTCGTAGGTAAACAAAGTTGGAGGAAGGCATCCGTGAAGAACATCATGACCACAAGTAGGCCACTCGAGCTACTTCATATGGATCTCTTTGGTCCCAACGCTTACAAAAGTCTCGGTGGAAATTCTTTTGGTCTAGTTATAGTTGATGATTTTTCAAGATTTACGTGGGTATTCTTTCTCGATGATAAATCGCAGGTCCAAAAGATCTTCGAAAACTTCGCCAGGAAGGCTCAAAATCAGTTTGAAGTGAAGATCAAGAAGGTTCGCAGCGACAACGGAACGGAGTTCAAGAACGCAAACGTGGACACCTTTCTTTAGGAAGAAAGGATTTCACACGAGTTCTCGGCCACGTACACACCTCGACAAAATGGAGTTGTTGAGAGGAAGAACCGGACGCTCATCGAAATGGCGAGAACGATGCTTGATGAGTACAAGACGCCAAAGCACTTTTGGGCAGAAGCGGTTGAGACAGCTTGTCATGCAACAAATCGCTTATATCTTCACAAGCTACTCGGCAAGATGATATATGATCTCCTCACCGGTAACAAACCCCAAGTTGGATACTTTCGAGTATTCGGCTCAAAGTGCTACATTCTTGATAAGCATCGTCGTTCAAAATTTGCTCCTAAGTCACATGAACGTTTCCTACTAGGTTATGGCTCAAACTCTCACACTTACCGTGTTCACAACAATTTCACCCAAAGGTTGAAGAGACGGTAGATGTGAAGTTTGATGAATCTAACGGCTCGCAAGTAGAGAAATTGCCAATTGATGTAGGAGACAAAGATCCCTCGGAAGCAATCCAAGACTTGTCTATTGGCAAGGTCCGTCCAACGGAGGTGAAGGAGAGTACCTCGTCTGTCCAAGTGGAAGCTTCTACGTCACAACAAGGTGAACCAAGAGTTCATACGGAAGCATCCACAAGTGGAACACACCAAGATGAAGAAAACGAGGAAGAACATCACGAACATCAACAACCTCCTTCTCCACCACGACAAGAAAACAACAACGCCAACAATGAAGAAGATCAAGATGAAGAAGATGTTCAACCAAAACCCAAGAAAAAGCTTTCACGAGTTCGAGCAAGAATTGCTAAAGACCATCCCGTAGAGCAAATCTACAATGATATTAAAACTGGGAGAATCACTCGCTCTAAAACTCGTTTAGCTAACTTCTGTGAAAACTATTCTTTCATCTCTAGCATTGAACCTATGAAGGTCGAATTAGCATTGGAAGATCCTGATTGGATAAATGCTATGCATGAAGAGCTACACAACTTTGAGAGAAACCAAGTTTGGACATTGGTTGAGAAGCCCGACAACAACCACAACATCATCGGTACCAAATGGGTGTTTTGCAACAAGCAAGATGAAGATGAACAAGTAGTTCACAACAAAGCACGTCTCGTCGCCCAAGGCTACACACAAGTCGAAGGTATGGACTATGGTGAGACATATGCTCCCGTTGCTAGACTTGAATCCATTCGCATCTTACTTGCCTATGCTAATCACCATGATATCACCTTATACCAAATGGACATTAAAGGTGCCTTTTTAAATGGTGAAATAGAGGAGGAAGTTTATGTTAAACAACTTCCCAGCTTTATCAATCCTAAGAAACCCAATCATGTTTACAAACTTCACAAAGCTCTTTATGGTCTTAAACAAGCTCCTAGAGCTTGGTAGAAATGCTTGACCAAGTTTCTTCTTGAAAAGGGATTTGAAATTGGGAAAATTGATTCCACACTTTTTACTAAAAGGGTTAATGGAGAATTATTTGTATGCCAAATTTATGTTGATGATATCATATTTGGATCAACTAACCCTCATTTTAGTGAGAAGTTTGGAGAACTAATGTCGGAGAAGTTTGAGATGTCAATGATGAGTGAACTCAAATTCTTTCTTGGGTTGCAAATAAAGCAAACTAAGGAAGGTACTTTTGTTTCTCGAACAAAGTACACTAAGGACTTATTCAAGAAGTTCAATATGCAAGAATGCAAAGGTATGTCTACACCCATGCCTACTAGTGGACATCTTGATTTGACCAAAGATGGTAAACCAGTTGACCAAAAGGTTTATCGCTCTATGATTGGTTCATTGTTATACCTATGTGCTTCACGTCCCGATATTATGCTAAGTGTGTGCATGTGTGCAAGATATCAGGCTGCTCCTAAAGAATGTCATCTTAAGGCCGTAAAAAGGATAGTGAGATACTTAATTCATACACCAAATTTTGGCATTTGGTATCCTAAGAGGGCCTCGTTCGATCTTGTTGGCTACTCCGACTCGGACTATGCCGGAGACAAGGTTGATAGAAAGTCCACTTCGGGTACTAGTCAATTTCTTGGTAGATCTCTTGTGTCTTGGTCCTCCAAGAAACAAAACTCGGTATCCTTATCTACCACCGAAGCGGAGTACATTGCCGCTGGTTCATGTTGTGCTCAATTACTTTGGATGACCCAAACTCTTAAAGATTATGGGGTATATGTGAAACATGATCCATTGCTTTGTGACAATGAAAGTGCTATCAAAATTGGTCATAATCCCGTACAACATTCTCGAACAAAGCATATTGAAGTTCGTCATCATTTCATTCGAGATCATGTTGCTAAGGGTGACATTAATCTTAAGCATGTTCGCACCGAAAAGCAATTAGCGGATATATTCACTAAACCTCTTGATGAGAAAGTGTTTTGCAGGTTGAGAGGAGAATTGAACATCATTGATGCTTCAAACTTGGAGTAGAAACTCCATTGGATACATGCAAGACATGAGCTTATGACTAATCCTTGATATTTCTCTTATGATGAAAATCTTATGTCTTGGATACACTTGCATCTTGCATGTTATATAACCCATGTAGGTACTTGGTTGAATCAAATTCCATGAGATTGTAATCTACTAACATCTTGAGCAATCTCTACATCACTAAGTCTCTACACTATGGTGGTTGAAGACAAGGAAGCACGGAATCATTCAAACATATCCTTTGACAAACTCTATGTTGAGCTTCATGATTGACAATTTTTTGGATACACAAGTGCTCCTCCTTGCAAGAACTAACCCATGTAGGTAGATGGACTCAAATTCCAAGTGGTGCTCCCAACTCTTGATGAGCTACATCAACCTTGAGCAACCCACACAAGTTCAACTACATGGTCAACACCACCAACCAAGGTATGTTATTCCATCTTAGAGAAGCTTTACTCTAAGTCATGAGCTAAAGCAACTTGACAAGATGTGAATACATCAAGATGCTTAAACGAAAAATTGTAACCCCATTTTGAGCTTAAACGATGAGTATAACCTATGATCAAGTGATCTCACTTGACTCCTAAGTCAATATACTCTAACATAGGTGACTTTGTCGCCGACCATCTCTAGATGAAGTTCTCTCGTGCTCTTTTCTGTGCTTTTTCATTTGTCTCATGCATATTTGTTTCCCCTTTCAAAAAAAACTTCATCTAGATTTCTTTCTTTTCTTTTCTGTTTGCTCTGCATTTCCTACATCCAATTCATTGCACATCATTCAGTAAATTCCTTGCAAATCTTTGTGAGATCTTACTAGTCTAGTGAGTTGAGGTGACAAGTGTTTTCTCTATGATGAACTCGGTTTCACTGATTTGTTGTTTTTGGTCCAACCGAATCCTTTCGGTACAACCGAAGCATACCACTCGGTGCCACCGATTTCAGAATAGGAAAAACGGTTGCCACTTATTCTGTGTTTCTTCTGATCCAGCTCCACTCAATGAATCTAGTCCTCTACAAGCATCACATTTTTATCCAGTGCTTTGTTTTGTGACTCAAGGACCAAACCCATTCACAACAAATTCCAGAAGGCCCTTGTCCGTGTCAAAACCGGCGGATCTCGAGTAGGGGGTCCCGAACTGTGCGTCTAGGCGGATGGTAACAGGAGACAAGGGACACGATGTTTTTACCCAGGTTCGGGCCCTCTCGATGGAGGTAATACCCTACTCCTTCTTGATTAATATTGACGATATGGGTAGTACAAGAGTAGATCTACCACGAGATCAAGGAGGCTAAACCCTAGAAGCTAGCCTATGGTATGATTGTTGTTCGTCCTATGGACTAAAACCCTCCGGTTTATATAGACACCGGATAGGTTAGGGTTACACAGAGTCGGTTACCATGGTAGGAGATCTACATATCCAGACGCCAAGCTTGCCTTCCACGCCAAGGAAAGTCCCATCCGGACATGGGACGTAAGTCTTCAATCTTGTATCTTCATAGTCCAGAGTCCGCCAACGGTGATAGTTCGCTATCCGGACACCCCTAATCTGGGACTCCTCAAGAGTCCCTCAACCAGGCTTCAATGACGATGAGTCCGGCGCGTTGATTGTCTTCGGCATTGCGAGGCGGGTTCTTCTCCAAATTCCATATACTTGTCGAATAGTGTCCGGCTTCTGATAAATGCTGCGCTCCTTGGCTTCTACGCCCAATAATGGCCATCTTCCACGTGTTTGAACGAATGCGAAAAGCCAGGGTATTTTTACACTTACCCCCTAGCTGTGCAAATGAGCTGCCTATAATAGGGGCGAGGATCTAGATCTGAGTCACACCATCCCCCTTTCGCGAGCTTTCATCGGAGCGCTTCTGACCAAAGCCCATTCCATCATGGATAGTCGTCATGCTCCTCCTTCGCGCTCCCAAATTTCTCAGCCTGGAAATTGGGGGAGATGCTCACCCCAAGATAGCGAGCTAGTTATACTCCAAACCAAGGGATTCCTTCCCCCGGCCTTCATGGTTCCGGCTCGAGCCGGACTCGCCACCTACAAGGGCGGAAAGCAAGCGGAGAGTGTCCCCGATCCCTCTAAAGGAGAGCGGGTATGCTTCATCTCTTATCTAGTAAGAGGACTCGGATTTCCAATCCATCCGCTTTCTCCGGGGCTCTTGGAGTTCTACGGCCTCCAGTTGCACCACCTTACGCCTGCCTCCATTTTGCACATCGCGGGCTTCGTGGCCCTCTGCGAGCTGTTCTTGGGCGTCGAGGCTCATTTCACGCTGTGGAAGAGATTATTCTGCCTAGTACCCCGTTCTCATGAGGGGTCAATATATCAAGTGGGCGGAGCCGAACTATGGCGCATCGCCGGACGGGATATCTATCCTAACCTCGAAGAAGGCATCCAAGACCGGCCTTCGGAATGGTTTTACATGGAGGACGCCCCGCTGCCGGATCCTGTTCGGATCGGCCTTCCGGAGTTTAGCAACGCTCCTCCAAGAAGCGCCTTAAGCTGGGCGTCATGAGCCCCCTGTAGGGAAAATGATCGGGATGTCTTTTACTTGATGAGCCGAATAAGATTACTGGCTCATGTCGGATTGACCATGATTGGAGTCATGGCAATCTGGATTATGAGGGGAGTGCAACCGCTTAAATATAGGGGCCACCCCATGTGGGAGTACAACGGGGAGGACGACGCCACCCGCCATGGCCGCAACGGGCCGGGATCGGTCACCGAACTGGTGAAGACCTTGTCTGCCATGTATAAAGGGGAGGAGGAGGATTTTCTCCGCGTCAACCCACTGAGCGAGTTTTCTTTGAAAAATCCTTGAAGCTGGGTAAGCAAACATCTTTGTGGCCTATCCAATCCATGTTCCCCTGATTAAATATCTCATTTTATGGTTTCTGCGCAGGAACTGCACCGGACTGTGGAGAAGATACACAGCCCGCCCCCACAACCCGAGGACCCAGAATGGTCCCTCGATCCGGCCTCCGAAGAGGATCCGGATATAAAGGTGGAGTTGATCGACAGGGTGTTCTACCAACTTAGCATCGACAATGCTTTGGTTGCCATTACGGTCGATTGCCCCGGAATAATTCCAGCCTCACAGGTAACTGAGACCGAGGTCCCAAAACCCTGATAATGACCCATCCATGCTTATTTTTGATCACCGTATACCAATGGTGTTTCGCAGGGGGTACCTTCGAGGCAGGAAGCCGAGCCCGCGGTGGCCAGCCAACAAGGGGCAGTGCGGCCCCGCAGGCTAAAAAGAAGTGCGGTCCGGATCGAAACTCCGCCGCAACGGTATGGCGTGTCACCATACTCCCAGGATTGATTCCTGGAAGGCGTACTAACGCTGGTGCTCTTTTCAGGAAAAAGAGCGCCACGGATCGAGTCCGGAGAGGTTGCCAATCGAACCTTCACCGGCCAGGCTTCAAAGCCGGGTCCGGAGGCTGAGGCGAGCACGAGACATGCGTCGGATGCTCCTCCTATAGAGGATGCCGACAAATTGTCCGCCACCAACTCCGAGGTGGAGAGCGCCATGAATCACAGGCGCCGCCGGACAGGTCTTCATGACGCGTGTTTCTCCCAAGAGGCCTTGAATGCCTTCAATTCGGGAGATGCGACCTGCGTGCAGCTCAAGATGGTCTAGCCAGAGCTACAGAGCAGTATGTAAAGGACATAATGGGTAAGGAGATTTGATGATTATATATGCCAAGAGTCTCTTGAGACTTAAAATAGTTAGAATAACTGATTTAAGGATCATTTGTTATGCAGGATCTTACAAAAAGAATACCCGACTGTCCCAGGAGCTTGAAGAATGCAAGGCCCAACTTGAGGCCGCACTAGCCGCTACAGGGGGAGCCACAGAGACCCCCTATGGTAACATATGTTTCAAAAGATAAATAGTTTATGAAGTGCGACAGGTGTGTAAATCTGACAAAAATATTGCAGATGGCGCCAGACTAGATCCGAACAAGCAACAGCTCTTACGTCAGCTAAAGGCCGGCGAGAGCGTGCTTACGAGGGTGCGGCAGGAGAAAAATAACCTCCAAGATGCCAACACCCAACTGGGTGAGGAACTAAAGGATGTTCGTGCCCAGTTGTCCGACTCAGAAGGAGAATCGACGGCTTGCCGCGGCATTTTCAAGAGTGCTTGAGCGAACTTTAAAAGAGTTCGCGAGGAAGGCGACTAACATAAACATGTATGTAGGTTTGCTCACGAGGTCGCCCCGAAGAGGAGATGCCCAGTTCTTCGGGTGATCTTCTACCCGAATCATGCGTCACCGCATTTAACGAAGTTCGGCAGTGATGAAAGGCGCCGGTTGTGCCTTGTGGCTATCTATCTCCCCGCCCAAGGCATTGGAGAGTCTGGCGGAGCGGCTTCAAGGAGCACGGCGGCGTTCCGACTATGGAAGATATCGGCCTGCCGTCAGTCGCCAGGAGGCTCGGGCCATGGTGAAGACGCTGCATGTATAGGTTGACCCAAACCATATGGCCGAGGTCGGACCTGTGGGGCCTGATGGGAAGGAGATCCCTGTAAGCTTAGTGTATGGCCAAGTAGAATTGGCCGCCAAGTATTCTCAGCAAGATTGTAAATTAGATAGCCTATTAGATGGCATTGAGGAGGAATACAATGAGTCAAGTTGACTTTGTAATTAAATATGACATGAAAAATGTCTTCTAGTCGGATTGTAGATCGTTTGTCATAGCGGACCTTTTCGCTTCGACCTCAGGACCCGATAGTCCGGAGTGTGTCCGAATACCTTCGTGGTTATATAAGAACCGGGGTATGCGTGGAGACAGGCGTAGGGGTCATTATTGCTGTATGAGACAAGTGCCCTACTAGTTATGTTATATTACATGGATAGTAAGAAACATCTTCCAGGGAGAATAGTTCCGTTAAGGGTTCCTTTCATTTGGGATGCATGCCCTAAAGTGCATGTCAAAGCTGCTATGAAAGGTAAAATCATCCGGGGCAGATGGGTAAATGGTTAAAAATCATCTTTCAGTTCACCGACCGAATATTCCCTTAAGAACGCTAGCTTTCGCTTCACCCAAGATGAGGTACACATCCGGCCGACCCGCAAGTAATAATCGCAGAGGTGCTCCTTTACCACCTAGCCGAAAAATCGGGAACGAGGGGTAAGCACAGGAGCCAGGCAACCCAGCTTGGCCAAAACTTAAGTCGTATCGATGCATATAATGGTGAATAAAAGGTACATGCGGAAGTTTGACGCATGTGTTGGGCATGAAGCCCGTATAAAATAAGCTTCTGGTAAAGAAGCCCCAGGTATAATGAGCGTCTGATAGCGTCAAATATGTGCGAACAAAGCGCCAAACGAGCCTCTAAAGGCTTCGAGAAGAAGGAGGAGGAAGGTGAGAAATAAAAGACAGCAAAAATAGAAAATGTGGACGGAGGAAGGAAACGAACTTGAAGTCCGACGCTTAGGCGTAGAATCTTCGTAGACGGGCTGCGTTCCATGGGTTCGGCCCGAGTCGGTTATCCGATGCGTTTCGCAGACGGTATGCTCCGCCAGGACCTGGTCGATGATGAAGGGACCTTCCCATTTGGGCTTGAGTTTGTCCTTTTCTTGTCCGGCAGAGTAGAACTAGTTCGCCAACGTTATAAGCTTTGGCCCATACTTCTACTCTTTGGTATCTTCGAGCCTGCGTTGATAGAATGCGGAACGAGCTTTTGCCACGCCGCGCTCCTCCTCCAATGCGCCCAACTGTCCCGCCGATCGAGCTCGGCTTCTCTTTCTCCATACATGCGCACGCGAGGTGAGTCATGAATTATGTCGCAGGCGTGACTGCCTCTGCGCCGTATACCATAAAAATGGTGTGAATCCGTAGTACGATTCGGCGTGGTCCGCAGCCCCCAGTACGGAGTCAAGCTCCTCAACCCAAAGTGCATGTTAGATTCCTTGAGGGACCGCACTAGTCTGGGTTTAATGCCGCTCATGATTAGACCATTTGCTTGTTCGACTTGACCGTTGGTTTGAGGGTGATAGACTGAGGCGTAATCGAGCTTGATGCCCATGTTTTTGCACCATAATTTGACCTCATCGGCCGTGAAGTTGGTGCCGTTATCAGTGATGATACTGTGGGGGACGCCATAACGGTGCACTACCCCTGATATGAAGTCTATCACCGGTCCGGATTCGGCTGTTTTAACAGGCTTGGCCCCTATCCATTTGGTGAATTTATCCACCATGACCAATAGGTAATTTTGCTTGTGGGTTCCTCCCTTAAGGGGTCCAACCATATCAAGCCCCCAGACCGCGAACGGCCAGGTGATGGGTATAGTTTTGAGGGCGGTGGGTGGCATGTGGATTTGGTTAGAAAAAAGCTGGCAACCGACGCATCATTGGACTAAATCCTGCATGATTCGCCGGCCGTCGGCCAATAAAATCCTGTATGGAAGGCCTTGCCTACAAGGGCCCCTGGCTGCGGCGTGGTGCCCACCCAGTCCGGCATGAATTTCAGCCAGAGGTTTCGCCCTTCCACTTCGGAGATACACCTTTGAAGGACTCCTGTTGTGCTTTTCTTATAAAGCTCTCCCTCATGGACTTTGTAGGCTTTAGATCGCCGTACTATGCAGCGAGCCTCATTTTGGTCTTCGGGGAGTTCCTGCCTCCACGGGGCGATAACCGCCATTATTTTGTGAGCGGAAGGTGTTATCTCGTGGGCAGAGCCTCCGGTTGTGTCAGAGTGTTCGGCGTCAGGTAGTGCGGTTGGGTCCGGATTGTTATTGCAGGACTCCCCTTCCCATAGTACGGATGGCTTGAACAGCCATTCCAGAAAGATATTGGGTGGGACGGCATCGCGTTTTGCACCGATGCGTGCCAATATATCCGCCGCCTGGTTGTTATCCCGGGCTATATGATGAAATTCGAGCCCTTCGAACCGTGCTGACATTTTAGGACCGCATTGCGGTATGCTGGCATTTTCGGATCTTTGGCATCAAAGTCCCCGTTTATTTGAGATATTGCGAGGTTCGAATCCCCGCGCACCTCTAGGCGTTGAATGCCCATGGAGATCGCCATCCGGAGGCGTGCGTATGGGCCTCGTGATTCGCCACGTTGTTGGAGCCCGTATACATTATCTGAAGGACGTATTGGACTGTGTCCCCGGTTGGGGATGTCAGGACGACGCCAGCCCCCAGGCCGGCCAACATTTTGGAGCCGTCAAAGTGCATGATCCAATTGGAGTATGCATCGTACTCTTTAGGGAGTTCGGCTTCAGTCCATTCGGCCACGAAGTCGGCCAAAACCTGCGACTTAATAGCTCGTCGTGGCTTATAAGTTATGTCGAATGGAAGGAGCTCTATGGCCCATTTAGCAATCCGGCCCGTCGTATAATGTCGTTAAGAGGTACTTCGGAGGCTACCGTTATCGAACACTCTTGAAAGAAGTGTCGCAGCTTCCGGATGCCATGAACACCGCCAGATGCTATCTTTTGATAGTGTGGGTACCGGACTTGCATGGGGTTAGGACAAGTGGACACATAGTAAACCGGTTTTTGAAGAGGGAACCGGTGTCCGTCCGCTTTCGCTCGACAACGAGCACCGCTACCGACAACTTGATGTGTTGCGCGATATATAATAGCATTGGTTCGCCCACGCTATGCTGCCAGACCGGATTTGTTGCCAAAATGGCCTTTATTTCTTCGAGTCCGGCCATGACGGCATCTGTCCACTCGGAGTGTTCGGTGCGCCGGAGGAGGCGGTAAAGGGGTAACGCCTTTTCTCCCAAACAGGAAATAAAGCGGCTAAGAGCCGCTACGCATCCCATCAATTTTTGTATTTGTTTGAGGTCTTTTGGAATATCCAATTGTGACAGAGCTCGGATCTTGGCTGGGTTTGCTTCAATTCCTCTACCGGACACAATGAAGCCCAGAGCTTTCCTACCGAACGCCGAAGACGCATTTTTCCGGATTGAGCTTGATGTCATATTTTCGAAGATTGTCGAATGTGAGCCTCAAGTCGTCTACTAGAGTTTCGACGTGCTTGGTTTTGACGACCACATCATCTACATATGCTTCCACTATTTTTCCGATCTGGTTTGCCAGACATGTCTGAATCATGCGTTGATATGTTGCACTGGCGTTTTTGAGCCCAAAGGGCATTGATGAATGGTGTTGCAGCTTGGTCTGGCTCCGCCATCTTGATTTGGTGGTAGCCGGAGTACGCGTCGAGGAAGCACAATGAGTCGTGTCCTGTCAGAAGGCCAATAATTTGATCAATTCGAGGGAGGGGGAAGGGATCCTTTGGGCAAGCCTTATTAAGGTCTTTAAAATCAACACATAGGCGCCAGGATTTATCCTTCTTTGGTACCATCACTAGGTTTGCTAGCCAGTCCGGATGTTTTATAACTCTGATGAATCCGGCTTCCAAAAGTTTGGCTAGCTCCTCTCCCATGGCCTGTCTCTTGGGTACGGAAAAGCGCTGAAGAGCCTGTTTAACTGGCTTGAATCCTTTTAGGATATTTAGGCTGTGCTCGACCAGCCGACGTGGGATTCCTGGCATGTCTGAAGGGTGCCAGGGAAAGATGTCCCAGTTTTCTCATAGAAATTCTCGTAGTGTGGCGCCTACATCAGGGTTTAATTGTGCCCCAATGGAGGCCGCTTTTGCGAGGTCCGTTGGGTGGACTTGGAATTTGACTATTTCATCCGCTGGTTTAGAAGAGGTGGACTTGGATCTTTATCAAGTATCACATCGTCCCTATTCACCATGGAGCGATCGCGGTGAGTTCCTCGGCCGCTAGGGCTTTGATAGTGCCTCGAGGGCTAGTGCGGCTATCTTGTTTTCGGTAGCGGAGTGCTATGTTCGGATCACTAGCGAGAGTGTTGATTCCGTCAGGTCCGGGCATTTTAAGCTTCATGTACCCATAATGGGGTATAGCTTGAAAAATTGTGAATGCATCTCGTCCTAATAAAGCATGATATCCGCTGTTGAACGGGGCCACTTGAAATGTGACCTCCTCGACCTGTAATTGTCCAGTGAGCCGAACACTACGTCCAGCGTGATTTTTCCTGTGCAGCATGCTTCTCGGCTAGGGATTATTCCTCTAAAGGTTGTGCTGCTTCGCTCAATGCGGTTCCAGTCTATTTCCATTTTTCGGAGGGTTTCCTCATAGATGCGGTTTAGTCCGCTGCCGCCATCCATGAGTACCTTAGTAAGGCTTAAAGCCGCCCACTATCGGACCGAGGACCAATGCGGCCGGTGCTCGGGTTGTTCGAATTTAGGTTCACACCGGCATTAAAGGTAATAGCCGTGTCACTCCATGGATTTATTGTTGCTACTTGGTAGACTTCGGCAAGGTTGCGGAGCGTTCATTTTCGCATATTATTTGATGCGAAAGTCTTGAAGACTGTTAACACTGTACTAGTGTTGCTGGGCTGGGATTCTGAAGCTAGAAGCTCTTCGCCACTTTTGGCCACCTGCCGTAGTATCCAACATGCTCGAAGGCTATGAGTTGGAGTGGCGTCCTCGTGCTATGAATTTTGCAGGTCCGCTTAGCCAACCCTCCAAGATGCAGTTCCGTACCCTTTAGGGGTTTTGGTTTTTGGTATTTAACCCGTGTTCTTGATAATGATGCACCCTTTTATTTCGGACTAGGGATATATTCGGGCGGATTATCCCAAAATTTACTTTCGGTTTTCCAGCGCTCTCCATCACACAAGATTTCTTTGTACTATGGTCACCAAGTCAGCAAAGCGTGTAATTTCGCAATGACTTATGGCGTTTAGGATTCCCTTGTCCGTGCAATTATTGCAGAAAATTGGGATTGCGTCCTCCTCTCGGCAGTCCTTTATCCTGTTCATAACCAGGTGGAATCTGGCCTAGTAATGATGTAATCGCTTCAGCGGGCTCTTGCCGAATTCGAGAGAGATCGCTAATGTTTGGGTGGGCGGGTGGAACTAGATCCGAACCCCGGCCCAATTTAGGACTCGAGGGCCGAGAAGTTTCGAACTTCGGAAGTTTGGATTTTTGAGTGTTATCCAATGAGTCCAGCCCGCCGCCTGACTTGAAGTTCAGGGCTTGATCGACATCCGTCCCTCTGCGGGAATCCGGCATGGAGGGATCGGGAATCCGGACGTAGCTAGTCATTAAGATAGAAGAAGAATCACCGCATTGCTCCTCATCACAGCAACATGATGGGTAGCCTGGGGAGAGTTGATCTCTCTCAGATCGGTTTTAGGCCCGATCTGGTCGTAGTCTGTGGCGACTCCCAGGGCGGCGATGCGATCCAAGAGCTCGTTTACAGAGGAGAGCTCGATCGGACCTAACTGTTCGGCAAGTTCCGAATTAACATGGAGATTGGTTTCGATGACTCGAGAGGTCATCGTCGGCGCTGGCGAACCGGGCGGTCATAAGAAAACCACCTAGCCGAAGAGTCTGACCAGCGGCCAAGGCTCCTTTGGCGATAGTATCGTATTTAAAGACGGGATGAGGCATCCTACCTGACGGCGACGGCACAGAGGAACTCTCAATGAAAGCATCAATGTCGGTGTCAAAACCGGCGGATCTCGGGTAGGGGGTCCCGAACTGTGCGCCTAGGCGGATGGTAACAGGAGCTCAAGGGACATGATGTTTTTACCCAGGTTCGGGCCCTCTCGATGGAGGTAATACCCTACTCCTTCTTGATTAATATTGACGATATGGGTAGTACAAGAGTAGATCTACCACGAGATCAAGGAAGCTAAACCCTAGAAGCTAGCCTATGGTATGATTGTTGTTCGTCCTACGGACTAAAACCCTCCGGTTTATATAGACACCGGATAGGTTAGGGTTACACAGAGTCGGTTACAATGGTAGGAGATCTACATATACGGATCGCCAAGCTTGCCTTCCATGCCAAGGAAAGTCCCATCCGGACACGGGACGAAGTCTTCAATCTTGTATCTTCATAGTCCAGGAGTCCGGCCAACGGTGATAGTTCGGCTATCCGAACACCCCCTAATCCGGGACTCCCTCAACCCTTCTTGGAAATTGATGTCAAAGGGGGAGATAGAGATCACATCAAAGCTTATCACTTAGAGAGATCACATCAAAACTTATCAGTTCCAAAGGGAGAGAGAGAGAAATCTCCAAGGGGAGAGAATACTCAAGCAGAGATTAATTCTCAACGATCTCAGATGCTTGATGTTCAAGAGGAGAGATGCCACATGTCTTCTTGAGGGGAAAGACATGTTCATATGTGCTTGTTTGCATTAGCTCTGTTCATTTATATCTTTCAGCTCTGATTTTCTGTTCCCTATCTTCTCCCAGTATCCCATGATAGATTCAGGGGGAGCAAGACATCTAAGGGAAAGAAATCATTTAAATTCATTGCATATCTTTACCCTTGGGGACATGTCTAATCCAATGTGGTACTTAGTACTCACTCTCTACATGTCATCCCAGTCTTGGTATTCTTGTAGTTTCTTCTGTTTGCTCTGGCTAGTAGATGTACCTGTGTTATCTAACCTTGTTTACGCAGGTTCATTCCATCCTAAGCCAACTCAAGACTACAAGGTAAGTATATGCATCACAATTATGTGTATGAGGAATTCTTGCTGATGTACATACTGTTTGCAAGAAGGACTCATGAGAATGAAGGTATTTTCCATAATATTCTTTGCTCTGATGCATATGGCCAAGATACATGTAACACATTGCCTACTCTATCATGGTTATCCTCTCACATGCTTATATATTCCATATTCACATGATTGCATACATGTACGGGGAGCCTATGCTTGTTACATGTCTTTCCGAAGCTTTACTTGCTATTCTTTATATCTTTATCTAAAGCTTTGATGTATGTTGTCATGAATTACCAAAAAGGGGGAGATTGAAAGCACAAGTGCTCCCTAGGTGGTTTTGGTAATTAATGTCAACATATCTCTTGTTGGACTAACACTTTTATCTAGTATGTTTCAGATAAGTTCAACAATGGAGTGGCATGGACTAAAGGATGTGGGAACCTCTTCAAGATGCTAAGGACAAAGGATTGGCTCAAGCTTCAAGCTCAAGACTCTTCATTTTATATTTTAGTGATCCAAGATCACATTGAGTCTATAGGAAAAGCCAATACTATCAAGAAGGGATGAGGTGTTGCTTAATGAGTTTCTTTCTCCACAGTGCTTAGTGGTATGCTCCAAAAACCCTCAACTAGTTTCCCACTTCCACATATATGACCTAAACCTAAAGTCAAACTCGGCCCCACCGATTCTTTCTATCCGGCGCCACCGAAGTTCGGGCTTGTCATAGACACCGCCACAAACCCTAGGCAAATCAGTTTCACCGATAGGGATCTCGGTCTCACCGAGATGGGATTGTAATCTCTCTGTGTATGTCCATTACCAAAATCGGTCTCACCGAGTTTGTGCAATTGGTACTACCGAGATTACAATGCAAACTCTCTGGTTAACTTATTACCAAAATCGGTCCCACCGAGTTTGAGTAATCGGTCCCACCGAGTTTGCCTGACCAACTCTCTTGTTAGCTAATTACCAAAATCGGTCTCACGGAGTTTGTGTAATCGGTCTCACCGAGATTACGTTATGCCCTAACCCTAACCATATCGGTCCTACCGAGTTGCATATCAGTCCCCAATCAAAACCCTAACGGTCACTAGGTTTATCAATCGGTCCGACCGAGTTTGTTGATTCGGTCCCTCCGATTTTGGTAAATTGTGTGTATCGGTTTGTTTTTGTGTGGTGGCTATATATAACCCTGCACCTCCTCTTCTTTCGTAGAGAGTGCCATGTTAACATGCCTACACTTCCAAAGATCCTATTTCTGAGAGAGAACCACCTACTCATGTGTTGAGGCCAAGATATTACATTCCTACCATATGAATCTTGATCTCTAGCCTTCTCCAAGTTGCTTTCCACTCAAATCTTCTTTCCACCAAATCCAAATCCTGTGAGAGAGAGTTGAGTGTTGGGGAGACTATCATTTGAAGCACAAGAGCAAGGAGTTCATCATCAACACACCATTTGTTACTTCTTGGAGAGTGGTGTCTCCTAGATTGGCTAGGTGTCACTTGGGAGCCTCCGACAAGATTGTGGAGTTGAACCAAGGAGTTTTTAAGGACAAGGAGATCTCCTACTTCGTGAAGATCTACCGCTAGTGAGGCAAGTCCTACGTGGGCGACGGCCATGGTGGGATAGACAAGGTTGCTTCTTCGTGGACCCTTCGTGGGTGGAGCCCTCCGTGGACTCGCGCAACCATTACCCTTCGTGGGTTGAAGTCTCCATCAACGTGGATGTACGATAGCACCACCTATCGGAACCACGACAAAAACATCCGTGTCTCAAATTGCGTTTGAATCCTCCAAAACCCTTCCCTTTACATTCTTGCAAGTTGCATGCTTGCTTGTTATGTATTGTGAATGTTAAACTTGTGCCTAAACTCCACTTAAACCTAAAGAAGTTAAAAACTGCAACTTTGGTACTAAGTGCCCAATCACCCCCCCCCCCCCTCTAGACACCTCTTCTCAAGATCCTACACCCTCAGTGGCTCCTCCTGTTGCCGTCCTCCTCCTGCAACCACGGCAAGGTCAGCGCCGGGGGATCGTACCCCAACACACATTGATGAGGAGTGAGTGGTGAACGCACGCTCGGGGCTATGCCGAGGGCTGCTATCCGGGCTGCTCTCCACCACCAGTGGCGCACTCAAGGTGCCCGCCGGGGGCTGGCCGCCCGACGAGGCCCTGGCTCTCTTCGTCACCCTCTGGGCCAGCGTCTCCATGTCTCTGCATAGATGAAAACAAGTCAAGAAAAGCGGCGCGGTCTGAGGGGACGGAGATGACAAAAGACAAGATACTTACTCATCCTCCGCCTCCTCTCTCGCTGCCTTACTCTTCCTCCTCGGGCCGAGAGACCCAAGGTCGAAGAAGACCTTTGTGTCGACATCCGCAGGAGGAGGGGAAGCGGGTGGGGTCAGAGGGCGCTTGGAAGAAGAAGAGGCGTTCGCTTTCCTCTTCGCCACCGCGGCCTTCACCACCTTATTTGCTGCCACGGCCCTCGTCAGGCACATGGACTCCCCCTGGATCTCCTGCCGCAGCTCGGTCCTGCCGGGCCGAACCGGTTCGCCAGAGATGGCCCGCCGCAGGACACGCCTTCTTTCCAAGGCCGGAGGGTCGTCCGCCTCGGCCTCCTCCTAGGTCGACTCGTCGACCACGTCTTCGATGAGAGGGGCCCCGGTGTCGGTGTTGCTGGCCTCCCCGGCAGACTACGCCCATCCGGCAAGCTCCTTCTCCTCCACGGCAGCCTCGGCTTCATCCTCCATGTGGTCGGCACTGCCAGCCTCCTTGGCGAGCTCCGCCTCCGCCGCCCTGGCGGCGATGTAGTCCAGCTCCGCTTGTGTGGTGTCCTAGAAGAGCAGCGGCTCGGCATGGACGTACTTCTTCGACAACTTGTCAAAGAACTCCTGCACCTGATCCACCCCCGACTCGACCCAATTTGGGTCAAGGCCGTGCGCGTTGAAGTACGGCATCATGGTGATGATGTCGGTTTGGCGAGAATTGTTGCTCAGTGGGACCACCCCCGCCGCCAACCCAAACAGGGGCCCCTTGACGACCTTGCCGGCCTTCTTGGCCTTGCCGGACCTCTCGGCCCTGCTGTCGCGGTACAAGTCAAGCTGAAAAAGCCTCTGGCACAAGTGGGCGTGCCCCATCACCGTGAAGTTATGGTTCAAGCCAGGGCGGAGCCTCATCATGCCAGCCGTGTTCTTGGAAAGCCAGGCCGGCCTCCCCTTGTTATGCAGTGGGGCGATTCGGTGATGGATGAAATCCACCCCAATCATCTCAAGGGTGAGCCCAGCCATGGTGAGGCGATGAATCCTTGTGGTAGCGACTGTGAGCTTCTCATCATTGGCGTCGACATTGCTCCAATCATCTCTGCGGACCGGCGGCGCCTGGCAAACCCGGCAAAATGCTTGCGGGTTGTTGGATCGCGGGTTTCGGCAAAACCCTCAAGGTTTGAACACTGGGGTGCGCGTGAAGATTTCCTCCCTACTGATCCACGCCCTAGCTCGCTAAGATCTCGCGGACGAACTCGACGAACTCACAACACAAAGACACAAGATTTATACTGGTTCGGGCCACCGTTGTGGTGTAATACCCTACTCCAGTGTGGTGGTGGTGGATTGCCTCTTGGGCTGATGATGAATAGTACAAGGGGAAGAATAGCCTCCTGAGGTTGAGGTGTTCTTGTGCTCTGCAAGCTTGTGGATATGAGGATGGGAGGTGGAATCGATCCCCTTCCCGGTGATGGCTAGTTCTACTTATATAGGCCCTGGTCCTCTCCCCAAATATTGAGCGGGAAGGGAGCCAACAATGGCCAATATGCAAGGGGATAGCTAGTACAGCTTATCCTGACAAAAGCGGTCTTTGCCTGCGAAAGACTCTGGTGGTGACGCCGTCTTGGGCTCCATGGTGACCTCCGTCCTGCCGTCCTGCTGGTCTTGGTCTCGTTGCACCGATATGGAAACCTTTGCTTGATGCCTCGGTACTCCACGCCTGCGCTTGCCTCCTTAGCACCAAAGAGGAAACAAGGACGCTACGCGCGCTGGCGCCCGCCTGATCTTGATCGTCATGGCTCACGTCATGAGAGCTTCGCGAGGTCTGCCTTGCCTTGATTTCTCCGCTCCTTGCTAGGCAGCCTGGTGAGACCGCTCCTGAGGAGGTCATGCGTCGTCCGCCTCACGAGGCTTGGCCCCTCGCGAGGGTCTTGAATGCCTTGTTGATGAAGGTGGGCCGTACAGGCCTGCAGCACAGGCACGCCGTGGGCCGCAGACAGGCAAGTCTGGGGACCCCCATTCCCAGAACGCCGACAGTAGCCCCCAGGCCCAAGGCACGCTCGGGCTTGGCTTCGAGGTGAAGCCAAAGGTCAAGCGCGGAGCACCGCGGGCCCCAAAAGCGTGCGGCCTGGGTCGACGCATGGCGGTTGATTGGACGTGGGCGTCTCCGCTTCCCCACGCTGCCTCGGCAACTACTCGACTTGACAAGTCCCTGCGACATGCAAGGAAAGCCATCATTACCTGTGATCGTGGTAGGCGCCAGTTGGACTTCTTCCGCTATAAACGGGAAGGGGGGCAGAGCCCCCATCGCCCATCTTTTCACGGTTTACCTGCTTCCTCCTCCTTGCTCCTCTCCTTGCAGCAATGGCGCCATCAAAGAGGTTCTCCGCCGCGGAGAAGGGTAAGGCCCCTCGGGAGGGGCCCAGCTCCCCGGCGCCCAAGCACGGACGTGGCGTCCCCGCAAGCGCGCCACGACCCCCGCCGTGGCCCCCGGCTCCCGGGGTGGCGCAGCTGTGCGTGGCAGGAGTTGCTCTGGTCGCAGCAGCCCCGTTGACAAGAGGAGACGCGACGTGGTTGTGCGGCCTCCCTGGCCACGGTTCCATGCGTCAGAGGTGCTGTTGGAGTTCATTGTCTGGTCGGAGGATCCGGCCGGCAGCTGGCTCCAACTCCCTCGCTTCTTTGCCGACGAGCTGCCGGCCTCCGGTCCAAGCGGGCTCTTGCTGCAGGCAGACGGTTGCTGCAGCCGGGCTTCTTGGGTTGCGGTCGAGGCCTCCGTCGCGGGCAACATAGCTCTGGCCCGTGGCTGGCAGACGTTCGCCCACGCGCGCGGCCTGGGTAGGTGGTGCACCCTCCACTTCCAGTTTGACGGTGACGCGACCCTCTACGTGAGGGTGTTCGGGGAAGATGGTCGCCGTGCTGGATGCTGCCCCGAGGTGAACGACAGCGAGGAGGTGCTCGGCCTTGGCGATGGTCGGGACGAGGAGGAGGGCGGACCCGCCGGCCGTGCCTCGTCCGGCTACGGTGGCTCCTCTCTTGGCGACAGTTCCAGCAGTAGCGGCTACGACCAGCTGCCACGTCGTCGCGCCCGCTTCGAATGTGGTAGCGGGTCGTCTCATCGCCGTGCATCCGTGAAGCGCGAGGAGGGGTCCGACTAAGCTCGGGACGTCGCTAAGGGCCTGCTCCCGAGGATTGCTGCAGGGGTGAGCGCCGCTTTTGTTTTGTCCCTCTTTTCCTTCCTGCACCAAAATGAAACCAGTATGGGCCTGCAGGGGCATGTATCAAACCATGACTTCTCAATCGTTATGCTACGCTTGTTGTTTTCGTGCTCTGTTGTTATTTTGTGCTGAGATAACTTAGCTTGGTGCGTTCAGGGAGGCCTCCTCTTTACGAGGCATTTGTTTCCTCGTTCCCGTCTTGACCTAGTGGTCTGTGATTGCTCAGGAACTGCAAAAATATCATTAGGAAGCTTGCTAGGAGATTTATTGTTCACCCAAGCCTTGACCCGGCGCTTCATATCGCGGTACCCGAGGGGCACGGATTAGGAGAGAGGCGCCAGCTTGCGGGCTCGAACGAGGGTGGCTTGCAAGAAAGCAGAGAGAAAGAAAAACGCTCGCGAGGGCACCTGCCTAGCCCCCTTCGCGAGGCATGCGAGAGAGAGAACACAAGCGAACCAGAGTCAGAAAAGGCGGAAAAAGGCGAAGGAACCAAATTAGCAAGGAACACCAAAAGCAAACTTCGATTAAGAGAAGGCGAGCCAACTACAGAAAGCAAATGAAAAGCCGCGTCCGGCACCTCATCTAGTCTTCAGTCTTCTCACCAACGCGGAGCTAAGTGCTGCCACTAGGCATGGGAGGGAGCCCCCGAGGCCCGAGGGCGGCACTCCTGAGACTCCAGGGCGTGTACAGCTCCACTCACTATTACGTGAGAGTGTCATGGGCGGCGATTCTTCATAGGCACCGGGCCTTCTTCACAGGCACTGGGCCTTTCTTCACAGGCACTGGGCCTTGCTTCATGGGTAGAACTTTTGGAGGTGCTGGATGTTCCAGCCGTTCTGGATGGGTACCCCGTCTTGCCTCTGCAGTCACGCGGCGCCAGACGTAGAGACATGGACGACCCTGAACGGGCCCTCCCACATAGGTGAGAGCTTGTGCAGCCCTTCCATGGAGAGGACCCGCCTCAGGACGAGGTCGCCCCGCCTCGAGCGTCCTGGAGCAGATGTTGCGGCAGTGATATCGCCGCAGCACCTGCTGGTACCTTGCCCCCCTTAGTGTGGCTTCACGACGACGTTCCTCCCCCAGCACGAGGTCCATCCCCCGCGTGGCGTCCTGCTGTGTTTCATCAAACACTAGGACCCGTGCAGAGCGATGCTTGACCTCATGAGGAAGGACCGCTTCGGCTACGTAGACAAGGAAGAATGGGGTCTCGCCCGTTGGCTTGGTGGTGGTGGTGTAGATGGACCATAGCACGGACTGGAGCTCGTCGTGCCAGCACCTGCCGCAGGCCTCGAGCTTCTTCTTGAAGGTCCTGGTCTTGAGGCCCCTCAGGACCTCTGCGTTGGCGCGTTCGGCCTGACCATTGCTCCTGGGTGCGCCACCAAGCGTAGGCAAATCATGCGTTCAAGGTTAGCACAGTAGGTTTTGAACAGGTTACTAGTGAATTGCGAGCCGTTATCTGTGATGATGCGGTTGGGAACCCCGAAGCGGCTCACGAGGCCCTTGATGAACTTGACAGCAGAGCCAGTTGGGATGGTGCGGACGGCTTCCACTTCTGCCCACTTGGTGAACTTGTCAATGGCGACGTAAGGTAGCGGTAGCCCCCAGGCACTCGAGGGAACGGGCCCAAGATGTCCAGCCCCCAAACTGCGAATGGCCACGTAAGTGGGATGGTCTGGAGACCTTGAGCTGGCTGATGGATCTGCTTGGCGTGGAACTAGCAGGCTTCGCAGGACTTCACCAGCTCGGCCGCGTCGTTGAGCGCCGTGGGCTAGTAGAATCCGCTGCGGAATACCTTACCGACGAGGGTCCGTGATGACGAATGGTGCCCACAATCCCCGCCGTGTATGTCAATTATCAGCTCCTTCCCATGGTCTCTGGAAATGCAACGTAGTGAAACATCATTTGGCCGCTTCCTGTACAACTCACTGTCCCGGATGCGGTACGCCGTGGCTTGTCGGGCCACGCGCTCTGCATCCTCCTCCTTCTCCGGCAGCACCCCTTGCATCAGATATTCCTTGAATTCCTTGGTGCAGCATCCCTCCTGAGGCTCGAGCGCCAAGAGCAGGCGAGCTCCTAAGGTCCGGCCACAGGCTGGGGCTCCAGTGGCAGGCGGCTGTGGGAGCTCTTCCCGAGACTGAGCTGTGCTTGAAAGTAGTGGCGTTGCTGACGGCTTGAAGAGCTGCTCCTCAAAGACGCTGGGCTCTTGGGGTTGCCGCTTGGACGCCCTCCTAGCAATCTCGTCGGCTTCCTTGTTGGTGCCACGGGGCACATGGTGCAACTCCAGGCCCAGGAACTGCTTTTCCATCTTACGCACTTCCACGAGGTATGCCTCCATATGCTCGTCCTTTGGCTCATACACTTTGTTGGAGAAATTGACGAGGAGCTGTGAGTCACCCCTAACGGTGAGGTGCTTCACCCCCAGAGCTGCGGCGGCCTTCAAGCCGGCTATGAGGCCTTCATATTATTCGATGTTGTTGGAGACCTTCTCGCCATGCTGAAAGCAGAGCTGCACTGCGTAGTAGAACTTGTCCTGAGTGGGCGAGATGAGCACCGCTCCAGCCCCCGCGCCCTGATGCGCGAAGGCGCCATCGAAGTACATGACCCAACCTTCTGGCGCCTCGCTTCCTGGTGAGGTGGACCGGTCTTCGCCTACTTCATGCGTCGGGGCGTCCGTCCACTTTGCCACAAAATCAACGAGCGTGGCTCCCTTGATGACCCTAGTAGTGATGAACTCTAAATGAAATGCTTGCAGCTCGATGTTCCACTCTGCGATCCTTCTGGCAGAGTTGGGGCTCCTGAGCACCCTCTCCAATGGGTAGGCTGAGACGACCTTGATGGAGTGGCCCTGGAAGTAGTGTTGTAGCTTGTGCGAGGCCACCAAGAGCGCGAGCAGGAGCTTCTGAGGCATGGGATATCACGCCCTCGCGTCCCGCAACACTGTGCTGACGAAATACATTGGGTGTTCGACGAGGGCTGGCGCGCTGTTGAGGCTCGTGTCTTGTGAGAGTTGGGACGTCTCCTGAGGTATTGGGACTCCTGACGCCTGATCGCTTGTAGGAATCTCGGTGACGTTGTCTTGCCGAGCTTGGTCTTCTGTAGATGACGCTAAGGCTCTCGCGGCGCCTTCCCTATCTTGCATCATTTCAGTTGTAGCTTGGCGCAGCACGCCCTTAGCTTGGTGCTCCTCCCGAATCGCCACCAGCGCTGCGCTGGCAGAGTACGGGGTTGCGGCAATGTTGATAACTAGGGGCTCGAGAGGTCGTGGCGCCACCATCACCGGTGGGCTGGTCAGGTATTTCTTGAGGTCTTGAAAAGCTGGTCAGCCTCCAGGGTCCACTCGAATGGGCCCTTCTTCTTCATTAGCTTGAAGAAGGGTAGGGCACACTCTCCGAGCTTGGAGATGAAGCATCCCGACGCAGTTACCTGACCAGCCAGCTTCTGCATTTCCTTAAGGGTCTCCGGTGGGCTCATGTCCTCAATGGCCTTGATCTTCTATGGGTTCGCCTCGATCCCTCTGTGGGACACGAGGAAGCCCAACAGCTTGCCGGAAGGGACACCAAACACGCACTTCTCTGGGTTAAGCCGCAAGTTCACCTGGTGCAGGCTCGCGAAGGTCTCCTCCAGGTCTTGAATCAAGGTCCTTGCCTCCCGAGACTTCACCACAATGTCGTCGACGTAGGCCTCCGTGTTTCTCCCGAGCTGCCTCCCCAAGGTGATGTGCATCCGCCGCTGAAAGGTCGCGCCCATGTTGCGCAGTCAGAAAGGCATGTAGGTGTAGCAGTACACCCCACACGGGGTCAGGAAGGCTGTCTTCTCTACATCTTCTACCGCCATCTTGATTTGCTGATACCCTGAGAACGCATCCAGGAAGCACAGTAGGTCGCACTCGGCGGTGGAGTCGGCGATCAGATCGATGCGTGGGAGCGGGAATGGATCTTGGGGGCAGGCCTTGTTGAGGTTGGTGAATTCGACGCACATTCGCTCCTTCCCGCCTTTCTTCGAAACTACGACGGGGTTCGCCAGCCATTCAGGGTATCGAACCTCACAAATGGCACCCGCCGCCTCCAACTTGCGGGTCTCATGGACGATGAAGGCCTGCTTCTCCATGGACTGCCGTCTCGCCCGCTGCTTCACAGGGCGCACATTGGGGCATACCCTTAAATGATGTTGAATCACCTCTTTTGGGACTCCCACCAGCTGATTAGGCTCCCATGCGAATATATCCTTGTTTGTGCGCAAGAACTGCACCAATGCTTCCTATTGGCTTGGGTCGAGGCCGGCACCTATGGTAAAGGTGGCTCCTGAGGACCCGTCCTCGTTGACTGGCACCTGCTTGGTTTCCGCCTTCTCTTGTGTGAACAACTGCTTCTTCTTGGTTGGTGTGGCTCCCTTGGGCTCGGAGGGGTCTGCGTTGGCAGGCTGCGCTGCCGCAGCGGTCTTGAGGGCGAGCTTGAGCGGCGCCAGGGCCTCCTTGGCGTTCCCCCTGATAGTGAGGACGCCTTTGCTTCCCGGCATATTCATAAGGTTGTAGGCTGGATGAGTCGCTGCCATGAACTGGGCCAGAGCTGGGTACCCGAGAATGGCGTTGTACGGGAGGCCGATGCGGGCGATGTCGAAGTCGACCAGCTCGGTGCAGTAGTTGTCACACGTGCCGAAGGTGACGGGGAGGCGGATCTGCCCTAGGGAGCGGGCGGTGCCGCCACCGACTCCTGAGAAAGGCTTGCTGAGGCTAAGCTGCT
Organism: Aegilops bicornis; assembly: GCA_021605145.1. Lineage (NCBI taxonomy): Eukaryota > Viridiplantae > Streptophyta > Magnoliopsida > Poales > Poaceae > Aegilops > Aegilops bicornis. Next base: position 472,962,023 of record CM038672.1, on the reverse strand, counting down.
CGAGCGGCACGTGAAGAAGGCTGAAGGCCTCCACGGAAAGCAAGTTGAGGCCGACGCTGCCATCGATGAAGGTCTTGGTAACGGCCAGGTTGCAGATGGTGGGCATGCAGAGCATCAGAAGCATGCCCGAGCCGGCGGTGGTGACGGGGTGGTCCTCTGAGCTAAAGGTGAGGTCGGCCTCGGGCGCAGCCCAACCCAGCGGAGCCCCCGAGCGCTTGGAAGCAGCACCAATCTGGCGGAGGAACGGCTTGATGTGGCGATACGAAGGCAGCGCTTGAGAGCCGCCAAGCAGGTCTGCGACCGCATGGTACACCGGTGCCGCGTAACGTGTAGTGAAGAGGTCGCGGAGTTCCTCCCAGGATGCCACCGTGGATCCATGGAGGTTGAGTAGCCAGGCGTGTGGCTCGCCGGTGAGGGCCATGGGGAGCCAGTTGGCCATGACCTTGTCGTCGCCCCCGCCTCGAGGACGGCCTCCTCGTATGCCAGCAGGAAAGCTGACGGGTCCACCGCGCCGTCGTAGCACGGCGGCATCTCCGGCTTGAACTTGGGCGGTAACGCACCTGCCGCAGGGTGGGGGCTAGGGCTCGGAGCCCCCTGGCCCCATTATCGGTGCCGTCCGTCAGAGTCGGTAGCGGGGCACCCGCCATGGGGGCGAAGTGCGGTGGCGGCGGCGGAGCGTAGATTGGAGGAGAGGAGCTACGGCGCACCCCTACCTAGCGCGCCAAATGTCGAATCTTGGGTTCCGGCAAATCCCTCAAGGTTCGAACACTGGGGTGCACGCGAAGATTTCCTCTCTACCGATCCACGCCCTAGCTCGCTAAGATCTCGCGGACGAACTCGACAAACTCACAACGCAAAGACACAAGATTTATACTGGTTCGAGCCACTGTTGTGGTGTAATACCCTACTCCAGTGTGGTGGTGGTGGATTGCCTCTTGGGCTGATGATGAACAGTACAAGGGGAAGAACAGCCTCCTGAGGTTGAGGTGTTCTTGTGCTCTGTGAGCTTGTGGATATGAGGGTGGGAGGTGGAATCGATCCCCTTCCCAATGGTGGCTAGTTATACTTATATAGGCCCTGGTCCTCTCCCCAAATATGGAGTGGGAAGGGAGCCAACAACGACCAATTTGAAAGGGGACAGCTAGTACAGCTTATCCTGACAAGAGCGGTCTTCGCCTGCGAAAGACTCTAGTGGTGACGCCGTCTTGGGCTCCATGGTGACCTCCGTCCTGCCGTCTTGTTGGTCTTGGTCTCGTTGCACCGATATGGAAACCTTTGCTTGATGCATCGGTACTCCACGCCTGCGCTTGCCTCCTTAGCACCAAAAAAGAAACAAGGATGCTGCACACGCTGGCGCCCGCCTGATCTTGATCGTCATGGCTCATGTCACGAGAGCCTCGTGAGGTTTGCCTTGCCTTGATTTCTTCGCTCCTCGCAAGGCAGCCTGGTGAGGCCGCTCCTGAGGAGGTCTTACGTTGTCTGCCTCGCGAGGCTTGGCCCCTAGCGAGGGTCTTGAATGCCTTGTTGATGAAGGTGGGCCGTACAGGCCTGCAGCACAGCCACGCCATGGGACGCAGGCAGGCAAGTCTGGGGACCCCCGTTCCTAGAACACCGACACGGGTCCTCCTCCACAATCCAGCACCATCGGCCCCGCCACTCCTCCCACCTCTCCTTCTGAGCGCCCTCTGGATATGTCCCATTTCCCTGGCTCCTTGGGATCCAGGCGACACCACCGGAAATCATGCCTCCCTTCTGGATAAGAGGATAGAAGTAGTGGAGGAAAAGCACTGTGTTGGGATGCACTCCAGCGAAGCCCTCGCAGAGATGGGCGAAAAGGGCCATGCACACCACGGCATCGGAGTGAAATCCAGAAGGTGGAAACTGTAGGTGTGCATGACGTCATTTAAGAAATCGGAGAAAGGGGGCAGAGCCCACAGGAAAAGTAGTCAACGAAGAATGGGTACCCATTCGGGCCGGCCTCGGCAAAACCGGCAGGGATGATGCGTGTGGCAGGGTGCCCCTTCATCTTGCACCCCCACTGGGGCTTGAAGTAGTCCCGGAGGTGGACCACGTCGACCGTCGAAGGAAAATAGGCGAACTGCATCCGCCGCGCCGCCAACTCGCTCTCCGGCGCCTCCTTCCCCCCCGGCGTCCTTGGCCACTCCCTTGCCTTTGCTGGTTTTGGGTGCCATGGGGGTTGAGGGAGACGAAGGATGAGGGATAGCAAAGGCGCGGTGGCGGCGGGCGAAAGCAAGAGCTTGAGAAGGAAGAGGGGAGGGACGGCAGTTCCGAGATTGGAGAAGGCATAGAGGGTAAATGGGCAGCGCGCCTGCGGTTTCTCTTTTTTATGGGGAAGGTGCGGGCCGTTTCAGCATTTACCATGATGTGACGCATGAGGGCAGCAGCCGCCCCATGCATGACCCCCACATCATGCGCGGCCCTCCACGTCGCGCATTCAATGCGGGTCGTGGGGAAGCGCAGTGAACGAAGGAGTTACTGCAGTAAAAATCCGCCCCGCTTGCCCGTGCACCGTTCTAGGCCTAGCCCAACACCGAGTTGCGCTTATGTGTGGCCCAGGCCCAGGGGATCCTATCGGTGTACGAAAGTAGGGGCTGTCCTTTTTACCCCTCTACTTGTGCACGCGCAGTCAGAGCCGCACCTGCGGCCACACTTAGTAGGGAAAGGGGAGGAACCAAAAGCACAAGACAAGAAAAGCAACGCCAAGACCAGAGATGCAAAGAGCAAGAGGGCGAGGTGGACTCCCCGGGCAAGACCCTTGCCGGGGCGGCCTCCGCAGCCCCGGCAAGAGCCTTGCCGGGGCAGCTTCCCCAACACCAGCAGGGCGCGCCACCCTTGAGCCCAAGGGTTCCAGCACCATCGACCACATTGGAACCAAGGCTAGGGAGGCACCTCCATGGTGGCATGCAGATCTTTGTGAAGATCATAAAGACACAAGATCAGATGAGGACCAGAAGACGACGACCCTTGACAAGATCCTTGCCGAGGGAATCCATGTGACCTTCGGCAAGATCCTTGCCGGGGACGACTGCGATGTCACGGCAAGACCCTTCCCGAGGCCTCGGCAAGGCCCTTGCCAAGGACACCTGCGGGGCCACAACCAGGCCCGTGTCTGCCAAGGCTCCACCATCGTTCCCATTCAGCTGTCAGCCCAACCAGCTGGGCAGGCACCTGCGTGGTATCGTGCGGCTTCCAGGCCAACTCAACGAGCACTTGCATGGTGGCATGCAGATCTTCGTGAAGACCCTACCACCGCGCCATCTCAGCAGCCTGCCAACCTACGTGGTGCTGCATGCCTGGTTGGCCTGGGCGCGTGTCGGAGTGACGTGGAGCGGTGACGGACGGGACGGGCCTCGTTGCAGTCCCCAATAAAGCAATGGGACACCTAAGGGGTGCATTTAATGCGCCTTGTCCCATAATGACAAGCGATTAGCTTGTACACTGTATACCTTTCCACCTCCTGTGTGCCACTGTGGCAACCCCTTTTTGCTATAAAAGGAGGCCCGAGGCGTACGGGAGAAGGATTCGGATCTTTTGGACTACGCACGCCCTGTAGCTTGTTCAAGAGCTCAAGAACACTCAAATATACACCAAAGCAGGACTAGGGTATTACGCATCTTCACGGCCCGGACCTGGGTAAACGATCCTTGTGCTGACCGCCAGACCCGCTCTTTCCACAACTCGCGCCCGCCAACCGTAGAAGGGATCCCAGTGATCCCATAGGTGTTGTTTCCACCAACACCGTCCCAAGATGCCTCTCTATGGTGGTGGCTAAGTCCTATTTATAGTGGCCTTGGTCCTCTTCCCAAATATAGGCGGGAAGGGATCCCACAACGGCCAAATTTGAAGGGATACAACTAGTACAAGCTATCATGACAAAAGTGGTCTTCACCTGCAAAAGGCTCTGGTGGTGATGTTGTTGTGGGCTCCGCGATGACCCCCGTCCTGCCGTCCTCGCGGTCTTGGTCTTGTTGCACCAAAATGGAAACATTTGCCTGATTCCTCGAGACTCCGCGCCTGCGCTTGCCTCCTTAGTAGAAAAGGGGAAATTGGTACACTGCGCCCGCTGGCGCCCGCCTGGCCTTGGTCGTCATGGCTCACGTCATGTGAACCTCGCGAGGTGCACCTTGCATAGATATCTTCGTTCCTCGAGAACCAGCCTGGTGAGGCCGCCCTAGGGAGGTCTTGGTGTCATCCGCCTCGCGAGGGTCTTGAACTATTGCTGCAGAAGCTAGGCCGTATTGGGCCCTTGATGGAGCCACGCCACGGGCCGCAGGCAGGCAAGTCTGGGTACCCGCATTCTAAGGACGCCGACATTTATGTTTTGTGGTCCCAAAAAGGGCTAGCGAGATACCATTCTGTTATATCATATCATGATTGTTTTAAAAAAGTGTTGTCACCCGAGATTCATTATTATTGCTCGCTAGTTGATTACGTCATTGGTATGAGTAAATATGAGACCTAAATGATATTGTGAATATGGTTAGTTCATAATCTTTGCTGAAAACCTGAATCCTGGCTATACATATTTACAACAACAAGATCAAACAGAGTTTGTAAAACTTTTTCTTTGTCACTTTCAGTTTGTCAACTTAATTGCTTGAGGACAAGTAATGGGTTAAGCCTGGGGGAGTTGATACGCCTCCACCGTATCTATGTTTCCAAACTCTTTTACCCTTATTTTGGACTCTAATTTGCATGATTTGAATGGAACTAACTCGGATTGACACTGTTTTTCAGCATAATTGCCATGGTGTTATTTTTGTGCAGAAATAGAAGTTCTCGGATTGACCTAAAAATTTACGTAGAATATTTTTGGAATTTATAAAAAATACTGGCGAAAAGAATTAACTAGAGGGGACCCACCAGGTGACCACAAGGGTGGGGGGGGGGGGGCGCCCCTGGCTTGTGGGTCCCCTGGACCTCCTCCGACCTCAACTCCAACTCTATATAACCCTATTCGGGAAGAGAAATTCAGATAGAAGGATTCATTGTGTTTTACGATACGGAGCCGCCGCACCTCCTGTTCTTCATCGGGAGGGCTGATCTGGAGTCCGTTCGGGGCTCCGGAGAGGGGGATCCGTCGTCGTCATCATCACCAACCTTCCTCCATTACCAATTTCATGATGCTCACCGCCATGCGTGAGTAATTCCATCGTAGGCTTGCTGGACGGTGATGGGTTGGATGAGATTTACAATATAATCGAGTTAGTTTTGTTAGGGTTTGATCCCTATAGTATCCACTATGTTCTGAGATTGATGTTGCTATGACTTTTCTATGCCTAATGCTTGTCACTAGGGCCCAAGTGCCATGATTTCAGATCTGAACCTATTATGTTTTCATGAATATATTTATGTTCTTGATCCGATCTTGCAAGTTGTAGACACCTATTACAAGTTATGAGCCGCATACCCCAAGGTGATAATAATTGGGATTCTTTCCGGTGATTACCAGGAGTTCATTTATTCACTAAGTGCTAATGATGTCGGCGTTCTGGGAATGGGGGTCCCCGGACTTGCCTGCCTGCGGCCCACGGCGTGGCTGTGCTAGCAGGCCTGTATGGCCCATCTTCATCAACAAGGCGTTCAAGACCCTCGCGAGGCGGAGGACACAAGACCTCCTCAAGAGCGGCCTCACCGGGTTGGCTCGCGAGGAGCGGAGAGATCAAGGGAGGGAAAACCTCGCGAGGTTCTCGTGACGTTAGCCATGACGATCAAGACCAGGCGGGCGCCAGCGCGCGCAGTGTCCTTGTTTCCCCTTTGGTGCTAAGGAAGCAAGCGCAGGCGCGGAGTACCGAGGCGTCAAGCAAGGTTTCCATATCAGTGCAATGAGTCCAAGACCAGCAAGACGGCAGGACGGAGGTCACCATGGAGCCCAAGGCGGCGTCACCACCAGAGCCTTTTGCAGGAGAAGACCGCTTTTGTCAGGATAAGCTGTACTAGCTGTCCCCTTTCAAATTGGCCATTGTTGGCTCCCTTCCCGCTCAATATTTGGGAGAGGACCAAGGCCTCTATAAATAGGACTAGCCACCACAGTAGAAAGGGGGGATCTGATCTTTAGCTGATCCTTAGCCACACACCAAGCACAAGAACACCTCAACCTCAGGAGGCTGTTCTTCCCTTTGTACTGTTCATCATCAGCCCAAGAGGCAATCCACCACCACCGCACTGGAGTAGGGTATTACACCACAACGGTGGCCCGAACCAGTATAAACCTTGTGTCTCTTGTGTTGTGAGTTCGTTGAGTTCGTCCGCGAGATCTTAGCAAGCTAGGGCGTGGATCGATAGGGGGGAAAGAACTTCGGGCGCACCCCAGAGTTTGAACCTTAAGGGTTTTCCGGAACCCGTGATCCGACATTTGGCGCGCCAGGTAGGGGTGCGCCGTAGCCTCCCCTCCGCCAATCTATGCTCCATCACCACCGCGCTCCGCCCTCATGGCAGGCGCCCCGCTACCAACTCCAACGGCCAGCGCTGACGACGGGGCCAGGGGCTCCGAGCCCTGGCCCCCGCCTTGCGGCAGGTGCAGTGGCCACCCAAGTTCAAGCCGGAGATGCCGCCACGCTACGATGGCGCGACGGACCCGACAGCTTTCCTGCTAGCATACGAGGAGGCCATCCTCGAGGCCGAGGGCGATGACAAGGTCATGGCCAACTAGTTTCCCATGGCCCTCACCGGCGCGCCGCGCGCCTGGCTGCTCAACCTCCCCGGATCCAAGGTGGCATCTTGGGGGGAGCTGCGCGACCTCTTCACTGCGTGCTATGCGGCACCGGTGCACCACGCGGCCGCGGCCCTGCTAGGCGGCTCTCAAGCACCGCCTTCAGATCGCCATATCAAGCCGTTCATGCGCCAGATCGGTGCCGCCTCCAAGCGCTCGGGGGCTCCGCCGGGCTGGGCTGCGCCCGACGCCGACCTCACCTTCGACTCAGAAGACCACCCTGTCACCAACGCCGGCTCGAGTATGCTCCTGATGCTTTGCACGCCCACCATCTGCAACGTGGCTATCACAAAGACCCTCATCGACGGCGGCGCCGGCCTCAACGTGCTCTCCGTGGAGGCCTTCAGCCTTCTTCATGTGCCGCTCGAGCGGCTCAGCCTCAGCAAGCCTTTCTCAGGAGTTGGCGGCGGCACCACCCACTCCTTGGGGCATATCCGCCTCCCTGTCACCTTCGGCACGTGCGACAACTACCGCACCGAACTGGTCGACTTCGACATCGCCTGCATCGGCCTCCCGTACAACGCCATCCTCGGGTACCCAGCACTGGCCCAATTCATGGCAGCAACCCATCCGGCCTACAACCTCATGAAGATGCCTGGAAGCAAGGGCGTCCTCACCATCAAGGGGGCGCCAACGATGCCCTGGCAGCGCTCAAGCTTGCCCTCAAGACCGCCACGGTGGCGCAGCCCGTCGACTCGGGCGCCTCCGAGCCCGAGGGAGCCGCACTAACCAGGAAGAAGCAGCTGTTCACCCAAGACAAGGCGGAAACCAAGCAGGTGCCGGTCAACGAGGACGGGTCCTCAGGAGCCACCTTTACCATATGTGTCGGCCTCGACCCAAGCCAAGAGGAAGCATTGGTGAAGTTCTTGTGCGCAAACAAGGATATATTTGCATGGGAGCCCAATCAGCTGGTGGGGGTCCCGAGAGAGGTGATTCAGCATCACTTAAGGGTATGCCCCAATGTGCGCCCTGTGAAGCAGCGGGCCAGATGGCAGTCCACGGAGAAGCAGGCCTTCATCGTCCAAGAGAACCGCAAGTTGGAGGCAGCGGGTGCCATTCGTGAGGTCCGGTACCCCGAATGGCTGGCGAACCCCGTCGTAGCGCCGAAGAAAGGCGGGAAGGAGCGAATGTGCGTCGACTTCACCAACCTCAACAAGGCATGACCCCAAGATCCGTTCCCGCTCCCACGCATCGACCAGATCGTTGACTCCACCGCCGAGTGCGACCTGCTGTGCTTCCTGGATGCGTTCTCAGGGTATCACCAAATCAAGATGGCGGTAGAAGATGTAGAGAAGACAGCCTTCCTGACCCCGTGTGGGGTGTACTGCTACACCTGCATGCCCTTCGGACTGCGCAACGCGGGCGCGACCTTTCAGCGGTTGATGCACATCGCCTTAGGGCGGCAGCTCGGGAGAAACACGGAGGCCTACATCGATGACATTGTGGTGAAGTCTCGAGAGGCAAGGACCTTGATCCAAGATCTGGAGGAGACTTTCGCGAGCTTGCGCCAGGTGAACTTGCGGCTTAAGCCAGAGAAGTGCGTGTTTGGTGTCCCTTCGGGCAAGCTGCTGGGTTTCCTCGTGTCCCACAGAAGGATCGAGGCAAGCCCGGAAAAGATCAAGGCCATTGAAGACATGAGCCCACCTCAGACCCTCAAGGAAATGTAGAAGCTGGTTGGTCGGGTGACCGCGTTGGGGTTCTTCATCTCCAAGCTGGGAGAGCGCGCCCTGCCCTTCTTCGAGCTGATGAAGAAGAATGGCCCGTTCAAGTGGACCCCGGAGGCCGACCGAGCTTTTCAAGGCCTCAAGAGCTACTTGACCAGCCCCCCCCCCCCCAAGTGATGGTGGCACCATGACCTCTCGATCCCCTAGTACTTTACCTTGCCGCCACTCCATACTCCACCAGCGCAGCGCTGGTGGCGGTTCAGGAAGAGCACCAAGCGAAGGGCGCGCTGCGCCAAGCTACAACCGAGGTGACGCAAGATCAAGAAGGCACGGCAAGAGCCGTAGCGGCCTCAACAGGGGACCAAGCTCGACAAGACGAGGCCGCCAAGGCCCAGGCAAGCGATCAGGCGACGGAGGTTCCATCACCTCAGGAGGCGCCCCAACTTCCGCAATACATGAGCCTCACCAACGCTCCAGCCCTCGTCAAGCACCCGGTGTATTTTGTCAGCACGGTATTGCGGGACGCGAGGGCACGATATCCCATTCCTCAGAAGCTCCTGCTCGCGCTCTTGGTGGCCTCGCGCTAGCTGCGGCACTACTTCCAGGGCCACCCCATCAAGGTTGTCTCAGCCTACCCATTGGAGAGAGTGATCAGGAGCCCCAACTCTGCTGGAAGGGTCGCTGAGTGGAACATTGAGCTGCAGGCATTCCAGTTGGAGCTCAGCACTACCAGGGTCATCAAGGGAGCCGCACTCGCTGATTTCGTGGCAGAATGGACGGATGCCCCAACGCTGGAAGTAGGTGAGGACAGGTCCACCTCGCCGGGGAGTTAGGCGCCCGACGGCTGGGTCATGTATTTTGATGGGGCTTTCGCACACCAGGGTGCGGGGGCTGGAGCAGTACTCGTCTCACCCACCCAAGAAAAGCTCTACTACGCTGTACAACTCTGCTTCCAGCAGGGCGAGAAGGTCTCCAACAACATCGCATAATACGAAGGCCTAATAGCCGGCCTGAAAGCTGCTGCAGCCCTAGGGGTGAAGCGCCTCACCGTTAGGGGCGACTCGTAGCTTCTCGTCAACTTCTCCAACAAAGTATACGAGCCAAAGGACGAGCACATGGAGGCGTACCTCGCAGAAGTGCGCAAGTTGGAGAAGCAGTTCCTCGGCCTGGAGTTGCTGCACGTGCCTCACGGCACCATCAAGGAAGCTGATGACATCGCCAAGAGGGCGTCCAATCGGCAGCCCCAAGAGCCTGGCGTCTTAGAGGAGCGGCTCTTCAAGTCGTTAGCAACACCACCACTTTCAAGGATAGCTCAGCCTCGGGAGGAGCTCCCGCAGCCGCCTGCCACAGGAGCCCCAGCCTGTGGCCTGACTTCGGGAGCGCGCCTACTCTTGGCGCTCGAGCCCCAGGAGGGATGCTGGACCAAGGAATTCAAGGAATACCTGATGCAAGGGACGCTGCCGGAGAAGGAGGAGGAGTAGAGCGCGTGGCCCGGCAGGCCACGGCATACTGCATCCGGGACGGTGAGTTATACAGGAAGCGGCCAAATGATGTATCACTGTGTTGCATTTCCAGAGACCAGGGGAAGGAGTTGCTAACTGACATACACGATGGAGACTGCGGGCACCACTCATCATTACGGACCCTCGTCGGCAAGGTATTCCGCAGCGGATTCTACTGGCCCACGACACTCAACGATGCAGCCGAGCTGGTGAAGTCTTGTGAAGCCTGCCAGTTCCACGCCAAGCAAATCCATCAGCCAGCTCAGGGCCTCCAGACTATCCCACTCACATGGTCGTTCGCGGTCTGGGGGCTGGACATCTTGGGCCCCTTCCCTCGAGCGCCTGGGGGCTACCGCTACCTCTACGTCGCCATCGACAAGTTCACCAAGTGGGCGGAGGTGGAAGTCGTCCGCACTATCCCAGCTGGCTTCGCAGTCAAGTTCATCAAGGGTCTCGTGAGCCGCTCCGAGGTTCCCAACCGCATCATCACAGATAACGGCTCGCAGTTCACTAGTAACCTCTTCAAAACATATTGTGCTAACCTTGGAACACAGATCTGCTATGCTTCGGTGGCGCACCCCAGGAGCAATGGTCAGGCCGAACGCGCCAACGCAGAGGTCCTGAGGGGCCTCATGTAACGCCCCGAGACCGATGCTCGAGTTTCCTTCCATTTATTTTTAGTTGTTGTTGTGTGTTTATTATGTTTGTTGCATTATCATAATTGTTTTGCATATTTCATTCCTTTATGTTTATGCCATGATCATGTTGAGTACCTTGCCATATTTTCTCTTCTTGCATCATGATCATCATTGGTTATGTTGCATTGCCATGCCCATCTCATTGTCACATTGCATTATGTTGTTTCCATGTTCATCTTGTGCATTGCCCCTTATATATGTTGTGTGTTGCTCTAGTTGATGTGTGTGCATCACCCCTTGCCATCTCTCTCTCTCAATCTATGGCCTTGCACCATCACCTCCTCCTTCCTTCTTCTTTCTTTCACTTTGGCAAGTGACATTTTTCCCTCCTCCATAAATGTTCATTTATTTCCTGGTGATCTTACTCCATGCATTATACCTCTCATCCAAATATCATACTTTTTGGAGTTGTTTTGGTTGGATTCAAAAATGGCTCAAGTTTGAATTTAATTCAAACTCGGATTATTTTTCTACCTGTTAAATTTGCCAAGTCAATTTATTCAAATCCTGCACAAATTCTGGACTCCAGGGATATTCTCATATCTCTCTCAACCCTCCCCAATTATACCTGTGCTTTTCTGTCTTGTTTTCTGACTGAAGAAAAGAGAAGAAGGGAAGCAACAGTAGCAACTGAGCAGCCCAGCAGAAGCAACGCTGCTTCAGCCGAGCCCAACCACCTTAGCCCAGCTCTCCTCCCGCACCCTCGTTCCACCCTCCCGTGGTGAATCCACGCTGGACACCCGTCCAGGCCCCACCTGCAGCCTCTCCTTCCCTGTTTTCTTCCTCCTCCTAATCTCTTTTCTCTCACAAGAAACCTCCAGGGGCGCCCGCACATGGCCACCGTGGTTCCATCACGACCCCTCGACGCCTCCTGGCCCTCCTATAAATCCAGCAATCCGCGCCCCCTAGGGTTTCCCTCTCGCCGCTGCCACCCTTTCCCTTCCCCTGTTTCTCCTTCTTCCTCAAGAGACAGAGAACGGAGGGCACCACCGAGAGCTTCGCCTTTGCCTGCGTGGACGGAGGCCACCACGGTCTTCTCCGGCATGTCCATCTTCTTCCTCGACGTCGACTACTTCCGTTCAGACGTCTTCCCCGCCCTAGGTCGCCTCCACTACGTCGCCAAGTTCCTCGACGTCTTCCTCCCCGCTTCCTCTGCTTCACGGATCTGAGGATGTCGCCCCGATCAGCGCATCCCCACGCCGTATCCTTCGTTTCCGGCAAGTCCAGGAGCCAGGAGGTCCATGGTCGACGCGGCCGTCCTCCTCTACGTCGCCTACCTCCCCTGTTTCATCTTCTTCGCGGAGCCGCACGCCGCCACGATCAGCGCCTCGCTTCGCTCTCTGCATCGCGCCTCCGGTCCCCTGTCTTGTTCCTCAAGCCCAGGGTGAGCAACCTCGTGTCCCAGCTCGTTCCCGTCAATGATTTTTCGCATCATGTCGAGGCCACGTTCGCCTTTCTCTCACGCCCGCGCCTAGCGCAAACTCTTGGCGCTCCTGCTTCTGGCCTACCGCGCGCACACCAGAGGATGTTTTCCTCCTCTGCACGCACTGGCGCACACCTCGCCTCGTTGTTTATTTTGCATACTCCTGGACACTCCCACATGCACGCACGTGCGGCATGCGCAGTAGCCGCAGAGCACCACCCGCGTGGCTCCGGTCGTCTTCTTCGCCATGTCCGGGGCAAGCTGAAGCTCGTGACCAAACGCATGCGCATCCACACAGCACGCGTGCATCCTGTGTACTTTGCCTCGCCGCGCCTCTGTACTCACCCCGGCCTCGCCGCGCATCGCCCGGGCCGAGCCAAGCCTGCTCGTGCTCGAGCACCTCTGTGGAGCCGTTTGCCCGCGCTCGCCATGATGCTCAACAGTCTCTGCCGCACCCACGAGCGCCCCGACCTGCAAGCCTGGCCATGTCTCTCTGTTATTTGCTCCGCTTGGTTCAGGTCCAACGTATGCATCTTCAGCGAGTCCACACGCATCACCAACATCCGCAAAAGCCACTCCATGCACACGCGCACCCTCACCTATTTCCGCACCCCCGCCGGCGCTTGGTAGCTACAGCAGGCGCCGTCTGTTGTTACTGTCGCCGGTGAGTTTGACCGTGAGCCATGGCTCCAAAGGTCGCCCTGTTTGGTGTCTGTTCAATTAGGCCTGGCCTTCTTCTTTTCCACAAGCATAGCCGTAGCCTAGTTCGTCGTCGCGCCGCGCCTCCATTCAGAAAACCTGGGTTCGAATCCCAGGCTCACCCCCTTTTGTTTCCCACCTGTTTTATCTATTTTTGCCACACACACGCACGCTGGCACTTGGGCCCCTCTCACAGCCACATGGGCCGAATCCTCATCTGGGCTGCTGCATTATGATGCTTCGGGCCCGTGCATATTTTTTTCCACCCTGTGTATTTTAGCATTTTCAGTGCATGCATACTTACCGAAATGCCATCATTTTAAAATGCTCATAACTAAATATCCATGCATCCAAATGTCACGCCCAAGATGCGACCCTATCCTAAAGGAACTCGAAGGTCCCACGAAGGATAGAAGCACATCTTGAAGACGCTTTTGCAAGGTGGATATCATTACCTCAACATTACATAATAGATGGGGATACATACATAACATACAATGTCACATGAATACAACAATACAACAATACCACATACAAGATCAACATCCGACTACGGATGAATCATAAATGTAAACTCAAACAAAATCCACCACTAGCCCAAAGCTACCGACCTGGAACCTAACCCCTGATCAACGAAGAAGAAGAAGAACTCCAACACAAGATAAACATCGCTCTCACGTCATGATCATCGCACAACCTGTACCTGCAACTGTTGTTGTAGTAATCTGTGAGCCACGAGGACTCTGCAATCCCATTACCATGGGTATCAAGACTAGCAAAGCTTAATGGGAAAGGAAGGGGTAAAATGGTGAGGTTGCAGCAGCGGCTAAGCATATATGGTGGCTAACATACGCAAATGAGAGCGAGAAGAGAAACAAAGGAACGGTCGTCAACTAGTAATGATCAAGAAGTGATCCACGAACTCCTACTTACGCCGACATAACCCGAAACCGTGTTCTCCTCTCGATCAACCCCGAAAAGAGACACTCACGCATTACGCACACGGTTGGTGTATTTTAGAAGAGTTTACTTCAAGTTTACTACAACCGACATTAACAAATTCCCATCTGCCACATAACCGCGGGCACGGCTTTTGAAAGTTCAAACCTGCGAGGGTGTCCCAACTTAGCCCATGATAAGCTCTCGCGATCAAAGAAGGATATTCCTTCTCCCGGGAAGACCCGATCAGTCTCGGAATCCCGGTTTACAAGACATTTCGACAATGGTAAAACAAGACCAGCAAGACCGCCCGATGGGCCGACAATCCCGATAGGAGCTGCACATATCTCGTTCTTAGGGCAACACCGGATGAACACTATGTACGGCAACCGACGATACCCCAAGTTGCCTAGGGGCGGCACCGCAAGTGGCTCTAGTTTGGACCAACACTTAGACAAGCATTGGCCCGGGGGGGCTAAAATAAAGATGACCCTCGAGAGAGCGACTCCCAAGGGAAAAATAGGTGGTGGTGAGGCAAATGGTAAAACCAAGGTTGGGCCTTGCTAGAGGAGTTTTATTCAAAGAGAGCTGTCAAGGGGGTCCCATAAATCACCCAACCGCGTTAGGGACGCAAAATCCGGGAACATAATACCGATATGACGAAAACTAGGGCGGCAAGAGTGGAACAAAACACCAGGCATAAGGCCGAGCCTTCCACCCTTTACCAAATATATAGATGCATTAATAATATAAGAGATATTGTGATATCCCAACATAAACATAATCCAATATGGGGCAATCTTCATCTTCACCTACAACTAGCAACGCTATAAGAGGGGCTGAGCAAAAGCGGTAACATAGCCAAACAACGGTTTGCTAGGAGGGGTGACAAAGGTTAGAGGTTCATGGCAATTTGGGAGGCTTGAGCAGCAAGTGGTAGGTAACGCAGCATAGCGATAGAATGAAGAAACTAGCATAGCAATGATAGTAATGAGATCCAAGGTGACGGTCATCTTGCCTGAAATCCCGCTAGGAAGAAGAACGAGTCCATGAAGAAGACGAACGGAAGTAGTCGAACGAATCCTCACAATCGCAACATTACCGGAACTAAGAAGCAACACCGGAAAGAAACAAACAACATGGTAAATGCGCAAGCATAAACATGGCACGATGCACAATCAAGTATGATGCATGTCCGGTTTAAATAGCATGGCATGGCATGGCAAAGTGCAACAAACAATACTACAAATTAAGTGGAGCTCAATATGCAACGAGTTGCATATTGACGAAACACCACATGCAATTATTTAGTTTGATCTCGTTTAAGCTACCAAACAATGTTAAATGTTATTAAACATGGCAAGGGGTGAAGCATAAGTAAACTAACTATTTAGGCAAGTTTAAATGAGGCCGGAAATAAGAAACAACAATTAGGAAAATCCTCATGTGCATATTTTGTTTTGGTACTGTTCTGCTCTAAATCATATTTTAATGTTGTTAAACAGGAAAATAAAGTGCACCATGTTAAACTAGGCATTTTTCCACCCCATTTACATATAAAGTTTATTAAAATCCGAGCTACGGTTATTTAGTTATGAAATAAATCATTTTAGCATGGCATTTGAGCAAATTTAAACAAACATCATTTTGAACATTTTAAACATGGATGAAAGTAGCAGATTATGAATCTAGATGAAAAACTAAGCATTTTTCATATATAAATCATTTTAATCCGATGCACGGTTTGTGAGTTATTAATGCATGAACATGGAGGGGTTTTCTGCAAAACTGCAGTTTTCTGAATAAATGGACAAATTCGCAGCAGCAGAAAAAAATACACAACGGGCTGGATCTGGTTAGCCATCGGCGAAAAAAACAGAGAGGCGCTGGGGTGGCTGCTCACCCATGGGCCTTGGCCCGTTCGGTGGAAGAGAGGCCGGCAAGGGAGGCACTGGGCCGGCTGGATCTGGGAGGTCAGTATGAGCGAAGCGAGCTGCTCCTTCTCGTTACTGAAGAACGGAGACAGCTGCAGCAGGTTCAGGGCGCAGAGGAGCGACGGCGAGGGACTTGGCGACGGGGTCGGCGGGAACCGGCCGGAACGGAGCGCGGGGAGGCGCCGGGGTCCAAAACCAGCAAGGGGAGGCGCAGATCGGGGCGTCTTGTCCTCCCCGCCAAGCGAAGGAGGACGAGGACTTGGCGGGGCGACGGCTTGACGGCAGAGGCGACCGGCGCTGGCGAGGCGGCGATGGCTCCGGGAACTGGAATCGGAGGCAGCGAGGAGAGCTGAAGAGGCCGGCGTCGTTCTTGGGCTGGTGGCGCGACCCTTGCAGGAGAAACACGACGACAACGCGGCCATCGATGGGGTTCCTGATTCAGAAAGAGAGAGAGGTGAGGTACAGAGAGAAGGGAAATAGAGGAAGGAGAGGGCATGACGGGGGCTCGCCTGGGTGGCGGAGGGCGTCGGGAGGAGGAGCTCGGCTCCGGCGAGCTGGTTGCGGCGCGCTCCAGCATGGGAGGCAAGCAGCAGGGGCCTTGAGCGCGAGGCTCTGAGGAGCTCCGGCTGGTCGAGGTACTTAGCGTCACAGCCTTGGGGTTGGGAGTCCTCGGCCCGGGGTGTGGAAGGAGGAGCTCGGGATGGCCTCCAGCCGGCAAAGCGGGCCTGCACGGGCGGGAAGGAGCAGAGGCGAAGACTCGGGCTCCTGCTGATCGTAGAGCGAGGAGGCTGCGGTTTGCTTGTGGTTGGACGGCGCGGAAAACAAGGGAATTGGTCGGGGATTTGGATCGGGAAGAGATGGAGGCTGGTTGGTTGGGATGGATCCCGGGAGAAAAGGTGAGTAGGCGGCGGCGGGGAATAGAGTAGGCTAGGGTTAGACTGATTTGGTAGGTGGGTGGACTATTTATAGATAGACGAGAATGTTTGGATCATCCGATTAAAATCGGACGGTCGAGAAAAACAGGCTAGGGAAGCTCAAATAAGAAGACGGTGATGTTTTAGGGACGTTTGGGGATGATCCGAATCCAACGGTGATGACTGAGTAGGTCGGGTTCGGGGCAGTTTTCGGATGCGCGAGAGGGGGTCTCAGACCGTGCAAAGAGGGGTCAAACGGTCGGGCAACAAAAGAATGGTTGGTCCAAGAAAGGTCAACGGACGCAACGGAGAGAAGCGAGAAGCGGCAACTACGAGTAGATGCAAGTTTTAAAAACAATGACAGCAACGAGTGCCGATGCAATGCAAATGATGCGATGATGAAATGCATGACATGAACAAAATGCAAAACAAAACACAAAACCCAACCACGAAGGAAATAATAATATCGCATCTCCGGAAAAGGCAAGAGTTGGAGTTACGAATATGGAAAGTTGCATCCGGGGCGTTACAACACTCCACCACTACGAGAGGATCTCGTCCCGAGATCTAGGATGGCGCCGGAGAGAAAACAGAAGAGGAAGAGAGGAGGTAAAACTAAGTTGCTTCTTCGACAAACGATTGAAACCATGAACCTTGAGAGGTTTAGCAAAACAAAAGAAAGAAAACAAAATAGATGAACAAAGTTGAAAACACTCCATTAGAAAAGAGGGACAAGGGATACAACGGGAACCAAGAGGTTTAGTGATAAGATAGATATTGAAACCACTCCGGTTAAAACAAGATAGGAAGGAATAAGAATGATATAATTTGGGCAGCACTCCGACTAAAAGAAGAAGGAAAACTAGAAAAGATTATAAGAACTTGAAGAGATGACACAACACTCCGGTTAAATGGATAAGCAAGGAAAGAACACGATCCTCACAATTCGAGATGATGAGTGAAGAGAGCAACATCACCATGCCTCCTAAGAAAGAATAGAAGATAGATCATTGGAATAACAGAATGGAGTAGAGAATGCCAACTTCTGCCACAAATGAGCTTGGAAAGCACCCTTCCAAGAAGGTTATAACGGAGTTGTTGGAAAACCAACAATGAAAATAATAAGCTTGTAGTGGGCTTATGAAAACATCTCAACACTTGAGGTGAAATTATGCCACTAACGAAAAACAATTGCTTGTTTGAGATCAAAGATGAAAACTTCTTTCGCCGAGAGGATAGGAGAAAACTCGGATCATCGATAAGCACCACAAATAGCAACATTCCTTAGGGAAAGCTTTAGGTGAAATCTATACCAAGATAACTCCAAAGAAGAGATTGATGGATTTAAAATACCTCATTCTTGACAATATGTGAATCATGAAGCACGAGGAGAAATTGCCAAGGATGACATAACACCATCTCAAAAGATAAGGTAGAAAGAATTGCACTTCGAAATGCAAAAGAAGAATACTTGAACTCCTCAAAACAAAACATGTGTTGAGCACCATGTTTAATTTTGAGTATAGCTTGGCGGATCATAACTTCGAGAAAATGTTGAAGAACAATCAAGAATGAAAAGAATCCTTGACAAACCATCATGTAGAGCCTCCATGAAGAACTCCGGTAATAAAAGGATGATAAAAAGAAAGAGAAGTTGAAGACACAAGGTGAAACCTTGCAATGATTTAGATGGAGCTTGCGATTATATAACCGAGAGGACTTGGAACTCCGGAAAAGAAAAGATGAAAATACTTAACTAGAATTACTTCATCATGAACAATCTTCGGAAGAAAAGAATTAATCAACTCGAGGAAATAAGAATAAGATTTATTGTATGCTTATCAATTATCAAATTAAATTGATGACAAGCAATGGATTTGGCATACTACTTATTCCCGTAGAAAGGATTAAGAGAGATATAGCGCAAACTTGAGAAGGTATTGATGGAACCACCGGTGGAATTTGGAAACAACGAATGAATTAATATGATAACGAAGGAAGTGAAATATTGAACGAACCACCATAAGAATTGAAAATGAACATAGCAAAGGCACAATTCACCGGGAAGAATTGGAAAACGAATGAAGATGCTTGAGAGAATTTAGATACAAGAGAATGAAGAGATCATCAACTGATTAGAGGATATTTGAATGATTCACCGGTAAGATTTGGAGAACGAGAGCTGAAAGCTGAGAATGAATAAACCCAAAATGATGGCCTTCGTAGGAATAAAATGGAAAGAACTCATGAAATGCTTCGGGTGGGTGTGAAAATAATTCTCACAATCGAAAACAATTATGAGAGGATGGCATCAAGCTAGAACCATGAATCTTGCAGAGAATGGAGCAAGATTTAAGAGAAACTCTTCTTCGGTCTTCAAATGTTGAGAATGACGATGAAAAACATCACCATGAATTGTTGAGATACTCCGGGATGAAAATTAGAAAGGTTGAACCAACGATGAAAAGAATTTGAAAGATCTTGGAGAAAGACATTTGACTGATGATAACTCATTTTTACGTCAAGCGTTGAAAAGAATTTGGGAAATGGCTCTAGATAAATTAGAAGAGTCAGGTAAGATCCTGGGAAAAGACCTGTGGGTTAGGGCCCACTCAAAAGAAACATCGTTGAAGGATTGCTTGAAATAAAGATTGCACCGGTAGAATTAAATGACTTGAATGAGATTACAATCTTGAAATATCTTGAACGGATTGAGAATGGAAACACAAGTCTTGTGAGATATCTTCAGCACTCCAGAACAAATGAAAATTGAGAGGTGAATGATTAAGAGGTGCATCGGCATGAGAAAGCATTAGAAACGAGGAAAGGAATATGATGAATATCGAAAGCTTGAATTGGATCCACCGGAGAAGAAACAACAATGAAGGATGATGAAGTTGAAACTGTTGAGCATCTTCATGGGAAATCACCGGATAAGAACATTGAAAGAAAAGAATGAAGAGACTTCCCACAAATAAAAGGATACATGATTAAGAAATCTGAGTCCTTAAAGAAAAAGGGTGGGAGGGCGGGAAAACAAAGACAACTTGGGAACGGATGAAACAAACACCGCTCAGAAAACTTAGAATTGATCTCGCAAATGTTGAAATGATGGGATCCACTTGAAGAGAAGCACGCCGGTTGGAAAGAATTGACATCACAATCTCGATGATCAAAAGGATTAGTACTCCATAGAAATATGAGAACACCGTTCAGGAAAAGTATGGATTCAACATTTGACATTGAAGCAACTCAAATACCACAAATAAAACAAAACAAAGGATTTGGCTTGCAGAATAAGCCGGAACAAATACATATGATAGAGATTTACCCAATCTCATATCATGCATCTGTCGGAAAGATATTCTAGGAGCTACTTGAATTCCCACCTATGAACTCCCGAAACTTTCTGGTTATGCAATCTGGTGTTGGGGATACAGGGGACACAAAATATATCACCCAAACTAACAATACCTAGATCCAGTTGTAGCCATCCGTCAACACATAACCAAGAAAACTCCGGAAATCGTGTACCTCAACCTTCGAAAAGCATCCGTTATACGAGTTATGGCAATACTCCCGAGCTCGCCCGATCTTTGGGTTATCGGGGTTATCTCACCAACAACTGCATAAAAGAGATTTTCGATGTCGGCAAAGCTCGGTATTCCGAATCGCAATGATAAAATTGTGACGACAACACCTCGGAGCTCAACTCCCCGGGACACTGCCACAACCCCTAAATGTCAGGAGGCACCAAGAACAATGTTCTCGTCACAAAACCATCGAAACGATTCCAAGATACCCGCGTGATCCTAAAATTTTTTTTAGTGAAATTTGAGGAGAGGAGAGTCAAAACTTCTACGTCAGGAGGCCTCACCAGAGCGACGAAGGGACTGAGGAGTAAAAATAATCCTACTCTCCGATATATATAATCCTAAGACTCAAAATAGTTTTCTGCTAGACTCAACAATGGCCAACAATCAAGGGGGCTCCTATGGTCGGTCGAGGCTCTGATACCAACTTGTCACGCCCAAGATGCGACCCTATCCTAAAGGAACTCGAAGGTCCCACCAAGGATAGAAGCGCATCTTGAAGACGCTTTTGCAAGGTGGATATCATTACATCAACATTACATAATAGATGGGGATACATACATAACATACAATGTCACATGAATACAACAATACCACATACAAGATCAACATCCGACTACGGATGAATCATAAACATAAACTCAAACAAAATCCACCCTACTAGCCCAGGCTGCCGACCTGGAACCTAACCCCTGATCGACGAAGAAGAAGAACTCCAACACAAGATAAACATCGCTCTCATGTCATGATCATCGCACAACCTGTACCTGCAACTGTTGTTGTAGTAATCTGTGAGCCACGAGGACTCAGCAATCCCATTACCATGGGTATCAAGACTAGCAAAGCTTAATGGGAAAGGAAGGGGTAAAGTGGTGAGGTTGCAGCAGCGGCTAAGCATATATGGTGGCTAACATACGCAAATGAGAGCGAGAAGAGAAACAAAGGAACAAATTCAACTAGTAATGATCAAGAAGTGATCCTGAACTCCTATTTACGTTAGACATAACCCGTAAACCGTGTTCTCCTCTCGATCAACCCGAAAAAGAGGCACTCACGGTTACGCATACGGTTGGTGTATTTTAGAAGAGTTTACTTCAAGTTTACTACAACCGATATTAACAAATTCCCATCTGCCACATAACCGCGGCACGGCTTTCGAAAGTTCAAACCCTGCAGGGGTGTCCCAACTTAGCCCATGATAAGCTCTCGCGATCAACGAAGGATATTCCTTCTCCCGGGAAGACCCGATCAGTCTCGGAATCCAGGTTTACAAGACATTTCGACAATGGTAAAACAAGACCAGGAAGACCGCCCGATGCGCCGACAATCCCGATAGGATCTGCACATATCTCGTTCTCAGGGCAACACCGGATGAACACTACGTACGGCAACCGACGATACCCCAAGTTGCCTAGGGGCGGCACCGCAAGTGGCTCTAGATTGGACCAACACTTAGACAAGCATTGGCCCGGGGGGGCTAAAATAAAGATGACCCTCGAGAGAGCGACTCCCAAGGGAAAAATAGGTGGTGGTGAGGCAAATGGTAAAACCAAGGTTGGGCCTTCTTTGGAGGAGTTTTATTCAAAACGAGCTGTCAAGGGGTCCCATAAATCACCCAACCGCGTTAGGGACGCAAAATCCGGGAACATAATACCGATATGACGGAAACTAGGCGGCAAGAGTGGAACAAAACACCGGGCATAAGGCCGAGCCTTCCACCCTTTACCAAATATATAGATGCATTAATAATATAAGAGATATTGTGATATCCCAACATAAACATAATCCAATATGGAGCAATCTTCATCTTCACCTGCAACTAGCAACGCTATAAGAGGGGCTGAGCAAAAGCGGTAACATAGCCAAACAACGGTTTGCTAGGAGGGGTGACAAAGGTTAGAGGTTCATGGCAATTTGGGAGGCTTGAGCAGCAAGTGGTAGGTAACGCAGCATAGCGATAGAATGAAGCAACTAGCATAGCAATGATAGTAATGAGATCCAAGGTGACGGTCATCTTGCCTGAAATCCCGCTAGGAAGAAGAACGAGTCCATGAATAAGACGAACGGAAGTAGTCGAACGAATCCTCACAATCCCAACATTACCGGAACTAAGAAGCAACACCGGAAAGAAACAAACAACATGGTAAATGCACAAGCATAAACATGGCACGATGCACAATCAAATATGATGCATGTCCGATTTAAATAGCATGGCATGGCATGGAAAAGTGCAACAAACAATACTACAAATTAAGTGGAGCTCAATATGCAACGAGTTGCATATTGACGAAACACCACATGCAATTATTTAGTTTGATCTCCTTTAAGCTACCAAACAATGTTAAATGTTATTAAACATGGCAAGGGGTGAAGCATAAGTAAACTAACTATTTAGGCAAGTTTAAATGAGGCCGGAAATAAGAAACAACAATTCCGGAAAATCCTCATGTGCATATTTTGTTTTGGTAATGTTCTGCTCTAAATCATATTTTAATGTTGTTAAACAGGAAAATAAAGTGCACCATGTTAAACTAGGCATTTTTCCACCCCATTTACATATAAAGTTTATTAAAATCCGAGCTACGGTTATTTAGTTATGAAATAAATCATTTTAGCATGGCATTTGAGCAAATTTAAACAAACATCATTTTAAACATTTTAAACATGGATGAAAGTAGCAGATTATGAATCTCGATGAAAAACTAAGCATTTTTCATATATAAATCATTTTAATCCGATGCACGATTTGTGAGTTATTAATGCATGAACATGGAGGGGTTTTCTGCAAAACTGCAGTTTTCTGAATAAATGGACAAATTCGCAGCAGCAGAAAAAAAATACACAACGGGCTGGATCTGGTTAGCCATCGGCAAAAAGAACAGAGAGGCGCTGGGGGGGCTGCTCACCCATGGGCCTTGGCCTGTTCGGCGGAAGAGAGGCCGGCAAGGGAGGCACTGGGCCGGTTGGATCTGGGAGGTCAACGCGAGGCGAGCGAGCTGCTCCTTCTTGTTACTGAAGAACGGAGACAGCTGCAGCAGGTTCAGGGCGCAGAGGAGCGGCGGCGAGGGACTTGGCGACGGGGTCGGCGGGAACCGGCCGGAACGGGCGGAACGGAGGCGGGAGGCGCCGGTCCAAAACCGCAAGGAGGCGCAGACGGGCGTCTTGTCCTCCCTGCCGGGCGAAGGAGGACGAGGGACTTGGCGGGCGACGGCTGACGGCGGAGGCGACCGGCGCTGGCGAGGCGGCGATGGCTCCGGAACTGGAATCGGAGGCGGAGAGTCAAGAGGCGGCGTCGTTCTTGGCTGGTGGCGCGGCCCTTGCAGGAGAAACACGACGACGACGCGGCCATCGATGGGGTTCCTGATTCAGAGAGAGAGAGGTGAGGTACAGAGAGAAGGGAAATAGAGGAAGGAGAGGGCATGACGGGGGCTCGCCTGGGTGGCGGAGGGCGTCGGGAGGCGGAGCTCAGCTCCGGTGAGCTGGTTGCGGCGCGCTCCAGCACGGGAGGCAAACGGGGACGCGGGCGACGAGGCTGCAGGAAGCTCCGGCTGGTCGAGGTACTTGGCGATGTCGACGTCGGGGTTGTTGTCCTCGGCCGCGGGGTGTGGAAGGAGGAGCTCGGGATGGCCTCCAGCCAAGCAGGCGGGCCTGCACGGGCGGGAAGGAGCAGAGGCGAAGACTCGGGCTCCTGCTGATCCAGAGAGCGAGGGAGGCTGCGGGTTTTCTGTGGTTGGACGGCGGCGGAAAACAAGGGAATTGGTCGGGGGGATTCGGATCGGGAAGAGATGGAGGCTGGTTGGTTGGGATGGATCCCGAGGGAGAAAGGTGAGTAGGTGGCGGCGGCGGGGAATAGAGTAGGCTAGGATTAGACTGATTTGGTAGGTGGGTGGACTATTTATAGATAGAGGAGAATGTTTGGATCATCCGATTAAAATCAGACGGTCGAGAAAAACAGGCTAGGGAAGCTCAAATAAGAATACGGTGATGTTTTAGGGACGTTTGGGGATGATCCGAATCCAACGGTGATGACTGAGCAGGTCGGGTTCGGGCAGTTTTCGGATCGCGAGAGGGGTCTGCACTATGCAAAGAGGGGTCAAACGGTCGGGGCAACCAAAGAATGGTTGGTCCAAGAAAGGTCAACAGACGCAGCGGAGAGAAGCGAGAAGCGGCAACTACGGAGCGGATGCAAGTTTTAAAAACAATGACAAAGCAACGAAGTGCCGATGCATTGCATATGATGCGATGATGAAATGCATGACATGAACAAAATGCAAAACAAAACACAAAACCCAACCACGAAGGAAATAATAATATCGCATCTCCGGAAAAGGCAAGAGTTGGAGTTACGAATATGGAAAGTTGCATCCGGGGCGTTACACCAAATGAAACATGTCATATATGCATCTTGCTCAGTTTTTCATGTTCTTTAAAAATATGCAACTTTCATCCCTGTTAAAAATATTTAAAATGGTTGTTCGCATTAATTTGCATAAATCACATGTTAAAATGGTTTATTTCATAACTAAATAACCGTAGCTCAGAATTAAATGTTCTTTATATGTAAATGGGGTAGAACAATGCATAGATTAACTTGCTGCACTTTTGCTTTTTAACAATATTAAAATTGTGTATAGGGCAGAACAGTACCAAATTCGAATATTGCATATGGGGATTTTCCGGAATTGTTGTTTGTTGTTCCGGCCTCATTTAAACTTGCCTAAATAGTTAGTTTAAATATGCTTCACCTCTTGCCATGTTTAATAACATTTAATATTGTTGGGTACATAAACGAGAGAGAACTAAATAATTGAATGTGGTGTTCCGTCAATATGCAACTCGTTGCATATTGAGCTCCACTTAATTTGTAGTATAGTTTGTGCACTTTGCCATGTCATGCCTCATTAAACCGGACATGCATCATACTTGATTGTGCATCATGCCATGTTTATGTGATGGTTGTTTACTATGTTGTTTGCTTCTTTCCGGTTGTGCTCTTTCTCGTTAGTTCCCGTTTCGTTGCGATCGTGAGGATCCGTTCGTCTACGCTTGGTTCGTCTTCGTGGCTTCGTCTCCTTCATGGACTCATTCTTCTTCCTAGCGGGATTTCAGGCAAGACGACCGTCACCTTGGATCTCATTACTATCATTGCTATGCTAGTTGCTTCGTTCTTTCGCTATGCCGCGTTACCTACCACTTGCTTATCAAGCCTCCCAAATTGCCTTGATTAGCCCCTAACCTTTGTCACCCTTCCTAGCAAACCGTTGTTTGGCTATGTTACCGCTTTGCTCAGCCCCTCTTATAGCGTTGCTAGTTGCAGGTGAAGATGAAGATTGCTCCATGTTGGATTATATTTATGTTGGGATATCACAATATCTCTTATATTAGAAATGCATCTATATACTTGGTAAAGGGTGGAAGGCTCGGCCTTATGCCTGGTGTTTTGTTCCACTCTTGCCGCCTTAGTTTTCGTCATATCAGTATTATGTTCCCGGATTTTGCGTCCCTAACGCGGTTGGGTGATTTATGGGACCCCGTCGATAGTTCGCTTTGAATAAAACTCCTCCAGCAAGGCCCAACATTGGTTTTACCCTTTGTCTCACCTATGCCCTTTTTTCCCTTGGGTTTCCGGAGCCCAAGGGTCATCTTTATTTTAGCCCACCCCCCCCCCCCCCCGGGCCAGTGCTCCTCCGAATGTTGGTTCGAACCGAGCAGTCTGCGGGGCCACCACGGGGAAACTCGAGGCCTGGTTTTACTCGTAGCTTGACTTATCCGGTGTGCCCTGAGAACGAGATACGTGCGACTCCTATCAGGATTTGTCGGCACATCGGGCAGCTTTGCTGGTCTTGTTTTACCATTGTCGAAATGTCTTGTAACCGGGATTCCGAGACTGATCAGGTCTTCCCGGGAGAAGGAATATCCTTCGTTGATCGCGAGAGCTTATCATGGGCTAAGTTGGGACACCCCTGCAGGGTTTGAACTTTCGAAAGCCGTGCCCGCGGTTATGTGGCTGATGGGAATTTGTTAATGTCCGGTTGTAGTAAACTTGAAGCAAACTCTTCTAAAATACACCAATTGTGTGCGTAACCGTGATGGTCTCTTTTCGGGGTTGTTCGAGAGGAGAACACGGTTTCTGGGTTATGTTTGACGTAAGTAGGAGTTTCAGGATCACTTCTTGATCATTACTAGTTGACGACCGCTTGCTTTGCTTCTCTTCTCGCTTTTATTTGCGTAAGTTAGCCACCATACATGCTTAGTAGCTGCTGCAACCTCACCACTTTACCCCTACCTTACCCATTAAGCTTTGCTAGTCTTGATACTCATGGTAATGGGATTGCTGAGTCCTCGTGGCTCACAGCTTAATACACCAACAGTTGCAGGTACAGGTTATGCGATGGTCATGACGCGAGAGCAATGTTTATTTGTGTTGGAGTTCTTCTTCTGCTTCTTCTTCGATTGAGGGATAGGTTCCAGGTCGGCATCGTGGGCTAGCAGGGTGGATATTGTTTGAGTTTCTGTTTATGTTTCATCCGTAGTCGGATGTTTTTCTTATGCATGATGTATTGATGTATTCTTAGGCAGTTATGCCTTTTGTATGTATCCCCAACTATTATGTAATGGTACGATGCAATGATATCCACCTTGCCAAAGCGTCTTCAATATGCGCTTCTATCCTTGGTGGGACCTTCGAGGTTCCTTTAGGATAGGGTCGCATCTTGGGCGTGACAAGTTGCTATCAGAGCCTCGACCGACCCTAGGAGCCCCCTTCATTGATCGTGTAGTTTGGCCGATGTCGAGTCTAGAAAAAAAATCTTTTTCGAAGTCTAGTTATATCGGAGAGTAGGATTTCTTTTTACTCCTCAGCCCCTTCGTCGCTCTGGTAAGGAATCTTGACGTAGGTGTTTTGAATTACTTCTCTCCCCTTCAAAATTTTCTTTAGGATCACACGGTTAATTTTCGTTCGTTGTCCATCCTCTTGTGTCCGGTGCGTCTCTCGTCAAGTCGACTCAAACCTCTTTGTCTTTCACGAGATCAATCCTCAGTTCTTCCTCCACGACGTTGTTTTCCCTGTCCGAAGTTGTCCTAGTTTTTCCCACCCACCCCCTTTTTCTTCTCGGAGCCGGAGTCCGAAATCGAGTATCCATCCTACTCGTGTGAAGCCTTTGCATTCTCTCCTCAATCATTTCAACCGATGTTTTTCTCTTCAAGTTACTCGTCGATTCCCCGTCCCAGTTGCCTTGTTTTCCCGCCCTCCCACCCCTTTTATTCCGGAGTCTGAGCCCCTATTCGAGCATAAATTTCATTCGTGCAGAGTATCTTCAGTCTTTCCTCAATTGTCTCAACCGGTGAAGTTTCGTCTAGTTCATCATTGTTCGCCGCATTTCCTTTTCCGGTGGATCCAATTCAAGTTTTTCGTTGTCAACCGTATTCTTTCCCTCAACCCAAATATTTCCCTCTAATTGTTCGCCTCTCCCCATTTAATCCTTCCGGACTGCTGAAGACATCTCAGAAGATTCGTGTTTGCATTCAATCATTTCGAGGTTGTCACCTCATTCAAATTTTTCTATCGTTCCGGTGCATCATTCGACAATCCTTTCCAACGTTGTTTGTTTTTAGTGGGCCCTAACCCACAGGTATTTTCCCAGGATCTTACCTGACTCTTCTAATTATTCCGGAGCTATTCCCAAATTCTTTTCAAAGTGTGACGTAAGAATGGATTCCATCAGTCACATGCCTTCTCCAAGATTGATTTCAAATCATTTCATTGTTGGCTCAACCTCTTTGCCTGTCATTCTTCCGGAGTGTCTCAACAACTTTTGGTGGTGTTTCTCGTCGTCATTTGAAGAACGAAGACGAGTTTTTCCTCTAAATCTTGCCCGTTCTCTCGAAGATTCGTGGTTCTAGCTTCATATTATCCTCTCGAATTATTCAATTTGTCAGATATTCTTTTCTTACCCATCCGGAGTATGTCAGAAGTTGTTTTCCCGTTTCTTTTCACCGGAGGCCATCGTTCCAGAAGAATTCTTCGTCCTCATATTTCAGCTACCGTTATCCAATTATCCTGGTGCTTCGTTCAAGTGTTCTTTAATCAGCTCATGATCTCTTTGTTCTTTTGCATCTAAATCCCCTCTAGCATATTGGTTTTTCTAA
Source organism: Aegilops bicornis (assembly GCA_021605145.1). Classification (NCBI taxonomy): domain Eukaryota; kingdom Viridiplantae; phylum Streptophyta; class Magnoliopsida; order Poales; family Poaceae; genus Aegilops; species Aegilops bicornis. The sequence continues at coordinate 472,933,776 of CM038672.1, read as the reverse complement.
TTCTTCCCGGTGATTCATTCTCTTTCATCAGTCATTTTCAAATTCTTACGGTGGTTCCTTCAGATACTTTTTCCTTTGTTATCACATTAATTCATTCGTTCTTTTCAGTCCTACCGGTGGTTCATGAAGATCTTCTCAAGTTTGCGATATGTCACTTCTCAATCCTTTTCAAGAAGAATAAGTAGTATGCTAAATCCATTGCTTGTCATCAATTTAATTTGATGAAGGATAAGCATACAATAAATCTTATTCTTATTTCCTTAAAGTGATTAATCCCTTTCTTCGGAATTTGTTCTTGATGAATAAATTCTAGTTCCAAGTGTTTTCATCTATTCTTTTTCGGAGTTCAAATTTCCTCGGCCATTTCATCGGAACCTCCATCTAAATCACCACAAGGCTCATCTTATTATTTGATTCCTCATTCTATCTCATCATCCTTTTGTCACCGGAGTTCTTCATGGTGGTTCTTCATGATTTAATTCATTCTTCAAGAGTTGTTCAAGATTTTCTTGGAGGAGTTCAAGTATCTTTTCTTCTCGCATCTCGAAGTGCAAATAATTCACTGTGTTCTTTGAAGTGGAGTTTTGCATTAATTCATTCTTCTCAGCTATTCAATCTTTTCCGTTTGTGGCCGGTTGTCACCTCACAATTTTGAGATGTTTTCCTTAAGCCCACAACAAGCTTATTATTTCGTTGTTGATTTTCTCAACAACTCCATTCAATCCTTCCTTCTAAGTTCATTTCATTCAATTCTTTCAAGTCTTCCGGAGGCATTGCATTGTTCATCTCGTCAAGTGCCATACAATTGGGTGAAGATCATGTTCTAATACTTCCATTTTCAGTCGGAGTGTTGCCGAAATTCATTATTCATTCCTTTTCTATCTTGTTCTAACCGGAGTGGTAAGTCTATCTTGTTTCTCGAGCTTTTGATTCCTATCATATTCGCCGTTCCTCTTTTCTACCCGAGTGCTCTCGACTTTGTTCTTCTTCTCTCTTGAGTTCTTACTTCACCTCTTCCTCTTTCTCTTCCATCTCGTTCCTAAGATCTCGGGACGAGATCTCTTGCTAGTGGAGGAGAGTTGTAACGCCCCGAGACCGATGCTCGAGTTGCCTTCCATTTATTTTTAGTTGTTGTTGTGTGTTTATTATGTTTGTTGCATTATCATAATTGTTTTGCATATTTCATTCCTTTATGTTTATGCCATGATCATGTTGAGTACCTTGCCATATTTTCTCTTCTTGCATCATGATCATCATTGGTTATGTTGCATTGCCATGCCCATCTCATTGTCACATTGCATTATGTTGTTGCCATGTTCATCTTGTGCATTGCCCCTTATATATGTTGTGTGTTGCTCTAGTTGATGTGTGTGCATCACCCCTTGCCATCTCTCTCTCTCTCTCAATCTATGGCCTTGCACCATCACCTCCTCCTTCCTTCTTCTTTCTTTCACTTTGGCAAGTGACATTTTTCCCTCCTCCATAAATGTTCATTTATTTCCTGGTGATCTTACTCCATGCATTATACCTCTCTGTCAAATATCATACTTTTTGGAGTTGTTTTGGTTGGGTTCAAAAATGGCTCAAGTTTGAAATTAATTCAAACTCGGATTATTTTTCTACCTGTTAAATTTGCCAAGTCAATTTATTCAAATCCTGCACAAATTCTGGACTCCAGGGATATTCTCATATCTCTCTCAACCCTCCCCATTATACCTGTGCTTTTCTGTCTTGTTTTCTAACTGAAGAAAAGAGAAGAAGGAAGCAGAGTAACAAAGCAGCCCAGCAGAAGCAACGCTGCTTCAGCCGAGCCCAACCACCTTAGCCCAGCTCTCCTCCCGCACCCTCGTTCCACCCTCCCGTGGTGAATCCACGCTAGACACCCGTCCAGGCCCCACCTGCAGCCTCTCCTTCCCCTGTTTTTCTTCCTCCTCCTAATCTCTTTTCTCTCACAGTAAAACCTCCAGGGGCGCCCGCACATGGCCACCGTGGTTCCATCACGACCCCTCGACGCCTCCTGGCCCTCCTATAAATCCAGCAATCCGCGCCCCCTAGGGTTTCCCTCTCGCCGCCGCCACCCTTTCCCTAACCCTGTTTCTCCTTCTTCCTCAAGAGACAGAGAACAGAGGGCACCACCGAGAGCTTTGCCTTTGCCTGCGTGGATCGAGGCCACCACGGTCTTCTCTGGCATGTCCATCTTCTTCCTCGACATCGACTACTTCCGTTCAGACGTCTTCCCCGCCCTAGGTCGCCTCCACTACGTCGCCAAGTTCCTCGACGTGGTCCTCCCCGCTTCCTCCGCTTCACGGATCTGAGGATGTCGCCCCGATCGGCACATCCCCACGTCGTCTCCTTCGTTTCCGGCAAGTCCAGGAGCCAGGAGGTCCATGGTCGACGCGGTCGTCCTCCTCTACGTCGCCTACCTCCCATGTTTCGTCTTCTTCGCGGAGCCGCATGCCGCCACGATCAGCGCCTCGCTTTGCCCTCTGCATCGCGCCTCCGGTCCCCTGTCTTGTTCCTCGAGCCCAGGGTGAGCAACCTCGTGTCCCAGCTCGCTCCCGTCAATGATTCTTCGCATCATGTCGAGGCCACGTTCGCCTTTCTCTCACGCCCGCGCCTAGCGCAAACTCTTGGCGGTCCTGCTTCTGGCCTACCGCATGCACACCAGAGGATGTTTTCCTCCTCTGCACGCACTGGCGCACGCCTCGCATCGTTGTTTATTTTGCATACTCCTGCACACTCCCACATGCACGCATGCGTGGCACACGCAGTAGCCGCAGAGCACCACCCGCGCGGCTCCAGTCGTCTTCTGCGCCATGTCCGGGGCAAGCTGAAGCTCGTGCCCGAACGCCTGCGCATCCACACAGCACGCGTGCACCCTGTGTGCTTCGCCTCGCCGCGCATCGCCCGGGCCGAGCTGAGCCTGCTCGTGCTCGAGCACCTGCGTGGAGCCGTTTGCCCGCGCTCGCCATGATGCTCAACAATCTCTGCCGCACCCACGAGTGCCCCGACCTGCAGGCCCGGCCCTGTCTCTCTGTTATTTGCTCCGCTTGGTTCAGGTCCAACGTATGCATCTTCAGCGAGTCCACACACATCACCAACAGCCGCAAAAGCCACTCCATGCACACGCGCACCCTCACCTATTTCCGCACCCCCGCCGGCGTTTGGTAGCTGCAGCAGGCGCCGTCTGTTGTTATTATCGCCGGTGAGTTTGACCGTGAGCCATGGCTCCGAAGGTCGCCATGTTTGGTGTCTGTTCAATTAGGCCTAGCCTTCTTCTTTTCCACAAGCATAGTTGTAGCCTAGTTCGTCGTCGCGCCGCGCCTCCATTCGGGAGACCTGGGTTCGAATCCGAGGCTCACCCCCTTTTGTTTCCCACCTGTTTTATCTATTTTTGCCACACACACGCACGCTGGCACTTGGGCCCCTCTCACAGCCACATGGGCCGAATCCTCATCTGGGCTGCTGCATTGTGATGCTTCGGGCCCGTGCATATTTTTTCCACCACATGTATTTTAGCATTTTTGATTGCATGCATATTTACGAAATGCCATCATTTTAAAATGCTCATAACTAAATATTCATGCATCCAAATGAAACATGTCATATATGCATCTTGCTCAGTTTTTCATGTTCTTTAACAATATGCAACTTTCATCCCTGTTAAAAATATTTAAAATGGCTGTTCGCATTAATTTGCATAAATCACATGTTAAAATGGTTTATTTCATAACTAAATAACCGTAGCTCAGAATTAAATGTTCTTTATATGTAAATGGGGTAGAACAATGCATAGATTAACTTTCTGCACTTTATTTTTCTGTTTAACAATATTAGAATAGTGTATGGGGCAGAACAGTACCAAATTCGAATATTGCATATGGGGATTTTCCGGAATTGTTGTTTGTTGTTCCGGCCTCATTTAAACTTGCCTAAATAGTTAGTTTAATTATGCTTCACCTGTTTAATAACATTTAATATTGTTGGGTACATATACGAGAGAGAACTAAATAATTGAATGTGGTGTTCCGTCAATATGCAACTCATTGCATATTGAGCTCCACTTAATTTGTAGTATGGTTTGTGCACTTTGCCATGACATGCCTCATTAAACCGGACATGCATCATACTTGATTGTGCATCATGCCATGTTTATGTGATAGTTGTTTACTATGTTGTTTGCTTCTTTCCGGTTGTGCTCTTTTTCGTTAGTTCCCGTTTCGTTGCGATCGTGAGGATCCGTTCGTATACGCTTGGTTCGTCTTCGTGGCTTCGTCTTCTTCATGGAATCATCTTCTTCCTAGCGGGATTTCAGGCAAGATGACCGTTACCTTGGATCTCATTACTATCATTGCTATGCTAGTTGCTTCGTTCTTTCGCTATGCCGCGTTACCTACCACTTGCTTATCAAGCCTCCCAAATTGCCTTGATTAGCCCCTAACCTTTGCCACCCTTCCTAGCAAACCATTGTTTGGCTATGTTACCGCTTTGCTCAGCCCCTCTTATAGCGTTGCTAGTTGCAGGTGAAGATGAAGATTGCGCCATGTTGGATTATGTTTATGTTGGGATATCACAATATCTCTTATATTATTAATGCATCTATATACTTGGTAAAGGGTGGAAGGCTCGGCCTTATGCACAGTGTTTTGTTCCACTCTTGCCGCCTTAGTTTCCGTCATATCGGTATTATGTTCCTGGATTTTGCGTCCCTAACGCGGTTGGGTGATTTATGGGACCCCCTCGATAGTTCGCTTTGAATAAAACTCCTCCAGCAAGGCCCAACATTGGTTTTACCATTTGTCTCACCTATGCCCTTTTTCCCTTGGGTTTCCGGAGCCCAAGGGTCATCTTTATTTTAACCCCCCCGGCCAGTGCTCCTCCGAGTGTTGGTCCAAACCAGGCAGCCTGCAGGGCCACCATGGGGAAACTCGAGGCCTGGTTTTACTCGTAGCTTGACTTATCCGGTGTGCCCAGATAACGAGGTACGTGCGACTCCTATCGGGATTTGTCGGCACATCGGGCGGCTTTGCTGGTCTTGTTTTACCATTGTCGAAATGTCTTGTAACCGGGATTCCGAGACTGATCGGGTCTTCCCGGGAGAAGGAATATCCTTCGTTGATCGCGAGAGCTTATCATGGGCTAAGTTGGAACACCCCTGCAGGGTTTGATCTTTCGAAAGCCGTGCCCGCGGTTATGTGGCAGATGGGAATTTGTTAATGTCCGGTTGTAGTAAACTTGAAGTAAACTCTTCTATAATACACCAACCGTGTGCGTAACCGTGATGGTCTCTTTTCGGGGTTGTTCGAGAGGAGAACACGGTTTCTGGGTTATGTTTGACGTAAGTATGAGTTTCAGGATCACTTCCTGATCATTACTAGTTGACGACCGCTTGCTTTGCTTCTCTTCTCGCTCTTATTTGCGTAAGTTAGCCACCATACATGCTTAGTCGCTGCCGCAACCTCACCACTTTACCGCTTCCTTACCCATTAAGCTTTGCTAGTCTTGATACCCATGGTAATGGGATTGCTGAGTTCTCGTGGCTCACAGATTACTACACCAACAGTTGCAGGTACAGGTTATGCGATGGTCATGACGCGAGAGCGATGTTTATTTGTGTTGGAGTTCTTCTTCTGCTTCTTCTTCGATTGAGGGATAGGTTCCAGGTTGGCAGCCTGGGCTAGCAGGGTGGATATTTTTGAGTTTCTGTTTATGTTTCATCTGTAGTCGGATGTTGTTCTTATGCATGATGTATTGATGTATTCTTGGGTGGTTGTGCCTTTTGTATGTATCCCCAACTATTATGTAATGGTACGATGCAATGATATCCACCTTGCAAAAGCGTCTTCAAGATGCGCTTCTATCCTTGGTCGGACCTTCAATGTTCCTTTAGTATAGGGTCGCATCTTGGGCGTGACACCTCAAGACCAGGACCTTCAAGAAGAAGCTCGAGGACTGCGGCAGGGGCTGGCAAGACGAGCTCCAGTTCGTGCTGTGGTCCATCCGCACCACCACCACCAAGCCAACGGGCGAGACCCCGTTCTTCCTCGTCTACGGAGCCGAAGCGGTCCTCCCTCACGAAGTCAAGCATCGCTCCGCACGGGTCCTGGCGTTTGATGAAACACAGCAGGACGCCACGCTGGGATGGACCTCATCTTTGGGGAGGAACGTCGCCCGTGAAGCTGCACCGAGGCGGCAAGGTACCCGGCCAGTGCGCGGTGATACCACTGCCGCAACATCCACTCCAGGACGCTCGAGGCGGGTGACCTCGTCATGAGGCGGGTCCTCTCCAGGGAAGGGCTGCACAAGCTCTCACCCATGTGGGAGGGCCCATTCAAGGTCGTCCATGTCTCCTGGCCTGGTGTCGCGCGCCTGGAGACGCAGGACGGGGTACCCATCCAGAGCGCCTGGAACATCCAGCACCTCCAGAAGTTCTACCCATGAAGCAAGGCCCAGTGCCTGTGAAGAAAGGCCCAGTGCCTGTGAAGAAGGCCCGGTGCCTGTGAAGAATCGCCGCCCGTGACACTCTCACGTAATAATGAGTGGGGTTGTACACGCCCCGGAGTCTCAGGAGTGCCGCCCTCGGGCCTCGGGGGCTCCCTCCCACGTCTTATTGGCAACACTTAGCTCCGCGCTGGTGAGAAGACTTGAAGACTAGACTAGGTGCCAGACGCGGCTTTTCATTTGCTTTCCATAGTTGACTCGCCTCCTTTTAATCGAAAGTTTGCTTCTGGAGTTCCTTGCTGGTTTGGTTCCGTCACCTTTTGCTGCTGTTTACGGTTACAATTTAACCTGTTTTCTCTCTCGTGCGTACCTCGCGAGGGGGCTAGGCAGGCACCCTCGCGAGCCTTTTTGCCTTTCCTCTGCCCTTCGCCTGTTTCTTCACGAGGCATTCTCGTTCGAGCCAACAAGCTGGCGCACCTCTCCTGATCCGTGCCCCTCGGGTATCGAAATACGAAGCGCTGGGCCTAGTCTCGGGTGAATGATAAGCCTCCGGGCGATGCTCCTAACAAGTTTTTGCTGTTCCCTAACACCCGCCAAGTCAAGGAAGGCCTCCGCAGGCGCCAGGAAGCGAGTCCCTCGCGAGGAGGGAGCTACCCCAAGCATGCCGAGCTAAGTTACCTCTACACAAAATAACGACACAGCACGGAAACAACAAACACAACATAATGATTGGGAAATCATAGTTTGATACACGCCCCCTGGGGCCCATACTGGTTTCTTCTTGATGCAGAAAAGAAAGGAAGAACAAAATAAAGCGGCACATGCCCCCACAGCGGTCCATGGAGGCAGGCTCCTGGCGCTGTCCTGAGCTCAGCCAGACCCCTCCTCGCGCTTCATGGAGACACGACGAGGAGACGACCCGCTTCCACCTTCCAAGCGGGCACGGCGGCGTGGCGGCTGGTCGTAGCCACCGCTGCTGGAGCTGTCACCAGAAGAAGAGCCGTCGTAGCTGGACGAGATGCGGTCGGGGCCACGGGTGGGTTCGCCCTCCTCCTCGTCCCGACCATCGCCAAGGCCAAGCACCTCCTCGCCGTCGTTCACCTCGGGGCAGCACCCGGCGCGGCGACCATCTTCCCCAAACACCCTCACGTAGAGGGTCGCATCACCATCGTACTTGAAATGGAGGGTGCACCGCCTGCCCAGGCCACGCGCACGGGCGAACGTCTGCCAACCGCGAGCCAGGGCTATGTTGCCCATGGTGGAGACCTTGACCACGACCCAAGAAGCCCTGCTGCAGCAACCGTCCGCATGCAGCCAGAGCCCGTCTGGACCAGAGGCTGGCAACTCGTCGATGAAGAAGCACGAGAGATGAAGCCAGTTGCCGGCCGGGTTCTCCGACCAGACGACGAACTCCGGCAACACCTCTGCAGAATGGAAGCGCGGCCGGGGAGGCCGCGCGACCATGGCGCGTCTCCCTTCGTCAACAGGGCTCCCACGACTGGAACGACCCCTGCCACACGTAGTGGCACCTCCGCGGGAACGGGGAGCCGGGGACGGCCCCGTCCGCGCTTGGGCGCCGGGGAGCCAGGGCCCTCGCGAGGGGCCTTTCCCTTCTCTGCAGCGGAGAACCTCTTCGACGACGCCATTGGAGTCGGTGGTGGAGCAGAGGAGGAAGAAGCAAGCGGAATGGGAAGAGATGGGCGACGGGGGCTCTACCCCCCTCTTCATTTATAGAAGGAGAAGGCCAACCGGCGACCCCCACGATCACAGGTAATGATGGTTTTCCTTGCATGTCGCAGGGACTTGTCAAGTCGGGCAGTTGCCGAGGCAGCGTGGGGAAGCGTCGACCAAGGCCGCAGTCTTTTGGGGCCTGCGACGCTCCGTACTTGACCCTTGGCTTCGCCTCGAAGCCAAGCCCGAGCGTGCCTTGGGCCCGGGGGCTACTGTCGGTGTTCTGGGAACGGGGGTCCCCAGACTTGCCTGCCTGCGGCCCACGGCGTGGCTGTGCTAGCAGGCCTGTATGGCCCATCTTCATCAACAAGGCATTCAATACCCTCGCGAGGGGCCAAGCCTCGCGATGCCGACGACACAAGACCTCCTCAGGAGCGGCCTCACTGGGTTGGCTCGCGAGGAGCGGAGAGATCAAGGCAGTGCAAACCTCGTGAGGTTCTCGTGACATAAGCCATGACGATCAAGATCAGGTGGGCGCCAGCGCGTGCAGTGTCCTTGTTTCCCCTTTGGTGCTAAGGAAGCAAGCACATGCGCGGAGTACCGAGGCGTCAAGCAAGGTTTCCATATCAGTGCAACGAGACCAAGACCAGCAGGACGGCAAGATGGAGGTCACCATGGAGCCCAAGGCGGCGTCACCACCAGAGCCTTTTGCAGGCGAAGACCGCTTTTGTCAGGATAAGCTGTACTAGCTGTCCCTTTTCAAATTGGCTGTTGTTGGCTCCCTTCCCGCTCAATATTTGGGGAGAGGACCAGGGCCTCTATAAATAGGACTAGCCACCATGGCAGAAAGGGGGATCTGATCTTTAGCTGATCCTTAGCCACACACCAAGAACAAGAACACCTCAAGCTCAGGAGGTTGTTCTTCCCTTTGTACTATTCATCATCAGCCCAAGAGGCAATCCACCACCACCACATTGGAGTAGGGTATTACACCACAACGGTGGCCCGAACCAGTATAAACCTTGTGTCTCTTGTTTTGTGAGTTTGTTGAGTTCGTCCGCGAGATCTTAGCAAGCTAGGGCGTGGATCGGTAGGGGGAAAGAACTTCGCGCGCACCCCAGAGTTCGAACCTTAAGGGTTTTGCCGGAACCTGTGATCCGAAAAATGCTTTGTTCTGGTTCTCTATTAAAAGGAGGCCTTAATATCCCTTTGTTTAAGGGTTTTGCCGGAACCTGTGATCCGAAAAATGCTTTGTTCTGGTTCTCTATTAAAAGGAGGCCTTAATATCCCTTAGTTTCCATTAGGACCCAGCTGCCACAGGAGGGTAGGACAAAAGATGTCATGCAAGTTCTTTTCCATAAGCACGTATGACTATATTTGGAATACATGCCTACATTATATTGATGAATTGGAGCTAGTTTTGTGTCACTCTAGGTTATGATTGTTGCATGATGAATGCCTTCCGACATAATTATCCATCACTGATCCATTGCCTACGAGCTTTTCACATGTTGATCTTTGCTAAGTTACTTTGCCGTTGCTACTATTACAATCACGACAAAACTGCTACTCTTACTTTTTCTACCGTTACCGTTACTTCCATACTACTTTGCTACTAAATACTTTGCTGCAGATATTAAGTCTTTCACATTGCATCCCACATGTTGCGCAGTGGGCGCTTTTTTCAGTCGTTTACTTTGCGGGCTCCCTCTAGCTTTATCGGTGTTGCTGCCATTGTCTACTTTCTGTTTTCTTCGCTGATGTCCATGACGTTGGTCTCTGGTTGCCTGAGGGCCCGACCTGGTTTTGCCCTTGCTTATTCCTGATCTATTCCCCTCACTCACCGTACTTTGCATTTCTTCTTTGTATCTGTACATCCTCGCATCTTCTTCTTTTGTTCTTTTTCGGCCGTGGTTTGTTCCTCGCACAGTGCGTTACTTAGTTGTCTTGTCTCTTTGAAGGGGCGTTTTGCATTTTGTTTGGTTTGCGTTATATGCATCATGATTCATCACATGCTCAAAGTAGTCGACGGTGGTAGGAAGTCGGTCTTACAGCGGACATGGACGATGGGGGTTGTTGTGTAGGCAGGGGATATTCAGTGCCACCGAAAGAGGCCCACTAGAATGCATGAGTCCCAGTGAGGAATGGATGTGGGTTTAGCGCGCGCCAGTCGAAAGCGGGTATGGAATTAGTTGTTGTTCTTCCCGATGGACAGGCTGATGCAACAGTAACATGGGCAGAGGCGACATACATCCATGTTGTGGTTGCAGGGGATCGCTCGATAGTACGATGGATATGTTAATGCCGATTAGCACAATCCAACTATTACCCTCCGCGGCGATATCTAGATCAACTAGACGGTGCGAAATAGTTGTTGTTCTTCCCAGTGGAGAGGCTGATGTGACACTAACATGTGCAGACGTGATAGACATCCATGGTTGCGGTTGTAGGGCATCACCCGATAGTGAGCGATGGAGATGATGATGCCGATTAGCATAATCCAACTATGGCCCTCCACGGTGATATCTAAATCAACCAGACGGCGATGCCCAGACGGAATGACCACATTGCACGGCCTATACGTGAGCATCGGGTCCTCCTGCTTGCTCGGTGGGTAATGGTAAGATTGCCACGGTTACACTGTGGCTTTACTCATCAAAACCGGATCAGCCAACTAGCAATACCTGGATGGCTGATTAAAACAAGAGTCAAGGAAGACATCATGTGTTTCAGTAGTTAGATAAAACTATGTGGATTATTTATTTGATATTTTTCTGATGGTGGGATTAAATAAATCTAACAATGCATGAAACAAAAGAACATACACATATTTTCCATTGAGTCTATGAACTCAAACTGATTGCATGCTTTAGGCGAACAACTTGGGAAGTAATCAAATATAGTCCTCAAACCCGTTGATTTGATAAAATAAGGCCAAAACAGACCCGAGAGGGAAAAAACGGCCATGTGGATGCCATGTCATTGTTCCTTCGACCGCTCATGAATTCATTATTTTATAGGGATCTATTTGCAAATTGGTCAAGCGAGTTTGGAGTGAGAAATATATATATACCTTGCATTTCCTCGGAATTGAACCCAACCATTTGGAATTGGCAATGCCTCACTAACCACCAAAACAACACCGTGTTTGCTGATACGTCTCCAACGTATCGATAGTTTATGAAGTATTCATGCCATGTTTATTATTGTTTTATATGATCTTGGTATGATTTGATTAGAACTAACCCGGACTGACGTTGTTTTTAGCAGAACTACCGTGGTGTTGTTTTTGTGCAGAAATAAAAGTTCTCGAAATGCGCTGAAAATCAACAGAGAATTTTTCTGGAAAATATAAAAAATACTAGAACAAAAATCAACCAGAGGGGAGTCCCGGGGCCCCACGAGGGAGGGGGGCGTGCCCACCCCCTGGGCGCGACCCTGTGCCTCGTGGACTACCCGTGGGGCCCCTGACTTATTCTGGACGCCAACCTCTCCTATAAATACAGAAACCTCCAGAAATTAACCTAGATCGGAAGTTCCGCCGCCGCAAGCCTCTGTAGCCACGAGAAATCAATCTAGGCCCTCTCTGGCACCCTCACGGAGGGGCCATCATCATCGGAGGCCATGGAGGAGGATCCCGGAGGGGCCATCATCACATGAAGGCCAAGATCCAGAGGGAGAACCTCTCCCCATCTAGGGGGGAGGCCATGGAGGAGGAAGCACAAGGGGGAGAACCTCTTCTCCTCTCTCTCGGTGGCTCCGGAGTGCCATCGGGAGGGGAATCATTGCCGCGGTGATCGCCTTCATCAACATCACAATCATCATCACCATCTTCATTTCTTTTACGTGGTCCACTCTCCCGCACCCCGCTGTAACCCCTACTTGAACATGGTGCTTTATGCCACATATTATTATCCAATGATGTGTTGCCATCCTATGATGTTTTGAGTAGATATCCTTTGTCTTTGGGTTGATTGATGATCTAGATTGGTACGAGTTGTATGTTCTATTTTGGTGCTTTCCTATGGTGCCCTCCGTGTCGCGCAAGCGTGAGGGATTCCCGTTGTAGGGTGTTGCAATACGTTCATGATTCGCTTATAGTGGGTTGCTTGAGTGACAGAAGCATAAACCCGAGTAAGGGGGTTGTTTCGTATGGGATAAAGGGGACTTGATGCTTTAATGCTATGGTTGGCTTTTACCTTAATGATCTTTAGTAGTTGTGGATGCTTGCTAGAGTTCCAATCATAAGTGCATATGATCCAAGAAGAGAAAGTATGTTAGCTTATGCCTCTCCCTCATATGAAATTGCAATAGTGATTCTTGGTCTTGTTAACGATTGCCTAGGATAATTCCGCACACCGACCCATCATTATTCCACACTCGCTATTTATAATATTTAGTAATATATTCTAACTTTATGATAACAACACCTACTTTTATATTTTAGCTCTCCGATATCATGCAAAGTTATCCTCTTCATACCCACAATGTAGTTTTATTTCTCGTATCTAGTTGGAAGCAAACGTTCGGTGTACATAGAGTCGTATCAGTGGCAGATAGGACTTGAGAGAATAGTGATCTTACCTTTAGCTCCTTGTGGGTTCGACACTCCATCCTTATCACTTCCACCATTGGGAATTGCTATGATGATTCCCTGCACTTGGGGATTATCAAGCTCTTTTCTGGCGCCGTTGCCGGGGAGCAATGGCGTGGGGTTGGTATTCTCGTGTGTGCTTGTTTGCTTTCTTCACTAAGTAGATTTTGTTTTTCCTTTTTGTTTCTGTTTAGTTGTGGGTGAAACAAACAAAAAAAAATTAGAATGAAAATACCAAAAAAAATTACTTGCCCAAGTTTTTCAAGAAAAAGAGAAGTGATTGGAAAGTTAAGCATTGAAGAAGTGAGGGTCGACCTTGAGCACTTGTGTTCATGATAATGGAAACAATGTAGAATTTTTCATGGAAGTATCTCTGTAAATAATTATCCCCTTGTATATATCCATCGTATTATAGAAATAATGTGCCAAGCTTTGGTTTTAGGATGATTAGATTGCTTGTTTACTATGTGCAGTACAAAACAGAAACTTTGGCTGTAGTGCATGAATTTGCATTTTTTTAACTGGAAAGTCAAATGGGTCTGAAACTTTTTGCACATTACTTATGTAATTATTTTTCAAATTTTCAAATTTATTTCATAATTTTTGGAGTTACATAAGTTCACTAAACTTCCAGATTACTACAGACTGTCCTGTTTTTGACAGATTCTGTTTTTCGCGTGTTGTTTGCTTTTGATGAATCTATGGCTAGTATCGGGGGGTATGAACCATAGAGAAGTTGGAATACAGTAGGATTAACACCAATATAAATAATGAATGATTTAATTACATTACCTTAAAGTGGTAGTTTGCTTTATTACACTAACGGATCTAACAAAGTTTTTGTTGAAGTTTTTTGTGGATGAAGTGTTTGAAGAACGAGGAGTTACCGATGTAAGAAGAATAAAGAGAGGCAAGAGTTCAAGCTTGGGGATGCCCAAGTCACCCCAAGTAAATATTTCAAGGATACTCGAGCATCTAATCTTGGGGATGCCCCGGTTGGCATCCCATCTTTCTTCTTCAACAATTATCGGTATACCTCGGTTTTTGTTTTGTTCACATGATTTGTGTCCTTTGTGTTTTTGTTTTTACTTTAAGAACCATGCTAGTATGAGATAGCCCTTAATTTATTTATATAATACTTAATGTGCTTCACTTATACCTTTTAAGTATGATTTTATAGAATTGCTCTTTGTGCTTCACTTAAATCTTTTGAGTATGGTTTTATAGAATGCTTCGTGTGCTTCACTTACATATTTTGAGATTGGATATTGGTTAGTCTATATTAATTGTAGAATGATCCATGAACTTAAATTATATCTTTTGGAGTATGAATAATACTATCATCTAAAGCGGGTTTGGAAAAGTGTCAACTTTAGGAATTAGTGATCCCACTATTCGAATGAGAAGAATTTTGCTTATGTGGAGAGTAGAAAAATTTATATGCTTGTAGATCATGAAAAGAATGCTTTATGTGATGGTTATATTGTTGAATTCATTCATGATGCTACTGAAAATTATTATGAGGGAGGAATATATGCTTGGAGGAGTTGTAATAATACCAAGTTTCCTCTCTATGTGCTTAAAGTTTTGAAGTTATACTTGTTTTGCCTTCCTATGCTAGTTTTGAAGTGGGTTAGATTTAAATATGCTAGTCATATTCTTCATGATGCTCTCTTTATGTTTCAATTCTTATTTTTTTGTGAGCATCATTGAAATCATCATGCCTAGCTCGAAGGCATTAAAGAAAAGCACTTGTTGGAAGACAACTCAATATCTACCCTTACTGTTTTTGTGTGTTTACATGATTCATCTACTGTAGTAATCATGTTTTATAGATTTTGTTTCAATAAAGTGCCAAGTAAGACCTTTGGGAAGACTTGGGCGAAAGTTAATGTGATCTTGCTGTAAAAAAACAAAAATTTTGCGCTCACGAGAATAGCTGTCATTTTTTACAGAAGAGTGATTTTGAGTTGATTTGTTTTGCAGAAGATTAATAGACAAATTCCTCACGTCCACCAGTTTATTTCATAATTTTTGGAGTATCAGAAGTATGGTTGCTGTTCAGATCATTACAGACTGTTCTGTTTCTGATAGATTCTGTTTTCATTGCATAGTTCGCTTGTTTTCTAGTGTCTATGGCTTATATCTATCAATATAAATTGTAGAAATGATATGTTAAAGTAGGAATTGTGTGAGAAAAATTATAAACCTTGTCTCTGAGAGTACCAAAGTGAATGGATTACTCTTTATCATACTAACCTATCTCACGAAGTTCTGTTAAGTTTTGTGTGATTGAAGTTTTCAAGCTTTGGGTGAGATATCGATATGAGGAGAATAAGGAGTGGAAAGACACTAAGCTTGGGGATTCCTAAGACACCCGAAGGTACTATTCAAGGAAAACTCAAGCGCCTAAGCTTGGGGATGCCCCGGAAGGCATCCCCTCTTTCGTCTTCAAAACTATCGGTATACCTTACTCGGAGCTTTATTTTTATTCATCACATCATATGTGTTTTGCTTGGAGCGTATTTTTCAATTGTACTTGCTGTTTTAATAAAATCATTGGATCTGAAATCTTGAATGAAAAGGAATCCTCCCATGGCTAGTTAATTATTTGACTACTCACTGTCCTCCACTTATGTCTTTTGGAGTAGTTTGTCATTTACTCACGTGCTTCACGTATATCCTATGAGTAAATGGTTGAATTAACTGAATCATATAAATCGGAAGTTATATATGTTTCATATGCTTATAACATGGGGAGTAATGACTTCACACATAATAAGTATAGGTAGTAAACTTATTGAAAGAATATTGAAGGAAGAGAGATTTCACATATAAATATACTATCTTGGACATCTTTTGTAATTGTGAGCACTGATTACAATATGACATGCTAAAAGGTTGATGTTGGACAAGAAAGACAACGTAATGGGTTATGCTTTCTTATATCCGAAATAAAGTATATTGTCATGGATCATCCAACATGTGGAGCTTGCCTTCCCCCCTCATGCTAGCCAAATTCTTTGCACCAAGTAGAGATACTACTTGTGCTTCCGAATATCCCTTAAAATAGTTTTGCCATGAGAGTCCATCATACCTGCCTATGGATTGAGTAAGATCCTTCAAGTAAGTTATCATCTGTGCATGCAATAAAAATTGCTCTCTAAATATGTATGATCTATTAGTGCGAAGAAAATAAGCTTTATACGAACTTGTGATAGGGAAGAAATAAAAGCGACGGACTGCATAATAAAGGTCTCTATCACAAGAGGCAATATAAAGTGACGTTCTTTTGCATTAAGATTTTGTGCATCCAACCTTAAAAGCACATGACAACCTCTGCTTCCCTCTGCGAAGGGCCTATCTTTTATTCTTGTCTTATACCTTATACAAGAGTCTTGGTGATCTTCACCTTTCCTTTTTACATTTTATCCTTTGGCAAGCGCATTGTGTTGGAAAGATCCTGATATATATATATCCAATTGGATGTAAGTTATCATGAACTATTATTGTTGACTTTACCCTTGAGGTAAAAGGTTGGGAGGCGAATCTATAAGCCCCTATCTTTCTCTGTGTCCGATTAAAACTTTGAACACATAAATATCACGTGAGTGTTAGAAATTGTGAAAGATTAAATGATAGTTGAGTATGTGGAGTTTGCTGAATCAAAGCTCTGACATAGACCCTTCCTGAAAATAAGATGAATTGCAATTGTTTGATGACTGAGAAGATAGTTTGTTAGTTTCAAGAAAGTTTATGATCTATACTTTAACATGTGAATAGCTTGTTACTTGATCATGAAAAGTTTTATGAGATGAGCTACTGTTATGACATATAATGATGCTAGAAAAGCTGATTGAAATTATCATTGATCAAACTTGTGCACTTGCTAGCATTCACACTTCATAAATTATTTCTTTTATCATTTACATACTCGAGGACGAGCAGGAATTAAGCTTGGGGATGCTAATACGTCTCCAATGTGTATCGATAATTTATGAAGTATTCATGCCATGTTTACTCTTGTTCTATATGAACTTGGTATGATTTGATTAGAACTAACCCGAACTGATGCTGATTTCAGCAGAACTACCTTGGTGTTGTTTTTGTGCAGAAATAAAAGCTCTCGGAATGCGCTGAAAATCAACGGAGGTTTTTTTTGGAAAATATAAAAAATACTTGAACAAAAATATACCGAAGGGGAGTCCTGGGGGCCCCACGAGGGTGTGGGGCGCGCCCACCCCCCTGGGCACGCCCCTGTGCCTCGTGGACTACCCGTGGGCCCCCTGACTTGTTCTCGACGCCAACCTCTCTTATAAATATAGAAACCTCCAGAAATTAACCTAGATCGGAAGTTCCGCCGCCGCAAGCCTCTGTAGCCTCGAGAAATCAATCTAGGCCCTCTCTGGCACCCTGCCGGAGGAGGCCATCATCACCGGAGGCCATGGAGGAGGATCCCGGAGGGGCCATCATCGCCATGAAGGCCAAGATCCAGAGGGAGAACCTCTCCCCATCTAGTGGGGAGGCCATGGACGAGGAAGCACAAGGGGGACAACCTCTCCTCCTCTCTCTCGGTGGCGCCGGAGTGCCATCGGGAGGGGAATTATCGCCATGGTGATCGTCTTCATCAACATCAGCATCATCATCACCATCCTCATCTCTTTTACACAGTCCACTCTCCCGCACCCCGCTGTAACCCCTACTTGAACATGGGTGCTTTATGCCACATATTATGATCCAATGATGTGTTGCCATCCTATGATGTTTTGAGTAGATATCCTTTGTCTTTGGGTTGATTTATGATCTAGATTGGTACGAGTTGTATGTTTTATTTTGGTGCTGTCCTATGCTGCCCTCCGTGTTGCGCAAGCGTGAGGGATTCCCGCTGTAGGGTGTTGCAATACGTTCATGATTCGCTTATAGTGGGTTGCTTGAGTGACAGAAGCATAAACCCGAGTAAGGGGGTTGTTGCGTATGGATAAAGGGGACTTGATGCTTTCACGCTATGGTTGGGTTTTACCTTAATGATATTTAGTAGTTGCGGATGCTTGCTAGAGTTCCAATCATAAGTGCATATGATCCAAGAAGAGAAATGTAACATCCCAAATTTTCAATTTGGAATGTTATACATAGGTCATCCATGCATATCATATTTTATTGCATTTTCGTTTGGAATCCTCGAAATCCTAAGCAGCTCAAGGACCCTCGGAGAGAGTTGGGTATTTTCCGATTTTCATATTTGAATTTTATCAAATAATGAAGACGAGGATTTTGATTTTTATTATTTTCTCTCCGGAAAAATTTCATTTTAAAATAATAAATGAGGGGAGATAATATGACTTCTCCAAAATAAATGAAATATCGAAGGAAAAATGTTAAAATCATTATTTGGTTTTTATTGATTTTATTTGCCCTAGAAAAATTTGCATGTTTTAAAAATTGCATTTTAGGGGCCAAGAAAAGTTCATCTTGTTCTAAATATTTTATTTAGACGGAGAAAACTTGTTTTGAAATTTTTAGATTTTTATTTATTTTTTTAGGATTTTTCTGAGTTTCGGCGGAACGTTATTTTATAAATAAAAAGACCATACCGACCGGGCCTAGGGCCTGACCGAGCGAGCCAGCCTAAGCCGCCTCCTCCTCGTCTTGTGTATGCCGCCCGCCGCCTTTTCGGACCGGGTCCAGTGGGACTCCGCCTCCGCCCGCGCCTTGCCCCTCCTCCAAGTCAGCGCCCCCTTTATATACACCACCACCCCTCTAGCCACCACCACCACCGCCCGAGCCCGAGCCGAGTTCGAGCCCCGAGCCGCCGCCTCTAGCACCGCCACCGCCTAGCCGCCTCCCGCCGCCACCTCACTGCCGAGCCCCGCCGGAGCCGCCCACCTCGCCGGACGACCTCGCCGGAGGTAGCCACCCCGCCGGCCGGTTTTTTTAGAAAACCCCTTCGGGTTTTTTTAGAAAAACCCTAGTTTTTTTATAGATCGGTTTTATTCTCCGATTTATTTGCTTAGCGAGCGTTCACTCGTTTGTTCGTTTTAACGAACGTGTTCATCGTCTAGTTTCTGCTAACGAACGTTCGTTCGTTAAGCTGTTCGTCGTTTTTCTTTTTATCGGATTTATTCCGCGATTTTCCCGATCGCGATTTCTGATCCGATGTTCGTACTAGTTTAACTTTTCGCTCGTTTATCGGAATCAGGTGATTCAAGCGCCTGGAGTTTCATCTCGAAACCCTCTTTCTGAATAATCAACTCAAACAAGTTTTTGTCTCTGTAAAATTTAACCCTAGTTCAGATTAGTAAACGGATTGTTTTTCTTTCGCCGTTTGAGTTTCATTGCTCCGTTTTGTTTGATTCTTTTTGCAAACCGGAGTTCTTAATTTGAACTTTCTGGTCGGCCTCTTTCAGTTGAAGTTTCGTTTGGGCATCTTTTCTTGTTGCTTATGTATGTATTGTTTGCTTGCGATAGAATTCCCAGAGTGCGAAGCGTGTTACTACGAGTCTCTAGGATTCACGGATCGTCAGCAAGGCAAGTAACACTTTGATCATATTCTTTTCATACCCAGTTTTTATGCATTAGTTTCAACCCTCAAACATTGCATGGTTAGGATGTCATTAATTTGTGGTTTGGGTAGTAGATGATGAGGTAGGAACCTATTACTCTGTTACTGTCAAACCCTTGGGAGTTACTTCTACGTATTTCTTATACTGCTATGCTATGCTCGTAGACGTGGATTGGGTTTGAGTGTATCCATGACAGATGTGAGATTATTAATTAATGGTTCAACTTAAGGTGGCAACTTTAATACACATCCTGGGTGGATTGAGGCACTGGGAACCCAGTGTTGTCTGTTTTATTTTGGAAATCCTGGGTACCCATGTGATCTTCCTATGGACCGCCACCCAGGCTCAAAGGGAACTGAGATTATTCATGCTAGAAACTTCCGTGTGCAGCCACAAGCTATTATGGGCTCTAGCATAGTTGAGTAAGTTATGTAAAGCTCTTGAAGAGGTAGATCAGAAGGTAGTGGGTTTTGTAGGTTTGGTATGGTCTACCCTGAGTAGAGAGTTAATGTTTCTGAAAGACTGTGTCTCGGTCATCCATTTCTCAAACACCATGTAGTGCGAGAAATCAACGGAGGTGATCGAGTCTTGTGGGGAAAAGTCATGCAAACCTCTGCAGAGTGTACAATCTAATCATGGTTAGCCGTGTCCCCGGTTATGGACAATTCTGAGTATCTAGTACTTGAGTATTCACATGTATCTCATCACTCTTAACTAATATTGCTGGGATGATAATTACCTTAATTGGGATTGAGTTGGGGTTATACCTTCTCAATGATGTTTCAACCACCATTATAGTTAAAATAAAATTTATTCCTTTGTTGTAGGGAAAATTTGGCTTTTCGCAAAAACTTTAACCGTAGAGCTTTCCACCAGCCAAATATGCATGTAGTGGTAGCATTATTCTGTTATTGCTCTATTGTGTTACATTGCGGCATATTCCATGTGCTGACCCATTCTCGATGCGCAACGAATTATGTTGCAGACTTTTCAGACGAGGAGTAAGGTTCGTTAGGTCGTTGCAGTGCAGCTCAACTATGCCGTTGGAGTTGATGGACTCACTTTATCTTCCAAGCCTTCCGTTGTTATCTTATTAGATGGCGTTAAGCCATATTTACTGCAATAAGTTCTCTTCTGAGACATTCGAGGTAATAAGTGTGTGATTGCTACTCTGTTATAAATCCTTCAACTCGTGTGTGTGTCAAGATTCTTGATCTAGGGATGACACTGAAACACAGAGACTTGACCATCTGAGGTCGGGTCGCTACAAGATGGTATCAGAGCACATGCTGAGTGTAGGACACGGCCACTAAGATAAACCATAGGTCACTCTTCTCTACTCATTTCTGACTCCTCTCCATTTTTCCACTCTTTAGGAGGACGGAGATGAAGAACAAGTTTGCACAACCGGATGAAGACACACCTTTTGGACACCACTTGAAGGAAGTCACTAGGTACTTGAACATTGGAATACCAGGCATCACCGGACGCATAACGCCACTTTACCTCAAGAAGAGCACCGGATGATTCAAGTACAAGTTCCGGAAGGACATTCTCGCCAACTTCCAAGCCCATAGAGTTTTCTTTCAAGCACCCACAGAGTCTTGGCAAGAGTATGGTAGCTCACATTACCATGGGACGCATTGGAGAAGTCTACAACAGGGAGCTTAAAGACACCATATATCAAATATGTGGGCGCCGAGACAAGCAATGGGAAGTAATCAGCACCAAGAAGGATAGATCCATTGCGGCTTACATCCAGGAGTTAAACCAGCACATTCGACGTCAGGAGAACCAGATGTGCGCAGACATGATGGAGATGAAGAAGGCGAAAACTAGGATCATCGAGCTGGAGGAAGAACTCATGTTTATGCGCGATGGATATGAGGAGGAAATCAAGACACTACTGGAGAAGAATGACGACCTAGTCAGGAAGATCGGAGTCTTCATGGGAGGATCAGCACCGGAAGAAGAGGAAGAAGATCCCACTTGTCCGGACAACTACATCATCATCGACGGCACCGATTCCGATCCAAGTGATGATGACTATGAAGACGAAGCTGGAGCAGACATCATGGAGTCTTCCACCGATCAAAATTTCTAGATGACCACCATATAATAGTAGTATTCCCCCATGTAACTAGTAGTAGTTGAGCACTTTTGCGATAGTCCTTGACCGTCTGTATGCCCTTGCTTGATTGATTGAATGAATGTTTGTGTTTGCCTCATGTGCATATGGGTAGGGTTTTCTCACTAGACCTCTTTCTATTCTAATCTCTTCCATCTAAACCCACCAGATGCCTCTGAGACGTGACCCCGGTTTTGTCTTCCCACCGGAGCTCACCCAATTGATCCAGCAGCAGAATGCCTTGATGCAATTGCTAGTTCAGAACCAGGGCAACAACAACAACAACAACAACAACAACAACAACAACAACAACAACAACAACAACAACAACAACAACAACAACCCGCCGCCAGTGGACAATTTAGCCCGTTTTCTGAGATTACAACCGCCGGTGTTTTCCAAAGAGCACCGAGCCAGAGTTGTCGATGATTGGCTACGCCGTATTGGAAGGAGTTAACCACCGCAGGATGCACGGATGTTGAGAAGGTGCGCTTTGCGCATCAATTGGATGGACCAGCAGCCGCATGGTGGGAGAATTACACGGCTACTTTTCCTATAGCCAATGTCACTTGGGACCAGTTTCAGCAAGCTTTTCGCGGCCCATGTCTCAACCGAGCCATGCAGATGAAGAAGCGTGAGTTTTGCAACTTACGCCAGGGAACCGTCTTGTGGCCCGAAGACGTGGATGAGTTTAGTAAGTTATCACGCTATGCCCCTGATGATGTGGCCACAGATGCCGCGAAGCAGGAGAAGTTTATGGAAGGGCTGAATGATGAGATGAGTATGCAGTTGATGGTGGCAACTTTCAACAACTACCAGGAGTTGGTAGATAAGGCACTAATATTTGAAGGAAAGCAGCAGCAAATTGAGAGTCAGAAGAGGAAGTATGGACAAGGGAAGTACAACTCAGAGCTCACCGAAGCCTCGCTTAACCCCGAACTCGGGAGGACTTGTTCATAACCATGGAGGTCATAACCATACCGGAGGAGGATCGCATAATCAAAATGGTGTGAAGAACGGAATGGGAATGGAGTCAACAATAATCGTAATCGCTCTAACCCATCTACACCTGCCAAGAGGGACTTAAGCCAAGTTATTTGCTTTAAGTGCGGGAAGACATGGCACTATGCCAATGACTGCCTGAAGGAAGGAATGGAAACGGAAATGGGAGCTATTTGGGAAGAAGCCCAATCCATTCAACAAAGGACAAGTGAACCACGTTAACGTGGAGGAAGTTGAAGAGCAGCCGGACGCGGTAATAGGTAAGATTTTGGTTCAATCATTTACTGCTCTTGTTCTTTTCGATACTGGTGCATCGCATTCATACATATCAAGGAGATTTGTGGATAAGTTTAAGTTACCAACCCAAACCCTTAGGACCCCTCTTTTAGTGAACTCGCCTGGAGCAGAGTACATGGCTAGCAGATGGTGCACCCAGATACCCCTAATCATTGGCACGCATATTTTTCCGTCTGACCTAATTATCTTGGAGTCACAAGGATTGGATGTGATATTAGGTATGGACTGGATGTCAAAATATGGAGGAAGTATTGACTGTGCTAGCAAGTCAATTTATCTTACCACCCCGGAGGGAAAAAGGATTAAGTATGTATCTAGGCATGTGCCTAGGAGGAGCTAAGTGAATGCCCTCACGGGAGTTGTACAGAGGAAGTACCAGAGTGAAAGATTTTCCGGATGTTTTCCCGGAAGAGTTACCGGGCATGCCCCGGATAGAGACATCGAGTTCTTGATAGAGCTATTTACAGTGCACAGGCCAATATCCAAGAGACCCTATCGGATGCCCGCAAATGATCTGGAGGAAATCAAAAAGCAGATCAAGGAGTTATTGGAGAAAGGTTACATTCGTAGAAGTTCATCACCTTGGGGAGCCCCAGTACTTTTGGTGGAGAAGAAGGATAAATCCCTGAGGACGGTTGTTGATTACCGAGCTCTGAAGGAAGTAACGATAAAGAACAAGTATCCCTTACCAATGATTAATGATCTGTTTGATCAGTTGCAAGGATCTAAGGTGTTTTCAAAGATTGATATACGATCAGGATACCATCAGTTGAAGATCCGAGAGAAGGATATACCCAAGACAGCGTTTACCACACGGTATGGATTATATGAGTATACGGTCATGTCATTTGGACTGACTAACGCCCCTGCCTATCTCATGAATATGATGAACAAGGTGTTCACGGAGTATTTGGACAAGTTTGTTGTGGTGTTTATTGATGATATTATGGTATACTCGAAGAACGAAGAGGAGCACGCGGAACACTTGCGTTTGGTTCTCTAGAAACTCGTGGAACACCAGGTTGTACGCCAAATTCAGCAAGTGCGAGTTTTGGTTGAAGGAAGTTGGATTTCTTGGGCATGTTATATCGAGAGGGTATAGCAAGAGATCCCAAGAAGGTTCGGTCGATCCTTTGAATGGTTGGCACCCACTTCAGTTGGCGAGATCCATGATTTCCTTGGACAGGCAGGATATTATCGGAGATTCATTGAGAATTTTTCCAAGATTGCTAAGCCAATGACTGAATTGCTAAAGAAGGATACTAAGTTCAAATGGACAAAGGATTGCGAGGCAAGTTTTTAGGAGTTGAAGAAACGGTTGACCACAGCCCCAGTGCTGACATTGTCAGATATACATAAGGAGTTTCAAGTGTATTGTGACACCTCATGCTTGGGACTTGTATGT
The DNA here is from genome assembly GCA_021605145.1 of Aegilops bicornis. NCBI lineage: Eukaryota > Viridiplantae > Streptophyta > Magnoliopsida > Poales > Poaceae > Aegilops > Aegilops bicornis. Next base: position 472,909,678 of record CM038672.1, on the reverse strand, counting down.
GTGCTTATGCAGGACGGAAAAGTTGTTTCGTATGCCTCACGACAACTAAAGCCTCATGAGTTGAACTATGCCACGCATGATTTGGAGTTAGCAGCCGTAGTGCATGCATTAAAGACACAGAGACATTATCTCATTGGAAACCGTTGTGATGTGTACACGGATCATAAGAGTTTGAAGTACATTTTCACACGTATGAGTTGAACCTCGAGCGGAGGAGATGGCTGGAACTTATAAAGGATTACGATATGAAGCTACATTATCATCCAGGAAAGGCCAATGTCGTAGCATACGCTTTGAGCCGGAAGAGTTATGCTAATATCCTTGAAAGTAAAGGATTGCCAAAGGAGTTAGCTGAGGAGATCATGGAACTTCGGTTGGAAATTGTCCTAAGAGGTTTCATTGCAACCCTGGAGGTTCAGTCGACATTGTTGGACAAGATTCGAGAAGCTCAGAAGGAGGACAAAGAGATTGCTGAGATAAGAGAGAAGATGGGCGAAGGTAAAGCCAAAGGTTTTCGCGAGGATCAGCATGATACCTTGTGGTTTGAGGACCGTATTTACGTGCCCAACAATTCGGAGATCAGGAAGTTAATACTTCAGGAGGCCCATGACTCACCATACTCGATTCACCCCGGAAACACCAAGATGTATTTGGATTTGAAGGAACGTTTCGTGGACTGGTATGAAGAAGGATATTGCCGAGTATGTAGCCGTATGTGATGTATGTCGAGAGTGAAGGCAGAGCATCGAAGCCGGCCAGGATCATATGTACAGCCTATGCCGATACCCGAATGGAAGTGGGATAAACTTGGCATGGACTTTATCACCGGATTACCCAGAACCAAGGCAGGATATGATTCAATATGGGTATTTGTGGATCGTTTGACCAAAGTAGCTCACTTCATCCCAGTGAAAACAACTTATACAAGTGCCAAGTTGGCCAAGATATATATGTCCAGGATCGTATGTTTGCATGGAGTTCCGAGGAGCACCGTATCAGATAGAGGAACGCAGTTTACTTCAAAGTTTTGGTATCAACTACACCAGACCTTGGGTATCAGATTGGAGTTCAGTACCGCTTTTCACCCAGAGACGGATGGACAGACTAAGAGAGTCAATCAGATTCTGGAAGACATGTTGAGAGCCTGTGCTCTAGATTATGGATCTAGTTGGGATGACAATTTGCCGTACGCAGAGTTCTCATATAACAACAGCTACCGTGCCGCTTTGAAGATGGCACCGCTTGAAGCTCAGATGGACGCAGATGTAGAACACCATTGATGTGGGATGAGGTAGGAGACCGTCGAGTTGTTTGGACCAGACTTGATCAAGGAATCGAGGAGAAGGTTAAACTGATCAAAGATGTACTAAAGATTGCTCACCCAAATGTAAGAGTTATGCAGATTCAAAACGCAAGGAAATAACCTATGAAATTGGAGATGAGCCTATCTCATGCAGTATCACCCTTGAGGGGAGTGAAACGTTTTGGATTTAAGGGAAAGTTAGCCCCAAGATTTGTAGGACCGTATCGTGTTTTGGAACGGATGGGAGAAGTTGCCTACAAGCTGGAGTTACCTGAAGGATTGTCAGGAGTCCACGATGTGTTTCACGTATCACAGCTGAAGAAGTGCCATCCTGAGATGGCCGATATACCGTTAAATGATACAAAGGCCCTTAGAGGCGATTCACCGATAGTAATCGACCTATGAGGAAAAGCCAGTAAAGATTCTTGATTTTGACAGCCGAGTCACCCGCAGCAAGGTTATCAAGTTTTGCAAAGTTCAGTGGGGCCACCATACCTAGGAAGAAGCCACCTGGGAACGAGAAGATGATATGCGCAAGGACCACCCGCACCTATTTTCTAGCCAACCCGAATCTCGAGGGCGAGATTCATCTTAAGGGGGGTAGGTTTGTAACATCCCAAATTTTCAATTTGGAATGTTATACATAGGTCATCCATGCATATCATATTTTATTGCATTTTCCTTTGGAATCCTCAAAATCCTAAGCAGCTCAAGGACCCTCGGAGAGAGTTGGGGATTTTCCGATTTTCATATTTGAATTTTATCAAATGATGAAGACGAGGATTTTGATTTTTATTATTTTCTCTCCGGAAAATATTTCATTTTAAAATAATAAATGAGGGGAGATAATATGACTTCTCCAAAATAAATGAAATATCGAAAGAAAAATATTAAAATCATTATTTGGTTTTATTGATTTTATTTGCCCTAGAAAAATTTGCATGTTTTAAAAATTGCATTTTAGGGGCCAAGAAAAGTTCATCTTGTTCTAAATATTTTATTTAGACGGAGAAAACTTGTTTTGGAATTTTTAGATTTTTATTTATTTTTCTAGGATTTTTCTGAGTTTCGGCGGAACGTTTTTTTTTAAAAGGACCCGCGCCCGACTGGGCCTAGGGCCCAGCCGAGCAGGCCGGCCCAGCCGCCGCAGCCTCGTGCGCGCGCGCGCCGCCGCCGCCACACTTGGACCGGAGTCCGAGTGGGACTCCGCCTCCGCCGCGCCTTGCCCCCTCCTCCAAGTCACCGCCCCCCTTTATATACGCCACCCCCTCTAGCCACCACCTCCACCGCCCGGAGCCCGAGCCGAGCTCGAGGCCCAGTCGCCGCCGCCGCCTAAGCGCCCGCCGCCCCTCCGCCGCCACCCGCCGCCCCTCACGAGCCCGCCGGAGCCGCCCGCCTCGCCGGACGACCTCGCCGGAGGTAGCCACCCCGCCGCCCGGTTTTTTTAGAAAACCCCTTCGGTTTTTTTAGAAAAAACCCTAGATTTTTTATAGATCGGTTTTATTCTCCGGTTTATTTGCTTAGCGAGCGTTCACTCGTTCGTTCGTTTTAACGAACGTGTTCATCGTCTAGTTTCTGCTAACGAACGTTCGTTCGTTAAGCCGTTCGTCGTTTTTCTTTTTATCGGATTTATTCCGCGATTTTCCCGATCGCGATTTCTGATCCGATGTTCGTACTAGTTTAACTTTTTGCTCGTTTATCGGAATCAGGCGATTCAAGCGCCTGGAGTTTCATCTCGAAACCCTCTTTCTGAATAATCAACTCAAAAAAGTTTTTGTCTCTGTAAAATTTGACCCTAGTTCAGATTAGTAAACGGATTGTTTTTCTTTCGCCGTTTGAGTTTCATTGCTCCGTTTGGTTTGATTCTTTTTGCAAACCGGAGTTCTTAATTTGAACTTTCTGGTCGGCCTCTTTCAGTTGAAGTTTCGTTTGTGCATCTTTGCTTGTTGCTTATGTATGTATTGTTTGCTTGCGATAGAATTCCGGAGTGCGAAGCGTGTTACTACGAGTCTCTAGGATTCACGGATCGTCAGCAAGGCAAGTAACACTTTGACCATATTCTTTTCATCCCCAGTTTTTATGCATTAGTTTCAACCCTCAAACATTGCATGGTTAGGATGTCATTAATTTGTGGGTTGGGTAGTAGATGATGAGGTAGGAACCTATTACCTATTCTTTGTCAAACCCTTGGGAGTTACTTCTACGTATTTCTTATCTGCTATGCTATGCTCAGAGACGTGGATTGGGTTTGAGTGTATCCATGACAGATGTGAGATTATTAATTAATGGTTCAACTTAAGGTGGCAACTTTAATACACATCTGGGTGGATTGAGGCACCGGGAACCCAAAGGTTGTCTGCTTATTTTGGAAATCCCGGGTACCCGTGTGATCTTCCTATGGACCGCCACCCAGGCTCAAAGGGAACTGAGATTATTCATGCTAGAAATTTCGGTGTGCAGCCACAAGCTATTATGGGCTCTAGCATAGTTGAGTAAGTTACGTGAAGCTCTTGAAGAGGTAGATCAGCAGGTAGTGGGTTTTGTAGGTTTGGTATGGTCTACCGTGAGTTGAGAGTTAATGTTCCAAAAGACTCTGTCTCGGTCATCCGTTTCTCAAACACCATGTAGTGCGAGAAATCAACGGAGGCGATCGAGTCTTGTGGGGAAAAGTGCGCAAACCTCTACAGAGTGTACAATCTAATCATGGTTAGCCGTGTCCCTGGTTATGGACAATTTTGAGTATCTAGTACTTGAGTATTCACATGTATCTCATCACTCTTAACTAATATTGCTGGGATGATAATTACCTTAATTGGGATTGAGTTGGGGTTATACCTTATCAATGATGTTTCAACCACCATGATAGTTAAATAAAATTTATTCCTTTGTTGTAGGGAAAAATTGGCTTTTCGCAAAAACTTTAACCGTAGAGCTTTCCACCAGCCAAGTATGCATGTAGTGGTAGCATTATTCTGTTATTGCTCTATTGTGTTACATTGCCAGCATATTCCATGTGTTGACCCGTTCTCGGGCTGCAACGTATTATGTTGTAGACTTTTCAGACGAGGAGTAAGGTCCGATAGGTCGCTGTGCCGTGCAGCTCAGCTATGCCGTTGGAGTTGATGGACTCACTTTATCTTCCAAGCCTTCCGATGTTATCGTATTAGATGGCCTTAAGCCATATTATTTTAGTAAGTGCTCTTTTGAGACATTCGATGTAATAAGTGTGTGATTGCTACTCTGTTATAAATCCTTCGAGTACTGTGTGTGTCAGCATTACTGATCCAGGGATGACACTGAAACACAGAGACTTGACCATCTGAGGTCGGGTCGCTACAAGAAAGTATGTTAGCTTATGCCTCTCCCTCATATGAAATTGCAATAGTGATTACCAGTCTTGTTAACAATTGCCTAGGATAATTCCGCACACTGACCCATCATTATTCCACACTCGCTATTTATAATATTTAGTAATATATTCTAACTTTATGATAACATCATCTACTTTTATATTTTACCTCTCCGATATCATGCAAAGTTATCCTCTTCATACCCACAACATAGTTTTATTTCTCGTATCTAGTTGGAAGCAAACATTCGGTGTACGTAGAGTCGTATTAGTGGCAGATACGACTTGAGAGAATATTGATCTTACCTTTATCTCCTTGTGGGTTCGGCACTCCATCCTTATCACTTCCACCATTGGGAATTGCTATGATGATTCCCTTCACTTGGGGATTATCATTTGCATTCTTACATGCACCCCAATGTGCATATATTAACGTAGAATTATTAGGAGGAAAAATATATTAAAAATCATGTGTTCCACATGACTCAAACCTCCGGTCGTCTGGGTTAGAAAGCGGCTTCTACGCCAGTACAAGACGTGGTGATTCATGTACTAAGATGCAACCTAATTTATATATCCGCGCATAATCATGAGTGAAATATGTATATAGAATTAGCGGGTTTCAGAGAAACATAATAGGGGTAGATAGATAGGCAACAAAATTTCCTTATAAAAAACTAGCAAGTGAACCCGTGCGTTGCAACGGGAGAACAAAAATGCTTACACGCCCGACCCATCCATGTTGTCAATTCTAATCTTTGCTACCATCACAAAGGATGGCCAACTTATCCACTTATTCAACACCAATCTGTTAAACCTGATGCATGTATCATCCGAACTAAATCACCAATTACCGAAGTAGATGACAATGTAGTTAAACGGCTCAACTTATAAGTAGTGAAGGAAGTCAAGGCCCTCCTGGTGCATGGATGATGAACCTTGTTAAGATTCTTCGTAGTAAAAAAATGTGCTAGCCACATAAAGGTTGTAGTAGGTACACAACGCATCGCCTATTGGCTGTGAATTTTTGAGTTCTTCTTTGAAAGTTAGGAAAGTTATACAACAATGTGACCAGTTGATGAAATTCCTGTTTCCACATAAAACCTGGAAACTTTGCGAGCATAAATGTGATCTCGACGCTCGTTATGCGATTGACAGAACGAGCGAGATGGGGTTCCTGGTGTCGGATGTTAGAAGGGATAGAGAGAGATTGGCGAAATATGATGGATGTATTATTGAGCCTCAAGGGCGAGTATATATTGATTACAAGACTTGGAGGGCAAGACACCTCCTAGAGATAAGATGGAAATAACTCTATCTAATCCCGGGAAATATCTATTACCAAATATATCTCTAACATCCCCCCGCGGTCATAGCGGTAGCATTGCGGACAACAGGAGCATCGCGGACGGTCAGACTGGAGAGAATAGCAGCCGACGGGCTGACATCCGCGAGCTGTCATAGCAGGAGCATCGCGGATGGTGTAGCATTGCAGACACGATGACTATAGTGGAAGCCAACGAGTTGCTCAAGCAGATGATAACCCTTTGGGACGATGTCGAGGGAGCCGAGAGCGTAGGGTGGTGTAGCCGTGATCGAGATAGCCGTGCGAAGAACGCCGTGGTCGATGTCGAGTCGGGGTAGCCGGTGTCGAAGGAGTCGCAGTGGAGCCGCGAGCGCAAGGAGGCGCCGAGTTAGTCATGGACGCAGTGGTGTCGAGGTAGTGGTGCGCCGGAAGGAGGATGGTGTTGACGAGGCATCGCACCGGGTGTGCCAAAACCGGGGACACATCATAGACGAAGGTACGCACCGGTGTTTCCAGCACCGGGCATGCTTAGACGGACGAAGACGAAGTTGACGAAGCACTAGCCAGGCTTGCCAGGCCCTGGGACACGTCGTGGATGAAGGCACGCATCGACATTGCCAGCACCGGGCATGCGGAGACGTAGACTTGCACGAGTTGTACGCCATGTCAGAGAAGTCCGAGAGGCCAACAGAGAAGAATTCGACGATGACTGCGGTGTTCCATCAGCGCGGGGCCAATGTCACCAACGGTGGTCGGAGTAGACGATGGCGTTGGGGTAGATGACGATGATGCTGGCGACGGGCTGGTACTTGGACGAAGACAAATTGGGTGGACGGGCGGCGGCTACGGAGGTAGCAGCGGCCGAAGAAGAGCGGCGGCAGCGGCAGCAGCTAGGTTACTAGTGCGGCGGCGGAGCTCGAAGTAGGCAAGCAACCCGACAGCATGACGAAGACCGGCACGGACGGTGGCATTCCCGCGCCAAGGGAGGCGGCGCGGCGCATACTGATACGTCTCCAACGTATCTATAATTTTTTATTGTTCCATGCTATTATATTATCCATCTTGGATGTTTTATGGGCTTTACTATGCACTTTTATATTACTTTTAGGACTAACCTATTAACCCAGAGCCCAGTGCCAATTCCTGGTTTTTCCCTTGTTTCAGTGTTTTGAAGAAAAGGAATATCAAACGGAGTCGAAACGGAATGAAACCTTCTGGAGAAGTTATTTTTGGAAAGAAAGCAATCCGGGGGACTTGGAGTGCACGTCATGAAAGCAACGAGGGAGGCACGAGGCAGGGGGCGCGCCCTCCGCCCTCGTGGGCCCCTTGTGGCTCGCCTGACGTATTTCTTCCTCCTATATATACCAATATACCCTAAAATCATCGGGGGAACAGAAGAGATCGGGAGTTCCGCCGCCACAAGCTTCTGTAGCCACCAAAAACCAATCGGGACCCTGTTAAGCACTCTGCGGAGGGGGATCCCTCACTGGTGGCCATCTTCATCATCCCGGCGCTCTCCATGACGAGGAGGGAGTAGTTCACCCTCGGGGCTGAGGGTATGTACCAGTAGCTATGTGTTTGATCTCTCTATCGTGTTCTTGATTTGGCACGATCTTGATGTATCGCGAGCTTTGCTATTGTAGTTGGATCTTATGATGTTTCTCCCCCTCTACTCTCTTGTAATGGATTGAGTTTTCCGTTTGAAGTTATCGTATCGGATTGAGTCTTTAATGATTTGGGAACACTTGATGTATGTCTTGCGTGGGATACCCATGGTGACAGTGGGGTATTCTATTGATCCACTTGATGTATGTTTTGGTGATCAACTTGCGGGTTCCGCCCATGAACCTACGCATAGGGGTTGGCACACGTTTTCGTCTTGACTCTCCGGTAGAAACTTTGGAGCACTCTTTGTGATTCTATGTGTTGGTTGAATAGATGAATCTGAGATTGTGTGATGCATATTGTATAATCATACCCACGGATACTTGAGGTGACATTGGAGTATCTAGGTGACATCAGGGTTTTGGTTGATGTGTGTCTTAAGGTGTTATTTTACTACGAACTCTAGGGCTGTTTGTGACACTTATAGGAATAGCCCAATGGATTGATCGGAAAGAATAACTTTGAGGTGGTTTCATACCCTACCATAATCTCTTCGTTTCTTCTCCGCTATTAGTGACTATGGAGTGACTCTTTGTTGCATGTTGAGGGATAGTTATATGATCCAATTATGTTATTATTGTTGAGAGAACTTGCACTAGTGAAAGTATGAACCCTAGTCCTTGTTTCCTAGCATTGCAATACCGTTTACGCTAACTTTTATCGCTCGCTACCTTGCTGTTTTTATATTTTCAGATTACAAAAACCTATATCTACCATCCATATTGCACTTGTATCACCATCTCTTCGCCGAACTAGTGCACCTATACAATTTACCATTGTATTGGGTGTGTTGGGGACACAAGAGACTCTTTGTTATTTGGTTGCGGGGTTGCTTGAGAGAGACCATCTTCATCCCACGCCTCCCATGGATTGATAAACCTTAGGTCATCCACTTGAGGGAAATTTTCTCTTGTCCTACAAACCTCTACACTTGGAGGCCCAACAACGTCTACAAGAATAAGGTTATGTAGTAGACATCAAGCTCTTTTCCTGGCGCCGTTGTCGGGAGGTGAGTGCTTGAAGGTATATCTTTAGATCTTGCAATCGAATCTTTCTTTTTCTTGTTTTATCACTAGTTTAGTCTATAAAAGAAAACTACAAAAAAATGGAATTGAGTTTGCCTCATACGCTTCATCTTTTTAATATCTTTCGTGAGAATGATGGGAAGGAAAATTGTGCCCTAGTGCTAGAAGAAGAATGCAATAAAATGTTTGGCACTAAATCTTTGAATGATAAGCATGATTGCAATGTTGTTAGTATGAACTCCTCGAATATCCATAGTACTAATGATGATTTGCACTGGTTATGATGAAAATGTCTCCTATAAACATGTCAAATTTTGTGAAGTGCATTGGGTTTGCAAGTATACACCAAAAAGGGAAGATAGATATTGCAAGAGGCATAAGCATTTAGAAACTAAATTATTGCAAGAAAAGCTAGCTGTTTGTGCTGAAAATTTAAATTTTCTTAGCCGTACTTGTGAACTTTGCAATGAACATGATCATTTCAGTACCCAATGCAAATTGTTTCATGATCGTGTCCAAAAATTGTGATGACTTGATTTCCCTTGCGCATCATAATGAACTTAGTTTGCTCTTGGGTTATGAAGAAATGAAACGTATAACTAAGGTTATTCCGGAATTTGCCCTTGATAGAGTTCTTCATTTTGATGTAGAAGAAATTTATATGTATTGTGCGGTGAATTGCATTGAAAATCCTTATATTGCCAATTACATAAAGAAAAGAAAAGAAATAGAAGATGAAGAGTATACAAACGAAAGGGAAGAGACTTCCCAATATTCTCCTATTATTTCTTATGATGAATCAAGTAACGAGGAGGAGCCTTCTATTCAACCGATTTCATTAATAAGGAGCTACAAAAAGAGGATTGAACCCACACATGGTGTGGTGAAGAAGAAGAAAAGAAAAAGGAAGAGAGGTAAAAATATATCTCTCCCAAATAATGTTGCTCCTATTATTGTTGTGCCTCATGAAAATGAATCAAAAATAATTGTGGAAGATGATGCACTTGATGATGATCTCGTTATGCCTATTGCTTGTTATGATAATTATGATTGGGAAGATAATGATACTTCTTATGATCTTGAAAATCTTTTTGGCACTTGCTTGGAATAATATGATATTTGCTATACTATTGGTGCTATCCATACTATTAATGATGAGAGTGATTATGCTTATGATATGAAAAGGCCCAAGCTTGGGGATGCTATGTTTGATGAAGATGATGTTTTTCAGAATATATTTGCTGCAATTAATGTCTGTCCCAAGCTTGGGGATGCTACGTTTAATGAAGATGATATTTTTAGTCTCCCAAGTTTTGATACGCAAATTTATAATGATGATAGCATGCCTCCAACTTATGATGATTATATTGATGAAAGTGGGTTTGGAAGAGTGTAAACTTTAGGAAGTAATGATCCCACTATTTTGGAGGATGTTGAATCTTATAATATTTATGAAATTGGATTTGGAGAGGTCATGACTTTATTTAGTGATGTATCCACTATTTCGGAAGAGGTTTCAATTGATTAAGATGAGAACAAAGATGCTACTTATGATGATTATTGTGATGAAACTTATGCCATAAAAAGTAGTGATGATTATATTTATAAAACTTGTCATGATTATGATTACCCTTTTTCTGAACATTACTCTTTTAATGTGGAAACAATTTATAGTATTCAAGTCTCTTATGATACTCCCACTATTCCGAATGAGAAGAATTTTGCTTATGTGGAGAGTACTAAATTTTCTATGCTTGTAGATCATGAAAAAAATGATTTAGGTGCTGGTTATATTGTTGAATTCATTCATGATGCTACTGAAAATTATTATGAGGGAGGAACATATGCTTGTAGGAATTGCAATAATATCAAGTTTCCTCTTTATGTGCTTAAAGTTCTGAAGTTATGCTTGTTTTGCCTTCCTATGCTAGTTGATTATTGTTCCCATAAGTTGTTTGATCACAAAATCCCTATGCATAGGAAGTGGGTTAGACTTAAATATGCTAGTAATATTCTTCATGATGCTCTCTTTATGTTTCAATTCTTATCTTTTATGTGAGCATCATTGAAATCATCATGCCTAGCCAGGGGCGTTAAACGTTACCGCTTGTTGGGAGGCAACCCAATTTTATTTTAGTTTCTTGATTTTTGGTTCTGTTTAGGAATAAATAATTCATGCAGCCTCTGGTTAGATGTGGTTTTGTGTTTAAATTAGTGTTTGTGCCAATTAGAACCTTCGGGAAGACTTGGGTGAAGTCTTTATGATCATGATGTAAAAAACAGAAACTTTAGCGCTCACGAGATTAGCTTCAACTTTTTACTGGAGAGTGCTATTTAGTTGATTCTTTTTGTATATGATTACTAGAAAAATTACTCAGGTACACCAATTTATTTTAGAATTTTTGGAGTTCCATAAGTTTGCGTTAGTTAAAGATTACTACAGATTCTTCTGTTTTTGACAGATTCTGTTTTCCGTGTGTTGTTTGCTTATTTTGATGACTCTATGGCTAGTAAAATAGTTTATAAACCATAGAGAAGTTGGAATACAGTATATTTAACACCAATACAAATAAAGAATGAGTTCATTACAGTACCTTGAATTGGTGTTTTGTTTTCTTTCGCTAACGGAGCTCACGAGATTTTCTGTTAAGTTTTGTGTTGTGAAGTTTTCAAGTTTTGGGTAAAGATTCGATGGACTACGGAATAAGGAGTGGAAAGAGTCTAAGATTGGGGATGCCCAAGGCACCCCAAGGTAATATTCAAGGAGAACCAAGAGCCTAAGCTTGGCGATGCCCCGGATGGCATCCCCTCTTTCGTCTTCGTTCATCGGTAACTTTACTTGGAGCTATATTTTTATTCACCACATGATATGTGTTTTGCTTGGAGCGTCATTTTATTTTCTTTAGCTTTGCTTGATGTTTGAATAAAATACAAAGACCTGAAATTCTTAAATGTTAGAGAGTCTTCACATAGTTACATAATTATACAACTACTCATTGATCTTCACTCATATCTTTTGGAGTAGTTTGTTGTTTGCTCTAGTGCTTCACTTATATCTTTTAGAGCACGGTGGTGGTTTTGTTTTATAGAAACTATTATTCTCTCATGCTTCACTTATATTATTTTGAGAGTCTTAAACAGCATGGTAATGTGCTTAATCCTAATATGCTAGGTATTCAAGACTAGTAAAAACTTTCTTATGAGTGTGTTGAATACTAAGAGAAGTTTGATGCTTGATGATTCTTTTGAGATATGAAGGTAGTGATATTAAAGTTGTGCTAGTTGAGTAGTTGTGAATTTAAGAAATACTTGTGTTGAAGTTTCCAAGTCCCGTAGCATGCATGTATGGTAAACGTTATGTAACAAATTTGAAACATGAGGTGTTCTTTGATTGTCCTCCTTATGAGTGGCGGTCGGGGACGAGCGATGGTCTTTTTCTACCAATCTATCCCCCTAGGAGCATGCGCGTAGTGCTTGGTTTTTGATGACTTGTAGATTTTTGCAATAAGTATGTGAGTTCTTTATGACTAATGTTGAGTCCATGGATTATACGCACTCTCACCTTTCCATCATTGCTAGCCTCTTGATGCGTGCATTGCCCTTTCTCACATTGAGAGTTGGTGCAAACTTCGCCGGTGCATCCAAACCCTGTGATATGATACACTCTTTCACACATAAACCTCCTTATATCTTCCTCAAAACAGCCACCATACCTACCTATTACGGCATTTCCATAGCCATTCCGAGATATATTGCCATGCAACTTTGCACCGTTCCGTTTATCATGACACGTTCATCATTGTCATATTGCTTTCCATGATCATGTAGTTGACATAGTATTTGTGGCAAAGCCACCCTTCATAATTCTTTCATACATGTCACTCTTGGTACATTGCATATCCCGATACACCGCCGGAGGAATTCATATAGAGTCATACTTTGTTCTAGTATCGAGTTGTAATCATTGAGTTGTAAATAAAATAGAAGTGTGATGATCATCATTTTCTAGAGCATTGTCCCAAGTGAGGAATAAAAAAAGAGAAAGGCCATAAAAAAAGATAAGGCCCAAAAAAATGAGAGAAAAAGAGAGAAGGGATAATGTTACTATCTTTTTTACCACACTTGTGCTTCAAAGTAGCACCATAATCGTCATGATAGAGAGTCTCTTGTTTTGTCACTTTCATATACTAGTGGGAATTTTTCATTATAGAACTTGGATTGTATATTCCAACAATGGGCCTCCTCAAGTGTCCTAGGTCTTCATGAGCAAGCAAGTTGGATGCACACCCACTTAGTTTCTTTTGTTGAGCTTTCATATATTTATAGCTCTAGTGCATCTGTTGCATGGCAATCCCTACTCCTTGCATTAACATCAATCGATGGGCATCTTCGTAGCTCATCGATTAGCCGCATTGATGTGAGACTTTCTCCTTTCTTGTCTGCTCCACATAACCCCGATCATTATATTCGATTCCACCCATAGTGCTCTATCCATGGCTCACGCTCGTGTATTGCGTGAAGGTTGAAAAGTTTGAGATTACTAAAGTATGAAACAATTGCTTGGCTTGTCATCGGGGTTGTGCATGATGAGAGCATTCTTGTGTGGCGAAAATGGAGCATGACTAAACTATATGATTTTGTAGGGGTGAACTTTCTTTAGCCATGTTATTTTGAGAGGACATAATTTCTTAGTTAGTATGCTTGAAGTATTATTACTTTTATGTCAATATGAACTTTTATCATTGTCGGTGTACTAGAGTAGGGGTACCCTAGTATCCCGAACTTGTGCACGGGCAGTTGCAGCCCTCCGCGGCAAGGCTTACCGGGTGACCGCCAAGGTCCTCCGTGGTTCCTGTGGAGCCATTCAAGAACAAAGTATTCAAGCCGAGGAGACAAGGCCCCGGCAAGAGGAGCTTGCCGGGAAGGCCACCCAAGGCACATGCAAGACAAGGCCCCGGCAAGAGGAGCTTGCCGGGAAGGCCCGGTGAGCGACAAGCTTCCGGGCGCGACAAGACAACAACCGCGGCAAAGGCGCTTGTCGCGCAGACCACCTCTCTGTACCACGCTCCGGCACATCCACTAACGTGTCGCCTGACCTTCCCAGCGCTGCTGCGGGCGGAGGTCAGGCAGCCGCCAATGCGAGGTGGCAAGCGGCGCCGACAAGTTTGCCATCGTGGCAAGCGGTGGCCCCTGACGGCCCCTGTTTGCACCGTTAGGGCGACTAGACGGGCATTTAATGCCTTTGTCCCCTGCCGTCAGGGTTAGGTATGGTACACTGTACACTGTACAAGTAGGTGTACCAACCACTCCATTTCCATTTGTACCCTTGTCTACGTTGCCACCTGTCGGTGACCCCTTCAGCATATAAAAGGAGGCCCATGCGCAAGGTAGGGGGGGGTTCGAAAGGTTCGACACGCTCGGTCTCGTTAGCAGCTCGTGTGTACTGTGGCACTCAGCGCTCCTGAGCAAGAACGCAATACACCTAGACATGCAGCAGTAGGGGTGTTATCTCTCCGGAGAGCTCCGGTGGGTAAACCTCTCGCGTGCTTCGCCTCGATCTGCTCTTCGTGCGACCTCCGCTCCCCGCCGAACCGAAAGGGACTCGGTCCGCCGGTCCCATAGGTGTTCGTGGGCCAAATCAGCCTGCCCCGACAATCATGAATCTTTCGGATCTGAATATTCATACCACACTTAAGAAGAATTACATTGAAATTATGCCAAGTAGCATTCCACATCAAAAAATTTGTTTTTATCATTTACCTACTCGAGGACGAGCAGGAATTAAGCTTGGGGGTGCTGATACGTCTCCAATGTATCTATAATTTTTTATCGTTCCATGCTATTATATTATCCATCTTGGATGTTTTATGGGCTTTACTATGCACTTTTATATTACTTTTTAGACTAACCTATTAACCCAGAGCCCAGTACCAGTTCCTGTTTTTTCCCTTGTTTCAATTTTTCGAAGAAAAGGAACATGAAACGGAGTCGAAACGAAATGAAACCTTCTGGAGAAGTTACTTTGGAAAGAAAGCAATCTAGGGGACTTGGAGTGCTCGTAAGGAAAGCAATGAGGGAGGCACGAGGCAGGGGGCGCGCCCACCCCCTGGGCGCGCCCTCCACCATCATGGGCCCCTCGTGGTTCCCCTGACGTATTTCTTCCTCCTATACATACCAATATACCCTAAAACCATCGGGGAACAGAAGAGATCGGGAGTTCCGCCGCCGCAAGCCTCTGTAGCCACCAAAAACCAATCGGGACCCTATTCCGGCACCCTTCCGGAGGGGGGATCCCTCACCGGTGGCTATCTTCTTCATCCCGGCGCTCTCCATGACGAGGAGGGACTAGTTCACCCTCGGGGCTGAGGGTATGTACCAGTAGCTATATGTTTGATCTCTCTCTCTTGTTCTTCATTTGGCACGATCTTGATGTATCGCGAGCTTTGCTATTGTAGTTGGATCTTATGATGTTTCTCCCCCTCTACTCTCTTGTAATGGATTGATTTTTTCATTTGAAGTTATCTTATCGGATTGAGTCTTTAATGATTTGAGAACACTGCATGGGATACCCGTGGTGACAATGGGGCATTCTATTGATCCACTTGATGTATGTTTTGGTGATCAACTTGCGGGTTCCGCCCATGAACCTATGCATAGGGGTTGGCACACGTTTTCGTCTTGACTCTCCGGTAGAAACTTTGGGGTACTCTTTGAGGTTCTATGTGTTGGTTGAATAGATGAATCTGAGATTGTGTGATGCATATCGTATAATCATTCCCACGGATACTTGAGGTGACATTGGAGTATCTAGGTGACATCAGGGTTTTGGTTGATGTGTATCTTAAGGTTTATTTTACTATGAACTCTAGGGCTATTTGTGACACTTATAGGAATAGCCCAATGGATTGATCGGAAAGAATGACTTTGAGGTGGTTTCGTACCCTACCATAATCTCTTCATTTGTTCTCCGCTATTAGTGACTTTGGAGTGACCCTTTGTTGCATGTTGAGGGATAGTATATGATCCAATTATGTTATTATTGTTGAGAGAACTTGCACTAGTGAAAGTATGAACCCTAGGCCTTGTTTCCTAGCATTGCAATACCATTTACGCTCACTTTTATCGCTCGCTACCTTGCTGTTTTTGTATTTTCAGATTACAAAAACCTATATCTACCATCCATATTGCACTTGTATCACCATCTCTTCGCCGAACTAATGCACCTATAAAATTTAGCATTGTATTGGGTGTGTTGGGGACACAAGAGACTCTTTTTTATTTGGTTGCAGGGTTTCTTGAGAGAGACCATCTTCATCCTACGCCTATCACGGATTGATAAACCTTAGGTCAGCCACTTGAGAGAAATTTGCTACTGTCCTACAAACCTCTGCACTTGGAGGCCCAACAACGTCTACAAGAAGAAGGTTGCATAGTACACATCACATACCACGAGAGGTCGACGCGCGGGAAAGGCAGTGGACCGCGGGCTGCGGCACTACGGCCCGAAGGGGCGATGCAGCGGCGGCGGGCAGGTCAGGGCAACGGCAAGAAGACCTTAGGGCGGCGGTAGGGACCACGGGCCGCGGCACTTGATGACCCACGAGTATAGGGGATCAATAGTAGCACTTTTTTATAAGTAAGTGTCGAACCCAACGAGGAGCAGAAGGAAATGACAAGTAGTTTTCAGTAAGGTAATGTCTGCAGGTGCTGAAATTGTAAGTAGCGGAGTAGTTTGATAGCAAGATAAGTTGTAACGAGCAAGTAACAATAGTAGTAACAAAAGTGCAGCAAGGTAGCCCAATCCTTTTGAGGCAAATTACAGGCCAAAACGGTCTCTTATGATAAGCAAAGCGTTCTTGAGGGTACACGGGAATTTCATCTAGTCACTTTCATCTTGTTGGTTTAATTCGTGTTTGCTACTTTGATAATTTGGTATGTGGGTGAACCGGTGCTTAGGTGTTGTTCTTACTTGAACGAACCTCCTACTTATGATTAACCCACCCGCAAGGATCCGCAACTACGAGAGAAGTATTAAGAATAAAGTCTAACCATAGCATTAAACGTTTGGATCCAATCGGTCCCTTACGGAATAGCGCATAAACTAGGGTTTAAGCTTCTGTCACTCTCCCAACCCATCATCTAATTGCTACTCCACAATGCATTCCCTTAGCCCCAAATATGGTCAAGTGTCATGTAGTCGACGTTCACATGACACCACTAAGGGAATCACAACATACATACTATCAAAATATCGAACACATATCAAATTCACATGATTACTTGCAACATGATTTCTCCCGTGACCTCAAGAACAAAAGTAACTACTCACAAATAATAATCATGCTCATGATCAGAGGAGTATTAAATAGCATAATGGATCTGAACATATAATCTTCCACCAAATAAACCGCATAGTAATCAACTACAAGATGTAATCAACACTACTAGTCACCACAAGCACCAATCTATAGTTTCGGTAACAAGATTGAGCACAAGAGATGAACTAGGCTTTGCGATGAGATGGTGATGTTGAAGATGTTGATGGAGATTGCCCTCCCCAAGATGGGAGAGTTGTTGGTTATGATGATGATGATGATTTCCCCCTCCGGGAGGGAGGTTCCCCCGGCGGAATCGCTCCGCCAGAGGGCAAAAGTGCTCTTGCCCAAGTTCCGCCTCGAGACGGCGGCGCTCCGTCCCGAAAGTCCTCCCCTTATTTTTTTTTCTAGGTCAAAATTACCTATATACTAGAAGATGGGCACCTGAGGCATTAGAATTACTCCAAAAAGCATTATTACGGATAAAAACATTATAAATAACAGTAAGAAAACATGATGCAAAATGGACACATCAACTCCCACAAGCTTAGACCTCGCCTGTCCTCAAGTGAAAAACGAAATCGACAAACATGTCCACATGCTTTGAGAGAGAGGTGTCGATAAAAACAAAATACAGACATAGAAGCATCATGTAGATTATTATAATAGCAACAAATTTAAACATCAGACTTTTTCATAAAACTTTTATCATATACTTCTCATGAATAAGTAGCAGTTCATCACACAATTGAAGTATAAAGCAAAAACTCTATTAAAAACCAACAAACTATCTTCTCAGTCAAGTTTGCAACTACAATTCATCATCTTTTCAAGAAGGGTCATGTATCCGAGCCTTTAGGCAAGTCCACGTACTCAACCATCATATAGTCTTCTATGATTGCTAGCACTCACCGCGTACACATGAGCAAAACATTTCAGCCGGACACATAGAAAGATAGGGGCTTATAGTTTTGCCTCCCAACATATTCACCTCAAGGGTGGTGTCAACAATAATAACTCATGCTATCTATATTCAATTGGACATATGTGACTAGATCTTTCCTCACCAGATGATGCTTGCCAAAGGAGAAAAATAAAAAGGAATAGAAGGAAAACTTTGACTCTTTGCATAAAAGTAAATACATAAAAGTAAAAGATAAGCCCTTCGCAGAGGGAAGCAGAGGTTGACATGAGCTTATTTGTTTGTATGCTCAACCCCTTAGTGTAAAAGAACGTCACATTGCATTGCCCCTTGTGACAGCGACCTTTATTATGCAGTCTGTCGCTTTTATTATTCACCATCACAAGTTCATGCAACGCTCAATTTTCTCTTACACTAAATGATCTCACACATTTAGATGCAATTTTTATTGCCTTTTGCACCGATGACAACTTACTTGAGGGATCTTGCTCAATCCCTAGGTAGGTATGGTGGACACTTGAAAGTAAGATTTGGGTTTAAGGGGTTTTGGATGCACAAGTAGTATCTCTACTTAGTGCGGAATTTTTGGCTAGCAAAGATAGGGGGCAAGCACCACATGTTGAAGAATCTATGATAATATGACTTCTATGTGAATATAAACAAACATAAACCATTAAGTTGTCTTCCTTGTCCAACATCAACAATTTTGGCATATAATATTTTGAAGAGGGCTCACAATCACAAAATATTTCTAGGATAGTATATTTATATGTGAATCTTCTCTTCCCTTACTAATTCTTTCATGAGTAGCATCATTGACTAATGCTATGTTTGTCAATCTCTAATAAAATTTTCTACTTATACTTTTCCTTATGTGGTGCTATCACCTACCATAGGATTAGTATATGATCTTATTGATTTATTTCCTTTCTTTTATTTATTTATTTCCTTTCTCTTTTTTCTTTCTTATTTCTTTTCTTTATTTGCAACATGAAAGTAAAGAAAGCAAAAACTCAAACTAAACTTTATTATATAACTTGCACACAATTACAAGGATAGATCACTAAGCAAACTCTCAAAGAAGAAAGGATCAAACTAAAATAAGTAAAAGCAAAAAGATAGTGGGATGATACGATACCGGGGTACCTCCCCCAAGCTTGGAGGAAGCCAAGGGGAGTGCCCATACACGATACTGAATTCTCCTTTGGTGGTGAAGAAGAAGGTAGTGGTGGTGGTGAGAAAGTAGAGGGTTTGCCCTTCGCTTCCTCCAGCTTCTGATGGGGAATAAAATTATCTATCCTCAACTCGTCATTATCTATCTCGAGTTTTATTATCCTCTTGCATAACGCCTCCATGCTTTCGTTTTTGAACCGGGGAGGAACTGATTCATCTTCATCTTCTTTGGAGGTCCAGCTATAGTGCTTCTCATCTCCATCGGATTTGGGGTTTGCGATGAGATCAGCAACATACCTTTCACCCTCCGAGTCTTGACATGACATATTTTCATATCTAACAGGAAAACAGCAAGAAAAGAGGACAGAGGATTTCTCCGCAATACGGTGATTAACAGGTTCGTGAAGTATATATAGATTTTTTTTATCTTGGGGGACAAACATAGTCCGGAAGGTGTCCCAGGTGGGCACAACCCACCTGGGCGCGCTAGGCAAGCCTGGCACGCCCTGGAGTCTTGTGCCCACCAGGGTACACTTCCTGGAAGTTTCTTTATTTCGTAAATTTTTAGATATTCCAAAACTGATAAAAAATATTTTGTGGATTTTTCGGAGTCCGTTTACTTACCGTATCACATACCTCCTTATTTTCATGATTCTAAAGTGTTTCGGAAGGACTCTTTTATGTGTTCTTCCGGTGTCAAAGTTTGGATAATATTACTTTCAGCATTAATGGGCGTACCTGAGATATACTATTTTATTCGTTGTCCATTGACAATCTTCGGGTTAGTACCTTTGGAATTATTTATTTTGATGGCTCCAAACCGATAAACCTCCTCGATAACATAGGGGCCTTCCCATTTTGAGACGAGTTTTCCTGCAAAGAATCTAAAATGAGAGTTGTACAAAAGAACATATTCTCCGACTTTAAACTCACGCTTTTGGATTCTTTTGTCATCTTTTAACTTTCTCTTTGAATAAATTTTGTTTTTCATAAGCTTGGGCTCTCCATGCTAATATCAAATAACCTCTTTTCACCAGCAAGCTTGAAATCATAGTTGAGCTATTTGATGGTACAAAATGCTTTATGTTCTAACTCAAGAGGCAAATGAAAAGCTTTTCCATAAACCATTTTATAAGGAGACACGCCCATTGGATTTTTATATGCTGTTCTATAAGCCCAAACTGCATCATCTAATTTCTTAGACCAATTCTTCCTGGTCCTATTGACAGTCCTTTGTAAAATTAATTGTATTTCTCTATTTCTAAGTTCAACTTGACCAGTAGACTAAGGATGATAAGGTGATGCAATTCTATGGTTAACATCATACTTGGCAAGCATTTTACGGAAAGCACCATGAATAAAGTGTGAACCACCATCAGTCATTAAATATCTAGGGACTCCAAACCTTGGGAAAATAACTTCCTTAAGCATTTTAATAGAGGTGTTGTGATCATCACTACTGGTTGGAATAGCTTCTACCCATTTAGTAACATAATCAACAGAACCAAAATATGTGCATACCCATTAGAGGAAGGAAAAGATCCCATGTAATCAAATCCCCAAACATCAAATGGTTCAACAACAAGTAAATAATTCATCGGCATTTCTTGACGCTTACCGATATTACCTATCCTTTGACATTCATCACAAGATAAGATGAACTTACAGGCATCCTTGAAGAGAGTAGGCCAATAAAATCAAGACTGCAATACCTTGTGAGAAGTTCTATCTCCATCATGATGCCCTCCATAAGCCTCAGAGTGACACTTCCATTGGATTTGTCCCTGTTCATGCTTAGGCACACAACGTCTAATAATACCATCTACTCCTTCTTTATGTGGGTCATCCCAAAATTAATGTCTTAAATCATAGAAGAATTTTTTGTTTTGTTGGTAAGTAAAGCTAGGTGGTAAATATTTAGCAACAATGTAATTAGCATAGTCAGCATATCAAGGAGTACTATGAGCGACATTTATTGCAGCTAACTACTCATCAAGGAAACTATCATTAATAGCTAGTGGGTCATCAGTCACATTTTCAAGCCTAGACAAGTTATCAGCTATGGGGTTCTCAGCTCCTTTTCTATCAATGATATGTAAATCAAATTCTTGAAACAAGAGAACCCGTCGAATATGTCTAGGTTTAGAATATTTCTTTTCCATAAGATATTTAATAGAACCATGGTCCGTGTGAACAAGTACTTTGGAATCAACAATATAAGGTCTAAATTTATCACAAGCAAACACCACTGCTAAGAATTCTTTTTCAGTAGTAGCATAATTTCTTTGAGCACTGTCTAGATTTTTACTAGAATAATGAATAACATTCAATTTCTTATCAACTCTTTGTCCTAGAACAACACCAACAACATAATCAATAGCATCACACATAATTTCAAAAGGCAAGTTCCAATCAGGTGGTTGAACAATAGGTGCAGAAATTAAGGCTTTCTTGAGTGTTTCAAAGGCTTCTAAACAATCATTATAAAAAACAAAAGGATTATCCTTTTGCAAAAGACTAGTGAGGGGCCTAGAAATTTTATAAGTCTTTGATAAATCTCCTATAGAAACCAGCATGACCTAGGAAACTACGAATACCTTTTATATCTTTAGGACATGGCATTTTCTCAATTGCATCAACCTTAGCTTTGTCCACTTCAATACCTCTTTCAGAAATTTTATGACCCAAGACAATGCCTTCATTAACCATAAAGTGGCACTTCTCCCAATTCAAGACAAGATTTTTTTTGTTCACATCTCTGCAAAACTCGATCAAGATTGCTTAAACAATCATCAAAAGACTTCCCATAAACAGAGAAATCGTCCATGAAAACCTCAACAATCTTTTCACAATAAGTCAGAAAATATAGAAGTCATACATCTTTGAAAGGTAGCATGTGCATTACATAAACCAAAAGGCATATGTCTATAAGCATAGGTTCCGAAAGGACAAGTAAAAGTGGTCTTTTCTTGATCAAGTTGAGAAACAGGTATTTGTGAAAAACCAGAATATCCATCAAGGAAGCAAAAGTGTGTGTGCTTAGATAATCTTTCAAGCATTTGAACAATAGAAGGCAAAGGGTAATGATCTTTTCTAGTTGCTTTGTTTAATTTTCTAAAATCAATTACCATCCTATAGCATGTAACAATTATTTGTGGAATAAGTTCATTCTTATCATTAGGAACAACAATTATACCTCCTTTCTTAGGGACACAATGAACATGACTTACCCATCCACTATCAGCTATAGGATAGATTATACCTGCTTCCAGAAGTTTTAATATTTTTGTTCTTACCACTTCTTTCATCTTCGGATTTAACGGACGTTGGTGATCAACAACAGGTTTAGCATCAGGTTCCATATTAATTTTGTGCTGACATAGAGTGGGACTAATGCCCTTTAAATCATCAAGAATATATCCAATAGCAGCTCGGTGCTTCCTTAAAACTTTCAATAATCTTTCTTCTTCATGTTCTGAAAGGTTAGCACTAATAATAACAGGATATATCTTCTTTTCATCAAGATAAGCATATTTCAAAGTGCCTGACAATTGTTTTAATTCAAACACAGGATCACCTTTAGGTGGAGGAGGACCTCCGAGAGTTTCAATAGGCAAATTGTGTTTAAGCAGAGGACGTTGTTCAAAGAAAATCTTATCTATTTCATTCCTTTCATGCATATGTAAATCATTTTCATGGTCTAGCAAATGTTGTTCTAAAGGATCAGTAGGTGGTACAACAATAGAAGCAAGACCAATTAATTCATCCTTACTAGGCAATTCTTTTTCATGAATATTTCTACTAAACTTGGAAAAATTAAACTCATGAGACTCATTACCAAAACTGACACCAACATTTTGTTTCTCACAGTCTATTCTAGCATTAACGGTGTTCAAGAAAGGTCTACCAAAAATAATGGGACAAAAGTCATCTTGTGGGGAACCAAGAACAAGGAAATCAGTATGGTATTTTGTCGGTGTACTAGAGTAGGGGTACCCTAGTATCCCGAACTTGTGCACGGGCAGTTGCAGCCCTCCGCGGCAAGGCTTACCGGGTGACCGCCAAGGTCCTCCGTGGTTCCTTTGGAGCCATTCAAGAACAAAGTATTCAAGCCAAGGAGACAAGGCCCGGCAAGAGGAGCTTGCCGGAAGGCCACCCAAGGCACCTAGGAGACAAGGCCCCGGCAAGAGGAGCTTGCCGGGAAGGCCCGTGAGCAACAAGCTCGGACGCGACAAGACAACAACCGCAAAGGCGCTTGCCGCGCACCACCACTCAGACTGCTTCCAAAGACATCCACTAACGTGTCGCCTCGACCTTTCCAGCGCTACAGGCAAGAGGCCGTCTGCGGCAGCCGGAGCGCTGGTGGCAAGCCGCGCTGACAAGATTGCCATCGTGGCAAGCGGTGGCGCCCCTGGCGATCCCTTTCTGCACTGTTAGGGCGACGTAGACAGGCATTTAATGACTTTGTCCCCTGCCGTTAGGGTTAGGTATGGTACACTGTACAAGTAGCTGTACCAACCACTCCTTTTCCATTTTTGCCCTTGTCTACGTTGCCACCTGTCGGAGACCCCTTTAGCATATAAAAGGAGGCCCATGCGCAACGAGAGAGAGAGAAAAGGAGAGAGAGGTTTGAAGGGTTCAAGCCGAGAACACTCACGCCGGTCCCACAATGCTTGTGTGTATCAGAGCACTCAGCTCCCGAGCAAGAACTCAATACACTCGGACATGCAGCAAGAGGAGTGTTATCTCTCCGAGAGCTCCGGGTTGGGTAAACCGCCGTGTGCTTCGCCTCGATCTGCTCTTCGTCGACCTCCGCCCCCGCCGAACCGAAAGGGCTCGGTCCGCCGGTCCCATAGGTGTTCGTGGGCCGATCAGCCTCCCGACATCTTTGGCGCCGCTGTAGGGCGCCGAGATTGTGTGAACCTGATCCGGCGTCCACACGAGCTAGATCTTCATCATCTTCATCGACATGCCACCGAATAAGAAGGCTTCGCGGCAGATGTTCCGTCTGCTGAACCCACCACCACCGGAGCAAACGGGTGGTGGGGTAGACGCCGCGGAAGAATGGACGCCGACGGGTGCCCACGATGCTGCCAAGTCCAAGGACAAGGCTGCGCAGACCTCGGCGTCAGACATGCACCGCGCCCGCCTCAGAGGCGCGACCGACATCGCCATGGTATTCACAACGCCATACGCCGTTGGACCAAGATTGAGCTGGTGGATCTCGGATGCTCAAGACCAGCATGCACGCCAACATGCCGGCGCGAAGCGAAGCCACGCCGCTGGACGGGATATCGCCTTCTAACATAGTTAGAAGTCCGAGCATATCCCGCCTCGCGCCGTTCGCCACTGCCACCCACCACTCCAGCAGAAGCTTTGGCGAGAGCTCAACTGCTCCTGGATTACCCTCCAACAGCCGACAAGGTCGATGAGTGGAGGGCCACCATTCAGAGTCTCATCGGCTTTGCCAACGGCGACGCTCCGCGGCAGCCGAGTGCATCGCTGCCGCGGCAGGACTGCCAAACACGAGCCGATGGCGACAAAACCGGTGTGGGTGCAACCACCATGCACTCTCCGCCCCGAAGGTCAAGATCGCCGACTCGCCGGATCCACCTCGACAGCGACTCCACCGCATCATCGGATCCACGAGCTCGTCGCGATCAGCGCCAAGTTCTTCACGAACGACAAGAAGAAGACGCCGAACTCGCATCGAAGCGCCAAGAGAAGCGCCGGTGTCAATCCGACCAGCGCTGGGCCCTTCCGTCGACATGCATGCGCCAGGGAACCAGTGACTTGCCGACGCTGTAGGTTGCCCTGCGTTCACTCGTGAGCTGCGGCAAGTCCAAAGTGGCCCGGCAAGAAGAATTTCAAGCCGACGCATCGAGAAGTACGACGGCAAGACGCATCCGTCGGAGTTCCTCAAAGATCTACACCATCGCGGTGCAAGCTGCCGGGGCAAGACGACAAGATCCTCGCCAACTACTTCACCGGTGCTCAAGCCCAATGTCGATCTGGCTCATGCACTTGCCGGACAACTCCATATCCTCTTGGGCAGATCTATGCCATCAGTTTGTCGGCGCCTTTACAGGCGGCCACAAGCCCCATGGCCAAGAAAGCGACCTTCATCCGCTCACCCAGAAGGAAGGAGAGCCCCTGCGCAAGTACATTCAGAGATTCAGCCACGTACAAGCACAACATCCCAGATGTCCACCCTGCCGCGGTAATCAGCGCGTTCCATCAGAACGTGCGAAACCGCAGGATGCGGGAGGAGATGGCGATGTGCAAGATCAGAGACGTCAGTGAGCTGTATGCCCTGGCCGACAAGTGTGCACGTGCTGAGGAAGTGAGGAGACTCCCCGGAGAGAATACTGAAGCAGGAGGATCTGATAGTGAAGAAGACGGCAAGAGCTCTGATGCCCACTCCGGCAAGCGCACCTCTTCGGAGTGCTGCGCTACCGTCGAGGATGCACCATCGAGCTCCACCGGCAAGTGCTGAGGAGCAGTCTGCTCCGGCAAGCCCTAGGGTTTGTTCCGTTGAAGCAGACGCTCCAAGTCCGGCCAGAGCTCGATGCCCACTCCAAAGAAGCGCACCTCTTCGGAGTGCTGCGCTACCGCCGAGGACGCACCATCGAGCTCCACCGGCAAGTGCCGAGGAGCAGTCTGCTCCGCAAGCCCTAGGGTTTGTTCCGCTGAAGCGGGCGCCCAAGTCCGCAAGAGCTCGATGCCCACTCCGCAAGCGCACCTCTTCGGAGTGCTGCGCTACCGCCGAGGACGCACCATCGAGCTCCACCGGCAAGTGCCGAGAAGAAGTCTGCTCCGCAAGCCCTAGGGTTTGTTCCGTTGAAGCGCACGCCCCGACAAGTTTTGCTCCGGCAAGCTTGCCGGGAACGCCAAGCTCCGGCTAAGCCGCAGGTTCTTGCCGTGGAAGCAGATGTTCCCGCAGCAGCAGATGTGCCTTTAGTCCTTGTTGTCGAGCCGCAAGCTCCAGCATGGGCACATGCAGTTCACCCCACGGAACTCGTATACGGATCACCTCGAGTGCTCGCTTATGATGAGCTTGAGCAAGAGCAGTTGCGACAAGATGACGCGCTGCTCCTTGAGGAGGATCGCCTTCAGCTGTCAGACGAGCTGCTCGATACCAAAGAAGCTTTGCGCCGCTACCATAGCCGCAGTTAATGCCGAAGTCTCGAGGAAGGCGACCTTGTTCTTCGCTGCTCAGTCCGCCAAGAATTCCAACAAGTTGACGCCGAAGTGGGAAGGCCCTTACCGGGTGAAACGAGTCACTAGGCCTGGCGCTGTCCGCCTTGAGACCGAAGATGGCATTCCGGTGAGCTCCTGGAACATTGAGCATCTTCGTAAGTTTTACCCGTAGGGCGCGGTTGCCGGAACCCGTTCCGGCGACCACCTTTTGTACAAGTCTTGCCGATGTTGCATGTAATCCTTTGTACAAAGCCGGGCGCAGACCCCGTGCATAAGTAAAGCTAATGTGCTTCGCACATCTTGTCAATTTCATGCTTTCTACTTCTATTTTGCATGCGTTATCTGACACTTTGTGCAGCACCTACCCCGGTAAGCAATAACGAGCCATAAGGCTCCATATCTTTATTTTCTCTTCTTTCTTTCTCAAAGAAAGGAAGGTTCCCTCGCACACAAGTTTGCCGGGGAGGAGAAGATAACGGTGTGGACCAAGCGTGGACCAAGCGTCGCTCGAGGAGGTTTCGTCTACCCAGGAAGCAAACGACAGAAAAGCTAAGTTGCTAAAGTTTGAGCAATCAATTTTAAAAAATTTAAGTTATCTTCCTCAAGCGACCGTACTTTGTATGGAAAACCTGTGCGCGGAGGAACCAACTCGTAGCTAGTTGCGCCCTTACTTTGTTTCGAGTCCGCTCAACAACTTAAGTGAGTTGCGATTGCGCCCTTACTTTGTTTCGAGTCCGCTCAACAACTTAAGTGAGCTGCGATTGCGCCCTTACTTTGTTTCGAGTCCGCTCAACAACTTAAGTGAGCTGTGACTAGTCGCGACAAGGTTTCTTGTCGGTAGCAGCACCGCCAAAGAAGCTATCGACGTCTCAAGACTCGGCCATGCCAGTGCCTCACAATGACAAGTTCCCTAAAAGTGTAGGGCAAAAACATACAAAGGAAGGAACCAAGTAAAGGAAATAACATAGCAATTGCTACCCGAAATAGAGTTATATTACAAGATAGCTTGTCGCAGCTCTAATAGATTGTTCTCATAACATGACCAGCAGCGGCAAGAAAAAGAGAAAGCGGGCGGCCTAATCTACGGGATCGCCCTCAACCCTCGTGATCCCGCTCACCCTGTCCACGATGGGTGCGACAAGGGTCTTGAGCGCTTCCACATCAGCATCCGGCAACAAGGATGAAGACGCCATCGCCGGCCTTCAAATAGGCGCCGGGTTGGGGGCTCTTCGGAGCCCGACGCTGCCGCAGCGGCGGAGGGATCGGCGGTCGGTGTAGCGCCTGGCGCTCCTGCGGCCTCAGGGCCGTCAGTGCGATCGCCGGACCTTGCCGACCTGCGGCGGCAGCTTTGGTAGCCTCTTCGCCGGCGAGCTCGTCGGCGCCAGCTTCTTCTCCGATGGCAGCGGCGTGTCGTCGGTGTCAGTGGCGTCCTCCTCGTCGGCGGCCTCGGTCTCCATTGGCTCATGGCGGATGGATCCGGCGACCGGAAAATGAAGAAAAGTCAAGCAAATATTCAAAAAGAAAATCAGAAGAAGAAGAACACAAGGAAAGTTTTCAAGCAAGAGGATTACCTGTGCTAGGGTCTGCAGTCATGGTCTCCGCCACCAGGGGATCGCTGGTGTTGTCCCTTGCCGGAGAGCTGTCCCAAGCCGAAGAACTACAAATGCCCGTGCCCTGTTTTGGGCCTGGCCCAACAGCGCTCGGCACCGTGTGTGGCCCAGGCCCGGGGGCTCCTGTCGGTGTACTAGAGTAGGGGTACCCTAGTATCCCGAACTTGTGCACGGGCAGTTGCAGCCCTCCGCGGCAAGGCTTACCGGGTGACCGCCAAGGTCCTTCGTGGTTCCTTTGGAGCCATTCAAGAACAAAGTATTCAAGCCAAGGAGACAAGGCCCCGGCAAGAGGAGCTTGCCGGGAAGGCCACCCAAGGCACCTAGGAGACAAGGCCCCCAAGAGGAGCTTGTCAAGGCCCGATGAGCGACAAGCTTCCTGGACGCGACAAGACAACAACCATGACAAGGCGCTTGTCATGCGCAGACCACCACTCAGACTGCGCTCCAAAGCACATCCACTAACGTGTCGCCAGGACCTTTCCAGCGCATGTGGCAAGAGGTCCGTGCGGCCAGCGGAGCTGTGGCAAGCGGGCGCCGACAAGATTGCCATCGTGGCAAGCGGTGGCGCCCGACGGTCCCTTTCAGACCGTTAGGGCGACGAGACGGGCATTTAATGCCTTTGTCCCCGCCGTCAGGGTTAGGTATGGTACACTGTACAAGTAGCTGTACCAACCACTCCTTTTCCATTTTTACCCTTGTCTACGTTGCCACCTGTCGGAGACCCCTTTAGCATATAAAAGGAGGCCCATGCGCAACGTAGAGAGAAAAGGGAGAGAGAGGTTTGAAGGGTTCGAAGCCAGAGAACACTCACGCTCGGTCTCGTTAGCAGCTTGTGTGTACTGTAGCACTCAGCGCTCCTGAGCAAGAACTCAATACACTCAGACATGCAGCAGTAGGAGTGTTATCTCTCCGGAGAGCTCAAGCTGGGTAAACTGCTCGTGTGCTTCGCCTCGATCTGCTCTTCGTGCGACCTCCGCCCCCCGCCGAACCGAAAGGGGCTTGGTCCGCTGGTCCCATAGGTGTTCATGGGCCAGATCAGCCTCCCCGACATATTTTATTTTCCCACACAAGACTTCAACATCTCTAACAATCCCAATTGGTGATATAGTGTCTCTATTAGCAAGTTTAATAGTAACATCTATGTCTTCTATCTCTGCGGATGCTATGTCATTCATAATTTCTTGATATAAGGTGTAAGGAATTGCACTCGCACTAGCGCCAATGTCACATAAACCAAGATAACAGTGATCTCCTATTTTAACTGAGATGACATGCATGCCAATAACATGTCTATGTTTATCCTTTTTATCAGGTTTGGCAATTCTAGCAGCTTCATCATAGAAGTAAATAACATGCCCATCCATATCTTCTTCCAAGAGATCTTTAGCCATAGCAATGCTAGGTTCTACTTTGATTTGTTCATCAGGTTTAGGTGTTCTAATATAGCTTTTGTTAACCACAATTGAAACTTTAGCATGTTCCTTTATCCTAATAGGGAAAGGTGGTTTCTCAATATAAGCAGAAGGAACAACTAGATCAACATTATAAAGTATAGATTCTTCTTTAACTGGCACCGCTTCTTTAATTTCTTATTTAATAGGTGGGTGATATTTAAACCACTTCTCTTTAGGGAGTTCAACATGAGTAGCAAATGATTCACAAAAGGAGGCTACTATCTCAGAGTCAAGTCCATATTTAGTGCTAAACTTTTGAAAAGCATCGGTATCCATAAAAGATTTAACACAACCATACTTAAGTTTAATACCTGACTCTTTACCTTCATCGAGTTCCCAATATTCAGAGTTGCATTTAATTCTTTCCAAAAGATCCCACCGGAATACAATAGTCTTCTTCATAAAAGAACCAGCACAATAAGTATCAAGAATGGTTTGATCATTACGAGAAAGCCGAGCATAAAAATTCTAGATAATAATTTCTCTTGAGAGCTCATGATTGGGGCATGAATATAACATTAACTTAAGCCTCCCCAATGCTAGAGCGATACTTTCTCCTTCACGAGGCCAAAATCATATATATATATAATTCCGATCACGATGAACTAGATACATAGGATAATTTTTTGGTGGAACTCCAATTTCAAACGATTCCAATTCCATGATCCAATATCATCGCATAGCCTATACCATGCCAATGCTTTTCTCCTTTCAAATATAAAGGGAAAACCTTTTTCATAACTTCATCTCTGGGTAAACCTACAAGCTTAAACAATCCACAAATCTGTTCCACATATATCAAGTGCATATCAGGATGTTCGGTTCCATCTCCTGCATAAGGATTGTCTAGCGGTTGTTCTATCATACCCAAAGGAATTTCATACTCAATATTTTTAGTAGGTGCAGTAGGTTGAGGGGTAGCTAATTGTGGTTCCGGTCGAGGTGAAGATACCCCGAACAAACCCCTCAAAGGATTGTTTTCCATAGTAACAAGTGACAATAAATTTCAGCACACTATATAAATATTTCCTTACAAATTTCCACTTACCAAAGGCGCTTCGCTCTCCGGCAACGGTGCTAGAAAATTTCCTTGATGACCCACGAGTATAGGGGATCAATTGTAGCTCTTTTCAATAAGTAAGAGCATCGAACCCAACGAGGAATAGAAGGAAATGACAAGTAGTTTTCCATAAGGTAATGTCTGCAAGTGCTGAAATTGTAAGTAGCGGAGTAGTTTGATAGCAAGATAATTTGTAACGAGCAAGTAACGATAGTAGTAACAATAGTGAAGCAAGGTAGCCCAATATTTTTGAGGCAAAGGACAGGCCATATCGGTGTCTGTTGATAAGCAAAGCATTCTTGAGGGTGCACGGGAATTTCATCTAGTCACTTTCATCATATGTTGGTTTAATTCATGTTCGCTACTTTGATAATTTGGTATGTGGGTGGAACGGTGCTTAGGTGCTGTTCTTACTTGAACAAACCTCCTACTTATGATTAACCCTCCCACAAGCATCCGCAACTATGAGAAAAGTATTAAGAATAAAGTCTAACCATAGCATTAAACTTTTGGATCCAACCGGTCCCTTACGGAATAGCGCATAAACTGGGGTTTAAGCTTCTGCCACTCTCGCAACCCATCATCTAATTGCTACTCCACAATGCATTCGCTTAGGCCCAAATATGGTGAAGTTTCATGTAGTCGACGTTCACATGACACCACTAAGGGAATCACAACATACATACTATCAAAATATCGAACTCATATCAAAGTCACATGATTACTTGCAACATGATTTCTCCCGTGACATCAAGAACAAAAGTTACTACTCACAAATAATAACCATGCTCATGATCAGAGGAGTATTAAATAGCATAATGGATCTGAACATATAATCTTCCACCAAATAAACCATATAGTGATCAACTACAAGATGTAATCAACACTACTAGTCACCCGCAAGCACCAATCTATAGTTCCGGTAATAAGATTGAACACAAGAGATGAACTAGGGTTTGAGATGAGATGGTGTTGTTGAAGATGTTGATGGAGATTTCCCTCCCCAAGATGGGAGAGTTGTTGGTGATGATGATGACGATGATTTCCCCCTCCGGGAGGGAAGTTCCCCTGGTGGAATCGCTCCACCGGATGGCAAAAGTGCTCCTGCCCAAGTTCTGCCTTGAGACGGCGGCGCTCCGTCCCAAAAGTCCTCCCCTTATTTTTTCTAGGTCAAAATGACCTATATACCAGAAGATGGGCACTGGAGGTGGGCCTGAGTGAGCACTACCCACCAAGGCGCGACTGGGCTCCCTAGCATGCCCAGGTGGGTTGTGCCCACCTGGTGGGCCCCGTCTGGTAGTTATTTGCTCCAATATTCAGCATATATTAGATAAAAAATCTTCGTAAAGTTTCAGCTTTTGTTGGAGTTGTGCAGAATAGGTAGGCTGACGTAGCTTTTCCAGGTCCAGATTTCCAGCTGCCGGAATTCTCCCTCTTGGTGTGTACCTTGCATATTATGAGAGAAAAAGCATTAGAATTACTCCAAAAGGCATTATTATGGATAAAAACATTATAAAGAATAGTAAGAAAACATGATGCAAAATGGACGTATCAGCGCTACGGCCCGAAGGGGCGGCGCAACAGCGAAACGCGGGTCGGTGCAACCGCGGGGACGACCTTGGGACGGCGGCGGGGACTGCATATCGCGGCACTGATGGAAATATGCCCTAGAGGCAATAATAAAATGGTTATTATTATATTTGCTAATTCATTATAAAGGTTTATTATTCATGCTAGAATTGTATTGATCGGAAACTTAAATACATGTGTGAATACATAAACAAATATCGTGTCCCTAGTAAGCCTCTACTAGACTAGCTCGTTGATCAAAGATGGTTAAGGTTTCGTAACCATAGAGGTGTGTTGTAATTTGATAACGGGATCACATCATTAGGAGAATGATGTGATGGACAAGACCCATCCGTTAGCTTAGCATAATGATCGTTCAGTTTTATTGCTATTGCTTTATTCATGTGAAATACATATTCCTTCAACAATGATATTATGCAACTCCCAGATACCGGAGGAATGCCTTGTGTGCTATCAAACATCACAACGTAACTGGGTGATTATAAATATGCTCTATAGGTATCTCCGAAGGTGTTTGTTGAGTTGGCATAGATCGAGATTAGGATTTGTCACTCCGAGTATCGGAGAGGTATCTCTGGGCCCTCTCAATAATACACATCATAATCTTGCAAGCAAACGACTAGGAGTTAGTCACGAGTTGATGTATTACGGAACGAGTAAAGAGACTTGCCGGTAACTATATTGAACTAGGTATGAAGATACTGACGATCGAATATCGGGCAAGTAACATACCGATAGACAAAGGGAATTACGTATGTTGTCATAACGGTTCGACTGATAAAGATCTTCGTAGAATATGTAGGATCCAATATGGACATCCAGGTTCCGCTATTGGTTATTGACCGGAGAGGTGTCTTGGTCATGTCTACATAGTTCTCGAACCCGTAGGGTCCGCACGCTTAACGTTCGTTGACGATATAGTATTATGTGAGTTATGTGATTTGGTGACCGAATGTTGTTCAGAGTCCCAGATGAGATCACGGACATGACAAGGAGTCTCTAAATGGTCGAGAGGTAAAGATTCATATATAGGACGATGGTATTCGGACATCGGAAGTGTTTCGGAGGGTACTAGGTACTTATCGGGTCACCGAAAAGGAGTTCCGGGCACCCCCGGCAAAGATATGAGCCTTATGGGCCAAGAGAGGGAACACACCATCCCACAAGGGGCTGGTGCGCCCCTATATAGGCCGGCCCTGTGAGGAGGAGAAGGAAATAGGGGAGGAAAAGGAAAGTGTGGATTAGGACTCCCCCTTCCTTCCCTCTCCCCCCTCTTTCCTTCCCCCTTCTTCTTACAAGGAAAGGGGGGGCGTAGGCAAGGCAGCAGCCCTACGGCTCCCGCCAGGTCTCTTGGGGCGCCCTAGGGGCTGCCTACTCCCCTCCCACCTATATATACATAGGTAGGGGCGCCACACAAGGGCACACAACATTGTCTTAGCCGTGTGCGGCACCTTCGTCCATTGTTTACTCCCTCGGTCATATTTTTCGTAGTGCTTTGGCGAAGCCCTGCGGAGATCACTTCACCATCACCGTCACCACGCTGTCGTGCTGCCGGAACTCATCTACTACCTCGCCATCTTGCTGGATCAAGAAGGCGGAGGACGTCATCAAGTTGAACATGTGCAGAACACGGAGGTGTCGTGCGTTCGGTACTAGATCGGTTGAAGCGCGAAGAAGTTCGACTACTCAACCGCGTTGTGAAACGCTTCCGCTTATGGTCTACGAGGGTACGTAGACACACTCTCCCCTCGTTGCTATGCATCTCCATGCATAAATCATTGTGTGTGCATATATTTTTTTTTGTTTTCCATGCAACGATTCCCAACATGCACTACGGCCCGAAGGGGCGACGCAGCGGCGACGCACGAGTCGATGCAGCCGCGAGGAGAACCAGGGGTGACGGTGCTGCGGCCCGACGGGGCGACCCAACGGCAGCCCGATGCTCGATCGGTGGAGTGGTGCGCTATACTCAGGACGGTCTTCACGGAACCTGCGGAGGCGCGCGCCACCGATGAGCCAGGTCGGTCGCGTGGCGTAGATGGGGCGGATCGCTGCTACTTCTTGAGCTTGCATTGGTTTTTCCCTTGAAGAGGAAAAGGGATGCAGCAAAGTAGAGATAAGTATTTCCCTCAGTTAAGAACCAAGGTATCAATCCAGTAGGAGAAACATGCAAGTCCCCAATATATGCACCTTCACAAACAATCAAACACTTGCACCCAACGCGAAAAATGGGTTGTCAATCCCTTCACGGTCACTTGCAAAGGTAAGATCTGATAGAGATAGATATAAAAGATTAACATAAACAAAATAAAATTAAATAAATTGCAACAAGGTATAATTGGTATTTTGGTATATAGATCTGAAAATATATTAAGGAAAGTAGACCCAAGGGCCATAGGTTTCACTAGAGGCTTCTCTCTTGAAGGAAAATAATACGGTGGGTGAACAAATTACTGTCGAGCAATTGATAGAAAAGCACAAAGTTATGATGATATCCAAGGCAATGATTATGAATATAGGCATCACGTCTATGTCAAGTAGACTGACTCCTGCATGCATCTACTACTATTACTCCACACATCGACCGCTGTCCAGCATGCATCTAGAGTATTAAGTTCATAAAGAATGGAGTAACGCCTTAAGTAAGATGACATGATGTAGAGGGATAAACTCAAGCAATACGATGAACACCCCATCTTTTTACCATTGATGGCAACCATACAAATACGTGTCTCGCTGCCCCTACTTTGTCACTGGGTGAGATGACGCAAGATTGAACCCTAAACTAAGCACCTCTCACATTGCAAGAAAAATCAATCTAGTTGGCCAAACCAAACTGATAATTCGAAGAGAAATACAAAGATATTAAATCATGCATATAAGAATTCAGAGAAGATTTGAATAATATTCATAGAAAAGCTGATCATAAATCCATAATTCATCGATCTCGACAAACACACCGCAGAAGAAGATTACATCGGATAGATCTCCAAGAACATCAAGGAGAACATGGTATTGATAATCAAAAAGAGAGAATAAGCCATCTAGCTACTAGCTATGGACCCATAGGTCTGCGGTAAACTACTCACGCTTCACCAGAAGGGCAATAGGGTTGATGTAGATGCCCTCCGTGATCGAATCCCCCTCCGACAGGATGCCAAAAAAGGCCCCAAGATGGGATCTCACAGGAACAGAAGGTTATGGCGGCGGAAGAGTATTTTGATGGACGCTTCTATTGATATTGGAATATTGGTGAATTTATAGAACTAAGAGGGAGGTCGGTGGACTCCTTGGGGGGGCACAAGCCAGACCACCCCCCCCCCTCGCTAGGGCGCGCCATGAGGGCTTGTGGTGCCCTCGGAACTGTTCTGACTTCATGTCCAAGTTCCGTGGATGTCTTCTGGTCCAAGAAAAATCATCGTAAAGTTTTATTCCTTTTGGACTCCGTTTGATATTCCTTTTCTGTAAAACTCAAAAACAAGGAAAAAATATAAACTGGCACTTGGCTCTAGGTTAATAAGTTAGTACCAAAAATAATATAAAATAGCATATTAATGCATATAAAACATTCAAAAAAGATAATATAATAGCATGGAACAATAAAAAAATATAGATACGTTGGAGACGTATCAAGCATCCTCAAGCTTAATTCCTACTCTTCCTCGAGTAGGTAAATGAGAAAAACAGAATTTTTGATGTGGAATGCTACCTAACATATATATATCCATGTTATTTTCTTTATTGTGGTATGAATGTTCAGATCCATAAGATTCAAAACAAAAGTTTAATATTGACATAAAAACAATAATACTTCAAGCATAATAATAAAGCAATCATGTCTTCTCAAAATAACATGGCCAAAGAAAGTTATCCCTACAAAATCATATAGTCTGGCTATGCTCCATCTTCATCACACAAAGTATTAAATCAGGCACAACCCGATGACAAAGCCAAGCAATTGTTTCATACTTTTGATGTTCTTAAACTTTTTCAACTTTCACGCAATACATGAGCGTGAGCCATGAATGTAGCACTATAGGTGGAATAGAATATGGTGGTTGTGGAGAAGACAAAAAGAAAGAGATAGTCTCACATCAACTAGGCGTATCAACGAGCTATGGAGATACCCATCAATAGATATCAATGTGAGTGAGTAGGGACTGCCATGCAACAGATGCACTAGAGCTATAAGTTTATGAAAGCTCAAAAAGAAACTAATCGGCGTGCATCCAACTCGCTTGCTCATGAAGACCTAGGGCAATTTGAGGAAGTCCATCATTGGAATATACAAGCCAAGTTATATAATGAAAAATTCACACTAGTATATGAAAGTGACAACATAGGAGACTCTCTATCATGAAGATCATGGTGCTACTTTGAAGCACAAGTGTGGAAAAGGGATAGTAACATTGTCCCTTCTCTCTTTTCTCTCATTTCTTTGGTGGGCCTCTTTGGCCTCTTTTATTTTTTTAAAGTTCAGAGACTCATCCCAACTTGTTAGGGAATCATAGCTTCCATCATCCTTTCCTCACATGGGACAATGATCTAATAATGATGATCGTCACACTTTTATTTTCTTACAAGTTACAACTCAAGAATTACAACTCGATACTTAGATAAAATATGACTCTATATGAATGCCTCCGGTGGTGTACTGGGATGTGCAATGATCTAGCGTAACAAATGACAACAAAAACGGACAAGCCATGAAAACAGCATGCTAGCTCTCTTATGATCAAGCAAAGCAATATGACAACGATGGAGCGTGTCATAATAAAATGGAACGGGGGAAGTTGCATGGCAATATATTTCGGAATGGCTATGGAAATGCCATAATAGGTAGGTATGGTGCCTGTTTTGAGGAAGGTATATGGTAGGTGTAATGCACCGGTGAAAGTTGTGTGGTACTAGAGAGGCTAGCAATGGTGGAAGGGTGAGAATGCGTATAATCCATGGACTCACATTAGTCATAAAGAACTCACATACTTATTGCAAAAATCTATTATCATTGAAACAAAGTACTACGCACATGCTCCTAGGGGGATAGATTGGTAGGAAAAGACCATCGCTCATCCCCGACCACCACTCATAAGGAAGACAATCAATAAACAAATCATGCTCTGACTTCATCACATAACGGTTTACCATACGTGCATGCTACGTGAATCACAAACTATAACACAAGTATTTCTACCAATCCACAATTACTCACTAGCATGACTCTAATATCACCATCTTTATATCTCAAAACAATCATAAGGAATCAAACTTCGCATAGTATTCCATGCACTTTATATGAAAGTTCTTATTATACCCCTCTTGGATGCCCATCAAATTAGGACTAAATTCATAACCAAAGCAAATTACCATGTTGTTTAGAAAGACTCTCAAAATAATATAAGTGAATCATGAGAGTTCAAAAATTTCTATAAAATAAAGCCACCGGCATGCTCTAAAAACATATAAGTGAAGCACTAGAGCAAAATTGTGTAGCTCAAAAGATATAAGTGAAGCACATAGAGTATTCTAATAAATTCACGACTCATGCGTGTCCCTCTCAAAAGGTGTGTACAGCAAGGATGATTGTGGCAAACTAAAAAGCAAAGACATACAAGACGCTCCAAGCAAAACACATATCATGTGGTGAATAAAAATATAGCCTCAAGTAAATTTACCGGTAGACGAAGACGAAAGAGGGGATGCCATCGGGGGCATCCCCTAGCTTAGATGCTTGGTTGTTCTTCAATATTACCTTGGGGTGCCTTGGGCATCCCCAAGCTTAGGCTCTTTCTCGGTGTCAAAACCGGCGGATCTCGGGTAGGGGGTCCTGAACTGTGCTTCTAAGGTCGATGGTAACAGGAGACAGGGGACACGATGTTTACCCAGGTCCGGGCCCTCTCTATGGAGGTAATACCCTACTTCCTTCTTGATTGATCTTGATGAATATGAGTATTCCAAGAGTTGATCTACCACGAGATCGTAATGGCTAAAACCCTAAGAGTCTAGCCTGCATGATTATGATTGCCTCTATGGACCTAACCCTCCGGTTTATATAGACAACAGAGGGGACTAGGGTTGTACAAACTCAGTTACAGAGAAAGGAATCTTCATATCCAAACACCATCCACGCCAAGGAGAGTCCTATCCGGACACGGGAGAGAGTCTTCTGTCTTGTATCTTCACGGCCCATCAGCCCGGCCCATGTCCAACAGGTCGGACGCCCGAGGACCCCTTAATCCAGGACTCCCTCAGTAGCCCCTGAACCAGGCTTCAATGACGAGGTGCCCAGCGTGCAGATTGTCTTCGGCATTGCAAGGCGGGTTCCTCCTCCGATTACTCCAAAGCATCCTTCGAACACCGAAAACGTGTCCGGCTCTCCAAAACAAGTACCGCACACTGTCGGTGTCAAAACCGGTGGATCTCGGGTAGGGGGTCCCGAACTGTGCGTCTAAGGTCGATGGTAACAGGAGATGGGGGACACAGTGTTTACCCAGGTTCGGGCCCTCTCTATGGAGGTAATACCCTACTTCCCGCTTGATTGATCTTGATCACTATGAGTATTACAAGAGTTGATCTACGACGAGATCGTAATGGCTAAAACCCTAGAAGTCTAGCCTGTATGACTATGATTGTATATA
Source organism: Aegilops bicornis (assembly GCA_021605145.1). Lineage (NCBI taxonomy): Eukaryota > Viridiplantae > Streptophyta > Magnoliopsida > Poales > Poaceae > Aegilops > Aegilops bicornis. The sequence goes on along the minus strand of CM038672.1, from coordinate 472,871,068 downwards.
TCCTCTACGGACTAAGCCCTCCAGTTTATATAGACACCGGAGGGGACTAGGGTTACACAAAGTCAGTTACAGAGAAAGGAATCTTCATATTTGGTCGCCAAGCTTCCCTTCAACGCCAAGGAGAGTCCCATCCGGACACAGGTAAAGTCTTTGGTCTTTGTATCTTCACAGCCCATTAGTCCGGCCCATGGCTAACAGGTCGGACGCCCGAGGACCCCTTAGTCTAGGACTCCCTCAGTAGCCCCTGAACCAGGCTTCAATGACGAGGTGTCTGGCGCACAGATTGTCTTCGGCATTGCAAGGCGGGTTCCCCTTTTTCGAACTCCAAGATGGTCTTCGGGCGCAACGATAGTGTCCGGATCTGCAACACAAGTACCACACACAACCGCAGAGAGTATAATATTTCACGAGTCCAATCTGCTGACAACTTTTTGTAATGTGACATAACATCTGCCCGGTCATTATTTCGAACCGTTTTCGTCTGTCGTTCCACGTTTCGAGACGCGGTTTTCATTGGCACGTCTTGTCGAAGCAGAGATCGTGTCCCCTTATTGCGAGATTCTCATCAATACGGGCGTGGGTAATCCAACCGTGCCGTTTGCACAGCCCTTGGGAATAGGGGAGTTTTAAGGCGAGTGGGGAGGCGCTTTGATATTCACTGCTTTATAAGGGGATAAAGGATTCCCTTTCTTCACCCACGCCTTCTCTCTTCCTCTGCCCTTCCATTCTTGAGCTCCAGCACCTAAGTCCTCATCTTTTCCGCCTCAAGCAAGCACTCAGCCATGTCCGAATCTGGAGGGCAAGGCAAGTGGATGGCCTCCTCCGTTAAGGAGAAGGACATCGCTGGGCTTCAGGAGGCCGGGTATCTGGCGAAAGAAATCACCCACCGGCTTCCGGCCAAGGGGCAAGTCGTCCCCACACCGAAGCCCAACGAGATGGTTGTGTTCATCCCTCATTTCGTCCGTGGGTTAGGGTTTCCACTCCACCCTTTCGTCCGCGGACTGATGTTCTATTACGGGCTAAGTTTCCATGTTCTAGCCCCCAACTCCTTTCTCAACATATCGGCATTTTATTGTCGTGTGCGAGGCCTTCCTCCGCGTTCCTCCCCACTTCGGATTATGGCTCAAGATCTTCAATGTGAAGCCGAAGGTGGCGGATGGCCAACACGCAGAGTGCGGAGGAGCCATGGTGAGCAAGATGCCCAACGTCACATGGCCCAAAGGCACGTTTGTGGAGACAGTCAAGTAGTGGCAGAAGTTGTGGTTCTATATCACAGAGCCCTGCGACGCCACCTGGGCCGCGGCTCCCAAATTCAAGTCCAGAGCTGCGATGTGGCTTACCTCCTGGATGGAGAAGGGCCCAAATTGGTCTTCGTCGGACGAGCTGATAGCGCTGCAAACGCACATCCAGAGCATGGTGGACAAAAACATCAAGCTCGTTGACGTGATCCAGGTGATGCTAGTTCGTCAGATTCTCCCCTGCCAAAGTTGTACCTGCCCTTTATGGGAATTCGATCTGGAGAAGCACCAATCCTTGGAAAGGCTCTTCGGAACCACTCACGAAGATGCCTGGAAGTTGCTCTTTAAGGGCAATGAGAAGCCGTCGGCCATAGACTCGGACCGCGGACACGATCTTGCCCATCCTGCTAATGCAGTAAGTCTTTCATGTCTCGAGGTGCTTCCTCTACTGGCTTGTTTAAGGGGGATACCTAAACTTTATTTTTTCAGGTATGGACAGAGAAAGTGGAGCAGATCCGGTTTTCGGCTCGGCTGCCCGAAGAGCCAGTCATCCCGCTCCTGGTGAAGATGCTGGTTCGGGCGCCCTACAAGGCGCCGGAGAAGAAGGCCAAGAAAAAGGCCAAGGGGGCCAAAGGTGGCCCTCGTCGCAAGGGTGCTTCAGACATGACGTCCGAAGATGACGAGGATCACTCCTCTGCCGCCGAAGACGATGATGAGGAAGAGGAAGAAAGCAACTCTCCCACTGACGGGGGGGGGGGGGGGAGGGGGGAAGAAGAGGGCGGCCTCCACAAATCTGGAGGCGGATGCGCCCAAGAGGGGGAAGGGCCCCCTTGTGGATAACACCACGTGAGACGTTGATAGCAGCCCAGAACAAGCCCCTGATACGTCTCCAACGTATCTATAATTTTTGATTGTTCCATGCTATTATATTATGTGTTTTGGATGTTTATGGGCTTTATTAAACACTTTTATACTATTTTTGGAACTAACCTATTGACGCAGAGCCCAGTGCCAGTTCCTATTTTTTTCCCTTGTTTTAGTGTTTCAAAGAAAAGGAATATAAAACGGAGTCGAAACGGAATGAAACCAACTGGAGAATTTATTTTTGGAAGGAAAGCTACCAAATAGACTTGGAGTGCACGTCAGGAAAGAAACGAGGGAGCCACGAGGTAGGGGGCGCGCCCACCCCCTATGGCGTGCCCTCCACCCTCGTGGGCCCCTCGTGGCTCCCCTGACGTACTTCTTCCTCCTATATATACCCATATACCCTAAAATGATCGGGGAATAGATCGGAAGTGCTGCCGCCGCAAGCCTCTGTAGCCACCAAAAGTCAAATCGGGACCATGTTCCGGCACCCTGCCGGATGGGGGAACCCTCACCGGTGGCCATCTTCATCATCCCGGCGTTCTCCATGACGAGGAGGGACTAGTTCACCCTCGGGGCTAAGGGTATGTACCAGTAGCTATGTGTTTGATATCTCTCTCTCGTGTTCTTGATTTGGCACGATCTTGATGTATCACGAGCTTTGCTATTATAGTTGGATCTTATGTTTCTTCTCCCCCTCTTCTCTCTTGTAATGGATTGAGTTTTCCCTTTGAAGTTATCTTATCGACTGAGTCTTTAATGACTTGAGAACACTTGATGTATGTCTTGCCATGCGTATCTGTGGTGACAATGGGATATCACGTGATTCACTTGATGTATGTTTTGGTGATCAACTTATGTTCCGCCCATGAACTAATGCATAGGGGTTGGCACACGTTTTCGTCTTGATTCTCCGGTAGAAACTTTGGGGCACTCTTTGAGGTTCGATGTGTTGATTGAATAGATGAATCTGAGATTGTGTGATGCATATCGTATAATCATACCCACCGATACTTGAGGTGACATTGGAGTATCTAGGTGACATTAGGGTTTTGGTTGATTTGTGTCTTAAGGTGCTATTCTAGTACGAACTCTAGGGTTGTTTGTGACACTTATAGGAATAGCCCAACAGATTGATTGGAAAGAATAACTTTGAGGTGGTTTCGTACCCTACCATAATCTCTTCGTTTGTTTTCCACTATTAGTGACTTTGGAGTGACTCTTTGTTGCATGTTGAGGGATAGTTATATGATCCAATTATGTTATTATTGTTGAGAGAACTTGCACTAGTGAAAGTATGAACCCTAGGCCTTGTTTCCTAGCATTGTAATACCGTTTACGCTCACTTTTATTACTTGTTACCTTGCTGTTTTTATATTTCGGATTACAAAAACCTATATCTACCATCCATATTGCACTTGTATTACCATCTCTTCATTAACTAGTGCACCTATACAATTTACCATTGTATTGGGTGTGTTGGGGGACACAAGAGACTCTTTATTATTTTGTTGCAGGGTCGCTTGAGAGAGACCATCTTCATCCTACGCCTCCCACGGATTGATAAACCTTAGGTCATCCACTTGAGGGAAATTTGCTATTGTCCTACAAACCTCTGCACTTGGAGGCCCAACAACGTTTACAAGAAGAAGGTTGCGTGGTAGACATCAAGCAATTTCTGGCACTGTTGCCGGGGAGGTGAGTTCTTGAAGGTATATCTTTAGATCTTGCAATCGAATATTTTAGTTTCTTGTTTTATCACTAGTTTAGTCCATAAAAGAAAATTACAAAAAAATGGAATTGAGTTTGTCTCGTACGCTTCATCTTTCTAATATCTTTCGTGAGTATGATGGAAATGAAAATTGTGCCAAAGTGTTAGAAGAAGAATGCATTAAAATGTTTGGCACTATATCTTTGAATGATGAGCATGATTGCAATGTTGTTATTATGAACTCCTTGAATATCCATGGTACTAATGACAATTGTACTAGTCATGATGAAAATATCTCTTATAAACATGCCAATTTTTGTGGAGTGCGTTGGGTTTGTAAGTACACACCAAATAGGGAAGATAGATATTGCAAGAGGCATAAGTACTTAGAAACTAAATTGTTGCAAGAAAGGCTAGATGTTTATACCGAAAGATTCAATATTTATCGCCATCCTTGTGAACTTTGCAATGAACAAGGTCATTTAAAGCTCCAATGCTATTTGTTTCATGATCAAGTCGTGTCCAAAAATTGTGATAACTTGATTACCCTTGAGCATCATAAAGAGCTTAGTCTTCTTTTGGGTTATGAAGAAATGAAACGTATAACTGAGGGTATTCCAAAGTTTAATCTTGATAGATTTCTTGATTTTGATCTAGAGAAGATTTATGTGTATTGTGCGGTGAATTGCATTGAAAATCCTTATATTGCCAATTACATAAAGAAAAGAAAACAAATATAAGATGAAGAGAATGCTAACGAAAGGGAAGAGACTTCCCAATATTCTCCTATTATTTCTTATGATGAATCAGGTAACGAGGAGGAGCCTTCTACTCAACCAATCTCATTAATAAGGAGCTCCAAAAAGAGCACTGAACCCACACATGAGGTGAATAAGAAGAAAAGAAAAAGGAAGAGAGGTAAAAATATGTATCTCCCAAATAATGTTGCTCATATTTTTGTTGTGCCTCATGAAAATGAATAAAAAATAATTGTGGAAGATGATGCACTTGATGATGATCTAGTTTGCCTATTGCTTGTTTTGATGATTATGATTGGGAAGATAATAATACTTCTTATGATCTTGAAAATCTTTTTGGCACTTTCTTGGAAGAATATGATAATTGCTATACTATTGGTGCTATCCATACTATTAATGATGAGAGTGATTATGCTTATGATATGAAAAGGCCCAAGCTTGGGGAAGCTATGTTTGATGAGGATGACATATTTGAGAATATATTTGCTGAAATTAATGTTTGTCCCAAGCTTGGGGATACTATGTTTAATAATGATGATATATTTAGCCTCCCAAGTTTTGATATGCAAAGTTGTTATGACGATAGCATGCCTTCTACCTATGATGATTATATTGATGAAAGTGGGTTTGGAAGAGTGTCAACTTTAGGAAGTAACGATCCCACTATTTTGGAGGATTTTGAATCTTATAATATTTATGAAAGTGGATTTCGAGAGGTCATGACTTTATTTAGTGATGTATCCACTATTTCGGAAGAGGTTTCAATTGATTATGATGAGAACAAAGTTGCTACTTATGATGATTATTGTGATGAAACTTATGCTATAAGGAGTAGTGATGATTATATTTATAAAACTTGTCATGATTATGGTTACCCTTTCTCTGAACATTACTCTTTTAATGTGGAAACAATTTATAGTATTCAAGTCTCTTATGATACTCCCACTATTTCGAATAAGAAGAACTTTGCTTATGTGGAGCGTAGTAAATTTTCTATGCTTGTAGATCATGAAAAGGATGCTTTAGGTGCTGGTTATATTGTTGAATTCATTCATGATGCTACTGAAAATTATTATGAGGGAGGAACATATGCTTGTAGGAATTGCAATAATATCAAGTTTCCTCTCTATGTGCTTAAAGTTTTAAGGTTATGCTTGTTTTTCCTTCCTATGCTAGTTGATTATTGTTCCCATAAGTTGTTTTCTCACAAAATCCCTATGCATAGGAAGTGGGTTAGACTTAAATGTGCTAGTCATATTCTTCATGATGCTCTCTTTGCGTTTCAATTCTTATCTTTAATGTGAGCATCATTGAAATCATCATGCCTAGCTAGGGGCGCTAAACGTTAGCGCTTGTTGGGAGGCAACCCAATTTTATTTTAGTTTCTTGCTTTTTGGTTCTGTTTACTAATAAATAATCCATCTAGCTTATGTTTAGATGTGGTTTTGTGTTTTAATTAGTGTTTGTGCCAAGTAGAATCTTTGGGAAGACTTGGGTGAAGTCTTTAAGATCATGCTGTAAAAAACAGAAACTTTAGCGCTCACTTAGATTTGCTTCAACTTTTTACTGGAGAGTGCTATTTAGTTGATTATTTTTGCAGATGATTACTAGACAAATTCCTCAGGTCCACCAATTTATGTTAGAATTTTTGGAGTTCCATAAGTATACGTTAGTTACAGATTACTCTAGACTGTTCTATTTTTGATAGATTCTGTTTTCATTGTGTTGCTTGCTTATTTTGATGAATCTATGGCTAGTAAAATAGTTTATAAATCATAGAGAAGTTGGAATACAGTAAGTTTAACACTAATATAAATTTAGAATGATTTCAAAACATTACCTAGGTGGTGATTTATTTTCTTATAGTAACGGAGCTTACGAGTTTTCTGTTAAGTTTTGTGTTGTGAAGTTTTCATGTTTTGGGTAAAGATTCGATGGACTACGGAATAAGGAGTGGCAAGAGCCTAAGCTTGGAGATTCCCAAGGCACCCCAAGGTAATATTCAAGGACAACCAAGAGCCTAAGCTTGGGGATTCCCCGGACGGCATCCCCTCTTTCGTCTTCGTTCATCGGTAACTTTACTTGGAGCTATATTTTTATTCACCACATGATATGTGTTTTGCTTGGAGCATCATTTTATTTTCTTTAGCTTTGCTTGCTGTTTGAATAAAATACCAAGATCTGAAATTCTTAAATGTTAGAGAGTCTTCACATAGTTGCATAATTATTCGACTACTCATTGATCTTCACTCATACCTTTTGGAGTAGTTTGTTGTTTGCTCTAGTGCTTCACTTATATCTTTAGAGCACGGTGGTGGATTTGTTTTATGGAAACTTTTGGTCTCTCATGCTTCACTTAGATTATTTTGAGAGTCTTAAACAGCATGGTAATTTGCTTAATCCTAATATGCTAGGTATTCAATACTAGTAAAAACTTTCTTACGAGTGTGTTGAATACTAAGAGAAGTTTGATGCGTGATGATTGTTTTGAGACATGGAGGTAGTGATATTAAAGTTGTGCTAGTTGAGTGGTTGTGAATTTGAGAAATACTTGTGTTTAAGTTTGCAAGTCCCATAGCATGCACGTATGGTAAACGTTATGTAACAAATTTGAAACATGAGGTGTTCTTTGATTGTCTTCCTTATGAGTGGCGGTCGGGGACGAGCGATGGTCTTTTCCTACCAATCTATCCCCCTAGGAGCATGCGCATAGTGCTTGGTTTTTGATGACTTGTAGATTTTTGCAATAAGTATATGAGTTCTTTATGACTAATGTGAGTCCATGGATTATACGCACTCTCACCTTTCCACCATTGCTAGCCACTTCGGTACCGTGCATTGCCCTTTCTCACATTGAGAGTTGGTGCAAACTTCGCTTGCATCCAAACCCCGTGATATGATACGCTCTTTCACACATAAACCTCCTTATATCTTCCTCAAAACAGCCACCATACCTACCTATTATGGCATTTCCATAGCCATTCCGAGATATATTTCCATGCAACTTTCCACCATCCAGTTATCATGACACATTCATCATAGTCATATTGCTAGCATGATCATGTAGTTGACATAGTATTTGTGGCAAAGCCACCATTCATAATTATTTCATACATGTCACTCTTGGTTCATTGCATATCCTGCACATCACTGGAGGCATTCATATAGAGTCATACTTTGTTCTAGTATCGAGTTGTAATCATTAAGTTGTAAATAAATAGAAGTGTGATGATCATCATTTTCTAGAGCATTGTCCCAAGTGAGGAATAAAAAAAGATAAAGGCCATAAAAAATAGAAGTCCCAAAAAAATGAGAGAAAAAGAGAGAAGGGACAATGCTACTATCCTTTGCCACACTTGTGCTTCAAAGTAGCACCACAATCTTCATGATTGAGAGTCTCTTGTTTTGTCACTTTCATATACTAGTGGGAATTTTTCATTATAGAACTTGGCTTGTATATTCCAACAATGGGCCTCCTCAAGTGCCCTAGGTCTTCGTAAGCAAGCAAGTTGGATGCACACCCACTTAGTTTCTTTTGTTGAGCTTTCATATATTTATAGCTCTAGTGCATCTGTTGCATGGCAATACCTACTCCTCGCATTAACATCAATCAACGGGCATCTCCATAGCTCATTGATTAGCCTCATTGATGTGAGACTTTCTCCTTTTTTGTCTTCTCCACATAACCCCCATCATCATATTCTATTCCACTCATAGTGCTATGTCCATGGCTCGCGCTCATGTATTGCGTGAAGGTTTATGAGTTTGAGATTACTTAAGTATGAAACAATTGCTTGGCTTGTCATCGGGTTGTGCATGATGAGAGCATTCTTGTGTGACGAAAATGGAGCATGACCAAACTATATGATTTTGTAGGGATGAACTTTCTTTGGCCATGTTATTTTGAGAGGACATAAATGCTTAGTTAGTATGCTTGAAGTATTATCATTTTTTTGTCAACATGAACTTTTATCTTGAATCTTCCGGATCTGAATATTCATACCACAATTAAGAGGAATTACATTGAAATTATGCCAAGTAGCATTCCACATCAAAAATTCTGTTTTTATCATTTACCTACTCGAGGACGAGCAGGAATTAAGCTTGGGGATGCTGATACGTCTCCAACGTATCTATAATTTTTGATTGTTCCATGCTATTATATTATGTGTTTTGGATGTTTATAGGCTTTATTAAACACTTTTATACTATTTTTGGGACTAACCTATTGACCCAGAGCCCAGCGCCAGTTCCTGTTTTTTCCCCTTGTTTCAGTGTTTCGAAGAAAAGGAATATCAAATGGAGTCGAAACGGAATGAAACCAACTAGAGAAGTTATTTTTGGAAGGAAAGCTACCAGATAGACTTGGAGTGCATGTCAGGAAAGAAACAAGGGAGCCACGAGGTAGGGGGCGCGCCCACCCCCCTAGGGCATGCCCTCCACCGTCGTGGGCCCCTCGTGGCTCCCCTGACGTACTTCTTCCTCCTATATATACCCATATACCCTAAAACGATCGGGGAAAAGAATAGATCGGGAGTTCCGCCGGCGCAAGCCTCTGTAGCCACCAAAAGTCAATCGGGACCTGTTCAAGACTCGCCGGAGGGGGGAACCCTCACCGGTGGCCATCTTCATCATCCCGGCGCTCTCCATGACGAGTAGGGAGTATTTCACCCTCGGGGTTGAGGGTATGTACCAGTAGCTATGTGTTTGATCTCTCTCTCTCTCTCTCTCTCTCTCTCGTGTTCTTGATTTGGCATGATCTTGATGTATCGCGAGCTTTGCTATTATAGTTGGATCTTATGTTTCTTCTCCCCCTCTTTTCTCTTGTAATGGATTGAGTTTTCGCTTTAAAGTTATCTTATCTGATTGAGTCTTTAATGACTTGAGAACACTTGATGTATGTCTTGCCGTGCGTATCTGTGGTGACCATGGGATATCACGTGATTCACTTGATATATGTTTTGGTGATCAACTTGTGGGTTCAGCCCATGAACTTATGCATAGGGGTTGGCACACGTTTTCGTCTTGATTCTCCGGTAGAAACTTAGGGGCACTCTTTGAGGTTCTATGTGTTGATTGAATAGATGAATCTGAGATTGAGTGATGCATATCGTATAATCGTACCCACGGATACTTGAGGTGACATTGGAGTATCTAGGTGACATTAGGGTTTTGGTTGATTTGTGTCTTAAGGTGTTATTCTAGTACGAACTCTAGGGCTGTTTGTGACACTTATAGGAATAGCCCAACGGATTGATTGGAAATAATAACTTTGAGGTGGTTTCGCATCCTACCATAATCTCTTCGTTTGTTCTCCACTATTAGTGACTTTGGAGTGACTCTTTGTTGCATGTTGAGGGATAGTTATATGATCCAATTATGTTCTTATTGTTGAGAGAACTTGCACTAGTGAAAGTATGAACCCTAGGCCTTGTTTCCTAGCAGTGTAATACCGTTTACGCTCACTTTTATTACATGTTACATTGCTGTTTTTATATTTTCAGATTACAAAAACCTATATCTACCATCCATATTGCACTTGTATCAACATCTCTTTTCCGAACTAGTGCACCTATTCAATTTACCATTGTATTGAGTGTGTTGGGGACACAAGAGAGTCTTTGTTATTTGGTTGCAGGGTTGCTTGAGAGAGACCATCTTCATCCTACGCCTCCCACGGATTGATAAACCTTAGGTCATCCACTTGAGGGAAATTTGCTACTGTCCTACAAACCTCTGTACTTGGAGGCCCAACAACATCTACAAGAAGGAGGTTGCGTGGTAGAAATCAGCCCCTGGCCGCATCGTAAGTACTAAAAACCGGCATATGTCCATGTATCCGGCCTCTCTGCTTACTAGTATTAACATGCTAAAATCAGGTCTTTGCAGTCCGGCCCATGACACCTCCATGCGATCCTCGTCAGGAGGTTCGCTAGATTCGAAGGCGATGGCCAGCGAGTCGCCACCGGCCGCTCAATCTCCCCATGCAAAGGGCGACGCTGAGGTGCTATCCCGAAGGACTATCCCCGACCAGGGAGAGGTTCAGGAGATCATCCAAAAGGCGCCGGAGGGCGGAGTCTCCGTTGCCGGACACATGGGGGAGCAGATCCCCATGGAGACGGGCGATGGGGGCCATGTTCAGTCTGCCCCCCAGCCGAATACGATTCCGGAGACCTATACGGCTCCGGAATTCGAAGAACAACCTCCTTCAAAAGAAGGAGGCGTGCTTGTCCCGCCGGTGACCTCTGTCCAACCTGGGGCACCGGACAATCTGCTGGAAGCGCTACGAGGTGCTTACATCATGGAGGAACACTGTATCCTTATGGGTACGGTGATTGAGAGTGTTCAGTCCATTAAGAGCAGACTGACCAAAGCCTGCAGCAGCCTGCTGACAGGTTTTGAGGTAAGCGACGCAAAAGGAGAAAGTCCCAATATAGACAGTAGCCCCTGAGACACTGTCCGGTGTTCGGAAAGAAAGGCCGGACAAATGATCAATTCATTTTTGCAGGAAACTAACAGATATGTCTTATATGAATAAGCAGGCGTCGTTGGTGGTCGCGACCTCACACACTGCTGAAGTCTCTGGACTAAAGCAGAGACTGGAGCGGGCCGAGAAGGAGCTCGGCCATGTGAGGAGGCATCTAGAAGAGGAGCAAGGTATGTAATGACTTGCTGTATATTCGGAAAGAATAAATGATGTGTATTGACCGGAGTGCCCTGATCTGTGTAGGAGCAGTGACCGAAGTCGAGGCCCTTAAGAAGGCCCTGGCCGAGGCCGAGGAGAAGGCTGCTAAGGAGCAAGTCTCCCGCAAAAAGCATGAGGCCCGGCTCAATGAGGTCCAGTAGGAGCTCCAGGATGCCGTGAAGAAGTGCGAGACCTTGGAGCACGATGTCTCGGTTCAAAGGACCAAACTCGCCAAGGCCCGCCAAAGCGCGGAAGATGCCCGGGTTGAAGCCCAGGGCGCCCTCCAGGAGATCCAGGAGGCCAAGAAAATCGCGGCGGGTAAGACGTTTAGTATGCAAAGGAAGTATGTGAAGAAGAAGTATCTCTTACTAACCCGGATTCGGAGTTCTCCAGGGGCTTTTGCGGATCTGCCGCGTAGTGTGTCTGACACTGCGGATTTCTTCCGAGCCAAACAAGGGAGCTCAACAGAGAAGCTGTTCTGGTCGCAACATCTTGCGCCAGAACATCCAGTGCCCATTAGCAATCAGCTAAAACAGCTGGTCGAGCTGCATACGGTGCCCGAACTGGCCATGAAGGATTTAATAATCCGGTTGTGGCCTACCGAAGCTATACCCAGCAGCTACTTCGGCCTCGTGAAGCAGCTGGTGAATGCCTGTCCTCGGGTGGACGTTGTCAAGCGGTCAGTCTGCATCGAGGGCGCGCGCATGGCCTTCGCCCGCGTCAAGGTGTGGTGGGCGAAGATGGACGTCGTCAAGCTTGTGACCGAGGGGCCGCCTGAGGGCAAGGAGCACCGCACACCGGAGCGGTATTTTGAAGACGTCCTGGAGGGGTCTCGTATTGTGGCGACGCAATGTGCGCAAGACATTATCTTCGAATGAATACATTCGTGTTGTCTCTGCCTTGTATAATGAAACAAATTCGTTATGTAATATGATGTTTGTTATTTGAAATTTTTTACCTCCTGTGCGGCCGTATTATGTAAAATCTGAGAGTTGGCCAGTCGTCGGCTTCTGCCCCCATGTAGGTAGTACGGGGGTGTTCGGGATGGAATCTAAACACTCTTGATCCAATTGTTTGGTCCCTGAAGGAGGTGTTTAGCGCAACGAACCAAGCAATCAGACTATGTGGCTTTAGCACCCTCACTTAGCCATAAGAGTTTCACAATAAAAATGTAGGCGCAGCCCCTAGTATCCAAACTAGGATGCTAAAAGCACCTGATCGGGTAGGTACCGGTCCCTCGCATGATGTGGAAAAAATCTCTAACGATTTGAGACCTCCGAAGAGCTGACCGGCTCTCGCCGCATCATGACAGTCAGTTTTCGGCTTTCTCTACTGAGGTGCTCAGCCGGGTAAACCAGGGCACAATCGCAGTAGTTCTCCCTTTACTACCCTAGCCGATATAGCGGAATGTAAGGTAGTAAGCACAGGAGCTGGGCAACCCAACTATTGACCAAAGACATGATTCGGAGCCGATGCATATAGTGCTAAATTCGGGGTGCCAAACTATACCGTAAAAGTGTTCGGACTTTGTTGCCAGACAAGGGCGCTATGAATCCCCTGGCCAATTGAAACGTACCAAAGTGTACGGGTGCTATTTGATAAAGTTATCAAAAAAATAAAAAGGAAGAAAGTGTAGTAAGCTAGAGCCGCAGAATTTGGGCCGCAAACTTTTTCCATTATAATAGTATTAATACGTCAAAGCGTATTTATACAAGTAGTGCAATAAACAAAAAAGGCTATTTAATATGCCATAACCAAGGGGGAGCTGCGTGTGGGTCCTGAAGACAGGTAGATGGATCGTTAAGGAGACCGCCTAAGAATTTCCCAGTACGTCCATGCTCTGGGCCGCCTTGGTGTATTTATCCTTCAAAACGACCGCTGGTCAGGCCGTCACAGGAGGCCTGTGGAAAAGAAACCTGAAAAGGAAAAAAAGAAAAAGGTGAGGGTATGTGTGTCCGAGGTCGGTCGAGCCATACTGTGGATCACCAGCTACCTATGCCTCTGTCGATGGCCATGGTATTTTATGTCTACTACACAACCTTCTTCTTGTAGACGTTGTTGGGCCTCAAAGTGCAGAGGTTTATAGGACAGTAGCAAATTTCCCTCAAGTGGATGACCTAAGGTTTATCAATCCGTGGGAGGCGTAGGTTGTAGATGGTCTCTCTCAAGCAACCCTGCAACCAATAACATAGAGTCTCTTGTGTCCCCAACACACCCAATACAATGGTAAATTGTATAGGTGCACTAGTTCAGCGAAGAGATGGTGATACAAGTGCAATATGGATAATAGATATGGGTATTTGTAATCTGAAAATATAAAAACAGCAAGGTAACTAATGATAAAAGTGAGCACAAACGGTATTGCAATGATAGGAAACAAGGCCTAGTGTTCATACTTTCACTAGTGCAAGTTCTCTCAACAATAATAACATAATTGGATCACATAACTATCCCTCAACATGCAACAAAGAGTCACTCCGAAGTCACTAATAGCGGAGAACAAACGAAGAGATTATGGTAGGGTACGAAACCACCTCAAAGTTATTCTTTCCGATCAATCCATTGGGCTATTCCTATAAGTGTCACAAACAGCCCTAGAGTTCGTAGTAAAATAACACCTTAAGACACACATCAACCAAAACCATAATGTCACCTAGATACTCCAATGTCACCTCAAGTATCCGTGGGTATGATTATACGATATGCATCACACAATCTCAGATTCATCTATTCAACCAACACATAGAACCTCAAAGAGTGCCCCAAAAGTTTCTACCGGAGAGTCGAGACGAAAACGCAGCCAACCCCTATGCGTAGGTTCATGGGCGGAACCCGCAAGTTGATCACCAAAACATACATCAAGTGAATCAATAGAATAACCCATTGTCACCACGGTTATCCCACACAAGACATACATCAAGTGCTCTCAAATCATTAAAGACTCAATCCGATAAGATAACTTCAAAGGGAAAACTCAATCCATTACAAGAGAGTAGAGGGGGAGAAACATCATAAGATCCAACTATAATAGCAAAGCTCGCGATACATCAAGATCGTGCCGAATCAAGAACACGAGAGAGAGAGAGAGAGAGAGAGAGAGAGAGAGAGAGAGATCAAACACATAGCTACTGGTACATACCCTCAGCCCCGAGGGTGAACTACTCCCTCCTCATCATGGTGGGCGCCGGGATGATGAACATGGCCACAGATGAGGGATCCACCCTCCGGCAGGGTGCCGAAACAGGGTCCCGATTGGTTTTTGGTGGCTACAGAGGCTTGTGGCGGCGGAACTCCCGATCTATTCTGTTCCCCGATGGTTTTTGGGTATATTGGTATATATATAGGAGGAAGAAATACGTCAGGGAAGCCACGAGGGGCCCACGAGGGTGGAGGGCGCTCCCAGGGGGTGGGCGCGCCCCCTGCCTCGTGCCTTCCTTGTTGATTCCCTGACATGCTGTAACATCCCAAAATTCTAAATTTTGGAATGTTATAATAAATAGATAGAGTTGATTGATTGTTTGATTGATTGAGTGAAATTCAAAACCTTTTTGAAAGTTAAATGAGAGGGAATAAAAGGACTTTCCCAACTTTCATTTTCTTTTCTGATCTTCATGAATTCAAATTCTTTTCACCACAAAACCCTGGAGAGAAGATGACATGACTTCTTCCATTTATTTAAATGACAAGGGGTGTTGAAAATATTTGAATTTCATTTGAGAATATTTCCAATTCTGAAACTTTATGCAACTCAATGATTTTCACGAGCGAAGATAAAATGACTTCTTCAAATTATATGAAATATGAGTTGGGAGTTTCAAAGAATTAAATTCAAAGTTCTTTTGAATTTATTTTCAATTTGAGTTATTTGAGTTTTATTCAAATTATTTTTCTCCAAAAATAAAATATACAGAAATTAGGGTAACATGATTCCCTACATCAGAAAATTGGAGAGAAATTAATTTGAAGTCATTTTGGTATTTTTAAAATGATTTTCAGTGGATTTTATTAGAGTAGTAGCACTGTTTGAATTATTTGAATTTTTGTGGATTTTATTTGATCCAATAAAAATGTTCACAATGTAAGAAATCTTTTTCTGAAAATTTTGATATATTATAAGCCTATATAATATTTTTATATTTTTCTTTTGTTTTTATTTTTGTTTGTTTGTTTAAAAAAATCCCTCCGCCGAACTGGGTCGGCCCAGCTCTCGCCAAAGTTAAGGCCCAGCCCACAGACCGCCATCATCCTCGTCAGCCGAGCCGACTCACGGAGTCCGAGCTGCCGCCCGCCGCCGCTTCTTCCCCACGCCACCGCTCCCTCCTCCTTAAATACCTCGCCCGGACCCCTCTCTCTTCGCCACCGCCGCCAGATCTGCCGCCGCCATGGTTGCCACCACCACCGCCTCGCTTAGCCGCCCTGCCGTAAATGCCGATCACGCCACGCCACCACGGCACCCAGACCCAGCGCCTCCCTGACGTCTCCGCCGTCCTCTGCGACCGCCGGAGCCGCCGCCCCATCTCGCCAGAGTTCGCCCGCCTCGCCGGAGAAAGCCGCCGCCGTCGCCGGTTCATCTCCCGACCCGGTAGAAACCGAGAAAACCGCCGGTTTTTCTTTATATATATATCGGTTTTATGTGTTTTTTTAGGTTTTGTTAAATAGCAAGCGTTCACCCGTTTAGATCTGTAGCGAACGGTTTTTGTTCTCTAGCGTTTGGTAGCGAACGTTCGTTCGATAGGATTTTTCTTTTTATTTTAATTTCCGGCCAGGGACCTATTCGTGATATTTTTCTTCACAGATTAGTCCCTGTACTTCAAACGATCACTACTTTTTATCCATTTATCCAAATCCAACGAAACCAACGCCCACTTCTTCGTTATGATCCCCTCTATCCAGTAATCCAACTCAAACATGTTTTTGAAAATTTAAAATTTGAATTAGATCAGATTTGAATTTGAATTTCGTTTGATCATAACTTGAGTTTTATAACTCCGTTTGAGTTGATTCTTTTTGCAGATTAAAGCTCTTGACATAAACTTTCTGATAAGGTCAAATTCACATAATTTTGGTACTGTTAGAAATTGTTTTATGTTGCAAGAGTTATTTGCTTGGTTTTGATGTTTTTTTTTGAATTGTTTTCTTCGTTCTCTTCGATCTTTTGAGTGATTGCTTATGTGTGGTTACTATTGCTTGCTTACGATAGATTGACCGGAGTTTGACGAGTAGAACTATCAAGAGTTTTGAGTGCGAATCATCTTCATCAACATTGCAGGCAAGTTCACACTTTGATCATACCCCTTTTTCATACCCAGTTTTTATGCATTATATCAATCCTCAAACATTGCATGATTAGGATCTAATTAAATTGTGGGTTTTGGGAAGTAGTTGAGGTAGTACCTATTACCTGTTTTATTATCAACCTTTGGGAGTTACTTCTACGTTTGCTTATTATGCCATGCTATGCTAGTAGACGTGGATTGGGTGAGTGTATTCCATGACAGATGTGAGATTGTTAAATTAATGGTTTATTTAAGGTGGCAACTTAAACACACATCTGGGTGGATTGAGACACCTGGTTTCCAGGACTTGCCTGTTTTTCTTCGGACCACCACCCAGGCTCAAAGGGATCATGAGATTATTCATGCTAGAAACTTCCGTGTGCAGCCACAAGCCATTATGGGCTCGCATAGTTGATTAAGTCGTATGAACTCTTACGGGTAGACTAGCGTATGTAGGGGAAAGTAGGTGTACCGGTCTACCCACACGTAAGGTGCTAACGCTTCCGAAGACTATGTCTCGGTCATCCGCTTCTCAAACATCATGCAAGGCGAGAAATCCAACGGAGGCGATCGAGTCTTGTGGGGAAAAGTGCAAACCTCTGCAGAGTGTATAAACTAATCATGATTAGTCGTGTCCCCGGTTATGGACATCTTGAGTATCTAGTACTTGGATATCATGTGAATCTCATCATGTTACTCTAATTAATATTGTTGGGTTGTTAATGAGTACTTTTAATTGGGATTGAGGATGATGTCAACCATTCTCAATGTTTAACAACCACCATGATAGTTAAATAAATTTATTCCTTTGTAGTAGGGAAAAATTGGCTTTTCGCAAAAACAATGTAACCATAGAGCCTCCACCAGCCAAATATGCATGTAGAGATAGCCTTTATTCATCATTGCTCTATGGTGTGAATTTGTCAGTACATTCAATGTCTTGACCCTTTGTATGCAACGTCTCATGTTGCGTGATCTTCTGACGAGTAAGTGATACGTTAGGGTTATGATTTCTACACTCAACTTTGCCGTTGGTGTGGATGGGAATCCACAACCTTGTTATTTCCGCTATTTGGATTGAGGTAATAGTATTTACGTTATTTATACATGTGATTTACCTCTGTTATAAATCCTCGAGTACTGTGTGTGTCAGCATACCGATTCAGGGATGACACTTAAGCACAAAGACTTGATCCATTCGGGTCGGGTCGCTACAAGATGGTATCAGAGCACATGTTGACTGTAGGACGTGACCCTAGAAACTGACAAGCCCATAGGAAAGATTTTTCTCTACAACTTCTTTTTCAAAAAGATCTTTTACCTCTCTTCTCTTCTGAGCTTATTCAAATATTCCCTTTTAGTGAGACCATACCCCTTTTCCCATTTGACCACTCAAAGATTTGACCGATGAGACCACTCCAAGGAGATAAGATATCGGACAACTAAGACCATTTGGAATGAAGAGGATTTTACCGTGTAAATGGAAACTACAACTGTTGAAGACTCCAAAGACTAGGAGATTTTGAAGGCTCTGAAGAATTCCCAGATTTTTATGACCTAGGAAGGTTACGCTTATGGAATTTGACAGACTATGGAAGTTGTCAATACCCGAGATCAAGGTGTATCGGAGAAAGACCGGAATATGGAGCATTAGAACTCAAAGTTTATGTCAAGGAAACCCTATGACATGAGATATCAATTATGGAATGAAAGCTCATGGCAGTAACATGGGCATAGACATGGCTAACCATGGTGTTATTGCCCGCCTATGCTATTGTCACCATGCAGAGCTAAGCGTGCAGATGCATGGAAGAATTGGATGGTAGAAGGTTGAAGGAGCATCTGTCAGCGAAGGATGCAGTTTTAACATAGTTGGTGCATCACCAGGATCTGGAGTATTACATCAAGAAGTTTAGGCTGGATCTGCAGGAAGCCGTATTTGACAAGGAAGCAGTTCGTGAAGAACCCAGGTCCCAGAAGATTAAAATAGTCAAGCAGGAGGAGCTAAACCTCGAGACACCGGAGATTTTTCAGGAAATGAAGGACAGTAGGATCATGGTTCATGTCGAGGTTGATGAAAACCAGAAGTTTGGAACCCAACTCCAGAAATATTAAAGGATGTCACTAAGAAACTTCGCGACAACAGAGATTTGGCATAAGAACTTGAGAAGGACAAGCATGATCAGAAGAAGCCGTTGGAGACATGAACAAGACTTGAAGAGTTTGATGACTTTGAAAATTTATTGACCCTTAGAAGACCAAACCCCTGTTACATACCTATGTTAGATGCGATGATTGTGAGCTGTCATTTGTTTGATGTTTTTCCGACAGCCACAATAAAATCTGTCTTTCAAAACTATTGTTTGTATTGTGTGCATCCCTATCTTATCCCACCCCAAAACCCATGGACCCATAGAGGATGAGCAAAGGAAAGGCCGAAGATTTTCGTAAGGATGAGCACGACACCTTATGGTTCGAGGATCGTGTATATGTGCCTAATAATGCAAAGATCAGGAATTTAATACTTCAGGAGGCTCATGACTCACCATACTCGGTTCGCCCTGGAAACAACAAGATGTATTTGGATTTGAAGGAGAGTTTCTGGTGGACTGGTATGAAGAAGGATATTGCGGAGTATGTAGTTGTAGGTGATGTATGCCAGAGAGTAAAAGCAGAGCATCAGAAGCCAGCATGATTACTACAGCCTATGCCGACACCCGAATGGAAGTGGGATAGGCTTGGCATGGATTTCATTACTGGATTTCCCAAAACCCGATCGGGATATGATTCTATCTGGGTAGTAGTTGATTCGCTTGACCAAAGTGGCTCACTTTATCCCAGTGAAAACCACCTATACAAGTGCGAAGTTGGGCAAGATATATTTGACCAGGAGCGTATGTCTGCATGGAGTTCCGAGGACCATCGTATCAGATAGAGGAACACAGTTTACCTCAAAGTTCTGGAATCAGCTGCACCAGACTTTGGGTACTAGGCTAGAGTTCAGTACAGCCTTTCATCCGCAGACAGATGGATAGATCGAGAGAGTCAATCAGACTCTGGAGAACATGTTCAGAGCGTGTGCACTAGATTATGGATCTAGTAGTGATGATAATCTACCTTACGCGGAGCTCTCATACAACAATAGTTACCCAGCCAGTTTGAAGATGGCCCTTTTTGAAGCTTTGTATGGGAGAAGTGGCCAACAAGTTAGAGTCACCCGAAGGACTGTCAGGAGTTCATGATGTGTTTCACGTTTCCCAGTTGAAGAAGTGCCATGCAGAGATGGCCAATATTCCCTATGGGGACGCTTGACCCTGGAAAGGATAATGATGTTCCACGAAGTGGAGTATGGACTTCATAAGTATAAGTTTTTATCTCGGTATGTGGGACATCCCACGAGGATGAAGAGATGAACTACTATTGGATATAAAGGAGGTATGATGTTGGAAATATGGATCAATGGAAATTCCATGATGAGTCTGAGTAATCATGTCCTAGTTTGGTGCCAATAGAAGGAAGGAAGACATTACAATTGGATGGATTTAAGAATACTAGGAAGTTGGAAGTTGGAATAATGAACAGTTGCCCAGATGATGTGTTCAAGGTTTGCAAGTGATGAGATGGGGCCATAACCCACAGGCCCCAGGACCTGCCAAGAAGCAAGCACGCTCTTGCTGAAGGAAAAAAAACCTGGAGGAAGTTACGATTTTATCGACAGACGATCCTATAGGAGTTTACGCAAAACCTGAGAGTTGTGAAGGAACGATAGATGTATGTTTGGCTTGCAAAATCAATGGATTTATCCGAACTTGGTTCGTCGACAAGAGAAATTTTGCAATGCTTGTGAGGATGACCGAGTGTTAGAATGCGAGATTCGCTAAACCATGTACAAGGTAATGATTTGGAGTGCGGGATGGATTGATCACCATACCGACTTACTCTTATTATTCGCTTAGCTATATGGGATGGTAAATCTGAGTGACCTACCTATAGTAGAGTGACGACGATATTAAACCTTGTTGAACCTTAGAATGGTATAAGCATTTTTCCCCTTGTACAAGGCAGTTGTTGCCAACCGTAGGATATACGGTGAGGATCAACCCAGACCCATTTCCTACAGGATAAACCATAAATTGTTGACCACCATGAGATACCGATAGTTGTTTAGTATTGGCGCCAGACCCGTCAGCTAAGAGGACCCAGTTTCGGGATAACCTTACCAAGAGGAAAGGACAAAAGTATTGAGGAAAAGGTTATGCCACTACCGGAAGAGCCCAAAGAAGGAATTATCCTTACGATCTGAGAAGACCGACACTGTCAATGATAAGGATGGAGTATATGAGTTTTGATGGAACCATAACCATGCTTCTAAGGGTGGTAGCACCCAAGACCCCGGAGATGATCGATGGATTTTGAGAAGACCCCAAACCTAACCTATTTCTTTCTAGCCTCTCCGAATCTTGAGGACGAGATTCATTTTAAGGGTGGTAGATTTGTAACATCCCAAAATTCTAAATTTTGGAATGTTTTAATAAATAGAGAGAGTTGATTGATTGTTTGATTGATTGAGTGAAATTCGAAACCTTTTTGAAAGTTAAATGAGAGGGAATAAAAGGACTTTCCCAAACTTTCATTTTCTTTTCTGATCTTCATGAATTCAAATTCTTTTCACCACAAAACCCTGGAGAGAAGATGACATGACTTCTTCCATTTATTTAAATGACAAGGGGTGTTGAAAATATTTGAATTTCATTTGAGAATATTTCCAATTGTGAAAGTTTATGCAACTCAATGATTTTCACGAGCGAAGATAAAATGACTTCTTCAAATTATATGAAATATGAGTTGGGAGTTTCAAAGAATTAAATTCAAAGTTCTTTTGAATTTATTTTCAATTTGAGTTATTTGAGTTTTATTCAAATTATTTTTCTCCAAAAATAAAATATACATAAATTAGTTTAACATGATTCCCTACATCAGAAATTTGGAGAGAAATTAATTTGAAGTCATTTTGGTATTTTTAAAATGATTTTCAGTGGATTTTATTAGAGTAGTAGCATTGTTTGAATTATTTGAACTTTTTAGGATTTTATTTGATGCAATAAAAATGTTCACAATGTAGGAAATCTTTTTCTGAAAATTTTGATATATTATATGCCTATATAATATATTTTTTATTTCTTTTGTTTTTATTTTTGTTTGTCTGTTTAAAAAATCCCTCACTTGGCCCAGGCGGCCCGGCTCCTGCCAGCCAAGGCCCAGCTCACAAGACCCCATCATCCCGTCGCCGAGCCGGACTCCGGCCGGAGTCCGAGCCGCGCCCGCCGCCGCCTTGCCCCTTCCCCACGCCACCGCGGCTCCCCTCCTCCTTAAATACCTCGCCCCGGACCCCCCTCTCTCTTCTCGCCACCGCCCCTGCTTGATTCTGCCGCTTGCCGGTTGCCACCACCGCCGCCTCGCTAGCCGCCTCCCTCGTCATAAATCAGCCGTCGCCCGACGCCACCCACACACCTGACCAGCGTCGTCCCTCCCGGCGTCTCCGTCCTCTGCGACCGCCCGCGCCGCCCCATCTCGCCGGAGTTCGCCCGCCTCGCCGGAGAAAGCCGCCGCCGTCGCCGGTTCATCTCCCGACCCGGTATAAACCAAGAAAACCGCCGGTTTTTCTTTATATAGATCGGTTTTATGTGTTTTTTTCAGGTTTTGTTAAATAGCAAGCGTTCACCCGTTTAGATCTGTAGCGAACGGTTTTCGTTCTCTACTATTCGGTAGCGAACATTCGTTCGATAGGATTTTTCTTTTTATTTTAATTTCCGGCCAGGGACCTATTCGTGATATTTTTCTTCACAGATTAGTCCCTGTACTTCAAAAGATCACTACTTTTTATCCATTTATCCAAATCCAACGAAACCAACGCCCACTTCTTCGTTATGATCCCCTCTATACAGTAATCCAACTCAAACATGTTTTTGAAAATTTAAAATTTGAATTAGATCAGATTTGAATTTGAACTTTGTTTGATCATAACTTGAGTTTTATAACTCCGTTTGAGTTGATTCTTTTTGCAAATTAAAGCTCTTGACATAAACTTTCTGATAAGGTCAAATTCACATAATTTTGGTACTGTTAGAAATTGTTTTATGTTGCAAGAGTTATTTGCTTGGTTTTGATGTTTTTTTTGAATTGTTTTCTTCGTTCTCTTCGATCTTTTGAGTGATTGCTTATGTGTGGTTACTATTGCTTGCTTACGATAGATTGACCGGAGTGTGACGAGTAGAACTATCAAGAGTTTTGAGTGAGAATCATCTTCCTCAACATTGCAGGCAAGTTCACACTTTGATCATACCCCTTTTTCATACCCAGTTTTTATGCATTAGATCAATCCTCAAACATTGCATGATTAGGATCTAATTAAATTGTGGGTTTTGGGAAGTAGTTGAGGTAGTACCTATTACCTGTTTTATTATCAACCCTTGGGAGTTACTTCTACGTTTGCTTATTATGCCATGCTATGCTAGTAGACGTGGATTGGGTGAGTGTATTCCATGACAGATGTGAGATTGTTAAATTAATGCTTTATTTAAGGTGGCAAATTAAACACACATCTGGGTGGATTGAGGCACCTGATTTCCAGGACTTGCCTGTTTTTCTTTGGACCGCCACCCAGGCTCAAAGGGATCATGAGATTATTCATGCTAGAAACTGCTGTGTGCAGCCACAAGCCATTATGGGCTCCGGCATAGTTGATTAAGTCGTGCGAACTCTTATGGGTAGACTAGCAGATGTAGGGGAAAGTAGGTGTACCGGTCTACCCACACGTAAGGTGCTAGCGCTTCCGAAAGACTATGTCTCGGTCATCCGTTTCTCAAACATCATGTAGTGCGAGAAATCCAACGGAGGCGATCGAGTCTTGTGGGGAAAAGTGCGCAAACCTCTGCAGAGTGTATAAACTAATCATGATTAGCCGTGTCCCCGGTTATGGACATCTTGAGTATCTAGTACTTGGATATCATGTGAATCTCATCATGTTACTCTAATTAATATTGTTGGGTTGTTAATGAGTACTTTTAATTGGGATTGAGGATGTTGTCAACCATTCTCAATGTTTAACAACCACCATGATAGTTAAATAAATTTATTCCTTTGTAGTAGGGAAAAATTGGCTTTTCGCAAAAACAATGTAACCATAGAGCCTCCACCAGCCCAATATGCATGTAGAGATAGCCTTTATTCATCATTGCTCTATGGTGTGAATTTGCCAAGACATTCAATGTAATCGACCCTTTGTGGCTGCAACGTCTCATGTTGCGTGATCTTCTAACGAGTAAGTGATACGTTAGGGTTACGATTTCTACACTCAACTTTCTTTGTTGGTGTTGATGGGAATCCACAACCTTGTTACTTCCGCTATTTGGATTGAGGTAATAGTATTTACGTTATTTATACATGTGATTTACCTATGTTACAAATCCTCGAGTACTGTGTGTGTCAGCATACCGATCCAGGGATGACAGTTAAGCACAGAGACTTGATCCATTCCTGCTCCAAAAATAACTTTCCCGAAGGTATCGTTCCGTTTGTACTCCGTTTGATATTCCTTTTCTGCGGAACACTGAAACAAGGGAATAAACATAAACAGGCACTAGGCTCTGGGTCAATAGTTTAGTCCCAAAAGTAATATAAAAGTACATAGTAAAGCCCATAAAACATCCAAGATGGATAATATAATAGCATGGAACAATCAAAAATTATAGATACGTTGGAGACGTATCAGCATCCCCAAGCTTAATTCCTGCTCGTCCTCGAGTAGGTAAATGATAAAAACTAAATTTTTGATGTGGAATGCTACTTGGCATAATTTCAATGTAATTCTTCTTAATTGTGGTATGAATATTCAGATCTGAAAGATTCAAGATAAAAGTTCATATTGACATAAAAGTAGTAATACTTCAAGCATACTAACTAAGCAATTATGTCCTCTCAAAATAACATGGCCAAAGAAAGTTCATCCCTACAAAATCATATAGTTCAGCCATGCTCCATTTTTGTCACACAAAAATGCTCTCATCATGCACAACCCCGATGACAAGCCAAGCAATTGTCTCATACTTTAGTAATCTCAAACTTTTTCAACCTTCATGCAATACATGAGCGTGAGCCATGGATATAACACTATGTGTGGAATAGAATATAATGATGGGGGTTATGTGGAGAAGACAAAAAAAGAGAAAGTCTTACATCAACGCGGCTAATCAACAAGCTATGAAGATGCCCATCGATTGATGTTGATGCAAGGAGTAGGGTTTGCCAGCTCAACAAAACAAACTAAGTGGGTGTGCATCCAACTTGCTTGCTCATGAAGACCTAGGGCATTTGAGGAAGCCCATCGTTGGAATATACAAGCCAAGCTCTATAATGAAAATTTCCCACTAGTATATGAAAGTGACAAAAAAAGAGACTCTCTATCATGAAGATTATGGTGCTACTTTGAAGCACAAGTGTGGTAAAAAGGATAGTAACATTGTCCCTCCTCTCTTTTTCTCTCATTTTTTTGGCCTTCTTCTCTTTTTTTATGGCCTTTCTCCCCTTTTTTATTTTTTTCCTTACTTGGGACAATGCTCTAGAAAATGATGATCGTCACACTTCTATTTATTTACAACTCAATGGTTACAACTCGATACTAGAAGAAAGTATGACTCTATATGAATGCCTCCGGCGGTGTACCGGGATATGCAATGAACCAAGAGTGACAGTATGAAAGAATTATGAATGGTGGTGTCGGTGTCAAAACCGGCAGATCTCGGGTAGGGTGTCCCGAACTGTGTGTCTAAGGCGGATGGTAACAGGAGGCGGGGGACATGATGTTTGCCCAGGTTCGGGCCCTCTCGAAGGAGGTAATACCCTACTTCCTGCTTGATTGATCTTGATGATATGAGTATTACAAGATTTGATCTACCACAAGATCATAAGGCTAAACCCTAGAAGCTAGCCTATGGTATGATTGTTGTTGTCCTACGGACTAAACCCTCCGGTTTATATAGACACTGGAGGGGGCTAGGGTTACACAGAGTCGGTTACAATGGGAGGAGATCTACATATCAGTATTGCCAAGCTGGCCTTCCACGCCAAGGAGAGTCCTGTCCGGACACGGGACGAAGCATTCAATCTTGTATCTTCATAGTCCAATAGTCCGGCCAAAGGATATAGTCCGGCTGTCCGGAGACCCCCTAATCCGGGACTCCCTCAGTAGCCCCTGAACCAGGCTTCAATGACGATGAGTCCGGCGCACAGATTTTCTTCGGCATTGCAAGGTGGGTTCCTCCTCCGAATACTCCATAGAAGATTTTGAAAACAAAGATAGTGTCCGGCTCTGCAAAACAATTTCCATATGCCACTGTAGAGAGAATAACATTTCCACAAATCTAATCTGCTGACACATTCGATAGCATGATATCACACCACGGCCCGGTCATTATTCGAACCGTTTTTCTCAACTAGCCTTGGCGCATATTGCGAGGCGGTTCCCTTGGCACGTCTTGTCGAAGCAGAGATCATGTCCCCTTATCACGGAATTCTCATCAATACAGATGTGGGTAACCCAACCGCGCCATCAATTACGGTGCTTGGGGAATAAGCGAGTTTACTAGGTAGGTGGGGGCGTACAGTTTCGTCCGCCTTTATAAAGGGATAAGGATTTCACCTTTTTCACCCACGCCTTCTTCCTCCTTGCTCATCCATTCTAGCGCACTCGAGCTTCAACACCCAAGTTTGCGTCTTTCTCCTCAAACCGCTCCAAGCATGTCCGGAGCGGGAGGCAAGTGGATGAAATTCTCCATCACGGAGGAGGACATCAAAAAGCTGCGGGGAGCCGGATACTTGACCGTGGATATCGCACACCGGCTGCCCAACACGGGGCAGATCGTCCCTACTCCAGAATCCCATGAGTGGGTAGTCTTCCTCACCCACTTCGTCCGCGGACTGGGATTTCCCCTTCACCCGTTCGTCCGTAGCCTCATGTTCTATTACGGGCTGGACTTCCATGATCTGGCCCCAAACTTCATCCTCAACATCTCGACGTTTATCGTCGTGGTGAGGCATTCCTACGCGTCCGGCCCCACTTTGGCCTGTGGCTGAAGACCTTCAATGTCAAACCGAAGGTGGTGGGAGGCTAGCAAGAGGAATGCGGAGGCGCCATGGTGGGAAAAATGCCCAACGTCACATGGCTTGAGGGCTCCTATGTGGAGACCATAAAGGGGTGGCAATCGGGGTGGTTCTACATCACCGAGCCGCGCAACACCAACTGGGCGGCGGCCCCTGAATTCCGATCCAGAATCCCCACGCGGCTCACCTCCTGGAAAGAGAAGGGCCTGTCCTGGGGTCCATCGGTGGAGCTGACCGGACTCCATAAATGCATCCGGAACATGATAAGCAAGAAAATCAAGCTTGTCAACATGGTCCAGGTCATGCTCTTCCACCGGATCCTCCCGTGTCAACGATGGGCATTCAATTTGTGGGATTTCAACCCGGCCGAGCACCAGACGCTACGAGAGCTCTTCGGCACGACGCACAAAGACATCTGGAGGGTGCTGTTCAAGGGCGCCGAGGTGCCTCCTCCCCTTACCGAGGACCGCAGACTTAGCGTGAAGCGCCCTGCGAACCTGGTAAGTCTTTTATAGGATGTTCATTTTCCCCAGTTTGACCATGCGCGGGATCTAAACCCCTACACCATTTTCCAGGACTGGGTCGAGACAGCGGAGCAGATTGACTGTCCAGCCCCCCTGCCCGAAGATCCAACAGATGCTCTCCTAACGGAGATGCTGGCTCCGGCACCTTATGAGGTGCCGGAGAAGAAGGCCAAGAAGAAGGCCACGGGGACCCGAAAGCGTCTCCGGTGTCAGGTGATATCGGACTCATCGTCCGATAACTCCGAGGCGCACTCCTCCCATGAAGACGAGGAGGAGGAAGAGGAAAGTTCTCCCCCCCCCCCCAATCGGGGGAGACAAGAAAAGGAAGGCCGCCACAACCGGGGAGGCCGAAGGGTCCCAGAAGAGAAGGACCCTCCTTCCGGACTGCTCCACGACAGCCGCCCATAGCGACGACGAGCGGTTGCTCAGGGACAAGCCCCTGGCGAAGTCATAAGTATCCGGATTCCATTGTAATGGTATGTTTAATTGCACTGCTTCTCATCACGCCGAACATGATTATGCAGTCCGCCCCGAGCCCGCATCGACATATCTTCGTCGGATGGTTCTTTGGACACATCGGATATGAATAGCGATTCACTTCCGACCGCCTCTTCCCCTCGCCCCACGGACAACGTCGAGGTGTTGTCCCAAAGGGCACCGAGCCGAGGGGAGGTAGTCCTGGAGGCGCCTCGAGGCGACCTTCCGCACTCGGGCGTAAGGGAGAAAGACTCCTTGGCTCCAAGTTCGCCCCCGAACACCGCGCCGAACCTCCAAAGGTTCCGACTCGCCACGCCGACCTCCTCGTTAAAGGGGTAAGCCGCCCGTGCTGGTGGCCTCTGTCCATCCATAGGCACCGGACAACTTGCTGGAAGCGCTTCGAGGCGCTTCCATTGACGAAGAGCACCGTACTATCATGAGTGCGGTGATCGAGAAGGTTCAATCCGCCAAAAACGGACTAACTGAAGCTTATGCCAGCCTCCTAACAGGCTTTCAGGTAAGTAGTTGAAGGATAGGAAAATATTACCGCATAGACAAGAGTCTCGATGCTCGCTTTGGCATGCGCCAAGAAAAGCGAATAGAGGATCAAATAATAATCACAGGAGTCTAATCATAATATGTCTATGTGAATATGCAGGCTTCACTTCTGACCACTGCCGCACGTACTGCGGAGGTCGCTGCACTGAAGCAGAACCTTGAGCAGCCTGAGGAAGAGCTCGGCCTTGCCAAGAGGCAGCTCGAGGAGAGCAAAGGTAAGCAATACCTTGTCTATATGTATAAAAAAGAGATTTGGTTGCAAAATAATGGGATCATCATGAATGTGCCAGGGGCCACGACCGAAGTGGCGACCCTGAAGAAGGCGATGTTCGAGGCTGAAAACAAAGCAGCCCAGGAGCGCATCGAGCGAGAAAAACAAGAGGCCCGAGTAGGCGAGGTGCAGCAAGAGCTCCAGGCTCTGGTCAAGAAGCACGAGGCCTTGGAGCTTGACTGTAAGACGCGAGAGTCCGAGCTTGCAAAGGCCCTCGAAAGCGTGAAACATGCCAAGGCCGAAGCCCAAAAGGCCCTCCAGGAAATTGGGGCGGTTAAGAAGATAGCGGCGGGTAAGGCATTCATTATGCAAAGCAAGCACGTGAAAGAAAATTTCTTTTTACTTACCCGAGTTCAGAGCTCTCCAGGAGCGTTCGCAGATCTGCCCCGCAGTGTGTCGGATGCCGTGGAGTTCTACCGGGCTGAGGAGGGGAGCTCGACGAAGAAGTTGTTCTGGTCTCAGTATACTGGGACCGAACACCCCATGCCCTTGAGCGACGAGCTGAAGCAACTGGTCGAGCTCCACAAAGCGGCCGAACAGGCCATGAAGGGCCTTATAGTCCGGATGTGGCCTGGCGATCCCCTGCCTAATAGCTACTTCGGTCTGGTGAGGCGGCTTGTGAATGCCTGCCCCCGGTTCGAAGTCATCAAGCGGTCCGTCTACATCGAAGGTGCACGCCGGGCTTTTGCCCGTGCGAAAGTGTACTGGGCGAAGATGGTCGTCGAGAAGCTGGTGAAGGAGGGTCCACCGCAGGGCAAGGAGCATCGCCACCCTGAAATGTATTATGACGGTGTCCTGAAGGGTGCCCGCCTTGTGGCGGACGAGTGTACCAAAGATGTAATTTTTGAATGAACATGCTCACGTGATCATGTAATGTGAAAACTAGTTCATTTGCGCTATGCAACGCTTTTTGAATTTAAAATATTACCTTTTGTGTGGCCGTTTATCAAATCTGAGAGTTGGCCAGTCGTCGGCTTCTGCCCCCATGCAGCTAGTACTGGGGTGTTCGGGATAAATCTGAGCACTCTTTTTCCCATTTTTGGGTCCTCCGAGGGAGGTGCTCAGCGCAACGAACCAGGCAATCTTACTATAATGATTTATCACTCTCACTTAGCCATAGAAGTCTACATTTTTAAATTTTGGCGAAGCCCCTATTATTCGGAAGGCCGAATTTGGGGCGCTATATACGCCTAAGTTGGACGAGGCTGACTCCTCGCCCGAAGCGGAAAAAGTCTTGAAGGACTTGAGACCTCTCGAACAGCGACCAGCTCTCGCGTTATCATGACAGTCAGTTTTGGCTTTCTCTACTGAGGTGCTCATCCGAAAGAACCGGGACACAATCGCAGTAGTTCTCCCAGTGCTACCTTAGCCGATATTGCGGAACGTAAGGTACCAAAACATGGGAGCCGGGCAAACCCAACTATTGACCCAAGACATGATTCGGAGCTGATGCATATAATGCTATAAGTTCGGGGTGCCGCACTGTCGAAAGTGTTCGGACTTCTCACGCCGTATTATGGGGTATACGAAAGCCCCTGGCGTACTGGCCGTACCAGAATGTACGGGTGCTGATTGTCGTAAATAAACATATAAAAAAGAATAGATAATGCAATAATAGACTAATGTTGTGCATTGTTATTTAAAGAATACGTCGAAGCGTACTGATACAAGTAGTGTAATAAGCAAAAAAATAGGACTATTTGACATGTCCTATCCAAGGGCAAGTCATGGACTGGTAATTAAAGGTGTATTTTGCTGGTTATCAGAGACCACCTGGGGATTCCATTGTACGACGTAGCTTCCTGCCTCCTTGGTTGTTGTATTATGTGTCCGGCAATCGCACTGCCGGATAGGGCTTCTAGAGAGTAAGGTCCTGAAAGAGAAAAAATAATAAAGGTAGGCAGCCCCTAGGGCGGTTGAGCCGCATTGTGGGCGTGCTCGATCGTGCCCCGCCTATGCCCATGGTATTTTCTCATGCGTAATTATGTACGCTACGCATGCATTTCGCCGCTGATCGACTAGGACGGGGGCCGAATTGCTAGGCGAGCTCTGAACGTGCCACGCGATCCTGCTATAGGTTACTCCGAACTCGCTTGACGGTGTCAGGGGGCTGTATCACCGAATTGGCGGTTTGCCTTAAAAGGCTGTTTTGTGCTTCTGCTATGAGGGTCGCGGTGTGCTCCTCTATGCGGAGCGAGCGCTCTGTGTTGCCATTGACTGGTATGACCCCCTAGGTCCTGGCATCTTGAGCTTGAGGTATGCGTAATGCGGTACCGCATTGAATTTTGCAAATGCGGTTCGCACGAGCAGTGCGTGATAGCCACTGCAGAACGGGACAATATCAAAGATTAACTCCTCGCTCCGGAAGTTGTCCGGGGATCTGAAGACCACTTCCAGTGTGATTGAGCCCGTGCAATGGGCCTCTACACTTGGGATGACACCCTTAAAGGTGGTCTTGGTGGGTTTGATCCTTGAGGGATCTATACCCATTTTGCGCACTGTATCCTGATAGAGCAGGTTCAGGCTGCTGCCGCCGTCCATGAGGACTCGAGTGAGGTGAAATCCGTCAATGATGGGGTCAAGGACCAATGCGGCAGATCCGCCATGACGGATACTAGTGGGGTGGTCCCTGCGATCAAAGGTGATCAGGCAAGAGGACCACGGGTTGAACTTTGGGGCGACAGGCTCCATCGCATAGACGTCCCTTAGTGCACGCTTCCGTTCCCTCTTGGGAATGTGGGTTGCGTATATCATATTCACCGTCTTAACTTGTGGCGGGAATCTCTTCTGCCCACCCGTGTTCGGCGGCTGTGGCTCCTCCTCGTCATCGCTATGCAACCCCTTGTCCTTGTTTTCGGCATCAACTTGTCGGCCTGCTTGAACACCCAGCATTCTCTGTTGGTGTGTTTGGCTGGCTTATCGGGGGTGCCGTGAATTTGACACGAGCGATCGAGTATGCAGTCCAAACTGGACGGGCCCGGAGTATTTCTCTTGAATGGCTTTTTCCGTTGACCGGATCTAGGGCCTCTGAATCCGGCATTGACTGTCGTATCTTCAGCGTTATCACCATTGTTGCGGCGCTTGTGTCTGCTACGACGTGGTCTGCCGTTAGCATCTTTAGTATCTGAAGTGCCCGGATTCCTTGATGTGTTGTTGCTGCGAGCCAGCTATATATCCTTGCCCGCGCAAAAGCGGGTCATGAGTGTCGTGAGGGCTGCCATGGATTTCGGCTTCTCCTGGCCGAGGTGCCGGGCCAGCCACTCGTCACGGATGTTATGCTTAAATGCCGCTAAGGCCTCAACATCCGGACAGTCGACAATTTGGTTCTTCTTAGTTAGGAACCGTGTCCAGAATTGCCTGGCCGATTCCCCTGGCTGCTGAGTTATATGGCTCAAGTCACAAGATCCAAAGTGGTCGCACATAAGTGCCCTGGAAGTTGTCAAGGAATGCATCTTCCAAATCCTCCAAACTCCCGACGGAGTCTGCTGGCAAGCTATTCAGCCAATGCCGAGCTGGTCCTTTGAGTTTTAGTGGGAGGTACTTGATGGCATGTAGATCATCACGGCGAGCCATGTGGATATGGAGGAGGAAATCCTCAATCCATACTGCGGGATCTGTTGTGCCATCGTATGATTCGATACTTACGGGTTAAAAACCCTCCGGGAATTCGTGATCCATAACTTCATCAGTGAAGCATAGGGGGTGTGCGGCGCCACTATGTCGGGCTATATCACGACGCAGTTCATATGAGTCTTGTTTGCTGTATTTGGCCCGGCCAGATTTACTTTTAGTGTATCCGGCGTTACGGTCATCGTCCCGCGTTGGTGCGCGCCCCCATGACCCGTCTATCAATCTTGCATGTTTTGCCCTGCTTTCCAATTCATCTCGCAGGGCCCGCGTGTTGCCCCGGGCCTTGGTATTTTTGTTTGAGTGGCGGCGGGGTGCAGGCTGAACTTCAGACTAAAACGCCTCTCTATCTCGGCGGAGTGCGTATAATCCATGGACTCAACATTAGTCATAAAGAACTCACATACTTATTGCAAAAGTCTACAAGTCATCAAAAACCAAGCACTACGCGCATGCTCCTAGGGGGATAGATTGGTAGGAAAAGACCATCGCTCGTCCCCGACCGCCACTCATAAGGAGGACAATCAAAGAACACCTCATGTTTCAAATTTGTTACAGAACGTTTACCATATGTGCATGCTACAGGACTTGCAAACTTCAACACAAGTATTTCTCAAATTCACAACTACTCAACTAGCAAAACTTTAATATTATCACTACCTCCATATCTCAAAACAATCATCAAGCATCAAACTTCTCTTAGTATTCAACACAGTCATAAGAAAGTTTTTACTAGTCTTGAATACCTAGCATATTAGGATTAAGCAAATTACCATGCTGTTTAAGACTCTCAAAATAATACAAGTGAAGCATGAGAATTCATCTATTTCTTCAAAATAAAACCACCACCGTGCTCAAAAAGATATAAGTGAAGCACTAGAGCAAACAACAAACTACTCCAAAAGATATGAGTGAAGATCAATGAGTAGTTGTATAATTATGTAACTATGTGAAGACTCTCCCATTTAATAATTTCAGATCTTGGTATTTGATTCATACAGCAAGCAAAACAAAATAAAACTACATTTCAAGGATAGCACTCATCATGTGAAGAAGCAAAAACTTAGGATCAACCAATACTAACCGATAGTTTTTGAAGAAGAAAGGTGGGATGCCAACCGGGGCATCCCCTAGCCTAGACGCTTGAGACTTCTTGAAATATTATCTTCGGATGCCTTGGGCATCCCCAAGCTTGAGCTTTTGTGTCTCCTTGATTCCTCTCATATCACGGTTTCCTAAATCTCAAAAGCTTCATCCACACCAAACTCAACAAGAACTCGTGAGATAAGTTAGTATAAACCAATGCAAAAACCTTATCATACTATAATCGTAGCAAATCACTAAAATTATTATTCAACATTGCATACTAAATGCCTCTGCATATTTAATAGTCCTATCCTCAAATAGAATCATTAAAGAAGCAAACATATGCAAACAATACAAACATAACAGCAATCTGCCTAAACAGGACAGCCTGTAAAGAATGCAACAAGATCCATAAGTATACGTTTCTGTTTTTTACAGCATTCTCCAGTAAAAAGTTGAAGCTAATCTCGTGAGCGCTAAAGTTTCTGTTTTTTACAGCATGATCATAAAGACTTCACCCAAGTCTTCCCAAAGGTTCTACTTGGCACAAACACTAATCAAAACACAAAACCACATCTAAATGTAAGCTAGATGGATTATTTATTACTAAACAGAACCAAAAGCAAGAAACTAAAATAAAATTGGGTTGCCTCCCAACAAGCGCTAACGTTTAACGCCCCTAGCTAGGCATGATGATTTCAATGATGCTCACACAAAAGATAAGAATTGAAACATAAAGAGAGCATCATGAATAATATGACTAGCACATTTAAGTCTAACCCACTTCCTATGCATAGGGATTTTGTGAGCAAACAACTTATGGGAACAAGAATCAACTTGCATAGGAAGGCAAAACAAGCATAACTTCAAAACTTTAAGCACATAGAGAGGAAACTTTATATTATTGCAATTCCTACAAGCATATGTTCCCCTCTAATAATAATTTTCAATAGCATCATGAATGAATTCAACAATATAACCAGCACCTAAAGCATTCTTTTCATGATATACTTGCATAGAAATTTAATTACTCTCCACATAAGCTAATTTCTTATTCAGAATAGTGGGAGTAAACTCAACAAAATAACTATCATATGATTGAAAATTAAGATCAAGATGACAAGTTTCATGGTTATCATTATTCTTTATAGCATATGTGTCATCACAATAATCATCATAGATAGGAGGCATGCTTTCATCATTGTAATTTTGCTCATCAAAGCTTGGGGGACAAAAAATATCATCTTCATCAAACATAGCTTCCCCAAGCTTGTGGCTTTGCATATCATTGGAATCATGGGTATTCAGGGAATTCATACTAACAACATTGCAATCATGCTCATCATTCAAATGTTTAGTGCCAAAAATTCTAATGCATTCTTCTTCTAGCACTTGAGCACAATTTTCCTTTCCATCATTTTCACGAAAGATATTAAAAAGATGAAGCGTATGTGGCAAACTTAATTCCATTTTTTGTAGTTTTCTTTTATAGACTAAACTAGTGATAAAACAAGAAACTAAAAGATTCAATTGCAAGATCTAAAGATATACCTTCAAGAACTCACCTCCCCGGCAATGGTGCTACAAAAGAGCTTAGTTGACGGGGTGTGAGTGCCGCTTACCTAACATCCCCGGCAACGGCGCCAGAAAAGAGCTTGATGTCTACTACACAACCTTCTTCTTGTAGACGTTGTTGGGCCTCCAAGTGCAGAGGTTTGTAGGACAGTAGCAAATTTCCCTCAAGTGGATGACCTAAGGTTTATCAAACCGTGGGAGGTGTAGGTTGAAGAAGGTCTCTCTCAAGCAACCCTGCAACCAAATAACAAAGAGTCTCTTGTGTCCCCAACACACCCAATACAATGGTAAATTGTATAGGTGCACTAGTTCGGCGAAGAGATGGTGATACAAGTGCAATATGGATAATAGATATGGGTATTTGTAATCTGAAAATATAAAAACAGCAGGGTAACTAATGATAAAAGTGAGCACAAACAGTATTGCAATGATAAGGAAACAAGGCCTAGGGTTCATACTTTCACTAGTGCAAGTTCTCTCAACAATGATAACATAATTGGATCACATAACAGTCCCTCAACATGCAACAAAGAGTCACTCCAAAGTCACTAATAGAAGAGAACAAACAAAGAGATTATGGTAGGGTACGAAACGACCTCAAAGTTATTATTTCCGATCAATCCATTGGGCTATTCCTATAAGTTCACAAACAACCCTAGAGTTCATAGTAAAATAACACCTTAAGACACGCATCAACCAAAACCCTAATGCCACCTAGATACTCCAATGTCACCTCAAGTATCCGTGGGTATTATTATACGATATGCATCACACAATCTCAGATTCATCTATTCAACCAACACATAGAACCTCAAAGAGTGCCCCAAAGTTTCTACCGGAGAGTCAAGGCGAAAACGTATGCCAACCCTTATGCATAGGTTCATGGGCGGAACCCGCAAGTTGATCACCAAAACATACATCAGGTGAATCAATAGAATAACCCATTGTCACCACGGTTATCCCACGCAAGACATACATCAAGTGTTCTCAAATCATTAAAGACTCAATCCGAGAAGATAACTTCAAAGGGAAAACTCAATCCATTACAAGAGAGTAGAGGGGGAGAAATATCATAAGATCCAACTATAATAGCAAAGCTCGCGCTACATCAAGATCGTGCCGAATAAAGAACACGAGAGAGAGAGATCAAACACATAGCTACTCGTACATACCCTCAGCCCCGAGGGTGAACTACTCCCTCCTCGTCATGGAGAGCGCCGGGATGATGAAGATGGCCACCGATGTGGGATCCCCCCTCCGGCAAGGTGCCGGAACAGGTTCCCGATTGGTTTTTTGTGGCTACAGAGGCTTGCGGCGGCGGAATTCCCGATCTATTATGTTCCCCGATGGTTTTTGGGTATATTGGTATATATAGGAGGAAGAAATACGTCAGGGGAGCCACGAGGGGCCCACGAGGGTGGAGGGCGCGCCAGGGGTGGGCGCCCGCCTCGTGCCTTCCTTGTTGATTCCTGTCATGCACTCCAAGTCCCCTGGATTGCTTCCGTTCCAAAAATAACTTTCCCGAAGGTTTCATTCCGTTTGGACTCCGTTTGATATTCCTTTTCTGCGAAACACTGAAACAAGGGAAAACACAGAAACTGGCACTAGGCTCTGGGTCAATAGGTTAGTCCCAAAAGTAATATAAAAGTCCATAGTAAAGCCCATAAAACATCCAAGATGGATAATATGATAGCATGGAACAAACAAAAATTATAGATACGTTGGAGACGTATCAGTATTTTGAGTGTGTAGTTATGTGCGCGTAGTACGAATGCCGCCACTTGATCGGGACTGGGGCGGAGGCCAAATTGCTAGTCGAGCTCTTGATGAGCCGAGCTGTCCTGCTGCAGAATAGCCCGAGCTCTCTTGACAGAGTCTGGGAGCTCGGCCGCCGAATTAAGGTTCTGCTTAAAAAGGCCGCTCTGTACTTCTGCTGCTAAGGCCGCGGTGTGCTCCTCGGTACGAAGGGAGTGTTCCGTGTTTCCATTGACTATTATGATGTTGCGTGGTCCGGGCATCTTAAGCTTGAGATAAGCATAGTGTGGCACCGCGTTGAATCGAGCGAATGCTGTTCGTCCAAGCAGTGCGTGATAGCCGCTGCAAAAAGGGACGATATCGAAGATTAGCTCTTCGCTTCGGAAGTTGTCCAGAGATCCGAAGACAACCTCTAGTGTGATTGAGCCCGTACAGCGGGCCTCTACACCTGGTATGACTCCTTTAAAGGTAGTCTTTGTGGTCTTGATCCGTGATGGATTAATGCCCATTTTGCACACTGTGTCCTGATATAGCAGATTGAGGCTGCTACCACCGTCCATGAGGACTCGCGTCAGGTGAAATCCATCAATGATTGGGTCGAGGACCAGCACGGCTGAACCGCCATGACGGATACTGGTCGGATGATCCCGACGATCGAAGGTGATCGGGCATGACGACCATGGATTGAATTTTGGGGCGACTGGCTCTATCACATAGACGTCCCTGAGCGTGCGCTTGCGCTCCCTCTTGGGGATGTGTGTAGCATATATCATGTTCATCGTTTTGACCTGAAGGGGGAAACTTCTTCTGTCCCCTGTGTTCGGTTGCCGGGGCTCCTCGTCATCGTCCTCACTTTGCGATCCCTTTTCCTTG
Source organism: Aegilops bicornis (assembly GCA_021605145.1). NCBI lineage: Eukaryota > Viridiplantae > Streptophyta > Magnoliopsida > Poales > Poaceae > Aegilops > Aegilops bicornis. The sequence goes on along the minus strand of CM038672.1, from coordinate 472,833,632 downwards.
CTCTCGGCATTTAACTTGCCAGCCTGTTTGAAAACCCTGCAATCTCTGTTGGTATGATTGGCTAGTTTGTCTGGGGTGCCATGGATCTGGCATGGACGATCGATTATGCGGTCCACGTTGGATGGTCCCTGATTTTTTATTTTATACGGCTTCTTCCGCTGACCGGACTTGGAGCCACTGAATCATGCGTTGACTGTCGTGTCATGGTGTTGTCACCATTGCTTTGGCGTTTGTGTCAGCTGCGTCGGAGCTTGCCGTTGCTATTTTTGACCTCGGAGGTGCCCGTTTTGCTTGCCGTGTTTTTGCTACGGGCCAGACAACTATCCTCACCCACGCAAAAGCGGGTCATGAGTGCTGTGAGGGCTGCCATGGACTTCGGCTTTTCTTGGCCGAGGTGGAAGGTGAGCCATTCGTCGCGGATGCTATGTTTAAAGGCCGCTAGGGCTTCGGCGTCCGGACAGTCGACGATCTGGTTCTTTTTAGTTACGAACCTAGTCCAGAATTTCCTGGCTGACTCTCCAGGCTGTTGAACTATGTGACTTAAGTCATCGGCATCCGTGGCGGACATATGTACCTTGGAAGTTGTCAAGGAAGGCTTCTTCCAAGTCGTCCCAGCTACCAATAGAATTTCCAGGCAGACTATTTAACCAGTGCCGAGCTGGCCCTTTGAGTTTTAGTGGGAGGTATTTGATGACGTGAAGGTCATCTCCGCGGGCCATATGGATGTGGAGAATAAAATCCTCAATCCATACCATGGAATCTTTTGTTCCATCATATGATTCGATATTTATGGTTTTAAACCCTTCTAGGAATTCATGATCCATTACTTCGTCAGTGAAGCAAAGAGGGTGTGCGGCGCCTCTATATCGGGCCGCATCGCGACGTAGCTCTGATGGAGTCCGTCTGCGGTTTTCGGCCCGGGCGTGACTAGGTTTGTCATGTCCGAATAGATAGTCGTCGTCGCGTGTCGAGGCACGTCCTCGCGATCCATAGATTGATCTTGTACGTCTTGCTCTACAGTCTAGGTCTTGCCGAAGGTCGTATGTATACCGCCGAGCTGTTTTATCTATGTTTTGACGTTGAGGTGGGGCGGGCTGCTGTTCAGCTTGAGCTACCACTTTATCCCGACCGCGTGGTGGTCGGTCAGCCGCATTGTCCCGACCGCGTGGTGGTCGGTCGGCCACATTGCGTAAGGGAGGTACGGGCTCCGGTGCCTCCTCATCGAACTGAGGTAGCAATTTGCGCTTCAGGTAACTCTTGGTTGGGCGCTTGAGGCCGTATTCTTCGGCTGCCAGGACATCAGTCCATCTGTCTTTGAGCAGATCTTGGTCAGCTTGAAGCTGTTGTTTCTTCTTTTTCAGGCTCCTTGCAGTGGCTATTAGCTGGCGCTTGAAGCGCTCCTGCTCGAGAGGTTCCTCGGGCACGATGAAATCCTCGTTGCCGAGGCTCACCTCATCCTCAGAGAGTGGAAGATAATTGTTGTCCTCCGAGTCGTTATGTATGGCATGTTCATCAGGGCTAACTTGCCCATTTTCCTGTTTCTCCTGTTCGAAAGTTGCCTCAACAGGGTCTTCGTTGTCTTCGGTGTTGTCCGGAGTATTATTTTATCCGATGCCGGCATTGCTATTTTTGCATGACATGACTTAGAGTAGCACCGCTGATGTCGGCGCTTAGGCTGTGTCTCAGGAGGTATATCTTTGACTGGATCTTCTTTTTCATTGTTGTTAGGCTTTTTGGGTGTATCCACCATGTACACGTCGTACGAAGAAGTGGTCGTCCAGCTTCCGGTAAAAGGCGGGTTTTGGCCCTGCTCCTCGTCTGCATCGTCGTCCATACCGTCGATGTCTTCGGAGCCGTAATCGAGCATGTCGGTTAAGTCCTCGACAGTGGCTATGTAATGGGTGGTGGGTGGGAAGCGAAATTCCCCGTCATCAGCCTCCAGTTCGAACTGGATATAGTTCGTTGTGAGTCCCATGCTAAGGATTGATTTTTTAATGAGTTCAGCACGTCGCCTAAAGGCGAGTGTCCAAACATGTCCACGGCGCTGAATTCTGTGAGCGATGATCGATCCCGCTCGACATACGCGGACGCACATGGTTCGGAACTTATAGCCGGAAACGAGTCCGAGGTTCTAGTGACACAGACATCACCCGAGGCTAGGTATGTGTGCGGATCCAACGCTACGGAATCTGCGGCTTTCGTGGCGGGGTTGAGCTTCCCGTCCTCGGATGGTGCAATCTGCTCCGGATCTAAGGCCAGAGCGGTTATAGGTGCAATTTCCTGGGTATGGCCCGATGACAGATTTAAGTCATGTTCATCATGGTGACGGGGAGCGACTGCCGTGGTCTCGAATCCGTCGAAGATCAAGTCTCCGCATATACCCGCGACGTAGTTCAAGCTCCCAAATCTGACCTGACGGCCAGGGGCGTAGCTATCGATCTGCTCCAGATGGCCAAGCGAGTTGGCGCGCAGTGCGAAGCCGCCGAACACGAAGATCTGTCCAGGGAGGAAGACCTCTCCTTGGACATCATTGTTATGGATGATTGAAGGAGCCATCAAACCTTTTGAGGATGACACAGTGGAACTCTCAATGAAAGCACCAATGTCGGTGTCAAAACCGGCGGATCTCGGGTAGGGGCTCTCAAACTGTGCGTCTAAGGTCGTTGGTAACAGGAGACGGATGAAAGCACCAATGTCGGTGTCAAAACCGGAGGATCTCGGGTAGGGGCTCTCGAACTGTGCGTCTAAGGTCGTTGGTAACAGGAGACGGGGGACACAATGTTTACCCAGGTTCGGGCCCTCTCTATGGAGGTAATACCCTACTTCCTGCTTGATTGATCTTGATGAATATGAGTATTACACGAGTTGATCTACCATGAGATCGTAATAGCTAAAACCCTAGAAGTCTAGCTTGTATGACTATGATTGTATATATCCTCTACGGACTAAGCCCTCCGGTTTATATAGACACCGGAGGGGACTAGGGTTACACAAAGTCGGTTACAGAGAAAGGAATCTTCATATTTGGTCGCCAAGCTTGCCTTGCACGCCAAGGAGAGTCCCATCCGGACACGGGTAAAGTCTTAGGTCTTTGTATCTTCGTAGCCCATTAGTCCGGCCCATGGCTAACATGCCGGACGCCCGAGGAGCCCTTAGTCCAGGACTCCCTCACACACAACTACAGAGAGTATAATATTTCACAAGTCCAATCTCCTGACAACTTTCTTAGCGTGACATCACGTCCCCGCCCGGTCATTATTTCGAACCGTTTTTTAGCCTCCCGCTCCATATTTCGAGATGTGGTTTTATTGGCACGTCTTGTCAAAGCAAAGATCGTGTCCCCATATTGCAGGATTCGCATCAATATGGGTGTGGGTAACCCAACTGTTCCATTGGCATGATCCCTTGGAAATAGGCAGACTTGAAGGCCTATGAGCAGACGTTTGATATTTATCGCCTTTATAAAGGGGCACGGACCCATCTTTCTCCTCTACGCTTACCTCTTCCTCAACCTTTCCAACCTCCAGTTCCAGCACCCAGGTTTCAACTTAATTGCTCTGAGCCTCCAAGCCATGTCCGGACCCAGCCCTCAAGGCCAGTGGGTGGCCTCCTCTGTCACAGAGGAGGATATCGCAAAACTCCGGGCGGCAATATACCTGACCGCGGAAATCCTCCACAGGATCCCTGCTAAAGGTGAGGTTATTCCTACCCCCAGATCTGGCGAGAGGGTTATATTCATCTCCCACTTCCTCCGGGGGCTAGGGTTCGTTCTCCATCCCTTCGTTCGCGGACTCATGTTCTATTACGGGCTGGATTTTCACGATCTAGCTCCATACTCCTTTCTTCACATCTCAGTTTTCATTGTCATGTGCGAGGACTTTCTCCGCATTCCCCCACACTTTGGCTTATGGATCAAGACCTTTAATGCGAAGCCGAAGGTAATCGAGGGGAAGCAAGCGGAGTGCGGTGGTGCTACGGTGAGCAAGCTCACCAATACTCCTTGGCCAAAAGGCTCTTTCACTCAAACTTCCAACCTATGGTAGCGGGAGTGGTTTACATCACTGAACCCATACCAAGTGGGCAGCTACACCTGTGTTCCAACCTGGCCCTCCACTATGGCTCGCCTCATGGATTAATAAGGGGCTGGACTGGGGATCAATTGATGAAGTGCAGACGCTACAAAGCCGCATCAGGAGCCTCCTCGAAAAGGACACCGGCCTTATCAATGTAATCCAGGTAATGCTAGTCCGCCGGGTCCTGCCGTGCCAGCGACGGCCCCTCCGCATGTGGGAGTTCAATCCGGAAGGACCACGGACCCTTCAGCACTTCTTCGGCACGATGCACAGAGGAATGTGGAAGTTATTCTTCGGGACACGAAAACAGTCGTCGGATACCACCGAAGACATCGGCCTCGACTGCAACCATCCGGATACCTCGGTAAGCACTCGACTCCCGAACACAGCTTAGTTAAATATCCCGTAATAATATACTGAGAAAACAATCTTCAAACAGGGCTGGATAAAGAAGGTGGAATGAATTAGGTATTCAGCCCCTCTTCTCGAAGACTCAGCTAATCCTGTGTTAACAAGGATGCTGGCTCCGGCGACACATCAAGTGCCGGTGAAGGAGGACAAGGAGGAGAGCGAGAAGGCCAAAGGTGGCCTCCATTCTAAAGGTACACCAGACACTATGTCCGTGGAGATTGGAACTCCCTCTTCCGAACACAAAAGAGAAGGAGATGCTGACATCCCTTCCCCCCATGGGAAGAAAAGGACCGCCTCCAAAGATTTGGAGGTAAAGGCTCCTAAGCGAGGGAAGACGTCCCTGTCAGGTGGTTCGGTCTCGGAAGACAATGTTGTCGCGCAGTTCCTCCATAAGGACAAGCCCTTAGCTGAATCATAAGTCAACAAGGGTGTCCTAAACATATCCCGTTCCTTTCCGGTTACAAGGGTAACATCTAGAATATATGTTTGTAGTCTGCCATGCAGTCTTCATCAACAGTCTTCCTCCTCGGGGGATCTTCTTCTGGAGATGATGGAAAGCAAGACGCCCCCACAGACCTTCTCTCCCAATAGGGCAGACGACTTCGAGGTGTCGTCCCGGAGGATCTCTTCCGATCAACAAGTGGTGCGAGGGACGATGAAGACCACGCCCGAAGGTGATACTTCGGTAGTCAAGGGTCCGGGGCGTGCGGCCCCTTTGGGGACCAACAATAAAGGCCCTGGATTATCCGGTTTACAACCGGAGATGACTCTAGGGTCGTGTAAACATATCCCATCGAGGGGAGTCCATACTCCCGTAGTCGTTTCCAGGAATCCGGAGGCGCCGGATACATTGACGGACGTGTTGCAACATGCGTCCATCTCAGAGGAACAACATACCTTAATGGGTACGGTAGTCGGGAGGATTCTGTCCGCGAGAAGCGGGTTGAATGAAGCCTTCACGGGCCTGCTAAGAGGCTTCGAGGTATGCAATGTAATATCTTCAATTGCACTGTGCGTGCAAAATGCACCTGTGTATAGATAGTAGCCCCTGAGACTCTGGTTGGCGTCCAAAGGGAGGCGATCAGAGGATCAAAAAGATATGCCCAGGAAATAATCTAATTAACTGGAACACAGGTTGTTACGTCCATGGCGACTGCCCAGGCTACAGAGGTTGCAGGTCTGAAGCATAAACTTGATGTGGCGGATGACGACATCACGCTAATTAACAGGCAGCTTGATGAGGCCCAAGGTATGTTTTGGGGCAGTCAGTATATGTATGTACAGTACCATGAGCACAAAGCTGAGAATGATATACTAAGATATGCATAATTACAGATGGTGCTTCCGTGGTTGAGACCCTTCGGGCTGAGCTCGCCCGGGCCAAGGAGCAAGCCAGAATGAGTACTGCGGCTGCCGAGAAGGCAGCTGCTGAGTTAAAGGCCGAACAGGCTGCTCGGCGCCAGTGCGAGGAGAGAATATCTACCATGGCATGCGAGTTAAAGGATGCCACTATCCGATGTGAATTCCTTGATAAGGATAACGAAGCCAAAACAGTCGATCTCGACAAGGCCTTACAAGAGGCAAGGAAGCACGGTCCAAGTCTAGAGCGGCTCGGGAGGAGATCCGGCAAGCTGGGGAGATAGCGGCTGGTAAGCCCTTCTTATTACAGACTAAATTTGGCGATCTGGAGTATGCCCCGCTTAATCAAATGTGGAGTTATCCAGACGCATTCTTGGATTTGCCGAAGAGTGACTCCGATGCGGCGCAGTTTTACCAAGCGCAAGAAGGACATGCAACGGAGAAGCTTTTCTGGTCATAATTCAGCATGCCAAAGCGTCCACTGTTGATGATCGAACAGATGGCCCAGTGGGCCGAGCTCCACAAGATATCCGTATCTGCCATGAAGGACGCCGTGGTCCGGCTGTGGCCGACTGAGCCAATTCCGAATAGTTAGTTCGGTTTGGTGCAGCGACTTGTTGATGCGGTGTCGCGTATCGACGCCGGTTAAGCGGTCAACGTGCATTGAAGGTGCAAGGATGGCCCTTTCCCGCGTCAAGATGTACTAGGCAAACATGAAGGCCACCGATATTGCAGCAAAGAGCCCACCCGGGGGCAAGGACCATCACACGCTGGAGCATTATTTTGAAGATCTCCTAGAGGGAGCCCGCTTGATAGAGGGTCAATGCTCGAAGGATATGATATTCGAGTGAATGTTCTGAAATTGTAAAAAAAATATTATGATATATTATAGGCTTTGCTTTTTTGCCTGAAATTTTTTATTCCTCCTGTGCGGCCGTTTTGTATAATCTGAAAGTTTACCAGTCGTCGGCTTCGGCCCCCTCGCATATAATACGGGGGTGTTCGAAAAAGCACGTGATCACTCTTGACCCAATGTCTTGGTCCATGAAGGAGGTGCCAATGCAGCGAACTAGGCAATCGGACTATAGGGCTTTAACACTTTCACTTAGCCATAGGAGTTTAATGGTAGGTCTGCGATATAGCCCCTAGTATGTACGCGGTTATCCGAATACGGTGCATTACATAGGTGACCAGAAGAATGGTCCTTCGTGTAATACGGAAGGAATCGCAAAAGATTATGATAAGTCATCAAGTGGTTGATCCGCTCTCGCCGCATCATGACAGTCTGTTTTCGGCTTTCTCTACTGAGGCGCTTGACCAGATGAACCGGAAACACAATCGCAGTAGTTCTCCCTTTACTACCTTAGCCGATAGGGTGGAACGTCAGGTAGTAAGCACAGGAGCTGGGTAACCCAACTATTGACCAAAGACATGACTCGGAGCTGATGCATATAAGGCCAAACTCGTGATGCCGAAGTGTGCTATAAAACTGTTCGGACTTGTCAGCAACTCATATGTTGCCATATCGAGCCTCTGGCAATTTGTGCCGAGGTGCGTGCGTGAAACAACCGAAGAAGAAAAATTCCGTTCTTAAAAAAAAGCAAATATTGAATACGGACTATGTTCACTGGAATATGATGGACACGTCAAACGCGATCTTGCAGATTATAACGCCACTACCCGGGCTATTTAACATGCCGGGGGTCGAAGGCTGAGGAAAAAGGCACCTTACTGATTTGGAATAAAGAGTGCGGTCTACAAAAAATCATTTGGACCTCCTGTCGCATGTCTGCGCTGCCTTGCCTCGGCGAAAGGGCTCCTTGGCAGGAATAGCCTTTGGTTATCTATACGAAGCCGAACTCAGAAAGAGTCTGTAAGATGACCAGGCTTTGGATCACCTGTGGTAAGAGATAAAAAATAGTTAGAAAAAAGGGGAAAAGGCTATGCGAGTGCGGACCGTATTGTAGGCCTGTCCGTATTGTGCCTCCGCCGATGATCAGGGTATTTTAAGTGCATAATTATGTATGCGCGGTACAAACTTCGCGGCTATATGAGGCGAATGACGGAGGCCGAACTGCTAACCCAACTCTGAGATTGGTCGGTCCTGTTTAATAGAGACAGGCGGCTTGATGGCCGATGAGATACGCGGCTTGATGAGGCTGCTCTGTGCTTCGGCTGCAGTAGCCGTAGTATGCTCCTCTGTATGGAGGGAGTGTTCCGTATTACCGTTTACCGTGATGACGCCACGTGGACCGGGCATCTTAAGCTTTAGATAGGCGTAGTGTGGGGCCGCATTGAAACGAGCAAAAGCGGTACACCCGAGCAGTGCATGGTAGTTATTGCGGAACGGGACGATATCAAAGGTCAAGCCTTCGCTTCGAAAGTTGTTCGGCGAGCCGAAAACGACTTCCAATGTAATTGAGCCCGTGCAGTGAGCTTCTATGCCGGGTACTGCTCCCTTGAAGGTAGTTGTGGTGGGATTGATTCTTGGGGGATCAATGCCTATCTTGCGGACAGTGTCTTGGTAGAGTAGATTAAGGCTGCTGCCGCCATCCATAAGGACTTTCGTGAGATGGAACCCATCGACAATTGGGTCGAGGACCAAAGCTGCCGATCCTTCGTGACGGATACTGGCTGGGTGGTCCCTGCGATCAAAAGTGATCGGGCAGGCCGCCCATTGGCTAAATTTTGGGGCAACCGGCTCTATGGCGTAGGCGTCCCGTAGTGCACGCTTGCACTCCCCTGTAGGGATGTGCGTCACGTATACCATATTTACTATTTTTTACTTCGGGGGGAAATTGCTTCTGACCCTCGGTGTTCGGTTGGCAAGTCTCTTCGTCGTCGTTGTCGCTGGGTGGCCCCTTCCCCTTGTGTTCGGCATTAAGCTTGTCGGCTTGTTTGAAGAGCCAACAGCTTTTGTTGGTATAATCGCCTGGTTTATCGGGGGTGCCATGAATCTGGCACGGCCGATCCAGTATCTTATCTAAATTGGATGGCCCGTCTTTGTTTGCCTTGAATGGCTTTTTCCGTTGACCGTCGTGTCTTGCATTCCTTCATTGTTATTACGACGCTTTTGTTTATTGCGTCGTGGCTTGTCGTTGCCGTCTCGAACTTCGAAAGTGCACGGATCACTGGTGTTGTTGCTTCTACGAGCGAGCCAGTTGTCTTCTCCCGCGCAAAAGCTGGTCATCAGAGCGGTATTGGCTGCCATGGTTTTTGGTTTTTCTTGACCGAGGTGGCGGGCGAGCCACTCATCTCGGACGCTATGTTTAAAGGCCGTGAGGGCTTCGGCGTCCGGACAATCGACAATTTGGTTCTTTTTAATTAAGAACCTAGTCCAGAGCTTCTTGGCTGACTCTCTATGCTGTTGGACTATGTGACTTAGGTCATCGGCATCCGGAGGTCGGACGTATGTACCTTGGAAGTTATCACGGGAGGCGTCTTCCAGGTCCTCCTAGCTGCCAATAGAGTTTTCACGCAGGCTGTTCAACCAGTGCCGAGCTGGTCCCTTGAGTTTTAGTGGGAGGTATTTGATGGCATGAAGATCATCACCGCGGGCCATATGAATATGGAGAAAGAAATCTTCGATCCATACCGCGGGGTCTGTTGTCCCATCATATGATTCGATGTTCACGGGTTTAAACCCTTCTGGGAATTCGTGCTCCATTACTTCATCAGTGAAGCAGAGGGGGTGTGCGGTGCCTCTATATCGGGCCACATCGTGACGTAGCTCGGATGGAGTCCGTCTGCGGTTTTCGGCCCGGGCGCGATTATGCTTGTCACGTCCGGCTAGATAGTCGTCGTCGCGTGTCGGGGCACACCCCCAGGATCCGTAGATCGATCTGGTCTGTCCTGCTCTACTGTCCAGGTCCTGCAGCAGGTCATATGTGTATCCCTGAGCTATTTTATCTCTGCCTTTAAGGCGAGGTAGTACGGGCTCGTGTTCGGCTTGAGTTGCCGCTTTGTCCCGGCCACGTGGTGGTCGGTCAGCCGCATTACGCGCTGATGGTACGGGCTCCAGCGCCTCGTCATCGAATTGAGGTAGCAATTTGCGCTTCAGGTAACTTTTGATTGGGCGTTTGAGGCCGTGTTCCTCGGCTGCCAGGACATTAGTCCATCTATCGTTGAGTGTTGTTGTCTCCTGTGCCGGTATTGCTGTCTTTTCCACGGCGTGATTTAGAGCGGCGCCGCTGATGTTGGTGCTTTGGCTGTATCTCAGGAGGTTTATCCTCAGCTAGATCATCCTTGTCATCGCCACTATTCTCCTTGGGTGTGTCCACCATCTACACGTCATACGTAGAGGTGGTCGTCCAGCGTCCGATGAACGGCTGGTTTTGGGCTTGCTCTTCTCCGGCATCGTCATCCATATCGTCGATGTCTTCGGAGCCGTAATCAAGCATGTCGTTCAAGTTTTCGACAGTGTCTATAAAGTGGGTGGTGGGTGGGACGTAAAATTCCTTGCTCTCAGCCCCTAGTCCGGGCTGGGCATAGTTCGGATGTTGCTCCTCTGTAATGACAAGGGATCGCATTAAGTCCAGAGCCTCACTTAAAGGTGAGGTTTGGCCCGAGAGGAGAGGGCCCGTGGAGTGCAGCGAGAGGGAGACTCCTTGGCCAAACTCGCACAATGCTTACTCCGAGGATTCAGAGCCACTGTCCTGGGAAGGGTCCGGCTTCATGACGATTGCCTGCGACACCACTTCCCCTGGCTCTCCCGCAATGGGCCTAGTGGCCGCAGATAGTCCGAGAGCTCAGGGAGCCCATCTTCGGACCTGGCGGTGCGCTCCGGATCTAAGGCCAAAGCGGAGGATGGGGGTGCAAATCCTTGGAAGATCAAGTCTCCTCGGATATCAGCGACATAGTCCAGATTTCCAAAACTAATCTGGTGACTGGGCGAAGCTATCGATTCGTCTAGATGGCCAAGCGAGTTGGCCCGTAGTGCGAAGCCGCCGAACACGAAGATCTGGCCGGGGAGGAAAACCTCCTCCAGGGCAACATTGTTGTAGATGATTGATGGAGCCATCGGACCTTCTGGGGACGACGCAGCAGAACTCTCAATGAAAGCACCAATGTCGGTGTCAAAACCAGCGGATCTCGGGTAGGGGGTCCCGAACTGTGTGTCTAAGCTCGATGGTAACAGGAGACAGGGGACACGATGTTTACAGAGGTTCGGGCCCTCTCTATGGAGGTAATACCCTACTTCCTTCTTGATTGATCTTGATGAATATGAGTATTACAAGAGTCGATCTACCATGAGATCATTATGGCTAGAACCCTAAAAGTCTAGACTGTATGATTATGATTGCCTCTACGGACCTAACCCTCCGGTTTATATAGACACCGAAGGGGACTAAGGTTGTACAAAGTCGGTTACAGAGAAAGGAATCTTCATATCCGAAAGCCAAGCTTGCCATCCAGGCCAAGGAGAGTCCTATCCGGACATGGGAGAGAGTCTTCTGTCTTGTATCTTCACGGCCCGTCAGTTTGACCCATGTCCAACAGGTCGGACGCCCGAGGACCCCTTAATCCAGGACTCCATCACTCTTGCCACTGCTTATTCCGTAGTCCATCAAAGCTTTACCCAAAACTTGAAACCTTCACAATACAAAACTCAACAAGAAAACTCATGAGATCTGTTAGTATAAGAAAATAAATCACCACTTTTTGGTACTATTGTGAACTCATTCTTTATTTATATTGGTGTAAAATTTAATGTATTCCAACTTCTCCATGGTTTATACCCCTCGATAATACCCATAGATTCATTAAAATAAGCAAACAACACATCAAAAACAGAATCTGTCAAAAACAGAACAGTCTGTAGCAATATGGAAACTTCGTATACTTCTGTAACTCCACAAATTCTGAAAAATTACGACAACCTGGGTAATTTGTATATAAATCTTGTGTAAAAAATTAAGGATTTTATCATGTTCCTGTAGCTCAGATCAATTATGTTTCTGGGCGCAAAAGTTTCGGTTTTTCAGCAATATCAAATCAACGATATACCAAAGTATCCCAAAGGCTTTACTTGGAACAAATACTAATTAAAAACAGTAAAACGCAATTACTACAAAGGTAATAATGTGTATTATCATAAAAACCAAAAATAAAAATATTGGGTTGTTTCCCAACAAGCGCTTTTCTTTAAAGCCTTTTAGCTAGGCGTTGATAATTTTAATGATGCTCACATGAAGACAAGAATTGAAACACAAAGAGAGCATCATAAAGCATGTGAAGACATCTAAGTCTAACATACTTCCTATGCATAGGAATCTTATAGCCAAATAAATTATCAAGGCAAGCAAAAACTAGCATATGCAAAGAAGAAGAAAGAAACAATAGCAATCTCAACATAACAAGAGGTATTTTAGTACCATGAAGATTTCCACAGCCATATTTTCCTCTCTCATAATAATTACATGTAGGATCATAATCAAATTCAACGATATAGCTAACACATAAAATATTATCTTCATGATCCACATGCATGCAAAGTTGGCACTCTTCCAAAATAGTGGGATTATTATTACCTAGAGTTGACAATCTTCCAAACCCACTTTCAATATTATTGCAAACACTATTATCAATATCATATTCATCATGATGCTTAAATACATTTTCAAGATCATAAGAAGAATCACCCCAATCATGATCATTACAATAAGTAGTGGTCATAGCAAAACTAGCATCCCCAAGCATAGGGTTTTGCATATCATTAGCACAATTGACATTAATAGAATTTATAATAACATCATTGCAATCATGCTTTTGATTCAAGGAACTATCAAGTATGGGTGCAATAGCAATAATCTCATGTTTAAAATAAGGAACTATAGCAAATTCATCCCCATAAATATTGGCATCATGGCCATAAGAATAGCAGGCATCATGTTCATCAAGGGACATTTCAATCAAATCAACGGAATCATAATTATATATAGATTCAAGTATATCATTATTTTCTTCCAAAGCAATGGTCATTCTCTCAATAAATTCCTTAACATAGGCATTATGAGCATAGTTTTCATAGCAATATTTAAGTATGTCAAAATTTTCAGATTTGTAGAGAGTAATATCATACTTTTCAATCAAAGAAGCAACTTCATAAGCACCCTTAAAAGCAACAAATTCTTCAATTTGTTCGATATCATAGTAGCTATAAACACCCTTTTCATAAGAAGATAAGATTTCATTATCATTAAACTCACATAGGTAGGGAAGGTGTTTTTTAGGGTTCTTAGAGAAACTAGTAAAATCAAAAAGTTCACAAAGATTCCAAGCATAACATAGCAAACAATTTATTTGATTCCATAAGAGTCTCCCTTTTTCAAACAAATGGTGACGCACAAAATGAGCATGCTCATCTAAAGATTTTCCCTCAACTAAACTAGTTGGGGTTTCAGCACGAGCACATATGGATCGAAGATGATCCAAGTAGAAAACTTTAAGTGGATCCATAAACTTTTTTGTTTCTGGTTTTCAATAAACACACAATTATACCAAACAAGCAAACGAGCCAAGTAAGACATAAAGACCAAAGAAAAGACGAACGGAAAGAAGGTAAATAAAAAGGCAAATATTTTTGTGTTTTTCTGAAATCATTTTAGAGGTGGGGGAGAGGAAAATGAGAGGGAAATGGCAAATAATGTAATGCAAGAGATGAGAGTATATGGTGGGTACTTGGTAGGCTTGATGTAGATCTCCCCGGCAATGGCGCCAAAAATTCTTCCTGCTACTTCTTGAGCTTGCGTTGGTTTTTCCCAAGAAGAGAAAAGGGTGATGCAGCAAAGTAACATACCGATGACAAAGGGAATAACGTATGTTGTTATGCGGTTTGACCGATAAATATCTTCGTAGAATATGTAGGAGTCAATATGAGCATCCATGTTCCGCTATTGGTTATTGACCGGAGATGTGTCTCGGTCATGTCTACATAGTTCTCGAACCAGTAGGGTCCGCACACTTAACGTTCGATGATGATTTGTATTATGAGTTATGTGATTTGATGACTGAAGTTTGTTCGGAGTCCCAGATGAGATACCGGACATGACAAGGAGTCTTGAAATGGTCAAGAGTTAGAGATTGATATATTGGAAGGTTATATTCGGACACCGGAATGGTTCCAGAGTGATTCAGGTATTTTTTGGAGTACCGGGAAGTTACCGGAACCCCCGGGGGAAGTGTTGGGCCTTCATGGGCCTTAGTGGAAAGGAGAGAAGGGCCGCAAGGGTTGGCTGCACACCCCCCATGGCTAGTCCGAATTGGACTAGGGAGGGGCGGCGCCCCCTCTTTCCTTCTCCCTCTCCTCCTCCTTCCCTTTCTCCCCCTCTTGGAATAGGAAAAGATGGGGCGAATCCTACTAGGTTTGGAGTCCTAGTAGGACTCCCCCCCTTGGCGCGCCTCCCCCTTGGCCGGCCTCCTCTTCACCCTCCTTTATATACGTGGGGAGGGGGCACCCCAAAGCACAACAGACAATCTCTTAGCCGTGTGCGGTGCCCCCCTCCACAGTTTAACACCTCGATCATATCGTCGTAGTGCTTAGGCGAAGCCCTGCACCAGTAACTTCATCATCACCGTCGCCATACCGTCATGCTGACGGAACTGTCCCTCTTCCTCAACTGGATCAAGAGCTTGAGGGACATCATCGTGCTGAACGTGTGCTGAACACGGAGGTGTCGTACGTTCAGTACTTGGATCAGTTGGATCGTGAAGACATTCGACTACATCAACCACGTTACTAAACGCTTCTGCTTTCGGTCTACGAGGGTACATGGACACACTCTCCCATCTTGTTGCTACGCATCTCCTAGATAGATCTTGCTTGATCTTAGGAATTTTTTTTGCAATACTGTGTTCCCCAATAGTGGCATCCGAGCCAGGTCTATGTGTAGATGTTATATGCACGAGTAGAACACAATGAGTTGTGGGTGATAATAGTCATACTGCTTACCACCAATGTCTTACTTTGATTCGGCGGTATTGTTAGATGAAGCGGCCCAGACTGACATTACATGACCGCGTTCATGATATTGGTTCTACCGATGTGCTTCGCACACAGGTGGCTAGCGGGTGTCAGTTTCTCCAACTTTAGTTGAATCGAGTTTGACTACGGTCGGTCCTTGTTGAAGGTTAAAACAGCACACTTGACTAAAAATCGTTGTGGTTTTGATGCATAGGTAAGAACGGTTCTTGCTAGAAGCCCGTAGCAGCCACGTAAAACTTGCAACAACAAAGTAGAGGATGTCTAACTTGTTTTTGTAGGGCATGTTGTGATGTGATATGGTTAAGACGTGATGAGATATAATTTGTCGTATGAGATGATCATGTTTTGTAACCGTTATCGGCAACTGGCAGGAGCCTTATTGTTGTCGCTTTATTGTATGTGTCGACGGGAATGACACCTATGGGATCACTGGGATCCCTTCTATGGTTGGCGGGCGTGGAGTTGTGCAAAGAGCAGATCTGGCGGTTAGCACAAGGATCGTTTACCCGGGTTCGGGCTCCGAAGATGCGTAATACCCTAGTCCTGCTTTGGTGTATGTATTTCAGTGTTCTTGAGTTCTTGAGCTAGCTACGGTGCGTGTGTAGCCGAAAAGATCTGAATCCTTCTCCTGGATGCCTCGGGCCTCCCTTTATAGACAAAAGGGGTTGCCACAGTGGCACACAGGAGGTGGAAAGGCGTATAGTGCGCAAGCTTATCGCCTGTCAATACGGGACAAGACGCATTAAATGCGCCCCCTTAGGTGTCCCGTTGCTTTACTGGGGATGGCAACGAGGCCCGTCTCGTCCGTCGCCGCTCTGCCTTGCTCCAACACGCGTCCAGGCCAATGATGCATGCAGCACCATGTAGGCTGGCAGGCTGCTGAGATGGCATGGTGGTAGGGTCTTCACGAAGATCTGCATGCCGCCACACAGGTGCTTGCTGAGTTGGCCTGGAAGCCGCACGTCGCCACGCAGGTGCCTACCCAGCTGGTTGGGCTGGCAGCTGGATGGGAACGGTGGTAGAGTCTTGGCAGACATGGGCCTGGCTGCGGCCCTGCATGTGTCCTCGGCAAGGGTCTTGGCGGGGCCCCGGCGAGTGGTCTTGCCAAGGCGCCACGGCCGTCCCCGGCAAGGGTCTTCCCGGGGGTCTCATGGATTTCCGCGGCAAGGATCTTGCCGAGGATCGTCGTCTTCTGGTCCTCATCTGATCTTGAGTGTTTATGATCTTCACAAAGATCTGCATGCCACCATGGAGGTGCCTCCCAAGCGTTGGTTCAAATGTGGTTGTTGGTGGTGTTGGAACCCTTGGGCTCAAGGGTGGCGCGCTCTGCTAGCGTCGGGCAAGTTGCCCCGGCAAGGCTCTTGTCGGGACTGTGGAGGCCGCCCCGGCAAGGGTTTTGCTGGGGGAGTCCACCTCGCCCTCTTGCTCTTTGTGTTTCTTGGTCTTGGCGTTGCTTTGCCCGTCTCGTACTTCGGTTTCCCTCCTCTGCCCTGCTTAGTGCAGCCGCGGGTGCGGCTCTGACTGCCCATGCACAAGTAACTGGGTACAAAGGAGAGCCCCTACTTTTGTACAACGACAGGAGCCCCGGTCCTGGGCCACACATAAGCACGACGCGTTGTTGGGATAGGCCGAGAACGGTGCGCGGGCAAGCGGGGCGGATTTTTACTGCAGTAACTTTTCCGTCCGCTGCGCTTCCCCACTTCCCGCATTGAACGCGCGACATGGAGGGTCATGTGTGACGTGGGGGTCATGCGTGGGGTGGTTCCCGCACGCATGTGCCACATCGTGGTAAAGAGGCAGCTCGCGCCTTCCCCATAAAAAGAGGAAAACGCAGAGGCGCGGCTCATTTACTGAGTGGACTCGGGTCATGGTCTTCAAGGCGCCCGCGCACCAGGATCACGGGGTAGAGAATGGTCGCCTCACCCGTCCCTTGATTTCTGCTTGCTCGCCATGTGTCCCCCGTGCCCCCAAGGTGGGAACCGGTGGATGCGGGGGGGGGGGGGGGGAGGGCACGGGCCTTAAATAATGAGGCGGGAAACCGGGCCATCACTGACTGGAGCAGCAGGTCGGTCCCGATTCCCTGCGCCCCTGATGGCCGGATTGGTTGAGTGGGGCGGCCGAGCCCCGACCCCGCCCCTTTATAAGAAGGGGGAGGGGGATGGCACCCCACAATCTTCATCATCCATCTCCTTCCACCTCGGCTCCTTTCTTTCATCTGTCATGGCGAGAGGGGGCGCCGGCCCTTCGATGGTGGCGGCGAGGGTCTCTGCTCGACAGCGCATCTGTCGGGGATATACCCCGCGGTGTAAACCGGCCGGAAGTTAACCCGGCCGGACTTGGCGGATTATCTGAAGACCCACGACACTTGGCGAAGTTCTTGGCGACCCGCCTTGACTGGCGGTTTACAAGCAACCCACCTGGTCATTATGACTCACTGGTGATCCGGCGTGCGGGATGACAGATGACAAGGCCCAAGACCCGAAGGCGGTTCACGTTTAATGGTGGGCGGTTTAAGAGGAAAAGGCAGGAGGAATATTATCTTACAAGGAGCTAAGACCTGGACTTGTATCCGGTTTGTATTAGCGATAGACTAGTCCTAATCCTAATAGGACTCTACATGTAACCCGCCCTCCAACATATATAAGGAGGGGCAGGGCTCTAAAAGGGGACAAGTTCCACAAGTTGGACAAGTTAGGTTTAGACAATAGCTCTCGAGTTAGAGCACTCTTGTAACCGTGATCATCATCATCAATATCAATGAAGCAGGACGTAGGCTTTTACCTCCACCGTGAGGGGCCGAACCTGGGTAAAACCTCGCGTCTCTCGTCCCGCTCAACCCCTCTCAAGCTACCACATAGATGCGTTGGCCTCGTGACTAAGTCCTGACACTAAGGACATCTGTCGTGACAAAACTACGACAGTTGGCGCCCACCGTGGGGCCTGCGCACGGTGGTGTCGAGTTCTTGAAGGGATCTTTCTCAGGGATCGAGAAGTTCGCAATTTTTTCCAATGAAGAAGAGCCGGTTTGAAAAAGATTTACATCAGAAGTTAGGGGTTGCATGGCGCGGCACGGCGTGTGCTTGTGATCCGACGATCCGCCACCAGATCAAATTTTGGAGTATGTTCCTGAGGCGAAGGAGTTTCTCCACCGCAGATCATATCCGTACATACGACTTGTGGTCTAATCGGAGGCAGCAGTTCCGATCCGTCAAGACCTGCCAATTAGTCAAAACGGCGTGTTCAATATTTAAGACCCAGAGGAAATTAGGGTTGCATCGCGTAACTACCATAACTTCACGAGATCGAGAGAAGATTTTTTTTCCGCCGAAGCCAAACTACTACGGCAATCGACGAAGCTATCGTGATGTTTCCGCTGCAGGTCAAGGTCGGGTCCGATTGATACTCTATCGACAAGAAGTAGTCCAATCAGCCGAATATTGCTGCTACACATAGAGAAATCCCAAGCTACAAGTCCCGTAAATCCCAAGCTACACGTAGAAATCCCAAGCTACAAGTCCCGAGGGGGCCACCAGTGATTACGCGAGTTTCAATCAACCAGTACAGCTACTGCTCCTGTGATATGACAAGGCAACGTTGCTGCTATTTTCCCGTCAGGTTATCATCAATTGAAAAAGTAGTAGTACTTCTCACATGGTGGTCAAGGCTAGTTTGGAGGAATAGATCTTTTTGTCTCACGTGGTACAGATCAGACTTTTTGGAGCTTCAATCATTAACCAAGTCGGTCAAACCAACCATGACCCGGAGGGGGTTTGGAGGTAGCCGCGGACTCATGTTGCCTTCGAGTCAGCGTCGCCTCTGAACCGCCGTGCCTGCTACCGCGTGTCGAGGCCGCTGCTGTGCATCGTCACTTCCAAACCGGCCACTGTTTGGGTCGCCATTTGCCGCGGCTGCCATCCAGCCGCTGCCGCTTCAGCCTTGAGCTGGCCCCGTCCGAGTTGCCGAACAGCCGATGTCACCTTCGCCTCCGCCTGCTTCAAACTGCCGCGGCTGCCAGGGCACTCTCCTCCACTGCCGCTTCGTGCCGGATCCACTCCTCATCGACCCTCCGCAGCCGCCGGCTCCGCAAGTCGCCCCGTCAGCCGCCGTTGTCGGAACCCCCTCGCCTCGTTGCTCACTTCCACCCGAGGGACGCCCGTACAAGGCTCCGCTTCGTTCTGCCGCTGCTGCGACCTTTGCGTCTCTAAGCCCGCCTCCGAGTCGTTGTTTTCGCGGACGCTTGCAGAGCCGTGTTGACTCGCTGGAGCGCCTTCGTCAGGTTTTTCGTGCAGCTGTGGGATGAGTAGCTATGAAGTATGGAAAAGCAGTGGTCTGCTGGGATATAAGAATACACAAATACGGTGGGAGTACTTCTACCGGTATGGGACCATCGACTGTTACAACCACGCTTTTGCACTGGAACTGGCGTGGAGCTCGAGACCAGACAGGCTAGTGCGCGAGATTCAAAGAAACAAAAAAGAAGGATAAGAGCACAGGCGGCCGGCGAACAAATTGACAGTCCAAATACCAAGACCATAGCCTGGGGGCGTCACGACTCACATTTCAAAGCTCCATATCATCATACATGGATCAGGGCACAAGTCCCATCGATTATAGTTCCTACAAACACTCTGTAAGATCAAGATCAATGGAAATTAAGCCGCTTGTCCGTGCCGTGCTGCTGGACGGATACATAAGCAAGTCGCCCCTGCTACATCCGCACGCACTATGTCCATGTTTGTCTCGTCCGGGTCCGGGCCGTTTCCAACACTGGTCGTTTCTCTCAACCGCACCGGCTTACAACGCCACGGCTGACTCGCCCGTCCGCTCTCGCGGCCGGTTCACGTGTTCGCCACCGCTTACAACGAGGAGGACAAACTTGCTCGTCTGCACCGGCTTACTACGCTGCGGCCGGTTCATGTGTCTACTCCCACGGCTGATTCGGCCGTGATTGATTTCAGCTTCACCATGGTGATCATCAAACTCCGCGGTGGATAATTTCTAGCCTGACATATCAGGTGAAATCCATCCATTATGTTTTTATATTACATATTGTTTTGTTTAAAAGAGCAATTATTCTGGCTTGGGATGTTTTCTATGCAGGACAATTATTCACTGCAAGAATGATCATTATATCATGGATATAAAGCTCACGCCAACATTATCCAGTGTCAGCATCCAAACCATACTGCATTGTTCAAACAAATGTGTGTGCAAATCGCCGCCTCTGTGGCTCAGTCTACAACAACAATACCGCGGCCGACTCATATATCTGTGTCGCCTCTGATGATGCGGTCATTTTTTCCCGCGGTCCGGTCTACATCAACACGCCGGGCCGCACCTGTTTGCATGAGCTTTGTTTAAATTCCAACAATTAGCTGGGATGAACCGCTGACCGAATTACGGAAGCAAATCATATGGGGCCATTCACAATCCGTCACAGTCGACCTCAAGTTTTCGTGGATTCACATCGCGTTATCAAAGCCAAGGATGTACAATGAGTACTGTGAAGATCAGTAACTTGCCACCTTGCTTCCAACTTCAACATATGACAGCGTTCCGCTGTTCAGCTATATGTCGGTTTATATCACGGCCAAGTATGAAGAATCTCAAGCCAACTCCTCGAGTCGTCTTAAGACTCGGGGGCTACAATGATATGACTCAGCAAGTCTTACCAGCTTCAGCAAATTCAAGTGCCCCAAGATGTTGAAGGGAAAGATAACCCGGTCCCAGAGGCTACTGTTATATTTAAAAGCCGTCAGAAATAATCCGGTTCACAATGATGCTTCCGGTTTATAGTCCGGTTTAAGGGGAATCCCGTCTCCCACACAGCGCTGAAGCCCTTAGTGTCTAGTTTAAATCCAGTTAAGAGGAAACTATCTCTTGCAAGGCTCTGAAGCGCTCAAATCCGGTTTAAAAATATCCGGTTCAAAAAGGAATTAACTTCTCGCAAGTTCGAGTTGAAAGGCCATCAGAAAATTTCCGGCTGAAAATGAAGATTCCGGTTTTCAATACGGTTCAAGGGAAAGATGTCTCCCACAAAGCTTTGAAGCTCTCAATATCCGGTTCAAAATCCCGGTTCAAGAAGGATTTATCTCTTGCAAAAAGTTAAAGGGTGCCAAAGAGGACCTGCTGCCATGATGCGCGGTCCAAACATGGGCATCATGCCTTATTGGCTTATCATATTATTGGTCACTTGGGGGCTTGGTCAGATTCGAGCCATAGCCACGCCTCTTGATCGGCCTAGTGCCACAATATCACTTGGGGGCTTGGTCGATCCGAACCAATGCAACACCTTTTGATAGGCGAAAGCCACCAGATCACTTGGGGACATCGTCAAGTCTGAACCAACACGCCTCTTGATCGGCCTAAGGCCATAGAGTCACTTGGGGCTTGGTGAACCCCAACCATTGCCACGCCACTTGATCGGCATAATGCCACGGTTTCAGTTGGGGACCTAGCTGACTTGAACCATAGCTACACCTTATTGGGAGCTTGGTCGTGTCCGACCATGGTAACACCATCTGATCGGCTCAGTAAAGCCTCTTTTTGCAAACGGTTTTATCATTGCCTTTGCTTCCATATTTTATCATATCTGTTATTTGATTTTTGTTGCGTTTTTAAACCGACATTGTTAATCCGTTTCAAACTGTCAATTACAAATTGGCGGAACACGGTCAAATCCTAATCCGGAGACTATCTGCCCGGTTTTCTGTTACCATCCTATTATGGAGTAAACCGGCGTTCATTAAACCGGCTTGACTTTCAATTACAAGTTGTCAGTACATGATCAAGTTATAATCCGGAGACTATCAGCCCGGTCTGGTTTGACTACGAGTTGCCAGTATTATATATGGTTAAACCGGTGTTTATCACAACCCGCACGGTTTTATCATAAACCGCACAAGATGAAAGGAGTTATCATTACTCAAGATTGGGGTTATCACCTATACTACAAAAAGTTGGTAAACCAATGATGTGATTCAATGTCACAGGTATGATATATTTCATATTTGATTATTCTTAAGTGCAGCCTTGGTTATAAACATGGGTTATATGTTGGGCATTATGACCCGTCCGACGGTAAACCGCCAAGACACTTTAAACTTGTTGTATGCAGAAACAGGTTGAATAAAGCATGATGATAAATTATCCGGTGTCTATTAAATCGGCCTGGCTTTAAGATGATAAGTCGCCAGTATATGATGAGAAATTATCCGGTGTTTGTTAACCCGGCCTGGCTTTGGACTATAAGTCGCCAGTACATATTTGGATTGCGCCATTGGAATCATGCGCTTATAAATCATTGGGTTATATTATTCAAATAGCCAAACTTGGCTGAATTTTCATTATGATATTAAATGAATAAGGTTTTTCATACCGGATTATATTATCTTGAATAGCCAACATGGCTGGATTTTTATGGTTATCAATAACCAAAGATTATGATTAAGGTTTTCAAAGTCGCTTTAGCGTAATGGCTATCATATTATCAATGGATATGATTTATTCTACAATAAAGGAATAGTCCCAAGTTGCTGCTGGCTTACGACCCGACACTTGGGGGCTGCATTATTCAAGTTGAGGTTACATCAAAAATGCAAGTCTCATGTCACTGCAAAGCATGCACCATTACACTTGGGGGCTAATGCAAAGTCATTGTTTGCTCACCTTATTGAAGACCCGACTCATCACATTATAATGAGCCGCCCTTGGGGGCTACCAATTGCTTCTGTCAACAATTCAAGGTACACAAGTTTTCGTCCATAATATTGAAGGATTCATTGCTCAGCTTGGTAAAGCACAAAACTCTTAACCTTATGGACGTGGGTTCAAGCCCTACGATGGAAGCTACATTATAAGATGTTATTTTCATTGAAGTATATATAAAGTCCCAGTTCAAATTATCTTACTAAGCCGGCCCTTGGGGCTACACATCACTGCTCAAGTCTACATGATTATACTTATAAAGTCCCCTCGCTAATTATTGCATAATGACCCGGCCCTTGGGGGCTACACCGATTGAAGTTTTTATAAGCAATTGCAAGTTCCAAAGTTGCTGCAAGCATGACAACCCGGCACTTGGGGGCTACATATATGGAGTATTCAGTTTATATGATTGAGATGAACAAACCGGATTTCTTTAAGGTTGAAACACTTATTGAGCAAGTCTTAAGTTATCACTATGTTCTCCTCTTAAGACTTGGGGGCTACAGTATCATGCATATAAAGGAGGAACATCTTCGCTTTTATTAGTTTTGAGCAAATCAGAAGATCAAATTACATGACCCGGTGTCGACAACAATTATGACCCGGCGCCATCAATATTTATAAACCGGCCATTTTGGTAATATTAAACCGGCAAGTTTTACATCTTCAAACCGGCTGAATATCAGATAAGTATTTTCAGATCCGTATTTCTTAAACCGCGGAGCTGAGTCAAAGGATTTATTCTTCACAATATTTCTCGATGACAAGCCAATGTCGGCAAATTGATTATGAAGCTGGTCTGTTGACCCGGATTTCCCGTAAGGAGGAAATAACAAGGACTTAAGGATGATCAGTGCGGTTTACAAAAATTCTTAACCCGAGCATAACCTGTCAAATTTGTTCTTGTGTTTATTTTGCAGCATAAGTTTACTATGAATAAATCCAAGCTAAACTTGGGGGCTAATGTCGGGATATACCTCATGGTGTAAACCGCCGGAAGTTAACCCGGCCGGACTTGGCGGATTATCTCAAGACCTCACGACACTTGGCGAAGTTATCGGCGACCGCCTTGACCGGGCGGTTTACAAGCAACCCACCTGGTCATTATGACTCACTTGGTGATCCTGCGTGCGGATGACAGACAGATGACAAGGCCCAAGACCCGTAAGGCCGGTTCACGCGTTTAATGGTGGGCCGCTTTAAGAGGAAAAGGCAGGAGGAATATTATCTTACAAGGAGCTAAGACCTGGACTTGTATCCGGTTTGTATTAGCGATAGACTAGTCCTAATCCTAATAGGACTCTACATGTAACCCGCCCTCCAACATATATAAGGAGGTAGGGCTCCCCAAAAGGGACAAGTTCCACAAGTTGGACAAGTTAGGTTTAGACAATAGCTCTCGAGTTAGAGCACTCTTGTAACCGTGATCATCATCATCAATATCAATGAAGCAGGACGTAGGCTTTTACCTCCATCGTGAGGGGCCGAACCTGGGTAAAACCTCGCGTCTCTCGTCCCGCTCAACCCCTCTCAAGCTACCACATAGATGCGTTGGCCTCGCGACTAAAAGTCCTGACACTAAGGACATCTGCCGTGACAAAACCACGACAGCATCCCTTCTCCCCAAGAGCTTGCGGCGGCGGAGCCGGCCACGAGAGGAAGGGGAAGGGGCGAGGCCGAGGTTACCGTGGTGCTCGGGGAAGAGGGGGACGGGGCGGCGCACCGGCCTTGCCTCTGCCAGCGATGCCTCCACCAATGGAGGGCCACGTCGGGGACCAGCCCCGTGAGTTATTCATTAGGATGCGCCGGCCACCGCGTCGTTGTCTTCGTCTCCCTACTCCATTCGCTCAGGAGATGGAGCTCGACTTGCCACAAACCCTCAGGTTGCATATGAGGGGCTGCGGGAACAGCGACACGCGGGTTGACGTCCACTTTCCCGCTCCTCACGTCATGTACCTTCGTCGCGGATGGAGGACATTCGCTCGTGTCCACAGCCTGACGGCAGGGCTCATTCTCTACCTCAAATTAATGGAGAACGGCCTGCTCTCCGTCAAGGTCTTTGGGGACCTTGGAACTCGCCTAAAGTGCTGCGTGGAGAGCTCCTCCGATGATGACACTCCTACGCAAGTGGGAGTGACGAGGAGGACAGCGACAGCAACGACGAGGGCGTCTAGCGGGGGGACGCCAACCTCGACTCCGACTGACCGCATCGCCCCTCCCTTGGCCACGCGCCCTGTCGAGGGCCTTCCTCGTCAAGCTCTCCATCGGTGCGTTCCCCTTCGCCTCCTTGGGCGGCTGGCGTAGGAGGGTCGGAGAAGACGAAGAAGGCGGGTGGCGGGCCGTCAAGTCGGAGTACGCGGGCACCGACGCCTTCGTCGCGTATTGTCGGCCCGCTGCCTCATCTTTCGGCTCCTCTCTCGGCACCAGGATGTTCTCCTGGTGTCTTCTGCTGCTCGTACCTCACCTAGGCATTCTTTTTGCCCTCCTGCTATTTCGTTCCACCTTCTGAGGAGAGGGACGAGAAAGGGATTACGGGCATCTTATCTCTTTTTAGTTTGTAAGCTTGCGGGCATTTGTTAAATTCAAAACTTGCAATCCCCTTGCTCATGTTTTTCATTCTGTACGAACTGTACCTGTATGGGACATTTTTAATGAAAAAGGGTGCTTGCCGGGTTCTTTGTGTGTGAGCGAGGCTCATGCCAAGTAGTGAATCCTTGTTATCTTTAAGATAAACATTGTCGCTCGGCAACAGGCCTTACCGTCCCCTTACTTCATTCGACCATTCTCACGCTCTTGGCGGAGGCAGGGGTGAAGTAGAGTTAGGCCCTTCGTTTATTTCCTTGTCATTGCGACTACGACCCAGGGAACAGTTCTTGGGTACAGGAAAAAGGGGGAGCATGGTGGCCTAGGAATAAAACAAGGTTTCATACGTCCCAACTCCATACGGAAATGCATGATAGGGGATAAAAGACTTATCTAGATCTGCAGCCCCCGGCAGCCTTGGCTTGCCATTATCAGATTCTTGTGTCTGCAGCCTCCGGCAACCTTGGCTTGCCGGGGCCGGAGTGCTGGCTTGTTCTCTTTCTTCCAAACATCTCAGCAGAAACGTCCATCTACCCTGCGAACCAAAGAGGACGGAAAGGAACAGAGAGACACACACTCGACCTCTATGCTAGGGGTTAGTCGCCACTAAGCACTATCAACCCTAACCGAAGGAGAGACTTAACCTAGCATGCATGCTAAAACTTAGGGCGCCAGCGCTTCATTTATTTATGCTAAGGGTCTACGCCTGGCTTTGTACAGAGGGTTACATGCCTTGCTGAAAAGGCTTGTACAAAAGGTTGTTTGCCGGGGGGTCCAACGACCGCGCCTTGGGTAAAACTTGTGAATATGTTCAATGTTCTAGGAGTTGCTCACTAGAATAGCATCTTCGGTCTCCAGGCGGACTGCGCCGAGCCTGGTGACTCGTATTACCCGATAAGGGCCTTCCCACTTTGGCGTCAACTTGTTGGAATTCTTGGCCGATTGAACTCGCTGAAGAACAAGGTCGCCTTCCTCAACGCTTCGGGCATGAACCTTGCGGTTGTGGTAGTGGCGCAAGGCTTGCTGGTAGCACGCTGCTCTCACAGCCGCCCGAAGATGATCTTCCTCAAGGAGCGTTGCCTCATCTTGCCGCAATTGCTCTTGCTCAAACTCGTCATAAGCGAGCACTCGAGGTGACCCGTATGTGAGTTCCATGGGGAGAACTGCTTCTGCCCCGTATACCAGGGCAAAGGGTGTCTAGACGGTGGCTCGATTTGGCGTCATTCTGATCGATCAAAGAACCACCGACAACTCATCAGTCCAGCGCCTTCCGCTCTTGTGTAGCCTCTCAAAAGTCTTTGTCCCCAGGCCTCGCAGTACTTCAGCATTTTCCCTCTCCGCCTTGCCGTTGCTCTCTGGGTGTGCCACAGAAGCAAAACAGACCTTGCTGCCGAGGTCTTGGATGTATTGCATGAAGGTGTGGCTTGTGAACTACGTGTCGTTGTCGGTGATGACTCTGTTTGGCACACCAAAACGGCAGACTAGCCCCTTGAAGAACTTGACGGCTGACTGCGCTGTCACCTTCCTCACTGCTTCCACCTCTGGCCACTTTGTGAACTTGTCGATTGCAACGCATAAGTACTCAAAGCCCAAACAGCCGCAGGGGAAAGGGCCCAGTATGTCGAGCCCCCAGACCGAAAATGGCCAGGAGAGAGGAATTGTTTGAAGGGCTTGAGCTGGTTGATGAAGCTTCTTCGAATGGAACTGACACGCTTCACACTTGGTTACTAGTGTTGTTGCATCCTGGAGGGCAGTGGGCCAGAAGAAACCTTGCCGGAATGCCTTGCCGACAAGGGCCCTCAACCCTATGTGGCAGCCACATATGCCTTCGTGTATCTATGCCAATAGCTCCAGTCCTTCCTCCCGGGGAATGCATTTCAATTTCACACCGTTTGATCTTTTTCTGTACAGGACGTCGTCGACAAACTGATACATGGCAGACCGACGGGCTACTTTCTCTGCTTCTTCTTGCTCCTCGGGGAG
Source organism: Aegilops bicornis (assembly GCA_021605145.1). NCBI lineage: Eukaryota > Viridiplantae > Streptophyta > Magnoliopsida > Poales > Poaceae > Aegilops > Aegilops bicornis. The sequence goes on along the minus strand of CM038672.1, from coordinate 472,806,533 downwards.
TTCTCCTATTTGGAGGAATCGGACGGTATGATGTGCCCATGCCGGAGCCTGGGGCTCGACGGCAAGGACTAAAGGCATTTCCTCTGCCATGGGAGCGGCCGTCTCTACGGCCAGGGCTTGACGCCCTGCCGGAGTCGGTTGCCCCTCGGCAGGCTCAATGTCCACGGCAACATCCTTGCCGGCTGCTCCCGGGGGCTCAACGCGAAATTACTTGCCGAGGCCTAATTTCCTTCGCTTATTCTGCTCTGTTGATGGTTCAACGGATGGTTGAGTTAACCGAAGCACAAAAGTACCTGGTTCCACATGTAGTTTGAAGGCAGCACGCTTCGACAGGTAGTCAGCGATGTCGTTCTACACTCGGGGGACATGCTCCGCTTGTATACCGTCAAAGCGCTCATCCAGCTTCCTCACCTCATCTACTTAGGCCTCCATCAACAGGCTTTGATAATCTTTGTTGACTTGCCTGACGACAAGTTGTGAATCACCCCTGACGATGAGCTTCTTGATCCCGAGGTCTGCCGTGATCCTGTGACCGGCAAGCAACCCCTCGTATTCAGCAGTGTTGTTCATTGACATCTCCCTGGGAAAGTGCATCTGGATTACATACTTGAGGTGCTCTCCGGTGGGCGCAACGAGCAGCACACTAGCACCGGCGCCTTGTAGAGAGAAAGCCCCGTCAAAGTACATAATCCAGTTGCGACTTGCTTGCTTGCCGGGGAGAGTGGTCTCCTGGATCTCTTCGTCGGGAGTTGAGGTCCATTCCGCAATGAACTCTGCCAAGACTCTGCTCTGGATTGTTGAAGTACTTTCAAACTTCAAATCAAAGCTCGACAGTTCCAAGGCCCACTCCATGATCCTCCCGGTCGCGCCTGGGTTATGAAGTATCCGTTGCAACGGGAGGCGGGTGACGACGGTAATTTCGTGGGCTTGGAAGTAATGACACAACTTCCTCGAGGCCATAAGGAGGCCGAAGAGCAATTTCAGCACACCGGAGTACCTTGACCTAGCCCTCTGCAGGAGGGAGCTGACAAAGTAAACCGGGTGCTGCATCATCTTCTTCTTCTGCACCACTTCATTTGGTTGCACGGGCCCCATCCCGATGGCGTCAGACTCTGTTGGGGGCCTTGCCTTGCCTGCACCTGGCCCTGCCGGGGGAGCTCTGGCTCGCCATCCGCCAGTCCTGCCATTGCCACTGCCTCTTCATTGACCTCCCTTTGTGCCACTAGCGCGGCGCTGACCACTTGATTCATTGCCGCTAGATACAGACCCAATGGCTCTTGTGGCTTAGGCGCAACTAGTATCGGTGTAGAGGAGAGGTATTTCTTCAAATCTCGCAGCTGCTCGCCTCCGGGTCCATTCCATTGGGCTCGCCTTTTTCAAGATTTTGAAAAAGGGAAGGGCACGCTCAGCAGACTTGGAGATGAATCTGCTCATGGCGGCAACGCAGCCAGTGAGCCGACGCACATCCTTGATCCGCTTGGGTGCATCAATCTGCTCAATAGCCTTGATCTTGTCTGGGTTCGCCTCGATCCCACGACCCGAAAAGTTTGCCGGACGGAACACCGAAGACACACTTCTCAGGATTCAACTTGAGGAAGCGAGGAAGCTGGAGCCGGGTGCCGGTCGGCTCCGCTGACCACACGACAAACTCCGGCAGCACCTCTGCCGAGTGGAAGCGCGGCCTAGGGGGTCGCGCGATCGTAACGCACCCCCCAGCAGCGGCCTGCCGCCCGCCACCGCGCGGGAGATCACCTCCGCGACCGCGAGGAGCCACCATGGGAGCCACAGGGTGTTTGCGAGGGCGGCCTTGACCGCGCTTGGGCGGGGGAGAGTCGGGCCCTACCTTGCGAGCCTTCCCCTTCTCTGCGGCCGAGAACCTCTTCGGCGGAGCCATGGGGAAGAAGAAGAAGCAAGAAGGAGATGGACTAGAAGGGCAGGCATCGTTCCGTACTTAAAGCCAGAGGAGGCCAACCGCCGACCTCCATGATCGCAGGTAATCATGACCCGCTTTGCATGCAGGGACTTGTCAATTCGTGCAGTTGCCGAGGCGTCGTGTGGAAGTGGAGACACCCACGTCCAATCAACCGCCACATGGCGCCCAAGGCCGTAGGCTGTTAGGGCCCGCAACGCTTCGCACTTGCCCCTTCGCCTCTCTACTGGGCCAAGTCCGGGCGCGCCTTGGGCCCGGGGGCTACTGTCGGTGTTCTGGGAACGGGGGTCCCCAGACTTGCCAGCCTGCAGCCTACGGCGTGGCTCAAAGGGGGGCCCATCATGGCCCATCTTCATCAACACAAGCTCAATAACCTCGCGAGGGGCCAAGCCTCGCGGGGCAGACGACAGGGAGCTTCCTCAGGCACGGCCTCGTCAGGCTGGCTCGCGAGGAGGCGGAGAGATCAAGGCGGGGTACCTCACGAGGTGCCCATGACGCAAGCCATGACGACCAAAGGGCGCCAGTGACGCCCGGCCAGCGCAGTGTCCTCCTTTCCTCTTTGGTGCAAAGATAGCAAGCGCAGCGAGAGCATCAAGCAAAGGCGCCCATTTCGTGCAACAAGACCAAGACCAGCCCAACGGCGGGAAGGAAGTCATTGTGGAGCCCAAGCCGGCGTCACCACCAGAGCCTTTGACAAGCGAGGACCAACTTTAGTCAGGATAAGTGTACCAGATGTTCCCCTTCAAAATGGCCAATTGTTGGCACCCTTCCCGCTCAATATTTGGGAAGAGGCCCAGGGCCTTTGCCTATAAATAGGACTAGCCACCCACAGGGGATCGGGATCAGAGGTCTGGTATGAGTAGCTAGAGGCAAGCTCGAATCAGAGAGAGAGAGCGACTGAACTCCCCCTAGCAGTTCATCGCCCCGACCAAGAGCAGACCCTCGCGAGGCTGTTCTTCCTTGTATTGTTCATCACCATCAGCCCAAGAGGCAATCCACCACACCACAAACTAGAGTAGGGTATTACACCACAACGGTGGCCCGAACTAGTATAAACCTTGTGTCTCTTGTGTTGTTCCTTTCGTAGTTTAGATCCAAGCGAGGCGGCGGAGTATGGGTAGGTAGAGGGCGAGATTCTGCGCGCACCCCAGTGTTCGAACCTCAAGGGTCTGCCGAAACCCGAAATCCAACACGACCGACGTGGCGACCCTGAAGCAGGCGTTGTCCGAGGCTGAAAACAAAGCGGCCAAGGAGCGCACCAAACGAGAAAGAGACGAAGCTCGAGTAGGCGAGGTGCAGCAAGAGCTCCAGGCACTCGTGAAGAAGCACGAGTCCTTGGAGCTTGACTCGAAGACGCGAGAGTCCGAGCTTGCCAAGGCCCTCGAAAGCACAAAACATGCCAAGGCCGAAGCCCAAAAGGCCCTCCAGAGATTGAGGCGGTGAAGAAGATAGCGGCGGGTAAGGCATTCATTATGCAAAGCAAGCATGTGAAAGAAAATTTCTATTTACTTACCCGAGTTCGGAGCTCTGTATGCTCGCAGATCTGCCTCAGCAGTGTCTCGATGCCGCTGGAGTTCTACCGGGCCGAGGAGGGAGCTCGACGGAGAAGGTGTTCTAGTCTCAAGATATCGGGACCAAACACCCGATGCCCTTGAGCGACCAGTGAAGCAATGGTCGAGCTCCACAAGGCGGCTGAACAGGCCATGAAGGGCCTTATAGTCCGGATGTGGCCTGGCGATGCCCTTCCCAACAGCTACTTCGGCCTGGTGAGGTGGCTTGTGGATGCCTGCCCACGGCTGGAAGTCATAAAGTGGTCCGTCTGCATTGAAGGTGCATGCAGGGCTTTTGCCCGTGCGAAGGTGCACTGGGCCAAGATGGACGCCGAGAAGCTGGTGAAGGAGGGGCCACCGCAGGGCAAGGAGCATCGCCACCCTGAAATGTATTATGAGGGTGTCCTGAAGGGTGCCCGTCTTGTGGCGGACGAGTGTTCCAAAGATGTAATTTTTGAATGAACTTGCTCATGTGATCCTGTATTATGAAAACTAGTTCATGTGCGATATGCAACACTTTTATATTTAAAATATTACCTTTTGTGCGGCCGTTTATAAAATCCAAGAGTTGGCTAGTAGTCGGCTTCTGCCCCCATGCAACTAGTGCTGGGGTGTTCGGGATAAATCTAAGCACTCTTTTTCCCATTTTCGGGGTCCTTCGAGGGAGGTGCTCAGTGCAATGAACCAGGCAATCGGACTATAATGCTTTATCACTCTCACTTAGCCATAGAAGTCTACAATTTTAAATTTTGGCGAAGCCCCTAGTATTTGGAAGGCCGAATTTGGGGCGCTAGACACGCCTAAGTCGGACAAGGCCGACTCCTCGCCCGAAGTGGAAAAAGTCTTTAGGGACTTGAGACCTCTTGAACAGCGACCATCTCTCGCCTTATCATGACAGTCAGTTTTAGCTTTCTCTACTGAGGTGTTCATCCGGAAGAACCGGTACACAATCGCAGTAGTTTTCCTAGTGCTACCTTAGCTGATATAGCGGAACGTAAGGTACCAAAACATGGGAGCCAGGCAAACCCAACTATTGACCCAAGACATGATTCGGTGCTGATGCATATAATGCTATAAGTTCGGGGTGCCACACTGTCGAAAGTGTTCGGACTTCTCATGCCATATTATGGGGTATACGGAAGCCCCTGGCGTACTGGCCATACCAGAGTGTACGGGTGCTAACTGTCATAAATTAACATATATATATATATATATATATATATAAGAATATAGAATGCGATAATAGACTAGTGCTATGCATTGTTTATTCGAGAAATGCGTCAAAGCATACTGATACAAGTAGTGCGGTAAGCAAAAAATAGGACTATTTGACATGTCCCATCCGAGGGCAAGCTGCGGACTGGTATCTTAAAGCAGGTATTTCGTTATCAGAGACCACCTGGGGATTCCATTGTACGACGTAGCTTCCTGCCTCCTTGGATGTTGTATCATGTGTCTGGCAATCATACTGCTGGATAGGGCTTCCAGAGAGTAAAGTCCTGAAAGGGAGAGAATGATAAAGGTAGTAAGCCCCTAGTGCGGTTGAGCCGTATTGTGGGACGTGCCATGATCGTGCCCCCGCCTACACCTATGGTATTTTCAATGTGTAATAATGTACACGCTGCATGAATTTCGCCGTTCAACTGAGACTGGAGCGGGGCCCGAATTGCTAGGCGAGCTCTGAACGTGCCTGGCGATCCTATTGCAGGTTACTCCGGACGCGCTTGACGGTGTCCGGGGGCTTTATCGCCGAACTGGTGGACTGCCTTAAAAGGATGCTTTGTGCCTCCAGCGAGGGTCTTGATGTGCTCCTCCGCACGGAGGGAGCGCCTGTGTTTCCATTCTTGTGATGACCCCCTAGGTCCCGCATCTTGAGCTTGAGGTATGCGTAGTGCGGTACCGCATTGAATCTTGCAAATGCGGTTCGCCCGAGCAGTGCGTGATAGCCGCTGCGGAACGGGACGATATCGAAGATTAACTCCTCGCTTCAGAAGTTGTCCGGAGATCCGAAGACCACTTCCAGTGTGATTGAGCCCGTACAATGGGCCTCTACACTTGGGATGACACCTTTAAAGGTCGTTTTTGTGGGCTTGATCCTTGAGGGGTCTATACCCATTTTGCACACTGTATCCTGATAGTGCAGGTTCAGGTTGCTGCCGCCGTCCATGAGGACTCGGGTGAGGTGAAATCCGTCAATGATGGGGTCTAGGACCAATGCGGCAGATCCTCCATGACGGATACTAGTGGGTGGTCCCTGCGATCGAAGGTAATCTGACAAGAGGACCATGGGTTGAACTTTAGGGCGACGGGCTCCATCGCATATACGTCCCTTAGTGCAGGCTTCTGTTCCCTCTTGGGGATGTGGGTTGCGTATATCATGTTCACCGTCCTCACTTGCGGGGGGAACCTCTTCTGTCCTCCCGTGTTCGGCGGCCGTGGCTCCTCCTCGTCATCGCTGGGCAGCCCCTTGTCCTTGTTTTCAGCGTTTAACTTGCCGGCCTGCTTGAACAACCAGCATTCTCTGTTGGTGTGATTGGATGGCTTATCGGGGGTGCCGTGTATTTGACACGAGCAATCGAGTATGCGGTCCAAACTGGACGGGCCCAGAGTGCTTCTTTTGAATGGCTTTTTCCGCTGACCGGGTTTAGAGGCTCTGAATCCGGCATTGGCTGTTGTATCCTTGGTGTTATCGCCGTTGTTGTGGAGATTGTGTTTGCTACAACGTGGCCTGCCGTTACTGTCCTTGGTATCCGAAGTGCCAAGGTTCCTTGATATGTTGTTGCTGCGGGCCAGCCAGCTATCCTCTCACGCGCAAAAGCGGGTCATGAGTGTCGTGAGGGCTGCCATAGACTTTGGCTTTTCCTGGCCGAGGTGCCGGGCGAGCTACTCGTCACGGATATTGTGCTTAAATGCCGCTAAGGCCTCTGCATCCGGACAGTCGACAATTTGATTTTTCTTGGTTAGGAACCGTGTCCAGAATTGCCTGGCCGATTCCCCTGGCTGCTGAATTATGTGGCTCAAGTCATCGGCATCTGGTGGTCGCACATAAGTGCCATGGAAGTTGTCGAGGAATCCGTCTTCCAGATCCTCCCAACAGCCAACGGAGTCTGCTGGCAAGCTATTCAGCCAATGCCAGGCTGGTCCTTTAAGTTTTAATGGGAGGTACTTGATGGCATGTAAATCATCACCGCGGGCCATGTGGATGTGGAGGAGGAAGTCCTCGATCCATACCGCGGGATCTGTTGTACCATCATATGATTCAATATTTACGAGTTTAAAACCCTCTGGGAATTCATGTTGCATTACTTCGTTAGTGAAGCATAGGGGGTGTGCCGCGCCTCTGTGCTGGGCTATATCACGACGCAGCTCATATGAGTCTTGCCTGCTATATTCGGCCCGACCGGATTTGCTTTTACTGTATCTGGCATGGTGGTCACGTTCCCGCGTAGGGGCATGCCCTCGTGATCCGAAGATCGATCTTGCGTGTTTTTCCCTATCTTCCAATACGTCTCACAGGTCTCGCGTGTTTCCCGGTGCCTTGGTATTTTTATTTGAGTGGCGGCGGGGTGCGGGCTGAACTTCTGGCTGAAATGCCTCTCTGTCTCGGCCACGAGGTGGCCGATCAGCCGCGTCATATGCTGGTGATGCAGGTTTCAATGTTTCCTCCTCAAGTCGGGGTAGCAACTTGCACCTTGGGTGACCCTTGGAGGGGCGTTCGAGTTCGTATTCCTCAGCCGCAAGGACTTCAGTCCATCTGTCTGCTAGCATATCCTGATCAGCTCGAAGTTGTTGTTGTTTTTTCTTCAGACTATTTGCTATGGCTATAAGCCGGCGCATAAAGCGCTCCTGTTCGACGGGATCCTAAGGCACGACAAATTCTTCGTCGCCGAGGCTCACTTCGTCTTCGGAGAGAGGCATGTAATTGTCATCCTCCGCCTCTCCCTCTGCCGCTCGCTTAGGAGGGCTGGCTTGTTCATCCTCTGGCTCTAGATTGTGCTGGAGGGGATTGTCATCATCCTCGGCGCTGTCCGGTGTACTGTTATCTCAAGTGCCGGTATCACCGCTTTTGCTGTGGCGAGACTTAGAGTAGCGCCGCTGACGTCGGCGCTTGGGTTGCTTCTTGGAGGGGTCATCCTCCGCTGTCTTTTCACCATTGCCTTCATTGGGTGTGTCCACCATATATATATATATCATATGATGAGGTGGCGGTCCAGTGCCCCGTGGGCAGTGGTTCTTGTTCGTCTCCTTCATCGTTGTCCATACCATCGATGTCTTCGGAGTCGAAGTCGAGCATGTCGGTTAAATCGTCGACAGTGGCTACTAAGTGGGTGGTGGTGGGTGGGCGAGTTCTGAAAGATATCCGCGGAGGTGAACTCCATGATCGGCGCCCAATCGGATTCGATAGGCACGGGCGCAGGCGGTTCGGAGTCCGTGGCCGGAGACGAGTCCAGTAGTTCGGCGTCACGGCTCTCGTGAGGGGTAAGGTCAGTATCCGGCTCTATCGCCGCTGAGAGTGCAGCCTCCAAGGTGAGGTATGATTGTTTTTGGTCCTACGGACTAAACCCTCTGGTTTATATAGACACCGGAGGGGGCTAGGGTTACACAGAGTCGGTTACAATGGGAGGAGATCTTCATATACGTATCGCCAAGCATGCCTTCCATGCCAAGGAGAGTCCCATACGGACACGAGACGAAGTCTTCAATCTTGTATCTTCATAGTCCAACAGTCCGGCCAAAGGATATAATCCGGCTTTCCGGATACCCCCCTAATCCAGGACTCCCTCAATCCCCAAGAAAGTGAAAGATCAAGCGGGAAATGATGTTCTTGATTTGCCGTGTCACATACACACCAAGAACGATGAAGAGGGAAACCTGATTTATCCCAAGCATACCACTCGACAGTGTTGACTCTTGATTAATACCTTCCGAGAGGGTCAACCCAGTGAAAAGGAGAAGGAATCTTATAAGGACGAGGAAAAAGAGCAGGATGATGGTTACCCCAATGTCAATGCCACTTTAGTGATTTTTGCTGATATCGAGAGCAAAAGTCGACTAAAAGTTATCAATAGAGAAGTAAACATGGTTGCTCCGGCAACAACGACGTATTTGAAGTGGTGAAAAACTCCCATTACATTCGACCAGTCCGATCACCCAATGCAAGTTGCGACCCCTGGGTGGCAAACGTTGGTGGTCGACCCAGTCGTTGGGGGCACCTGACTGACCAAGGTTTTGATGGATGGTGGCAGTGGCTTGAACATTCTATATGCTGAGACCCTCCGAGGGATGGGCATTCCGATGTCCAAGCTCAGCGAGAACAACATGCGATTCCACGGAGTCATCCCAGGGAAGAAAGCTAATTCACTCGGTCAGAGCACTCTTGATGTGGTTTTCGGTGATTCAAAGAATTAGCGCAAGGAAAAGTAGACGTTTGAGGTGGTGGATTTTCATAGTGCCTACCATGCTATTCTGGGCACGCCTGCATATGCTCGTTTCATGGCTCGACCATGTTACGTGTACCTCAAGTTCAAAGATGCCTGTCCCCAGAGGCGTGACCACAGTCACTGGGAATCGGCAGAGAGCAGAAGAGTGCCTCCAGAAGGGCTCAAAGATTGCTGATGAACATATGGCAGCAGTAGAAATGGAAGAGTACAAGAAGACTGCAGATCCGAGTAAATTGTTACGTGCTAAGAAGCCTGCTTTAGAGTCTGCATTTCAGTCGTCCGGTGAAACAAAACCTGTTCGCATTCACCCAACTGATCCAAATGCTGCTCCGACTCATATATCAACAACACTTGACAGCAAATAGGAAGAAGCGCTCATCCAGTTCCTCCGTGAGAACTGGGACATCTTCGCATGGAAACCATCTGACATGCTAGGTGTACCCACGGAACTGGCTGAGCACCGTTTGTGAGTCGACCCAAAAGCAAAACCCGTTAAAGAGCATCTCCGTCGGTCCGCCGTGGAGAAGAGGAAGGCAATTGGCGAGGAGGTGGCTCGGCTTCTGGTAGCTGAGTTCATCCGCGAGATATACCACTCCGACTGGCTCACCAATGTTGTCATGGTCCCCAAGAAATACGATTCACTTCGTATATGTATCGATTTCAAGCACATCAATCGGGCCTGCCCAAAAGATCAGTTCCCTCTCCCCCGCATTGACCAAATTGTCGACTCGACTGCGGGTGTGAGCGTTTGTCCTTTTTGGATGCGTATTCTGGGTACCATCAGATCCGACTGTATGGACCCGATGAAATAAAAACAGCCTTCATCACCCCATTCGGGTTTTTCTGTTATGTTACCATGCCCTTTGGTCTCAAGAATGCTGGCGCCATGTTCATGCGCATGATTCAGAAGTGCATGCTCACACAAATCAGTCGGAACGTGGAAGCATACATGGATGACATCGTGGTCAAGTCACGCAAAGGTTCTGACCTACTGACTAACCTCGCTGAAACCTTTTCCAACTTGAGAAGATATGATATCAAGCTCAATCCGTCAAAGTGCACATTTGGAGTACCAGGTGGAATGTTACTCGGTTTCCTCATTTCTGAACAAGGGATCGACGCAAACCCAGAAAAGGTTGGCGCAATCCTCCGAATGAAACGCCCCGTGTGTGTGCACGATGTTCAGAAACTTACTGGTTGTTTGGCTGCATTGAGTCGATTCATCTCACGTGTCGGTGAAAAGGCATTACCTCTTTACCGACTGATGAAGAAGTCTGACAAGTTCGAGTGGACTCCTGAAGCTGAAGCAGCGTTTATAGAGCTCAAAGCCCTGCTTTCCACCCAGTCGGTGCTTGCTGCTCCAATCAGCAAAGAGCCTCTACTGCTATATATCGCAACCATTGGACAAGTTGTCAGCACAGTGCTCACAGTCGAGCGGGAAGAAGAAGGCAAAGCCTACAAAGTTCAGCGCCTAGTGTACTATATTTCTGAAGTCTTGACTCCGTCCAAGCAAAGGTATCCGCATTATCAGAAGCTTGTCTACGGGAACTATCTGACCACAAAGAAAGTTGCACACTACTTCGCAGACCACTCGGTTTCAGTCGTCAGTGATGCTCCATTATTAGAAATCCTAAACAATCGGGGCCCAACTGGTCGAGTGGCCAAGTGGATGATTGAACTCCTTCCTTTGGATATCAAGTTTGAGGCAAAGAAAGCAATCAAGTCTCAACAATAGCCGATTTCCTCGACGGCTGGATTGAGCAGCAGCAGCCGACTCAGATTCACTCGGAACACTGGACAGTGTTCTTTGATGGGTGATGTCTACTACACAACCTTCTTCTTGTAGACGTTGTTGGGCCTCCAAGTGCAGAGGTTTGTAGGACAGTAGCAAATTTCCCTCAAGTGGATGACCTAAGGTTTATCAATCCGCGGGAGGCGTAGGATGAAGATGGTCTCTCTCAAGCAACCCTGCAACCAAATAGCGAAGAGTCTCTCGTGTCCCCAACACACCCAATACAATGGTAAATTGTATAGGTGCACTAGTTCGGCGAAGAGATGGTGATACAAGTGTAATATGGATGGTAGATATAGGTTTTTGTAAACTGAAAATATAAAAACAGCAAGGTAACAAGTGGTAAAAGTGAGCACAAACGGTATTGCAATGCTAGGAAACAAGGCCTAGGGTTCATACTTTCACTAGTGTAAGTTCTCTCAACAATAATAACATAATTGGATCATATAACTATCCCTCAACATGCAACAAAGAGTCACTCCAAAGTCACTAATAGCGGAGAACAAACGAAGAGATTATGGTAGGGTACAAAACCACCTCAAAGTAATTCTTTCCAATCAATCTGTTGGGCTATTCCTATAAGTGTCACAAACAGCCCTAGAGTTCGTACTAGAATAACACCTTAAGACACAAATCAACGAAAACCCTAATGTCACCTAGATACTCGAATGTCACCTCAAGTATCCGTGGGTATGACTATACGATATGCATCACACAATCTCAGATTCATCTATTCAACCAACACATAGAACCTCAAAGAGTGCCCAAAGTTTCTACCGGAGAATCAAGACAAAAACGTGTGCCAACCCCTATGCATAGGTTCATGGGCGGAACCCGCAAGTTGATCACCAAAACATACATCAAGTGAATCACGTGATATCCCATTGTCACCATAGATACGCACGGCAAGACATACATCAAGTGTTCTCGAATCATTAAAGACTCAATCTGATAAGATTACTTCAAAGGGAAAACTAAATCCATTACAAGAGAGTAGAGGGGGAGAAGCAACAGAAGATCCAACTATAATAGCAAAGCTCGCGATACATCAAGATCTAATCACCTCAAGAACACAAGAGAGAGAGAGAGAGAGAGATCAAACACATAGCTACTGGTACATACCCTCAGCCCCGAGGGTGAACTACTCCCTCCTCGTCATGGAGAGCATCGGGGTGATGAAGATGGCCACCGGTGAGGGTTCCCCCCTCCGGCAGGGTGTCGGAACAGGGTCCCGATTGGTTTTTGGTGGCTACAGAGATTTGCGGCGGCGGAACTCCCGATCTCTTCTGTTTCCCGATCGTTTTAGGGTATATGGATATATATAGGTGAAAGAAGTACGTCAGGGGAGCCACGAGGGGCCCACGAGGGTGGAGGGTGCGCCCAGAGGGGGTGGGTGCCCCCTGCCTCGTGCCTCGCTCGTTGCTTTCCTGACATGCACTCCAAGTCTCCCGGGTTGCTTTCCTTCCAAAAATAACTTCTCCAGTTGGTTTCATTCTGTTTCGACTCCGTTTGATATTCCTTTTCTTCGAAACACTGAAACAAGGGAAAAAAACAGGAACTGGCACTGCGCTCTGGGTTAATAGGTTAGTCCCAAAAATAATATAAAAGTGTTTAATAAAGCCCGTAAACATCCAAAACAGATAATATAATAGCATGGAACAATCAAAAATTATAGATACGTTGGAGACGTATCAGCATCCCCAAGCTTAATTGCTGCTCTTCCTCGAGTAGGTAAATGATAAAAATAGAATTTTTGATGTTGAATGCTACCTAACATATTTATGTTCTTTATTGTGGCAAGAATATTCAGATCCATAAGATTCAAGACAAAAGTTTAATATTGACATGAAAACAATAATACTTCGAGCATACTAACAAAGCAATCATGTCTTCTCAAAATCACATGGCCAAAGTAAGTTATCCCTACAAAATCATATAGTCTGGCTGTGCTCTATCTTCACCACACAAAGTATTTAAATCATGCACAACCCCGATGACAAGCCAAGCAATTGTTTCATACTTTTGAAATTCTCAAACTTTTTCAATCTTCACACAATACATGAGCATGAGCCATGGACATAGCACTAGGTGGAATAGAACGGTGGTTGTGGAGAAGACAAAAAGGAGAAGATAGTCTCACATCAACTAGGCATATCAACGGGCTATGGAGATGCCCATCAATAGATCTCAATGTGAGTGAGTAGGGATTGACATGCAACGGATGCACTAGAGCTATAAGTGTATGAAAGATCAAGGAGAAACTAAGTGGGTGTGCATCCAACTTTCTCACTCACGAAGACCTAGGGCATTTTGAGGAAGCCCATCATTGGAATATACAAGCCAAGTTCTATAATGAAATATTCCCACTAGTATATGAAAGTGACAACATAGGAGATTCTCTATCATGAAGATCATGGTGCTACTTTGAAGCACAAATGTGGTAAAAGGATAGTAGCATTGCCCATTCTCTCTTTTTCTCTCTTTTTTTTGTTTTTTTGGTCCTTCTCCTTTTTTTGGCCTCTTTTTTCTCCCCCTTTTTTTATTTTTCGTCCGGAGTCTCATCACGACTTGTGGGGGAATCATAGTCTCCATCATCCTTTCCTCACTGGGACAATGCTCTAATAATGATGATCATCACACTTTTATTTACTTACAAATCAATATTTATAACAAGATATGACTCTATATGAATGCCTCCGGCGGTGTACCGGGATGTGCAATGACTCATGAGTGACATGTATAAAAGAATTATGAATGGTGGCTTTGCCACAAATACAATGTCGACTACATGATCATGCAAAGCAATATGACAATGATGGAGCGTGTCATAATAAACGGAACGGTGGTAAGTTGCATGGCAATATATCTCGAAATGGCAATGGAAATGCCATAATAGGTAGGTATGGTGGCTGTTTTGAGGAAGGTATATGGTGGGTGTATCATATCGGCGAAAGATGCGCGGTATTAGAGAGGCTAGCAATGATGGAAGGGTGAGAGTGCGTATAATCCATGGACTCAACATTAGTCATAAAGAACTACATACTTATTGCAAAAATCTATTAGTTATTGAAACAAAGTACTACACGCATGCTCCTAGGGGGATAGATTGGTAGGAAAAAAATTATCGCTCGTCCCCGACTGTCACTCATAAGGAAGACAATCAATAAATAAATCATGTTCCGACTTCATCACATAACGGTTCACCATGCGCGCATGCTACGGGAATCACAAACTTTAGAACAAGTATTTCTCAAATTCGCAACTACTCAACTAGCATGACTCTAATATCACGATCTTCATATCTCAAAACAATCATAAAGAATCAAACTTCTCTTAGTATTCAATGCACTCTATATGAAAGTTTTTATTATACCCATCTTGGATGCCCATCATATTAGGACTAAATTCATAACCAAAGCCAATTACCATGGTGTTTAGGACTCTCAAAATAATATAAGTGAAGCACGAGAGTTCATCTATTTCTTCAAAATAAAACCACCATTGTGCTCTAAAAGATATAAGTGAAGCACTAGAGCAAACGACAAACTACTCCGAAAGATATAAGTGAAGATCAATGAGTAGTTTAATAAATATGCAACTATGTGAAGACTCTCTAACATTTAAGAATTTCAGATCTTGGTACTTTATTCAAACAGCAATCAAAGCTAAATAAAATAAAATAACGCTCCAAGCAAAAAACATATCATGCGGTGAATAAAAATATAGCTCCAAGTAAAGTTACCGATGAACGAAGACGAAAGAGGGGATGCCATCCGGGGCATCCCCAATCTTAGGCTCTTGGTTGTCCTTGAATATTACCTTGGGGTGCCTTGGGCATCCCCAAGCTTAGGCTATTGCCACTCCTTATTCCATAGTCCATCGAATCTTTACCCAAAACTTGAAAACTTCACAACACAAAACTTAACAGAAAATCTCGTGAGCTCCGTTAGCAAAAGAAAATAAAACACCACTTCAAGGTACTGTAATGAACTTATTCTTTATTTATATTGGTGTTAAAACTACTGTATTCCAACTTCTCTATGATTTATAAACTATTTTACTAGCCATAGATTCATCAAAATAAGCAAGCAACACAATGAAAACAGAATATGTTAAAAACAGAACAGTCTGTAGTAATCTGTAACTAACGCAAACTTCTGGAACTCCAAATATTCTACAAAAATAGGAAGACCTAGATAAATTGATTATTAATCTGCTGCAATTGGAATCAGTATTTTATCGCGTTCTGGTGATTTTAAACAATTGTTTTCGTGAACAGAAAGTTTCTGGAATTTTCAGCAAGATCAAATAACTATCATCCAAGAAGATCCTATAGGTCTTACTTGGCACAAACACTAATTAAAACATAAAACCGCATCTAACCAGAGGTTAGATGACTTATTTATTCCTAAACAGAACCAAAAAGCAATAAACTAAAATAAAATTGGGTTGCCTCCCAACAAGCGCTAACGTTTAACGCCCCTAGCTAGGCATGATGATTTCAATGATGCTCGCATAAAAGATAAGAATTGAAACATAAAGAGAGCATCATGAAGAATATGACTAGCACATTTAAGTCTAACCCACTTCCTATGCATAGGGATTTTGTGAGCAAACAACTTATGGGAACAATAATCAACTAGCATAGGAAGGCCAAACAAGCATAACTTTAAAATTTTAAGCACATAGAGAGGAAACAAGATATTATTGCAATTCCTACAAGCATACATTCCTCCCTCATAATAATTTTCAGTAGCATCATGAATGAATTCAACAATATAACCAGCACCTAAAGCATTCTTTTCATGATCTACTTGCATAGAAATTTTACTACTCTCCACATAAGCAAATTTATTCTCATCAATAGTAGTGGGAGTTTCATAAGAGACTTGAATTCTATAAATTGTTTCCACATTGAAAGAGTAATGTTCAGAAAAAGGGTAATCATAATCATGACAAGTTTCATAAATATAATCATCACTACTTTTTATAGCATAGGTTTCATCACAATAATCATCATAAGTAGCGACTTGGTTCTCATCATAATCGATTGAAACCTCTTCCAAGATAGTGGATACATCACTAAATAAAGTCATGACCTCTCCAAATCCACTTCCATAAATATTATAAGATTCAACATCCTCCAAAATAGTGGGATCATTACTTCCTAAAGTTGACACTCTTCCAAACCCACTTTCATAAATATAATCATCATAAGTAGGAGGCATGCTATCATCATAACAAATTTGCATATCAAAACTTGGGAGACAAAAAATATCATCTTCATTAAACATAGCATCCCCAAGCTTGGGCCTTTTCATATCATAAGCATAATCACTCTCATCAGTAATAGTATGGATAGCACCAATAGTATAGCAATTATCATATTCTTCCAAGAAAATGCCAAAAAGATTTTCAAGATCATAAGAAGCATCACTATCTTCCCAATCATAATCATCACAACAAGCAAAAGGCATAACGAGATCATCATCAAGTGCATCATCTTCCACAATTATTTTTGATTCATTTTCATGAGGCACAACAATAATAGGAGCAACATTATTCAGGAGAGATATCTTTTTACCTCTCTTCCTTTTCCTTTTCTTCTTCTTCACCACATCATGTGTGGGTTCAATCCTATTTTTGGAGCTCCTTATTAATGAAATTGGTTGAATAGAAGGCTCCTCCTCGTTACCTGATTCATCATAAAAAATAATAGGAGGACATTGCGAAGTTTCTTTCCTTTCATTAGTATTCCTTTAATCTTCTATCTGTTTTCTTTTCTTTATGTAGTTGGCAATATAAGGATTTTCAATGCAATTCACCGCACAATACATATAAATTTCTTCTAGATCAAAATGAAGAACTCTATCAAGGGCAAATTCTGGAATGTCCTTAGTTATACGTTTCATTTATTCATAACCCAAGAGCAAACTAAGTTCATTATGATGTGCAAGGGAAATCAAGTCATCACAATTTTTGGACATGATATGATCATGAAACAATTTGCATTGGGTTCTGAAATGATCACGTTCATTGCAAAGTTCACAAGTATGGCTAAGAAAGTTTAAATTTTCAGCACACGCATCTAGCCTTTCTTGCAACCATTTAGTTTCTAAATGCTTATGCCTCTTGCAATATCTATCTTCTCTATTTGGTGTGTACTTGCAAACCCAGTACACTCCACAAAAATTTACATGCTTATAATAGATATTTTCATCATGACTAGTGCAATCATCATTAGTATTATGGATATTCAAGGAGTCCATACTAACAACATTGCAATCATGCTCATCATTCAAAGATTTAGTGCCAAACATTTTAATGCATTGTTCTTCTAACACTTTGGCACGATTTCCCTTTCCATCATACTCACGAATGATATTAAAAAGATGAAGCGTATGAGACAAACTGAATTCCATTTTTTATGGTAGTTTTGTTTTATAAACTAAACTAGTGATAAAACATGAAACAAAAAGATTCGATTGCAAGATATAAAGATATACCTTCAAGCACTCACCTCCCCGGCAACGGCGCCAGAAAAGAGCTTGATGTCTACTACACAACCTTCTTCTTGTAGACGTTGTTGGGCCTCCAAGTGCAGAGGTTTGTAGGACAGTAGCAAATTTCCCTCAAGTGGATGATCTAAGGTTTATCAATCCGTGGGAGGCAGAGGATGATGATGGTCTCTCTCAAGCAACCCTGCAACCAAATAGCGAAGAGTCTCTTGTGTCCCCAACGCACCCAATACAATGGTAAATTGTATAGGTGCACTAGTTCGCCGAAGAGATGGTGATACAAGTGTAATATGGATGGTAGATATAGGTTTTTGTAAACTGAAAATATAAAAACAGCAAGGTAACGAGTGGTAAAAGTGAGCACAAACGGTATTGCAATGCTAGGAAACAAGGCCTAGGGTTCATACTTTCACTAGTGTAAGTTCTCTCAACAATAATAACATAATTGGATCATATAACTATCCCTCAACATGCAACAAAGAGTCACTCCAAAGTCACTAATAGCAGAGAACAAACTAAGAGATTATGGTAGGGTACGAAACCACCTCAAAGTTATTCTTTCCAATCAATCCGTTGGGCTATTCCTATAAGTGTCACAAACAGCCCTAGAGTTCGTACTAGAATAACACCTTAAGATACAAATCAACCAAAACCCTAATGTCACCTAGATACTCCAATGTCACCTCAAGTATCCATGGGTATGATTATACGATATGCATCACACAATCTTAGATTCATCTATTCAACCAACACATAGAACCTCAAAGAGTGCCCCAAAGTTTCTACCGGAGAATCAAGACGAAAATGTGTGCTAACCCCTATGCATAGGTTCATGGGCGGAACCCGCAAGTTGATCACCAAAACATACATCAAGTGAATCATGTGATATCCCATTGTCACCACAGATACACACGGCAAGACATACATCAAGTGTTTTCAAATCATTAAAGACTCAATCCGATAAGATTACTTCAAAGGGAAAACTCAATCCATTACAAGAGAGTAGAGGTGGAGAATCAACATAAGATAAAACTATAATAGAAAAGATCGAGAAACATAAAGATAGAATCACCTCAAGAACACAAGAGAGAGAGAGAGATCAAACACATAGCCTCTTGGTACATACTCTCAGCCCCGAGGGTGAACTACTCCTCCTCGTCATGGAGAGCGTCGGGATGATGAAGATGGCCACTGGTGAGGGTTCCTCCCCTCCGTGGTGCCTAACAGTGTCCCAATTGGTTTTTGGTGGCTACAGAGGCTTGCGGCGGCGGAACTCCCGATCTCTTCTGTTCCCCGATCGTTTTAGGGTATATGGATATATATAGGTGAAAGAAGTACGTCAGGGGAGCCACGAGGGGCCCACGAGGGTGGAGGGCGCGCCCCCCTGCCTTGTGCCTCCCTCGTTGCTTTCCTGACGTGCACTCCAAGTCTCCCGGGTTGCTTTCCTTCCAAAAATAACTTCTCCAGTTGGTTTCATTCCGTTTCGACTCCGTTTGATATTCCTTTTCTTCAAAACACTGAAACAAGGGAAAAAATAGGAACTGGCACTGGGCTCTGGGTTAATAGGTTAGTTCCAAAAATAATATAAAAGTGTTTAATAAAGCCCATAAACATCCAAAACAGATAATATAATAGCATGGAACAATCAAAAATTATAGATACGTTGGAGACGTATCAATGGGTCCAAGATGCTGAATGGTTCCGGTGCTGGAGTGGTCCTGGTATCCCCAAGAGGTGACAAACTCAGTTATGTTCTCCAGATTCACTTTGATTCTTCAAACAATGAAGCTGAGTATGAGGCACTTTTGTATGGGTTGCGTATGGCCATCTAACCCGGCGTCCGCCGCCTGATGGTCGACGGCGACTCAGACTTGGTGGTCAATCAGGTGATGAAGGAATGGGATATCAGGAGCCCAGCTATGTTTGGTTATTGCAATGCGGTAAGAAAGCTAGAGAAGGAGTTTGAGGGGTTAGAGCTTCATCATCTACCCCGAGTCAAGAATCAAGTTGCCGATGATCTGGCGAAGATAGGTTCCACTCGGAAACCCATCCCCAGTAATGTGTTCTTGGAGCATCTCCACACCCAGTCAGTTCATGAAGATCCCTTCACATAGGAGCCCCCACAACCGATAAGTTCAACCAATCCGACTGAGATTGAAGTCCCAGTTATAGTCGACTTGATCATGGAGGTTCTAGTGATCATCCCCGACTGGACGGTGCCATATATCGCATACCTGCTCAGGCAGGATCTCCCAGAGGATGTAGATGAGGCCCGTCAGATCGTCCGTCGATCCAAAGCCTTCACAGCGATAACTGGATGCTACCTCTTGAGCTTGCGTTGGTTTTTCCCTTGAAGAGGAAAGGTTGATGCAGCAAAGTAGCATAAGTATTTCCCTCAGTTTTTGAGAACCAAGGTATTAATCCAGTAGGAGGATACACACAAATCGCCTCGTACCTACATAAACAAATAAGAACCTTGCAACCAACGCGATAAAGGGGTTGCCAATCCCTTCACAACCACTTGCAAAAGTGAGATTTGATAGAGATACTAAGATAAATATTTTTGGTATTTTTATGATAAAGATTGAAAGTAAATATTGCAAAGTAAAATAGATTGGAACTTATATGATGGAGAATAGACCCAGGGGCCATAGGTTTCACTAGTGGCTTCTCTCAAGATAGCATAAGTATTACGGTGGGTGAACAAATTACTATCAAGCAATTGATAGAAAAGTGCATAGTTATGAGAATATCTAGGCATGATCATGTATATAGGCATCACGTCCGCGACAAGTAGACTGAAACGATTCTGTATCTACTACTATTACTCCACACATTGACCGCTATCCAGCATGCATCTAGAGTATTAAGTTCATAAGAACAGACTAACGCATTAGGAAAGATGACATGATGTAGAGGGATAAACTCAAGCAATATGATATAAACCCCATCTTTTTATCCTCGATGGAAACAATGCAATATGTGTCGTTTCCCCTTCTGTCGCTGGGATCGAGCAACACAAGATTGAACCCAAAGCTAAGCACTTCTCCCATTACAAGAAAGATCAATCTAGTAGGCCAAATCAAACTGATAATTTGAAGAGACTTGCAAAGATAACAAATCATACATAGAAGAATTCAGAGGAGATTCAAATATTGTTCATAGATAATCTTGGTCATAAACCCACAATTCATCGGATCTCGACGAACACACCGCAAAAAGAGTTACATCGAATAAATCTCCAAGAGAATCGAGGATAACTTTGTATTGAGATCCAAAGAGAGAGAAGAAGCCATCTAGCTAATAACTATGGACCCGTAGGTCTGTGGTAAACTACTACACATCATCGGAGAGGCTATGGTGTTGACGTAGAAGCCCTCCGTGATCGATTCCCCCTCCGGCGGAGCGCCGGAAAAGGCCCCAAGATGGGATCTCACCGGTACAAAAGGTTGCAGCGGTGGAAATAGGGTTTAGTGGTGCTCCTGGATGTTTTTGGGGTATATGGGTATATATAGGAGGAAGAAGTAGGTCGGTGGAGCTGCGAGGGGCCCACGAGGGTGCGGGCACGCCCAGGGGGGCAGGCGTGCCTCCCTGCCTCGTGGCCTCCTTGCTTCTTTCTTGACGTCCACTCCAAGTCCTTTGGATCAAATTTGTTCCAAAAATCACTCTCCCGAAGGTTTCATTTCGTTTGGATTCCGTTTGATATTCCTTTTCTGCGGTACACTGAAATAGGCAAAAAAACAACAATTTGCACTGGGCCTTCGGTTAATAGGTTAGTCCCAAAAATAATATAAAAGTGTATAATAAAGCCCATTAAACATCCAAAACAGATAATATAATAGCATGGAACAATCAAAATTATAGATACGTTGGAGACGATCAAGCATCCCCAAGCTTAATTCCTCGTCATTCCTCGAGTAGGTAAATGATAAAAACATAATTTTTGATGTGGAATGCTACCTAGCATAATTTTTTAAGTAATTCTCTTTATTGTGGCATGAATGTTCAGATCCAAAAGATTCAAGACAAAAGTTTAATATTGGCATAAAAATAATAATACTTCAAGAATACTAACTAAGCAATTAACTCTTCTCAAAATAACATGGCCAAAGAAAGTTCATCCCTACAAAATCATATAGTTTGGTCATGCTCCATTTTCGTCACACAAGAATGCTCTCATCATGTACAACCCCGATGACAAGCCAAGCAATTGTTTCATACTTTAGTAATCTCAAACTTTTTTCAACTTTCACGCAATACATGAGCGTGAGCCATGGACATAGCACTATGGGTGGAATAGAATATAATAATGGGGGTTATGTGGAGAAGACAAAAAAGGAGAAAGTCTCACATTGACGCGGCTAATCAACGGGCTAGGGAGATGTCCATTGAGGGAGTCCTGGACTAAGGGGTCCTCGGGCGTCCGGCCTATTATCCATTGGGCCGGACTGACGGGCTGTGAAGACATGAAGACCGAAGACTGTACCCGTGTCCGGATTAGACTCTACTTGACGTGGAAGGCAAGCTTGGCAACCGACTATGTAGATTCCTTCTTATGTAACCGACTCGATGTAAACCCTAGATCCCCTCGGTGTCTATATAAACAGGAGGGGTTAGTCCGGAAAGGATACACATCACCATAGTCATATAGGCTAGACTTTTAGGGTTTAGCCATTACGATCTCGTGGTAGATCAACTCTTGTAACACTCATATTCATCAAGATCAATCAAGCAGGAAGTAGGGTATTACCTCCATAGAGAGGGCCCGAACCTGGGTAAACATCGTATCCCTCGTCTCCTATTACCATCGATCCTAGAAGCACAGTTCGGGACCGCCTACCCGAGATCCGCCGGTTTTGACACCGACATTGGTGCTTTCATTGAGAGTTCCAATGTGTCATCGATGAAAGGCTTGATGGCTCGCCTTGTCCTTAAAGACAAAATCACCACCGGGTTAGCTCTGGCCGCAGGCCAAACCCTCTGGCTGGGCGACTTTACTATGATCGCCCGTTCGGCCGTTGAGCCGACGATGACCTCTCGGGCCTTTGAAAACCCCCTTCGCATCAATTCCGAGCACTCCAAGCAGATGGATCCGGCTAAGTTTTCGTCCTTAAACAAGCTCCTGGATCGCATCACCGCTTTGGGAATCGCCACAGATTACGATCTGATCGGGCCTAAAACCGATCAGGAAGAAACCGAAACTCCACCGGTCACCCACCAGATTACGGTAGTCGCAGAGCAGGACGGCGAGCCTTCTTCTATATCGAAGACGGACTATGTTCGGATCACCATTCATGAAGAGCCGGATACTCACCCACAAAAGGATGCGACCAGCCCTCCGAACATAGCATCGGACGGCGGTCCCAAACAATCAGAAGATATTCCGAAAGCCGGACTGTTAAGCCCGGAAGGTCGTCAGACTCCGGATAATCGTTCAGGTCGGGGTTCGGATTTAATTCCACCCACCCACCCAGACATAGACGCTCTCATGAGCATAAAACAGCAGTCTCAGGAAACGGTTCACCACTTCTGGGCCAGATTCCTCCTTGTCAAGGACAAGGTAAAAGATTGCCGTGACGAGGACGCAATATCAGTGTTCTGCAAAAATTGCGCGGACGAAGGAATCCTCAACGCCATCAATCGCCACCGCATACTGAAATTCGCTGACTTAGCACCATCGTACAAAAGTACAGCGCGATGGAGAGCGCCTGGGAAACTCGGGCAGCTCACTGGGAACTGTCAGTGCCAACCCAACTCCCCCTACAGGCGAAAAGGGCGCACCCTCGTGGCACGCCCAGCCCAACAGTCAAGAAACACAAAGCCGCTATACGGCACGGCACCGTTCTGGAGGGGTGGCTCGATGGGCCATGCAAAATACATACAACACCAGATACCGTGGCAACCCACGGCCTTAGAGCATGTTGGATACTACGACAGGTAGCCAAGAGCGGCGAGGACATCCTTATCAAGGACGCCCCAGAACAGCATCCCCCAGAAGACGACGACTCAAGGTATTGACGGTCTTTGAGACATTCGCTTCAAACAACAAGCGCAAAAGGGCACTTCGCGAGCTCGATGAAGTCTGCCAAATTGCTGCAATAAACCCATGGAACGACACGGCTACAATATTCAACGCCGGTGACGAACCAAAGTACAAAATAGTACGAGCGCCAGCCGCGTTAGTCCTCAGTCCCATCGTGGACGGGTTTCGACTCACCAAGGTCCTCATGGACGGCGGCAGCGGACTAAACCTCATTTATGAGGACACACTCCATAAAATGGAAATAGACAGGAGCCGCATCAAGCAAAGTAACACAACCTTCCGAGGAATTATTCCCAGTCGCGAGCCGCGGTGCGCGGGCAAAATCACACTTGACGTGATATTCGGCACGTCGGAGAACTATCGGTCCGAAGAAATAACTTTCCACGTGGCCCCTTTCAAAGATGGATATCACACCCTGTTGGGGCGAGATGCTTTTACACGCTTCCAAGCTATACCTCATTATGGGTATATGAAGCTCAAAATGCCCGGACCAAACGGTATAATCACTCTAGTCAGTGATCCGGACATACCACTCCGCGCTGAAAACAAAACCGCATCCCTGGCCCTGGAGGCGCTATCCGAAGCCCTCACGGCCGAAGAATTAACCGCACTACGCTCCATGGTGGACAGGGACGATGTGATCCTCGACAAACGCCCCAAGTCCACCTCCTTCAAACCAGCACAAGAAATAGTCAAATTCCAGGTCCACCCGACGGACCCCAAGAAGACAGCATCTATCATAGCTCGACTGAACCCAACAGTTGATGCCGCACTACGAGAATTCCTGCGCAAAACTGGGAAATATTTGCCTGGCACCCTTCGGATATGACAGGGATCCCACGCAAGTTGGCCGAACATAGCCTCAATATATTAAAGGGATTTAAACCAGTCAAGCAAACACTACGGCGCTTTTCCGAACCCGAGCGACAAGCCATGGGGGAGGAGCTGGCCAAGCTTATTGATGCCGGATTCCTTAGAGAAATCAAGCATCTGGACTGGCTGGCAAACCTGGTGATGGTACCAAAGAAGGATAAATCCTGGCGCCTATGTGTCGATTTCAAGGATCTCAACAAGGCTTGCCCTAAGGATCCCTTTCCCCTTCCCCGCATTGATCAAATCATTGACGCCACCGCAGGACACGACTCACTGTGTTTCCTCGATGCATATTCCGGATACCATCAAATCAAAATGAAGGAATCCGATCAAGCTGCAACAGCATTTATTACCCCATACGGGCCGTTCTGCTTCAACACTATGCCCTTCGGGCTCAAAAACGCCGGCGCGACATACCAACGTATGATTCAAACATGCCTGGAGAAACAGATCGGCAAAACGGTAGAAGCTTACGTTGATGACGTCGTCATCAAAACTAGGCATGTCGAAACACTAATAGACGACTTACGTCTTACGTTCGACAACCTCCGGGCATATGACATTAAGATCAACCCGGAAAAGTGTGTCTTCGGCGTCCCTGCTGGAAAACTGTTGGGCTTCATCGTTTCCAATAGAGGAATCGAAGCAAATCCGGCTAAAATCCGAGCTCTTTCACAGTTGGCTACACCAACAAACCTCAAACAGGTCCAAAAACTAGCGGGATGCGTGGCAGCACTAAGCTGCTTTATCTCCAGATTAGGAGAAAAGGCACTACCACTCTATCGCCTCTTACGGCGCACTGATAACTTCGAATGGACAGATGCAGCGACTGCTGGACTGGAGGAAATAAAGACCCTCCTAGCAAGCAATCCAGTCCTGGCCGCACCAAACACGGGTGAACCCATGTTGCTATACATATCGGCAACACATCAGGTGGTGAGCGTCGTGCTCGTCATCGAACAAGAACAGGACGGACACAAATTCCCACTTCAAAAACCAGTATACTACGTATCTACTGTCCTCACACCATGCAAATCACGGTACCCCCACTACCAAAAGATAGCATACAAGGTCTTCATGGCATCCCGCAAGCTACGACACTACTTCCAGGATTGTTCAATCACGGTGGCTTCTGAGGTCCCACTCAATGACATAATAAACAACCGCGATGCCACGGGACGAATCGCCAAATGGGCCATAGAGCTACTTCCATTTGACATAACATACAAGCCATGTCGATCCATCAAATCTCATGTACTGGCCGACTTCGTCGCCGAATGGACAGAGGCCGAACTCCCTAAAGAGTATGGCGCATACTCCAATTGGGTCATGTACTTTGACGGCTCCAAAATGTTGGCAGGACTAGGAGCGGGAATCGTATTAACATCCCCCACTAGAGATGTCGTCCAGTATGTACTCCAGATCTTATACGCAGACTCCAACAATGCAGCCGAATACGAGGCCCTACTGCATGGTCTTCGGATGGCCGTATCCATGGGCATACAACGCCTGGAGGTGCGCAGGGACTCGAGCCTTGCAATATCTCAGATAAACGGCGACTTTGACACCAAAGATCCAAATATGGCACCTTATCGCAACGTCGTATTAAAAATGTCGGCTCGGTTTGAGGGGCTTGAATTTCACCACGTTGTCCGAGAAAGCAATCAAGCGGTGGACGTCCTTGCCCGCATTGGCGCTAAGCGCGACCCTGTCCCACCTAACATCTTATTGGAAAGGATTTTCAAGCCATCCGTGATGTGGCCAGGGGAGGGCGGTGACAATAGTTAAGATCCGAACACAACCTCAAATCTTGAACATACAGACAGTGCCGAGGGCTCAGCCACCGAAATAACACCGTCGTCCCATCTCATTATGGCAGTCATTGCCCCATGGACTAACCCTTCTTTTTCTACATTAATAGGAAGGAGCTTCCCGACGACCAGAATGAGGCTCGCCGCATTGTCAGGCATTCGAAGGCCTATAAGGTTCACGACGGAGAGCTCTACAAGAAAAGCACTACCGGAGTACTTCAAAGATGTATCTCCGAAGAAGAGGGGCGGCAGATTTTAGCGGAAATTCACGCTGGCCTTGGCGGACACCATGCCGTAGCTCGGGCCCTCGTTAGCAAGGCCTTGCGCACTGGGTTTTATTGGCCGACGGCCCGAGCAGATGCGCAGGACCTTGTCCAACGCTGCGTCGGATGCCAGCTCTTCGCCAACCAAAGCCACATGCCCCCAACTGCCGTGCAAACTATCCCCATTACTTGGACTTTCGCAGTCTGGGGCCTGGATATGGTTGGAACCCATAAAGGGCGAAGCCATAAGAAAAAATATCTGCTGGTTATGGTAGACAAATTCACTAAGTGGATAGAGGCTAAACCGGTCAAAACGACTGAGTCCGGCCCGGTGATTGACTTCATATCCGGTGTTGTGCACCGTTATGGTGTCCCACACAGCATCATCACGGACAATGGCTCTAATTTCATAGCCGACAAGGTAAAAACCTGGTGTACTAATCTAGGTATTAAACTCGATTATGCCTCCGTCTACCACCCACAAACCAACGGTCAATTCGAACGCGCCAACGATCTTATTAAGAGCGGCATCAAGCCCAGACTAGTGCGGTCTTTGAAAGAATCAGACAAGCACTGGGTTGAGGAGCTCGACTCCGTGCTCTGGGGGCTGCGGCCATGCCCAACTGTACTACCGGATACATGATACGTCTCCAACGTATCTATAATTTTTGATTGTTCCATGCTATTATATTATCCATCTTGGATGTTTTATGGGCTTTACTATGCACTTTTATATTACTTTTGGGACTAACCTATTGACTCAGAGCCCAGTGTCGGTTACATTTTTCCCTTGTTTGATGTTTGTGAAAAAGGAATATCAAACGGAGTCCAAACGGAATGAAACCTTCGAAAGTTATTTTTGGAACGGAAGCAATCCAGGGACTTGGAGTGCACGTCGAGAATCAACGAGGAAGGCACAAGGCGGGCGCCCACCCCACAGGCGCGCCCTCCACCCTCGTGGGCCCCTCATGGCTCCCCTGGCGTATTTCTTCCTCCTATATATACCAATATACCCTAAAACCATCGGGGAACAGAATAGATCGGGAGTTCCGCCGTTGCAAGCCTCTGTAGCCACCAAAAACAAATCTGGACCCTCTTCCAGCACCCTGCCGGAGGGGGGATCCCTCACCGGTGGCCATCTTCATCATCCCGGCGTTCTCCATGACGAGGAGGGAGTAGTTCACCCTCAGGGCTCAGGGTATGTACCAGTAGCTACATGTTTGACCTCTCTCTCTCGTGTTCTTGATTTGGCACGATCTTGATCTATCACGAGCTTTGCTATTATAGTTGGATCTTATGATATTTCTCCCCTCTACTCTCTTGTAATGGATTGAGTTTTCCCTTTGAAGTTATCTTATCGGATTGAGTCTTTAATGATTTGAGAACACTTGATCCGATAAGATTACTTCAAAGGGAAAACTCAATCCATTACAAGAGAGTAGAGGGGGAGAAGCAACATAAGATCCAACTATAATAGCAAAGCTCGCGATACATCAAGATCGAATCACCTCAAGAACACGAGAGAGAGAGAGATCAAACACATCGCTAGTGGTACATGCCCTCAGCCCCGAGGGTGAACTACTCCTCCTCGTCATGGAGAGCGCCGATGATGAAGATGGCCACGGTGAGGGTTCCTCCCCAGGTGCCTAACAGGGTCCCAATTGGATTTTGGTGGCTACAGAGGCTTGCGGCGGCGGAACTCCCGATCTCTTTTGTTCCCCGATCGTTTTAGGGTATATGGATATATATAGGTGAAAGAAGAACGTCAGGGGAGCCACGAGGGCCCCACGAGGGTGGAGGGCGCGCCCCCTGCCTCGTGCCTCCCTTGTTGCTTTCCTGACGTGCACTCCAAGTCTCCCGGGTTGCTTTCCTTCCCAAAATAACTTCTCCAGTTGGTTTCATTCCGTTTCGACTCCGTTTGATATTCCTTTTCTTCGAAACACTGAAACAAGGGAAAAAATAGGAACTGGCACTGGGCTCTGGGTTAATAGGTTAGTCCCAAAAATAATATAAAAGTGTTTAATAAAGCCCATAAACATCCAAAACAGATAATATAATAGCATGGAACAATCAAAAATTATAGATACGTTGGAGACGTATCAATGGGTCCAAGATGTTGAATGGTTCTGGTGCTGGAGTGGTCCTGGTATCCCCAAGAGGTGACAAACTCAGTTATGTTCTCCAGATTCACTTTGATTCCTCCAACAATTAAGCTAAATACGAAGCACTTTTGTATGGGTTACGTATGACCATCTCACTCAAGGCCCCGTCACCGATGGTCGACGGCGACTCAGACTTGGTGGTCAATCAGGTGATGAAGGAATGGGATACCAGGAGCCCAGCTATTACTGGTTATTGCAATGCAGTAAGAAAGCTAGAGAAGAAGTTTGAGGGGTTAGAGCTTCATCATCTACCCCGAGTTAAGAATCAAGTTGCCGATGATCTGGCGAAGATAGGTTCCACTCGGAAACCCATCCCCAGTAATGTGTTCTTGGAGCATCTCCACACCCAGTCAGTTCAAGAAGATCCCTTCACATAGGAGCCCCCACAACAGATAAGTTCAACCAATCCGACTGAGATTGAAGTCCCAGTTATAGTCGACTTGATCATGGAGGTTCTAGTGATCACCCCCGACTGGACGGTGCCATATATCGCATACCTGCTCAGGCAGGAGCTCCCAGAGGATGTAGATGAGGCCCGCCAGATCGTCCGTCGATCCAAAGCCTTCACAGCGATAACTGGATGCTACCTCTTGAGCTTGCGTTGGTTTTTCCCTTGAAGAGGAAAGGGTGATGCAGCAAAGTAGCGTAAGTATTTCCCTCAGTTTTTGAGAACCAAGGTATTAATCCAGTAGGAGGATACACACAAATCGCCTCGTACCTACACAAACAAATAAGAACCTTGCAACCAACGCGATAAAGGGGTTGTCAATCCCTTCACAACCACTTGCAAAAGTGAGATCTGATAGAGATAATAAGATAAATATTTTTGGTATTTTTATGATAAAGATTGAAAGTAAATATTGCAAAGTAAAATAGATTGGAACTTATATGATGGAGAATAGACCCAGGGGCCATAGGTTTCACTAGTGGCTTCTCTCAAGATAGCATAAGTATTACGGTGGGTGAACAAATTACTATCAAGCAATTGATAGAAAAGTGCATAGTTATGAGAATATCTAGGCATGATCATGTATATAGGCATCACGTCTGCGACAAGTAGACTGAAACGATTCTCAGATTCTACTACTATTACTCCACACATTGACCGCTATCCAAAGATGCATCTAGAGTATTAAGTTCAAAAGAACAGAGTAACGCATTAGGAAAGATGACATGATGTAGAGGGATAAACTCAAGCAATATGATATAAACCCCATCTTTTTATCCTCGATGGAAACAATGCAATATGTGTCGTTTCCCCTTCTGCCGCTGGGATCGAGCAACACAAGATTGAACCCAAAGCTAAGCACTTCTCCCATTACAAGAAAGATCAATCTAGTAGGCCAAACTAAACTGATAATTCGAAGAGACTTGCAAAGATAATAAATCATACATAAAAGAATTCAGAGGAGATTCAAATATTTTTCATAGATAATCTTGATCAAAAACCCACAATTCATCGGATCTCGACGAACACACCGCAAAAAGAGTTACATCGAATAAATCTCCAAGATAATCGAGGATAACTTTGTATTGAGATCCAAAGAGAGAGAAGAAGCCATCTAGCTAATAACTATGGACTCGTAGGTCTGTGGTAAACTACTCACACATCATCGGAGAGGCTATGGTGTTGATGTAGAAGCCCTCCGTGATCGATTCCCCCTCCGGCGGAGCACCGGAAAAGGCCCCAAGATGGGATCTCACCGGTACAAAAGGTTGCAGCGGTGGAAATAGTATTTAGTGGTGCTCCTGGATGTGTTTGGGCTATATGGGTATATATAGGAGGAAGAAGTAGGTCGGTGGAGCTGCAAGGGGCCCACGAGGGTGGGGGCACGCCCAGGGGGGCAGGCGTGCCTCCCTGCCTCGTGGCCTCCTTGCTTCTTTCTTGACGTCCACTCCAAGTCCTCTGGATCAAATTTGTTCCAAAAATCACTCTCCCGAAGGTTTCATTTCGTTTGGATTCCGTTTGATATTCCTTTTCTGCGGAACACTGAAATAGGCAAAAAAACAACAATTTGCACTGGGCCTTCGGTTAATAGGTTAGTCCCAAAATTAATATAAAAGTGTATAATAAAGCCCATTAAACATCCAAAACAGATAATATAATAGCATGGAACAATAAAAAATTATAGATACGTTGGAGACGTATCAAGCATCCCCAAGCTTAATTCCTGCTCGTCCTCGAGTAGGTAAATGATAAAAACATAATTTTTGATGTGGAATGCTACCTAGCATAATTTTTTAAAGTAATTCTCTTTATTGTGGCATGAATGTTCATATCCGAAAGATTCAAGACAAAAGTTTAATATTGACATAAAAATAATAATACTTCAAGCATACTAACTAAGCAATTATCTCTTCTCAAAATAACATGGCCAAAGAAAGTTCATCCCTACAAAATCATATAGTTTGGTCATGCTCCATTTTCGTCACACAAGAATGCTCTCATCATGCACCCGATGACAAGCCAAGCAATTGTTTCATACTTTAGTAATCTCAAACTTTTTTCAACTTTCACGCAATACATGAGCGTGAGCCATGGACATAGCACTATGGGTGGAATAGAATATAATAATGGGGGTTATGTGGAGAAGACAAAAAAGGAGAAAGTCTCACATTGACGCGGCTAATCAACGGGCTAGGGAGATGTCCATTGAGGGAGTCCTGGACTAAGGGGTCCTCGGGCGTCCGGCCTATTATCCATTGGGCCGACCGACGGGCCGTGAAGACATGAAGACCGAAGACCTGCATCGTGTCCGGATTAGACTCTACTTGACGTGGAAGGCAAGCTTGGCAACCGACTATGTAGATTCCTTCTTATGTAACCGACTCGATGTAAAACCCTAGATCCCTCGGTGTCTATATAAACAGGAGGGGTTAGTCCGAAAGGATACACATCACCATAGTCATATAGGCTAGACTTTTAGGGTTTAGCCATTACGATCTCGTGGTAGATCAACTCTTGTAACACTCATATTCATCAAGATCAATCAAGCAGGAAGTAGGGTATTACCTCCATAGAGAGGGCCCGAACCTGGGTAAACATCATATCCCTCGTCTCCTATTACCATCGATCCTAGACGCACAGTTCGGGACCCCCTACCCAAGATCCGCCGGTTTTGACACCGACATTGGTGCTTTCATTGAGAGTTCCACTGTGTCGTCGATGAAAGGCTTGATGGCTCTCCTTGTCCTTAAAGACAACATCACCACCGGGGTAGCTCTGGCCGCGGGCCAAACCCTCCGGCTGGGCGACTTTACTATGATCGCCCGTTCGGCCGTTGAGCCGACGATGACCTCTCGGGCCTTCAAAAACCCCCTTCGCATCAATTCCGAGCACTCCAAGCAGATGGATCCGGCTGAGTTTTCATCCTTAAACGAGCTCCTGGATCGCATCACCGCTTTGGGAATCGCCACAGATTACGATCGGATCGGGCCTAAAACCGATCAGGAAGAAACCGAAACTCCACCAGTCACCCACCAGATTACGGTAGTCGCGGAGCAGGACGGCGAGCCTTCTTCTATATCGAAGATGGACTATGTTTGGATCACCATTCATGAAGAGCCAGATACTCACCCGCGAAAGCATGCGACCAGCCCTCCGAACATAGCATCGGACGGCGGTCCCAAACAATCAGAAGATATTCCGAAAGCCGGACTGTTAAGCCCGGAAGGTCGTCAGACTCGGATAATCGTTCGTGTCGGGTTCGGATTTAATTCCACCCACCCACCTGCATATAGACGCTCTCATGAGCATAAAACAGCAGTCTCAGGAAACGGTTCACCACTTCTGGGCCAGATTCCTCCTTGTCAAGGACAAGGTAAAAGATTGCCGTGACGAGTACGCAATATCAGTGTTCTGCAAAAATTGCGCGGACGAAGGAATCCTCAACGCCATCAATCGCCGCCACATACTGAAATTCGCTGACTTAGCACCATCGTACAAAAGTATAGCGCGATGGAGAGCGCCTGGGAAACTCGGGCAGCTCACTGGGAACCGTCAGTGCCAACCCAACTCCCCCTACAGGCGAAGAGGGCGCACCCTCGTGGCACGCCCAGTCCAACAGTCAAGAAACACAAAGCCTCTATACGGCACGACACCGTTCTGGAGGGGTGGCTCGATGGGCCATGCAAAATACATACAACACCTGATACCGTGGCAACCCACGGCCTTAGAGCATGTTGGATACTACGACAGGTAGCCAAGAGCGGTGAGGACATCCTTATCAAGGACGCCTGAGCAGCATCCCCGTAAGACGCATTTACTCAAGGTATTGACGGTCTTTGAGACATTCGCTTCAAACAACAAGCGCAAAAGGGCACTTCGCGAGCTCGCCGAAGTCTGCCAAATTGCTGCAATAAACCCCTGGAACGACACGGCTATAACATTCAACGCCGGTGACGAACCAAAGTACAGAACAGTACGAGCGCCAGCCGCGTTAGTCCTCAGTCCCATCGTGGACGGGTTTCGACTCACCAAGGTCCTCATGGACGGCGGCAGCGGACTAAACCTCATTTATGAGGACACACTCCATAAAATGGAAATAGACAGGAGCCGCATCAAGCAAAGTAACACAACCTTCCGAGGAATTATTCCCAGTCGCGAGGCGCGGTGCACGGGCAAAATCACACTTGACGTGATATTCGGCACGTCGGAGAACTATCAGTCCGAAGAAATAACTTTCCACGTGGCCCCTTTCAGCAGTGGATATCACACCCTGTTGGGGCGAGATGCTTTTACACGCTTCCAAGCTATACCTCATTATGGGTATATGAAGCTCAAAATGCCCGGACCAAACGGTATAATCACTCTAGTCAGTGATCCGGGCATACCACTCCGCGCTGAAAACAAAACCGCATCCCTGGCCCTAGAGGCGCTATCCGAAGCCCTCGCGGCCGAAGAATTAACCGCACTACGCTCCATGGTGGACAGGGACGATGTGATCCTCGACAAACTCCCCAAATTCACCTCCTTCAAACCAGCAGAAGAAATAGTCAAATTCCAGGTCCACCCGACGGACCCCAAGAAGACAGCATCTATCGTAGCTCAACTGAACCCAACAGTTGATGCCGCACTACGAGAATTCCTGCGCAAAACTGGGAAATATTTGCCTGGCACCCTTCAGATATGCCAGGGATCCCACGCAAGTTGGCCGAACATAGCCTCAATATATTAAAGGGATTTAAACCAGTCAAGCAAACACTACGGCGCTTTTCTGAACCCGAGCGACAAGCCATGAGGGAGGAGCTGGCCAAGCTTATTGATGCCGGATTCCTTAGAGAAATCAAGCATCCGGACTGGCTGGCAAACCTGGTGATGGTACCAAAGAAGGATAAATCATGGCGCCTATGTGTCGATTTCAAGGATCTCAACAAGGCTTGCCCTAAGGATCCCTTTCCCCTTCCCCGCATTGATCAAATCATTGACGTCACCGCAGGACACGACTCATTGTGTTTCCTCGATGCATATTCCGGATACCATCAAATCAAAATGAAGGAATCCGATAAAGCTGCAACAGCATTTATTACCCCATACGGGTCATTCTGCTTCAACACTATGCCCTTCGGGCTCAAGAACGCCGGCGCGACTTACCAACGTATGATTCAAACATGCCTGGAGAAACAGATCGGCAAAACGGTAGAAGCTTACGTCGATGACGTTGTCATCAAAACTAGGCATGTCGAAACACTAATAGACGACTTACGTCTTACGTTCGACAACCTCCGGGCTTATGACATTAAGATCAACCCGGGAAAGTGTGTCTTCGGCGTCCCTGCTGGAAAACTGCTAGGCTTCATTGTTTCCAATAGAGGAATCGAAGCAAATCCGGCTAAAACCCGAGCTCTGTCACAGTTGGCTACACCAACAAACCTCAAACAGGTCCAAAAACTAGCAGGATGCGGGGCAGCACTAAGCCGCTTTATCTCCAGATTAGGAGAAAAGGCACTACCACTCTATCGCCTCTTACGGCGCACTGATAACTTCGAATGGACAGATGCGGCGACTGCTGGACCGGAGGAAATAAAGACCCTCCTAGCAAGCAATCCAATCCTGGCCGCACCAAACACGGGTGAACCCATGTTGCTATACATATCGGCAACACATCAGGTGGTGAGTGTCGTGCTTGTCATCGAACAAGAACAGGACGGACACAAATTCCCACTTCAAAAACCAGTATACTACGTATCTACTGTCCTCACACCATGCAAATCACGGTACCCCCACTACCAAAAGATAGCATACACGGTCTTCATGGCATCCCGCAAGCTACGACACTACTTCCAAGATTGTTCAATCACGGTGGCTTCTGAGGTCCCACTCAATGACATAATAAACAACCGCGATGCCACGGGACGAATCGCCAAATGGGCCATAGAGCTACTTCCATTCGACATAACATACAAGCCACGTCGAGCCATCAAATCTCAAGTACTGGCCGACTTCGTCGCCGAATGGACAGAGGCCGAACTCCCTAAAGAGTATGGCGCATACTCCAACTGGGTCATGTATTTTGACGGCTCCAAAATGTTGGCAGGACTAGGAGCGGGAGTCGTATTAACATCCCCCACTGGAGACGTCGTCCAGTATGTACTCCAGATATTAAACACAGACTCCAACAACGCAGCCGAATACGAGGCCCTACTGCATGGTCTTCGGATGGCCGTATCCATGGGCATACAACGCATGGAGGTGCGCGGGGACTCGAGCCTCGCGATATCTCAGATAAACAGCGACTTTGACACCAAAGATCCAAATATGGCAGCTTATCGCAACGCCGTATTAAAAATGTCGGCTCGATTTGAGGGGCTTGAATTTCATCACGTTGCCCGAGAAAGCAATCAAGCGGTGGACGTCCTTGCCCACATCGGCGCTAAGCGCGACCCCGTCCCACCTAACATCTTATTGGAAAGGCTTTTCAAGCCATCCGTGATGTGGCCAGGGGAGGGCGGTGACAATAGTTCAGATCCGAACACAACCTCAAATCCTGAACATACAGACAGTGCCGAGGGCTCAGCCACCGAAATAACACCGTCGGCCCATCTCATTATGGCAGTCATTGCCCCATGGACCGAACCCTTCTTGTCCTACATTAATAGGAAGGAGCTTCCCGACGACCAGAATGAGGCTCGGCGCATTGTCAGGCAGTCGAAGGCCTACAAGGTTCACGACGGAGAGCTCTACAAGAAAAGCACTACCGGAGTACTTCAAAGATGTATCTCCGAAGAAGAGGGGCGACCGCTTTTAGCGGAAATTCATGCTGGCCTTGGCGGACACCATGCCGCAGCTCGGGCCCTCGTTAGCAAGGCCTTCCACACTGGGTTTTATTGGCCGACGGCCCGAGCAGACGCGCAGGACCTTGTCCAACGCTGCGTCGGATGCCAGCTCTTCGCCAACCAAAGCCACATGCCCCCAACTGCCTTGCAAACTATCCCCATTACTTGGACTTTCACGGTCTGGGGCCTGGATATGGTTGGACCCCATAAAGGGGGAAGCCATAAGAAAAAATATCTGCTGGTTATGGTAGACAAATTCACTAAGTGGATAGAGGCTAAACCGGTCAAAACGACTGAGTCCGCACCGGTGATTGACTTCATATCCGGTGTTGTGAACCGTTATGGTGTCCCTCACAGCATCATCACGGACAATGGCTCTAATTTCACAGCCCACAAGGTAAAAACCTGGTGTACTAATCTAGGTATTAAACTCGATTATGCCTCCGTCTACCACCCACAAACCAACGGTCAAGTCGAACGAGCCAACGGTCTTATTATGAGCGGCATCAAGCCCAGACTAGTGCGGTCTTTGAAAGAATCAGACAAGCACTGGGTTGAGGAGCTCGACTCCGTGCTCTGGGGGCTGCGGCCATGCCCAACCGTACTACCGGATACATGATACGTCTCCAACGTATCTATAATTTTTTATTGTTCCATGCTATTATATTATCCATCTTGGTTGTTTTATGGGCTTTACTATGCACTTTTATATTACTTTTGGGACTAACCTATTGACCCAGAGCCTAGTGCCAGTTTCTGTTTTTTCCCTTGTTTCAGTGTTTCGCAGAAAAGGAATATCAAACGGAGTCCAAACGGAATGAAACCTTCGTGAAAGTTATTTTTGGAACGGAGGCAATCCAGGGGACTTGGAGTGCACGTCAGGGAATCAACGAGGAAGGCACAAGGCAGGAGGGTGCACCCACCCCCCTGGGCGCGCCCTCCACCCTCGTGGGCCCCTCATGGCTCCCATGGCGTATTTCTTCCTCCTATATATACCAATATACCCTGAAATCATCGGGGAACATAATAGATCGGGAGTTCCGCCGTTGCAAGCCTCTGTAGCCACCAAAAACCAATCTGGACCCTGTTCCGGCACCATGCCGGAGGGGGGATCCCTCACCGGTGGCCATCTTCATCATCCCGGCGCTCTCCATGACAAGGAGGGAGTAGTTCACCCTCGGGGCTCAGGGTATGTACCAGTAGCTACATGTTTGATCTCTCTCTCTCTCTCTCTCTCTCTCGTGTTCTTGATTTGGCACGATCTTGATGTATCACGAGCTTTGCTATTATAGTTGGATCTTATGTTTCTTCTCCCACTCTACTCTCTTGTAATGGATTGAGTTTTCCCTTTGAAGTTATCTTATCGGATTGAGTCTTTAATGATTTGAGAACACTTGATGTATGTCTTGCGTGGGATAACCGTGGTGACAATGGGTTATTCTATTGATTCACTTGATGTATGTTTTGGTGATCAACTTGCGGGTTCCGCCCATGAACCTATGCAAATGGGTTGGCACACATTTTTGTCCTGACTCTCCGATAGAAACTTTGGGGCACTCTTTGAGGTTCTATGTGTTGGTTGAATAGATGAATCTGAGATTGTGTGATGCATATCGTATAATCATACCCACGGATAGTTGAGGTCACATTGGAGTATCTAGGTGACATTAGGGTTTTGGTTGATGTGTGTCTTAAGGTGTTATTTTACTA
This sequence comes from Aegilops bicornis, assembly GCA_021605145.1. Taxonomy (NCBI): domain Eukaryota; kingdom Viridiplantae; phylum Streptophyta; class Magnoliopsida; order Poales; family Poaceae; genus Aegilops; species Aegilops bicornis. Next base: position 472,769,165 of record CM038672.1, on the reverse strand, counting down.
CAAACTCTAGGGCTGTTTGTGACACTTATAGGAATAGCCCAATGGATTGATCGGAAAGAATAACTTTGAGGTGGTTTCGTACCCTACCATAATCTCTTTGTCTGTTCTCCGCTATTAGTGACTTTGGAGTGACTCTTTGTTGCATGTTGAGGGACTATTGTGTGATCCAATTATGTTATCATTGTTGAGAGAACTTGCACTAGTGAAAGTATGAACCCTAGGCCTTGTTTCCTATCATTGCAATACTGTTTGTGCTCACTTTTATCATTAGTTACCTTGCTGTTTTTATATTTTCATATTACAAATACCCATATCTATTATCCATATTGCACTTGTATCACCATCTCTTCGCCGAACTAGTGCACCTATAAAATTTACCATTGTATTGGGTGTGTTGGGGAAACAAGAGACTCTTTGTTATTTGGTTGCAGGGTTGCTTGAGAGAGACCATCTTCAACCTACGGCTCCCACGGATTGATAAACCTTAGGTCATCCACTTGAGGGAAATTTGCTACTGTCCTACAAACCTCTGCACTTGGAGGCCCAACAACGTCTACAAGAAGAAGGTTGTGTAGTAGACATCAAGCTCTTTTTCCGTGCCGTTGCCGGGATGTTAGGTAAGCGGCACTCACACCCCGTCAACTAAGCTCTTTTCTGGCGCCGTTGCCGGGGAGGTGAGCGCTTGAAGGTATATCTTTAGATCTTGCAATCGAATCTTTTAATTTCTTGTTTTATCACTAGTTTAGTCTATAAAAGAAAACTACAAAAAAATGGAATTAAGTTTGCCACATACGCTTCATCTTTTTAATATCTTTCGTGAAAATGATGGAAAGGAAAATTGTGCTCAAGTGCTAGAAGAAGAATGCATTAGAATTTTTGGCACTAAACATTTGAATGATGGGCATGATTGCAATGTTGTTAGTATGAATTCCTTTAATACCCATGATGCTAATGATATGCAAAGCCACAAGCTTGGGGAAGCTATGTTTGATGAAGATGATATTTTTTGTCCCCCAAGCTTTAATGAGAAAAATTACTATGATGAAAGCATGCCTCCAACTATGATGATTATTGTGATGACACGTATGCTATAAATAATAATGATAACCATGAAACTTGTCATCTTGATCTTAATTTTCAATCATATGATAGTTATTTTGTTGAGTTTACTCCCACTATTCTGAATGACAAGAAATTAGCTTATGTGGAGAGTAATTAAATTTCTATGCAAGTAGATCATGAAAAGAATGCTTTAGGTGCTGGTTATATTGTTGAATTCATTCATGATGCTATTGAAAATTATTATTAGGGGGGAACATATGCTTGTAGGAATTGCAATAATATCAAGTTTCCTCTCTATGTGCTTAAAGTTTTGAAGTTATGCTTGTTTTGCCTTCCTATGGTAGTTGATTATTGTTCCCATAAGTTGTTTTCTCACAAAATCCCTATGCATAGGAAGTGGGTTAGACTTAAATGTGCTAGTCATATTCTTCATGATGCTCTCTTTATGTTTCAATTCTTATCTTTTGTGTGAGCATCATTGAAATCATCATGCCTAGCTAGGGGCGTTAAACGTTAGCGCTTGTTGGGAGGCAACCCAATTTTATTTTAGTTTCTTGCTTTTTGGTTCTTCTTAGTAATAAATAATCCATCTAGCTTCTGTTTAGATGTGGTTTTGTGTTTTAGTTAGTGTTTGTGCCAAGTAGAACCTTTGGGAAGACTTGGGTGAAGTCTTTATGATCATGCTGTAAAAAACAGAAACTTTAGCGCTCACGAGATTAGATTCAACTTTTTACTGGAGAGAGCTATTTAGTTTATTATTTTTGCAGATGATTAATATACAAATTCCTCAGGTCCACGAATTTATTTTAGAATTTTTGGAGTTCCATAAGTATACGTTTGATACAGATTACTACAGGCTGTTCTGTTTTTAACAGATTCTGTTTCCATTGTGTTGCTTGCTTATTTTGATGAATCTATGGCTAGTAAAATAGTTTATAAATCATAGAGAAGTTGTAATACAGTAGGTTTAACAACAATATAAATAAAGAATAAGTTCATTACATTACCTTGAAGTGGTGTTTTGTTTTCTTTCGCTAACGGAGCTTAAAAGTTTTCTGTTGAGTTTTGTGTTGTGAAGTTCTCAAGTTTTGGGTAAAGATTCGATGGACTATGGAATAAGGAGTGGCAAGAGCCTAAGATTGGGGATGCCCAAGGCACCCCAAGGTAATATTCAAGGACAACCAAGATCCTAAGCTTGGGGATGCCCCGGATGGCATCCCCTCTTTCGTCTTCGTTCCTCGGTAACTTTACTTGGAGCTATATTTTTATTCACCACATGATATGTGTTTTGCTTGGAGCGTCATTTTATTTTCTTTAGATTTGCTTGATGTTTGAATAAAATACAAAGATCTGAAATCTTAAATGGGAGTGTCTTCACATAGTTTCATAATTATTCGACTACACATTGATCTTCACTTATATCTTTCGGAGTAGTTTGTTGTTTGCTCTAGTGCTTCACTTATATCTTTTAGAGCACGGCGGTGGATTTATTTTGAAGAATATATGTACTCTCATGACTCACTTATATTATTTTGAGAGTCTTAAACAGCATGGTAATTTGCTTAATCCTAATATGCTTGGTATTCAAGACTAGTAAAAACTTTCTTATGAGTGTGTTGAATACTAAGAGAAGTTTAATGCTTGATGATTGTTTTGAGATATGGAGGTAGTGATATTAAAGTTGTGCTAGTTGAGTAGTTGTGAATTTGAGAAATACTTGTGTTAAAGTTTGCAAGTCCCGTAGCATGCACGTATGGTAAACGTTATGTAACAAATTTGAAACATGAGGTGTTCTTCGATTGTCCTCCTTATGAGTGGCGGTTGGGGACAAGCGATGGTCTTTTCGTACCAATCTATCCCCCTAGGAGCATGCACGTAGTGCTTGGTTTTTGATGACTTGTAGATTTTTGCAATAAGTATGTGAGTTCTTTATGACTAATGTTGAGTCCATGGATTATACGCACTCTTACCCTTCCATCATTGCTAGCCTCTTGATTGCCGTGCATTGCCCTTTCTCACATTGAGAGTTGGTGCAAACTTCGCCGGTGCATCCAAACCACGTGATATGATACGATATTTCACACATAAACCTCCTTATATCTTCCTCAAAACAGCCACCATACCTACCTATTATGGCATTTCCATAGCCATTCCGAGATATATTGCCATGCAACTTTCCACTGTTCCGTTTATCATGACACGTTCATCATTGTCATATTGCTTTGCATGATCATGTAGTTGACATAGTATTTGTGGCAAAGCCACCATTCATAATTCTTTCATACATGTCACTCTTGGTTCATTGCATATCCTGATACACCGCCGGAGGCATTCATATAGATTCATACTTTGTTCTAGTATCGAGTTGTAATCATTGAGTTGTAAATAAATAGAAGTGTGATTATCATCATTTTCTAGAGCATTGTCCCAAGTGAGGAAAAAATAAAAAAAGGGAGAAAGGCCATAAAAAAAGAGAAGAAGGCCCAAAAAATGAGAGAAAAAGAGAGAAGGAACAATGTTACTATCCTTTTTACCACAATTGTGCTTCAAAGTAGCACCATAATCTTCATGATAGAGAGTCTCTTGTTTTGTCACTTTCATATACTAGTGGGAATTTTTCATTACAGAACTTGGCTTGTATATTCCAACGATGGGCTTCCTCAAATGCCCTAGGTCTTCATGAGCAAGCAAGTTGGATGCACACCCACTTAGTTTCTTTTGTTGAGCTTTCATACATTTATAGCTCTAGTGCATCCGTTGCATGGCAATCCCTACTCCTTGCATCAACATCAATCGATGGGCATCTCCATGGCCCGTTGATTAGCCGCGTTGATGTAAGACTTTCTCTTTTTTTGTCTTCCCCACATAACCCCCATCATTATATTCTATTCCACCCATAGTGCTATATCCATGGCTCACGCTCATGTATTGCGTGAAGGTTGAAAAAGTTTGAGATTACTAAAGTATGAAACAATTGCTTGGCTTGTCATCGGGGTTGTGCATGATGAGAGCATTTTTGTGTGACGAAAATGGAGCATGACTAAACTATATGATTTTGTAGGGATGAACTTTCTTTGGCCATGTTATTTTGAGAAGACATAATTGCTTAATTAGTATGCTTGAAGTATTATTATTTTTATGTAAATATGAACTTTTATCTTGAATCTTTTGGATCTGAATATTCATACCACAATTAAGAAGAATTATATTGAAATTATGCCAAGTAGCATTCCACATCAAAACTTTTATTTTTATCATTTACCTACTCGAGGACGAGCAGGAATTAAGCTTGGGGATGCTGATACGTCTCCAATGTATCTATAATTTTTGATTGTTCCATGCTATTATATTATCCATCTTGGATGTTTTATGGGCTTTACTATGCACTTTTTTATTACTTTTAGGACTAACCTATTGACCCGAGCCCAAAGTGCCGTTTCTTTTTCCCTTGTTTCAAAGTGTTTTAGAAAAAGGAATATCAAACGGAGTCCAAACGGAATGAAACCTTCGGGAAAGTTATTTTTGGAACGGAAGCAATCCAGGGGACTTGGAGTGCACGTCAGGGAATCAACGAGGAAGGCACAAGGCAGGGGGGCGCGCCCACCCCCCTGGGCGCGCCCTCCACCCTCGTGGGCCCCTCATGGCTCCCCTGACGTATTTCTTCCTCCTATATATACCAATATACCTTAAACCCATCGTTGAACAGAATAGATCGGGAGTTCCGCCGCCGCAAGCCTTTGTAGCCACCAAAAACCAATCGGGACCCTATTTGGCACCTGCGGAGGGGTATCCTCACCGGTGGCCATCTTCATCATCCCGGCGCTCTCCATGACGAGGAGGGAGTAGTTCACCCTCGGGGCTCAGGGTATGTACCAGTAGCTACGTGTTTGATCTCTCTCCCGTGTTCTTGATTTGGCACGATCTTGATGTATCATGAGCTTTGCTATTATAGTTGGATCTTATGATATTTCTCCCCCTCTACTCTCTTGTAATGGATTGACTTTTCCCTTTGAAGTTATTTTATCGGATTGAGTCTTTAATGATTTGAGAACACTTGATGTATGTCTTGCGTGGGATAACCGTGGTGACAATGGGTTATTCTATTGATTCACTTGATGTATGTTTTGGTAATCAACTTGCGGGTTCCGCCCATGAACCTATCCATAGGGGTTGGCACACGTTTTCGTCTTGACTCTCAGGTAGAAACTTTGGGGCACTCTTTGAGGTTCTATGTGTTGGTTGAATAGATGAATCTGAGATTGTGTGATGCATATCGTATAATCATACCCACGGATACTTGAGGTGACATTGGAGTATCTAGGTGACATTAGGGTTTTGGTTGATGTGTGTCTTAAGGTGTTATTTTACTACGAACTCTAGGGCTCTTTGTGACACTTATAGGAATAGCCTAATGGATTGATCGAAAAGAATAACTTTGAGGTGGTTTCGTACCCTACAATAATCTCTTCGTTTGTTCTCCGCTATTAGTGACTTTGGAGTGACTCTTTGTTGCATGTTGAGGGATAGTTATGTGATCCAATTATGTTATTATTGTTGAGAGAACTTGCACTAGTGAAAGTATGAACCCTAGGCCTTGTTTCAACGCATTGCAATACCGTTTACGCTCACTTTTATCATTAGTTACATTGGTGTTTTTATATTATCAGATTACACAAACCTATATCTACCATCCATATTGCACTTGTATCACCATCTCTTCGCCGAACTAGTGCACCTATACAATTTACCACTGTATTGGTTGTGTTGGGGACACAAGAGACTCTTTGTTATTTGGTTGCAAGGTTGTTTCAGAGAGACCATCTTCATCCTACGCCTCCCACGGATTGATAAACCTTAGGTCATCCACCTGAGGGAAATTTGCT